>OW121849.1:1411976-2823952 GCA_933228895.1 Platycnemis pennipes
AAATTTTTAATTTAGCCAGGTCACTAATATGTTCAAGGCAGACATTTAAATTTACGGCACTGTTCTCGGTCCGAATAATGATAATACCCACAAGACTTGTTTAGGATGAGGATTTCCCTCACCATCATCCTTGCCTCTCGCTTATCAGCTACGATTGCTAATCAAAAGTATTAAATTTCGCTATTTGCCTTTCCGCAGGCAAACCTTCCCCCCCCCCTTCTTACTCTTTCCCCTCTCTTCTTCCGATTCCAAGCGTTCCGGCTTGTGCCCTGCGAGAGAGATAAATAGGGACGTTCACTTGCCAATTGGGGAGTGGGGGGGTCTAAACAAAACATCATTGCAGGTGCAAGTCGGGAGGAATAATTCTTCCATTATCAAAAGTGAAAACGATGTCCATAAACTGTACTGGAAGATTTGAGACCCCGTCATCAGGTCAGAAATAAGAAAAGGTCGGGTTGAGACATCTGGGTTGACCGAGGGGGAGATATCGCAACTTCAGGTCACTCATCAAAACAAACCACTTAGAGGGAGGCGAGCGATGCTCGGCAAGCTATCATGTTACATCTAGAGGAGGGGGAGAAGGGGGGGGGAGAGGGCCTTCCCTTTCCGCTTTTTCATACCGCCACCTATGCGGGGAATCGTAGAACTACAATAGAAAAGCCGTTACATATGAGAGTGGCCTCAGCTAGGGAGCCCCCTTAGCATGGGGATTTCACTGGCGCCGCGGCCGTTCCCCTAAGTTCAATACGCTCTGCGAACGGTGTTTGGAACTACACGATTACCCCCCACCACTTTCGAGGTCAAGGGAGGGGGAAATTTCCCCCTCCATGCATCCCTGTAGATTTGAAATGAGGGAAGCACACGCAGTGTCAACGGCTATCGGAGAATTAATGAGGCGGTGAAATCTGTGTTTTTGTTGTAATTGACGCCTGAATTTGGATGTGGAATGCAGAAAGTGCTGTATTGAAGGTTGATCTGCTCCCGGAGAGAAGTACTTGAGAGGTAGGTGCAATTTTAAGATACAGTATGCTGTAATCTGTCCTTGCCCCACTATGTGTCCGTTAATGAACCTTATGAGTGCCTTTGGACGTAACTATTTTGTCGTATGTTAGTATTCGAGAAGCGACAGTAGTTGCCATGTTGTATTTTAGTTACGAATTTCATCCTTGCAATGAAGTATACTATTTTCTTCGATGTTGATTGCATTGAAACATTCTTCTCGATTGCATTGAAACATTCTTCTCGATTGCATTGAAACATTCATTTAAATGTATTGAATTAGCATTATATTGTTTTGTGTGTTAAATAGTGGTATTTGCGTAAATAATGTGAAAGTATTCGTTTTCGTCAAGTTCTTGTTGTTATGAAAATGATAACTCACCAACTGGCGAACCGTTATGCCCGGCATCTGAGTTTTATAAATCACAGTCGGAAGCTGTTTTGTCCGTGAATCTTTGTGCTAAGAGCCCGTTACTCAAAACAGTTTGTTTTGTTAATATGTTTCATAACTCGTAATCTTCACTTGCTGTACCTTTGCTGTATTTCGTGTGAACTCTCGTGTGTAGCTCGCAGCCTGGTGACAAGGTGTTCACTATCATGCAATCGTCATCAAAATATCCCAAAGAAAATGTATGAGGCTAGTGCCTTCTACCTTCAAATACATTCTCATCTATTAATGTTGATGTATGGTTTCAGGTGCTTTAGGCAAAGATGGACTCGCCACTACATAGTTTTTATGGAGGTGGACTCTGCTTTTGACAGCTTAAATGGAACCATGGACCACACGCCCATGCACCTGCCGAAGGAACCTTTGAAGTCAGCTGTAAGTTAGGTGAGTCCTCATGTGAAATTCTTGGAATCTGCCTATCTGAAAATCATTTTGTGACAGTCCCTGGGCAAAAGTCAGTAATCCACCCTCCTTATCAGAATGGGTAGTTAGCTTATATTAAATCAGGAATGTTGTTGTCGGACCTAGTAAAAAGAACAATGCTGGCATTTGTGAACCCACAACCTTATTCAAGACCCGGTTGAAACTTTTTTTTCAGTATTATTAGGCAGAATTGTGATGCAAATCCTAACCCTTTCATTTCACAGTTATAGGAGCATTGAAGACTGCTGTAATTAACTATTTAATTTATATCCAGGGACAAATATATAAAATTGAGGATGGGTGCAGCCTATTAAGAGTTGTCTTCTTTTTTCCTTCAGTAAGATGCTGAATCTAGACAGCATGAGATCAACAGAAGCTATGAAGGAAGAGAACTAATATTGAGTTTTAAGAAAATTAGTTCAGTTGTGCCCATAAAAATTCGTGTGGTAATGATGTTCCTTGAAGATCCTCCTTGTGACCTTTGTGATCCATTCCTCACAATAGACCCTAGTTTATTTCAGGATATCTTCTCTTTATTTTTTGAAAATGAAGCTCATAACTGATCTTTCCCTTCAGGAGAATTTCTTTCTATAATTGAAGGAGGTATCACGGCTGCCAGAAGAGAGCTACAGATCATGAAAGAAACCTCTCCACATTAATAATGCCTTGTGGGTGTGCATTTTGATTTTTTTCAGGTGCAACAGTCATCTAACTGATTTAAGATTTTTTTTCATTTCAGTTGTCACCAAAGTGCCCATTAAAAATAATGTATCGATAAGAAGAAGATGAAACTGAAAAATATAATTTAATTTCCACAAATTATGCTGTTGTGATTTTATATCCATGTATTATCTTTTGCCTGAGATGTGTAACTGTTATGCTCAAGCCTTAGTTTTTCCCAAGTTTATGATTAATTTAATATGGTAATTTTTTGTTAATATGTTGTGCTATTGATTTGCTTCCTTTCACTCCAAATATGGCTCAAATTATGTTGTACATATTGTCAAGTGATTATTTGGAAGATCAGTTAAATGGTGTACAGTGATTATCCTCCACCCTGATACAGGCACATAGCCAGAAATTTGCTTCGGGTGGGGCTAAGTCTTGCTTAACTTAAAACAAATCAGCCTTGCCCATACGGTGTCGACATGTTACAAATCTCTTGCCTTAATTTTCAGTTCTTGATATTTACTTTTACTGTGCCCATGCTTATCTCTTCTCATTCGTAAAATTCATTACTAAAATGAGAACAACAAAGTTATTGGGAAAACTTTCAGGGGGGGCTGAAGCACCAGAAGCCCCCCTGGCAATGAGCCTGCCCTGATATTCTGGTGGACCATATGGTTTCTCATATTCCTTATGTAGGCTTCTGTGGTGCATCAGGGCTGGAGATGCTAGTCTTCCAGTATTTCTGCTGCATAGTCCATTTCCTTGGATGATGGTTTCACTGGCATGACTGACCGCACCTTGACCAAAAAATCTGTTAACCAATGAGAATGCATTGGGGTTGAACATGGGAAGTACATAAGATGGACAGAAAGTGAAGTATCAAACACTTATAACCCGAAGGTGCTGACTGAAACACTGGCGACACCATCATCCAAGAAAATGGATGTATGCAGCAAAAATCCCAGAGTACTAGCATCTTGGTTTCTCATATGCCTATACAAGCTGGAGGTGTCTCTACCAGTGTTGCTTGTTTGCACAAGCTTTCTAGGTGCTGGCACAAATTGTTCTCTATAATTTGTGCCAGAAAAATCAGTCGTTAAAGGGCTGTTTATACATTTCAACTTTACACTTACTTCTTGGACTGGGGATCTCTTTGCCACATGGGTCTTGACCATGAAAAAGAGGCGCTACCAAGGTGATAACCTCCTGGGTGGTAGTGGAATAATCAGCACATTGATGGATAACTCCTCATGTTTTACCAACTATTCCTTTGTAGACAGAGGCATGAAATGGACAGCTCTAAGCATAGTTACTTTCCTTGTTATCTTACTGTTGCATTAGCATTAGTTGTTATGGTCTACCTCACATAAAATTGGTTCTTAAATGTAAAATACTATGAAGTGATACTGACATTTTTCTTTCTATTGATTATTTTGCAGGAATGCTTTTTGAAGAGCTGATGAGGAGTATTGACATTCAAATGGCTGTATCAATTTCTTAAATGTAAATTGTTGAAGTATGAAACTGTTGGTTGACTTCATAATCCATTCATTGATTTTGTATTAAGCTGAAGTGTGTAACAGTATAAGTAATTAAATGAGTCTTGGAAATCAGTTTTTTTATTTGCTACCCTTGATTCCAATGATCATGTTGAAGTGCCTATTTTTTGTGTCTTCGCGTATGTGATCTTATTTCGTCGTGTCGGTTTCATGCAGTATTATGGGAATTCTTCAGATGATGTTTGTGTACTGTCACTGTGACTTCAAGGAATTTCCTGATATGGTAAGGAAACTATCATCAAATGAAGAGGATGGACAACATGGAAGCGCATCCGAGGATTTTTACCATCGCGTGCACGTAATAAGTATTAAATTTTAAGAAAAGAATAATAAAGAAAAGAAAATTTAAAAATATTAGTATTTGAACTGCGCGCCCCGGCGCGGTTATGGCGACGGTGGCGCACCCTTCGAACGGTGTTTGGGACTAAAACTTAGGAAAGCGCCTTATACGGGAGTGGAGAGAATCTGCCCCTTAGAGACCCTCGCCGCCATTACGTCTCGATCAGTTGGGACTGCTCGCCACCTGGAGGATTTTCCTCGGAACTATTCCTAGCCAGTGGCTGTGATTAGGCGTTGCCACAACAAATAAAAAGCGTTTTATTTTAATAGTGAATTTCGCTTAAATTTTCATTAAATTCATCAAGCAATAAATTCCATCGACGATTATCTTTTGTTTCCATTCTTTAAGGGTGTTCAACGCATTTTGAATAGTCCGATTTAACGGCTTCTCATCTCACCATGATCTCGCGGCTCTAGTAGTTCTTGTGAGTTGCCATCAGCGTCGCCACCGTGGAAAGTGGAATGGGGAGTTGAGGGGAGGGACCTGATATGTCGCAGCTGGGATTTTTCGGGGGCGGCGATAGGAGGGCTTGCGAAATCTGCAAGGCGATCAAGTTTCTCAGAACACAGATAAGGTCGAGAGCTCTCTTTTCGGAGCCGAGTGTGAATTGTTTTCCTCGTCTTCGTTGTGGTCGAGAGTAAGAAAGGTCAGCAATTACCTAAAATTGAAAACACCTAAAGGGTTCTGGGATTGTCGGCGTTGCCTTGGATTTGTAGTGCAGTTTTTAGTGGTTGTCAAATGTTATGGACTGAAGTTATTAAATTAGTCATCCATGATTTATTTTAGCGGGATGCACGTTGCCCTCGTAAAGTAATTGTGAGCATTTTTAATGAGGTTAATTAAAATATCGTCTTTCCCCCTAGCATATGCGACTAACTCCGACTCTTGTCTTTCATTAATGTGAAAGTTCAATGTTATTTCTCTACAGTTTCCTACTATTTACAGGGCCAAAGCGCTCACATATTTTCCTCTAACTGTTACCAGAGTACTTTACTTGAATATCAATGGCGGAGGCAACAAAAATATCGTTTATGAACGTTGTGCATTTACGTTTTTCGCTTATCATTATGATTTTACGGTTAAATTGAATACGCGTTTATACACAGCAGAAACGAAACGGACTAAACGGTATTAATGGTCAATGCTCCACATTTATTAACACGCCGTTTTAAATTGAGATTATTAGTGAAAAAACTTTTTTCTTCGCAGGTAATTCACCATATTTACAATAATTCCCTCAATTAAATCCAATGACTGGTTTGACAGGGTTGAGTATCGTCGTACTAAGGTGGAGGTGAGTGAAATTCACACATTCAGGGTAAAGACGCCAGTTTTCCGACTTACACAACTCTGATACTGAAATTCAAACCGCGATATCATGCCAAAGTGCTTCGTCCGGAATTGAATCTGTTACTGAACGCTCTACCCACTGGGCTACTATGCACTCACTAGTTACAATTAGTAATTATAATGAGCAAGTTAAGTATGATCACCCTGAAAATTAACTTAACCATTCGTAAATAAGGTGTATCTTCCATTCTGTGCATTGTTACACAAAATTAAAAGTTGAGAAAACAGAAACATAAATGGCATAAATAACAGCCTGCAGTAGAAATTCGTACACAAATTACCAACTAACAGTAGCACAGGAAATCAAAAAGGTTACATAAAGCAGTAATACAATGAAAATACAGTTTATGAGCACATAAAATCAATATATTAACATCACTCTTAGAAAGAGTGTAACAACAAATTATTAAAGTTCACTGATTATATTCACCATTACTGCATAGCTGTTTACCGGATCTTCAAGCCCTTCGAATAACAAGGATCCACGATTTGTTTACGAAATTTTTTACGAAGGAGCGTACGAAGGAGCCCTTACATTTAATTATCTCTTAAATTTAATATTGCGAAAAAAATGCCTTTTTCGGTTTTTTCCCTGTGAATCGAATTCTGCACGTTGCAATCTCTCCTCTTCGTTTTGTTGCATCCTTTACGATACTGCGCATTTCTGTAAGGCTTCGTGGACTCTTCCATAACGACGTCACTTCTGGACGCTGGAGAACACAGCCACACGCACCCTTCCTCAAGAGCTAATCAAAACTAAAAAAAAATCCACCCGTCGTACAGTGGCGAATTTTTGAGAATTCCTTAACAAAGCATAAAATTGAAATTTCGTTTGAAGGGTTCCGGATGTTTGCAACCGTTAGCTAAATTATGTGAGTATCTACAGGGCTACAGGTTTGTGGAAAATCGTTTCCTTCCGTACCCTTTCCCTACTCATTGGCCTTGCTGCTGCTGTCTTTTCCGGAGGGTTTCACTAGTCGCATATGACACTGAAATAACAAAAACTACTTCATGTATGCTTTTTCGGTGCATATCGGGCACCCATGAAGCAAAATTACTGCGGAAGATGTGCATTGAGAATATTTTAATTTAATTATACGAAGTTTTATTTATCAGTATGCAATATTTTATACTCGCGGCTGAGCTTAAAGCCACCAAGTGCGTTCGCCGCGTTGCGGATGGCTGGTCGTTCTCTAGATATAGAGGTTAGCTACGAGATAAGCGAGTTTACTCGTTAAATAAGCAGTCGTGGACGAAAAGCTATCCCTGGGTAAGGTAGGCCTTCAATTAATACAGATCCTGTGAAGATACCGCCAACAATTACCCTTCTCAGCACCCGGAGGAGAGAGCAGCAGCTGTTATTCTTATGAATGAAGGTGGAGACCACAGTGGTCGGTAGACCGACACCCATTTCATTACAGGCGTGGTAACATTTACTTTAGCGGCTATAGTACTGCGATGTGGAAGGCAAGGAGAAACCACCACATTATTATCCCGAGGAGTCGCAGCTACTCCACTCTTTTCTTTCTATCAAGACGTGATGGAACCCTCTCGAGTAAAATATTCCGGAGGGAAAATAGTCCCCCAATCGGATCTCCGGGCGGGGACTAACCGAGAAACTACATCAGTCAAGTGTGATAAATATTTTAGGGTAGGAAATTGGAACGTGTGATCACTTTGGACATACGGAATATTGAACCTGAAGGTGGAAATGCAGAGAGTGGACCTCGATGTATTAGGAATCAGTGAAATGTGATGGCCCGAAGGAGACTTCTGGAGCGGAAGTTACAGAATTATTCAAACCGGATCACTGAATGGTAACACTGGAGTAGGCATAATGCTCAGGAAGAGTGCAGGACTGCGCGTGAAGAGCTTCCTGCACTACAGTGACAGGATCATAATGTGAAGATTGAGAACAAGCCTACGGATACCATTGTGTTGCACGTTTACATGCCTACGTCGGTCTACGAAGATGAATGAGTGGATGACGCCTCCGAAGATATCACGGCAGTTATAAAACTGGTAAAACGAAAAGAAAACCTAATTATTTTAGGCGACTGGAACGCTGTCGTTGACGAAAGTTAATATGGAAGAATATCTGGAAATATGGTTTGGAAAATCGAAACGAAAGAGGAGAAAGAATACTGGAGTTCTGCAGACAACATAATTTAAGTAGCGGTTGTCAACACATTGTTTAAAAATCACAACTGCCGTAGTAAAAGTCACAAACGAAGCAACTAAAGATGGTTGAAGCACGAAAGATCAGTAAAATAGCTCAAGCAAAGAGGGCATTCTATCAAGAGAAGAATCTACTAACAGCTAGAAATACAAGTGTAGAAGTAAGGAAACAATTCATCAGGACGTACGTCTGGAGCATGTTTCTTAGCGGCAGCATGGACGATGACAGCAGCGGAGAAGAAAAGAGTGTAAGCATTCGAAATGTGGTGTTACAGAAGAATGATGAAGATTTAATGGATCGACCGAGTAAGTAACGAGGAAGTGCTAAGAAGAGTGGGACAAAAGAGAAGTATCCTGAAAACTAAAAAGAAACGGGACAACTTAATCGGCCATATCTTGAGACACAATGGCCTGATGAAGACAATCGTCGAAGGGAAATTGAACGGGAAGATTGTAGGTAGGCCTCGTATGTGATACATGGAACAGGTTGTAAAGGATGTAAAAAAGAGCCATTACGCTGATATGAAAACGTTGGCCGATAGAAGATCCGAGTGGAAGAATGTGTGAAACCAATCCTAGAATTGCTGACCGATGGTGATGATGAAAATTTTGTAACTAAAAAACTGAAATATTGCATTAAATGGAGCATTTTCCAAAAATTTGAGCAGACATTAGGTTATTAATTAAGCAGTGTTAAGTCATCTGATTGGATGACGTTACAGCCCAGTATTTTATAATTTGTCGAATTTACTTTACCAAGAAATAAATGAACTTTTCAAAATCAGAGGTTGCGCTCATTTTGAACAGAAACTTTTTTGCTGTTTCGCATATCTTGTCCAATATCCGAGTTTTAATATTAGGAACGGTATAATTGAAAGTTCTAAGTGTGATCATATAACACGAAAGAGATAAAAATTTATGAATGAGTTAATAGTAGCCACTTTTGGGGCATAACGTGTCCACTTTTTCGTCCTCATGAAAATACTCCGGGGATATTCCTGTATTTTATTTTTGGAAATGAAACATTTTCTTGTAAATTTCATAACCAAGTGGCTAAAAGGAACTAGAGAATTAAAAAAAATGTCGGTAAAGAAACAAAAAAATGGTTTGATAGAGACATCGGTGTTTCCATCAATACGCCTCAGCTACTTGCAATTGAATGAATTTGCAACTAATCGTCTATTTGTTTCTTTCAAAGGAACTAGTTCAGGGGCGTCGGAACTATTTTCGCTAGGAGGGGCTTACCTTGAAAAGGGCCCGCATTTTTTGCGGATAGGAGGGGGTAGAGACTAGAATTCCGCTAAAAGTGCATATGAAGATGGTAGAATATGCGTCAAAAGGGAAAAGGCAAGATGGAAACAAGTGAAATTTGATTTTTAATAATGAAGACTAATTTTTCAAGGGCCCGGGGTAAATTCTGCGGGGGGGGGGGCGAAGGCCCCCCCTGCCCCTCACTTCCGACGCCGCTGAACTAGTTCACGTTCAAGCGACGTCAGAGCGAATTTCTTTGTGCATAAGCGGTGAGCTCAACTGTCAAATGCTGTACAAATGATCCTCCGAGTAACTAGCCTGCGGTTAATGTCGTTGTACATGTCATAAATACCGAAGGGCCCATGGAATAGAGTGAATTAATAGCATTCCAAATCATGAATGACCGAGTTTTATCATTTTAAGTCATCGTCAGGTATAAGTACGTTATCGTTAAAAGAGTCTCAGTTACTACACCATCAATATGTAGTAAGGTCGGTGGCTCTGTTCTGCAAGAGCAAAAGTTACCCTAATTACGAGCAGTCACTAGTCTAAGATGCGGTTGCTGCCTTGTGGAAACAAATTATTATTCCTCGTGGGAAAATCTACCTTCCGTCTCATACTGTTCAATTCGTGCCAAATCCTGCACGCTACTTGATTTTTCCCCCTAACGATTTGAAGTGTAGCCCCCTAATCATACTAACCATGTTATTATTGAAATGCAATGCAGGCGATAGTGTGAGCTAATTTCGTAATGCTTTTTTATTTTTTGTCGACATTGATAAGGGCAGCGCCTTACAGCGGGATATGTTGTTCAATAAGTGTGGATATGGTACGGTAAAGGTTCAAATCCTCATATCTTGTCGTACAAGTTGATTGTTACTCATGTAATAATATTTAATTTAGTCAACTAAGTAAATGCTATTATGAAAAAATTTAATTTAACGTGTAATTGTAAATAATGACTACGTATGGGTCTGAATCTCATTTGGACTCAGTTCGCATTGTAACCCATGCTAAGTGACCCATGAACAAATGTTCATGAGATCTTATAAGACATATATTAAGATAAAAACGAAGAAAAGTGTGTCAGTTCCTCATTGGGTTACAGGTACACAAAAATATGCTTTACCAACATGCTACGTGGCTATTTCTCAAGAAGTGCTAAAAAATACTCACGAAAGTGTGACACCTCTTGACATTTTCTCTGAATTTTTGATCGTGACGTAGGCTATATTTTCATTTTCAGTGAAAATATACTCGCGATAAATAAAGAATCACAGTCACCAAATAATCCACGATAATCTCGGAAAGGTTTTTGGAAAATATATATTTTTTACGGGGTACCATTCTCAACCATAAACAAAATGTATTGGAGCTAATATCCTGACAAAGAGTAAAAAATCATTTGAGAAAATATACCAAGGTTCAAGAAACAAATATTATATTTCAGTATCTCTGACCATCGATCGCACGTTAAGTGAGAGAAAGATAGGAACTTGCTATTGCCAAAACGACGAAAATAATTAAATCCTCATAGTGCATTGGTAAGATAATTTAGTGTTCGTCGTTATAACATATGTGGGCCCCTTATCTCCTCTTCCCAAGGCAAAAAGCTAAGGCAATATCACGAAAAACATTGAGAATATGCACTAACCAAATAGCATATCATTATATAACAGGGGTGTATAATGTGGGTGGGGTGGATGTCCATGAAAACGGAGTTGGCAACTACGAAATAAAAGCCAGGAGGGAAGGATGTTCGTGGCTACTTTTTAACAGTGCGCTTGATAAGTGCGTAGTCAACAATTGGAAATTGCACAGGATCGTAAATTATAGTAACATTACATTACTAAATTTTCAATCATGCATGACGTTAGGTCTACTGCGAGCGGAGGACATCACGGTTGGATGCGATAGCAAAGGAACAAGAATCACGAAATAGGGCCGCACACAGGAAAGGGAGTCTATCAGATTCCATGAGGCAGGATATTGCTTCTCATACTATTGTAGCAGGTGACGGTAGAAAATGGTATAACAAATCTACATCTATGTGATTCCCTGCAAGCCACCGCGAGGGTGTGCGGCAGGGGGTGGAGATCACCAAACATGCACAAGACTACTGCATGGAACTATTGACATGCAATAGGCTACTACATGGAAACATGCTACATAGAGAGTGACTGTTATTAACTACTTAGTAATATGGGATTGATTGTTAATTCATACATTATGCACTCCAGACAACTCTACAATATTTCACCTTACTATCCCTTTGCAATGATGCGTATTGTGTTCTCTTATAGTACGGGGAAAAATTACATTTTGAATCTATCAGTACGACAATCTCTCTCTTTCTAATCTTATTAATCCGGTTTAATCTAAACCAATACGCTTGTTTTTACGTATGTGCCTAATATATCTTCAGTAAAGCTATCCGTTTTAAATTTCTATAATAGATTTAAAATGTGGCTCACAGAAGATATTTATGTGCAAGAAGTACAATCTCGCCTTGCATTATCGTTATTTCTTGGTTTTAATTTGTGAACGCGTGAGTTAAGTCCACAAATTTTCCTGCAAAAATGTAGGATTGTTTTTCAATTATTAATGTTAATGAGACTAACATTTAATTTACATTTTTTGAATGAACTTCAAACTATAAAGTCATTGTTATTTGGCAGTTGAAAACTAAATAAAAATCGTTCGAAGCATTGTAATAGTCTCATTTTAATTATCCAATTTCAATTAATTATCAGTTTCAATTAACGCCCAACAATACGAAAACTCAATATTTTGCAATTGTTCTAAATATCAATGTGAAAATATGAAACTAACGACACGATATTTCGTATCAAAAAAACAAATTGGTGTGCATAAATAGCATAAAAATTAGTTTGTGAAGGTTTTGAAAGATATAGGTTGATCCTTTTCTCGGCTCCCAGACACACAGTGGAATATCTCGCCAAGATCGCTCAGACCCTCCGTCAACCTTCCACACTGCTCTTCGAGCGAGGATGAAACTTGATCGCTTAGAGATAAGGAAGCCCTCCCCCCTCCGCCTCTCCCTCTCGGAGCGTCTCGGAGGCGAGGTGAAGCGGTGGAATGGGGAGAGGAGGGGAAGATTGGGCGGGAAAAATATGAGGGGAATGCCTCAGCTTGCGTTTAGTTCGGTGAACGCGATGCATCGTCTCGCAATTTTAGATGCTGCTGGAATGGGTCGTAAGACGAGCACATAGCATTAGTCTCTTCTTTAATATGAAGGATTATAGATTGGCTGTGTCGAAGGAATTTTCCATTTACGTTCATACACCGCTGCGATAGGCGTTCAAAAACGCATAAAAACGGTAAAGTTTAACATGCGATTTCTTGATTTGCAAGGCTCAGAGAAGATATTTCCTGGATAGGACCAAATACTCAACCTTTGCGCATAATATAATGAAAACAAAATGGACGTATCTATCATAATACGATCATGGCATTTAAAATAAAAATAGTCTGCAGCGGCATTATTTGGCGAGGTGTTGAACACCCTTAAAGAGTAGAATCTCCCCTTTTGGGAAGGGATATCCTTGTTATTATATCCTAATTCCGTCTTGTATTGCTTTACGTTGGCGATTGTGTTGGATACATTTCCGCTGGAAAGTAGAAGGGCTTCAACTTTTTAATAGCTCGAACTAGGATCGATAGTGTTCGACATGTGTCCAGTTTCAACCGGAACTCGCATCGCAGTTGCTATTTACACATGCTAGTAGGGCTTAATATTTGTTAGCAGTTGACAGTCATAGCAGTCAACTGCTACGTGTAAACGCGCCGTAAGAGTAGGTTAATATATTTATTCCGAGAAAGTTATGCAGACGTTGCAGGAGTCAAACAGCAGAGTGAAGCCCAAACGTAGCAGAGGTCATGATAAAAGTAAATCACACAAATAGGCCTAAATATTGCTAGTTACAGCAATATTAACTAACAAAATCACAGCAGTCGAACGTAAACACACCGAATCGCGAAGGCAAAAATATGCCCCCGCTTCCCTGACGCGCCCGAGAAAACTCGGGGGCACCGACGCGCGACGTCGCGCAAATTCTGACGAGCCTGAGTCGGGCAAGCGCGAAAAGTCCGTCGTCTCTTTCCCCTCTACGCCATGGCCTCACCTTTAATACAGGCCGGAACATGGAAATTTGGCAACGCTGAGTCGGAGTCCTATCGTCTCTGTTTAGTAGCATGGCGTCTTACGTGAGAAGTGTATCCGTGTGATTAAAAACGTATGAATTCACTAGTTAAAAAGGCGGAACTGGATTAATTTTTTGTATATTGTGTTGCCTAAAGGTACGTAAATTCTATTTAAGATATTTTCTGAGAGTTTAAGGTGGAAAATCACGATTATTTCTTCAAAAGCATTGCGATCACTTACCGGCCGGCCATTAATGGAATGATATTGAAAGTACACCCGTCCACAATAAAAAGTTACCACCTCGGAGGCCGAAGTCCCGAGTTGAAGGAGATTTGACAACACTGTCCCCGGCGCAGAGTTTAAATGCCCAGAGCTCTCGCCATTTATGGGGGGTACCCTTCCCTCGAGAACAATTCCCTTTTCGCACTTTCTCAAGTGAACAGCAGACCGCCCTGACCTACGACCACGATATTTGCTAGAAGACGAGTCGCCCGAGACACATAGGTACCCGTGGCCACAGAACGGGAGAAGGGGCACGAGATGAGTTCCAATCACTTTTCACCACATTTCTAGTAGAAACATGATAGAAAATGACACTCGCTTTATAACCTCTTTCGAAAATACCTGGCATTTATTCCGAGACCACTTTGGAGTCCTATGACAACTGGACGATTTTCCGAGGGTAACGATTAACGTGCTAAATGGTCGTTGCGCTTCCACGGGTATTATAAGAACGCAATATATTGTGACGATCTGCTCGTGTGAGCGTGATCACGGCGTCTTCGCGCGATCGTGTGGATGCGCGCGGCAGACGGAGAGAGAGACGGCTCGCGCGGTGGTTCAAATTACCGCCCACCATTTTTTCGATCCTCCATTATTTTTGAATGTTAGTTGTAGCGCCGGTCGCATTGACCGACGATATAAAAAGGGGTTCCCCAGTGAGTTCGCCCCAGATCCCAGACTCCAGAGTGAAAGACGGCAGACGGAAAGAGAGACGACTCGAAGGAAGGAGAGCGACGCGACGCAAGCGGACGCAGAGAACGGAGAAGCGAGGAGGACAGATTGAAAGCAGCCATAAGGCGTGGAACTGGAGAGGCGGACCTGCGAAAGAGTCATCGCTTGAGAGGACACATCTCGTGCAAGCGGACGACACCGCAGCTAGGCGACAATTTCCCTGTTGGCTCTAAGGCGAACGTAGAAGGTTGGGCCGAGGACCGGCGCCAACGATTTCTCACCCCAGGGCCGGGAAACCCACGCGTCTGCGGGCATGCTCCAGACACCTTACCAGGCATAAGTACTTTCCTTTCAAACCCCCCCGACCCGATCGGCCAACGGTCGAGCGAACTCCGACCCCGTCTTCGACGCCCAGTGAATCGGGGCGAAAGCCGTCGCTACCAAACTCCTGTGTCAACTCCACCGTCCTGCGCAAGTGAACTCAAGAGGGGCGCACGTCATTTGAAGGTCAGTCCCAAGCAGACTGAATTTGTATCACTCTCCTCCCGTCCTAGTGGTCCTCAACCATATTTCAAACGAAAGGACGAGGAGCTTGTAAATATTGTATAAAGGGTTTAATTTCATTTCATTTCATCTTTCAAAGGGTTTCACTGTTCATATTATTATTAATTTTTATTATTAATAATATTATTATTATTATTATATTTGTATCATTCATTAGTTCTTAGTTAGGTTAGCTATCATTTGGATATTTTTCATTAATGTTTCACGTATCACCAACTCATTCATCCCTCATTATAATATAGGAGTGTAATTTTCTTATGTGTCTAGTAATAAATCGGTGTTTTTCCTGTGAGCGCGAGTCGTCCTTTACTCCCGAACGCGGTGACCCGCGTCCATTCGATTTCAGGTCCGATCACCGCCGATCTCGGAGGGTAATGCTGCAGTTCCGCGAAGGCCTCACAAGAAGATATTTTTCTCGTTGATCTCTGCTTGCTGATCAGCTTGACCCCGGTTTTGAGTGGCACCCCTTGTCGCTTCTCATTAGGAGCGAAGCTTTCCTTTCCTTTCTCCGGAGTGGCGTTGGCACGTTCTCGTTCGTGGCTGACGGAGGGAACGGGAAAGAGGGGGGGGGGGAATTTGCCCGGCCGCAGGATCCGTACGGAGATAAACCCCGGCTGCGAGGAGGTCAATCGTCCAGCCACGTGTCCCGTCACAATATGCAATGTTCTGGTTGAAATTTTATGTCCTCTAAACTTAACACTTCAAACGCCTACATTTATTCATCACTAATTCACCAATTAACTCAGATTCATCCAACGTTCATGTCGCAGAGCGTAGGTGTGAAGAAAGTCTTAGGAAGGTGTAAACAGAAAGCCTTACGTTTATTATTCCGTAGTTTTTTTCAATTGATCACTGCTTCAACTGCTCATGTATTACGTCTAAATGAAATTAGATCAGCTGCTAATATGATCTTCAGTATTTTTGTAACGCTCGAACCCCTGGAATTTTATTCAAAAGCCATTAATTTATGATAATCAATAGCTATCGGCTTATGAGGGTCGAGCTTCTTACAAAGGAGAAGTCTCTTAAGTTTTTCCAGCCTCATTACATAATTCTCTCTAAAAGAGAGTTGCATAGAACGGCATAATCAGAGAAGCATTTGAGCCCTTAGCCGATACCCTACTTTCGGAAATAATTCCGATACGTTCAGAAGTCGGTCGGTATATTTTTTCACCCTCAGAAACATTCCCGACTCGTTTTATGATACCTACAACCCCGAACAGTAAGCAGGCGGTGAAAATAGAATCAAGCCAGATCACAACAAAAAAAAACTCATCCGGGAAATGAACCACAGATCTACAAATGTGCTGTTATGCGCGCTATTCCAAGCAAGGTTTGAATTTGGGCAGGCTCTCCATTTCTTCACATTTCCACCTTCCGCTATCTAAATAGTGTATTGGAGAAAAAGGGGTATAGCATCATTGATGACAGAAGGAAAATTGTATTGGCAAGATAATTTTTTAGTCGTAGACGTGAACTATTGACAGGGGCGTTAAGCAGGAAAGTACGAAATTACTAGTGAAGAGTTTGATATGGAGCGTGGCACTATATGACGCTTAAACATAGGCTTCATGGAACGAAGATGGAAATGTACTCAGAGCTTTTAAGATGTGAATATGTAGAAGGATGGAGAAATTAAAGTGGGTCAAAAGGAGGACAAATGATGAAGTATTAGAAATGGTAGGAGTGGAAAGAATTTTGATTGATGAATAGAGAAGATAAAAAGGGCCAGGATGAATTGAAATATGTGATTGAGTGAAGGATATTGGTTAAACGGGGTAGAGTGAGGCGAAGAACGGGTAGCTTGGATAAAATGATGGGAGGTATGAGGGGCTGAAGAGGGACATTGTGTGGAACCAAAACTAATGATAATAATGATTCTCATCGCTGCAATCACATCACGTGTTTAATTCCCTTGGAAAATATGAATTGATCCTCACCTAGAAATTGATTGCTCTCTTTTCCATACATCGATTGATGATTCTAAGCACCAACTTAGCAGCATGAGAGATTCAGCAGTTTTCGCATTCCCTTGTTACTCTCATTTTCGTTTTTGATGGCAATACAGTTTTTTCGAATACTCCGACAGCATATTCTCCTTGCATATCCTACAAGCGAGCTCATAAAAATTCTCCGACCTCTCTGCACAGTAGTTCAGTAATTCCAAGTATTCCCTATAATTACGTTGAATTTGTTCTGGTCCCATTGCAGAATTACACGTCCTGTCCTTTTTTTATATTTCAAGTAGCATATACTGCGATATGATTTGGCGAGTATTCATTCTAAGAAATAACCAGGCGAGTATGTAAGAGTGCGAAAATTGTGTGTAATTTGAAAGAAATTCTAAATATATCCGCGATAATTTTTCCTAATTTATTACCCAATGAAGCTTGGAACTTAATAGGTACTTATATGCCGTAAAGGCGTTCAGTACGTCTTATCTATTGTTATCGAAATATGCCTGTAACAGTTGTAGCATTATAATTTTTACCATTTACTATGCAAGCGCATTTTTCGAGCTCTTATCTCGAATATTTTATGATCTCAGTATTTCCTACGACGAAATAAAGAAAAAACGGAGTATTTGGGAATATTTTGGGAACGCTTTTGACCAAGACATATCGACGGTGTTAATGACAACTCTTGCTTCGAGCTGCAATCATATTTGGGTCGTCACTCTCTCAGCAGTCGTGAAACCTACGCGATCATCTTCGAGGGAGGCCCTCGAAGCAGCAATCGAAAAGAAGGCTGCGTTTCGGGAGGCTTCACTCCTCGCAGCCGATTGTCGCAGGGCACCCTTGCGGTCCACCCCCCCACTGCAAAACTCCCTGTCCACCTTTGTCAGTCCTAAGAGAGGAAAAACCCGCCATGCTTTACCTGCTCCTTAAATACCTATTGTGCTTGGGCCCTGAAAGAGGCTTGAACCGGTAGGAAGAAGACACGCGGTGTGGTGGATGGAGTGGTGGGTGTCATAAAACGTGTCGGGGATGATTCTTTAGGTGAAAAATCTTTGCATCCAGACCTATTTCCCGTCTCGGCATTATTTAAGGGTAGGGCCTCAGCGAAGTGGTCCGTGGTCACTTATCGCCCATATCTGGGCATGTAGTTTTCCTGGAGAGGGAGAGAGGAGAAGGAGAAATTTCTCCTGCAGGTAATTTAGATTTTGTCAACGGAAAGCAGTTTTTCAATCAGCATCACTGGAATGAGTGGAAATGATTAGAATGTAATCAGAATATATCTGCGTTTATTGTTAATTTCAAAATTATTTTCGACAGTGAAGTGGAAAGGGTAAATAGAACTATTGCGTAAAACAGGAATAAATTGGAAGAACAGAAGACTGAGCCAAAGTTCATGCATTACCGAGAAAGTGCCGGTGAGAGAAGCGGACGGGGAATTAGATGAGGTGGCATATGAGAGAGGGGTTGCGTAAGGCTGTGCGTAGTCACCGGCACTTTTTAATTCATATTCCGAGGGAATGGTGGGGGGGTTCGATACAGGTGTATAGGTAGGGGGAAGTTGATAAGGTTTGCGGGTGATCAAGCCCTGGTCAACTAGTCACCCAAGGACTTAAATCATAAGAAGACTCAAGTAATGAAATTTTGCATGCATGAAGGGTGATTTTAATTTAGAAGAGAGGGGTTAGATCATAGAGCAGGGGAAGTAATTTAGTAACCGATTCCCCAAAGACGAACGCAGAAGAAAGCAGTGGCTGAAGAATATTCCTAGGAAGGACTGGAATCCTTCTTCAAGCGCAGCAGTTTGCATCAAGCATTTTGCTGAGCGGGATATCCTCTACTGTTCAACTTAACACGGATAAGAGCGGTGAAGTGCAAATTTACCAGTTAGATCGCCCAAAGTTGTCCCCTGGTGCTGCTCCCACAGTGTTTCTGTCACTCCCTGCGTACCTCAACATTGTTCAACCCCCAGAAAGGAGAGACCCCGAAGAGAGACGAGCCAAATTCCTTGACCGGCATGAAAATGTCCAAAAATTCCAATAATGTTAGTTGTCTGTGATTACGGGAATGCATATTGATATCTTATCTGTGAGTAGTCCTCTGAGCTAACTTTGATTTCTATTTCAGGGAAAACTTGATTATGAGTCCAGTGAACCATGAAAATCTGTGAATATAATTTGATATGAAGTAATTTTTGGAGATGAGACCTAAGAACACGGTCTGAAGGAGAGGAATTTGTAGTTACTGCTGAAGAAAAAACGATGTATGTCCTCAGATCCAAAAGACTTCCACAAGAGGCAACTAGCCGCCTTCCAATAATGTAAGTTTTCTGTGATTACAGGAATGCATATTGATATATATTCTGTGAGAAGATGTAAAATGGAATTGGTCTAATGCACAGATACTGGCATACAATGAGTCAATAGAAAAAATAAGTACAGCAGTAACGTTAAAAATATTTTATCCAAGTGTAGCAATTGATATATATGTTGATGCATGTGATAATCATCCCTTGAAGGACTTGATGCATGCCTTACGCAAAGCAACAGCCCTGTTGTATTTAGTTCAAGAGCTCTAAGTGAGTCGGAAAAAAGGTGCTCTGGCTTAGAAAATGAAATGAAAGCTGTATATTTTGCAGTTTTAAAGCATCATCATTATATTTATGGTGAAAGGGTAACAATATACACTGATCATAAACCAATTCTGGGTGTAATGGGAAAAGAAATTCACAAGGCACCACATAGCCTACAAAAATATAGACTAAAACTATTAAAATATGACATAGATTTTAAGTATGTAACTGGTAAAAACAATGCTATTGCTGATCTGTTTTCTAGAAGTCCTAATAGAGTCAAAATACAATAGTAGTGATGATGTAGATGAACTGAAAGACTGTAAAATGGTACATAGCCTTGTAAATCAGCTAAGCATGTCAGATAGTAAAAAAAAAGAATTTAAAAGGGCTACTTTGAATGATCCAGTAAGGTAATCGCGTATTGCTCAGGAGAATGGCCTCCCAATAATGATACACTAAGCTTAGAGTTAGAGAATTATTAAGAGAACAAGGATTAGTTTGGAAGAAGGCTTGCTATCCATGGAGAATAAAGTTATTGTACACCCGTCCACAATAAAATGTTACCACTTCGGAGGCCGAATTTTTCCAAGTCCCGTATTGAAGGAGATTTGACAACAGGGCACCTCTGTACGTTTAAATACCCCGACCACGAAAGAGCCGCAAGACCGGGGAGAGCCCCTTGCCATCGCTTGGGGTGAGACCCTTCCTGAATGACCTGCACAGGGATTTTTGCGTTGGAGGGGGGCCGTAAAAGGTGCCCTGTGACAATTAGTCGTCTCGGAGGAGTGCGGCCTCCCGAAGAGCAGCCTTCTTTTCAATAACCCTGCTCGGAGTGACTCCCTCGAAGATGCATCGCGTAGGTTTCCGCGACTACCGCCTTTGAGAGAGTGACGACTCAAATCTAAATTCAGTTCGCAGCAAGAGTTGTTATTAACACCGTCGATATTTCCTAGTCAACGAGTTCCAAAACGTTCCAAAATACTCACTTATGGCCTTATTTCGTCGCAGGAAATAATTTGATCTTACAATATTAATGACATAGATGATTATTATTATCAGAATTTATGTATCTGTTAACGATCGGTGATATCTTGGTATATCGGCGAATTTTATTTGATAACGCGATGAGCTCGAAAAATTCACTTGTGTAGTAAATGGCAAAAATATTTATGCAGTAGAGAGAGACTAGAAAGAGTAGTAGACTGCAGAGTATACATGCAGATTTCAATAAGAACAGAGAAGACATTTCGAACGTATTTACGGATTATAAGTATTAAGTTTCAAGCTCAAGTGGGTAATAAATGAGAAAAAATGATTGCGGAAATATTTAGAATTTCTTTCAAAATACACACAATTCTCGCACTCTCACTTACTCGTATAGTTATTTCTTCGAATGAATACTTATCGGCAATTCATATTGAAGCATATGCTATTTTAAATATCAAATCAAACTCACTTTTTAAATATTAAGGAGATTATAAGGAAAACGTTGAACGTCTTAAAAATACTCGTAGCAAATTCGGAGGCCCATAATTGGGGAAACAATAGGTGAAGCAAATTGGTGAAAACTATAGATGTTTTCCTATTCAGAGGCTCCGCTTGTAGACCTGGCAGTCCCTATTTGAGTACTGCGGGAAAGGTTTTTCAGGTTAAGATCTCTGGCCATCGTATGGGACGTTAAACTGGATTCTTTGGTCCTTTTCCTAGAGTGGGCTAATGCCGACACAACCCTATTCCACCCATTCTCCGCTCATCCGCCATTCCTTCTCTGCCATGCATACACTGATGCAGAACCCAGCTATTGTATGGATTGATTCGCAGATAATTCGTACTTTTTTCTGTTTACATATGTTTTCTCCACCTTCCTCACCCACTTCGTGTTCATCGTTTGGTGTTTCCAGGGTGCGGATCAAGAAGGTCAATAAAGGTAGAGCAATAAGGATGTGGGACGGAGACTACATAATGGCCGCAAAGCTCAGGGAAAAATTATCGCCCTGTACTCAAAGGTTATAATGTTGTCAGGTATTGTTAAACGGAAATGTGTATAATAGACGGGTAATTCTGCAAAGCGAAAAACATCCAACGCAATTAGAAGGAATACCTGGAGCTACTGAGCTACTGTGCAAAGAGACTTAGGAGATTTAGGGCTCGTCCGTAGGATATGCGAGGAGAATATTTTGTCGGAGGATTTCGTAGAAAAAGTATTGATAGGTAAAACGAAAATGAAAAAGCGAGTAACAAGGGAATGCGAAAACTACTGAATTTTAGCCAATATTCTTCCCTCAATCACATCTTTCAATGGACCCTCGCCTTTTTTACCTTCTCCATCCACATCTTCTGCCTTCTGCTCATATAAATTAAATTTATTTCCTCTCATACCAATTCTAGTAATTCATCATTCGTCCTCCTTTCGACCCACTCTAATTTCTCAATCCTTTTCTACACACACATCTCTAAAGCCCAGAGTATTTTTCATCTTCTTTACACGAAACCTACGCTTAAGCGCCATATGGTGCCACGATCCATACAAACTTTTCGCTAGTATTTTCACTGCTACCCTACTTAACGCGTTGATGTCTGTCCCTCCCTGTCAATAGTTCATCTCTACGAGTAAAAGCCTATCTTGCCGATACGATTTTCCTTCGGTCATCAATGCTGCTATATCCCTTTTTCTCCAATGCACTGCTTAAATAGCGGAAAGTGGAAATGTGAAGAAATGGAGAGCCTGCTTTGAGAGAATTGCTTTGAGTCTGCATAGTGAATTGCATCAAACATCACGCAGAACAGCAAATTTGGAGATCCGTGGTTGAAGTCTCGGATGAGTTAAGTTTTTTTTTCTACTGTGATCTGGCTTGATTGTTTTTTCACCACCTGCTTACTGTCAGATGTTGTGGGTGATGATAAAACGTGTCGGGAATGTTTCTGAGGGTGAAAACATATGCCGATCGATGTCCGAACGTATCGGAATTATTTCTGAGAGTAGGGTATCGGCAAAGTTCTCAACGGCCACTCTTCTCTAATTATGCTGTTTCACGCATCTCTCTGTTGGAGAGAGGAATGTAATGAGGCTGGGAATACGTAGAAACTTCTCCTTTGCAAAAAACCTCGGCACACGTAGGCCGATAGCTGTCTATTATCATAAATTCATGGCTTTAGAATAAATTTCCAGCAGATCTTACTCAATCGTTACAAAAATACCAAAGATTATATTAGCAGCTGATCTAATTCCATTTAGACATAATACATGATCAGCTGAAGCAGTGATCAATTGAAACGAAACAACAGAATATTAATCCTATGACTATGTTTACACCTTCCTCACTCGGCGAGAGGAACGTTGGACGAATCAGAGAAATAGTGAATTAGCGAACAATAATGTAGGCCTCTTGAAGTAATAAGGTTACAGGATATAAAATACCAACCAGGACATAGAATTATTTTAAGGCCTAATAATATCTGTGGAAACGCTACGACAATTCAGCACGTTAATCATCACCCTCGGAAAATCGCCCACTTGTTACAGAACTCCAATGTGACATGGACATAAATGTAGGTATTTTCGGTGGAAGCAGAGAAGGCGAGTGTAGTTTTCGATGATGTTACTACTAGAAATGTGGTGAGCAGCGCTTGGATCTTATTTCGTGCCCCTCCTCCCGATCTGTGGCCGCCGGGACCTATGCGGCTCGGGCGACTAGTATTCGGGCAGAAATCGCGCCCAAGGCGGTGTGCCCCGGCTGTACACTTGAGAAAGGGCGAATAGGGCAATAATTTTTCGAGGGAAGGGTACCCTCAATAAAAGCCTAGAGCCAGGGCTCTGGGTATTTAAACTCTCCGCGGCAAGGGACAGTGTTGTCAGATCTCCTTCAACTCGGGCCTCCGAAGTGGTAACATTTTATTGTGGACGGGTGTACCTTTGAGTCTCAGATTAAACATGTTAAAGTTTATACATGAGTCGACCTTGGGTGTTATTAAATGTAAATAAAGAGCAAGATCAGCATTGTATTGGCCAAATAAGAGTCAGGATATTGAAAAGTGGGTGCTCTCTTGTAAAATATGTGAAAAGTATCGCTATCAAAATGGAAAAGAACCTCTGATAAGTCATGCTAAACCAGTAAGACCGTGGGAATTAGTTCTTGTGACTTGTTTTCCTTTGGAGAAGA
Organism: Platycnemis pennipes; assembly: GCA_933228895.1. Taxonomy (NCBI): domain Eukaryota; kingdom Metazoa; phylum Arthropoda; class Insecta; order Odonata; family Platycnemididae; genus Platycnemis; species Platycnemis pennipes. The sequence goes on from OW121849.1 coordinate 1,435,567, forward strand.
TTATTTAACAGTAGTCGATGCCTACTCTAGTTGGATAGAGTTAGAGAAGCTTAGAAACAAAACTGCCAACGAGGTTATTACTAAACTGAAATATATTTTCGCTCGCAATGTTGTACTAGATTCTTTCATGTCGGATAATGTTCCATTTAACAGCATACAATTTAAAATGTTTGCAATAGAATGGAATTTTGAATGCATCACTAGCAGTCCACACTATCCTAAAAGTAATGGTAGAGCTGAAAAAGCTGTTTCAGTTCGCAAACAATTATTAAGAAGGGCATATGCTACCAACAAATATTTAGCTTTAATATGTTGCTACATTACAGAAATACTCCATTGCCTACTCAAGACTATAGTCCTGCACAGTTGTTTTTAAACAATGTTGAAAAGTAAGTTACCAGTGAACAGAACTCTGTTAAAACCTACAATAGTTTGGGAAAGAAATGAATCCCTATTACCTAAACTTTATTATGATCGTACAGCACAAGATCTCCCAGAGCTTAAAAGGGGTGATAACGTATTAATTAGGAAGAATAACAAATGGATATCTGGTGAAGTAATTAATAGACATGACAGTGCTCCCAGAAGTTATGTTGTACGTGACAAAGATGTCAACACACTCCGGCAAAATAAAGTAATGTTAAAAAAATGTAATAACCCAGTTATATTTAAAACGGGAAGTGAAGATGAAGGTAGTAATAGTGTACAAGAGCCCCTTACAGATATTCATGCTGACCATAATGACAGTGTACAGGAAGCACCCTCAGGAGCAGCTGCAAATAGCAATAATAATAATAAAACAATCACTACCAGCCTAGGGAGAATAGTGAATAAGCCAGTATATATAAAAGATTATTTGACATGAATTTATGGGTTAAGTTAAGGTTGTAATTGATTAGTAACTGATTATTGTTTGCTATTGTTCAATATAATTCAATTATGTTATTGTTCAAATACTACATGGTATTAATATTAATGGTTGTTAGATGGCTTAAAATATAAACAGGGAGATGTAACATATATTACAGTATATGGAACTATTGTCTGGAGGTTACCAAGACAATGACAACAGAGAAAACATTTAATTACAGGTAGAATTGTACCATTTCCATTTTTATTAATTAAATTTTTTTTCTACAGGTAAAATGATGTCTGTGAAACTCTTTGGAAGCTATTGCTGGAAATGTTTCATTAGAGAACTTCAATTTTCAAGACTGGCTGTTTCCGGCTGGAATTCAAATGAAGAACTTACAGCAGCTTTTATTTATTCAATTTTCAGGAGCATAATTTATGCATTTGATAGCTATTTGTCTTTTAACATTGCATGGTGACTTTGTTTGACTAGTGGTTTTGGATCTTTACTTCCTCAAGATGGAAATTTTACCTGACTTAATGTTATATCCCATTTTTCTGTGAAATAAATGTTATTCAGCTTCGTAAGATTGATATGTTTCTTTCCCGAAATAACTCTAGCGACAGTTACAAGAAGATAACGGAAGACTTACTAGGTTATATTGTTAGATTTTTCACTATATGGGATAGGAGTGAATCCAGGGAGGTGAAACAGTGTTGTTTATTTCATATCCGTTCTATATTTATAAGTCGATAAATGCAATAGAGTGAACTACTAGATAGACAATCAATGTCATAAGTAAATAATTAACCAAACTAAATTTCCTTCTTGGTCTGCACATTGGGTCGTTAATCGAAAGTAATCAGAAATTAAATCGCCGTGCGTAATCTCTCGTATCCCTTGCCAATAACAATTCTCACATTTACCTTTAACAAAATGGTATTATAAACCGAAATATAACTACTCGAATAACGCAACCCTATGCAAGCGTACGTAAGGTGAACTGTCCAATGGACAGTGTCCATCCGTCACATTCTCTCGCAACGATAACTGCTGGGAGACGAATCCACCGGACCGCGATGAGAGTAGGACTCCTGACGTGACGTAAAGCGATGTTGCCAAATTGCATGTTCCGGCCTGTATTAAAGGAGGCCATGCTCACGCCCGAATATTCTCGACAGCTTCTGGTAGTTTATTATTCTGCCGTCAGAGGAACAGATAAGGGTCCGTAGCTAAAGCTCTGTGTACAGCCTACTCCAGCCAAGTGGCGCGTTTCTCAAATGCGAATATCAAGGTCATTTACGTATTAGTATTATACCAATTATTTTCAGCGATTGCAATGGTATGAAACTGCTTATAAATATTAAAATATTATTTTTTCACGTTTTTTCCCCATTATAATTTAAATTTCTGCATTTATAACATCATATTTCAACTTGATTTTTACACGTGCGATCTCTGCGATCTTTTTACGAATTATTCAAATTTTTGTGGCTGAGATTTGATGATGGCTTAGGTTTTTTTTGATGGCACTCGATGTGTTATAAATTCATTTTTTCAAAATTATAATTCTATCACCTTGTATTATACTAATACTTATTCCTCATCCAAGTTTGTGTGCATGCAATCAGGACTTTTCTTCTTCTGATATATTACGCAATACTTTTAGAACAATGACCAATACATATCTGCCTTTTTTCCGATGTCGTGTACAATTAGTCTCGTGCTCGGGTAAAAAATGAAACCACTCCATTAGTATATCTCCATTTGCATCGATATTTCTTTGCTTATAGCAACTCAGTCGCTCTTTATGTATTACATATTGTATTTTCCGATATTTTTCCCTGTGAAATACATCGATTCTCAATGTCTTCATGTGAAAAGATGGCTGGGTGTGAATAATCTTTATTTTTTATTAGTACACAAAAATACAGACCCATCAAATTTTGGAAATTTTGTTTTGCATCAAATAAATGAAGTTTCAGGTTTTACTGCATTGTTGTTCAGTAAAATTGAACTTCTCCTTGAAATCTGATGTCAGATAACTGATTTTCAAATAACGTTCACTGCGTATACCCCAAAGAGTACCAGCAATGCATAGAAAGGACTTCCCTCGATCCAACGTCAACCACAGCGTCTTTACACTGGAAACCTCTTCGATGCAAACTTTACCGTTAGTTGGAGGACTTAATTGGTCGCAGTACGCACACGTGGGTAAAACCCTTTTCCGTGCGATTGAAGAAAAGGGGCGACGGACGAGCGCAAAGGCGCCAGGACGAAGCGGGCAGACGTGCTAGGTGCGCGAAGTCTGGCCCTTGTCTTGGTGGCTCGCGTGCGCTTCGGATGTTTGTGCTACCCAAGGTTGTATATGTTGTGTGCGGAGGACAATGGGGAGGGAACAACGTTCGTATAGAAGCCTGTCCCTTCAGAGCGCATCCGTCGCAGTTTCTCGTTGATATTCAATGCACACGCATCATCGCTTTCCCTTGTTTGCCTGCATTCTTCGACATCTTCAAATATTTTGACTGTCGCAGTAGCCCTTTCAGTCGTGATTTCCAATTTTCGCAAGTGGCGACGGATTCAGGAGAGGAATCGGATTCCACTAGCTCCGACTCGCAAGAGTTGGATATTGAAGATCAAGTCTTTCCGGAGAAATGAGTTCCGACTCCGAAGATGCAGCGGAACCGTTGCAAGAAGGACCGTGGTGTGAGATGTCGCTATCGAATCCTCCTCCTTCACCACCAAGGTTTTGAAGGAAATTCTCCATTGAACTTCAATCTGGACCCTGAGTGTGGTGCTTTGAAGTATTTTGAACATTTTTTGATGATGAACTCATCGAGTTTATCACAGTTGAAACCAATCGTTACGCTAGTGACTCTTTGCAAAATGAAGCTGGACCCAGTGGCTGGCGGTGGCCGAAATCAGTGGCGCGCCATCACCAGCGCTGGGATACGAGTGTTTTTGCGATATTACAGAGCATTGTGCGAAAGCCTGATACAGAGTTTTATTGGTCGACGCGTCCTATACTTGCTACTCCTTTTTTTGGCCAGACAATGTCCTATCGCAGATTTGTGAAAATAGCTGCATTTCGTGAATAATGCCGACTACGAACCCCAAACACACCCGAACGCGAAACTAAACAAAATCTGGCAGGTGCACCAGAAGTTGGAGGACAAGTTGAAGGCACTCCAGAGAGGGAATTGACGAAAGCCTGCTCCTTTTCAAGGGCAGATTGGGATGGAGGCATTTTATGCCGGTAAAGCGGGCTCGCTTTGGCATAAAACTCTTTGTTTCATGTGAATCAAAGAGTGGCTATGTGTGGTCAGGCATAATATGTACGGGAAAGGGAACCGTGCTAGACAAAGACTTCGACTACATGTCCTCAGAAGTCGTGATGTCGCTAATGAAGCCACTGTTTGATAAAGGGTACTGTTTGACGACGGACAATTTTTACACGTCTCCCGAGTTGGCCGATGTGTTGGTTTCCCGATCCACGGATACCTACGGAACGTTGAGGAAAACCAGGCGAGGAGTACCTACGGCATTCAAAGGGAAGAGACTGAAAAAGGGGCAGCCTTCTCAAAAGGAAAGATCATGGCCATTCAGCGGAAAAGGAAGTATCGCCGCTGCTGTCATCAGTCCATAATAGTGCCAGGGGGGAAACCATTGGTCGTTGTGGACGACACGATGGGAGGAGTGGACCGTGTAGACTTGGCCGATTACCCGATACCTCGGAAACGGGGAGAAAAATATTATTTAAAAATTTTTTTTTCATCTGCTCGAACTTTCTGTTTGGAACCCTTTTGTTCTCTACCGCAAGACGGGAGGAAAAAAATTAGACAATTGTCTTGGACTAATTGGGCAGTTATTAGACGCGTATCTCAATGGAGTCCCCACGCGTGGGCCTCACCCGCGACGCCTCACGGAGAGACATTTTCCGGAAGTAATCCCTCCGACTGAAAAGAAAGGTAATCCAACGAAGCAATGTAACCTATGTTGCCGGAAAAGAGACGCGAGAGGAAACAAACTTAGAAAAGAGACAAGGTATTACTGTGTGAAGTGTCTCTTCGCATAACCCCTTGTTTTAGAATATTTCATACAGCAAAATGCATTTGAGAACTTTTTTTTTCGAAGTGCTTTATGTGTTTAGAGTAAAATAAAGTTTTTTTACTATTTTGGTCCCGTACGAATAAAAAATGCTTGTTATTTCAAAAATAAAGCAAAACCAGGTCAAATAGTGCGAAGTTCGGGTATAATTTCAATTATTTTAAATTGTTGATAAATATTTTAAAAAGGTTTAACAGCGTTATTATTTACGCATATTTATTCACAAATGAATAAAGAACAATAATCTGAAATAAAAAAAATGTGATGTTTTTTGACCATGCACCTCAAATTAATGCGTCAAGGAAGCAGTTAAGAAAAATTGCACCTGAAAACTGATCAATAACTGATGAATTACTCATAAATAACTGATGAATAGTTAATCAGTTTTTTGAAACGCTTACCAGTTACTGGTGAGAAAATTCATCAGGTACTGGTTAGAAAATTTACCAGTTACTGGTGAGAATATTCACCAGTTACTGGTGAAAATTCACCAAAAACTTATGCATGGTGTCTTCTAATATATGATAAAGAAATTCAATACTTTTTCAAGACTTTTCAAGACAAAAATTTTAAAATTCCAGACCAAAAAGGCTAACTTCTTAATGTGTCATCGTGACGGTCAATAGTTCAATGCCCAGTCCTGTCCAATTTTTCACTTGGAATTGGCCATCTTATTATATCCACATTATTCAAAGTACAATCACAGCACCTTATCTACTTCGTTCATGATTAAACCCCTACTAGAAATAAAAATGCTCGAAATGGACTGTACCGTGACATTCACGGCTGTTTTTCAGGAATGCACGGTGACACGCCACACAGCGCTGCAGGATCCCTAATAATTGGTATTATGGATTAATAAATGTTCAATTTATATGAAATTTGGTCTTTATAGGTTTTCGAGGTCGCTGAATATGAATTTAGATTCAAAACTTCTGTAAACTAATTTTTTCGCAAAAAGTTTTGCAATTGTTTTACTTAAATTAACTCTTATTTAAAACATCACGATTAATGTGAACAAATATTCGTTTTCTTGGTCGCTGAGAGCTAATTTGATGTTCATATTTTTGCTAATTACTTTTTTCACAAAAGCATTTGCAGTATTTTTATTACTTGGATTTACACAAACTCAAAATTCTTGTTTCATTAAAAATTATAGCACAAAGGTTTTCACGATCTATGAACACAAACTTGATGTTAATATTTTCACAAATTAATTATTTTGCAAAAATGTAAAAGTGAATTTTCAAAAACATTTTCTTTATTTTTGAACAATAAATTATGTAAAAAATAATTTTGCAAATTATATTTGCAATATATTAATAAACAGTTAAATAGCACTCACCTTCAGTTACAAAACCCATTTTTTAGAACAAGAATCGGGGCAATACACGTTATATTAGAGAGAATTGAAGGTGAAGCTGTGCCTGCTCCTTTTCATATGATGCACTTGTTACCAGTGCAACATTTTATCTTATCCAATAGAGGAGTAGCAACAGCGATATGTCCTCACTTAAGATGGTTTTGAATTCATCAATCGATGCATCCAACGTATATGCACAAAACCCTATATAGAAAGTTGTTCTAGACTCATAAATACCAAGTATTAGGGATCCTGCACCACTGTGCGCCGTACACGGCGGTCGGGTTCGCGCCGTCCCGTGTGAAAGGAGCCTTTGAATGAAATTATGTCCGTCGCCAGTCCAACCAAAGGCACCTCTTGAGCACACACCAACTCGAAGACTGACGAACCAACTCAACTCGAGCTGGCGAATGCCGAGTTCTCCAGTAAAAACGAACGATTTTGTTGCAAACTCGCACATGCCGACAGATGAACTAGACTTTCCGGCGGCTTTCGAGCTAGCGAGCTCGCCATCAGATGAATAACAAAAACATTCCACCGCACTAGCTGGCAAATGGCGAGTTCTCCAGTATATCATCCAGGAGCCAACGACATATTCGTCGGCGGCGGCACGTATGGCGTCGTCGGCGACAACGTAATATAATGAGTGAAAGTTTCTCGTGTCTTCCACCGGGTCAAAGGCTCCATCTCTGCCGACGTTCCCGAAAACGACTCGTTTCAATCTTCAGGGCTGTGAGCCAGGGACTTCTTCACAGCCCTGAAGATGGAAAACGATTCGTTTTCGGAAACGTCGGCAGAGATGGAGCCTTTGACCCGGTGGAAGACACGAGAAACTTTCACTCATCTTCCGCCGGAAAAACACCAAAACGTAATATAATGTTTTTACTTTCCAGGGGCTGATCTCTGTTTTTTCACGAAGACGTTATAACGTATAACGAACGAAGACGTTATAACGTATAAGCATATATGCTTGCGTATAAAAGTAACACAATTCAATGGGAAATTCTAATAACAAAATGGCAAACGGTAAGCTTTACTGAGTGGATGAGAGAGAAAAAAACATTCCACAGTAAAGTTAATTAATCCCACCCGATTAGGATGATGCGCAGCATAGAAACTTAGGACGCGATGGTTCAAATATAATATTTCTAGTGGAATTTAATGGAGTTACACCCTCAGAGGCATGGCAAAACGCAAAATGTCACATACGTACTAGAGTACGATCTATGGATCGCCTGAATCTTTGGGAGCGTTTTAATAACCACGGTCAAGGTCATTCTTTCGAAATAGCATTCATGGGCAGGAGGGAAGTATACGATCTTCAACGTGCAACCGACCGAGCCGATTTGTCACGCGGCGGCATGCAGGAAACGGTGCCCATGTCTAGTGCAATCGAACGACGAAAGTCACGAACTCACAAATACTGACCAGAGAGGTTTAAAATAACACTTCTTTGATAATGACAAATAAAGAAAAAGGGAAACAATATCTCATTTCTGCCGTTCCAATATTTATCCTGACGATTTGCAAGCAACCATTTTTCCCGATTTTTTATTATTTTTCAGCGAATTCCCGACCTTTTCCAGATTTTTTCCCGACGTTAACAAATTCCCGGATTCCCGACTGGTAGACACCCTGTTATATCACCTATCACCAAAATTGAAAAAGAAATAAAGGTTGATAGTAGATGTTGCATGTGTATATATTGCAGATAATCACTAGTTTTAGTTATCATACATGCAGATTGTACTACCTACCTACACATAAGCCTTGCTGATATCAGCAATCTTGCTGATACATTTTGCAACTAGGGATTTGGAGGCCATATATATACAGCTGCTGGCTGGCATTATTGCATTTATGAGAATTAACGAGATTGATATTAGCGATAATGAGATTAACGTATTATGCACCGTTAAAACATTTCCCCAGTAACCATTTTGTGGCTAAAAAGAAGCATGACCATTATGAATATACATAACTTATATTCTTTCAACTATAAGAGAGATAAATAAGAGTTTCCCTGTGACACTGAGAACCAGTGTGCAATAAAGCAGAAGGGATCGATCCCTTCTGCTTCATCTATTTAGCAGCACAGTCACTCGAGTGGCTGAAACTGTGCTGCTAAATACGGAAACGACTCTGAGAGAGTTGATACATTTTTTTTGGGCTGATGTTCCAAAATTTTTGGTTTCGCCTCATAGGAAATTAGTTATAATTGTAAAAAAAAATAACTGAAATGGAGCGGAAGCTTCTGTAATCGAACATCTCCTTGGCCATGTAATAAATATGTATTTGGAACACATAGCTATGTGCTAGCTTAATACATATAATTAACCCTTCAAGCCTGGAGGAGGTATAAAATGGATTTTAAACCAATTGCTGGAGGAGATTGAAATGTCTTGAAGGAAGACCTGTAATCAATGAGTATTATTTCAGCGACTATTAGTTCTATAATTCGGGGATTCTCGGAAGCTTCAAAAATCTTAGCAGTTACTGAAAGCAGAAGAAATTGACGCAAGCTGAAGAGTGACTGATAGACTTCTAGTCACTGGAGGGTATTACCAGTTGCTGGTGAAAATTGACCAGTAACTGATGGATTACGCCTGTTTCTGGAGTGAGCTGTAAGACAGGTACAGAGCAAAAACTGACCAATGGACCTCAACCATGGTCATTGAGGAGTGTTCGCCAGCACTGGTGAAAGCTAACTGATGGATTTTACCAGTTGCTGAAGTATGTTTTTCAGTGACTTGCAGAAACTGATCAATAACTGATGGACTAAACCAATCACTAAAGAGTGTTTACCAGTTACTGGTAAGTGATGAATAACTGATAGATTTCCCCAGTTACTGGTGACAACTGACCAGATGGGTTTCACCAGTTGTTGGGGAATGTTTTTCAGTCATCAAAAACTGACCGATAACTGATGGTCTTTACCAGTTTTAAAGAGTGTTCACCAGTTACTGGTGAAAATTGACCAATAACTGATTGATCTCACCAGTTACTGGTGAAATTTGACCAGTAACTGATGGATATCACCAGTACGTTTTCTTAAGGGCAAAAACACAACTAGAAGCGTAGTTTTCCTTACCTACAACCAGATGTCTCTAAAACGTCAAAAATTGTATGATTGTCTGAACGAAATTAGAACAGGTTCTATTTTCTGTGCAGTCGTTCATACAATCGTACAATTTGGACTGGTTACACGATACATCGCATTCATTCTCGCATTCCGACAATCATACAAGCGATTCAAGAAAGTGTACAAGAAATTGTATCGTGTAACCAGGGCTTTAGATAATAATTTTATATACTTTAGGTAACGAGCCCTCATTGTGAGAACCTTGCAGTGTATCGGGAAATATAAATAAGTATAAATATACATAACACCCGATGTCAGACGAATTCGGCGATGTGAACGACGGAATCAAATACCGAATTCCTCTCCAGCAATCCTGATTTGTGAAAATGAATGACACAGTAAAATATTATAATGATTGATTAATCTGAATCATTTGAAATCTATTTCATTCCCGGTCATTCGATGCCAAATAACATACAATTTCTAATCACGCCGCAAGAAGACAGCTGATGATGTCTTTACATTCACTATTCCCCATATATATAGGATAATACACAGAAATTGATGAATGAGGGAAATAGGAATGAACATCATTTATTTTCGACCAATATTTGTGCTTCATTCAAGTCAACACGGAATCGGATGTTACAATTTTAAAGGCATTTAAAAGGCATGGAATTAAGTATTATTTACCAAACATTTCTCACCTATACGGAGTACGGCTGATGAAAAAGGACCTAACAATAAATGATGGACACCATGTGGCATGTAAAACCAGTTTTAAAGGTCATTTCGTCTCCTAGACTCATAGTTATGTAATTCATTATTAGAAGAAAATAATACCATATTCTTTTTTACAAAAATAAAAGAATCACAGATATCTACACAAGATACTGTTGATATGCCTAAGTTTTTAAAGAGTGGTCTACAATGAGCAGTATAAGGTTTATCGCACATAGACCTAATCATTTTCTTTTCAAATGATGAATATTTTGTTGAATATAGTTGAGGACTCACTTCCCCAGATTATTATACCATAAGAAATGTGAGAATAAAACAGACTATAGTAGAGGGTTTTTAATACGCCTAAACATACTCTGTATTTTTAAAAACAGAGAGGAGATAGTAGACAGAATTTAGTTTTTTACCCAGGTGAGTTATGTACTGATCCCAGTTTAACTTTCTATCAAAACGTAAACCAAAGAATTTACAGTGATTGACAACATTACTGTTATTAGTCAAAGGACTTGAATCAGACAGATAATTCCCTGCTGAGAATAACATGGACTGGTTTTAGAGTGATTTAGTAGTCAACTATTACTACTGCACCACTTAGCAGTAGTAATAGTTTAGTTTAGCCTTCAAGGCCCTGGGTAGTGATGTAAAAAATTTAAAGTGAGTGGGGGCTTACACTTATCATTAATTTGCTTACCGGCCAGTCACCTGAGTTTCACTTTGAGATCCCATTCTGAAGTCTGGCTGATACCGCAGACAGATGCAGGTGGAATGGGAGGCCCTGCGGAGCAAACTGAACAAGGCTAGGTGGTTCATTACCCATGTAGCACAGATGGTTGGGCCAACATTGGGATACGGTGCCATTCGCACGGTTATTTATGATCCGTTGGGCCGACGTTGGGAGATGGTGTAAGGGGACTGCCTGATTACAGCGCAGCTAAGCTGGATAATATCTCACTTAGCACATTCTCAGCCCATGGCGTTTGTTATCCAGGAGTTTTAGCCGAGATGCAGTGAATCCGCATGGAACAACTCTGAATAATGACCTTTAAAGTACCAACTTTTTCATGCACCTATTTGCACGTTTCTCTTCATCCATCACTGGATTTTACGCATCCGTTGCATAGCTTTCCTCCCTCGTTGACCTAATATTCTACCATTTACCTGACCTCAGTTCCATTCAACGAACGTACTGTCCTAATGTATATACATTACGTGTTTATCACTGTCATCATTAGTACCCACATAGCACAAAATATCTACCAGATATCTACAGCATATCTTCAATGTCTTAAATATCTTAAATGTTTACAAGATGTCTAGAAAATATCTTAGACGTCTCCCAGATCGGAAAATCAGATTTTTTATTCATATCATATGGATTCAAATGTCATATTCATCTCACATCCATTCAAATGGGTATCCATGAATGGATGATTATTCTCATTCCCTCGTAAACGGTATCGGACTTAGAGAAAATACGGGTGCGCTCGCCGGAAAAATCTAAGGCTAGGAGGAACGGTGAGAGTGAAAGTACATCTGAAATGTGGTTATAAACGCGATTCACGATCTTTAAGGGTGATTGAACATTGGTCCACGGATGATTTTTCTCAATCCCTCGTAGACGGTATCGGACTTGGAGAAAACACTGGTGCGCTCGCCGGGAAACAGGTTCTCAGCATTATGGAGGAAACTCTTATTTATCTCTCCTGGAGATGAGAGAATATCAGTTACGAATATTTATAAAGGTCATGCTTATTTTACACTACAAAATAGTTATAAGGGAAATATTTAATGGCAAAAATGATCCGTGTCAATCTTTTAGTAAAGTTAATATTCACAAACGACTTAATGCCAGCCAGCAGCTGCATATATATGACCTCCCAGTTTCTTACACGTAAATGGAATGTGTCATTTCGTGTATCAAAGGATGAAAGGATACACAGTAGTTAAGTGTAGGTAGTAAGGTAGGCGTATCTGTAGTATGCAAGGTTCATCTAGACATCATTCATTAAATGAGAACCTCAATCATGTCCCTTTTTCGCTTTTTCGACAGCAGTGGCACGCTTATGAGAAGTTGTTGCATCTCTGCGAATGGCAGCCACGCCTTCCAACATCGCCTGGGCAAGGGCGATATCTTCAATGTTCTTCTTAACAATGGCGTTCTTAAGGCGAACATTGGCTTCATCAAATAGTCTGTCCGCCCTACCAGACGCACGCTCCTCTTCCTCCCGCAATCCTCGAAGTTTTTCCTCCTTTTCCACAATAGTGTTCCTGCTTTCTCGATTTGTTCTGCTTTTTTCTTCTCTTCTTCCAGTCTCTCGACATCTTCTCTCTTCTTTTGGGCTTTTTCCTTCCTCTTTTCTTCCAAGTATGTTTTGTAATTTTGATTAGCACAGCGTGCACTTGCAAGAAGATCTTTGGTAATAGGTACTAGAAACGCCTTATTGCCATACTCGTGGAGCACACTCTTGACTAACATGTACGCATTAAGAGTGCGTTCAGACATAGCAGTTCTGTTACATGTTACAATCCTCCCTGCCTTTGAGAAGTCCCTCACGACATCAGCCTGTCCCTGAGAGAGACACAGCTTTCACCAACTTCGAGACAGTAGGGTTTTTTAAGTCACCAGAAGCAGAGTGCGAGTAGATAAAAACTGAACCCAATATTGATCAATACGGTCATTTCTAGAGTCATCTTCATCCTTCTCCAGCTGCAAGAGCTTCCACTCATCAACTAGTCAGTCTGAAATCTGATGCAATCAGCCATGGCATCACTTCAGCCACCCGCACTATGTCCCCTACGCTGTTCTCTGAAGTTCTCTCCTCTGGATGCAGATGCCCACAGCTCTTCAAGAAAGAATCCATGGATTTGAAGGAACTTTTTTCCAGGATATGCTTGCATGCCTCCACATAGTGCTTGCGAGCATGGTCAAGGAGTAATAGTTTCTCCTTTTCACTGATCTTTCACTGAGGGCCAAGCGAATGTCTTCCCCCACAAGGTCATCAGCAGCTGGAAGAAGATTCTCAGGTTTGAAGACCTCTCCTGAGTCCAAAGATTTCTTGCAAGCTCTACCAATCACAATTTGGATTAGTGTAGATAGTCTGAAGTGAAGCAGGAGAACTAGCGGCCACTTTCCTCCCACTGGAAGAAACCGGTGAGGCATGTAAACGTGTGCACTAGACACAATGAACATCAATTCAGCTTTCATGGTGGGCTTCTGTAGGAGAGTAGGAGTAGGTAGGCTTCCGTACGTCTATGTAATAACTTATATTGTAGGCCATTAAATGTACAATACGAATGCACCGTTCCAAATGCCCTCGTAGAAAGTTGAAGAAATGACTTGATGTCTTTTTTTGATCAGGGACCATTGTGCGTCGCTTGCTCTTGCACTCAAAACGCTGGTCCGTGCGGGATGAGCATCATTAGTGCACGTGAATAAATTAAGTTTATTGTTCTGAAGCTGGTGCACCCTTTTGGGACAAAAGTGCCAATTCAAAAGTGCCAGAACAAAAGTGCGAAACTGAAAGTGCCAAAGACCACAAGTGCCAAAAGCCTTAAATGCCACTTAATTAAAATGCCAATTATAAAATATGCCAAAATTATTTTTATTTTATATCAATTTTTACGTATAAACGTGGAGATGGTAACTTAAATTTTTTAACTATTCAAGGACAGTGCCATCTTCTTTACAAACTTCGTAATTTGCTACCATATTGAAAATTCTACGATCAACTTCTTGGTAATGGCTAGTTGGCATTCTTCGTACACACTGCCCCAAGGAGATTAGGCTTAAAATTGTTTCAGTATCTCCTTGTTCTCGTTGTATTTCAACTAGGAAAGCATAGAGACTTGGATGTTTCTTTCCCATTAGCAACTGAAGCCTGTTGTGCCACCCTTCAGAGGCATTGTTACTCCTTGATGTCCCTTCCAGAACTGAGGTATAATGGTTCCATAAAGCAGGTGCATAGCGAACCGGGACAGATCGCCTTCTTCCTCTGGCTGTGCGACCTCTTATATACGTCACCTCAAAGTAATCTACTACATTTATGAAACTTTCGGGAGCTTGATCCGCAAATAAATCAAAAACTTCTAGTACATCGTCAACTGGTACAAAGCTCAGAGCACACATCATTTTAGAGGCATCTCGTATGGAGCTATCATCTGGGTTTTGATAATCAACTTGTAACCCTTCCGCTTGGACGCGCCGGTATACGCTCTGGCACAGATGAAACAGACACAATTTTATATTACTACCTAGATGATTCTGTACTCCGTTGATTATCGCCACCTCAAAATCCGTCAAAACGGACGAGGGACGTTGAATTCGGATGCCAGCTTTCTCCGCTTTTGAAATTATCACTTCGATTACTTTTGAATAAGATGACTGAGTTTTATTTTGCATTAACGCATATACCAGGGGTAATGCAATGGTAGTTTCACCTTGTACAGACACTGAACCCATTACGGCAAAGAGTTGGAAAAAAAGAGTTGGCACTACACTGAAGGTGCCGTCGACATACCATGTCTGTGATTTGAAAAGTTGTCTTAAATTATGAGTTGATGAAAAAATTATAATTCGAGCATCAAGAGTAATATAACTGTTATCTTCATAAGAATCATACAGCAAAAAATTTTCTCCATTTTTAGTTATTCGATACCCGTCTGGAATTTCTTCTAAGTCTTCGATTGAGGTTGGATTTGTAGGTAACTGTTTTAAGCGCTCATGCTGAATTTGTTTCCGAATATTTTCTCTTTCGGGAAGTTAAGCTAGAACTGCTTTCGGAGCATCTTGCAAACGTCTCATGATTCTACTGGGAGGCTCATCCGGGTGTTCGGACGCTTGCCTCGTCATGCTCGTTAGTAATTTAAGACCTTGAACTTCCTCTGGATTTGGAGCATGATTGTGGGATTCCACATCACCGCCTTTTTTCACAACACTGTTTCCTTCATCATCGACAGTGGAGGTTAGGCGAGCAGAGCATTCTCTATGGAATTTGCACCTCCAGTATTTGCTTGCAGCAGAAGATGAATGTTTGATATAAATATACCCTTTGTAACACAAATATGAAGTTTTTCCTTTTATTACAAGTTCCGCCATAATACAAGAAATTTTATGTACGACCAGATCAAAGTCGGAAAAATGTGAATACAACAACACAACAAATATTTCTTTGACGTTGCTATGGTAACTATGGGAACAATTTTGGCATTTAATAACTTTGGCATTTAATAATTTTGGCATTTACTAATTCTGGCACTTTTATGATTGGCACTTTTGAATTGGCACGTTTGTACTCGAATCCTGGTGCACATTGAGTGGTGGAGATAACGGCGACAACACACAACACTGAAATATCCTACGAATATAGCACTGAAAATTTCAACAATTTCTTTGGAAGTCTCTATTGGGGCAAGGGCCTAGCCACATTAATACACCGATTCCCATCAGATCATCGAAGTTAAGCAACGTTGGGCCCGGACTGAGGTTGGATAGGTATACCTCTACCGTGGTGCTCTTGTCCCGTCTGCAAGTGGCGGGCAGGTTAAATTTGGGTTGGCACAATGGATCTAAAGAGGTCTAAGTGCCAGGGGGGCTCCAGAAGGCCTCCACACACCCCTCCAATTTGCATTTACATTTTGGAAGTCTCTCCAACATCGTTGCAAGGCAATGCGCAAAAATCAGATGCCACACACTTGAGAATCCAGATTAGTACTGCTTTGGTGACATCATCACAGAAGCTGTGCAGACCGACAACCAATGTCAACCATGTGATAAAGCGGACCTTATTTGCCTTTTTTAAAATTATTTTTTGTTACTGCATTGATCTTCCTAGTTTTCTAAAATAATTTTATCTTTCAAGCATAAAATGACCAAAAAAAACTTCTTGCTCCATTGCTATATCGTTGCCGGAGGAACAGGAGAAGAAACAATCACCTAATTTGGATCCATCCAATAAACCAGAAAAGAGCAGAGGTTGGAGCATTCTGCACTCTATTTGATGATTTGAGGAATGATGACACAAAGTTTTTCAATTATTATCGAATTGTCTATTTTGTCATTGTGCCAAAGGTCAGGTCTTGCTTCCACCAAAGAAATGAGTAAATCATTATCGATGATTTCACATATCTTCCAAAATTAGGCTCACCACAAAAAACTCTCAAGGATCTCTGGGATGCTTCCACGCGTTAGAAAATCCGCCCTAATGTGCAAGCCTCCGTTTGGTAACGTGAGCCACTGACTGACTTGTGGCAGTAAAACTACCACTCCAAGTAGTGGCAGTGCGACCCACCTTGGAAGGAAATCTACCGATTGATTTTTCTACAGCCTAGCATGAAGGCTTGCATTGTTTTCTTCGCACCATTACTAGATCGACAGTGATGGCAAAAAAGCCACATCCGTGCAATTCACCTATTGTGTAACGGGCCTCTTCCCCTGCGGCACTGAAAGTGCTCAATACCATACAATAGGGTGGCAGAGCTGTTTCGTGCAATTGCAGCTGAAATACGACCAACTGATATTTACGATGAAAAAGTGACTATTAGTGACCTCTGCAGTGAAATAGTAAATTTAAGTGACCCTATTTTAAAAGAGTGACTAAAGGTGACAAAAGGTGACCTGGTAGCAGCCCTGTGCTACATAGGTAGGGATTAGAAGTACTCACTAGGTGCACAATTAACAATTGCACCTAATTCGGAATCGTTTCTTGGAGCACCATTTTTGGTTAAATCATGAGGCATGAGAACACTAGTTGGTACTGTTGGTAATAGCGGTTTTGAATATTGGTGTTTGCTTGTTTTACGTGGTTTTCCACACCAGATGGTGTTTTTGTTGAGACTTTGATCTTTCTTCATGCCTCTTGCGTGTGCATCTGAGCAACATGGAACTGTGAGGTCACCCAAAGAAATAAAAGTTGCTCTTCTCTAAATGCCCGCATTTTGATTGACAGGATATGGGCCCAGGACGTGGTAGTAGTAAGTGCTGGTGAACTTCAAGTTCAAGCGACACTCATTTCACTACAGGCGTGGTAAAATTTACTTTAAGGGTGTTCAACACCTCGCCAAATAATGCCGCTGCAGACTATTGTTATTTTAAATGCCATGCTCGTATTATGATAGATACGTCCATTTTGTTTTCATTATATTATGCGCAAAGGTTGAGTATTTGGTCCTATCGAGAAAATATCTTCTCTGAGCCTGAAAAATCAAGAAATCGCATGTTAAACTTTACTGTTTTTATGCGTTTTTGAGCGCCTATCGCAGCGGTGTATGAACGTAAATGGAAAATTCCTTCGACACAGCCAATTTATAATCCTACATATTAAAGAAGAGACTAATGCCATGTGCTCGTCTTACGACCCATTCCTGCAGCATCTAAAATTGCGAGACGATGCATCGCGTTCACCGAACTAAACGCAAGCTGAGGCGTTCCCCTCATATTTTTCCCGCCCAATCTTCCCCTCCTCTCCCCATTCCACCGCTTCATCTCGCCTCCGAGACGCTCCGAGAGGGAGAGGCGGAGGGGGGAGGGCTTCCTTATCTCTAAGCGATCAAGTTTCATCCTCGCTCGAATAGCAGTGTGGAAGGTTGACGGAGGGTCTGAGCGATCTTGGCGAGATATTCCACTGTGTGTCTGGGCGCCGAGAAAAGGATCAACCTATTTCTTTCAAAACCTCCACAATCGAATTTTTATGCTATTTATTCACACCAATTTGTTTTTTTAATACGAAATATCGTGTCGTTAGTTTCATATTTTGACATTGCTATTTAGAACAATTGCAAAATATTGAGTTTTCGTATTGTTGGGCGATAATTGAAACTGATAATTAATTGAAATTGGATAATTAAAATGAGACTATTACAATGCTTCGAACGATTTTTATTTAGTTTTCAACTGCCAAATAACAATGACTTTATAGTTTGAAGTTCATTCAAAAAATGTAAATTAAATGTTAGTCTCATTAACATTAATAATTGAAAAACAATCCTACATTTTTGCAGGAAAATTTGTGGACTTAACTCACGCGTTCACAAATTAAAACCAAGAAATAACGATAATGCAAGGCGAGATTGTACTTCTTGCACATAAATATCTCTTGTGAGCCACATTTTAAATCTATTATAAAAATTTAAAACGGATAGCTTTACTGAAGATATGTTAGGCACATACCTATTAAAAACAAGCGTATTGGTTTAGATTCAACCGGATTAATAAGATTAGAAAGAGAGAGATTGTCGTACTGATAGATTCAAAATGTAATTTTTCCCCGTACTATAAGAGAACGCAATACGCATCATTACAAAGGGATAGTAAGGTGAAATATTGTAGAGTTGTCTGGAGTGCATAATGCATGTATTAACAACCAATACCTTTATTACTAAGTAGTTAATAACAGTCAAACTCTATATAGCATGTTTCCATGTAGTAGCCTATTGCATGTCAATAGTTCCATGCAGTAGTCTTGTGCATGTTTGGTGATCTCCACCCCCTGCCGCACACCCTCGCGGTGGCTTGCAGGGAATCACATAGATGTAGATTTGTTATACCATTTTCTACCGTCACCTGCTACAATAGTACGAGAAGCAATATCCTGCCTCATGGAATCTGATAGACTCCCTTTCCTGTGTGCGGCCCTATTTCGTGATTCTTGTTCCTTTGCTATCGCATCCAACCGTGATGTCCTCCGCTCGCAGTAGACCTAACGTCATGCATGATTGAAAATTTAGTAATGTAATGTTACTATAATTTACGATCCTGTGCAATTTCCAATTGTTGACTACGCACTTATCAAGCGCACTGTTAAAAAGTAGCCACGAACATCCTTCCCTCCTGGCTTTTATTTCGTAGTTGCCAACTCCGTTTTCATGGACATCCGTCCCACCCACATTATACACCCCTGCTATATAATTATATGCTATTTGGTTAGTGCATATGCTCAATGTTTTTCGTGATATTGCCTTAGCTTTTTGCCTTGGGAAGAGGAGATAAGGGACCCACATATGTTATAACGGCGAACACTAAATTATCTTACCTATGCACTATGAGGATTTAATTATTTTCGTCATTTTCGCAATAGCAAGTTCCTATCTTTCTCTCACTTAACGTGCGATTGATGGTCAGAGATACTGAAATATAATATTTGTTTCTTGAACCTTGGCATGCTTTCTCAAATGATTTTTTACTCTTTGTCAGGATATTAGCTCCAATACATTTTGTTTATGGTTGAGAATGGTACCCCGTAAAAAATATATATTTGCCAAAAACCTTTCCGAGATTATCGTGGATTGTTTGGTGACTGTGATTCTTTTTTTATCGCGAGTATATTTTCACTGAAAATGAAAATATAGCCTACGTCACGATCAAAAATTAAGAGAAAATGTCAAGAGGTGTCACACTTTCGTGAGTATTTTTAGTACTTCTTGAGAAATAGCCACGTAGCATGTTGGTAAAGCATATTTTTGTGTACCTGTAACCCAATGAGGAACTGACACACTTTTCTTCGTTTTTATCTTAATATGTCTTATAAGATCTCATGAACATTTGTTCATGGGTCACTTAGCATGGGTTACAATGCGAACTGAGTCCAAATGAGATTCAGACCCATATGTAGTCATTATTTACAATTACACGTTAAATTAAATTTTTTCATAATAGCATTTACTTAGTTGACTAAATTAAATATTATTACATGAGTCACAATCAACTTGTACGACATGATATGAGGATTTGAACCTTTACCGTACCATATCCACACTTATTGAACAACATATCCCGCTGTAAGGCGCTGCCCTTATCAATGTCGACATAAAAAAGCATTACGAAATTTGCTCACACTATCGCCTGCATTGCATTTCAATAATAACATGGTTAGTATGATTAGGGGGCTACACTTCAAATCGTTAGGGGGAAAAATCAAGTAGCGTGCAGGATTTGGCACGAATTGAACAGTATGAGACGGAAGGTAGATTTTCCCACGAGGAATCATAATTTGTTTCCACAAGGCAGCAACCGCATCTTAGACTAGTGACTGCTCGTAATTAGGGTAACTTTTGCTCTTGCAGAATAGAGCCACCGACCTTACTACATATTGATGGTGTAGCAACTGAGACTCTTTTAACGATAACGTACTTATACCTGACGATGACTTAAAATGATAAAACTCGGTCATTCATGATTTGGAATGATATTAATTCACTCTATTCCATGGGCCCTTCGGCATTTATGACATGTACAACGACATTAACCGCAGGCTAGTTACTCGGAGGATCATTTGTACAGCATTTGACAGTTGAGCTCACCGCTTATGCACAAAGAAATTCGCTCTGACGTCGCTTGAACGTGAACTAGTTCAGCGGCGTCGGAAGTGAGGGGCAGGGGGGGGCATTCGCCCCCCCCCCCAGAATTTGCCCCGGGCCCTTGAAAAATTAGTCTTCATTATTAAAAATCAAATTTCACTTGTTTCCATCTTGCCTTTTCCCTTTTGACGCATATTCTACCATCTTCATATGCACTTTTAGGGGAATTCTAGGCTCTACCCCCTCCTATCCGCAAAAAATGCGGGCCCTTTTCAAGGTAGGCCCCTCCTAGCGAAAATAGTTCCGACGCCCCTGAACTTGTTCCTTTGAAAGAAACAAATAGACGATTAGTTGCATATTCATTCAATTGCAAATAGCTGAGGCGTATTGATGGAAACACTGATGTCTCTATCAAACCATTTTTTTGTTTCTTTGCCGACATTTTTTTTAATTCTCTAGTTCCTTGTAGCCACTTGGTTATGCAATTTACAAGAAAATGTTTCATTTCCAAAAATAAAATATAGGAATATCCCCGGAGTATTTTCATGAGGACGAAAAAGTGGACACGTTATGCCCCAAAAGTGGCTACTATTAACTCATTCACAATTTTTTATCTCTTTCGTGTTATATGATCACACTTAGAACTTTCAATTATACCGTTCCTAATATTAAAACTCGGATATTGGACAAGATATGCGAAACAGCAAAAAAGTTTCTGTTCAAAATGAGCGCAACCTCTGATTTTGAAAAGTTCATTTATTTCTTGGTAAAGTAAATTCGACAAATTATAAAATACTGGGCTGTAACGTCATCCAATCAGATGACTTAACACTGCTTAATTAATAACTTAATGTCTGCTCAAAGTTTTGGAAAATGCTCCATTTAATGCAATATTTCAGTTTTTTAGTTACAAAATTTTCATCATCATCATCGGTCAGCAATTCTAGGATTGGTTTGACACATTCTTCCACTCGGTTCTTCTATCGGCCAACGTTTTCATATCAGCGTAATGGCTCTTTTTTACATCCTTTACAACCTGTTCCATGTATCACATACGAGGCCTACCTACAATCTTCCCGTTCAATTTTCCTTCGAAGATTATCTTCATCAGGCCATTGTGTCTCAAGATATGGCCGATTAAGTTGTCCCGTTTCTTTTTAGTTTTCAGGATACTTCTCTTTTGTCCCACTCTTCTTAGCACTTCCTCGTTACTTACTCGGTCGATCCATTAAATCTTCATCATTCTTCTGTAACACCACATTTCGAATGCTTACACTCTTTTCTTCTCCGCTGCTGTCATCGTCCATGCTGCCGCTAAGAAACATGCTCCAGACGTACGTCCTGATGAATTGTTTCCTTACTTCTACACTTGTATTTCTAGCTGTTAGTAGATTCTTCTCTTGATAGAATGCCCTCTTTGCTTGAGCTATTTTACTGATCTTTCGTGCTTCAACCATGTTTAGTTGCTTCGTTTGTGACTTTTACTACGGCAGTTGTGATTTTTAAACAATGTGTTGACAACCGCTACTTAAATCATGTTGTCTGCAGAACTCCAGTATTCTCTCTCCTCTTTTGTTTCGATTTTCCAAACCATATTTCCAGATATTCTTCCATATTAACTTTCCAGCGTTCCAGTCGCCTAAAATAATTAGGTTTTCTTTTCGTTTTACCAGTTTTATAACTGCCGTGATATCTTCGGAGGCGTCATCCACTCATTCATCTTCGTAGACCGACGTAGGCATGTAAACGTGCACCACAAAGGTATCCGTAGGCTTGTTCTCAATCTTCACATTATAATCCTGTCACTGTAGTGCAGGAAGCTCTTCACGCGCAGTCCTGCACTCTTCCTGAGCATTATGCCTACTCCAGTGTTACCATTCAGTGATCCGGTTTGAATAATTCTGTAACTTCCGCTCCAGAAGTCTCCTTCGGGCCATCTCTTTTCACTGATTCCTAATACATCGAGGTCCACTCTCTGCATTTCCACCTTCAGGTTCAATATTCCGTATGTCCAAAGTGATCACCAATTTTCTACCCTAAAATGTTTATCACACTTGACTGATGTAGTGTCTCGGGTAGTCCCCGCCCAGAGATCCGAATTGGGACTATTTTCCCTCCGGAATATTTTACTGTAGAGGGTTCCATCACGTCTTGATAGAAAGAAAAGAGTGGAGTAGCTGCGACTCCTCGGGATAATAATGTGGTGGTTTCTCCTTGCCTTCCACATCGCAGTACTATAGCCGCTAAAGTAACTGTTACCACGCCTGTAATGAAATGGGTGTCGGTCTACCGACCACTGTGGTCTCCACCTTCGTTCATAAGAATAAGAGCTGCTGCTCTCCCCTCCGGGTGCTGAGAAGGGTAATTGTTGGCGGTATCTTCACAGGATCTGTATTAATTGAAGGCCTACCTTACCCAGGGATAGCTTTTCGTCCACGACTGCTTATTTAACGAGTAAACTCGCTTATCTCGTAGCTAACCTCTATATCTAGAGAACGACCAGCCATCCGCAACGCGGCGAACGCACTTGGTGGCTTTAAGCTCAGCCGCGAGTATAAAATATTGCATACCGATAAATAAAACTTCGTATAATTAAATTAAAATATTCTCAATGCACATCTTTCGCAGTAATTTTGCTTCATGGGTGCCCGATATGCACCGAAAAAGCATACATGAAGTAGTTTTTGTTATTTCAGTGTCATATGCGACTAGTGAAACTCTCCGGAAAAGACAGCAGCAGCAAGGCCAATGAGTAGGGAAAGGATACGGAAGGAAACGATTTTCCACAAACCTGTAGCCCTGTAGATACTCACATAATTTAGCTAACGGTTGCAAACATCCGGAACCCTTCAAACGAAATTTCAATTTTATGGTTTTGTTAAGGAATTGTCAAAAATTCGCCACTGTACGACGGGTGGATTTTTTTTAGTTTTGATTATCTCTTGAGGAAGGGTGCGTGTGGCTGTGTTCTCCAGCGTCCAGAAGTGACGTCGTTATGGAAGAGTCCACGAAGCCTTTTAGAAAAGCGCAGTATCGTAAAGGATACAACAAAACGAAGAGGAGAGATTGCAACGTGCAGAATTCGATTCGCAGGGAAAAAACCGAAAAAGGCATTTATTTCGCAATATTAAATTTACGAGATAGTTAAATGTAAGGGCTCCTTCGTAAAAAAATTCGTAAACAAATCGTGGATCCTTGTTATCCGAAGGGCGTGAAGATCCGGTAAACAGCTATGCAGTAATGGTGAATATAATCAGTGAACTTTAATAATTTGTTGTTACACTCTTTCTAAGAGTGATGTTAATATATTGATTTTATGTGCTCATAAACTGTATTTTCATTGTATTACTGCTTTATATAACCATTTTGATTTCCTGTGCTAATGTTAGTTGGTAATTTGTATACGAATTTCTACTGCAGGCTGTTATTTATGCCATTTATGTTTCTGTTTTCTCAACTTTTAATTTTATGTAACAATGCACAGAGTGGAAGATATACCTTATTTACGAATGGTTAAGTTAATTTTCAGGGTGATCATACTTAACTTGCTCATTATAATTACTAATTGTAACTAGTGAGTGCATAGTAGCCCAGTGGGTAGAGCGTTCAGTAACAGATTCAATTCCGGACGAAGCACTTTGGCATGATATCGCGGTTTGAATTTCAGTATCAGAGTTGTGTAAGTCGGAAAACTGGCCTCTTTACCCTGAATGTGTGAATTTCACTCACCTTCCACCTTAGTACGGCGGAACTCAACCCTGTCAAACCAGTCATTGGGTTTAATTGAGGGAATTATTGTAAATATGGTGAATTACCTGCCAAGAAAAAAGTTTTTTCACTAATAATCTCAATTTAAAACGGCGTGTTAATAAATGTGGAGCATTGACCATTAATACCGTTTAGTCCGTTTCGTTTCTGGTGTGTATAAAAGCGTATTCAATTTAACCGTAAAATCATAATGATAACCGAAAAACGTAAATGCACAACGTTCATAAACGAAATTTTTTGTTGCCTTCGCCATTGATATTCAAGTAAAAGTACTCTGGTAACAGTTAGAGGAAAATATGTGAGCGCTTTGGCCCTGTAAATAGTAGGAAACTGTAGAGAAATAACATTGAACTTTCACATTAATGAAAGACAAGAGTCATAGTTAGTCGCATATGCTAGGGGGAAAGACGATATTTTAATTAACCTCATTAAAATGCTCACAATTACTTTACGAGGGCAACGTGCATCCCGCTAAAATAAATCATGGATGACTAATTTAATAACTTCAGTCCATAACATTTGACAACCACTAAAAACTGTACTACAAATCCAAGGCAACGCCGACAATCCCAGAACCCTTCAGGTGTTTTCAATTTTAGGTAATTGCTGACCTTTCTTACTCTCGACCACAACGAAGACGAGGAAAACAATTCACACTCGGCTCCGAAAAGAGAGCTCTCGACCTTATCTGTTTCTGAGAAACTTGATCGCGTTGCGGATTTCGCAAGGCCTCCTGTCGCCGCCCCCGAAAAATCCCAGCTGCGACATATCAGGTCCCTCCCCTCAACTCCCCATTCCACTTTCCACGGTGGCGACGCTGATGGCAACTCACAAGAACTACTAGAGCCGCGAGATCATGGTGAGATGAGAAGCCGTTAAATCGGACTATTCAAAATGCGTTGAACACCCTTAACGGCTATAGTACTGCGATGTGGAAGGCAAGGGGAAACCACCAAATTATTATCCCGAGGAGTCGCAGCTAGTCCACTACTTTCTTTCTTAACAAGACGTGATGATACCCTCTCGAATAAAATATTCCTGAGGTAAAATAGTCCCCGATGCGGATCGCCGGGCGGAGACTACCCGAGAGAGTACATCAGTCAAGTGTGATAGTCATTTTAGGGTAGGAACGTGGAAGGTGTGATCACTTCGGACCTGTGGAAGACTGGAGAACCTGAAGGTGGAAATGCAGAGAATGGACCTCGATGTATTAGGTATCAGTGAAATGAGATGGCCCGAAGAAGGAGACTTTTGGAGTGGAAGCTATAGAATTATTCACACCGGATCACTGAATGGTAACGCTGGAGTAGGCATAATGCTCAGGAAGAGTGCAGGACTGCGCGTGAAGAGCTTCCTGCAGTACAGTGAGAGGATTGTAATGGTTCAAATTGAAACTAAGCCTACAGATACCATTGTGGTGCAAGTTTACATGCCTACGTCGGACTACGAAGATGAAAAAGTGGAAGACGACTACAAGGATATCATGGAAATAATAAAACAGGTAAGAGGAGAAGAAAACCTAATTATTTTAGGAGACTGGAATGCTGTCGTTGGCAAAGGTCAAAATGAAAGAGTAATTGGAAAATATTGGTTGGGAAACCAAAACGAAAGAGGAAAAAGACCGATGGAATTCTGCGCACAACATAAGTTAGTGGTTACTAACACATTGTTTAAAAATCACAACCGAAGAAGATACACGTGGAATATGCCAGGAGACAGAGGAAGATTTCAAATAGACTACATTTTAGTGAAGCAGAGGTTCAGGAATCAGGTGAAGGACTGCAAAAGCTACCCGGGTGCAGACATCGACAGCGACCATTATTTAGTGATGATGAAATGCCATCTAAAATTCAAGAGATGGAAGAAAACAGTAAAGAACATTTGGCAAGTAGAAAAACTGATGGAGACTCAACATCAGCTGACATTTCAGAAAGCAGTAGGAAACTACATAGGAGAGGACCTGACTGAGAAACCAGTGGAAGAGCGTAGGGAAAAGATTAAATGTGGAATATAGGAGGCCACAAAAGAAGTTCTTGGAAGAAGAAAAGTTGTTAAGAAGAAACCATGGATCCAAGGAAGAAGTCTTAGTGCTGATTGAAGAAAGAAGAAAGTACAAGAATGCGAAAACTGAAGGACAGCTTTGCTACAAAAGTATAAAGAAAGAAGTAACTCCCAAAACCAGGAAACCTAGAGAAGTGTGGATGAAGAATCTATGCGAAGATGTAAAAAACAACCTTGCACTTGGAAAGGTGGAAGCTGCCTATAGGAGAGTGAGGAACCACTTCAAGGAACGGAGCGCAAGATGAAATGCCATAAAAGACAAGAATGGAGAACTTTTGATTGAAAATGAAGACAAAGTGAAGAGATGGAAAGAATATCTCGAAGAGTTGTACAACGGGAACAATCTCAGCATGAAAGTTGTTGAAGAAGAAAGCGAAGTCGATAAGGATTATATGGGAGCATCAATAATGCGATCGGAATTCGACGCAGCAGTAAGGGACCTTCGGATGAATAAGGCTCCTGGAATTGATGATATCACCACAGAAATGATAAGGAATGTGGGAGAGAGGACATTGGCCCATCCCTACAAGGCCATCTGTGACATGTACTCAACAGGATGAAATACCTAGGGACTTCGAAAAAAATATCATAATTCCTATTCCCAAAAAGAAGAGAGCAGAGAAATGCAAAAATTTAATGACTATAAGCCTGACGACACATGCATCGAAGATATTGACAAGGATCATCTACAGAAGAATAGAACGAAAAGCAGAGGAGTTCCTGGATGAAGATCAATTCGGATTCCGGAAAAGTAAGGGTACAAGGGAAGCAATATTGGCCATTATGCTACTCATAGAGAAGAGAATGTAGAAGGAATGTATGCTAACTGGTAAAACATGAAATATCCAGGATAAATAATGGCATTAACAATGATTTCCACATTACTCAAGGTCTACGCGGAGTTACATGCGGAAAATGATGGAGAGACACTGGCATATGTGGGAGGTGAATGCACTACTATTCAGGCATTTCATTTTTGATGCACCACAATCGGCAACACTGATTCGTTAGGTGTCTACGAGGTCAAAAATAGTTTTGCTGAAGCAGTTTTACACCGAGATTTGTAAAAACGAATTATACATATTTGTTTTTTTTTGGAGACCGGGTCCGAAATTTGTAATTTCTTATTTTCAAATACTGCCATGTTAATACTATAGGCTTTCCGTCGGAACCGGCCATTTTGCTTCTTATAATCGAAACTTTATTTCCGTGCTTCGTATTATCAAGAGTTTAATGTATTCACATTCTGCATCTACAGGGTACACCTGATAAAGACTATTGCAGGAAACCAGTAATAGTACCTAAATAAAAAACCTGTGGAATTTAGTTTTTCACATTTACTGGAAAAATTATAATGCTAAAATGACAAACACGTACAAGTTCACTCAAATTCACAATTGTCCGCCACATCAACTCGGGAACAAATGACTTGTGTGCACAGCACAAGCTCAAACAAACCGAAATATGCTCGCATGAGGTCTCAGCAATGCAGATTCATTATTCATCTCCAGGCGGCGCCGGCTCCGAATTTGCTAACTGAGAGTCTTCATTTTCGTCGCGCATGTCTATTGTAAGTTCTGCTGGAGACACCTATAGGGGGAAACGGATAAGACCAGCATCACAATACAGCACCACATTCAATTTGTAATACTGTAAAAATCGTTGTTCACAAGCAGTGGGTGGGCAAGCAATACCGACCCACCATTTCCCTTAAGACCCTTTTCCACCCACAAGACAAGGGTCTGATAGGCACCAACTGTGTGTGGCCAACAACTGAACTATTTCGGAAGACTCAAAGCAAGGAGGATAGCTGCTCACTACATGCAAACTGACAGCCATCAGCAAAGCTAGCTTAGCGAAGCCATCACTCGCTGAGTAGCATCCACGAAATCCAGTGCTCGAGGAAAAACACACCATGTGAGCTGGGCGTAACTTCAACGGTAACAGTGAAGCAAAATTCCGGAATGAAGTTCCACTATAATCACTGCAAAAATAACTGGTATCATTAAAAAAGCCAAAGCCATGTATGCAGTAAGCAGTTAAGAAACTCCATAAGAGAGTGTGACTCTAATTGGTGAAGTAATTGCATTCCAGCTGCATGCCTGAAAGAGTGCGCTACATCAGAGCACTTAACCAATTTCCCCTCACGTGATTCATATTCGCCACTAATAAAAGTATCAACGGCTTCAATCACTAAATGCACAGTTCAGCTGATGTGGGCTCTTTTTCTTCAAGAATACATCAGTCATAACACACAACTACCACAAGAGGAAAAATAGGAGGCAAAAAGTGATTAGTCAATATTAAGCATTCACATTGAACAAGTTAACTTCCATAAAAAGCATAAAATTATGGACACCCGTAGAAATGGAAAAGTTCAATTTCCTCTCACAGACGAAGGAGCGAAAAAGAGCAGTGGCAAAACACTCTCTCGTCAAAAGGAGCCTCCCAACACCCAACCCCTCCCTCCCATCAAACACCAGCCTCCGAAAGTGCCAACACTTCAAGTGACACTGGAAAACAGATGCATGGGGAACCCATCTGTGAACAGAGTCATTCGAATCCCACACGCAGTGGCAGTCAAGGATGGCAGTGCACAGCCGGTTTTATACATTCCGTGGCTTCCACTCTGGTTCACCTTTGGGCCCATCCTTGAAAGTTTTCATTTGTTGGGAGGAGCCTGAAAATATCATTGTCATATCAACTTACTGGCTCCGTGTCCGCATCCAGCTCGTCCATGAGTTCCCGACTGGTTCCCATCAGAGCGTCCATGATGGCCTTGGGAATGTGCGCCCTCTGAAACAAAAAGCAAAGCGTCCACCTGTCAAAACATGGGAGGAAGCACACGTGTGCATTGGAAACCACCACCACACTCTGGAAGCAAAGGACAAGCATCATTCAATCCGCTGGACCAAACAAAGCACTACAAGTAACTGCAATTTGACTTTTTTTTTATTTTGGGAAGGGTCAAATACCTTTTTTCTCAATTCAAATATGAAGTGTGAATATCTAATAATAGCTTGAATATTGTGACTGAGCATCAAATACATGGTACGCAAAGACATTCAGTTCTTCCATTTACATTAAACACTAAATTTTAGATGACATGTCCACCTTGCGTTGATGGAGTTTGGTAAAGCAGAATATTGCACCCAAACTATCTTCCTTATGTGGTCATGAAAATTGAGTTTGGTATCAAGAATTACTCCCAAGTCGCAGTGTGAAGTCACAGGAAGGATAGGATTTTAAGAGAGGGTAACAGTGGGCATAGGGTTTGTGCTTTAATGTAAATGTCATCAGTGCTGATTTTGAGGGGTCGATTCGCAGCTGCCAAGTGCACCACCATTCCGAAACAAAGTTGATGGCTGATTGAAGGGAGTGTGAGTCGTAGGGGCGATCCAAATGCTTGTAAATTTTGCAATCGTCCACGTAAAGCAGAACATTGCACCCGAGAGGGATTATGCCGTCCACAATGTCATCCACAAAGAGTGCAAACGGAAGAAGGCCAAGGACGCTACTCTGTGGTACACCACATTCAACAGGTAGGTAAGAGAATGAGGTGCCATCAATGAGTTGTACTCATTGATGGCACCTGATCCATTGTACGGGAGCTGAGAAAGCTGTTAATTAGCGACAGGAAATTTGCGTGGATGTTGTACCGGTGTTGGAGTTTATGTGCACGTAAGGCGTGGTGAACAGTGTCGAAAGCTTTGGAGAAGTCGATTTGGCAAACATCAAGTTGTGAGTTAGATTCGAAAGAGTGGGTGAATTGGTGGTGCAATACCGCGAGAAACAAATTGTCACCAATTTTCAGTAGAAAGGCACACACAGTGGGTGTTCAAAATATCACATCCCTAATGCTTCAACCAGAGGGGGGGGGGGGGGAGCGTGACCCATGGGTGTTGAATCGCCCCCAGCACATCCAGAACACTTGAGTTAAACACACACACACACACAGAGCAGATTTCTTCGAGTAGAATTCTTATCCCTATACACAAGGGAAGCGTAAGAAGTGGGTTATGTCATAAATATAAGGCTACGATTGTAATGCTTGTGCCTGACGATGCTGCCATGTCATTGAAACTAGTAGTACCAGTAATAAACTCTGTGGATTAATACATAGTTTGTTATTGTCATTATTTAAGTCCAAGTTTTTAAGTTACTTCAACCCGAATAAACGTCTTGTGTTATCAGTTGATGCATCTGCCACAGGACTAGCAGCTGCTCTTTTCCAAGAAGGAAAGCCACTGGCATATATGCATCCAGAGCTTTGACAAGTAAACAGATATGATATGGTTAAATAGAAAAAGAGTTATTAAGTATTCTTTTTGGTTGTGAGTGGTTCAAGCAGTTGGTCAATGGGAATCCTCATGTAACAGTAGAAACAGATCATAAACTTTTTAGTGGCAATTTTTAACAAACCAATATATAAAGTGGCCACTAGATTACAAAGAATTACTTAACTTGCAGTCATGCATGCTTACCCTGACATACAAACCGGGTGAATTCATGCATGTAGCAGATGCATTGTCAAAGGGAATACAACCGTGATGAAAAGGCAAGGTGCAGTTTTGATGACAACATTGAGCTTCAAGTAAACTTACTGATAGAGAATTAACCCATCTCAATATCAAGCATCAATATCACATAAAATGAAACGAGTAAGGATCCTAGCAATTATAAAATTTAAATTATATATTGGGACAACATGGCCGACATATAATAAGGATGTAGAAAGTGAAATGAGAGTTTATTTCGATTTTAAACCTGAATTACATATACCTAATAGGTGGACTTATATTTAGAAGTGACTGTACTATTGTGCCTGTGGCTCCACGAGAGCATTCACAAAGTTCATGTTTTGGACACTTGGTATCAATAGGTGTAAATTGAGTTCAGTTCTTTACAGAGGCCAAATATGGGTGCTGACATTTGGTCACATCGTGTGAAACCTGAGCAATTTTCAGAAGAAGTAATACTCATGATCCATTACTATGCCATGAAGAGACAATTCTGCCTGGGCAAGGTACGAATAGTGATAGCAAGGTCCTTAAATTATAACGTTGTCTCACTCACGAATCGAGCTCCCATTGGCTCGACGTCACCGATGACCCTTATTCCCACGGTATTTGAATTTCTGCGATCCGTTGCTCACGGTCCTACGGGTTTGCAGCTCATTTATCATGAAGTTGTCCACTCTTTGGGAAATTCATAACCTATAAATGTTTGTTTCATGATAACATGCTTGGCAACAGTATAAAACTTAGTGGGATTAAGGTTGACAGGTATAAATGGAGGGAAAAACGTAGCGTGACTAAAATGAGTAATGCGTTAATTGTTCTGGAAATAAATGGTGTATGGATTGAGTTCTAGTAATAGAATTTGGAATCTTTTCAAAGGCGTACTTACTCTTTAAACCTGTTCTACTGCCACCTCCTTTAACGTAGACTGTGCAGAAGCTGCCATTTCCATGAATTTTGTGAGATTATGAATTTTAGGCATATTTGAAACACTTTATTATATTAATTATATATTTTTCTCAATGTTGAAGATCTATTTCAATTTTTATGAAGATGAAAAAATCATTTTCGATGTTTCTGACTCGAGAGAAATATAACATTACAAATATGTAATGTAGGTGGGTGGATATATCGGCCATTGGCAGTTTTCACACAACCATCAAGGGTGATATATTGGCAGCAAAAGGGTTAAATACGTACACACTACAATTGGACACACACAAACAGCTTGCAAGTGATTTAGATTGCACTCAGAGAGGTCGTGGTGCAGAAATGTCGGAGTCAGCGATAAATGATGGCAATTGACCAATTTCCTTCAGTTTCATACACATTCAATTAATTGAAGTCTTTTCATTCGGCATCAACCACCTACAAATTAGAAAAAAATTGACAGAATAACAACAAATTCTAATTTATTATCCCTAAAAAAATACAACTGATGAATGCACATACAACAAAAGAGCAAGGTTAACTTAAAAGGTACATGGTTACCAATGAAAAGGTACCATAAACACAAACAGCAATCTGAATTAATTTCACCCTCTTAGTGAGGTGGGCCGATGTCTAGGCTTCCACGTAGTCCATTGGTAAAATCGCTATAACTTATTACATTTATATTGTATGGTGTATATTTCTTGTTCTATTAAAAGTGTGAGTTCTCTGATTTATGGAACATATTTTTACTATTTTTTATTGTCAATTTTAAATTCATTTCATTAACCATAATTCGTGCAATAATTTTGGAGTAGATTTTTTCGCGTTTGCGTAAGGAAGCTCAGCCTAATCTAATGTTTGTTCTTTTTTCTCTGAGTGTTGTTTTTACTATGAAGGGACATTGAAAAGCTAATAACCTGATAGTTCTGCTATCTTATGAATGTGTTATGGTGAGGTGGTTTTAATTCAAAACTTCTTACTTAGTATATGGTGATAGGACACATATGAAAGCATTGCTTTGTCATCATTTTGGTATCTCCTTTCATCCTTCCAAGCTGATCACTTGGGCCCTGCAGAATGGGATTACATTGTCAGCACTTCTTTGAGGGCTTTATTCTTCATCTGCCTTGAGAGAGTGACTACATGGTCGATAGACTATAAGGAAAGCAAGTCTCTTCTCTTATGGCCAAGGAAGTTCAGTGAGGATTTTCCCTTGCGAGTGTGTGGTTGAGTCAAAAGCGATTTCAGCAAACACGTGCGTTTCATTTTTGTGTTTGTTTTGGGGACCTAATATGGCTACTTCTGAAGAGAGAGAAGAATTGGTAAATTACGTGTTATCGCTAAGTGACGATGATGATGACGATGAGAGGAAGATGACGAGAGCGAGTATTTGAATGATGAAGAGAACTCCGATTCTGACAACTCTGACATTGCGATGCAGGGAAAAAGGCCGAGAGATATTGAGGAAAGTGATGAAGATGATACAACCAGTGAAGTGACCGATGCAATTCCAAAACCAGAGTTCAACGTGATACATGAAGGCCGTGACACTTGGAATACTAACGCTTTCACTTATGCAGAAATACCAGGTCCCAATAGAGATGGGTCAATTACCGTAATTTTCAATTGAGGTAAATTACAGTGGTAAATTATGGTAATTTTCGAAAATTACCGTAATTTTCCAGTAATTTTAAGTTTTCAGCTGCTAATCCTTATCAGAGGACTCAAAACGAAATCAAATAGCATTGAGATATAAATGCCGACACTAATATCAAACATATCACGACGTTTATCTATTATAACTCATTAAAAAAATTATAACAAAGTTGGCAGCCACACGCAATTTGCCTCTCTTTTGTCACACTATGAGAAATTTTCGTTCCAAAGACATACCTCTGCGCAATATGCATTTATTATTTTACTCTGAATTAATTGGAATTAATCATGGACACAATGAAAACAAAATCGTTTTAGCTTCTTAATTTATAATATCACCCATTCCAATGGTTTCTTAGTGAGGAAGAAGTTTTCTAAAAAAGAACTTTTCTGAAAATTACCGTTTATTACGGTAATTTTCAGGGGTGTTGGTAATTTACCAAAGTTGCCCATCTCTAGGTCCCAAGCATGTGCCATCGTCGACAGCTGACCCCAGAGCATACTTCAATTTGTTTTTCACCCCCATGCTATGGAATCTGTTTACACAGGAAACCAACAGGTATGCTGAGCAGTTCCTTGCTGCCCATGATACATTGTCGCCAAAATAAAGAATGAGGCAGTGGCGGAAGGTGACAGCAACTGAAATGAAAGCATTCATTGCAATTTTTTTCATTACAACTAGAAATGGGTGTAACAAAAAGACCAACCATCTTTTCTTACTGGGCAAACAATTCTCACACCATACCATGGTTCAGCGAAATGATGTCTACGGATCGTTTTCAATCGCTTCTCAAGTTTTTCCATCTCACAGACAATTCCAAACTTTTTCCACCTGGGAATGAAAATTATGACCCTTTGCCCTTTTCAGCCCTTTGTTGACCATGCTAATCATCCATTTTGCCATTATTATACACTGCATGAACACCTTAGCATAGATGAAACTTTAGTTGGTACCAAAAGCCATTCACAGTTTCTTCGATATCTACCAAATGAACATCACCACAAATGGGGCATAAAATTCTGGATGCTCTGTGATTCGGTTGTGAACTACTGTCTGGCCTTCTACCGTTATCGTGGTGCAAAGAATAAAGATAAGAAAGAATTGCAGTAACCAGGACTAAGTTTTGTGGTTGTGAAAAAGCTTTTGACAATAGGTATTTATTTTATGAAAGAGTACCATGTTGCTGTGGACAACTTCTTTTCAAGTGTTGACCTGGCACGAGAATTATATAAAAATCTAACTTATTTGACTGGAACATTGAGAAGGAATCGAAAAACCATTCCCAAAGAATTGAAAGAAAAGTTTAGCATAGGGGAAAATAAATATGCTAGAAGTGATGACATTTTTTTCTTAGGGCAAAGGGAAAAAAATCCCAAAAAAATCCTGTTCTGCTGCTTTCTACTAAGCAACAGCACTCATGCAAGTAAGAAGAGGCGTGGTAAAATCAAAGATATAGCTAGGCCACAAATAATAACTTTTTATAACAGTTACATGGGAGGAATTGACACATCTGATATGATGGTGCATTCATACCTAGATGAAAGACGTACCATAAAGTTATGGAAAAAAGTTGTTTTTTTTTTGTAATTGCTCGCATGGTTCTCAATTCCTATATAATATATAAAGAAAGTAATCCCGTAAAAACAATGACAAGGCTTCAATATACAGCAAACATTATAGTCTCTTAGGGTGGAATAGCTTGGGAGGACAGAGAGTAACGTATCTCCTCGTACAAGTGGATCGAAGGCTGGACTGCACCAACTTCCAAGGAAGAAAGAAAAAAATTGTGTTGTTTGTAGAGGAAAACATGGTATGAAGAGAAAAAGGTCTCGTACAGTGTGTATACAGTGTAATAAAGTTGTGCATAGCATTTGTTTGGTTCAGCATAGGTGCTAGATGAACACACGTACAATTAGTGGAGATGCTACTCCACAGTACACTGTAAGGTGGGAATGTGCAGAGGCCGACAAAAAGTTATGCAATTTGTTAGTTTTTTAAAATTTATTTATGAATTTTTCTACGTATATATTAAATTGTCTCTATCATATAAAAATATGTTTCATCAGAAAATGTTTTAAAAAATATATTAATATTGTGTCTGAAAATCAAAATATTATTGCCAAAAACTATTGTTCAACTTTATCAAACTGAAATATTATTTATTTTTTAATCAATGTAAAAAAATTGTATCATTATTATTTAGTTTAACTTAAATAATGAAAAAAATGCATATGGATATATAAAACAATAGCTTCATAATGTTTTTTTTCCTAAGATTTCCTACATTTTATTGAATTACCCTCTGGATTTCTCGCTAGTACCCCAGGAGAAAGGTCAGCACTAAAAGGGTAAAGGGAATGTATCAAGACCTTATTATTAAATATTTTGTGCTACACCCAGTACTAGGAAAAATAGCAAGTAATTTGAGAGTTTATTTAGCTGGCTGCTGTACAGTTGAAAACAAGAAAGAGATGTATGAGTAAGTGTCATCTAAACTCCAGCTTACAGTGGCGTCGAAAGTGGGGGGTCGAAGGAAGTTCACTTGTTTCCAGCTCTCACGTTTTTTCTTCTGACACATATTCTCTACCACCTTCATCATATGCTCTTTTATCGAAATTCTAGTCTCCCCTCCCTCCTATCAGCAAAAAAATGCGGGCCCTTTTCTTAAGCGCCAGACCCTTTTCTTAGGCACAGGGCCCTTTTATTAGGAGCCGGGCCCTTTTCTTAAGCGCCAGACCCTTTTCTTAGGCACAGGGCCCTTTTATTAGGCACAGGGCCCTTTTATTAGGAGCCGGGCCCTTTTCAAGGTTGGCCCCCCAGCAAAAATAGTTCCGATGCCCCTGCCAGCTTACAAACGAAAAATATTCAACGTCGTCAGAGGCTTTCGGGTGCAGCTGCGTATAACGCGTTGTCGGTGAGCGAGCTTTCGTGGCCATTGCAGGACGCATCATCAGGCAATGATAAAATATATTGGAAAGTTGATGTTTTATATCTCTCCATCCCTCCCCCCTTTACTGTGGAGGGGGGGGGGGGGGGTGAATGACGTGAGAAGGTGGCCGCCACTTAGCCCTGTCCTTGGGGGGTCGGTGAACTTTCCCTTCCCCTCACAGCGCCAACGGGTGTGTCGTTGTTTTTCTTCTTGTGGAACCATCCAGGCGTATCTTTACTCCGTAAGAGTCTTCTCCAAGTCGGACTTAGTTGAATACCCTCGTCCCGGTTGAAGTTCAGGGGGCATTTCACAATTTCAATGGCCTCGCGGATCAGTCGTTGGTGATAAAAGCTTTCTTGGGCTAACACCCGTGTCTCCTCTCAATTAAAATTTGTGTCCCTCCTCGGAAAAGGCATGCTCCGCTACGGCTGATTTCCCCGTGTCCCTATGTGACAGGGCCCTTTCATGTTCCTTTATTCGGCACGCCACAGAGCGGCCAGTCTGTCCAATATATGATTTACCGCAGGAACAAGGGATTTTATAAACGCCTTCATAGTGGAGTGGATCGAGGCGGTCCTTGGCGGATGGAAAGATGTTTCTCATTTTCTTAAGGGCCCGGTGACGCGTCACGATTCCCGCTTTATTCAGTACGCGAGAGATCCTTTCCGTGGTTCCGGAGACATATGGAATGGATACGTAAGCGACTGGCTTCGTGTCCTCCCTTCCTGAAGTGCCATGTGATGACCCTGTCTTCGAAGTTCTGGAATGGCGGCGGATGAAGGATTCAGAATAGCCATTTTGTCGAAGCGCTGCCCTCACGTGTTCTTCTTCGGTCCTCAGGGAGAGGTCATCGGACACCGATGCACCCTGCAATGACCGCAAAAGCTCGCTCACCGACAATGCGTTATATGCAGCTGCACCCGAAAGCCTCTGACGACGATGGATTCCGCTGCGAAAACCTATGTTCCGAAAAATATTCAAATTCAAATATTTACCTTAAAATAATAGTATAAGGAGAAGATAACACATCAGATAGGAAGATCACCAGCCAGCGGAAGAGAAAAACACAGAAGATGGAAAAAAAGGCATACCTTCCGTATATATCCAAGGAACAACTGACAAGATATCCCGGATATTACAAAAGTACGATACAAAGACAATCTTTGAACCCAAATATGAGACATCATAAGAAACGTGAGAGGAAAAGAAAAATTAAAAACAGAAGGTGTGTATACTTGCTGAACATGTGATAAGGTCTACGTGGGTGAAACAGGGCGGACGATGAAGACGTGAGTGAAAGAGCATAGTGCCGCCATACGCCTGGCAGGGCACCAAGAGAGAAGCCAGCAGTCGCCGAGCACAAGGCCACGACATCGAGAAGCCGATAATCCTGGCCAAGGACAGGCACACTTCGAAACAAGGATTTCTAGGGAAACAAGAAAACACCCCAGGAATTTCAACAGAGACCAAGGGCAAGCGATCAGCAGTTCCTGGCTCCCGGTTATAGCCAAATATAAAGAGAGAACAATTCAGAATTTTCCACAACTCCCTTCACCCCCCCTCTTCCCCCCCCCCCCTCCCCCCCCTTCCCCCCCCCCCCCCCTTACTTCCCCACCATGAGCATACAAATCGATGCATAGCACTCTGGTCACTCATTAGCCCTGAAGAGGAGGTCTCCGGCAAAGGAGAGGAAAAGTCGGCCACCTTTTAACTAAAAACGCGGATAACCCCAAAAACAGTTATAAGCCCTTATTTATACTTTTCTAGGGATCACTAGAAAAATTGTAAATGGGGGAAAAGGACAATTTTGAGTTTTACATACATACTTGAACAATATAGAGTAAATACATAAATAAGAAACACTGATAAACTCAATTTGAGCAATAGTATTACTAATTTCTTTAAGTACAGTAGGACATGAAGTGATGATACTTTGCACTTTTCCACGTAAAATCTTTTATTTCAAAGGAGTCAACATGTTTCACTGCACCGCAGCATCATCAGGACTAGCATAGAAGTTGATAACGCCAGAATGAACAGAGTCACGTGAAGAGGGTGGGGGGAGGATCCATGTGTATTGTCCTTTCCCTGGGTCAGGTGGGGTGGGGGGGGAGGGGAGGGGGGGGGGGGGAGAGAGTGGACTTCAGGTGCTGCGAGGGTTTGTTTTGGATTGACTGCGGGAGGTCAAGGAGTGGGGAATGGAAGGGGAAAACGTGCACGTCATTGGTGATGCTCTCTTTCATACTAACAGGATGAACATTTGTTCCCAAATGTCCGTTCTGGTCCCCCCTTTCTCTCTGTGAAGCATTTCAGGGATCATTGGGATCATCAGACCTGAAGATGGCGTCTGGGATGACAACAAAGCTGTTGTGCAGAGGGATGAACCAAAAGACGGAAGAAACCTGAAAAACGCTGCTAAAATTGAAGCAGTTATTTCACATTTGGGAGTGGCTGCCATTTCCGTTGTTTACTACTTCTCTGCCCCTTCATTGGTTCCTCTCTTTTGGTCCACAACACTGTGTCAGGCACTGTTTTTTATTATAGAATAGAATATTTTTCAGATGGCGACAAAAGATATAATAAGAGAAGAGGACGCACTAAATGACGACCAAAGTTGAACTGATGCAATTTAACCAAGCAACCCTTCTGTCTCGTCGACTGCGGGTGACCTCTTAAAGAGATAAATTTCTTGTATCTATCTTAGAAGCCAGGAAACAGGGACAAGAAAAGAATTAATCATAAATTAAAGGCACTTTCATTTTGTTTCCCCAGTCGCTAACATGGCCACAAAGCCATTCCTGTGTTGCCCTTTCTCTGTGATCACAAGGCATTCTCCCCAAAAGAGAACACCCAGGAGTGGAAGCTCAACTTTAAGAATGAAAATAATCCGACTCCATGAGCAGGGCAACTGTCATGCCACCAAGGAGACATGCAATGCACGAACTTGAACCACCCACTTTCCTGACATGAGAATGGTGGTGATGCTGAAATCAAAAATTTCAACTTTAATGAATCACCTCCCGGAGCAGATTGTATTACTGCTGGAAGCCACGATTATTCCAAAAATAATATTTTAAATAATCTGGAGTATATTTGAGAGTATATTTGAGGCAAGAGTTCATTACCTTTCTCAATTACCAAATACAGTGCAACCTCTTCAAAACGAGACCTCACCGTGCCCAAGAAAACCCTTGCTATTGTGAAGTATCGTCCTACAGGGGTTGGTGTAAATAATCGCCATGAAACCTATTGTCAACAATTTTCTAGGAATCGGGTTGGTGTGGTGGCGGAAGTATTTCCATCCAGAGAACCTGAGCACAAATGCCGAAAGAAGGGAAGAAGGTTTTTGCAGTAATTCATAGCCCTACTTAATTTACCAACTAACCATTCGATCAAAAAGCACCGTACCTGCTCCAAAAAATGCAAAAAGCCTCGCATTGCCGACCATTTTCCCAAATGCACAACTGAACAAGCTATACTCTTTTCTAATGCTCGTTCCATTTTCAAATGTTCATTCCATAACTTTGATTACTTTCGCCAAAAATTTAAACCATAACTGGTAAATCAGAAATGTATCGCTTTTATTAATAGCCTTTACTCTTTCCCTTGGTTGGTCTTCATTTTTATGACCAGTATGTTCACGCTCTTCGCGCTATTTCGTGGAAGCCATTTGTAATAACGTATCGCACTTGTTTCAGCAGATGAAAAGAGACAGTGGAAGTGGTGGAAGGGATCCTGCCTTGGAGGGCGTTTTCTTCCATCTGATCTAATGTCCACATTGAAAAACAATCCGCTTTAACACGTATAACAATTTTATTCAAATAGCGGTTGTATGACAATAAGTTCTTTTTTAAGATTTAGTTAGGTCCTTGAAGTACTTACAGTAATTCTGTTGGGTGTATGTGCACAACGGTAGTATGATACAAAGGACTCAAAAAATGGGTCTAATGAAGAGCCCTCCAACAAATGTGTTAAGTATCACTTTATATAATTGCTCAATAATGGCAGCAAAACATAGGAATGAATATAGACGTATTGAAAGTCAATAAACTAGAAATAAATAAAGAGCGCTACTCCTTTGGCACCGTGTTCATCACATTACATCAAGTATAGGTAACAAATAATAATTTGCTAACTTCATTAATCTCGTGAATTATAAAATTAACTCACGAAAATGTCCAACATTGATAAGTACAGAGTGAAAGATAATATGAAAACAAATTTAGGAGAGACAATTGAGTAGCTTTTCGTTTTCCCCTTCCGACACACTTAAGTGTTTTGCATTTTTGGGCCATGGTGTCTTATCTTGGAAATGCTCTCAACTCACAGACGTGCGAGTGTGCTCTTGACCACCCGGGAAACAAAAAGAAGATCAAATACATATTTTATCATACAAATACAATAGGCACTGAAATATTTTGGAATGAGAGACTTAAAGCTGGGTTGACAGCATGTTGTGTATGAGCCGACACCCATATCAGCACAGTGGCCTTAGTGGCCAACAGCTGAGCAGCAACACAAAATCCAGCTATTTTGCACTCTCAGACACATGCTCCAAGTTAACTGGGCTTAATACAGGACTCACAATGTATCCATAACAAAAAAAACTCCACTGAGGAGATCATAATGCAGTCAATTACAACGTCATGAAACGCTAGAGAAAGCACACTGGTCAAAGTGCCTCTCGGAGAGGAGATTGGATTGCTGCTCACTCACTTGGTTCTCGGTGAGCGCCATGACATGAGCTTGCAGTGGCTGACGGAGATCAGGCGAGTTGTCAAAGACGTCATTGAGCTGGGGGGCAGGCAGTTGCAGGAGCACTTGGAAACTCTGTGGCTTGGTCCTCTGGCAGCACTTGATGAACCCCTCCCACACCTTCTTCTGCTTCCACACCTGCAACGACCACATCACGGTGTAGTGAGCGCAAAATGTATTGCTATTTGCGTTCACGAAGGTAGAGGAATTCGGATGTGGTATGCGAGGCGAGTGGCGGCAGGTGTCTAAAAGAAGAACACGCACCGGTAAAATTTGAATAGAATATGCCGGGAGTACGTCGACCCAGAAAGTCCAAATTCAAACGGGACTTTCCAATCTAAATTCGGGTATTTCCATTCTCTTCCGAATTTAGCAGTAAGGGGGAGGCGACTCTATGCGTATATAAACCGGGAATCATTTGGACTCGGGGATCGTCATTGTTCGTCATTCGTCGTTGTGAGTTGTTGTGGGCAGGACGTTACGCTGCCGGTACGAGATGCCAGAGAAGGGCCTACGAGTCTCCTCCAGGTTTCGTTGGTAGTCGCGTCTACACTAATAAGAGATAGGTAGACAGTGCCACACGTAGACGCAGCCATCCAGGGTACTACCGCACCTAGCTTCGCAGCCGCCGCGCATCCGACACTCCTCTGCCTTCCGCCGCCTTCCTCCTAAGACACCAGTAACAAAGGTAATAGATCCTTGTTTCCTTATTTACCGAAAGATGCTACTTGTATGACATCATTTGACTCCTGACACCAAGGGCAAGAACCCACAATTATGTGTACAGGTTCGAGCCCCCGCATGATGATGCGGGGCTGAGCTCCACAACGGACACTCCTCACTAATACGAATTGATTACGATCACCACAGCAACAGTTCATGAATTAAGTGGTCATTGTAAGTCTGTGCAGGGGCAGGCTACCAATAATTAGTATTGTGCCAGCTGAGAGACACTCCTTTCACTACAGGCCTGGTAACAATTACTTAAGAGTTAAGTAAGTACTTGGGTGAAAAGCACTCCAGTGTCAACCAATTTCCTGGGAGCTAATATAAAAATGGCAACAACATTTTTTTCTGATTTTTCAGTAGTTTAAGAGAAGAATTATGCAACAAAGCATATGTTAAAACATACTAGAGGCATAGATAGACATAGAGAAACATAGGGATCACACTAGAACATTGTATTCTTTACCGTCTAAACGAGGTCTCTGGAGCGCTTGCTCTGAAATCAGTATTGCATTGCATTGCGTGCAGCCCACCCTCATCGAACATTGCTGCTTGATCAACTGCCACGCTTCAAACCATACTCAACCTGCCACATCACTCTTCGCCTCACGAGGCAGCCATTTACAATGTGCCTTTCATCCTCGCCTCTTCACACTCAATGTCTTTTTCTTATCATTTTATTTATTTGTCATCGTCATAATTTTTTATTATTTATATATTTTATATAACCCAATGTTCAAAAGTTAAATTCCAAACCATGGAAAAATTGGGTTTCGCCTTGGGGCTGTTCTCGTGTTAAATAAATAAATAAACAAACATGCCACCCTATTGAGTCTTCCCCCTTGGTCCGTCGCAACCGCTTGAAATGGCACTCAGTGGCTCATCCCATTCACTCTCCTTCGCTTTGCCTTCTTGGACGGTGGCTTTCCCAGTGCACTGTTGGGCCCTGATTTGATGACAGCCACCTTGTTCTCATACAAACCATGGTTAATTCCACTTTTATTGCCTGCAGTGAGCCGCATCCCTATGGTACCCCCAATGTTGACCAACACAACAGTCTCCACATGCTTGGCACTTCCACTCACCACGCGAGCATGCCTGGGATTTCTGTGTGTGGTTTATGAGTGGCCTGGATGCTGCTTCTCTTCTGTACTCTGGCTACTTTTTCAGAAACCGAGGAGATGTAAGGCATGCTTTTCTTCCTACTCTCCTGCACCTTGGGGTCACAGTGGAACCTTCCAAGCACCCTCAAAAAGGTGCCCTCCTTCACGTTGACTCATTCGGATATGAGAGGCTCTCATCACTACTTGCTTTCACCAAGCCAAGCTTCCCTTCTCTGAGCTATGGCTTAACGAGGCAGGGTTGGATGATGGCTGTTCAGCTATGGTTTAGTATGGGTTGGCTCCCAGGAAACACTGTGCCATCTGCTAGCGTACCATGGCACTGAAGAACAGTGCTCTGCCCTGGAGAGCACCGAGTTAGTTGAGTCCACCACCACCAGTTGTGTGTGAAGGTCCTTGGAGGAAGGCAAGAGGGCAAAACTTCTTCTTTTG
Organism: Platycnemis pennipes; assembly: GCA_933228895.1. NCBI lineage: Eukaryota > Metazoa > Arthropoda > Insecta > Odonata > Platycnemididae > Platycnemis > Platycnemis pennipes. The sequence goes on from OW121849.1 coordinate 1,478,905, forward strand.
CCCACATGTCGCAGGTCAAGAGCAGCTCCCCTGAGGGCGCCGTCTGGTGCATCTGCGAGTATTCATTGGATGGTGGTCAAAGGTTTCTCCCTGAGGAACTCCGAGGACCTCCTTTTTCTGGTGGATGTGTTTTTGCAGAGGTTGCTCCGTCAGAGAATGAGCTGGACTGACTTCACCACTGACTGCACTTGAGAAACGGCAGGGAGAGCATCTTCACCTTGGCAGGATGGCAAGGGAGCCAGTGGAAAGGCGAGTAACGACACTTGGAGTATTCAAAATTCACGCTCACCCACCAGAGGGCATTGCAAACATGCTCGCTCACCACTGACGAGCTGACACATCGAGCCGACTGCACCCTCTTTGCTAATATCTTACCTCATATCGGAAATGAATGTCTCACCATCACCATAAGATCCACTCTCCCCTTTACAATAAATGGAACACCTTTCCCTTCAAGCAAACGTTCAGACAGACATACAGCAGATTCTTGCATCAGATAGTATGTGACGTCACAGCTTGTGACAGCATATGTCAATCAGTGTCCTTGAACAACGTGAAATCAAATCATAGGACCATCCAGCTTCTTGGTTATTTGCCTGACAGCTGTACTTTCTCCAAGTTAAGTAATTCAGAGTTCTTGAAGTTTGTAAGAATTGAAGATTGTGGTCAGTTGGAAAGGAACACTTTTGAACTGTACAATTTTTTCAACATATGGGAATAATATGTAACATCAATAGCCAAAGTCAATTACATTACTGAACTTCATTAAGATTCTTAATTGTTGATCTCTTATCTAGAACCTTAAACGATCTCACAAGTCATTCAAAGTAGAGGAATTCAGCAACTTCCACCATGACCGAAAATATAAAAATTCATAGGTATATCAGTTTGGGGTCACTCGTGATGGACAATCCATACACACTCTTCAATGCATTCACCATGCACATGAGTGGGTAGTCATGAACATGTTTTCAGTTTGATGCACGGAATTCACTCCATTGTTTGTTGTGCAGGCCGGGTTCACCCTGGTTTCGGCTCATGACTTATTGTGAGCAGCCCTCACCTGTTTCAGGATGAGCCTCTGGAGGATGTTCATGACGAAGCCGATGAGGCGTGGGTAGAGTGAGAGCGACTGGATGACCGTGCGCATGAGCAGCGTAGGCAGAGGGCTCTGCTCCATCAGGTGCTGCATCACCACCGCCAACACCTCCTGCGTGTACACCTGCTTCTCCCCAAAACATTGCGAAGTTGCTGCGTGGGAAATGTAAAAACCCAACATAAGAATGCCACTCCACCACTCGATGCATTCGATCCACTTGAGAGGCCACTTCGAGGTCCACCTCTCAAATAGGATTCGGACACTAACGTGCCAATCACAAAGAATCATTGATCATCAAGGACTATTTTGGTAAATGGTTGGATTATCTGCATTGTATCACCTGTTTACAAAGTAGGTATTGTTGACGTTTAGATTTTGTTTGCTCCTGGTGCCGATCCGACACAGACCCTTGTTCCAGAGGGGCAGTTGGTGAATGAGCAAAACAGTAGAAAATCGATAATACCGCAATGGATGTCCTCAACAGACAGGATGATGTCAGTGTGATGACGTCAAGACCATCACAGGGAGACAGTACACCTCACCAAATAGCATAATTATATAAGTGGCTGAGAAGGTCTGGAATGGCTACCATCAGACTTAATTGATTAAGGATTGATCAGACTTATTTCATAAGCTGTTCAAAAATGTATCCTATTTTTAATCACTTGCGATGACATAATAAATTCTGCTATAATTGCTGATATGTCAGCCTTTTAGACTCATAGAACCTTGGGGTAATATCAAAATAAATTGGCTGGACGGTTAAAAGAATGTCATGTGTTTGGAAGAAACTTAATGCTTAGATCCCCAACACACTCCTAAGTGGAAGCCCTGAAACACAAACACAGAGAGAGCTGTGTGTGGTACCACAGATTAATATACAGGGTAGGAATGTCAACAAAGAAATGCGTTCCCTTAGTGTACGGTTTCCTTTCTGCGCCGCACGTTGTCGCTAGCATCAAGCGCTGCTTGCTTTTAAGCAATGCACTGAAGGAATCTAATTTAAAGAGTTGCAGGAATGACAATTTGAAGTGTGGGTGACAAGTGCACAAATCTCGCAGCTATATTTGCATTTTTGGAACAAAACATTGTGGTGGATTTGAAATTATCTCAGTTTCTTTCGTCATAATGCAGAGAAGCGTTTGGACATTGCTGAGTTCGGTTCTTATTCTCACTACGTTTCATATTGTTACGCATGATTAGGTCATAGGAGGCGCGCCAATGTTTTGTGACATTTATAGGTGCATAGGGGTTTGCAGAATCCCTAAAAATCAAAATAAGTTTAACAACAGGGGATAATACCTGCACGGAATGACATTTTAGTTTTTATATTTAATATCACATCATCAGAAAACTCAAGTAAAGTAAGCATTTTTACCCAGTAAATTGCAATTATTTAAATTCGAACCTTTACGGAAAAGTTGACACGCGCTAATAGCGATTTAATTTAAACCCTTTTAACGCCAATTATAAGTGTAGTACCTAATGAAACACAAGCTTGAGTTTTGTCTTCAACATGCGTGATAGTGTTATAACATTACTTTGATAAAGACTATCCTTTTATAACTTTAAGAACCTCATACTTTGAGGCATATTTCCGCTTTACCTTCACAGCACTTTAACGGCATTAAAAAACTATGCATGCATTGTAGAAATATTATACATTCAAAATCAATTATTAATAATGCAGTTAATGCACGAATTTTTTAAAATGCATAAAATAATTAATTCATTTATGCTAATAACTTGCATTTTTACCATTTCAAGCTCTATCAACATATTCAGAAGATTCCTATGTGATACAGAGATAAGATGAGACATAAGTAGGGACACCGAAAAATGGTAAATAAAAATCATCAAAAGCGGTGTTTAAAATGACAAATGCGGTAAATAAAATCGTTTTAAAAAGGTGAAAGCTGTGTTTAATGTTGGGAAAAAGGAGTCTTAAAGGAAGGTTTTTTTTAAAAATATTATTAATAAATATTTCATACCAATGTGAACAAACAGTTAATTACATACATTTGAGATCCAATACAGAAGTTATGGCTACCCTACGCAACATAAAAAACACAGTAGGCAAAATTAAGTTAAAGGCAAATAAATGAGATAATGGTAATAACAATAACAGAGTGAGTTGTGGTCTGCAGGTAATGAAGTTCGATTCTTACGCTGTTTAAAATTTTTCTTTCAACCATTGAATATAACACTTTATCATCCTTAACCTTTGTGTGTGGATACTGACTTTTTTGTACTTCTATCGCTTCAACTAGATTTACAAATGCGTCACTCCAAAATACACTGTAAAGTTAGCGTAATGATTCCACGATTTAATTCTGTAATATAATTTTTTTCCAAACATTTCCTTTCGCCTAATTTAATTATTTTTTTAATTTATAATTTGGCATGAAATTTCTGATAACTTACTTTTTTTTAACAGCCTACTAGCATTACCCTAGGAATACAGCGCGGCTGTATTCTTAGGTAGTGTTAAGGATCGAACTCGCGACTGGCAGTACACTAGCCCTCATTTTTAACTACTACGCTCTCATAGGTTCACGGGAATCAGGCGAATGTAGGCGACCCGCATGACATTCGGCTTAATTTTTTTCTCACACATCCGAGCCTATGGAGAAAAAGGTCAATACGAGTATTTTTTATTTTGTTTCCCTCGTTTGTGGCACGGAAAAAATCTTCTTCTCATTTCGTGACCCGAGTTACTTAACTCTCCTTGTTGGTATCTACCATACGTGCATTCCATTCGCGGGGCGCATCGATCACGAGGCCGCGAGATGTTAAAATCTCCGATCCGGATCTGAATTTTTACTGTCTCTGGATATGTTTTCAGTAGCGAATGAAATGAAAGACCCGTGGTTCTTTGGATCCGACCCGACCATCCTTAATATATGAGTGGTTCATTTGTAAATCTAATTTAAACAACAAAAGTATAATAAAGTGAGTATTCAGATGTAATAGTTTGAAATTGAATATGATAAAATTTTCGATGCAGTGACCGAAAGAAAAAATTAAACTGCGATTGGGATCGAACTCCGCACAATACACTAGCTCTCGTTCATGGCTCTCGTTGTATGCCTGATCCCGGCGAATGTAGGCGACTCGCATGGCATCCTACGTATTTTTTTTCCCGCGATGCCGGGGTAATGGGGGAAAAAAGTCATATTTCTTTATTTTGCTTTTAGTTGCATGGGAATATTTTCATCTAATTACGTGACCTTAGTTACACATCCTCTTCTTGTCAATATCTACCGCACCTACATTTCATTCACGGGGCACTTCGATCGCTAAGCCGCGAAAATTTAAAATCTACGATCCGGATCCGATTTTACTCCGTGTCTTTGGATCCGAATCTGGAACCGAGAAAAATGAAAGATCCGATTCGGTCATCACTAAAGAAAATATTTCATGCTACAAAAATTCGGCATTTGCAAAATATCTCAAATTTCGTTTAAAAAAATCGCGTTTCAAAGAAGACACGGTTATTTCGCGATTAAACCCAAAAAAAAGTCGCTTATTTCGTGAATCCTGTCGCAAAAAACGTTTCGCGAAAATGTCAAGTCCCTAGACATAAGGAAACCCATGATTTGGAGAAGATATTGACTTTATATAATTGTCAAGCACAAAACATTTTGAATTTAAAATGCAATACAAAATTTTAAATTGCACCATGTATTATGAAAATGAGAGGATTTTCCGGCAGACTTATTTTTTTTCAATGAAGTCAGCATTTATTCTTTTGTACTGCTGCCTAAGTCTCATTCAAATGAAATACAATTTAAAGTATGTGTTATCATATCAGTCCCAGGTGTTTCAAAGGGAAATGTAAAAAAAATCTTGTCCAAATATAATTCTAATGTTCTGGAATAGCAATCTGGAAACATTATATTGCTAATTAGGATATGCTCCACTTGCCTAAGCATAATGTAAAGGTTATTATGCTTTATAATAGAACCCCTAGATTTCAACAATATTAGCATATTGACATCACTTTTAGACTCGTATGAATCCAAAGAACTGGAACAATCAATGCAATGGATAAATTTTACCATACAAACATAAAAATATTTAATGAGAAGAACGAAAATTCATTGAAATGACAGTTGCAAGTCATGCACGATTTTTCATTCTTCAGAAAATAATCTGATAAAAAAAATATTGGTAGTCTGCTCTTTTGGTTTGTGATCAAGAGAAGGAATTATGCCGGAGAATTTTTTTTTATGAGAGGTAGGGATGACGGTAACTGGTCGACTGAGAAGAAGTGTCTATACCTACTGTGAAATCAAATTAAAACAAATTAAAACAAAGTTGGCAGCAACACGCAATTTGCCTCTCTTTTTTCACACTATGAGAAATTTTCGTTCCAAAGACATACCTCTGCGCAATGTGCATTTGTTATTTTACTCTGAATTAATTGGAATTAATCATGGACAATGTAAACAAAATCGTTTTAGCTTCTTAATTTATAATATTACCCATTTATGAAAATTACCATGGTAATTTACCAAGTTGCCAATCTCTAATTGTGCACAGCAGGGGCCAAATTTCGTAAAAATGTGGGCTTTGTACTAACTACAGTTTTTTTTATTTTAGTCATGAAACTTTTGCGTGTCGCAGTATAGATCAGTTACATTATAGTAGAAATACGATGAATCGTTATTTACGGTTACATACACGTGAAATGCCACGAAAAAATATTGTTTTAATTCGTAATACAATGAAGCAGAAGATGAATGTGACAACAGTACACCACACTTCTTTATGCATTGTCCTAGTTTTCCTTGACAAAGAACTCACAGTGGAAATAGCGCAAGAGTTGGAAATGTTTTCTAGCTTAAATAACCACAAACTAAAGCACGCTAACTGGCCACTAAATAATTACACAATTCATTAATAACCGATGTTTTCACACGCAAGCAATGCATCTAGAAAAAATTCTAGCAGCACTAGGCAGTAGCGACAACTGGTGGCAAAACACTGAAACCGTACACGAATGGTATGCTTTCATGGTACAATACCATAATTTACTCTCAGATTGTACATTTGAGGTTTTCCCTTTTCACCACTACGGTAGAAGAATACTCTTAACACCTTGTAAACAAACAGATGTCTCAGAGGTAGAATGTTAAACTTTTTAAATAAAGGAAAAGATTGCTCCGTACATGGTACACATGCCATAACTTTTAGTATTTTTTTCTGTGCAAGAACCAAAGGTTTAATGTTCGTGAAGAAAGCACAACCCCAGCATGAGATACCATTTTGTAATCTAGAATTCACATGTGCATAATATAGAATTTACATGTGCATAATACAGCATTCTTGTGACAGCCACAGGACATACATATCTTAGTAAATAAAATGTTCTATCATTGAAATAAATTCTGATTTAAGTTTGGTTATATGATGTTCCCAATTACAATATTGGTCCACGTAGATACCTAGATACTTAATATAATTTACACATTCAATTTCAATACAACCTTTGCAGAATGGTGCATTTACATTCACACACTTGGCACATCTAAAATACAATTCTTTTGATCCCACAGTAACATTTTTATGATTAAAAATCACATACTTAGTTTTAGGACTCAGTACCATCGAATTGATGGAAAACCAGCATTTCAGTTTATTTAAATCAGATTGCATCTTTTGATACAATAGATTATAAGTACTGGCCGAGTAACTCAAAGCAGTATCGTCAGCAAAAACCTTTAACCCTTAAATTTTCCAGAGCATAGGTCATTAACGTAAATTAGGAATAACATGGGCCCTAAAACAGACCCTTGTGGAATGCCACAGGTAAGTAGTGCCCTTTGGCTGTAGCAATCACGAATACAAATATATTGACATCTACCAGTTAGATAGCTGTAAAACCAATTATATACGACACCTCTTACACCAATTTCACTTAATCTACTTAATAATATATACATATCATGATTTACAGAGTCAAACGCTTTGCTAATATCAATAATCAGATCTGCATTTTTATTGAAACTATTCAGTCCTTCATACAAGTTAGAGCAAAATTGCAACAGCCCATCCTCAGTGAATTCACCCTTCAAGAAACCAAATTGGTTGCTGCTAAAAAATTTATGATCATTCAAAAAACTTAATAATCTTTTTTTAATTATTTTTTTCAAGTATTTTAAAAAATACTGAAAGTAAGGATATCGGGCTATAGTTATTTACATTTAATTTTTCTCCCTTCTTATTAATTGGAATGACTATAGCAGTTTTTAATTGTTCTGGAAGAGTGCCATTTTGCAAACTTAAGTTTATCTCTTAAATGACAATTTATCTCTTAAATGACAAACACATTTAAACTGCCATTTCCCTGGGATCTTTTGGGTTTTATATCATATGTAATGTTACCTAACTTCTATATTATTCGTAGGAGCGAAGTATAATGAGTCTCGCAAATAGAATGTGGGAAAACAATATTCGTAGTCTACTTTAGTAGGACTATGGTGAGGATTCGAATCACTATTTGAATACTTATTAACTTTGCTGAAGTGAGGGTTAAATTCATCAGCTATATCTTGCGTCTCAACTGACAATTGTTTATCGCAAGACTTAATTTTTACAATAGGTTCGTCCCTTTGCTTAGAGCTAATGATTGAATCTAATAGATGCCATTGTTCAGCTGAGTTTACAGCAGTACTATATCATGGTGTCTACTAATATATGAAAAAGAAATTCAAGACTTTTTCAAGACTTTTCATGACAAAAATTTTAAAATTCCAGACCATGAAGGCTAACTTCTTAATGTGTCATCGTGACGGTCAATAGTTCAATGCCCAGTCCTGTCTAATTTTTCACTTGGAATTGGCCATCTTATTATATCCACATTATTAAAAGTACAAGCACAGCACCTTATCTACTTCATTCACGAAGAAACTCCTACTAGAAATTAAAATGCCGCATACTCGAAATGGACCGTACCGTGACATTCGCGGCTGTTTTTGAGGAATGCAGGGCGGCACGCCTAGAGATGGGTAAATTACCGTAATTTTCAATTGAGGTCAATTACCGAGGTAAATTACGGTAATTTTCGAAAATTACCGTAATTTTCCAGTAATTTTAAGTTTTAAGCTGTAAATGCGTATCAGAGGACTTCAATATGTAATCAAATAGGATTAAGATAGAAATTACGACGTACACCAAATATATTACAACATTTATCTATTATAACTTGTAAATAATTAAAACTAAAGCTGGCAGCAACACGCAATTTGTCTTTCTTTTGTCACACCATGAGAAATTTTCGTTCCAAGATTCCAACGATATTGCCATGCGCAATTTGCAGAGGTGTTGTTAAGGTCTTGTGGGTGTCGTTTGTTTACTGTGTTAACCACGGACACAATGTAAACAAAATCGTTTTAACTACTTAATTTGCGATATCACCCATTCCAATGGTTTCTTCGTGAGGAAGACTGCGTGCGAAGGTTTCAGTCGTTAACTTGTAACTGTGTGAACTTGTTTATATCAAATATGTTTACCAGTTAGTGAAGTATTCACTTTGAAATTTGGTCATTTGCTAATAAAACCTTAGGGATAGGTATAATGGCGTTAAAGAGTTGTCTGAAATGTAGAAAAAGGTAAATATTGGGACATGGATGATCCGAAAAATCTTTAACTTCAGTGACATATGGATGAAAATAAATATATGGAAATTTTCAGTGAAAATGGTTGCTTTTTGAAGTGAGAAAAAAATGTTAACATGGCAGTGTAGCTCATTACTAAAGGTTTGTATGTATGTCTCTTGTATGTTTTTGTTAGATAGCGCTGTCATTGCAGTAACTTGAAGTCGTATTGAAATTTGCATATTTACGTAAAGGGTTATTGAAGACTAGATGCAAGACTAGTCCAAAATCATAATTGAAATATTGGTTCTCGTACCTACTTCAAAATTGTAAAGACGCTAGCATTTCATTTTTTTCAAGTTTTCCGTTAGAGGTTAAAACCCTCAAACGTTGGATGAGCTCTGTGCAATAGATATATAAATTCGGGAATAGGAATAAAAAGTGCAGAGACATGGAAAGACTTGGGGTGTATTTGGTATTTTTTTTTCATAATCGTATGATGATGTTACTTGAACATATCCTTGGGAAACGCTCCATAAATTATAAATACCGATATAAACATACATAAATTAACTGAAAGTACAAGATATATTAAGCAGACTGAATCTAATCCTTAGATTTAATGTTAACATATCTTTGGGAAACTCTCCACAAATTAATGTTACTGAGATAAATACATATAAATAAACTGAAAGTATGTACCTACAAGGAAGCACACTGAATCTAAACCTTAGATTTTATGTTGACATATCTTTGGGAAACTCTCCACAAATCATTATTACCAAGATAAATATATACATATATATAAATTAACTGAAAGTGCAAGATAAGCACACTGAAGTAGACCTAGTAAATGCACCGACTACAATATTTAACATGTCCTCCGATGTGTAAAACTCATGTTCTAGTAGTACTATTTGTGGCTCCACTGTGACTTTTGGCTCCATTCTGTGGATAGGTAAACTTTGTGTTAATATGTTGCATGAATTTATTTTCACTTGATTTGATTGCCATCTCCTGTGGAATCAATAAGCAAAACTTTAAAGAGCAAAAAGATAATACTGCAATGCATACCCTATATCTACATCTGCAAAAGAGTATTCTCCAACATAATCATCCTCATCACCTGATATAACCTCAGAATGCTCCAAACTTCCGTCATCTGAATTTGATTCTTCATATAACATATCTTCGCTCTCAGATTCTGGTTCCTGCCTTTGAAGTTGCAGGCTCTGTTGGCTGCTTGAGGGGTTAGCTGCAGTTGAGACACCAGGTGCAGGAGCATGTGTTCAAAATGGTCTGTAGTCAAAGAGTCCATGTCTGACATCAATTTCAGGTTATATTTAATAAAACTTTTTTTAATGGATCTCTTTGTTGTGAGAGGCGGTTTCTCCTCATTGTATGGACTACAGAGTGTGTGCTAAAGCTGTGCTCACAGGCTGCTGATGAAGATGGCATTGCAAATTGGCAACTTTACTCAGCAGTGTCGTTGAGGCCACCCCTCTCCAAAAGGTTATTGGGCTCTGTGTCAGTGAAGCTCGAGCGATATATGGCTTGCTCCAAATTCCACTGCCAGCTACAAATTCTGATAATTCAGAAATTAGCTGTGCTACATCACTGTCACTAAATGATAATTTTGAAAGCTCTTCAATGAACTCAAATGCATCTGACATTTCTTCTCCCTTCAGATGATGGCCTTTGTGTTGAGGATGCAAAACATTTGCTGCGAGATGGAGTTTTCTGACGGCCATTTCTCTTCTGCGAGCTACTTTTTGTTTAATTAGAACTAGGGATGGGACAATCGGTTCTTCGGTTTCTCGGTTCCACCGGTTCTGGAAGGAACCAACAGAACCAGAACCGGCCTATAAAACCGGTTCTTCGGTTCCACTTAGTTTAATTTTAATCTTTCTAACGACCGGTTCCTGAAGCGTCTATTAGTGCTGTTTTCACGACTGCAGAAACATTAAATGAATGATGCTACAGCGTATAGGATTTAAAGCAATAAAAAATGAAGATTGTTAATAGTAATGAAAATGCACTCCAAGTCTTACACCACAAAGTTGAGAGAGTGGATGGAAGCGAGAGCGGTCACATTGCACGGTGAAAACGTAGTGCCAAAAATTGTCCGTGTTTATTACTCAAGTTCCGCCATTTTAAGTCGACCCATGGTGGAGTTTTTTTAATTTTCCAATCAAGGGAGTTCCCTTTTGTATCACTGACGTAGTTGTTAAGGAAAATTGAAAAGTTTGATCGCTGAAGCTGATTTGACGATTCGAATTTCACTGCTCTTTTGTTTATGTCAATTGAGTGCCCACTTCCTCCGTATGTCAAGTCCAGTCTAGTCTTTTTCGTGCTACAGAGTGGAAGCAACCAATATATTCATATTGAATTATGTCGTTCTTTTCTTGAATATGGAACCTCAATTGAAGCAGTTGAAGATAAAATAAAGTGTAAACAAATAAATGAGACTTTTACGATGGATCTTTACTCATTAACTCACTGGCTAGCGAGAAACACTTTTAAGCCATATTATTAATTGCGTAATCCATTTCCACCATAGTCTTTGTGAATGATACAAGAATTTAAGTTATTTCTAAGTTGAGTTCTATTACCGTATTTACGCGCGTAAGCCGCGCACCTTTTTTCCCGAAACGCCGGAGAAAAAATGGGGGTGCGCGGCTTATACGAATCCTCCAGATTTCGTGTTAGCCGCGAACCATTTTTCCTCAGATTCCTGTTGTTTTCACTCCTAAGTTTCACATTCTGTCTAGTAGTAGTGGTATACTAGTCTTCGCAGCATGGTTTAGTAGTAAATCGTACATTGTAAAGTATTCTGAAATTTTGAAGTATGTAATTAAAAATAAAAATCCACGTTTAGCAAAGGCTGATCGTACAACGGTACTGGAAGAAACGCTAGATCAGAAACACCATTTGTCAAAGCAATAGATTTATCGTGTATAGATCGTAAGTAGGACAACACATTGTAGCACTGATATGTATTTAAATATACTGTATACTGTAAGCTGCCGCAAGGAGTTTTATGTTTTTTCAAAATCGTAAGCGGAGTTTGTTTCGGCATCACGTATCTGTAGCAACATTTTTACGTACTAATAGATAGCTCCTTTTGCGTACACACTAAAGCTACATTGCAAAGACACAACAAAAAATTTGTTACGTGGTGGCAATAGTCGTATGCTCAGAGAATATACCTTCTTACTATCCGTGCTATCCCCTCCAAGCGTGAGAGTAGTAAACGCGTTCGAATCGATCATTTAGCATTTTAAAATAATTTGCTATTATCACCCTAAAATGAATTCTGATGTGAAATTTCGATAGTTTCCTGTGAGTATAAAGCTACATATTATTAATGATGCCGAAAAAATAGGAAATCGAGCTCCATGAAGGAAATATGGTGCATCTGAATCTTACACGAGTAAATACGGCAGTTGAAATCTTCTTCCATTCACAGCTTTATTCACTGTGTTCACAGCTTTATTCACAACGTTTACAGCTCTAGTTAATCGACCATGGACTACAATAATCGAATGGCATCTCTCTAAAATAGCATGTACACGTAGCAGTTGACTTTTGACGGCCGCAAGATTTGCATTATATCGCTACTGCTATAATGCACCTGCACCAACTTCTATGCGGCTAAGATGTCCATGGAGTTTATTGTTTGAAGAATTTCATGATTATTTAAGTGAGAATCATTATTATCATCAAATGCTTTTTCTTTGTTATGGCAACGCCTAACTAGCGGCTCTCAGTCGCATCGCAGTCGCAGTTGGTGCAGACGCATCATAGCGACAGCAATATATCGCACATCTTGCGGCTGATAGTCAACTGCTCGCTTCAACAGTTGACTGTGATAAAAGTCAACTGTTCCTTGAAAACGCACATCTGACGCGATTCGAATAATCGATACCACAGTGTTCAGTTGGTTTCCAATCACATGTTACGCGTTTTGCCGTGAACCCAGGAAAAGTTGATATAAAAAGATTTTATTCTAAATAAATTTTGAGTGCTCCGACGTAAATATTACATTCTAGAAATTCACCAAGAGAACGATGTCAGAAGTTTGGAATCACTTCCGAATAGACCGTTCGGACGATAAGTTCGCAGTAAGTAAACACTGCGGTGCTAGAATTTCGCGGGGTGTCTCAAGAAGTACCTCAAACCTGAGGAAGCATTTAAAAACAAAACATCCTTCGATAACAGGCAAGAGGCAATGCGTTGAAGTTCCTGAACCTGTGACTTGCTTGGCTGAGGGGTTGGAAATGGACGTAGATGAACCGTCTATGAGTGACAATAGTGGGGAGTGGTCTCAATCAACTTGCACAGTTTCAGCACAGAGTGTTTCTCCATGTAATACCGCTATGTCAACTCCTTCACCATCGGCTGAAAGATTTCTTCAGTCAAGACGACAAGAATACCAGCCGACCCTGACAACATTTGTGGAGTTGAAACGTAAATTTAAACCAGGAGACCGACGAAGTAAGGATATCACTTGTCTAGTTGGAGAAATGATGTGTAAAGACCAGCAGCCCATATCTGTAGTTGAGGACAGAGGTTTTCAAAGGCTTATAGATTATCTCGAGCCTCAATACTCATTGCCCTCAAGAAAGCATTTTGCTAAGAAAGTGATCCCTACACTTTACGAAGAAATGAAGGCCAAAGTAACGTGTGTTCTTCAAAAAGCCGAATTTGTCGCCATCACTGCGGACATGCGGACATCATCTGCTCTTGATGACTACTTGGGTTCAACGGTTCATTTCCTTGACGAAAAGTTTGTCCTTCACCATTACAGCATAGAAGTAATCCCGTTCCCGGAGGTTAGCCATACGGCAGCAAATTTATGTGAGTTTATCACAAAAACTCTGAGTGAGTGGGATGTTGCCCAAATAGTGGTGACTGTAGTAAGAGATAACGGTCGAAACATCAAGGGAGCACTGGAGACGTCTCAGTTTAACCATATCCCGTGTTTAGCTCATACATTTCAATTAGCAATAAAATATGGTTTTATCAGCAACAAGGTAATAACAAATTTAACCGGAACTTTCCGGAAATTAGTGGAACATTTTAAGCATTCATCACAAGCATGTAAAGTGTTGAAAAGTTGTCAAAATATGGCACAGGTGCTATATCATCGCCTAATCCAAGATGAACCGACAAGATGGAATTCCACCCTGCATATGTTAAAACGCCTAAATGAGAAGAAACCAGCTCTTCTGCTTGCTGGTAGTGAACTTAAACTGCCAATGGAGTTGACTTCAGCTCAGTGGAACCTTATAGACAATTCTATTCCAATTCTGGATGTGTTTGACTCAGCTACATCTATTGTTAGTTCAGAAAGTACAACAACCTCTGAGATAATACCACTTGTCCACCTCACAATGCATGATTTAGAAAGTACTGCTTCTCGTTCGTCAGGACTACAAGGACTAAGAAATGATTTATTGGCATCTCTGAAACTTCGGTATGCAAACTTGGGAGGATGAGAAGCTGTATGCTTTTGCAACTCTCTTGGACCCATGCCTGAAGTCGCATCCATTCAAAGATCCATTAAATCTAGCAGCTGCTAAGGAAAACCTCATTATCAATATGTTGTTATCAATGAAATACAATCCTCCAAAAGACATGACTTAGTTTTAGATCAAAGGACACAACAAACTTCAACACCACAAAGCTCTATTTGGTCCCGTTACAGTTCAATCTTCAGAGAGCTTGGTTGGGAATCACGTGAAGTGGATGGTGCAGAAAATGAGGTTACATCTTTCCTTTCTGAAAATACATTGTCTTCAACTTCTAACATTGCTGAATATGGAATGGATGCAGTAAATATCCACGGTTGCAAAAACTTGCAAAGAAATATTTATGCATACCTGCAGCCACTGTTTAATAATATATATAATTTCTATAATGATCACAGGTGACCCCAATTACGATCATTTTAATATGTATATGGACAACACATTTAAAAACACCCATGCCCTGGACAGTTGACTTTTACCCAGGCGGGACTCGAACCCGCGACCTTCCGAATGGCAGGCGAGGACTTAACCCCGCCGCCACCGAGGCCGGCAAAAGCGGTACTAAAAAGCCTCTCTTTAGAAAGGCTTTTTAGTACCGCTAATGTGATTGCTGACAAAAAACAAAACGGGCTGGACCCAGAACGTGTTAAAATGTTGTAATTTCTGAACAAAAACTTGTGAAGTGAAATCTGAACTTATGGAAGAATTTTCTACTTCAGATTACATGGTACGGAGAGCCAAACAGTTAGTGGCAGAACATGGTATATTAGTGACACCAAATCCAAAGCCAGGTAAGACATTGTGTGAGAAAACAGTTCAATGTGTACGTGACTTTTACTGTGATCATAACATGAGTCGTATGATGCCAGGAAGAAAGGACTATGTGTCTGTGAAAGAAAATGGAGTCAGACTACATAAGCAGAAGCAGCTAGTGTTGCAGAATCTTAAGGAAATGTATACATATTTCAAAGAAACATATCCAGACATAAAAATTGGAATCTCCAAATTTTGTGAGTTGCGGCCAAAGCACTGTGTTCTTGCTGGTGCCAGTGGAACCCATGCTGTGAGTGTTTGTCTCTCCCACCAGAATTTTAAGTTAATGGTTGAAGGATGTAAATTAAAGGAGTTAACAAAGCTCGAAGAACATATGTTACCATCGTACAAGCACTGTTTAGCAATTGTTACATGCAATCCTGCTCTTCCAGCATGTTTCTTAGGTGCATGTTCCTATTGTCCAAGTGTGACAAAACTAAATGGTTATCTCTTTGAACTCTTTAGTAGAAATGGCATAGAAGAGGTTACATATAAGTGTGGGTTAACTACAGGCAGGGCAGTTTTAGAGACTTTAACAAAATCAACAGATGATTTCATTGAAGCATTTTCATCCAGTTTACAACAGCTCCTACCACACTCATTTATCACACAGCAGCAGTCACAATTCTTTAAAACTACTAAAGAAGAACTCAAAGTGAATGAATATCTTGTTGTTTGTGAATTTGCAGAGAATTACTCCATCATTCAAGATGAAGTACAGGGATTCCACTGGAATAACTCACAGGCTACAATTCATCCATTTGTAGCTTACTATAGAGATGCAAATACTAATGAAATACACCATGTGTCATATGTAGAAATATCGGACTGCCTTCACCATGATACAGTATGTGTGTATTGTTTCCAGCACAATTTCATCAATTTCCTGAAATGCCACTTTCCAACTCCAAAGTACATTTATTATTATTCTGACGGATGTGCTGCCCAATACAAAAACGGAAAGAATTTCATCAATCTGAGCTACCATAAGGAAGACTTTGATGTCACAGCAGAATGGCATTTTTTTTACTACAGCTCATGGTAAAGGACCTTGTGATGGCGTTGCAGGGACTAAAAAGACTAGCCACACTTGCAAGCCTCAAGCGACCTTATGATAACCATATATGACACCACGAGAGTTATTTCAGTGGAGCAAAGTAAATATCCCTTCATGTGTCTTCCACTATGCATCGACCTCCCATCACGATGAAGATATTGCCAAGCTGAAGCAACGTTTCGAGAATACAAGGACGATTCTAGGTACCCATGAACTTCATTGTGTAATACCTATTAAAAAAGGTATAGTGCAGACAAACGCATATTCCACTTCATCAGAGAGTAGAGAAGAGTCAGTGATTGTTATAGTCAGAGAAATGCTGTTATCAGACATACATGGATTTGTTGCCTGTATGAACAATAATCACTGGCGGGTTGCGTATGTCGAACACACTTACCAAGACACAGATGAAGTACATACCAGATTTTTGCATCCACATGGACCATCTCCATCGTTTGTGTTTCCTACCAAACCAGACATTCGCATTATCAAAAGACATGCCATTCTTACAAGACTCGATCCATTGACACAAACTGGAAGGACATAGAGTCTCCCTACATCAGACCTGGTGAACATTAACAATTTAATTGGAGACATATGAGGTGAGTTGTTACCATGTTTTACTGTATTTTCATTGAAGCTACTCTGCACATTGTTTTCTGTAGCACTGCAGTGATAAAGCCATATTTATGTCCAATGTTACTCATGAATAATACTGGTCAATAGTTGGCGTTTCATTTTTAAGTGGTACTTATTGCATTTTTGTTGCGTGGTGATGTACACAAATAATTTTTTGGGCATGATGCCTTACGTGTGCCATCTTGATATTTGCAATGCATATAGTAAAATGTATGATCAATAACATATATTTTTATAAACAAAATAGAAGGGGGGGTGTTTTGAGATATTCGAGGTCAAAGGTCACGGTCAATGACCTCAAGTGTGGAAATTCTTATAAACATGTGATGTTGATTATCATTGTAAAGCCCTACGTATTACCTTTCCAAAAATGTATGTTTCATTTTTGTACCTCAATTAGAACCAGAATTATAGTCATTTATCTTGAGACAGACATGTTGAAATTTCGACCAATTTCCAACTTTAGCGGACCGATAACTTTTGTCACAATCGTCATTTACTTCTGCAAATTGGTATTTTTCCATCCCTTACCAGGATGATTGAATGTACCAAATTTGAAAAAAATCTGACATGGTCGGGTTGAAAATGTTACTTTTCTGTGTTGAATTGACATGGAATTACCCGTATAGAAAGTTTTTCTAGACTCATAAATACCAAGTATTAGGGATCCTGCAACACTGTGCGCCATATACGACGGTCGGGTTCGTGCCATTCCGTGTGAAAGGAGCCTTTGAATGAAATGATGTCCATCGCCAGTCCAACCAAAGGCACCTCTTGAGCACACACCAACTTGAAGACTGACGAACCGACTCAACTCGAGCTGGCGAATGCCGAGTTCTCCAGTAAAAACGAACGATTTTGTTGCAAACTCACGCATGCCGATAGATGAACTAGACTTTCCGGCGGCTTTCGAGCTAGCTAGCTCGCCATCAGATGAATAACAAAGACATTCCACCGCACTTGCTTGCAAATGGCAAGTTCTCCAGTATATCATCCAGGAGCCAACGACATATTCATCGGTGGCAGCACGTATGGCGTCGTCAGCAAAAACGTAACATAATGAGTGAAAGTTTCTCGCGTCTTCCACCGGGTCAAAGGCTCCATCTCTCCCTACGTTTCGGAAAAGACTCGTTTTCCATCTTCAGGGTTGTGAGCCAGGGACATCTTCACAGCCCTGAAGATGGAAAATGAGTCATTTTCGGAAACGTCGGCAGAGATGGAGCCTTTGACCCGGTGGAAGACCCGAGAAACTTTCACTCATCTTCCGCCGGAAAAACACCAAAACGTAATACTATGTTTTTATTTTACAGGGGCTGATCTCTGTTCTTTCACGAAGACGTTATGCTTACGTATAGAAGCAACACAATTTAATGGGAAATGCTAATAACAAAATGACAAACGGTAAGCTTTACTGAATGGATGAGAAAAAGAAAACGTTCCAATTCCACAGTAAAGTTAATTAATCCCATCCGATTATGATGATGCGCAGCATAGAAACTTAGGACGCGATGGTTCAAATATAATATTTCTAGTGGAATTTAATCGAGTTACACCCTCAGAGGCATGGCAAAACGCAAAATGTCACATACGTACTAGAGTACGATCTATGGATCGCCTGAATCTTTGGGAGCGTTTTAATAACCACGGTCAAGGTCATTCTTTCGAAATAGCATTCATGGGCAGGAGGGAAGTATACGATCTTCAACGTGCAACCGACCAAGCCGATTTGTCACGCGGCGGCATGCAGGAAACGGTGCCCATGTCTAGTGCAATCGAACGACGAAAGTCACGAACTCACAAATACTGACCAGAGAGGTTTAAAATAGCACCTCTTTGATAATGCTAAATAAATAAAAGGGAAACAATATCTCATTTCGTAATGCTATGTCTGCTGTTCCAATTTTTATCCTGACGATTTGCAAGCAACTATTTTTCCCGATTTTTGATTTTTTTTCAGCCAATTCCCGACCTTTTCCAGATTTTTTCCCGACGTCAATAAATTCCCGACTTTTTCCCGGATTCCCGACTTTTCCCGACTGGTAGACACCCTGTATATGCATCCCGGTAATAGTTCTCTTTACATTTTTTAATGTCAAGGTCTAATCTAAGCTTGTAAGATCCGTAATAATGGGCCAATTTTTTGCTATCAGGATGTTTTCGCATTTTCTGTATAATGAATTCCTCCTATTATTTCTATTACATAAGGAAAAATTTATCCAAGGTCGGATCAGTTTGAAGTTTTTGAGTTTTTCTGTGGTGATATTTGCTTCAATAATACAGACCTTCAGCTGATCTATAAAAATACCATAAGCTGCTGTAACGTTTTTCTGGGAATATACATCGTGCAATCACACTTTGACATCAAATGTCTCAGTCAGCCTAATGGTGAGCATCTGCTTGTGGGGCTAACCACCCCACTCGCAGTATTACTGGTTCCCAGACAGAGTACCAGGAAAGCCACCCACAACACTCTCGGATGGGGGCCCTAGTGGAGTTGGGTGTGGCAGAAGCAGCAGACCAGCGCATATGGGAGTTCATATGAGGTGGGCAGATACCCTAAGAGGCGACCTACTGGCATGCTATGCTGCCAGCGATCCCAATCGTAGGGGGTACATGGCCAGGATGCACTCTTTGTGGTGTGAGATGCATCCAGAACACCACCAACTTTCGCAGCAGAACTTGCACAATCAGGCCAACCACCTACGAAAAAAGGAGTCACTTCACCAAAGGCGAAGTCAGAGTATAACACCACCAGCTGAACATACCTCCCAGACACTAGCAGCAAATACACCGGCTGACTTGAGTCCCGCGCTTATGTCGGTATCTCAAGTACGTGATGGGGAGGTCAGTCAGTCTGACTCCGAACTGAGATCGCGGTTAAGGAACACAATCTCCTAAGATGAGGACAAAACATGGCAGAGAAATGACCATCAGAAAACTTCTTTGCGGGACACCCAACTGTTCCGAATGAATGGTCTAATAGACGAGATCCTGACAGAGGCATCAGACCTCTTGATAGTCAACTGCATGGTCTATGCTGCCGCCAAAATAATGGCCTCCTCCCAGAAGAACACCCCTTGGGAGGAAAGGCAGCTACAAGGCTCAAAAAGTTAGATGCCAAGATCATGCTGGTACGACAACAGGCATCAAGGATCCAGTGTGTGATAGAATACATTACAGCTGGGTGAGGATTTACACCCAAGGTTCGGCGCATTGGACACAATCTCAGACGTCACTATCACACACTGAATAAAAGTGTGTGGCTTACCATTGAGCAGCACAAGGTCAGAAGAGTGCGGGCGCTCACCACGGCCAAGAAAAAACTCCTCAAGAGGACTAGGTCCGTGAGGGAGGATGCAACCTTTCTCCTTCAGCCATCCCGACTCTTTCGGCCACCTCCACCTGTTGTCGACTCACCGCCAACCGTCCAGGAGGTAGAGCGTTTCTGGAAGGACATCTATGAAATGTCAAGGCATTTCAATGGAGACACTCCGGCCGTAGGCCATTTTAAATAGTTTTGTGACCACCACCTACAAGACATGGATGGACCCCTCTCCGTCTCGGAAAGTGACGGGAAGAGGGCCTTCTCTGGCAAGAAGAACTTCACTGCCCCGGGAATGGATGCAGTCAACAACTTCTGGTGGAAGAAGTTCACATCCACCCATAAATATCTCGCCAGAATCTTCACGTCCTTCCTGTCAGGGAGTGAACCAATACCTCCTTGGTTGACTAAGGGTCGTATGGTTCTAATACCAAAAAAGGGAGACTTGTCCGATCCTAAGAACTACAGCCCCATAACCTGCCTCAATGCTGTATATAAGGCGTTCACCTCCATCTTGGGCGACATCCAGCCTGTGTGGGAGGAAGTGTACGAGCAGAGGGGCTGCAAGATAGGAATCGCAGGATGCACCTGCTCATTGATAGGTGCAATGTCAGGATGCCATCCAACATAAGCGAAACCTATCAATTACGTGGGTGGACTATCGTAAGGCATTTCACACCACTTTGCATGAGCTACTCATCGCCATGCTGAAGCTGATGAAAGTCCACCCGGAGGTTGTAACCTGAATTGAACGCCTGTTACCGCTCTGGAAGACGAGCTTTGTCCTGACCTCAGGAAAGCGATCGGTCTCGACAGAGTTTGTAACATACCACCGTGGCGTTTTTCAAGGAGATAGCTTGAGCCCCCTCCTGTTTTGCATTTCCCTCCTCCCACTGACATTCAGACTGCGATGAGGAGGAGGAGGATACAAGTGCGGTGTCCCAGTTGACAGGAAGCATAGGGTCACCCAATTGTTTTACATGGATGACCTTAAGCTATATGCTTCCAACACGAAAGAACTTCACATCGCACTGGACACAGTGCGGGAATACAGTGAGGATATAGGGATGGAGTAAGGATTGGACAGGTGTGCGTCCATTAATCTGGTGAGAGGAAGACTTTTGGACATGCAACTCGTTGATGGGAGCATCATCCGTCACCTCGAAGATGACCTACCCTACGAATATCTAGGCATTCCCCAGCGCCAAATGCAGGGGGTGTCAGTGGTGAAGGAAAGACTAACTGCCAAGTACAGACAGACTCTCAGGAAAATCTGGAGTTCTGAGCTGTCTGGATTGAACAAGATTTGGGCCACTAACCTGTTCGTAGTCCCAAAGCTATGTACACCTTAGGTTGCTTGAAATGGAACGTTAACGAGTTGCAAATCCTCGATAGGGGAACGAGGAAAATGATGACCATCTTCAGAATTCTTCATCGAAAATCTTCCGTCACTAGATTGTATCTCCCTCGCAATGTAGGTGGTCGAGGCCTATTGAGTCTGGAGTGTCTCCATAACAGGTTTGTCCTGGGTACAGCATGCTGAGTTCTAAACAGCGCCTGATGTGTCTTGCAAGAGAACATGAGATGGCTGGAGCAGGAGTATTTCTCTATTTTCCAGGCGGCAAAGAGGGCAGCACACGAAATTGGTCTGGACTTCGACCTGTCATCCGATGGAAGCGACAATGACACATACATCTTGTCATTGATGGCAGACGTTCTCAAGCTCGAGATAAGGAGAGCCGAGCAGAAAACCTTGCTGACGGCGCATAGAGATAAGCCTATGCATGGATTTTTCTATCGAAACATGGAAAAGCATAGGCTATCGAAAGAGCTGATGTTTGCCTTCCTACACTCTGCGGGTCTGAAGTCTGAGACCGAAGGATTCATCTTTGCATGCCATAATGGTGTCATTAACCACCTTATATTTTAGGCGGAGGTAGCGGATGCTAGATGCAGAGCGTGCCGAGCCCAGCTGGAGACATTGAGTCATCTACTCTCCGGCTGTAGTTACTATGCCAAGTCAAAGTATTTAGCTTGGCACAACGCGGCTCTGTGGGTGTTATATTTTCACCTGCAGCACCATTGTGTCTCAGATGAAACACCTGTGCTGCCATATGCACCTGGGCCCGTATTCTCGTTTGAAACGCAACCTCGGTTATCTCCCCAGCAACGAAACCGAGGTTGCGTTTCATTGATTTACTCATTAGAATGTTTACAAAAAGTTAACGCGAGTCCCGAAAAACCTATGGTATCCCTTGGATACCACGAGAGTTTCAGAAAGAGAATAAGGACCCTGGAGAGATCGAGTCCGTTGTGGAGAATAATAAATGTAAAATCTGGTGGAATTATTCCATTTTCACCACCAGGCAGTTGACAGCAAAAAGGCCTGATATCGTTCTCCTCGACCACCTCTCTCACTCCATGTACGTGATCGAGTTTTCGGCACCTGCCGAAACAAACATGGACGGGAGGGAGGTGGAGAAACGGACAAAATATCAAGACCTGCTGTTTGAACTTCGACAGATGTACCCCGGACACACTGTTAAGTTAGTAGTCCTCATCATACGTGTGCTCGGTGGAGTAAACGGGTCACTGGTGGATAACATCAAGAGCATTCCGGCCTGCGCGGCACAGGTGGAATCGCTTTTAGCACGCATGCTTGGGTTCTTTCCGTCTACTGCATATGTACGAACCCAAAGCAGCGTAGCCACTCATCCGATGGGCATTGGAAGTGCCTACGAAAACTTCCAAACCCCTCTTGAGTCTCCGGTCGTTATGATGCCAATGAAACACGATGCTAGCCGGAGACTCAAGAGGTGGATGCTACTTAATAATAACCATAACAGTAATAAACATAACATCCTCATCAACACCCTCGTGTATCGTCGCCTCATCTTTGGGGCAATTGTGACGGACACGAGATGCAGAGCGTGCCGAAGGCAGCCAGAGACTTTAGGTCATCTACTCTCCGGCTGCAGCTTTCATGCGAAGAACGCATACATAAACTGGCAAAACTCGGCTCTGCGGGTGTTGTACTACCACCTAAGATACCATTATGGCATAGACGCAAATCTGGTGCTGCCTTACGCATGCAAGGCCACACACAAACAGTTGTAAGTTAAAAATTGAATTTCATCAAGTATGTGTGATATCTTCTGCCGCAATGAGTTCTAGCACCAGGTACGCGATCGTTTTGATAATAATGCCCCTCCACCCTCCTACTTTTGTATTCAATAGGTAATTAAACAAATTCTGGTTTCAAATCTAATCATTTACCTTCCCCAGCCATGAAGTTGACTCTCAAAGCGAAATGAACTCGGAGTAACAGAAGCAGATGAAAAACAAAGCAATTTCCCCACTCACGTCAGCCTGGGCCCCCCCCCCTCACCCCCCCCCTGGGTGTTTTGGGGGACTTTCCCTCATCGGGTGGCTGACGAAAGAATCGATTGAGTGCAGAGATGAGTTTAACGCCGCTGTCACGGTTGAAGTTCAGTGGACGATTCTCTACTTCAACCACCTCCCGTATATATCATGGGCAGTAGTGAGGTTCCTTTGCCTCTGTGCCTTTTCTCGTACAATTTATTTACTCCCCCTGGACCTCCAGAGGATGCGTGTGACGGCAGAGTGCCTTTATTCTCCCGTGGATGATTCATCTCCAGTGCATACGTACGAGTGTCCATTAAATCATTTTTTCTGAATTATCTCATCACAACATAAGTGTGAAAGGAAGCTGCCATAGCTATACTCACCGATTGCTTTAGGTTCTACTGTACCTTTAATAATTGTCTTCATATCCGCCTTGGATGGGTCAATGTTATGAAGGGCGATAAGTAGCTCAGCTGGGGTCAAAGGAGATGTATAGCTTGCACCCTCGGAATGAGTGCCCAGCAAGCGGTTGAACACCTGAGGAGGAAGACATTGCATTGAGAGACTCAAAAACGAATTTGATGAGGTGTGCTCCAGTGAAAGAGTTTCCACCTTGGCATAGCAGGTGGTAGACCTATACTATTCCTATTCTCGTGTGCCACCCACGTCATCTCTTCCCACCATTCACTAAACAATCAGTGACACTGCTTCATTATAACTTTCCCACACCCTATTGTTAGACATGGAAAAATTTTTCAATGAAGTAGTTTGCTGTTGTTACTCAGTGTGATGGCTGTAAGAACTGGCACATGTTTACATTTCAACGAAACCTTTGGCAAATTTGAACCCACATAATACAACAGAGAACTTCAGATTAAAGGAAACATGTACATTTGAAGACTACATTTATAAATTACCATCACATACAATTCTCCAGGTGGTTTGGCTCTACAGTATAAGCTACAGTAAAACCCCGTATTTGAATCATCAGAATTTATGTTTTCCTGCGATTTACAACGTTTTTATCGGGTCCCATCCAATTTCTTGTATCTCCAACACATGTAAAACCCCATACTTACACCATGAATTTTCCGTTTTCCTGCAGTGTGAGTTAGATGCAGGTTAGAATGCAATAGATGAAAAAAATTCCCTTCTATGACTTTTAACCATATACAACAGTCTGTATGAAACACTTTTTTACCTCATTTCATACACACCCTTCAAAAACACAAGAGAGAGCAGTAATATGCTCTCTTTTAAGGAAGAATTCAAACTTATTGGCATAGCGGGCAGTATACAGCACCACTAGTGATGGAAAGATGAAATATTTACATTCTCGATATTTTTGCAGGGAAAAGTTTCGTACCATGAAATGAATGCATATAGGATGGAAGTTATACTTTAGGAACACCTGCGGAAGTATATTTAAGCTGTACAGAAGTTCATGTTATGAAGAATCCAAATGAATTTTTACCCAGACATTATGAAATATTAAAAAATACATAGAGTAAACTGGTGGACGATAACTGGGGATCATTCGTCCGACCATCGTGCTGCATTGATTCAACAGTTTCACTGCACGTTACTAAAAAACAAAACTCACTGAAACTTGTTTTATTGCGTGAAAACCACACTGAATGAATCAAATTATTTTCTTGAGAAATTTTTGAAGTTGAATTTGTGCTGGCCGACTAGCCAGGTAGCTCAATATCCTCATGTGCGTTTTATGTTATCCTTGATTACTCCAGAAAGTACATTTTATTTTACTTGGAAATAGAAACGAATTATAATATTTTCGGATGATTTGAGGATTTTCGTGTCCTTCCCACCCTGGTCCATCCCTCTGGACGACAGTTTTGCCGGCATTCCAGAAGCCGTCTTCGGGTCCGTAGATAGCATCCCATCAAATTCCCTACACATTCATCCTATATATTTCCTACACCTTCGTACTATCGTATTTACATGCATATAAGACGCACCCCAGATTTTGAGACGAAAAATAGTGAAAAATGGTTTAATCATGCATATAAGATGCACCCAGAACAAAAATTGACCAGTCACAAAAATGAGCTTAAATGAGGTTTTTTTTATTTTTAAACCACTTAATCCCACTTTCTACAAATATTGAATGAACCTATTTTGAGAAGTCTGGAGGGTACGAATCCATAATGCGAATTATCACGTTTTTCCTCCAAAAGTCGCGAGTTAAAGGAGATCTGACAACACTGTCCCTTGGCGTGGAGAGTTTAAATGCCCAGAGCTCTTGCCTTTTATTGGGGGTGCTATTATAGCCCTTTTCACCCTTTCTCAAGTGAACAGCTTGGGGAAACCACCTTCTCCGCGATTTATGCCACAGAACAGCCTTCGATAGATCGATACTGTAAAAATGGCCACGCTTGCCTGTGGCTCTTGCAAAACACTCTTTACAACGCGAGATAAACTCATCGATTGCGACTGCTGTAATATTAAATACCACTATAAATGCACGAACTTGAACGAAATCACATTGAAAACATTATCCGAGTGCCGAGATCTATACTGGAAGTGTTTGCAATGCCGGTCCCTCGGGGCTAACATTGCCAATATGGCTGCCGACATCGAGAATTTAAAAAATGAACTAGAAAAATTAAAAACTAACTTCATATTAGACGCTACAAAGAAAAAAGTCTCGTTTGCGGAAGTGATTCAAGTGAATGGTGCTAAAAGTGTCGATGGTGCTGGTGACGGAAATAACTCTAATCCGTCGAAATCGGTCACGAAAGCGTTTACGGAAGTGATTCAAGAAAATCGTACTAAAAGTGCTGGTGGGGCTGGTGACGGAAATAACTCGAAACCTAAACCATCGAAATCGTTGCATTTAACGAATACTGAAATGATTCAAGAAAATTCGGCAAATAACCCTTTGCCCAAGGAAGCTCCGAGGCAATTGGCGTCACGAGCATTGTCATCATCGGTCAGCGAGTGTTCGGAACAGAATCATCAGATGGACCAGCAACCTACGAATGAAGATGACTTCACACTCGTCGACAGAAAGAGGAAACATCTTGAGAAGAAAAAGCGGTCGAACCTCATCATCGGTACCGGAAGAACAGAAGGTAATGGTGCAAAATTTGGTATTCGAGCGGCAAAAAGGTCCATGTTTGTGTACATAGGTGGCCCAGAAAAGGAGACAACCAAGGAGGAAGTGTCCGTTCACATTAAAGATGAATTTAACGTAAACTGTACATCGTGTGATGATATCGAAAACAGTAGAAGTCTTTACGGCTCATTTAAAGTGTGCATCGACAAAAAGGACTTTAAAAAATTGTTAGATCGATCTCGTTGGCCTGAGGGCACAATTGTAAACAAATTTATTATGCCTAAAAAAAAGGTTGACATTGATAACGCCAACAGATCATTGGATGATCAAACGAACGGGGAGAATAACTCCTGACTAAAAGAGCCATTATGGGAATCTGGGTCGTTCACAGTCCTAGTGATGAACATTCAGTGCCTAAGCAACAAACTCATTGACCTTGAAATTGCAGCAAGTGTTGACAAACCTGATTTTATTTGTTTATGTGAGCATTGGATGAGTAATATTGAAATAACTATTCCTGGGTATGTTATTGGTGATTCTTACTGTAGAAAAAGTCATCGTCATGGTGGAGTAGTCATTTTTGTTAAAGATAACCTGCCCTTCAATAACTTGTCTCTAAAGACACTCCATCTAAATGAAGATCAAATTTTTGAGTGTGTGGCCATAAAGTTCTTAATTGGAAATCATACTTTCATAATCTTAGTAATATATAGATCTCCTCTTGGTAGTTTCCATACCTTTTTGGAGAAAATGGAAAACTTATTGTTATCCCTTACTGACTTACCTACAAGGCCTACCCTTGTTATTACAGGTGATTTTAATTGCAATCTATTACTGGAGGGGAAACAGCAAAAGCAACTGTGGCACATTTTAAATGCCTTTAATCTTACTCCTCTTGTTAACACCCCCACTAGAATCACTCCTAGCTGTAAAACGTTACTGGATAATGTTTTCACGGATTACAACGAAATCAATGTAAATACGAAAGTTTTTGACCCAGCTCTATCTGATCATATGGCAATTATTTCTACTTTCAGATTTCCAAAAATCTCATTACCATCAAATACCTGTCGCTATGCTAGACACTTTACTGACTCCAACGTTCATTATTTCCGACTACTATTAAATAATCAGAACTGGGCAGAACTCAATCCGTCAGATAATGTAAACAATAACTTCAATGAATTTTATAATATTTTCAACTCTTGCTTTAATATTGCCTTTCCATTAGAACGTGTAAAACCCAGGAACACTAAAACTAAACCTTGGCTGACACTTGATATTAAAAATATGTCTACTTTAGTGAGACAGATGTCAATACAAGTCAAATCTTCAAAGGATACTATGCTACATGAACAATTCTGTGCCTTAAAAAAACAATACAGATTTTTGATCAAAAAAGCAAAAAAGGAATATAATGACGAATATATTAAAAAAGCAGCTAACTATTCCAGAGCTGCTTGGGAAATCATAAAATGCAATACAGGTTCTAATGTTGATATCCTGCCTTCTCTAATGCATGACGATTCAGGCAATTCACTTACTGATTTCTCTAATATATCTAATGCCTTTAATCACTCATTTTTGAATCCACCAAATGCTATCTTTACTCCCCAAAGGAGCAACATAACACATAATGTTCAACATTTTAAGTCAATGTATCTGAAACCTTGCAGTGAAGATGAGCTACACTCCTACCTGATGAAGGTAGGAAGGACAAGGTCAACTGATTCTGATGGAATTACAGGCAAGATAGTAAAAGAATGTGGGGATATTATTGTTAAGCCTTTGCTCTTTTTAGTGAACCAATCTCTGACAGAAGGCTTTTATCCTGAGGCCTTAAAAATATCTAAAGTTGTCCCAATTTTTAAAAAAGGTGACCGAGACGACATTAGGAATTATCGACCAATATCTATAATCTCTCATTTTGGTAAGGTTTTTGAATATGTGTATTGTAAAAGACTGACTGATTACCTAGAGATCAACAACCTGCTCTCACCTCACCAGTTTGGCTTTCGTAAGGATAAATCCACAGTACAAGCACTATTTGATGCAGTTGACTTTATAATTGAACAATTAAATGAAAACCAAAAAATAATGGGGGTATTTTTTGATATGAGAAAAGCCTTTGACTCTGTGGACCATGAACTGTTATTGTTAAAATGTTTATCTCTTGGCATCAGAGGTATCCCATTAAACTGGCTGAAAACCTACTTAACCAGTCGAAAACAGGGGGTAACCATTCGGCAAAATGGCATAAGTTATCCATCTTCACTCAGGGAGATTGACAAAGGTGTACCACAAGGGTCAGTATTAGGTCCACTGTTGTTTTTAATATTTATTAATGACCTACCGAATAAGCTTATGAAAAACCCTTATAATAAATGTATTTTATATGCTGATGATGTGAGTGTGCTAACATCTTGCAGAACCTTTAATGATGTATTAATATGCAGAAAACCAATTATAGACAGTATGACTGAATGGTGTACAGACAACAACCTGGTTCTTCAAACCTGGTTCAAGTTTCAATCTTCTCACATAGGCATTCTCTTTTACATGATGACTTTAATCTTGGTGTGGTAAAAAATGTAAAATTCCTAGGTATTTATGTTGATTCATACTTGAAATGGGATGCACATATTGACTTTTTATGTAAAAAATTAAATACTGTTTTCTATTTGATGTGTATGCTCAAATATACTGTCAGTCTAAATGTGTTAAAGATGCTGTACTATGGTTTGTTCTATTCCAGAATATCATACGGTGTTATACTCTGGGGCTCTTCGCCAAAGTTGCACAATGTTTTTTTAATTCAAAAGAAATTGTTGAGGGTAATGCTTAAACAGCATCATCAAGCTCACTGCAGACCTCTATTTAAAAATCAATATTTGTTAACCGTGCCTTGTATATACATATATCATTCTGTAATTTATGCAAAACAGCACTTTAGCGACTTCACACAAAATAATAGTATACACTCCTACAACACCAGAAGGTGTAATGATTTACATGTTACACAAAAAAATTTTACCCATACCACCAAAGGACCCCGTGCAATGTGTACAAAACTATATAATCAACTACCTGCCTATATAAAATGTGAAGATAGAATACCTGTTTTTAAAAAAATGGTTTTTACTTACCTTGTAGAAAAGTGTTTTTACAGTGTCAAGGAGTACTTGAGTACGTAACTGTGATGCCTCACATTTTGTAACATTTTACATTTGATATGTATATATTTCAAATTAATTTTTGATGTTTGACGTGTCCTATATACCTACCTGGTTTGACTAGTGTATTGTATCATGTGGACAAATAAAAATTCAATTCTATTCTATTCTATTCTAACACGAGACGACTGAGAGCCGCATAGGTCCCCGTGGCCACAGATCGGGAGAAGGGGCACGAGTTAAGTTCCAAGCAATGCTCACCACATTTCTAGTGGTAACATCGTCGATAATTACACTCGCTTCCTCTACGTCCATCGAAAATACCTAAATTTATATCCATGTCACTGTGGAGTTCTGTGACAAGTGGATGATTTTCCGAGGGTAATGATTAACGTGCTGAATTGTCGTAGCGTTTCCACAGACATTATAAGGCCTTAAAATAATTCAATGTCCTGGTTGGCATTTTATATCCTGTAACCTTATTACTTCAAGAGGCCTACATTATTGATCACTAATTGACCATTTCTCTGATTCGTCCAACGTTCCTCTTGCCAAGTGAGGAAGGTGTAAACACAGAGTCATTGGATTAATATTCCATTGTTTTTTTTCAATTGATCACTGCTTCAGCTGCACATGTATTACGTCGAAATGAAATTAGATCACCTGCTAATATGATCTTCTGTGTTTTTTAACGCTTGATTAAGAACTCCTGGAACTTTATTCAAAAGCCATTTATTTCTGATAATCAACAGTTGTGGCCTACCTAGGCTGAGCTTCTACACAAGTCTCTAGGTTTTCCCAGCCTGCTTACATTCCAAAAGAGAATTGCTTCATCAGGGAAGGGAGAAGAGTGGCTGTTGAGCACTTTGCCCATACCCTACTCGCGGAAATAATTCCAATACGTTCGGAAGTTGGTCGGCATATTATATCACCCTACATTCCCGACACGTTTTGTGACACCTACAGCCCCGAACAGCAAGCAGGAGGTGAAAATAGAAGCAAGCCTGACCACAACAGAAAAAAACTTGACTCATGCGGGACTTGAACCACAGATCTCCAAATTTGCTGTTCTTCGTGATGTTCGAAACATGGTTTAACTTTGCACAGGCTCTCCATTTCTTCACATTTCTACCATTCGCTATCTAATAGTGTATTGGAGAAAAAGATGAATAGCAGCATTGATGTCAGAAGGAACATCGTATTGGCAAGATAAGCTTTTACTCGTCGACGTGAACTATTCAGGGGCATTATATGGCACTTAAAAATAGGCTTTATGGAAAGAAGATGAAAATATACTAAGGGCTTTTGAGATGAGGGTGTGGAGAAGGATGGAGAAATTAAAGTGGGTCGAAAGGAGGACGAACGATGAAGAACTAGAACACGTAACCTCTGAGTACAGGGTGATTATCTTTCCTGTGCTTTGCATCACACAGTTCTCAAGTAAGGACTGCTGGGACTCGAACGGGGGCCTTCCAATATGAAAACACACCTATGGTTTTGACCAATGCATATACGAGTATTTTTGAGACGTTCAACATATTCCTAATAATCTCATTAATACTTTTATTTATTAAGTAAGTTTGTTTTGATACTTAAAATAGCATGTACTATGGTAAGAATTGCCAATGAGTATTCATCTAAGAAACAACCAGACGAGTACGCGAGTGCGAGGATTGTGTGTAATTTGAAAGAAACTCTAAATATTTCCGCAATAATTTTCCCCCACATATTACCTACTTGAGCTTGAAATTTAACACTTATATTCTGTAATGACATTCAATACGTCTTCTCTATTCTTATTGAAATCTACATGTATCAGCTGTACCATAATTATTTTTACAATTACGATGCAAGCGCATTTTTCAAGCTCATTGCGCAATCAAATAAAATTCACTGATAATTCAAAAATATCATCGATCGTTAACAGATACATTAATTTTGATAAAAATAATCAACTATGTTATTAATATTGCAAGATCAAATTATTTCCTACGATGAATTAAAAGCAATAACTGAGTATTTTGGAACCTTTTGGAAACGTCATAGACTAATAAATATCGCTGGTGTCCATGACATCTTTCGCTCCGAACTGCGTTTAGATTTGGGTTGTCACTCTTGCAAGAGCCGTAGTCATGGAAACCTCAGAGACCTATCTACAAGGGAGTCTATCACAACCCCCCAGGTCATTGAGGAAGGGCCTCACCCCAAACCAAGGGGCTCTCTTAAGAGGGCCGTGCCCCGGTCTTGTGGGTCTTTCGTGGTCGGGGCATTCGAAGGGACAGAGCAGCACTGTTGTCAAATCTCATTCAACTCGGGACTTAGAAAAAATCGGCCTCCAAAGTGGTAACATTTTATTGTGGATGGGTATAAGACACACCCCACTTTTTGGGCATCAAAAATCGAGAGAAAAGTGAATCTCATACGCGAGTAAATATGGTATTTATTTCCAAGTCAAATTTCTTATACTTTGGACCTGAAGATGCCATCTGCAATGCCGGCGAAACTATCGTCCAGCAGGATAAACCAACGTGGAAAAAAATTGGAAGCCCTCGAGTCATCTTCTAATCCTTGCTGAAAGCTGAAAACGATGATCATTCTTGTGAGAAATCATGGACATAGCATCAAGGAATTTTTGAGCGATAATGGAAGAAAATTCAACTACAGAGGTGCAAGAGTTCTTCAAGTGCACAGGTCTACGCAAAGGCTGAAAGCACCATACATGCCACAACAAAATGGTGGCAGCGAATGAGAGAAGCGTACAATGGTGGATATGGCAAGGACGCTCAACTACTCCAATCCAGAAGTTCAGTTTCCAGCTGCAACATGGGGCCCCACAAACCACAGGGTTGGAACTATTCATACAATATGTCATCTTCTCATTCCTATGGAAAGTGAATGAAAGCCATAACTACAGGGGGAAAACACACCAATTTTGAACAGGGACTAAAACTTAATGACATATGAATCATCGAACCCTTGAATCCCTCAAATAATGCTTTTTTCCTCAAATCCATCGAGTTTCACCTCGAATCCAAATCCTTAATACTCCCACTCACGTACATCCTCAGCACACAAAAATCCTACTAGCATTTCTTCCAATTTCACCCACCACCCTGCGCTTTCCTGATGGTGCTCCTGGTGACATGACAGGGCACCCTGTGTCAGATGAAGAGGTTGAGAGAGCACCAGAGATCCATCATCCACGGGAGAATAAAGGCACTCTGCCGTCACACGCATCCTCTGGAGGTCCAGGGGGAGTAAATAAATTGTACGAGAAAAGGCACAGAGGCAAAGGAACCTCACTACTGCCCATGATATATACGGGAGGTGGTTGAAGTAGAGAATCGTCCACTGAACTTCAACCGTGACAGCGGCGTTAAACTCATCTCTGCACTCAATCGATTCTTTCGTCAGCCACCCGATGAGGGAAAGTCCCCCAAAACACCCAGGGGGGGGGTGAGGGGGGGGGGCCCAGGCTGACGTGAGTGGGGAAATTGCTTTGTTTTTCATCTGCTTCTGTTACTCCGAGTTCATTTTGCTTTGAGAGTCAACTTCATGGCTGGGGAAGGTAAATGATTAGATTTGAAACCAGAATTTGTTTAATTACCTATTGAATACAAAAGTAGGAGGGTGGAGGGGCATTATTATCAAAACGATCGCGTACCTGGTGCTAGAACTCATTGCGGCAGAAGATATCACGCATACTTGATGAAATTCAATTTTTAACTTACGTTTGTGTGTGGCCTTGCATGCAACAACAATGATTTTGATTGAATATCAAGAGAATATTCCACAAGAAGTATGACAATTTTTCTGGTTTGCCACATATTTCCTGATGATAGTCCATTGTATTGTTACAATATGCATTGCAATGCATTTGGAGCTCAAGAATGTAGGGTAACGTGCGGGGGTAAGTGTGCAAAATCTATGTTTTTTATTCCAAATAATTACATATAACATGAAATTTACTGTCATGGAGGGTAAATACAACCAAGGGTCAACAAAGAGATGGAAAATATCATTTTTAATATGTATCTTGATAATATCTCTTTGCCATGCACCCAAAACACCCACCTTTCAGCACCACCATGAGAGACTGTCCAGCATGCCTCTGCCATTATTTGTGATAAAATGAGATGTCAGCTTGATCCGGAATG
This sequence comes from Platycnemis pennipes, assembly GCA_933228895.1. Classification (NCBI taxonomy): domain Eukaryota; kingdom Metazoa; phylum Arthropoda; class Insecta; order Odonata; family Platycnemididae; genus Platycnemis; species Platycnemis pennipes. Next base: position 1,512,745 of record OW121849.1, read on the forward strand.
CATTAAAATATGTTGTACTTGTTTCTCAAATTAACCCCCCTTCACTCATATGGATATTTTACAAGTAAAACGAAAAAATGTCATATTATTTTATTGCATGTTTTTAATTGCCTACAGGTAGATATGAAATAAAATACATTCAATAATAGGTTTCACAATTTCATTTACCCCAAAATCTTATTTTATTATAGCTAATTGGTGAATTTTTCATTTTTGGTAGTATTTATACAAATTTGCATACACATTAAAGCTACATTGCAAAGACACAACAAAGAATTTGTTACACAGTGGCAATAGTCGTATGCTCAGAGATTATACCTTCTTACTATCCGTGCTATCCGCTCCGAGCGTGAGAGTAGTAAACGAGTTCAAATCGATTATTTAGCATTGTAAAATAATTTACTATTTTCACCCTAAAATGAATTTTGATAGGAAATTGCGATCGTTTCCTGTGAGTACAAAACTACATATTTTAAGCGATGCCGAAAAAATAGGAAATCGAGCTGCAGGAAGGAAATATATGGTGTATATGAATCTAGCAGTGACAAAAACTAAAAATGAGAACTGTTATGATATGAATATTCATTAGTGATTTATGATACTATTTCCGGGAATAAGTTTTTCTTTAGTTTTATAAGAATTATAATTGTTATTACATTGAGCTTAGTTTTTTCCGTGTGTTCCCAATACTTTCCAGTGTTGTCAAATCATCCCAGTCCACAGCTACTATGCAGAGAGCAGGCAAGACCACCGCTATCAGGTATGGATGTCATTCTGCTTTTATTTGTTGATTAGCCAATGGATTTCCGTACAAATAGAGTAATCACGGGTTGAAATTGTATTCATCATCGGATTGTCATTACATCATCACACCAAAAAATGAGGTATTCAAAATCCTCCCCGCGGACCAAAAATCTTCCTGCTCAGGTTTTCGCACAAGTCTTTGCAAAACATTATTAGTGCAAAAAACACACCCATTTCAGAAGAGGCACTCAAAGTGATCTCTTGAAGTGGACAGATTTTTGGAATATTCTATAATAATAATTTTTTTATCTTAAAGATGGAATCCCCAGAGATCCCATAAATAGAATATCCTGACTGCATTAAACTTTTTTTTGTTTCTAAAAAGAGAATTTGAAAGCATTCAAGGATTTGATATACAACAGTAACCCAAGTTAATGTAAACAAATTGCGCACTGAATTAATTTTGGGTTTTTGATTTTGTTTATTATTTAATATTCTATATTATTTTATTCTTGGCATGTGACACGCTCAGAAGTCTTTTTTTCTATAATTACATTAAAACCTTTCTGGATAGAGGGTGATACAGTATGGCATCACTAGGATCTTATAAGTTATCACTGTAGAATTTTTGATAGAGATGGGACATTTGAATCTTCGAATCCTCGAATCGAAATCGAAAAAGATTCGAGAAACGAATACTCAAATCTTTGTGCTATTTTCATCATTCAAATCTTTTGAATCCCAAAATATGAAGAAAAACCGAATTCTTTATGTAATAACTTAGAACAGATTAGTTTTGACCGATAAAAACGTTCGTTATAAATAAGGTTAAACCTCGCTTTTACATCCCCGCAATTTTATGTTTTCCCGCCATTAACGACTTTTCCTTCAAGTCCTAATAATTTTCATATGTCCGCAAATAACATCTTCCCTTTATTTACGCTAGCAAATTTTTGAATGGTTTGCCATTTGCGTTGTACGAGACGATTTTGCCGTGATTGTCGTCCTGGTTGCATAACTGGTGGATGGACTCAAGCTCCGTGAAAGACAGTAAAAACTCATGCAGTAAGATACCGCTATGAAAGATGAGTAAAATTTTCTCAGATGTACCACAAGTTATCGTGACCTCAGTCATCTGTGGAATTGTAATGCCGCGAGAAATTACAGTACACGTACACAATTTTTGTCGCCATTGTTGTCCGGGTTGCATAACTCGCCGATCGGCTCACGGGGATTCAACTTCCCGGGCAAACCTTTGACTGCGTTCTGAGACATCTTAAACCGCCTACCGGAAGTTGGAACTACTTTTTTATTTTTTAAATATTTTTTCTTGCCTACCGGAAATCGGAACCATTTTTTTATTTAATACATTTTTTGTAGCTCGTCTGTAATTGGTCGGGGAAGCGAGCATTTGCCATTCAAATTTGTATCATCGCGTTAGTCATCACGCAGAGCCTCGAGAGATGGTTGTGTTATTCGTGGTGTTTTAGTTCTTGATTGTGTTTTTAGTTGTTTACTGTAGGAGAAAGTGTATCAAGAATGTTTATGCGACGTGTGCTTTGTTGATTCTCAAATCATATCTTGTTATGGTCAATTTGTTTAAGCGTAGTTAGTAACCTATGCCCCGATTGGTATAGTGAAAATGTGGAAGCGATTGCTGATATGCTAAAGCTAATGTGAACTTTCAAATAACCGTCCTTTTGACGAAGTTTTTTCGACAAGGTCTCGCTACTGCCTCATTTCCTTGTAAATACTTGCCAACTGAAGGTTAACGTTCATAAGGCGAGTGACATAAACAATAACATTATAGCAATGATCTCGTTTGCTTTATGAAGGTGGTCTGTGTACAGTGTTTGTGGACATTTATAGGCTGGCTTTCCTTTGCCAATCACGAGTTTCTAGGAAATGGATTGTCCCTGATGTCTTCTCGCTGGTCGTAAGTGCCAAGGAAACATTTCGACGTACATATAATGTTCGTAAAAATGTTGCCTGTTTCATTCATCATAATGTGTAAGTCTGCTGCTTTCTACTTTCGTCCTGTATTTGTATTATCCATGTGTTTTTTTGTGAAGCACTTGATTGTATTTGGGGAGCAATACACTACTATTAATAACGTTCGATGACCTGAATTACTTCCTTGTATCTTAGTGGTCTGTTTCGATCCACTGTTCACTCCGACTGTGTTAAAGAAATTTTCCTAAGTGTCCTCGTTTAAAATACATTAATTATGATCCCAAACTCTTTATTCCTGAACCTCATTGCAAGAGAACAATTTTTTAAGGGAGGATTCACCTCCTTGATGATGCATTCAAGCTCCTGTCGTTGAAGGTTTCACAAGTCCTTCGAAAATTTAGTTCCCACCCTTGTCTGATTTAGTTATTTGGTTGGTTTCGTAGTAATTGCTCTATTGTGACCTGGGAAATAGATCTTTTTTCAAAATGTATACTTTTGCATCAGTATTGTAATTGTAAAGTTATGTGCTATTAGCATTAATTGATTATGGCCTACATGGTGTTTGTAAATGGGCTTGTTTGTGGGGTTGCCTGTTTTAATAACTTCAAGGGCTCATTCATATCATTCATATTCATATCGTGGCTAAAAAATGGCTATCGTGACCATTCTGTGTCCCTCCATGTGTATGGAATAGATGTTATTACAGTTAAATATTAATTTTAATGCCTTTTATGTTGTTGAATCAATTAGCATGCAGGTGATGTGAATTCACCGTTAGCTATGGTAACTTTTTTTAATTAAATCTATTGTAAGTCAGTCACTTGCTGCACCATTGATATTTTGTGGGACTTGTGCAGATCTCAATGAAAATTATTTCTGTTGTCTGACAATTAATCGTTTACATAACAAGCAGGTTTTTTGTAATGGAGGCTGCAGAAGGGGTACTCATAACGCTTATTTATATTTTATTGTTACCTATATCTTGAAAAATACTGTGTCACATGTTAAATACTGGCTTAATCTGATAGCTGTAGGTGATGCTTTAATCTGACCAATAGATCTTCACTGGTGTATTTGTAATTTTTGCCAATCACAGCCAAATAAACTTCTTCTTGTACAAAAGGTACAAATTTCTATTTCTTGTGAATATGAATTCCTGTCCACATATATATTTTCAGAGTTTGCGCCTTTTCATATACATCTGGTGACGATATTAAATTTCCTTCGATGGAGATAATGCTGCATTTACTTCGTGCATGAAGTAGAAACAGTTTTGGAATAGGAAACTTAGTGCATACTGCCAAGAATTTAGTGATTAGTGTGGCTTCTCAATTAATAATTAGCCGTGTGTATGCGAAATTAGCAAGTTGAGCTTGGACTTTTTCCTTATTTAATCAATCATGCTCTGTTTCCCATTCAGGGTTGCGTACTTCTCGCCGAAAACTTGATTAAAATGAAAAAATTAACGGAATTAATACATAGTATCAAGAATATATGGTATAGTAAAGAAGGAATGATGAATCTGTAAGAGTTCTGCCATCAAGCGGTTGTATGTAGAACTGTGTGCTCCTTGGCTGAAATTGCCTTTAAAATCTCAAATATTACGGTAGGCATTCTAAGATGTGCTAGTAGTAGACACGTCACGTTTTGAGTTTCACCTCCAAATCTTGTCAAACAACAAGTTGAACGCCCGTGGATCGGCTGATGTTATCACATAGGTGATGACTAGGGCACAGAAAAAAAGTCACCCAAAAAGTCACCAATATTTTTGAAAATCTCTTAAAAGTCTGAGTTATTTCCGTGAGAAAGTTGCTGAATTTAACTGAATTGTTGGAGAAAAGAGCCTAGAGATGCTAGTCCAGGCAGTAGGGGATTTTACTTGGAAAAATTAGAGGTAGTTCTGGAAATTGATTTATCCTATGCTTTTTGGGTCGCTGAATCCGAATTTTTAACTTTCCACCAAAAATTCCCCCCGCAACCCCCTCAAATTTTGAAAATAACACTAAAAAAATCGCTTTTTTAGTTTTAAAATCCTTTAGTTTTGATTTTGGGAAAAACTAATCAGATAATTGGAAAGTAGACAATATAAGCAACAAAAAAGGTATTCTAACACTTGGACGTAGGGCGAACAGCGTACCCTGAAACATGCGCCTCGGCGTCGCGGGGCTGTATGCTCCAAGTTATGCAACCCCACTTAACCACTCACGTCATTTATATTCGCTCTACCGTCTCCCCATGGTTCATTTTCTTCGAAACTCACCCTCCCATCTTATTGTTCCTCTATTTCAATATCTGGAAGTCCCCAGCACCCTACCTCTTACTAAAAAGGCATTGGATGACAAAGAGGGTGGAAGTACACTCCATTGTAAAAACCTTGGAAGCACGGTGTTTTTTCATTCAAATTTAAAGGGGAAAATTTTATAATATACAATACAAAACAAATTTTTACATAGGATTAATAATGTTATAGGGCAGTTGAAACATGATTTAATAGTTCAAAACTTAGTTTTCCGCTCAAGAAAAACCGAAAATGAGAAAAAAGTACTCATTTGTTGTCCATTGTACAGGTCAGGACCCCTATTTTCGGGGAAGCTGAGGACCTTTTTCTCTTGTTTTTCGTGATAATTTTAAAATCTTCTTCTCCGCTTGATCGCAGCCGAGGGTCCAGGTTCATCTATGTCATTGTTGCCTCTCTACAATGTAGGCTCATTTAATGATCATCTGCACACAATGTGACGCGTTCACCTCGTCGGAAATTCTAGATGATCTTTCATATAATTGTATCATTTTTCCACTAATCTCCTAAACAAAAGCGGAGTGCTAGCATACAGTGTAGCGCTGTCGGCTTGTCAGCAGACCACCCGGGTTCAAATAAGCTGGTTCATAATTAGATCAATGCATTCTTTCAGATCAATCTATCCCTTTGTGAAGTCTTTGGACAACCTCAGCAAAAAAAAACTCGAAGTGCGAGGTGGCCCAGGGAAAGGAACAATATGTGAATTTGACATGCAAATGGATAAGTACAGGGTGAGCTCTACCCTCACCTATCCAAACCAACCTTCGCGTTGAAGCACTGAGTGAGTGTGATTATTTCATGAACGGTGGAGCAATAGAAAGAATTCATTGCAGTTTCCGGAGCTATTATTAAAATTTCGCATTAACAATTTTAATGGGGGCTTACATTTTACAGTACATCTCTGCTCCGTGTAGTACCACATGAAAAACACAGATGCGTCCAACACACACTTGAACAAATGTGATCACAACAGCCAAATATTAACTTAGGCATGTGGTTTAAATAAAAAGGCCCATAAAAGTCTCTTTTAATCAGAAAAGTCCCGTCACGCCAAAAAGTCTCTAAGAAAGTCATTAAAAACTGTTTTATTTGATGAGATAGGTGAAGATTTGCATTTAAAACCACAAAAGTCCCCCTTTTACAAAAAGTCAAAAGAATTTTTTCCGCGCTCTAGTGATGACATTTTTTTTATTTAAGAAGTATATGCTTTTCAGCATTTGCGGCCTTCTCTTTCCTTTTTGTTAGGTATTAATATAGATTTTAAAAAATCCTCCAGCCAAACTTCATCCTCATACATCCTGCGAACAAACCAGTAAAATCATCAAGTTCTTCTCAACCTCGATTCTTAAGTAGCTTTGATAGGATAACATTATAGTCTCTCACACCTTCTTTTCTCATAATGTTTAACCTAACTTACTAGCATGGCTGGACTCCTGGTCCCAGTTCATCTATATCCTTTTCCTCTTCTATTCCCAAGTTCCCTTGCCTATTGTTAGTGCCATGCAGTTCTTGTCACGAATTCATTACCCCTATGCTGAATCTCTTGTAAGTTCTATCAGCAGCTCTCCTGACTTAACACTAATGCACAGTATCGTATTCCACTTCTTGCTGCTGAATAACCTTCTAACCTTTGAGTACAGGGCGCCTATTTCTCCCTATCTCTGGAACCTCTCAGCCTATTTACATTGACCTTTTTGCCACTTTTCTCTCACACTCTTCATACCCCTCCTAAGTCTATTGCTTGTTTCCTTAAATTTTATTTCGCCTTGCTGTGTTTAAATCTTTCTATTTCCATCATTCCACTATTTCCTCCATAGTTTGTGCCAACACCCAATGCGTCTTTACCACTCTTTTGTCTACTGCACCATACTGCTTGCTTTTCTGCATCTTTCCCCATACACCTGTAAACTAATTCTTGATATTCTCTCCGATTTACAACTACAATTTTTTCACACTGTTCCTAACCTTGGCCCAACCATATGTAATCTAGTTAATATATTTCCCCGTGTCCCCCTGCATACAATGCAATACAATGTTTAACTCATGAGGAATTGTCTCCTGCAAGCAGCTCGTCTATCGCTGTGAATGAGTCTTGAAGACGCGACAATATTGGAAATAAGATATTGGTTTTAAACATGCAATTCAGTATCAGTTTAATAACTTTTGGGAAACATATCATCGCTATGCCTCCTAGAACTTTCACATGCTTTCATTTCATGCAAAAAATTTTGTGTATCATGTTTATTACTTATCTATGTTAGCTCTTCAAATCTTATTTGCATTATTGCAATAAAGAGTTGTATTTTTGAATAACCATAAAAATATTTTTGATCTGTGGAGAGCAGATGGAACAGGAACTGAATATTTTAGACTTATAATGGGTGTAAATAGGTTCAAATTTTTGCTAAGAATGATGAGATTTGATAACATTCACGAAAGAAACGAATTGAAGAAAAAAGACAAATTTTCCCCAATTAGGGACATTTTCGAAACTTTTGTTAGTAATTGCCGGAATAATTACAGTATGAGTGAAGCAGTTACAGTTGATGATATGCTTCCACAATTCCGGGGTAGATGCAGTTTCCGTGTTTACATGCCAAACAAGCCGTCTAAGTATGGGATCAAAATATTTGCCTGTTGTGATGCAAAAACATGTTACACCGGTAATATGGAATTGTACGTTGGAAGACAAAATCAGGGCCCAGATCAAATTGATTACAAGCCAGACTCAGTGGTAAAAAGACTGGTTCAGTACATTTATAATACTGGAAGAAATGTCACCCTTGATAACTGGTTCATGTCCTACCCGTTAGCACTTGATCTTCTAACAAATGGTCTAACAACAGTAGGAACGATAAGAAAAAATAAGGGTGAGATTCCACCCAGTTTTATCGCTAAGTCCAAAGATAGAGTAGTCGGAAACAGTATTTCTGGTTTTCAAAAAGAAGTGACGCTAGTATCATACAAACCTAAAGCTAACAAAGTTGTATTGCTCTTATCAACAATGCATCAAGATGACATCTTGAATCCTCAAACGAATAAACCTGAAATTGTAATGTATTACAATTCCACAAAAGGTGGTGTGGACGTTTCAGATCGTTTACAGTCCACTTATAGTGTCTCTCGCATATCATGCCGATGGCCGCTAACACTTTTTTTTTGCCCTGTTGAACATTGGCGCAATCAATAGCATTGTTATTTACAGGGAAAACTCAGGTACCTCTGTTAGTCGTAGGGAGTATTTGAATAACCTTGTTAAACTTTTGACCAGAGATTACATGCTGAAAAGGGAGAAACAGCAAAATATCCAATTATCTTGAGGAAATATTGAGTATACCTGAGAGAGGCAATAACGTGAGCCGCCATGCTGATGGCCGATGTGCTTACTGCCCTTCTAAAAAAAATAGAAAAATAAAGACAGCATGCAATACCTGTAAAAAGCCCATTTGCCGTGAACACTGTGTGTTCAACTGCACATCATGTTACCAAAATGCCTGCGCAGATGGTGATTGATTGTGAGCTGTAAATAGTAATGTTTGTCTTGTAATAAGAGAATATTCTCTTATGTTCTCCATGTTCATGGCTTAAAAATGAATATCATTCCTTTGTTGAATATTTTTGAAACCAAAATTGCCAAATAAATGTTCTTTGTAGTACTTAGTGTTTATTTAGCCATGTACAACCCGTCGGTCTTTTCCCCGCCCCGCGTGCTACCGCGTTACAAGAAAAGCGCGTGCTACCGTGGGTTAATATAGATCAACAATTCATTAACCAAATATGGTATGTCTTCACATGGCCATGACATCACATGAAGCGTTTGTGGCAAACCATTCATACAATCTGATTCTGATAACTGTCACAAACCTCTTTCACGACCACGGGATTCAGTCTGATCAGCCTTGGCAAGGCAGCCATCACTTCTTTCTTGGTCAGTCCATTTAAGACAGGAATCAGGAAACGGACATCCGACACCCTTGTGTGATATAAATCACGGACTCTTGCCACTAATTCAGCACTGGGTGGGGCTAAGGTAACAAAAAGAAAATATTTATCAATGTTCACAACGCCAACAACAAATGCTGACAACAGTTACAAATTGATTTAAGTAATTTAGTCAGAAATGAATCCTATGAGAAAGTCAAAATAGCATTACTTACACTGGTTATCATTCAAGAAATTATCATTTTTAAGCTAAACTTTGCTGGGTCAAAGAAGGTAGGACCTGATGACACCATGAAGTGATTAAATTTTGGTTTTATTGACCATTAGAATGTAGATAGAAAAACAACCCTATTTTGGGCATTTCACATTGAGCCACTTCTAAATTAGGTTTATGGAAAATCACTGTGCATCTTACAAAGTCATATCAAAATCAACTTTCGCCCCGATGCCACCTGCCAATAGCAAATTACATAAAGAAGGTGCTTTCCTGGTGAATGGACTGTACGAAGAGCTCTCTCGGGATCTCCACCAGGTCAGCAACTTGAAGTTTGCCGACGTTTCCAACTCGGCCATTGTCTTCAGGGCTAAAGATCTCGAATTTCGTCTCCTGCTTATAATCCGTCACTAAGGAGGTCAAGTGACTCCTGATTGGTCCTCGTCAATGCTCCGATTGGCTGTCGTGCAAATGCTGGCTCCACCTGGTCTCCTGAATATTTTTCAAAACAGCCTTCCATGTATTACTCAGAGAGTAACCCGAATCCTGATTGAAATTATTTTTAGCCAGTCTGAGCCATTTTTTGTACTTATACTATTTGGCCAGTCTGAGCCATTTACAGACTTTCATTACTTTGAGCATAAACAAATTTTACTTATTCCTCTTTACTAATACTATTAGGTGAAACATCTATTCACAGGTTTATTTTTGAAAACCTGGCGTCATATCCATGTAAGGCATCTATTGACATTGAAATCAGACTGGCTAAAAATCAGAGCCAATCAGAGCCCACTACCAATCAGAGGATTGACGAGGACCAATCGGGAGTCTCTTGACCTCTCCTGAGTGGCGGTATACAAGCAGGACAAAATACTCATTCGACATCATTAGCCCTGAAGACGACGGCCGAGTTGGACGTCGGCAAACTTCAAGTTCCTGACCTGCTGGAGATCCAGGGAGCTCTTCCTTCGTACAATCTATTTGCATATTTTTCAGTGACATGGAGCTGGTACTATTTTGACTTTCATTACTTTGAGCATAAACAAATTTTACTTATTCCTCTTTACTAATACTATTAGGTGAAACATCTATTCACAGGTTTATCTTTGAAAACCTGGCGTCATATCCATGTAAAGCGTCTCTTGACACCCCCACCGAAAATTCTCGCAGTACGATTTACTGATTGTTTAGTGGAAAATCACAGGGGGCCACCTCAAGTACTGAAGAAAATACTTGTGGCCGTTGTTATATGGATCAAAAAAAGATCCCCTAAGTTCAGTAATTCAATCATAATTCAAATTTCATTCATTTTAACAGCGACATATTCTCTTTGCTTAGGTTTGCTGACGAAGAATTGGGCAAAAGGGCCAGAAGGGGAAAAGAAAACATCTCATGCTACTCCTTTCATTACGTTTCAACAGTTCTCATTGCTTTCACACTTACACCTTTGAAATCCCAAAAAAGAGCTAATTGGTTCTGAAATTCCACACCCATTGTCTTTGGCCAGTGGCTTCATCCGTATGTTTCTGTTTGCAAGTACGCCAACATCGCATAACTGTTTCCCAGTCACAGGTAAAATTGAAGCCCTCCTTCTCAAGACCTAGGGGACACTTGACATAAATGGACTTATTGTTGGGCGAGAAGAGTTCATATTCTTATGAATGAACTATAACTTCACTGTTTTCAATGTTCTCCAATTCAGTTAAAAAACTTGATTCCTTTTGCGTTTTCCTGTAAAATCTGTCAAATTTCTTAACGATGCCAAACTCAGAAGAACTTTTTTCATATTTAGATGGACATATAGTCCAAAACACTCATACTGGTACTAAATAATCAACAGAAAAAGACACATTATGCTCAAGCATAGGTGCATACGTGAATCAGCTGTTACGATAAAGCAACCCACATATTTCTCAACTTAGGCATTTTAGCATACTTCCACTTCATATTATAATAAAACTAAAATCACAGCAACAAAATTTTACCGATTAGTTATAATATCAATTCAGCGATATATAATGCGTAGTAATCCAGTCACTGGAAAAAGTACAACTGGTACAATTGTTTACATTCAAGTCAAGTAGATCAGCTAAAAATATTGCGTCGCGGTGAACACAGTGATATACTTTGCCTCTTACGTTTGCCTACTGATTGCTCCATTTAATTGTTCTCTTACTTCTTTCATGTACAGTCAGTCAGGGAAGGAATAAAATTTTAATTTCCATCTATCTTCCCGCCAGCCACTGCACCCGACCACAACAATTGCGAGTCATCATCACCTTCAGTCTTCTTAAAACTAATTTTGTTGAATGCTCAAAGCTTACATATTATCATAAATGCACTCCTATTGCCAATAATTTGCTGTGCACAGTTGAAAAAACCACTATTTCTTTCCACTTTTTTGCTTGTACCATACGGGCCTTATGAGAGGTCTCCTCACAAATATGTCGAAAGTGGCCACTCGTAGTCCCCGTGCACGGAGCCTATATACTTGTGAATTTATAATATCAATGCTAAACGTACTTTGGATACAAAAAAAACATGCTTGAAATTAAATACATCCACATGCAGAAACAGGCCTAAATTTCTTATACAGTGATGCGATTCATTTGTAATATCACTATTTGGCCTTTGGGAAGCATTCTGATAGGGATTCCACATCTTGTTTGTTTTATACTGTTTTATAATCTCTTTTTAATAAGCTTTTTGTTTATTAGAACTCCCTTTTTACATTTTGGTCATTATTCCCCGATCTGGTATTCTGAATCGAGGTGGGGAATAAATTGCCCAGTTCTGAGGTGGAATAATTGTACCCGCCCCTTCCGGTATGAGAACCGTAAAGATCAGAAAACAAAAATTCCGGCAGCCAATAGCAAGCGATGTTTACATTTTCTGGGACAGTTTGGGATAGATTTACGGCCAACTTTACGCCTCTCACAATGGCCAGCGAACAGCTGATATTAATGTATAAAATTATAAATGAATTATTTATTATCCTGCTTGGAAAATTCGCGTATTCATCCAGATCAATGTATCTTTCGAGCAAACATCATTAACTGAGGTAACTCTCCTGCTTACATTTGCATATGAAACAGCCAAACTCGTCGTAAAATTGTTTTCGCCTGTAGTTGATTAAAATCCTTAGCTATAAATACGAAATATGAACTTCTCCGTGGATTTTTTACGTTAAAAAGCATGCCAGAGAAAAGGGCCTTCGTTGAAAACGTACTCATTATCAATATTCATGTGGTGGTTATTAATGGTATATAAATACGAGTTTATTAATGATGAATTGGTACCTAATGCTCCGCTCTGGGGTAAGCAACCACATTCATTATATTCATCCGATTATCACAAATCTTAAGTGGTAGAGCTTATATTAATTACTTTATCATCTTCATAAACAATGTTGATAAACATTAAATACGTTTTGCTACGGAGGCTAGGGTACTCGCACGAAAATCGTACTTATCATCATAAAAGATCAATAGTTTCATAATTATACAATTTGCAAATTAATAGAATGGAAATGATTGCGGTTTCTGTACCCTTCAGGATTATTAAGTGACACACAGCTGCTCACGTTCGGCAATTTCGTTTCTGTACCGGTATTTTCATGAAATCACTGTTGTTTGTTTACAATGCAAGCAAAATAAAAATCGTTTACACTCCAGGGTAACTAAAGTTATTAATATATTTACAATTAAGAACGACCCAATGGAGACGTTGTAAATACACAATGAGATGAAAAGGATTATTGTCGGTAGGAGTTTTATTGCTTTTCATCGGGCAGGTAAATAACTAATTAAAGGTTCTATAAACTGAAAATACGTTCACATTAATAAACTGCCTTTGCAATGAAGTATAATATGGCACATCACACTTTCCCCGTCTACTATTATGATCTATTAATGAGTATTTACACATCATCAAGCCATGGCTTGCAGGATTTCTCTCGCCGCAAGGTTTAATCAAATCAGTTTACTACAAACATAGTCACTTCACTCGACACCCGGAAATGGTTAATAAATCTGTCCTCCATCACTTCAAATGAATTTATACTATCATCCTGTTATTATTATAGTTTATAAATCGTGGTCGGTTTGCGAAGGTATTTGCGTGCAGTGGTCAGTTTACAGAGGGGCATGGGATGGAACCTCTGTGGTCCTCCGGTAAGTTTATAAATAACACTTTCTAGTAATTCTTAACAAGATTTAATTCTTACCAGATAAATGAACATGCTTGAAATTTTCCGATACAACAACCACAGAAACTAAAACAGGCACCACCAATGACTTCAAAGTAAATAGAAACACCACAGTTCACTGATTTCACAAAAAACAAACACATATGTATCACTTTCTCTAATCGTAGCCTACCCCGGGCTTCCACATATGCATTAACAATTGCCAAAACTTGAAATGCAGACGTCCAGTCCTTTCAGATAGTAAATAAACGTCGAATATATACCCGACACTACTCGAAGTAAACATCGTAAACATAACAAACATTTGAAAGTCATTCAGCGAGCTGATTTACGTCGCGCTATCCAGATTGCCCGGTCTTCAGAATCGGGGAATAATATTACGACCCGGCCGGTCGCTATCTGCCGTTCAGAATACCATATTTCGACCGCGCTATGGGATATCTGTAGAATAGCGACTTCCGGTGACTCTTCGGCATTCAGAATAGCAAATAACGACTGGGTCGTAATACTCTTGAAAATATCGACTTTTTCCGCTATTATGACTTATAAGGCCGGCCTTATCTCGTTCAGAATAGCAGCCTTTGTATCTCACTCTTCATGTTTATCCACTGTCTCCATGACAACCTCAATCTTGCCATCTCTAGGCCTAACTGCAACACAATAGCTTTCCCTTTCCCAATAAAAAAAACTTATTTCACCCTTACTTATAATACAGTAGAACCTCTATTTTACGAAGTTGAAGGGACCCAAAAATTTGAGCTTTGTAAATCAGAGGGTTTGTAAATTGGAGGTTATGTTCCACTAACTCCTCTGTCTCCGGAACTGATGTGTCACCAAAACCAGCTGATCTCTAACAGTATGAAATAGTTTTTGCAGTGACACTCCCATGCTCTGGCAACACCTTGCACAGCATGGACCAATGTCCATGGAGGCACATCATGCACATAAGGGGCTTGATATGAGACAAATGTACATCTACTAAAACTCTGCTGACAAGAATGCAAGTATACTTTCAATGCAATTAAACACTATGCTGTACTTAACTTGTCAAATATTTATGTTAGGGTTGAAATCAAACGAATTACTATAACAAATATCAGTCATCTGCTCATTCAGGAAAAAAACAACAAATATTACGTGAAATTCTGTGTGCAGTATTTCTACATCAAATTGAAAGGATTTAAAAATTACACCTCAATTGTATTGATTCGCTGTATAGCATAGGCATTATTCCTAAGGCTAGGAGACTCACTTTAGTAAAAGAGAATGAAACAGCCATGAATTAAAAAAAAACAGGTGAATATTTTTCTACAAATTTATAATAGTATGAACTTGGCTGCAACTGAATTAAGTTCTTGTAGCTGTTCAGTTGGTAGATCTCAAAATAAGGGGAATAACTCATAATAGAATGAACTCATCCCGCGGAGTATTTTAAGCATATGCAGTTATGCATTAATTAAAGGGGTATATTTAGTGCTAGTCGATTTGTGTTTAAAGAAGCCATTTATTTTAACATGGGAAAGCCAGGGATGCATTTTAACTAGGAAATTTCAAAACAAAGTTCCAACTGACCTAGTATATTTTGTGAAAAGACCAGAAAATGCCTTTTTTGAAGAAAGCGTATCGTTTGAAATACATTTAATAATATTTCGCAGCTGATGAAAGTCAAACTTAGAAATTCACTCAGTTAATTTGAAATTCCCTCTTTTTCAAGATGCGTTCTACAGTGCTGACATCTAGCGGTGATTTACGAGAACTATTTACTCGCGGCTACAGAAAGTGATCGCGATCTCAAATTCTTACCTAACGACGTAAAACACTTCTAATGAAAAATTAAATAATCAAATTGCATCAAGATTTGAATATAAGTAATTTATTATTGCAAAATTAGTATTTTTTTATGAAACTAAGCTCCACGACAGCTGCAGCAAAGAACTTCTTATGGGAATGCTATTTTAAAATGAAAGGCTGGAGAAAGTTCTGAATTGGGGTTGCGGTGGCTACCTTAAGCTAATTTTAAATAATTCCAGAGAAAATATGGATCCTTTGTGATGACGAGTTAGGTATTCGCAATACACAAAATGATAGAAAAGGAATAGATATTACCAAGCACTAATCCGATTATTTTATGAACTGGGGCATAGTTTTCGAGAAGTAGGCATCGTGCCATGCGTCTTTGAACATTTTTTCCTTGGATCATATAATTAGGATTGAATTGCGATTTAGATGATCAGTCTCTGGGATTTTTGCTACAGTTTAAGCACTTCAAAAAGCACTATGCTCACATTCGATTTTTCTACATTTTCCCATATGAAATACTTGGACTGAGGGCCCTCTTAACATGACCTATCTGGCTTCAGCTGCTCCTGTCGCGGTATACAGCGATCGTTATTCCATTGTACTGAGTTCATTGCTACAAAATCATTTAAAAAACTTCGTAAAACAGAGGTCAATCACACCTAGGGACTGGCCTCTCACTTTGTAAATCAGAAAAATCGAGGTTTCGTAAAATAGAGGTCATTTTACATGGTTTTCCTATATACAAATTTCGGGACCAGCGGAATGGTTCATAAATTGGTGTCATTTTGTAAATTAGAGTTTCGTAAAAAAGAGGTTCTACTGTAATACTTTCAGTAATTAGAATATCCTAACCAAAATCCACTAATAAAACTAATCCAACGCAACTGACAATCACATAACATGAAATCAACAAATGTTTAATTACAATATAGATTTCACAAATTCAATATAACTGAATACTAATCCAACTCAAATGACAATCACATAACATGAAATCAAAAAAATGTTTAAATGCAATATAGATTTCATAAATTCAAACAATCTTGAGGTCTTGACACTTTCTTAGATCTGGTTTGTACCCTGTTATATTGTGACACCACATTAGGCTTAGAGGGCAATATAGGTACTAGACTCAGTGAGAATCGTCTCAGACTCAGTGGGCTTGGTTGGGATTCTGTCAGATAGCATTTGATACCATAAGGACCCCTTCTGCTCTGCTTCGTGCTCTGTCTTGGAGTATTCCACATGTTCTAAATTTCTCCTGACCAAATATCCTTCATTATTCCTTATTACTAGGGACACCGAAAAACGGTAAATAAAAATCATCAAAAGCGGTGTTTAAAAATGACAAATACGGTAAATAAAATCGTTTTAAAAACGTGAAAGCTGTGTTTAATGTTGGGAAAAAGGAGTCTTAAAGGAAGTTTTTTTTAAATATTATTAATAAAGACTTCATACCAATGTGAACAAACAGTTAATAGCACATACATTTGAGATCCAATACAGAAGATATGGCTACCCTACGCAACATAAAAAACACAGTAGGCAAAATTAAGTTAATGGCAAATTAATGAGATAATAGTAATTAAAATTAGCAGATTTCGGTGCTTAATAACAAGAATACATCAGTAACTTGTGACTATATCTGTAATTAATAAAAATATTGTCTGAAGTAGCATATGAAGTTCTGTCATTTCCAAAGACTATGCTAATTTTACACCAATTTCCAATTCAAATCAAATATAAATGAAATTCCATTTCACTCTATTGCAAAAATTGCAACCTTGTCTTTACTTTTATCATAACAAACTGGGCTGCTAATGAAACCGGGAGCGAATGTGTGCATTCCACGGACATTTTGTGTCGCATTGAATACGACCGCTAACAAAGTTACCAGCAACACCAGTACCAGTAGTTTTTTGTCGGATCCGGATCCTTGCCTGGGTTTTGGATCTTTATCTCAGTTTCAGATACTTAGTTTCAAATACTCAATTCTGAATTTCATTCCTTTTCTGACTCTAGATTTTTGTTGTAAATGGTGTTATGGAGCGAGCAATTTCTCATACGAACAGAGTGATCGTTCAGTGGCGTGCTCTATAGGGAGTTTATGTAACTATGTTTTTGATTGTGACTTGTTTTTGTGAGAGGGAACATGTGCTTCGCTGATGCCTGTCAAGCAGTTGTATTTTGAGTGTGTTCCGAGAATACAGTAGTAGAAAGAATTGTTCGTTATTCATTTTGTCTCTACCTCTGACCCCTAACAACAGGTTATGGGCCCAGACAGCGTTGATTGAAAATATTGTTCTTATACCGATATAGGAAAAAGAAAAATTCCTTAGCGAGGTGTTTGCGGTTTGGTTTTCATTCCTGGTCTGTAGGATGGAAGAAGAGAAAATTAAAGTTCCACTCTTCGATGGACGAAATTTTTCCGATTGGAGTTTTCGGCTCAAACTCCAGCTCGACGAAAGTGATCTATTGGAGCATATAGCAACGCCCTTAAAGGAGCTGAGAAAACCATTTGAAGCAGACCCCGGAGATAGTGCGTCGCTTCGGGAGCAAAAAGAAGAAGATTTGAAGAAGGTAGTTAAGGCGGACAAAAGGTGTAAAAGTTTCATCGTGCAGCGAATCCAAGATGGACAATTGGAGATCGTAAAAGACAAAGAGACCGCGTACGAGCTATGGAGTGCTTTAAAGGACAGATTCGAGTCCACAACGGCTACAACAAGAATGACTCTTTCGAAAGAACTACATTCCTTGGTGTATAAACCTGAAAAAGAATCCTTTAGTGACTACTGTCTTAAATTTGACCGCATTATTCGGGGCCTAAGACAGTCGGGTGACAAAATTGACGAAGAAGGTACCATTATTCAGTTCCTTCTATCGATGCCATACGAGTATGAGTCCGTAGTTTCTACTTTACAAACACTAGTCACGAAAGAAATGACAATTCAGTTTGCGAGGGTCCGTATTGAAGAATATGAGGTGAGCAGAAAAGTAGGACTGACCACCAAAGTGCCGAGTATCCTGACTCAGAATGCTGCCTTCATAGGGGTTCAAGAGGCATTTCCGTTTCCGTGCAACAATTGCGGAATAAAGGGGCATCGGAAGATTCAGTGCTGGAGACCAGGAGGCGGAGCCTATCGCGGAGCAGTACGAAGAGGGCGTATCGTCAAACCGTACAGGGGCCGTAGTACCAGAGGACAACACCTGCAAGGAGGTCGTGTTTACTGGGGACATCGAGGAGGCCGGAGCAGCAGCTCGTGGTCTCGTGGAGGCTACTGTGGCAGTTACAGTCGCGGACGCGGAGCAGGCCATGGATCCAGTCGGGTAAAGCCAGCAACAGCTGAGTCTCAGGGAGAGACTGCCAGTTTTGCCTCTGAGGGAAACGCTGGACCAATGGCTTACAGTTTTATGACTGAGGTAGGAGATGAGATTGAAATTGTTGAGTATGAAAGTTTCAGTGATGGTAAAATTGTTGTCAATTCTAAAGCTTACAGTTCCTTAATGGAGTCAGATTTGTTGTCTGCCTGTAACACGGGTACAGTATGGTACGTTGATTCTGGCGCATCGGACCATATGATCCAGGAAGGAGTGCCAGTAACTAATAGGAAAATGTTAAAAGTTCCGGTAACAATTAAAATTGCTCAAAAGGAATCTTATTTGAAAGCTTTTGAAGTTGGAGATGTTTGTGGTTGTGCAGAAGTTGAAGGGAAAAGGAGCATAATTCATCTTAAGAATGTTCTTATTGTGAAAAACCTGAATTACAATTTGCTGTCTGTTTCTAGGTTGGAAATGAGAGGCTGTAGTGTACTGTTCTGCTCTGGTAAATGTTTTATCAGCATAAATGGTACAGTTGTGGCTGGAGGAGTGAGACAAGGTAGAGTCTACTGTCTGACATTCAACATTGAAAGTGAAGAACAAGCTAGCATGGCAGTGAAAGATGAGTGTCTTTGGCACAAACGTTTGGGGCACATCGGTCAGCAAAGTTTGCTGCAGTTGAGTAAAATGGTACATGGATTAGAAATAACCAATTCAAAAGAGGCTAAGAGTTCTGATGTATGTGAAATTTGTGTCAAAGGTAAGCAAACTAAAAGACCTTTTCCAGGGATAAGAAATGTAACCATGAGGCCCCTGGAAAGAGTGCACAGTGACCTTTGTGGTCCAATAATGCCTATTGCTTACAATGGGGATAAATATATCCTTAGTTTCATTGATGATTATACTCACTTTACTGTAACTTTTGGATTGAAAAGTAAATCTGAAGTATTTCATTATTTAAAGATATATGAAGCTAGGGTGACAGCTCGATTTAATTTAAAAATATCTGTATTTCGTTGTGATAATGGCACTGAATTTGTAAATGAAAATATTAGAGAATTCTTCCATGAAAAAGGAATTCAGTTTGAATTAACCATTCCCCGAACACCTGAAAACAATGGTGTAGCTGAACGAATGAATAGAACAGTCTTAGACAAAAGTAGATGCATGTTACTTGGCAGTGGTTTAAAAGAGATCATGTGGATTGAGGCTGTCTACACTGCAGTCTACCTGATAAATCGGAGTCCTACTAGAGCATTAAGTGGAAAGAAAGTTCCTGCTGAAAAGTGGTATGGGAAAAAGCCCGACCTTTCAAAATTAAGGGTATTTGGTTGTCTTGCCTATTTACATGTTCCTAAAGAGTTGAGGAAAGGAAAATTTGATCCAAGAAGTGCTAAATGCGTTATGCTTGGTTATTGTGATAATGGCTACAGGTTGTGGCTGGTGGACAAGAAAAGATTGATCAGTGGCAGAAATGTTATATTTGATGAATCAAAAACCTTGCTGGACTCATGGGAAGGTTTCCTTGAGCCAGGAGATGCATGGGAAGGTTTCCCTGAACAGGATAAAGAAAGGGAAGGTTTCCCTGAAAGTAACAATGAAATAACTAGGAGGGCACTGAGTCCAGAAGTGATGGAACTATGTCCAGGAGGGGAAGCAAAGGAATTAGAGCCTGAAGTTTCAGGAGAAAATATAGAACTGGTCGAAAGGAAGGAGCAAGTTGCACCCTTGAAAAAATCAACACGACTCAGAATAGCCCCAAAATACCTCCAAAATTATGTAGTGCTAGCCATGGCAGCAAGGTTTGTTGACATGTTAGACTGTGCACAACAAGTTGAAAGTAAAATGGTCCAGAGAGCAAATGATGAAAGTAAAGATAAGTTACCTATGCAGTCTTTAGAGTATGTTGATGGTACTGAGATTAAGAAGGGTGTAACTGTCCCACAGTTGATGAGTACCAAGTTAGTACAAAGTAAGGCAGATTGTGGTTTGTTGGGGGAATTCGATAATTCATTCACCTATGATGATGATTGTATATTAGCAATGACTGCAGAAAATTACTGTAACAATATCCCATTAACGTTTGATGAGGCAATGTCAAGAGATGATAGAGATCTCTGGACAAAAGCTGTAGAAGAGGAATTAAGTGCCTTAAATCAAAATGAGACTTGGAGTTTGGTTCAGTTGCCTAGAAACCATGTACCAATCAAGAGTAAATGGATATTTACCATGAAATATGACGGAGATGGAAACTTGGACAGGTACAAAGCCAGGCTGGTGATAAAAGGTTGTGCTCAAAGGAAAGGTATAGATTTCAATGAAGCATATGCTCCTGTGGCAAGGTTATCCACTTTCAGGGTTCTGTTGAGTATTGTATATAGAGAAAATCTCTTTGTTCATCAAATGGATGTAAAGAATGCATTTCTTAATGGCATCCTTAAGGAAGAAGTTTATATGTGGCCACCGGAAGGGTTAAATGTCAAATCTAATTTGGTCTGTAAACTTCACAAAACGCTATATGGTCTAAAACAGGCACCTGCTGAATGGAATCGAAAGTTTGATGAATTTGTAAAGAAACTAGGGTATGTACAATGTAAATCTGACAAATGTCTGTATGTGCTGCTTGTTAATGGTGGTGTGTCATATCTGCTATTGTACGTGGATGATATTATCATTGCTGGAAAATCACTTGCAGAAATTGCTCAAATAAAAGAGCAGTTAATGAAGGAATTTAAGATGCGAGATTTGGGTGAACTAAGACATTTTTTGGGTATAAAGATTGTTCATTCTAAAAATAAGGTCTTTATGAGTCAAGGAAAGTACATGAGATCAGTACTTAGGAAATTTGGGATGTCTACCTGTTCATCAAAAGTCAAAACTCCTTTACTTTTAAATTTGAGCCATGAGTCGAACAAGAGTAGTGGAGATAAAGGAACCATTATTGGGGAGTATCCTTACAGAGAACTCATTGGAAGTCTGATGTATGCCTGCATGGCCACCCGGCCAGACTTGTGTACTGCAGTAAATTACTATAGCCAATTCCAAACCAATGCGACAAGGGAGCAATGGCAGGGTCTAAAGAGAATTTTGAGGTATGTGCAAGGAACCTTAAATTATGGATTGTGTTTCACATCAAAATGTGATGATTTATTAGTAGGTTACGCTGATGCAGACTTTGCCAACAGTGTAGATAGGAAGTCAGTGTCTGGTTTTGTGTTGGAAGTATATGGAAATCCTGTCATTTGGGGTACAAGGAAACAACGATGTGTGGCACTGTCAACCACTGAAGCTGAATATGTTGCACTTGTCACAGCAACAGTAGAGGTTATGTGGTTAAGACAACTGATGGGGGAATTAAGGCAAGTGTGTAATGGACCAATCACTGTATTTGAGGATAATCAGTCATGCATTAGAGCTCTAGAAAGTTGGGATCAGAAAAGAATGAAACATATTGATATCAAATATAATTTTATTAAAGATTTGCATCAGTCCAAGGTAATCAGAGTAGAATATATCCCCTCTGGAGATCAGAAAGCGGACTTGATGACCAAGGCATTAGCTCCCGAAATATTTCGAAAGCACGTTATGAGTCTTGGGATGGTTGATATGTCATCAATGTACTAAACTGTGTTTTTCTTTTAGGCTTTTGTCATTGCAGAAGAAAAGACTGAATTACAAGACTAGTTGAAAAGAATGTTCCAGGCATTGAGAAATTGAGGAGGGGTGTTGTAAATGGTGTTATGGAGCGAGCAATTTCTCATACGAACAGAGTGATCGTTCAGTGGCGTGCTCTATAGGGAGTTTATGTAACTATGTTTTTGATTGTGACTTGTTTTTGTGAGAGGGAACATGTGCTTCGCTGATGCCTGTCAAGCAGTTGTATTTTGAGTGTGTTCCGAGAATACAGTAGTAGAAAGAATTGTTCGTTATTCATTTTGTCTCTACCTCTGACCCCTAACAACAATTTTTAATATAGGTATACATAAAAACAGCAACAATAGAATTACAAAAAACAGGTAAATTTATTGTAGAAAAATCAACTTCCTATCATCTATGAGGATTATATTTACCTGGATCAAGATTTACGGATGCAATAACTACCTATATCTTGTTACTTCTAATGTAAAGTTCACTTTCCTTATCTCATACTCATCAAGTAATACATTCTTGAAACCCATAAACTATTCTTTAGAGTGCAGTTAAAAGAAACCTTAAAGTTCATTTTCATTAATGTAGGAATTATTTTCCAACTATTAATCAAATCCTTGAACGCTTTCAAATTATTATTTAGAAACACAAAAAATTCTTCAATTGGTCAAGAGATCCCATTTATGGAATATCTGGGGATTCCATTTTTAAGATGAAAAAATTATTATAGAATCTCACTAAACTAACAAGTTTGCATTGTCTTATTAATAATAACCTTTAAAATGAAATTTGAGCATTATGTACTACTAACTGGAAGTTGTGTAACTCTGATCTTGAAATGAGATTAACTTTTTTCATGCAACTAGAAACAAAATTTTTAAAAAATGTTTCGGATATTTTCTCCATTGGCCTGGGCTTGCAAGAAAAAAGTAGAATGACATGTGGGGAGCCTGCATTCTCCAAACTCGGGTAAACTGACAATAACAGAGTGGAGTAGTGGACTGCAGGTAATGAAGTTCGATTCTCACGCTGTTTAAAATTTTTTTTCAACCATTGAATAAAAAACTTTATCATGCTTCATTTCCAACCTTCGTGTGTGGATAAAGACTTTTTTGAACTTCTATCGCTTCAACTAGATTTACAAATGCGTCACTCAAAAATACACTGTAAAGTTAACGTAATGAATCCACAATTTAATTCTGTAATATAAATTTTTTCCAATCATTTCCTTTCACCAAATTTAATAATTTTTTTGACTTATAATTTGGCATGAAATTTCTGATAATTTACTTTTTTTAACAGCCTACTAGCATTACCCTAGGAATACAGCAAGGCTGTATACGTAGGTAGTGTTAAGGATCGAACTCACGACTGGCAGTACACTAGCCCTCATTTTTAACAACTACGCTCTCATAGGATCACGGGAATCTGGCGAATGTAGGCGACCCGCATGACATTCGGCTTAATTTTTTTCTCGCACATCCGGGCCTCTGGAGAAAAAGGCGAAGACGAGTATTTTTTATTTTGTTTTCCTCGTTTGTGGCACGGAAAAAATCTTCTTCTCATTTCGTGACCCGAGTTACTTAACTTCTCCTTGTTGGTATCTACCATACGTACATTCCATTCGCGGGGCGCATCGATCACGAGGCCGCGAGATGTTAAAATCTCCGATCCGAATCTGAATTTTTACTGTCCTCGGATATGATTTCAGTAGCGAATGAAATGAAAGACCCGTGGATCTTTGGATCCGACCCGACCATCATTAATTTATGAGTGGTACATTTTTAAATCTAATTTAAACAACATAAGTATAATAAAGTGAGTATTCAGATGTAATGGTTTGAAATTGAATATGATAACATTTTCGATGCAGTGGCTGAAAGAAAAAATTAAACTGCGATTGGGATCGAACTACAGTACACTAGCTCTCGTTGTACGCCTGATCCCGGCGAATGTAGGCTACCCGCATGACATACTACGTATTTTTCCGCGATACCGGGGTAATGGGGGAAAAAAGTCATACTTCTTTATTTTGCTTCTAGTTGCACGGGAACATTTTCATATAATTACGTGACCTTAATTACACATCCTCTTCTTGTCAATATCTACCGCACCTACATTTCATTCACGGGGCACTTCGATCGCTAAGCCGCGAAAATTTAAAATCTACTTTCCGGATCCGATTTTACTCCGTGTCTTTGGATCCGAATCCGGAACCGAGAAAAATGAAAGATCCGATCCGGCAATCACTAAAGAAAATATTTCAAGCTTCAAAAATCGGCATTTGCAAAATATCTCAAATTTCGTTAAAGAAATCGCGTTTCAAAGAAGAAATGGTTAATTTCGTGATTAAACCCTAAAGTCGCTTATTTCGTGAATCCTGTCGCAAAAAACGTTTCGCGAAAATGTCATGTCCCTACTTATTACAAATGACCTTGGTGCACTTCACTATTATCTCTGGTTCCCATGTCCTAGCGTTGCCTGCCCATTCCACAATCCTATCACCTAATTTAAATACTTCCTCTCTCTTCTTCTCCATTTTGTTGTAATGCTGCTTCATTTGCATTTGCACCTTGCGTAATAGGGTAGTTTCCTTCATCAAAGAAAACAGACTTCATTAATTGCGATTTGTGCCCTGCCATAAATGTACTTAATTTACGCAAAAAGTTTGTATTGAGAAATCCCAGTTTACTAGAGAATTAAATGTTAATTTTAAGGCCATTTGAAAAGGCTCTGAAATGGCGGGGTGCGCTGCCTTCATGCTGACGTAACAGGTATGTAGTTTACGTTGCGAAGCATAGGAAAATTCGTCTCCTGAACTTACCGTTGTATTTCAGGGCCCCTTAGCTCTAGTGAATATTTATTAGTATTAACCTGTAAAAACTATCAATGTTGGAAAATAATTCTCAGTTAAACATGGTATTATTAGTCATTTTATAGGCTCAAGGACGTCCTGCTCGCTGTGTCTTCTGCTACGACGAAGCATGGCGTGAAGATCGTGCGGCGATAGGCGAACTACATGATATGCTTGTGAAAGGAATACTAACTGATTTTAAATGAATCAACTGCATAAGTAATGTTAAATAAATAAATAAAAGTTAATTATAATTAATTAACGGAATAAATATGCCTCCAATACTTGTTCATAAGCTTTAACGGAGTGCGGCGTCTATTTGGAAGCGCCCGCAGCACCACCTGGTGGCAGGTAGAGGAAATAGTTTGACGTCACGCGTAGGATTAACCGGCATGCAATAGTTTGCCGTCGCGTTTCGCGCCATTGATTTTTTTCACTTTTTAATTAATGAGGAAAAATACTTAACGTCATTTAAAAATCGAACGGCTTAAAACACGTACTCCAGAGGTTATAAACTTTCGATCAAGACAATAAAAAAATAATAGGAAACTACCCTATTGATCATAGTAATCACCAACCAACTTGGGCTTGAGACCAGTCATTGGCAATTTAATTTTAAGTTTCCTAGAACTCAGTATCCGAGCTGGTGATACAGTAAACCCAGCTAAAGGCGTATTCCTGTATTCCCTCAGAGAGTCCCTATTATCCGTTAGGTCTTCCACACATTTTTTAAGAATACTTTTTGCTATGCCTACAATCTTTCTGCCATACCATTTGCTTTTGGATAGTGTGGCCTGGTAGTCACTATTTTGAAATCATTTTGTGAAGCATACTGCTAGAGTTCCCCTGAATTAAAAGGCACTTTGTCCACTATTATTATTTGTTGGAACCCATGCCTTGCTGTAACATGTGTAAGGGCATCAATTACACTAGCTGAGGACTGGTTTCTTATTGGATATATTTCCAGCCATTTAGATATTTAATTCACTAAGACTAAATAACCTTTCCCTCCAAATTCCATTTTGTCAGCTCCTAATTTTTCAAAGGGGATTTCCAGTAATTCCTGAGCTAACATTTCTGACTTACAGTTTGTATTTGAAAATTTTTCACAAGTTCTATACCGAGCAATATAGTTCCTAATGCCTGGCCTTTATCACAACCTATGTGACCCTCATGCAGTATCTCCAGTAAATTCAGTCCCCCCCCCCCTCGGGAACAACCAACCTGTCTCCCAGAAACACTAAATCTTTCCATCCACTCAAATCATTCCTCAGTTTCCAAAAAAAAAATGCAATTTCATCAGAACCTAAAGGTTTTTTCCTGGGCCACCGACTCTCACAAAATGTCCTTCCTTTATTAAGGATAGGATCGTTACTTGTCTCCCAATCCCAATCCTTCCCAATCATACCCTGATGATTGCATAGATATTTTCATTTTTGTCATGTGTGCGTCCTTAGAGGAGTTTTTACATCATTAAAATTATATTTTTACCAGTGCATAACTAGTGTCCACATTAATTATTATCTCATGTTATTAAACTCATTAACAGTAAATAACATCCGTAAAGTAGGACCAGCAACAATGTATCTAACTATGTTATCCATAGATTAAAATTCTTTAAAATGGAGAGAAATCCAAATATCAATACTGGGAGTTGTCATGTTACATCCCTTGAAATAGCTTAAAACAAACTTCATTCATATGGGTTAGGCCCAGTAATGGGTTGCCATCTATATATCATATCATTTCAGTCAGTTTGTGCAGTGATTTAGGGCTATTTTAGGATTGCCTGACTAATTATTACATATCTCAACCAAGAGATCCTTTAGTACGATAACTTACCAAGCCGTGTTAAAAGTATTAAAGTGCAACTAAGATTAAAATTTCTGTTAAATAGCTGTTGGTAAGTGAATTATTTTACAATGTGGGTGAATTTTTTTTCCGGTTCATTAATTGACATACACGCATACAATTGGAAATATTAAATATTATTATAGTATAATATTCTCTCGTATTGAAACTATGCATTATGAATATGCCTCTGGTGAATAATATAATTATTATTTAAGGGAATGAAGAAAACATTCCTCAAACGTGGTCGCATTTAATGTTTCTCCCATGAATATAGTAACTTGTTTATCTGGTTTCTACGTTTTCATTTGAAAAAAAGCGAATATCTCTTCGCTTTTTTCAAATGAAGGGCGAAAAATCTCTGCTTCTGATGGGCTGAAACTTTTAGCCTCTTTCAAGGGTGCCTATCGTTGCGTCATTAGTTACCGAAACCACTAGCGCATGTTTTGCATCGACAAGTTGTCGATAAGCGGAGTTACAGAAATGCACTCTCGGTAAGAGGGTGTCGATGCAAGCGGTGGCTTTTGTTAACAGCGTGCTATCGACAATATGCTATCCAGTTACAGAAAGCCCCAACTGCTATAAACATTTTGTTACCCAGTAAATACCCAACTTTCAACGAGTACTTTAACACCTTTAGCCTCATACGCTTCATTCTATTGTTTGTGATTTTCCCAATTTCTTTCTTAAAAATTGATATCAAAGGTAAATGATCCGTCTGAATGATACTTTTTTCCCATAAATCAAATGGTGATACTTCTCACATGTTTATGCCAAAGCATTCTTTTTCAATTTGTGCCCGCTGTTGCTGTTGTTCAGTCAATGATCGAGAACTGAATGCTAATGGTTTACCTTTCTCTTGGATGAGACATGACCCTACCCCTTTTTCACTTGCATCACATTGAATTATTAACGGCTTGTTCGGGTTAAAACCTGATAATGCCATACTTTCTGCTAATAAATATTTAAGTTACCTCCATGCTTGGTTGTGGCAAGGTAGCCATTGAAACAAACCATCTTTTTTCAGTATTTCTCTGTGAGTAGTCGTAATCCTTATCTGGAATATGAGACCATAGTTGAACATCCCCAGCCTATACTGTAATTCTTTCTTATTTTTGGGAGCTTCAATGCTCTTACTCACTCAGGATCACTTCTGACTCCCTCACTTGAAAATATCTGTCTCAGATATTTTACTTGCATTTGCTTGTATTGCAATTTATCTTGATTGAATCGTACATTTTTCTCCCTAGCCCTTTGCATAATTATTGCATTTTATTTATCCATCTCTTCCTCAGTGTCCGCCAACACTATTAAGTCATCTATGTACATAAAGATATATGGTATCCTTTCAAATTTTTTTCCACTGACATACTGGAAAAATTGAGGAACTGAGGACACATGGCCAAATGGCATTCGTTTAAATCGATAGCATCAAAATGGGCTGGAAAATGTGCATTTCTTCTTTGACTTATCATCAAGGGATACTCAGTAAAACCCATCCTTCAAATCGAAGACTGTGTAACTGTCTAATATTTTTTATTGCCAACCATAGCTGCTACCTCACTTAATGTAGGGATCAAACATGGTTGGTTAACTATTGCCTTGTTCCGCTCTGTCGCATCTAAACACACCCTAAGATCTCTATTGCATTTCTCTACAACTACTAAATTATTCACCCAGGTTTCCTCATCAATATGCTCCACCTTTTCAATTATTTGTCTTGTTTCTAGGATGTTTAAATTTCTCTAAGCTTATCTCCAATGGCAACGGGCACCTTTCGTGGCATCCTTATTACTGGTTTACAGCCGTCATTCGTTTCTAGAAGACCTGCTTTGTCTTGCTTTGCAGCCAGTCTCTCTGTCTGGTGTGCTCTTGAGGTGATCATTGTGCTTTTACTTTATTTTTGCACTACTCAAGTGGGAGCAGTGGGAAATGTGGGTGTGTGCATATGTTTCCCAAAAATTAAAACAATTTTGGAAAACATAAGTTTACATTTTGGAGTGAAAAAATTCAATTCCTGTGTGCAATGCCAACTGCAGTAGACTGAGGAGAGTACCACTTTTCAAATACAGTCACTCTGACAATTGGTTAGTCATTGCTGCAACGATGAAGGCAAACATTCCACCTTCTATCACATTGAGAGCCATTTTCACTTTGTTGCATACATTTGCTGCAGTAAAGTTTCCTTTTTTTCCTTTGTTGAAAACACACTCCAGAGGAGAGTACCACTTTTTTTTAACATGTATACTATGCTCATCGAGTGATTATTGATCGAAAAAAAGGTGTGAAATGACCTTAGCAGTCACAGGATTTAAGATAATTATATCTATCTTTTAGGTGGAGGTATAAGTGAATGTAGATAAAAAACGGAATGGTTTCGTTGTAGGACAGCCACTGATAATTGTAAAATGGTGGGTGTATATTTTTCAAATTAAGCTGCTGATGACTTGCGGCTAAGCTTAAAGCCACCGAGTGCATCCACCGGGTTGCGGATGGTGGGTCGACCTCTACATATAGAGGTTAGCTGCGAGATAAAAGTAAACTGCATTATGAGAGGGTATTGGTCTATCCCTGGGTAAGCTAGGTCACTAAATAATACGGAACCTGTGAAGATGCCGTGACTTGGCGACGGGAGGCCGCCAACAATTATGCTTCCCATCACCCGGAGGAGAGGGCAGCAGCTATTCTTCACATGAGTGAAGGTGGAGACCACAGTGGTCGGTACAGCAACACTCATGTCACTACAGGCGTGGTAACATTTACTTTAACGGCTGTAGTACTGCAATGTGGAAGGCAAGGGGAAACCACCACATTATTATCCCGAGGAGTCGCAGCTACTCTACTCCTTTCTTTTCTATCAAGACATGATGGAACCCTCTCGAGTAAAATATTCCGGGGGTAAAATAGTCCCCCTTTCAGATCTCCAGGCGGGGACTACCCGAGAGAGTACATCAGTCAAATGTGATAAGCATTTAAGGGTCGGAACATGGAACGTGAGATCGCTTCAGACCTGCGGAAGACTGGAGAACCTGAAGGTGGAAATGCAAAGAATGGACCTTGAAGTATTAGGAATTAGCAAAATGAAGTGGCCCGAAGAAGGAGACTTCTGGAGCAAGCTGTAGATTTATGCACACTGGATCATTAAATGGTAATACTGGTGTAGGCATAATGCTCAGGAAGAGCACCGGAATGTGTGTGAAGAGCCTGCAGGACAATGAAAGGATAATAATGGTGAAGATTGAGACCAAACATGTAGATACTGTAGTGGTTCAGGTTTACATACCTACAATGGACTACGAAGATGAAGAAGTGGAAGATGTCTACGAAGATATCACAGAAGTTATAAAACATGTAAGAGGAGAAGAAAACCTAATTATTTTAGGAGATTGGAACGCGGTCATCGGCGAAGGTCAAGATGGAAGAATAACTGGAAAATATGGATTGGGTAATCGAAACGAAAGAGGAGAGACACTCCTGGAGTTCTGCACACAGCATAGGTTAGTGGTTGCCAACACGTTGTTTAAAAACCATATCAGAAGAAGATACACTTGAAAAATGCCAGGAGACAGAAGAAGATTTCATATAGACTACATTTTAGTGAAGCAGAGATTTAGTAACCAGGAGAAGGACTGCAAAAGCTACCCTGGGGCAGACATCGACAGTGACCATAATATAGCGATGATGAAATGCCATCTAAAATTCAAGAAGTTGAAGAAGACTGTGAAGAACACATGGAAAGTGGAAAAACTAAAGGAGGCTCATCACCAGCTGGCATTTCAAAAAGCAGTGGGAAACAACATAGGAGAGGACCTGACTGAGAAATCAATGGATGAGCGCTGGGAAAATATTAAACGTGGACTACAGGAAGCCACAAAAGAAGTTCTTGGAAGAAGAAAAGTTGTCAAGAAGAAACCATGGATCATGGAAGAAGTCTTAGACCTGATTGAAGAAAGAAGAAAGTACAAGAATGCGAAAAAAAGGGCAGCTTTGCTACAAAAGAATAAGGAAAGAAATAAGTCACCAAGCCAGGAAATCTCGAGAAATGTGGATAAAGAATCAATACCAAGATGTAAAAAACAACCTTGCACTAGGAAAGGTGGAAGCTACATACAGGATAATGAAGAACCACTCCAAGGAACGGAGCACATGATGCAATGTCATAAGAGACAAAAATAGAGACTTTAGATTGAAAATGAAGACAAAGTGAAGAGATGGAAATAATATCTGGAAGAGTTATACAACGGAAAAAATTTCAGCACGAAAGCTATCGAAGAGGAAAGTGAAGTCGAAGAGGATGATATGGGAGTATCAATATTAAGATCGGAATTTGGTGCTGCAGTAAAGGACCTTCGCATGAATAAGGCTTCTGGATTTGGTGATATTCCTGCAGAACTAATTAAAAATGCAGGAGATAAGACATTAACCCATCTTTACAAGACCATCTGTGACATGTACTCAACAGGAGAAAAGCCAGGGACTCCGAGAAAAACATCATCATTCCTATTCCCAAAAAGAAGAGAGCAGAGAAATGCGAATATTTTAGAACTATAAGCTTGACAACACATGCATCAAAGATATTGACAAGGATCAACTACAGAAGAATAGAACGAAAAGTAGTGTAGTTCCTGGATGAATATCAATTTGGATTCAGAAAAAGTAAGGGTACAAGAGAGGCAATATTGACCCTTAGGCTGCTCATAGAGAAGAGAATGGAGAAGAACAAACCAACGTTCAATACATTTGTGGACTTAGAGAAGGCAACGACCTTGACAAGGTGGATTGGAATTCAATGCTTAGACTTCTGAAAGGAGTTGGAGTGTCAAACAATGATCGAAGAACTATCCACAGTTTGTATAAAAACCAAGTAGCTGTGATTAAATCTGGACCCAGCTGTGAAAAAGCAAGAATACGGAAAGGAGTGAGACAAGGCAGTGCACTGTCTCCAGTAATTTTTTATGTTTACATCGTGAAAGTCATCAATGAAATCAAGGAGAAGTCTTCTGGAGTGAATAACCATGGAGAAAAAATCAGCATGCTGCGATTCTCTGATGATATAGCACTCATAGCAGAGATAGAGGGATCTGAATAAGACAAATAACCATGGAAAAGACAATGGACAGATATCATCTGAAGATTAATAAGAAGTAAACTAAGATATTGGTGTGCAGTAAGATAGAAGAGGCCAAAATTAACGTTAAACTAGGAAAACAAAAACTGGAAGAGGTGAAAGAGTTCCGTTAATTTGGAAGCCGAGTAACCAATGATGGATGAAGCAGGAAAGAAATAGTCAGCAGAATACCCCAGGCAAAGAGGGCATTCTATCAAAAGAAGAATCTACTTACCACTAGAAATACAAGCGTAGAAGTAAGGAAACAATTCATCAGAACATACATCTGGAGCGTGTTTCTTTATGGCAGTGAGGCACGGACAATTAATGACAGCAGCGGAAAAGAAAAGGGTGGAAGCATTCGAAATGTGGTGCTAAGAAGAATGATGAAGATTAAATGGATCGACCGAGGAAGTGCTGAGAAGAGTAGGAGAAAAGAGAAGTCTGCTGACAACTCTAAGAAGAAGACGGGATAACTTAATCGGCCATATCTTAAGACACGATGGCGTGATGAAGACAATCGTTGAAGGACAAGTGGAAGGGAAGAATGGCAAAGGAAGGCCTCGTGCAAGACATATGGAACAAGTGATGAAGGATGTGAAAGAGAAGAAATATGTGAATATGAAGAGATTAGCCGACAGAAGTACTCAGTGGAGGGCTGCGTCAAACCAATCTGAGGATTAATGACATATGAAGATGAAGCTGCTGATTTAGCAACAATCATTAAGGCATAATAAACGTTTTATAATCTTCTTTCAACTATTAGAAAAGTACTTCAAAACGCCAAGCTTTGAAATTCACATATCATACACAAGAACGGGGCTGGTAGGCAAAAATTGTTTTATTTCACATTGATTGTTGTTATCTTCACATAGAAAATGTCAATTAATATTTTCGTACTTACGTAACTGACTGATGAAACTAATTTCACTTTCTTCGACTTCTTTGATCCAATTTTTGTCCCTTTACCAAAAACATAAACACATTTACTTAGCAACGTAAACACAATTTCATAGCAACTGGTTTCCCATGTTAAAAGATAGGGAAAACACAATTTTTTCATGCTGAACTTTTCACACTTTTCAGTCAAACAATGAAAATAAAAATACATCTAAGCAATGTGCCCAGCATTCAACTTTCAAACGACACCACTCCCACTTCAATCTGACCGGTGTCTTCGGAGATTACCTCAAATTAATGGACCAACCTCGAGCCCTGTGCAGACTGCCTTCCACGAACCATGATTTTTGCATTTTTCTCTGCGCCACAAACTGCTACAAATCCAAAACTACCACCAAATCACACAGAAAGAGAATCCACACGTAACTCACCAAACCTCACTCTTTGAGCTCAAAACTTGGGAGAGAACAAAACGAAACGGATACAGAATGACTGACCGACTGACAGACATGCTACAAAATAAATATATACGCAGTAAACCATCACATAGCGCGGTTCCACAAGACATGATTTCGTTAAGACTACTCAGTCATTGAAATGCACCCAATTTCACAAGATTTACTTTATTTTCCGTAAGACACAGTTTCAGATATCGCAATCGGAGCAAACCTGGGACTCACGCTCCATCACGATTCTATACATTTGTTTAACACATTCCCTGCCACGCACCACCATAGGGTGTCTCACATGACTTCAAATGCGAGTTAGAGAGACGCCATATGGCATCTTGCTGTACTGTTGGATAAAAGTTGTGAGTTGCCAATTGGCATCATAGTAATGTTTTCATTGTATCATCAAGCGATGCATATATTGGGAAACTTAAGAAATGTTTTTTTTTTTTGATTTGACGACACAATGCATTCTTCTATGAGGGTAACACATTTTAGCTCGAATGTCACAGGAGTTTTCCCATCCCTTTTGGGAATGACACATGTAGTCGCTACTTGAATTAATGTTTCATATGCTGTAGCTGGTGAACTGCCAATTGTGGTGACAATGTTTCCACTCACATTGACAGTATTCTCTTCCCCTTTATAAGTCCTTGTTCAGATCTAATTGAGTGAGGAACGCACCCACATAAAAGTCGTCGCTGCTGTGCCTTCATTGCACAAGCAATTATTAGTGTATTGTGGAGTACTCTTCAACACAAAGGTGGCGGAAGGAAAAGTATAAGTGAAAAGGAAATTGAGTGGATGTTCAATTCCGACAAATCGTCTCCTAGCGATGACCTCGGAGGATACGAAGACACCTCTGAATCAGAGTTTTCTGAAGAGTCGTGCTCCTCAGCGGAATCTGATGACCATGCAACAACTGTTACAGGTGTGTGCTCCCACTCGATGTTTTATCAGTTATTAGAAATTGTTTTTAGTCTCGCTATATTTTCCAGCACTTTAGTCAAAACAGGTGATTTTCTCAACACTATTACACTGTTTGTGGGGATTCATTTATTCTTTTATGACATCCTTATCCACCATAAATTTATTTTTATATCAATATTTTCTTACTAAATTGAAATAACTCAATTATATATTATTCTGCCATTTTCATTAGTACCAATTCACAATTTTATTCACGATTACAATTCATCTAATTAAATATTCTTAAGCTATTAATGTCATGGTCATTTCCTCAGCAAAAGGACTTATATTATCATAATAATGAAGTAACTGAACTGTGATTCTAACTTCATTGGGAACAAAAATTTTATCCTACATTATTCCATTTTTTGTTTGTAGATGAAGCCCAAGGGAGCGAAACGAAACTGCATGAAACTCCTTTGCATATAGTTAAGTTTCAACCTCAAAAACAGAGTGAAGGGGGAAAAGAGGCAATAGTTTCAAGCCAAGTGTAAGTGATTGTGGAAGTGTAAGCAAAGGTGATGAGGTTAAATATTGAGTGTTAATATCAATCTATCTTTGTTGAAGTATTACTATGTGTGGAACGCACAGGAAAATCCTTCTAGATCCGTTGCTGGCAGTGGCTAAACCAAAATTGTAAAGAGCATTATTTAGCCAAGTGTACTGCCAACCTTTGCGTGACAGATGATATACATGAGCATCAATGTTTCTTGGTGTTTGTTTTGAATAACCTTTAGGTGCAGGCACTTTGAATGAATATTATGCTCACAAATAAAAAAAAGAGTTAACATTAGGTACAAACCTAAAGAGCAATAATCGTGGGACCGGTAGGTAATATAAACCTGATTATAAGGGTCACCTAAATTCTCAAATAGGTAATAAGTTACAAACATTTCTATTTTTAAGACTCTGTTGAATTTCAACGAACATTTAATTTATAAATAATAGACATAGTACTTTATTATGAATGGAAATAATTTAAAGAAGATTATATTAGGAAACGTTTCAGTATTTAGAATAATCCAATAGCCTCACTTTTGAAAATTCACTTCAAATATAAAAAAATTGAACTAATTACCAATAAATTGGAAAATTGCCAATACATATTATTTAATAAAACTTATTGTGGCATAGTCAAGTGTTATGATGCCAATGAATTCGCATTAGAAATTTTAAAATGAAGACGAAGGTGTTTGTCGTGTGCCTCCAATGTTCCATACTTAAAACCCGGTTTCGTAAATGACTAGAAAAACTTAAACGAATATAAGTAAATATTCGAAACTTATCAGACTCCATGGCAAAAGTACGATTCATATTCTATCAAAATTTCCTTTCATTTGTGCATTTCGTATTGTAATGACAATCTCCAAAGTGACGCTGGCATCTGCAACTCTAAGAAATGTGCTATTTTTCATCCTCACTGCAAAAACATGCCTCAATAGTAATTATTAAAAAAAGCCTGGTACCTGCATTAAACGAAAGGCTAAATTACCACACACTGATATGCTCTCTATGAATTTCGCTTATTCTTTTTCTGGCATATCAAACATCAACATTTGGTGTTTGCCGAGGCCGGCAAATGTTTGCCAGCAGGGTTAAGTCCTCATCTGCCATTCCGAAGGTCGCGGGTTCGAGTCCCGCCTGGGTAAAAACTCAACTGTCCAGGGCATGGGTGTTTTTAAATATGTTGTCTATATATATATTAAAATGATCGCAATTGGGGGCACCTGTGATCATTATAGAAATTATTATTATTATCAAAGTCGAGTCTTAGTACATACTTTTTGCGTGAATAGTATACACAAAATGTGCTAGTTGGTCATGTAGTCATCATTAATTATTGAGTGCGCAACAATGCACGGTATCATACGTATTGTTTGGAATGTGTAATAGAATTGAAAATGAAACTTTGTTACTGTAAATTATATCAACAATGAACTAACTTGATAGTACGATGTTTTGGTCCCCCCCTTGGAGTTATTCAACACGAGCATACGTCTTCAACATACACCCGAGAAGGCCTAACAGCCTGTTCAGCAAGCTTTCCTCGTTACCGTGGTCAGGATTTCGGGTCCCTACAAAAATGTGCTAATGAGAGACCACTGTCTTTGGGTGCACCTGCAGGTTTAGAGTTTCCTGAGCAAATGTCTTCAGAAACTAGTGCAATGGCCCAGATAGAAGAACCCTCTTAACTGCTGAGCAGCGGCGTCGGAAGTGGAGGGCAAGGGGGGCATTCGGCCCTTGAGAAATGAGACTTCATTGTTAAAAATTAAATTGCACTTGTTTCCAGCTTGCCTATTCCCTTCTGACGCATATTCTACCACCTTCATATGCACTATTAGCTGAATTCTAGTCTCTACCCCCTCCTGTCCGCAAAAAATGCGGGCCCTTTTCATAGGAGCCAGGCCCTTTTCATAGGAGCCAGGCCCTTTTCATAGGAGCCAGGCCCTTTTCTTAAGAGCTTTTCAAGGTTGGCCCCTCCCAGCGAAAATAGTTCTGACATGTTCTTGGGGCATTTCTTGTCCTTATTTTTAGAAAAATACATTAAATAAATAGGTGACTTCCATCACTATGCTGTTTTAGTATCATTTAAAATTTAAAAAAAAGCATTTCAAGGTGGCGATTTAAAAAGCTGTAGAGAAACGCATAGGCACTCACTCTTATCGGTGAGAATGTGGATGACGCGGGTGACCAGCGTCTCCGCTCCTTTGGGGCACTCCTCCACCAGAGTCAGCAGCTGCGGTGAATTCATGCCCATGCCTCGAATAGGCTGCTCCAACAGTCGCAGTATCACCCGCTTCACATCAGCAACTGTCTGCACATACACCCGGGCCAACCTGCAACCAGTATGCATTTAGTCTTCTCTCGGTCAGCACCTGCCATTCACACCACAAATAACAAATGGCACTCCATACGCTCAAAGGGGTCACATCTTCCTTTCACTCTCTGATTGCAGCAGTTACTCCTATATCCACCGACTTCTCTTTTCATCATTTTCCACCAAAACCAATTAGAATAAAAGGAAATTTTTGAAAGGCAACATGCTATCCCGCCTGCATTTGAAAACTGGCGCAAGTCCTGAAAGGTAGAGTTCAGTCACAATGAGGAAGACATAAGTGCTTGAATCTGAAGTTAAACACTTCATGGATTTCAAGTTTAACTAGTTAATATGTACGGAGTTTCAAGTTAACACTGTGGCGGGTTCGAATAGCACGGCGCTAACCCTAGCGGTCTGACGGGTCAAAGGCGAGGAGCGTCAAGGTCAGCGGCCGGTATAAATACGGCGGCTGAACAGCGGGCCAGGGCAGTCACCAGCCGAAAGATTAGCAGGCACCACTCTGTAATCGTGTAACTTTTAAGCGGCAATACACGGCATCCCTGTGGAAGCGGCGAGTTTCATTCACCTACCAACACATGGTGTCAGGTGCTGGAGGAAATGGGAGAGCAGAAGATTGAAGCGAAAGCAGGTCCATCGTGGTCCATTCCTCAACCATTTTCGTTCGTAGCGGAAGAATGGCCGAGGTGGAGTCGACGGTTCGAGCGGTACCGACGGGCCTCGGGGTTATCGAATCAGCCGGGCGACGAGCAGGTCGACGCGTTAATTTACTCGATGGGCGACGACGCAGACGACATATTGCTTTCATTCAACCTCACCACCGCAGCAGAAAAAAGCTACAGCATTGTTCTAGGGAAATTCAACGAACATTTCGTCCCGAAGACGAACGTAATTTACGAGAACGAGCTCGGTTAAATAAGCGACAGCAGGGGGAAGGCGAGACAGTGGAAGAATTCGTGCGGGATGTTCACGTTCTCGCGAAAAATTGTAATTACGGCGCCCTGAAAGAGTGAGGGACCGTCTAGTGGTCGGTCTGCGAAACGCCAAGCTGTCGGAGGCCCTTGGAAGGAGCGAGTATATGAGGAGGAGATCTACGTGGTTCCGGGAGTCGAAAACGCACTCCTGGGGCGGCCTGCTATCTCTGCCCTAGGTATTTTGTCGTGGTTGCGGGAAATCAAAGCAGGTTACCCGGAAAACAATTTCAAGGAACTTTTTAAGGGTCTAGGAAGAATGACCGAGCCATACGTTCTTCGTCTAAAAGAGGAAGCCGTGCCCTACGCCGTATCCACGCCGAGAAGAGTGCCCCTACCCCTGAGAGAAAAGGTAGAAGCAGAAATCAAAAAAATGGAAGCAGAGGGAATCATAACGCCCGTGGAGGAGCCGACGGATTGGTGCGCCCCCATGGTGGCCGTCCCGAAAGCCGATGGGTCAGTCCGAACATGCGCTGAAGACAGATTGCCGTTTGCTGACCACTTTTATTACGCCTTTCGGGAGATATTCCTTTAATCGGTTGCCTATGGGACTTTCTTCGGCTGGGGAACACTTTCAACGGCGAATGTCAGAAGCATTGGCAGGTTTAAAGGGCGTAATTAATGTTATGGATGACATCCTTGTGTTCGGAGCGACAGAGCAGGAGCACGACGAGCGTTTAGACCTTCAGCGGCTCCGAGAGAAGGGAATTACGTTGAACCGCGAAAAATGCAAGTTCCGAGTGTCGGAGACAAAATTTTTAGGGCATATCGTATCGGCCGCGGAAGGAATCAAACCAGACCCGTAGAAAGTTAGGGCTATTGAAAATATGCCGCAGCCAGAAACGGTGGCCGAAATACGTCGATTCCTGGGAATGGTTCATTATCATCTGAAATTCCTCCCGCGTTTGGCAGACATTACTCAACCCTTGAGAGAGCTGACGAGGGAAGAGGAACCTCTCCCTTGGACGCAGGTGCACACCAAAGCATTTCAAGAAATCAAGCGAAGGTTAACTCGCGCTCCGGCATTAGCTCTGCACGAAACCAATCGCCCGACGAGAGTATTGGCCGACTCATCGTCGCATGGGAGCCATACTGGAACAAAAGCAGTCAGATGGCGAGTGGAGAACAACTTGTTTTGCGTCGCGCGCTTTGACGGAAACCGAGCGACGCTACGCTCAGCTGGAGAAGGAAGTGTTAGCACTTACTTGGGCGTGTGAAAAATTCGCGAGTTACGTTAAAATTTAATCTGGGGACGGATCACAAACCGTTAGTGGCGCTATTAGGAACCAAACCCATTAGCGAACTTTCCGCCTGGGTACAGCGTTTTCGGATGCGCCTCATGTGTTTTGATTATGAAGTTTTGTATATCCCAGGAAAACAACTATTTCGCCCGATACGCTCTCGAGATCCCCGATCCCCAAGACCCCGAGAGAGAGCGACATTCTTAGTGATGAAGAGGTGGAGCTCTATGTGATAGAAGTAATAGCGAGTACACCTGTCTGATAACCTACTCAAGGAAGTATGGGAAGCGCGAGCGCGACAACGAGACGAAAAAACGCAGCGGCTGATAAAATACGTGGAAGAAGGTTGGCCACGTGAGGAGAAATGGCCCTGGAAGAAAGGATTTTTTTCCATGAACGAGCTTATCTCTCCCTCCTCGACGGACTTCTGGTCAGGGGCACGGGGATATACATCCCGGAACCGCTGAGGAGAGATATGTTGGGTCGACTTCACGCTGGGCACCTGGGAATTACCAAATGTAGGAGTAGGATGCGAGAGTCTGTGTGGTGGCCAGGTATCTCCCACCGAATGAAGCAATTAATCCGTAGATGCCCGGAGTGTCTCGAACGGAGGCCCTCGAGAGTGGAGCCAATAAGGCCAACGGAGACACCAGTGCGGCCCTGGCAGGTCGTCGGAGTTGATGTATCCCACAGCAGAATACCTATGACTACTTCTCAAAACACCCGTAGGTCACTCGCTTGGAAAGCACAAGGGCACATCATGCAATTGGAAAGCTGAAACCCATCTTCGCGCGGCACGGAATTCCAGAAGTCGTGCGAGCAGACAATGGGCCACCGATCGGGTCAAAATAGTTCTCGCGGAGGTACGGTTTTGAACTCATAACCAGCAGTCCTCGTTACCCGAAAAGCAACGGACAGGCGGAAGCGGCAGTCAAAATTGTGAAGAACATATTCGCTAAAGAATTAGACCCATGTTTACGTCTGCAGGCATACCGTTCGTCCAGTTTGGAGTCGGGGTATTCCCCTTCGGAGCTACTAATGGGTCGAAAGCTGATGACAAACGTTCCATTGAACCCTAGGGGGTTAGCCCCGAAATGGCCCAACCTTGAAGCCCACCGGAACAGGAGCAACTTCCTCGAGAGCCAAGAGGAATTACGACCGACGACGGCACCGCGCCAAAGAGCTGCCCCGATTGAACGCGGGAGACAGGATTTGGGTGAGAGACCGCCGGGAGTACGGAAGGATTGTCGGGTCACCCCCGATCTTATCTCGTAGGGACGAGCAGCGGAGTCATCCGGAGAAATCGGGCAGCTTTGACTCTGGCAAGACAGATGCCAAGGGAAACAGAAGCTGAATACCATGGTACTAATACATTGTAAATAAATACATAATATTTTAAATAAATACATGTATTAGTACCATGCTGAATACGATCCGAGGTTCGCGGAGTCGTTCCAAGACTCCCGCGAGAAAGACGCCACACCGGAGCAAGCCGACCATCCCACAGGACTATACCGGACGAGATACGGACGAGTCGTTCGTCCTCCACAAAGATTGCAAATGCAATAATTGTTGTCATTTTTCCTTCTTTTGTTTTGCTTGTTTTTTTCAGAAGGGGAGCTGTGGCGGTTTCGAATAGCACGGC
Organism: Platycnemis pennipes; assembly: GCA_933228895.1. Taxonomy (NCBI): domain Eukaryota; kingdom Metazoa; phylum Arthropoda; class Insecta; order Odonata; family Platycnemididae; genus Platycnemis; species Platycnemis pennipes. Next base: position 1,553,690 of record OW121849.1, read on the forward strand.
GCTAACCCTAGCGGTCTGACGGGTCAAAGGCGAGGAGCGTCAAGGTCAGCGGCCGGTATAAATACGGCGCGCCGTATTTATACCGGCCCGCTGTTCAGCCGCCGCGGCGGCTGAACAGCGGGCCAGGGCAGTCACCAGCCGAAAGATTAGCAGGCACCACTCTGTAATCGTGTAACTTTTAAGCGACAATAAACGGCATCCCCGTGGAAGCGGCGAGTTTCATTCACCAACCAACACAAACACCAAAAAAATGCTTCATCTCCGAAAGTCATGCTTAAATAGTGCAATTCCTCTTATAACAGTTGAGTTACTGTCAGCCTTTGGAAACCAATTAACCAATGGCATTTGAAAAAAAAATATAAATAAACCTTGTCCATGTATGTTATCTTAACACTTTCGACCTGATGCCCGGAGAATTTACCGGCGTCACGCACTCCAAGCCTAACGCTCCTCCTGTAGATTCTCCGTGGGTAACTTTACACCGACATTATAGCAGTTCTCCACCGATTTTACGAGCTTTGGTTACTACTATGCATTCCTTAGTTCTTGTAGTCCATGGGAAAATTTGAGGAGTATTACAATGTACGTTCCCGAGAGTAAAATTCTGTTCTACGACGGTGTGCTTGTGATTCCTTCTTTCGTCTCACCAAGCAATGCTTTTCATGCTCAATTTCCCGCTGAGCCTTTCCGTGTGGATTGCTGCTTTCCATTATATTCTTCACTCCACATTCAGAGTATGTATAGTTTTTCTGCAAGTTTTATATTCTTCAGCAAAACCACTGAATGAATCAGATATTCAGGAACTACTCACAGATTCCGGGTCAGAAAATGACAATTCTGATGATGATCCAGACTTCAATCCCGCAGGAGGAGGTAAGTTTTGTTTACTTTCACCAATTTTCAGCGCCAGATTTAGCTGTTTTCCAAAATATTTTCTTATTTTACCTCTATTAGGGCAAACTAATAGGTTATTTCATATATTTTCCATTCAGCTGCTTGTGTTCCTCATATATAGGGGACTTTTTTCGTATCGGCATTCCTGTCTTTTCTTTTCGATGAAAATGAATCAGAGCTTAAGGAATTGGCTGATGGTGCAAGTACGACTTCAGAGGATGATGAACCATCAGTAGGGACATGACATTTACGCGAAACGTTTTTTTGCGACAGGATTCGCGAAATAAGCGACTTTGGGGTATAATCACGAAATTAACCATGTCTTCTTTGAAACGCGATTTCTTTAACGAAATTTGAGATACTTTGCAAATGCCGAATTTTTGTAGCATGAAATATGTTCTTTACCTATGGCCGGATCGGATCGGTCGGATCCAAAGATCCGCGGATCTTTCATTTTTCTCGGTTCCGGATTCAAAGACACGGAGTAAAATCGGATCCGGAAAGTAGATTTTAAATTTTCGCGGCTTAGCGATCGAAGTGCCCCGTGAATGGAATGTAGGTGCGGTAGATATTGACAAGAAGAGGATGTGTAACTAAGGTCACGTAATTATATGAAAATGTTCCCGTTCAACTGGAAGCAAAATAAAGAAGTATGACTTTTTTCCCCCATTACCCCGGTATCGCGGAAAAATACGTAGTATGTCATGCGGGTAGCCTACATTCGCCGGGATCAGGCGTACAACGAGAGCTAGTGTACTGTAGTTCGATCCCAATCGCAGTTTAATTTTTTCTTTCAGCCACTGCATCGAAAATGTTATCATATTCAATTTCAAACCATTACATCTGAATACTCACTTTATTATACTTATGTTGTTTAAATTAGATTTAAAAATGTACCACTCATAAATTAATGATGGTCGGGTCGGATCCAAAGATCCACGGGTCTTTCATTTCATTCGCTACTGAAATCATATCCGAGGACAGTAAAAATTCAGATTCGGATCGGAGATTTTAACATCTCGCGGCCTCGTGATCGATGCGCCCCGCGAATGGAATGTACGTATGGTAGATACCAACAAGGAGAAGTTAAGTAACTCGGGTCACGAAATGAGAAGAAGATTTTTTCCGTGCCACAAACGAGGAAAACAAAATAAAAAATACTCGTCTTCGCCTTTTTCTCCAGAGGCCCGGATGTGCGAGAAAAAATTAAGCCGAATGTCATGCGGGTCGCCTACATTCGCCAGATTCCCGTGATCCTATGAGAGCGTAGTTGTTAAAAATGAGGGCTAGTGTACTGCCAGTCGTGAGTTCGATCCTTAACACTACCTACGTATACAGCCTTGCTGTATTCCTAGGGTAATGCTAGTAGGCAGTTAAAAAAAGTAGATTTTCAGAAATTTCATGCCAAATTATAAGTCAAAAAAATAAATAAATTTGGCGAAAGGAAATAATTGGAAAAAATTTATATTACAGAATTAAATTGTGGATTCATTACGTTAACTTTACAGTGTATTTTTGAGTGACGCATTTGTAAATCTAGTTGAAGCGATAGAAGTACAAATAAGTCAGTATCCACACACGAAGGTTGGAAATGAAGGATAATAAAGTTTTTTATTCAATGGTTGAAAAAAAATTTTAAACAGCGTGAGAATCGAACTTCATTACCTGCAGTCCACTACTCCACTCTGTTATTGTCAGTTTACCCGAGTTTGGAGAATGCAGGCTCCCCACATGTCATTCTACTTTTTTCTTGCAAGCCCAGGCCAATGGAGAAAAAATCCGAAACATTTTTTAAAAATTTTGTTTCTAGTTGCATGACAAAAGGTTAATCTCATTTCAAGATCAGAGTTACACAACTTCCAGTTAGGAGTACATAATGCTCAAATTTCATTTTAAAGGTTATTATTAATAAGACAATGCAAAATTGTTAGTTTAGTGAGATTCTATAATAATTTTTTCGTCTTAAAAATGGAATCCCCAGATATTCCATAAATGCAGGGCTGCTACCAGCCTGTGACCTAAATAATAGTGACTTTAGCGACTTTTCCTTGGTGAAATAGTGACTAAGTAGTGACCAACTAGCGACCAAATAGTGACCAAAAAACGACCAACAATTGACCTAAAAGTGACCAAAAATAGAGAATATTGGCCATCAAGCATGAATAAACATTTCCTACCTTCAGACTTAGGAGATGAGAGTAACAGGAGGAACAAAATAGGAAGTTGGGTTAAGTACTTGTTTGTTGAGCATATTAACATAGACAACAGAGAAGAAATTAGTGATGGGGCGAATCCAAAATTTGATCGAATCCCGAATCCTGTTTTTTTTATTGAATCCAATTTTCGAATCCTAATCCCAAATCCTCCTCAATTTCATTAAATTCAAATCTTCCTTTCATCTGTACATTGCTAAATAATGCTTCCTTTCTAGTGAATTCTGTACTTAAATTCAATTGAAGCTGAATCTTATTTCTTAAAGTAAATAATTAATGGTCATATATTCCCAGTCACTGAAATTAAGGACATGTTCGAGGGCAAATATAAAGAATGGGTAATTTTAAAAGTAAATCAGTTTAAATTTTCTTAAATAAAATTGAAAATTCAATAAAAACAGAGATTAAAGGTTTTTGTTTAGAAAATACAGCATTTTCACATTGTCAGGATCTAATCGATTCCTTTTTTTCGTCAACCAAATTTCCAACAGTACTGAAGGCTCTTTCTGAAAATACTGTTGCTGGAAGAATGAAGAAGAACTTTCTTGTTAGAATTTTGAAATTGGGGAATTTCAAAGAATTCATGCGTGGACAAGAATTACTAGTTTACAATATGTCGATTAAACATATCCTACCATGGTATTTGCAATTTAAATGCAAAAATGAGCAATTACAGTAAGCCCTCGACTTAGGTGGATCCGAGTTACACGGATCAGGAGGTACATGCATCGTTGTCGCCTGATCGTGGACAATGTAGGCTACCCGCGTGGCATTTACGTATTTTTTTCCTTGCGATACCAGGGTAATGGGGGAAAAGGGTCATTTTTTTGTATTTTGCTTCAGGTGGCACAGAAGAAGTTTCATCTAATTCTGTGACCAAAGTTACACAACCCTGCCAATATTTACCGTATCTGCAATCTATTCCCGGGGCGCTTCGATCGCAACGCTGCGAAAATTTAAAATCTCCGATCCGGATCCGATTTTACACTATCTTTGGATCCAGATTCGGAACCAAATAATGTGAAAAATCCGCGGATCTTTGGTGGCGACCATCCCTAATAATTACCCAAAACTTCTTTTTTTTTGCTGTAATGGAAAACAGGCCTCATCTATGGAGTAAACAATTAACTATGCGTCGACTTACGCGGGAAGGTCAAACTACGCCGAAAAAAGACTATGATGCCTGATCACATCAGACTTTTTTCACCAGCACGATGATCAAATGTCGCCCATCGAATCTTAAACTAGAGTTGGCGTTCCAAACACCCGCAGTTTGGCATCAACTCCTGCGTGCTAGGCAATGAGTCGCAGGTCGTCACGAGGTTAAATCTGTCGTGGCAACAGAAACTCGGAGAAACGCAAGCATATCACTGGCCTAACTGAATATCCGCTTAGCTCCGGATCTGTGTAACTCGTATCCGCGTAAGTCGAGGACTTACTGTAGTTCTCTGCCACTGGTACATAGAATCCAAACGACTGGTATTCAAATCTTTTAACGATGGATTCGTTTGAATCTCGAATCCATGGATTCGATAGGATTCAACCGAATCTTCGAATCCCTGCCACAACCCAGCATGAGAAATTCTAAGGGCAAATACCAAAACGTTTTCAAAATTTTTAAAGCTCTATTATTTGGCAAAAATATATTGGTTTTGCCCAAATTTTTTTTATTTATTCTTAATTTATTCTTAATTTATATTTATTTGTGTCAAAAAAAAGATATAATTAAATTTTAACTTTGCGGAAGTTAATATCGAAAAACAAAAGTGTGAAGAAACGGCATGACGGCTTGCTGGGCTCGCCGCCAAGCCGATTCTTTATAAAATAAAGATTGGTAGTAATGGTTGTAATCTAAATTACGTTCACATAGGCTTGGTTAAATTAATTCCATCCGTGTAATAACATTGTATTTAAAAAAGCTCATTTCTTTGTTCATTGATACGAAAGTTACGCAATGGTGATGGACACATTTTGCACATATAAAATAGATTTTAATAGCAATAGCCGGCCGGCAATGGAAAATCGGGTTTAATCTGTCAAGGAGAATACAGAAACATTTTCTGGGCAGTTTTTCTGGGTCCCACCCACTGAAGTAAGATTATCTTTTGAAAAGATTGATTTCATCCATTCCAGTACTGGTGTTGCTGGTAACTTTGTTAGCGGACGTTTCAATGCGACACAAAAAGTCGGCGGAATGCACACATTCACCCCCGGTTACATTAGCAGCCCAGTTTGTTATGATAAAAGTAAAGACAAGGTTGCAATTTTTTCATACATGGCGCTTGAAATGTAACTTCTGGAGTGCTGAAATTATTCAGCTAGTTCTGGGTGGGACTTACAATTGCAAAACCTAACAATTGAAAACCTGGAAATAATGTTATCATTATATCTTTCAATGTGAATTTAACTTAATAAAATCAAAATATTGATAGAGTGAAATGGAATTTAATTTATATTTGATTTGATTTGGAAATTGGTGTAAAATTAGCATAGTCTTTGGAAACGACAGAACTTCATATGCTACTTCAGACAATATTTTTATTAATTACAGATATAGTCACAATTTACCGATGTATTCTTGTTATTAAGCACTGAAATCTGCTAATTTTAATTACCATTATCTCATTAATTTGCCTTTAACTTAATTTTGCCTACTGTGTTTTTTATGTTGCGTAGGGTAGCCATAACTTCTGTATTGGATCTCAAATGTATGTACATACTATTAACTGTTTGTTCACATTGGTATGAAGTCTTTATTAATAATATTTAAAAAAATCCCTTCCTTTAAGACTCCTTTTTCCCAACATTAAACACTGCTTTCACCTTTTTAAAACGATTTTATTTACCGTACTTGTCATTTTTAAACACCACTTTTGATGATTTTTATTTACCATTTTTCAGTGTGCCTAACCATCAGTCATATATTGAAAATATATTATTCATTCATGGAATTATGTTGTTTTTGGCATATATTGAATTTATTTATTTTTTAGTGTTTATTTATACTTAACATTTACTTTTATCTGTGCCATTTTCCTTTGTAATCATGCAAAGCTTGATGGAATTTTATTTCTTTGAGACCAGGTGATAGCACAATAGAACCTACTTCAACAGAATTCCAACAAAATACGACCAGACCAAGGCAGAGCAGGCCACGACTGTAGATTCAAATGACTGGGCCAAGGATGACCACCAACCTCAACTTCCAGTTTTCGAAGAGGAATGTAGGCTGCTGAGACTCCACATGAGTTTGAATGCTTTTCTATTTTTATGGCTGAAGACATTATCAAACACATAAAGACGGAAACTAATCGGTATGCCAGGTGTAGATAGTGTAATAAAATAAGAAATAAGTGATAAATAGTGTAATTAAATATGTAGTATTATGTGTAGTACGCAAGGCCCGGTAGTTCCCCTTAAATTTTGAAGCCATGCGTATCGTCACCATCTTACCTCCAACTGCCTTTCAAAGCTTTGAACACGCAGCCTAATCCGCTTTTTTCAATTTCTTTATTACAGATGCTCAATGAGTAATTCCTTTCATACTATTTCCATAAGTGATAGGAAAACACTGTTTTTCTCAGCAAACTGCAAGCTCAGAGAGAGGATTATTCCATTTTCAAGATACGTGAGAGCATCGGCTTCTGACTTACTGCCAATGCATAAATTGAGTTTCCATACAAATAACAAAACAACAGGAGGGCCTATAGAAAACCTGACGCCGTCATTTTTCTTAATTAATTCTGCGCTTTTTGATGGCAAATTGAAATTTTTGAGGAGAATTCTAATATTTTTTCATCGGGTGTTATGTAAATAACGCCGGTTTTTGACGGTCTTCGAAGAAAGTGACAATTTTGATGAAATGTAGCCCAACAACAAGTTGTTCAGTAACATCTAAGGTTTGAACATGTTTTCCAAGTAAAAGACAGTCATAAGATCTTCATTCCTCCTCCGGTAACGCAGGGGTCAAAGGTCACGAGGTCTAGGGAGGCAAATAGGGACAACAAATGCAATGCAAATGTTTGAATTATAATAGGGTCCCCATATCCATCTTATTACGTCTGTTTGAACAATTCAAGGCAAAAAAAGTGTCGTATCATTCGTTTAAATAATTGCCAAGTCGATGATGATATTCCAAGATTCCTCTTGCCATCCTATTCCCTCCAAGGGTTACGCCAGAGTCACTTTCAGCTAGGCCTGGGCAATATTGATTATTCAACATCAAGGCATTTTAGCATATCGATGTGTGGTGATAATGATAACTCATATCATCATGAAAAATATCCTCTTATTGTGCCAAATATCACTATACATATCATGATAAAATATCACGATATCATGCCCCGATTAAATATCATCATAAATATTGCGATAAAATATTGTGAAATTGCTCTCCGATAACATATCGTGTAATCGTGCCTGAATAATTATCGTGATGTTGTGCCCAGAAAAAATGTCGGAAAAAGACAGCCGTTGGGTTGGCCTTCGCTTCATTTTGGTTGAATTTATCATATTTTGAGAAATTTAATCAAAAAGTTCAGTTCATTGGAACAATAAATTGCACAGTTATTTCTATCAAGACTGTTCGGTAAAAAAGATTTGGAGAAAAATATCAAAAGTACGATAAAATTTATCCAGATTAAAACTAGCTTTGTCCGGTTAATTTTACCATACTTGTTCGGTATTCTGGAGGGCATGATTAAATTTCGAACAAAAATTGGCATTTTTAGTTTATTTTACCAAACTATTTGATAGTGAAGAAAGGTGATACTGTTACATTATCATAGAGAATAGTCATCGTGATTTATCACACCTAATTAATGTGTAAACTTATTTAATGTTCACACATTACAAAATTTGAAGCAGTGAATGGCAATTAAATTTTATGAAGATATTATAATATATAAGATACCACAAACATTAATAACCAAAGGAAGACTTCAAGGGGAACCCCAGGACTTGAGCAGGCTTCGCAGCTCTTCTTCCAGTCTTTCACAACTTCACTGACTCCGAAAAAACTCAACACATGCAGGAAATTCAGGTGGTTCACAATCAAGCATATTTAATGTTGACACATTATCAAATTTGAAACAGTGAATGGCAATTAAACTTTATGATATTATTATAATACAAGATACTAGGGTTGTGGCAGGGATTCGAAGATTCGGTCGAATCCTATCGAACCCATGGATTTGAGATTCCATCTAATCCAAAGATTTGATCGATTAATGGATTAAATATTTGAATCCCAGTCTTGCGGATTCTATGTACCAGAGTCGGAGAACTACAGTAAGTACTCAACTATGAGAATCCGAATTACACGGATCCGGAGTTATGCGGATGTTCAGCAGGGCTGCAAGCGGTCCTACTGGTTGGTTTTAATGGAAAAATGACTTATTTTTGCCAAAATAATGACCAAAAATGACCAAAAATTAACCAAATACAACCAAAACCTTACTGAAACCAGCCAAACATACTTGAGTATATGTTTCCTAGAGTCCTGCATTTTCCGCCATCTCGTAAACTGGCGGCCAACTGGCCGACTAAGCAATGAAAATCTGTTAAATGCACGATTCGAACACATATCTTGTACTCTCGTGTCTTCAATTCACGAATTGCAAGGGATTTTTAGGGTCCAGTTGGGGAGTTGGCAGAGAACGCAGGGCTCTGATGTTTCCTGGTATATATCGTGACTTTGAAGAGGGAAAGTAAGTGAATGACATATTAAAAACTGTGTCAAATAAAATTTTATTCACATGAAAGTAATGCAAAATTTAAAAAAAACACTTACTTTCCAAAAAAAATAACTTGCACGTACTTCCTAACTAGAAACGTACGGCAACAAAATAGTAAAATAAAATATTTACTTCGTTGAGTGATAAATATAATGTGATTACATCAGACACGTTTTCTAGACTAGAAGAACGAGGGAAAAAATGCAAAGCATTAATAAATACGTATTTATGATTCCTTGGGCTTGCAAGAGAAGAAGTCTGATATAAGTTTAGAGGTGCACTGCTCCACCTTTTGCCGAGTATTCTCAGCCTCCTTCCTCTTTTCTGTAGCTTCTTTTCGGACTGTCTCCGCTCCTTCCAGCATAGCTTGGGCTACAGCAACTCCCTCCATTTCTTTCTTTTCTACAGCAGTTTTAAACCTTTTGGTGGCTACCTCAACCAGCTTATCTGACGCTCTTCTTTTCTCTTCTTCAGTCTTCCTCATAGCTTTAAGCCTTCCCTGCTGATCATGCTATTTCTCTCACTCCTCTTCCATTTGTTTTAATTTTTCCTGTTCTTTTGCTCTTCTTGCCAACTCCTCTTCAGCCATACGACTTTCCTCTTCCCTTTTCTTCTTCTCATTCTCCATGTGCTCACAATACTTCGTGTGAGCACTAAGGGCAGAAGCTAGCAACTCCCTTGTCATTGGAACATTCTCCGGCTTGTTGCCATGCTTCCTCATAACACCCTTCACCACCATGTATGAGTCACGTGTCAGCTCAGACATTGAGGCTCTATCGGAAGTGAGGGTTCGACCAGATGAGGACAAGTTCTGTTCACTGTCCGCCTGCTCATGTGAAAGGCACAACACACATTTCACAACTGTGGCAACTGTAGGGCACTTCAGTTCCCTGGTGGATCTCTTGATACGGAAAAATTGTGCCCAATACTGATCAATGCGCATTTCCTGACTATTGGATCATCCTTTTCCATTTGAAGCATCCTCCACTCATCCAAGAGGACATCAATTTTTACCTCATCTGAAAGAGGGAGCTCCCGAGCAATTGCTGCTATGTCACTGCTGCTTGCTTTCCTTGAACGTCCTTTCATTGGGGTGAATACACCGGCAATGCTTCGCAAGTGTTTTTGTCTTCAATGCCAATTTCTTAAGGATGAGTGAGCAGACAGCGACGTAGTGGTCTCTGACTTCTTTGAGGAACTCTAATCGATCCCTCTCATGCACCTGAACAAGACAATTGACAATAAACAAGTGTGAGCGCACTGACTTCCTTCTATGTACTGTATTCCAGCTATTTAAATCTGCTGCATGCAGCTCACTGCCTTCTCTGCGGCCGCACAGCTCCTCACACAAGTCTCCTGCATGAGGCTCTGTGGCGGCCAGTGATGCACAGGACAGAAGAATCGTGGCAGATTTAAAAAGCAGAATACCACAACAACACAATTCTTAAAAAGCGAACATATGACTGACAGCTACTCACCTTTGACAGTTCCTTCGTGACATCATCACTGCAGGAAATGTCTAGGGGCGACAGTAGATTTCCCGTCTCCAAGGTTATCAGGGATATGCCATGACTCTTCATTGCTGTATCTTTGCAGCACCTCCCCATCAACGTTTTTACCAGATCAGCAAGTTCTGAGTAGAGAATGTGTATTAACGGCTCACTTCTCTGATGTGTACCTGTGAATTTCGTCAGGATCTTCGCACTATCGCTAACAAAGAACAGCTGAGCTTTGATAGTAGGTGATTTCAAGTACCCCACAATATCTTGGTAACATTTCTTCTTCGTGAAAGTCTTTTCTTCTCAGGGACAAATTTGAGGAAGTAGTAGGTGACTGCGTTCCACTGCTCCAAAATCCTTCCTGCAGCTCCTTCAAGTGTCAGCCATCTTGAATTAACATGAATAATGAACTCATGAGTTGGTAGCCCTAATTTCCCCTATATTGCTTTGAAATCTTCCCATTACGATGGCCACTTTGCAAAGAAATTGTACACACCCATGATGAGATTTGTTGCATCCTCCCCCTATTCGTCAATGCCTCTCTGGTAGGCATTGTGGCATATGTGAATGTTGCACGTCCCCAAGTCAACGAGTCCCTTCGGCCTTGACACCAGTAACTCCTCTATCAACAATCGTTGAACCTCCTCATTGACCGTTGGCCCGTCACTCCCAAGCATTAAGAGCTTAGCATGTGGCAGCGAATAACTAGTGAGAGCATCTTTGAGTGTCACCAAAAGCACATCAGCAGTTGCAGATCCAATAAAAAAGGTCTTCAGGTAACGAGCAACAACTCTTTCCTCTCCCTCTGACCAAAACCGAACACCCACCTGCAGCTCCTTGTCCCCACCTTTGTCAGTAGTCTCATCATATAGAATTGAGTAGTACGAGCCAGTTAGAGCTGTGGGCAGTTCTCCCCTAAAATACGGAGCGACTCCAAAATTCAGGAGATATGTGATTTTGGTCCTGCTCATAGAAAAATCAGGGGGAACACCATTTGGGAACATAGCTTGGAAAGTAGCTTCGATCCCATCGCACGAGAAGTTGGAGACACAGCATTTCAAAAGCCAGTATACAGCGGCAACGTTTCCACTGTCAGCTGGGTACGTAATGCAAACTGGAACTCTACTGGTTGTGGGCGCCTCTCCTGCTGAGGTTAAACCAGGGTGCTCCATTTCAAGCCAAAGCTGACCAGTTGATAGCTTGACGCAACAGGCATCTTTGTGTTTGTCCGATTTGTAATGTTGTTCAAGAGCTTGAAAACCTGCCGTGACAGCAATCTGTCACGTACATACAGTGCAGGATGCCCTTCCTCCGAATCTCCTGCACGGCACCACTCCTTAATAAAAAAAACCAATGTTGTCCTTCTTTTCTAGCCAAGTCAGCTTGAAACGGCACTTCCCCATTCTCAGCAGGAATCCTACGAAAACCGAGTGCATGCCGATTAAAATCGAGAATATTCAAGGCCCATACGGCAGACTCAGTAATTTGGATAGTGACTGGATCATAGGGGACAGGGAAGTTCATCGAACGCCAACGACAAGGATCGCTCACCTCGTATTGTAATGGACGCAACAAAAACAATACGGCCATCACCGGACCCAACGTAGAATAGGGGAAGGCCACTAACAAACCTGCCTTACGCTGGAGAACACACTTCGTTTCCTTTGGGCACTATTCGGCAACAGAAGCCTGCGTTCAGCTTTCGCTCAAAGTCTACGTTCGTCATTCGGCTCTCGCTCAAGTCGCTAATATCACAGCGAGCGGCCAGCCGGCAGACTTCGCTTCTCCTCCCCCTCCATCCCTCCTGTGTTCGTTGCTATCGTCGCAGTCATTACACTTGCCTCACTTGCCCTGTTTCATTCGTAGCACTGATGTGAGATTTGTCACGTTTTGGACCCTTCCTATTACCGTATTTACTCGCATATAGGACGACTACGAATTTAGAACAAGGTAGGATTTTAGAGACAAAAAATAAAAAATTGGACTTCCTTACTCATTTATTAACGTAACGTATAAATTCCGTAAGTATTATGGAAGACATTTTGGGGGAGAGTAGGGGGTTGGGATTATCTTACATTGTCTTACGTATGAGGGTCTGGAACCGTATTACGTAAGATTCTTGTCCGTATTGTAACATTGTATTGTTCCTGAATGAAATTTAGTAGTGGCGGTGGAGCATTTTCTTGCTACTTTCGTACATTCTGTAATCTCACCCCTACAACAATGCTACTCTTCTGTCGCCTGGCTACATTACCTTCATGGTCAACCAAAGCAGGCTGTATGCAGGAGGCATTGGTTCCTTCCAACAATCGACTCCACTACATTGTTGTGAAAGATGTAACAAAGATGCTAGTCAGAAATTGTCGATTTGCCCCTGGATATCAGATAACACGGCCGCCGCGCCAGGCTCATCTATACGTTCGCTTCCAAAGCACATGGCATCATCAGCCACCACAGAGTCAAAAATAGTGACAAGTCACCCGTCATACAATGTTATTATCGCACCATCCAACAAAGGTGACTTTGATTCTGACCTTGACACTAACCCAAAAAAACAGCAATGACTCCTTCGCTCGCGCACATAGGACAACCCTGATTTTTTAAGTGGATAAAAGTGACAAAAAACCTCGTCCTATATGCAAGTAAATACGGTGTAATAATGACTTTTAGTGACTTTCTAGCATAATAATGACTTTTAATGACCAAGATCAGAAATAAAAACCAATAATGGTAATAATGACCGACTTGCAGCCCTGATGTTCAGTTAGGCCAGTGACATGCTTGCGTTTCTCCACGTTTCCATTGCCGCGATAGAATAAACCACGTGATGAACCACGACTCATTGCCAAGCTCGCAAGAGTTGATGCCAAACTATGGGTTCTCGGAACGCCAACTGGAGGGTAGACATTACATAGTCCGATAGGTGATAATGATCATCGTGATGATGAAGAAGTCTGATGTCTGATGCGTACAGGCATCAACGTCTGTTTTCAGCATAGTTTGACCTTTCCGCGTAAGTGGACGCATAGTTAATTATGTAACATACTCATATTGAGGCAAGATCGCACGAAAACATTTATGGTTATTTTTTAAGCCCCGGCAGCCTAATTATACAGAAGGTGACGCAGACTGTTCCAGTGTATTAACCCATTGGCTTACCATTTTTCTTGCGTGCTACTCCCTCAGAAATACCATTTATTTTGAGAAAATATTCTACTGATAAAAATGCTATAAATATTATAGTTTATTATATATTTTATTGAAATTTTTTATATATCTAGGTTAGTATTTTGCCAATTATAATTTGTTGTTAGCAGTCGAAAAAATGTTTTCATTGAACATTATTATTAACAATTATACAAGGTTAGCAAAATTATAAACAATTTTTTTTTCAGGCATATTTTTTGAAATTTTTTAACTTTTTTTTGTGTTCTTATTGTAAACTATATCTTCTTTCATTCTTGAAAGTTGCATTGAAATGCACAGAAGGGTTCTGGAGATATATTATAATGAATCTGGCAGAATACTGAAAATTTTTTTTTACTGTCATTGACATTTTATCTCAAACTTGAATAGCTTCTTTTGATATTTTTTTATTTTTCTTAAATTTCCCTTGACCTGAATTCTAATTACTGGAAACTATATGACAATGTGATGTAATTGAAAATTCTTTGTGAATAAATCGTAAGTCATATCGTAAGTATAGGTTGATTTCGTATGATGGAGTTTGAAGCAATCTGGTAGGTGAAGGGCGACACCTCATTCTTCACACTCCCACCTGGTTTTGCTCTTCTTTTCTTTTGTTTTGCACACTACACATTTACGTGATGGATTTTTCTGGATTTGGTGGGATATGAATTGGAAAATGTCCCCAATGTGCTGCCTGGAATCTCATGGGTGAGAGTGCCTGATACTGGTCGCCCACGTCTTTTATAGTCCGGCAGATTCACATTTTCTAGAATTTTCTCAGCTAAATTTTCTCTGAAGTCATCAAATTGAATCTTCTTGCCTGCTTTTTTCGTATATAATACGTAAGTATTGAATAAAACCATATCCATGAGATAAAAAAATATCTTTTTATAACCTTTGGTATAACGACGCTGGAAACTGGAAAAGATGCTAATCGTTGATCCTGCCTGTCAACATCATTCATTTGTACGTTGTAATCGGGAATAAATTTTGGTTTTATGATTGATTCTTTAGTTTTTACTGATTTCTTTCCAGTGTCAGCCATTTCCAAGGTCTTGTGGTATGTTGTTAGTGCATGCACGTCTTTTTTATCTCTCCATTTCATACCAGCGATTCCATAGCTTTACTACTTTGCCTCCCCTTTCTTCTACTGTATATTTTTGAGTTCTGCCGGCATATTCCCTCGGTTTATTCTAACTGTGCCTAAGGCATTAGTTTTCTCATCTATCAACTTCAGAAATAGATCAGGTTATGTGTACCAGTTATCTAACGCCACAGTGTAACCCTTGCGAATTGTAATGACGCAGAAGTTCTAGTACTATTGCTGCACTCGAAGGAATTTCCTTTGCTCGGGGCGGTTTTTTCCCAGTGTAAATTGAATATTGTAGGCAGTACCCTGATGAGATTTCACATAATTTGTAGTACTTGATTCCAAAGCGAGCGCATTTACTTGGGTTGTACTGGACATAGCAGTCTGCCACAAATTTCATAAAGCTTTCATCCACGGCAAGATTTCTCTCCGGAGTGTACATGGCTCTAAATTTTGTATTTATGCAGTCGATCACTTGAGATATCTTTTTCAGCCGAACATTTTCATTCACTTTTGAATTATCAACAAAATGCAAGAATTTTGATCACAAAGAAAACGTTTATATGCAATAACTCAGCCGAAAAAAGGCGTTTCTGTCATGTTGCGCGGACTCCAGGATCTTTGAAGTTTATTTTTTTTCAGTTGTGCCAGCACACACAATGAGAAATAGGCCTGAATCTCATCTCTAGTTCTTTCAAACCACCCTCTCCTAAGATCACTTTTTCTATTTTTTTTCGGAGTACAAAAAGGCATCTGCATACTTGTTGGTTTCAGTTGCGATGAGTTCCCAAAAATCACCTTCAAGAAACTGGAAGAAAATGTCTCTCTCACTAGGATTGTTTCCCACAAATTCTTTCATTTATGCCAGGTTTACCAGAGAATCTAAATTCTGTCACACTCTGGTTGCTTTTACACCAATGCCAATTGTTTTCTCCCTTAGCCTATTTTGGATCTGCCGGACAAATACTGCCTTCATTTTCGCTGGAAAATTCTGCACTGTCTTCTTCACTGCTCACAGTTTCTGAATAATCATAGTCATTGGTGTCACTATCTTCACTGTTATCACTTGCACTGATGTCACTATCATAAATAAACTTTTCTACATCATCGCGTGTGTCTTCATTCAGTAATTCTATCTTCTTTGTTGATGTAGCAGCAAATAGAAAAAGATGAAAGGCAACTTTTGTGAGGCAGCAGAAAAGATTGTATTATCTTTTGCATAGTAGCAAGTTCACTGAAGATGAAGATAATGGGTATCTTTCGCTTACGCGATGTCACTCATCAGATATACAAAGTGTAATATTGCTTTCGTAATCTCATGTTGGCAATGAATTGGTGTCTCAGCAGTACTGTATCAAATAGGAGGAGGATAGGAGAGAAAGGAGACAAAGTAAGTTGGTGCTGAATTTGCATTGGGTTCACGATAAATGATGACGGCGCGGTGAAATTACTTTCAAACCATCGAGTATATAAAAGAATAAAATATGAACTGCAATGCAATAACAGCGTCGAAATTTGCATTAGGAGAACATAAAAGCAATAAAGAACATATATTATAAATTTATCGGAAATTTATGCTCCAAAAGAGGGTTGGAAAAAAAATAATATACGAGACCGGCGAATCGCCGTCTTTGTAAGCCAATGGGTTAATTTTTCGTCATTAAAACGGCAAAAACGGCAACTTCACATCCATTTATCTATATTTAAAGTTTTGCAATATTGCGCTTTCCTCCACATTGGACACCATGCGGCGAGATACAACAATAGGTAGAGACCCGAACCAACCACGCTAGATTTTAGAACATTCCAGATAAACGGAAAGTGCGACTATGGCTAAGCTTCTAGAAGCTTCTGGATGGGCGACAATGCCTCATCGAACTGCTATATAAGCCAGAGCACAACATGCGTCAGCCCTGTCTAAAAATCCCAAGTGTAGCCGGTCGTCACGCTGGAGAGCAGATTCACAAGGGAAGAAGTTTACCTTACCCAGTGTTGTGCCACATAAATAGGCGACGTAATTAATTAAAATGGTGCAACGTGCATTGTGAGATCCGGAGGGGCGAGCATTGGGCTTGCTCAACCACTAGCGGCCAGTAGTCGTGTTAGCAGGGAGCAGCCGAACAAATCACCGCTAATCACCGGCAGTCAACGCTGGAGACAGAGACACAAACAAGCGTGGTGGTGCTGAAAAGTGATGACACTTGATAACCTTACGACACCTGAAGCGAGGTATTTTGGAAGGGAGCAATTCTTCCGATGTTGTGTATTTTTCTGATTTGTGTTGTACTATGCCCATATCGAATGTCATTATGTGTTGGGCAAGTGATTTAAGTGAAGGGTGTATTATTTTGTTTGTGGGATACATAATACGTGTGTGGTTAGGGTGAAGGGTGTCTATATTTGTTTGTGGGGTACATAGAGTGCAATAACCTGTGAGACAGGGCAGTGATAAATAAATAGTTCGTTAAATAGAAAACTCAATCGTTCTAATTCGTGTTCAGTAAGGCTACCCAGAATCTCCCGTAGCAGAGCGGATCGGAGATAAAAGGAAAGGTTAGTAACATACTCTGTGTTAAACAAACATAATATAACGGGGAAAGTTACAATTATCTACTCCATAGATGATGCCTGTCATCCAATACAGCAAAACAATGAATATTTCATGAAGATTTTGGAAAAAATGGGTGGACTATAATCGGAAATAGACAGTATTCTGTTACATTTGTTAAGACTGCTTTACACGATACAATTTTTCGCACAATTTCTTGTACAGATGCTTGTATAAACTAAACGAAATTGTATGTTTGTCTGAATGGAATTTGAACAGATTCTATTTTCCGTTGAGCCATTCAGACATTCGCACAAGTGTTCACACAATTTGCCCCTTTACACCGTCCAATTTCCTCAAGCAAGCGTTCGTACAAGAAATTGTACAAAAAATTGTATTGCGTAAAGCGGCCTTGACATTCGTCGTTTCTTAGCCCTCAGAGCAGAGATGGTTCAAAGGGTCATTTATTGCCCTGACGAAAGGCATGGGGGGTGTAGGAGGAGGTGTGAGCGCAGGGTTGGCGGCTCGTCCCAAGCAGAGAAGTTTCGCCTCTTGCCGTCAGGGAATGGTAGGATTTTTATGTCCAGGACTGTACATCAGCATTGATTCCAAAATCAAACATACTTTTATTCTGACAGACAACGATAAAAGAGGAAAAAATAGAGCAGCAGGGTGAGGTAAGAATTCCCATGGATTTAAAATGAGTGTGGCAGTGCTTCTTCAAGGAATGCTTTGTAGAATCCTAATGGCACATTTCTGAAGTCTAAAAAGCCTAGTAGCATGAGGTGAAAGACCCCAGATCACAATGACATATATCAAGCTGACTATGTATGTAGGCATGGTCATAGATAGATGCTACTTAGGTAAACAATATGCATTTCCCTAGATAAAGATTCGTGCACATATAATCCCAGGGATTTAGTTTCAGGAGAGCAACTTAAAAGTTCACCATTTAATCTAAGAAGCAGAGTGGAATTAATTTTCCTTTGGAAGGTGTGAAACAGTATGAATTTTTAATCATTGACAAATACCATATTATCATACACCATGTATTTATTGCATTGACATTTCCTTCCACTTCATTATGGTTGAAACTTTTTTAATTAAGTTGAGGGGCGCGAGCAGAGAGCCACTTGAGAAAGATTGAAAAGGGTGGACCCTTGAGGAACACCTTCCGTAATTACTATGGGGGAAGAAGTTGCAAATTAACCTCAAGTATACGTGAATAGTTGCTCACAGCTTGAGACCTACCTGTTAGAAAGGATTGTATCCATTGATTGGCCATTCCTGAAATCACATAGCTATTAAGTTTAGAAAGAAAAATTATAGGATCAGCTGAATCAAAGGCTTTTTTTAAATCATAGAAGATTCCTGTAACAGTTTTCTATCAGCCAAGTTCACAGACATGGCAGAGGCATTTTTAGTTGATCCATTTTTTTAGAAATGAAATTGGATTTTAAAAAGAATACCATATTCAGTCAAAAATGCTAACATTTTGTACAACACAACTAGTTCAAAATCCTTTGAAAAAACTGAAAGAACAGAATTGGCATGTAATTATTCATATCCTGAGTATCAGCATTCTTGAAAAAGTGATACAGGTGCTTAGAATTAAACATGCGAGGCCTGAGGTGAAGAGAAAATTATCAATTGAAAAGCTCAACCTTCTCTGAAAAGTAGACGAAAATTCACTCATGAAGCATGTTGAAATAGTGGCAATAATGAAAGTCCTGCTGTCAACACTAAACTTGAAGTTCTTCTACTCAACAAATACTGTGTTTGGCATTTCTACCTTCGCTCCAAACTCATTTTTTTTTAAATGTTGATTTCGAATAAAGTATTGCAGTATGATAAAGAGTTGTGATGTTAATGGATTCTCATTTTAAATTTTAAATTGAAGACGAAGACGTTTGCGTGCCTCCAATGTTGTATACTTACAGAGAAAACCTGGTTTCCTAAATTGACTATAATAACTTTAACAAAGCTGGGAGTTAAATCACCGATGGTGCCACTGCTGTCGCTGATGTAATTTTCCAAGCGGGCCACCTAACAGATGTAAATGCTGAGATTTACCTGAGTCACATTTAGCAGTAAAAGGGGACTCCTACTAAGATAACGAAAGCTAGCTTTTGTTCCACTGCGAATAACAATAATTATGCCTTTAGCAATGCCAGTGTGGCCGCTGCATGGTATCTTCTATTTCATATCATTTCTGGAGTGAATCTAAACTCATTCAAGCAAGTGAAAATGAGTGCCTGGATACCTTTCTTTCGTGGAGATTTTGATGTACAGTGGGGAAAATAATTAGTGCAAAGGTGTTTGGCTTATGTGGGAACTAAATGAAATCCGACAACTTGGCAACACTGAGAAAGAGTTCAACACCGGGAATATTCAAACCTCATAAACATGGGAATAGTTTTTACACATTGAAGTAATAGGCATACATTTAAGGTCTACATTCGTAAGAGCTCCCTGGAGTTAATATGATGGATCTCCATAACTCTCACCCAGTAGCCAGTTCATGTCCCAAAGTTATTATAATTTATATAATGATACTGGATATTGATTTTATGCTTTGACCCCTACGGAAAAAATTTTTCGGTTGAAAATTAATGAATTTATACGATAAGTGAATTTTTCATTGGGATACAGCTTGTTTGTTTGCTCGAGATACTATCAAACTAAAAGATCCAAAGGATTGTGGATGAATGTCGTTTATATTACGTTATTATTCTACGGCTGGAGGCTAGGATGACTGGCATGATAGTTTATGTGGCGGAATATCAAACTTTTGCAAGCGTGGGCACAGCAGTCGGCACTCGTGTCACCCCGCGGTGTTGGTTGCGGTGGTAATGGTAGCCGCCGGATGTGGAGTCATGTTCAGGTGTGGCTCCTCTAACACCTTGCGAATCCTTGCCGTGGGATCTCGCCTCATGGGAAGTCGCACAGTTAGCATGGAAAGCTACTGCCATTGCCAGCCAATAGGAAGCCCTCGAGGGGGTCACGAGGTGACGCAGGCATGGGCACGGCACGAGGGCAGGAGAGACTTGGGGAGTCTCTATCGGGGCAGCCGATGGCCAACATGTAATTGTGGCGTACGGAAATAAAAGCGTTACGACAGAACGCCCAACTTGTTCCCTTACCGCGCCTTCTCCGGACCAAGTCCTTGAATCCAAGCAGAGCTCTTACACTTTCAAATTAACATTTTAGCGTATAACCAGACAACTACTACGTGGAAAATAATTCTCACCAAGAGAATCCACCTATCAAAAGCAAGTAAAACTTTTCTTCAAAAATATTGACGATACCCAATTAGATACTTGATTTCCAGCACTTAAGAATTTGAAAGAAAGGATTTTTAAAATATTTTAACTTCTTAGTTCATGCTTGCCTATTTACCAAGTTTGTAATGATGCTTAAAGCTGATTTCCATCAATAAATCAGGAATCCTCATTTAGTCAAGGCTACAAATGGATCGTTTAATTTTACTTTTTCTGTGAATATAAAACCCAAAATGACACTTCTTCTCTTAATGGCCGTAGGAGCCCAGTGGTAAGAGCATTCATCGTTGACCAAATGAAGGGACCCGAGTTCAAATCTGGGTGATATGCCTCTTTTAACACTTAATATTTGTGATGCGATTTTTCTGTCATGAAAACTTCGCAAAGAATTAAATATCCTACGTGCGTCAATTTTATACAATTTTATTGACCGTATCTCGGATGGCGTCTATCACTGATTTAATGCACTATCCTGATTTTTTCATGTATGCTGTACGTAGTGCAGAAGAAGGCCTAGAGCAGAAGAATTATTATATTATTATTTAGAAGAATTCTTATAGAAAAGCATAATTAACCTTTTGGTCCACTGCCATATTTGCGAATTTAATATTGACTACTGGCAAGATTGAAGGAGCCAAAGAAAAATGGAAGACTCTTGAAACTGCCACTCATTCTGATTTTAATTTTCCAGCGTTATTTTCTAGATTTTCTGTGAGATGTGCATACGCTATACGTGTATCCAAATCAATTTTTCTTCTTATTTTGGAAATGGAGGTAATAGTTACTCATAAAACACAACGAATGTGGGAATCAAAAACAATTATTGCAGATGCCAAAGCTATTTTGAAATATTCACTTTTCCACTCCAGAAGTGCAATTTTCCACAGCATTAGGTATTACAAGTGTCCTATAGGCAAAAATAATTTTGCCAATATGTTCAGTACTTTTAACTTTTATGAGTGCATTTTAACTAGTAATATTTTGAATTTGGATTGACCTGGCGTGAACCGAAAATCGGCCACTCCTATTTTCAGCATTCTTTAGACAGGGGGTCCCCTCTTTACATCACTATCCTTATGCAAGAGATCCAGTACTCCGTCATCTCTATCTGCTTTTCCAACACATTTATACTGTTCGGTACACTTCGTCGACCCTACCCTTATTAGAAGTTAGGCGAATCAAAGACGTGCACAGGGAGGGGTTGGGGTCGTAGTGGCCGAGCTCCGAACCCTCCTCCTAGACACTCGATGATAAGGTCGTGCACTTGCCCACTGAAATGAGTTTCTTACCCGCCTTGGGGAGCCTTGAGCGGACGTTTCGAAAGGCAGTCACTGCCCCATTTAGCGGCAAGGAGTGCCGCTGTATGATTAGGCATTTTTCGGTTTTTCCATTTTTTGTGGTTGGAGAGTCTGCTGGCTTGTGGATGCGATCGCTTGTCTTGCGGGCGCATGGGAGCTCGCCGAATAAATACATCCCTTTCGCTCGAGACCATGTCTCTGTATTTTCAAGCCCAATGATAACTCTGGGCACCATGGCTCTAGCATCTCACAGATGCTCTACCATCATGACATTTAATAAGGAAAATATATAATAAATTATATATATTTAAAAATGATTATTTTAAGTCTTTTAAATCGGATCTTTCACTGATTCGTCCACAGTGAAATAAATTTTCTCATACCTATACAAATGAGCATTCAAATAACACCTGTGAAATTAGGTAATAATAAACTATGGATGAAGGAAAATGGTGATTTATTTCCATCGTACCAATTTATGATGTAGTTTTGTGGAACTTAATATGACGGATAAGGAGGGACTCCCTGCATTCAGCTAATCCAGGCTACTGAAGGTGAAATAACACCAAAAGGCACTTATTCGAACGCCGATGATATTCTGTAGTCATTGTTGATGCCTGCGATTCAATTACGCATGTAAAAATTCACTCCAAAGCCCTATAAAACTTTTTCCTTTGGACTGCTATTTACTCCAGGGAGCATATATCCGGAATACTATCTCGGGCATTCATCCGGAACTACAGCACCCGACGATGAAGTGAAAACCTAAAAGCAGTGGTCAGCGCTACTGCGGATATCAAATGTAGTTCCCGATTACTTAGAGAATGGTGGTGTCATTAGTGTCACAGTGCAGAATTATGCTCCTGGGTCATTCCCAAATGTATGTGTGAGAAAAACGGGTGTTGTTTGGCTGATAAACTGGTATCAGCCCTGAAGAGGAATATGAGACAATGAAATAACTAATTGAATGTTTTCTCATCGAAAAAAATAACTCAGGACCAACATTCTTAACCTTGTCCAGCACACACATTTGCCTAGGTGCACAAGAGCTAACACCACCTTGGCTGCTGCGCGTCTTAGGCGGATATTGACTTTCGAAAGGGCCTTCGTGCAGTTCTTCAGGTCACGGGGAGTTCGTCTCTATGTGGACCACAGTTACCGAAGTGAAGGAGTTTTCCCAAATCTACCGAAATAGCCGTTCATCCTCATCGGTGATGGTGTTTCGTAGCCTTCCTTATCGATCTTTCCTCTCAACAGTATGCGTCGTCTCCCAACTTGTTTTGATGAGGGTGATAGTTACATCCATTCACTGGGCAATTTCGCTACAATATAAGTTTACCTGTAAAATCCCCTTCAGCTGTTTCCTTCTCAGGGGAGAAATATGTGGCGTCCTGTGTTTGTTTTTACCCTAAGAAAGTGCATGGCAGTAATAGCATGAAGTAGCATTCAGCTGTGAAATAAATCCTCTCACGAAGTCTGCTCTGGCCCACTATCAACGTGAAATGCAGTGGTAGTCAGGCACAAGCCAACGACTGAAGCTCCAACGCGTTAAAAGTGGTTTGCTGTTGAGAATCCCCACTGAACGGGAGGGGAAAAGTCAAATACTTGTGAGATGGAAAAATAAGTCAAAAGCCACTTCTTTCCCATGAGCATCCAATTTGCCAAAGTAACTGAAAACATAACTTTTAACGTAAAAGTTACTTTTTTTGCCTTTAACTTTAATCAGTTACTTTTTCAGAAAAGTAAATTTTAACTTTAACTAGTTACTTTTTACAGAGATTAACTTTAACTTTAATCAGATAAATTCTTTTGGTTACTTTCCCAACTATGACAAGTACAGTTGAGGATCTTTAATCCGGCACAGTCGGGACCGAAGTTATGCCGGATTAGGGATTTAGCCGGACTATGGGTCATGCATGGCAGGGTTATGGATGACGTTTGAAAACTCCATCATCATGTTTTTATCCTCAGAAACATGAAATTTTTTAAATCCCCACTTATTTTGTCTATGTCAAACCTTAAAGCAGGCCACGATTTAAACCACGCGTGTTTTAGAATGGACGGTGACATGCTATTGCCTGCATGTGAAATTTCTCACATCACGTCTTTTGGATTGATCATGTCTATATCTGAAATTGTGTATTCTGCTCCATTAGCATTTGGCCAGAAATACTAACTAATGCCCTTCACTTTGACGCAATCAAAACCAGGCTATCTAAATCAGCTCTTAAATCTTCTTTCATAGTTTTTCTCTCTCTTGTCTACTTCTCCATGTCACTTTAACAGTAAAATTTTGATTATTTTTCTCTTTCAGCTTCTTAATGTGTTATATTGTTGAAGATCCAATGTAGTATGTTTCAGTCAAACGCTTTACTAATGGCATCAATCTTTTTCACAACTTGCACTTTTTCTGTGATGGTTAATGTTTTGTTCTGTTGCCACAACTGCATGGATGAGACATGTTTTGGGTGAAACGTAAGTAGATAACAAATAATTTTTATCAAATTACGTCCAGTGGTCAATCAAAAATGTGCGCGCATTTGAAAGTGGCCGATCTGTAAATTAGTCGTAGTCCATCTCGGTGATGTCTTCAAATTTATATGTTTACTTCAAGTTGCAGAACAATTCCAGTGCACACAAAGTACCAGAAATTAATATGTTTAAATTATTCTGATTCTTGAAACGGGAAAATTAATGTTAAAAATGGTATCTCGGCATTAATATAAGAATAATATCTCGGCAGGTTATGAAGCAATGTTCCGGTTAAAAATGTTTTGGCATTTTCCACTAAGTACCAGGTAGTTGGTCATGGCAAAATTGCCGGATTATGGGTGTTCCCGGATTAGGGGTTCCCGGATTAAGGGTGCTCAACTGTATATATATTGGAGCAAGTCAGTCGATGGGGGAGGGGGGAAAACCCAAGTGGGAAGGGAACCCAGGTTTATACAGCCTCTATTTATCAGTCTCTACATTCAATTCGTGGGGCGATCACTAAGTAACGAAATTTAAAAATCTCCGATCCAGATCCAAATTTATATTGTCTTCAGATCTGATTTGAGCAGTAAATGAAATGAAAGATCCAATTGTATCCGACCCAACCACCCCTAATTTTTGAGTGATTCATTCGTAAATCTAATTTAAACAATAAAAGTATAAAAAAGTGAGTATGTATTCAGATGTAAGTGTTTGAAATTGAAGATGATGGAATTTTAAATGCCTGAATATAATGACTGAAATAAAAAATTTAACTGCGATATGGATCGAACTTCACACAGTACCCTGGCTCGTTGTCTGCCTGATCCCGGCGAATGTAGCCTACCCACATGGCATTCTACATTTTTTTTCTCGTGATACCGGGGATAACAGATAAAATCCTTTTTGAGAAATTTGAAAGATAGGACTCCGCTGCAAATTGAGGAAGTCTATGAAATTCCCTGCGGAACATGTGGGAAGAAATACATCGAGGAAATAGGATGCAGCGTCAAAACCCAGCTGGAAGAACACCGACGAGCCACTCGACTGGGACAGACATCGACATCGGCAGTGGCAGAACATGCAGCCCTGGGACATGAGATTGACTTTGAAAAAACTAAAGTCATCGCAAAGGTCAACAGATTCAAACCCAGGCAATACCGTGAAGCTATTGAAATAATAATGAACAGAGAAAATTTGAATAGAGATGGTGGCCTCCAAATAAGCCACACATTCTCCCTCCATCCCTCTCCCCCCCTCGACCCACCCACCTGACATATACTATCATACCCTCACTGGCAACGAGGACCTCATATCTCTCTGAAGAAGTGACCAGCAGAGGTCATGAAATGTTGGGCAATACAAGAACATCACGTGGCACACCCGAATAACATACGTAACATCGTGAGCCGCGAAAGCTTCAACGAACAATTACTGTAATGAAATTTACTCTTCCACTGATTTCCAAATTAATCCAACCACATGTTTTAGTGCATAAATTGAAAACATGGTTGAGCAGTGCCACACTCACTCATGGATCAGCTTCTCGTTGATGGGCAGCAGGGCAAGGTAGAGGAAAAGGCACACTTTGACCATGTCCTCAGTCCACTGCGTCTGCACGCTGGGGCGGCCTCTCTCCTCCCCAAACAGGACGACGGGCGGCTGTGGCAGCCTCAGGAAGCCCAGGTAGAAGATGGCATACTCCTCAATGATGCTCCTCAGGTCCCTCCTCCCGTACAGCTCCACCACTCCATCAATGGCCTTGGTGCGAATCTTAAAGACAAGACTGCTGATGGAAACTACTGCACCAGAAATACAACACGCATACGCCATCCATGAAACAAATTCCCAACTAATTAAAATGCAATAATTCACGCAGGATCTCCCTGAGCAGATTTCTGATCAAACTATGAACCTTCAGGAAAAGCTGGATAAAGTGTTTCCCATAATCACAGTATACAGTAAAATTCCCATCCAGGTATTCAAATAAGATTAAAGTGACTTGTACACAAGTTAGTCATTTTACTCCTGGGTAACTACAAGTAAATATCCAGGCATGGGAAAATTTTCTTCATTTACCTGCATCAATGAGAAATAACAAATCAAACAACTTCAATAGCATAACCATTTTCAAAGCATAAGGATTTGCAATCCATTAGTCCCCTGTCACCCATTGGCAAAATTCTTTATTGCCTTTCTATTAAATTCTTCAGTCTTGCAAGTCGTTTTCATTTTAATAACAATAGTAATAATATAAAAACGGACCACCGGCCTAGCGTCATAGCGTCCCCGGTAACTTCTTCGGCCGGATGATGGTGGGCGTCTGCTTGTGGGGCTAACCACCCCACTCGCAGTATTACTGGTTCCCAGACAGAGTACCAGGAAAGCCACCCACAACACTCTCGGATGGGGGCCCTAGTGGAGTTGGGTGTGGCGGAAGCAGCAGACCAGCGCATATGGGAGTTCATATGAGGTGGGCAGATACCCTAAGAGGCGACCTACTGGCATGCTATGCTGCCAGCGATCCCAATCGTAGGGGGTACATGGCCAGGATGCACTCTTTGTGGTGTGAGATGCATCCAGAACACCACCAACTTTCGCAGCAGAACTTGCACAATCAGGCCAACCACCTACGAAAAAAGGAGTCACTTCACCAAAGGCGAAGTCAGAGTATAACACCACCAACTGAACGTACCTCCCAGACACAAGCAGCAAATACACTGACTTGAGTACCGCACCTATGTCGGTATTTCAAGTACGCGATGAGGACATCGTTTAGTGTAACTCTGAATTTTAAAGAGATTTGTGACTACCACCTACAAGACATGGATGGACCTTCTCAGTCTAAGAAAGTGACGTGAAGAGGTGAAGACGTCAAGTACAGACAGACTCTCAGGAAAATCTGGAGTTCTGAGCTGTCTGGATTGAACAAGATTTGGGCCACTAACCTGTTCGTAGTCCCAAAGCTATGTACACCTTAGGTTGCTTGAAATGGAACGTTAACGAGTTGCAAATCCTCGATAGGGGAACGAGGAAAATGATGACCATCTTTAGAAGTCTTCATTTGAAATCTTCCGTCGCTAGATTGTATCTCCCTCGCAATGTAGGTGGTCGAGGCCTATTGAGTCTGGAGTGTCTCCAAAACAGAATTGTCCTGGGTACAGCATGCCGAGTTCTAAACAGTACAGACCACCTGATATGTCTCGCTAGAGAACATGAGATGGCTGGAGCAAGGGCGTTTCTCTTCCAGGCAGCAGAGAGGGCAGCACACGAAATTGGTCTGGACTTCGACCTGTCATCCGACGGAAGCGACAATGACGCATCCATCTTGTCATTGAAGGCAGACGTTTTCAAGCGCGAGATAAAGAAAGCCGAGCAGAAAACCTTGCTGACGGTGCATATAGATAAGCCTATGCATGGATTTTTCTATCGAAACATGGAAAAGCATAGGCTATTGAAAGAGCTGACGTTTGCCTTCCTACGCTCAGCGGGTCTGAAGTCTGAGACCGAAGGATTCATACTTGCATGCTAGGATGGTGTCATAAACACCCTTGTGTACCACCGCCTTATACAGTAGATTCCAGTTAATAGGGCCACCGGTTATTTGGGGCAGCCACTTATTCGGGACAAATCATCAAGAACAGAACCCAATTGAAGAAAGTCCCCGAGTTTTCTCCGGTTAATTGGGACAGGAAGCCGCTTAATCGGGCCATGCATCAGCTGTATTTGCCTCCTATTCCCTTGAAGAAATACAAAGTTTTAAGCTCTTGAAAATCATTTGGTACACTTTCCCTATCCATTTGAACCAATCTCCATGAGGGAATCTATTCCCACCTTCACTGTCTCTTTTACCGTTGCTAAACGAAGTCAGTCATGAAGGCGCTTTCAATTAATGCTACACTGTTTGTACACTTGCCTTCATCCTCGGGTAGTCCAACTAGAAGGGGATCTGGGTTTAATGGTCACGGAGCTGCATAAAGTGTAGGTACACAACTTGGCTTCATTAGCAGAATATACAATTAAGGTGAGGGTTAGGCTGTAGGCGATGTGTCAGGAGATAAATGTTTTGAGGGAAGAAGAGGGGAGGTGAATTCTTAAGGGATTACGAGAGGAGGGACGACACCCGTGGTGAGGGAAAGCCGTGGTACCTGCGAGAATGTAGGGGCGGGTTTCCAAGCTTCCTGGCAGATGTAGAAGAGGGGAGAATGGGAGAGATAAGCAGCATTACTCACCTGCAACTTCTTGTTTACCATTTCCTGCACACACTGACTAAGGCCCTGATTACAGTAGGCTGCCAGGTGGCTCAGCCAGCCACGACACCTTTCCCACCCCCAACTTGCTAGGTGCAGTTGTTCCTTTCACTTGCTATTCAACTTCGTAGAGTCAACAGTATCAAACCAGTGTCAGTTTCATACCAGTGATATCATTCATCTGGTGTGTAAGTGAATTCTGAGTAAGTAAAACACGTATTTTTTTAGTGCCGAGAGCAGAGAAAAAGTTCTTAATTCAAGTTAACATGCTGCGTAAGGATTTATCACTGGCTGAAAAAATTACAATACTGGACTGAATTAAGGACCATCCACCTCAAACCAGTCATCGTCATTTGGCGGAGATAACAGGAGTGCCAAAATCAACAATAGCCTGATTAATACAGCAGCAGGATAAACTTAGAGAAGATTGAAGCAATAAAGGGAAACAAGGAGCTCCCCAAAAACGCCAATGCCAAGGCAAGGATCCTGAAGTCGAGAACGCTCTTAATCAATGGTTTTCCATTGTTAGTGGACGAGGAGTTAGTGTCAGTGGACCCATGTTAAAAAAGAAGTCGGAGGAGTTAGCTTTGAAGCTTGGCCATACTGATTTCAAGTCAACAGATGGTTGGCTATCTAGATGGAAGAGTAGAAACCAAATAAAGTTCACAAATGCTTTGCTACAGTTATGTGGAACTAAGTGGGTCTTAAAAAGCGATGGAACGGATTACTGTTTTGTGTTGCTCAAACATGTCGGGAAGTGATAAAAGGAAACTTTTGGTGATTGGAAAAAGTGCTAACCCTCGCTGTTTTAAGGGGTTACGAATGAACAGCTTACCGGTGGAATAGTATGCCAATAAAAATGTGTGGATGACTACAGACCTCTTCAGCCATTGGTTAAGCAGTTGGGATAAGGAACTAGCACGGAAATCAAGAAAAGTGATTCTTTTTCTGGGTAATTGTACGGCACACCCTAATTGCTCCAACGTCTTAAAAAACATTTAGCTGGAATTTTTACCAGCCAACACAACATCTCTTGTCCAACCAATGGACATGGGGATCATCAAAAATCTGAAAACAATATACTGCGCAAAATTGATTGATCACATTTTAGCATCAATAGAAGATAATCTTCTGACATCATCTTCAACTGCCAAGGAAGTGAGCTCAAAAGTGAACGTCCTGCAAACAGTCACGTTTTTGGCAGATAGCTGGCGAGAAGTCACCAGTAAAGCGATTAGAAATTGTTTTGTAAATGAAATATTAACTTTGTTTCCTTCCACAGATTTATTTCCTCGGTACGACATGTTTCGACACATCGGTGTCATCATCAGGTACAAAAATTAAATACAATTGCTCGTGTATATATACCATGAAGGGTAGTGGGTGTTCAGGAGGGGAAAAACAGGGGGGGGTGGGGAGAGGTAAGGAGTGAATGTACGAGTCCATGGAAACCCGTGAGTGGGGAAGGAGGGGAGGGGTGGGAGTTGTCTTGGTCTTCGGTTAGGGGTGGCGGTGGATTGTCAGCAGGTGGGGGGGAGTGGGATGGGAGGGCCACGGGTGTCCGTTTCTCCATAAGGGATAGAGAAACTTCTAGGAGGGGGGAAATTTCTTCAAGAAGGATGTCATTAAGTAAAAGGCACTTATTCATGTTCCTTCTGATTTCCAGCTCCTCTCTTTTGTCCATCTTTTTCCCTTTCCTTTCTTGGTGTAATATCTCTGGTGTGAAATCGCTGCAATGGCCCTCCTCCCATAGATGTTTGGCGAAGTTGGACTGGGAAAGATGACATGTCCGGAAACACCTCTTGTGCTCTGAAATTCTTGTCTCGAAGGTGCGCCCTGTTTGTCCAATGTAAGCAGCATTGCAGTCGTTGCACTTTAATTTGTATATACCACTATTTTCTAACGGTTTCACTTCGCCCTTTGTATTGTTGAGGAATTTAAGGTTATCATTGTTATAAAATGCTACCTTATAATGGTCTCTTGGGAATAGGGTGCTTATTCTTTCTGAAATCATTCCGTAATATGGTAATTTACACCACCGAATCTTTTCTTTTTCTGTGGTCCCTTGACTGTAGAGTAGCTGTTGGGCTCTGATGGAGCGTTTATTAAGGAGTATTTTAAGGCATTTTTTAAGGATCATTACGGAATGATTTCAGATGCAAGGACGCAAGGACTACCTGCGGATGCAAGGACTACCTGCTCATTGATAGGTGTGTGAGCCAGGATGCTCGCCAATACAAGTGTAACCTGTCAATGGGCTGGGTGGACTATAAGAAGGCTTTTGATACCACCTCTCATGAGCTGATTACAGCTATGCTGAGGTACATGAAAGTCCACCCAGAGGTTGTGTCCTGCATCGAACGTCTGTTACCACTGTGGAAGATGCACTTCGCCATACCATCTGGCAAGAAGACCATCTAAACGGATTTGGTAACATACCAAGGCGGCCTCAGTCCCCTCCTGTTCTGTTTCTCTCTCCTCCCACTGTCCGTTCAGTTGAGACGAGGTAGGGGATGTATGTGCAGTGTCCCATCAAAAAGGGAGCATAAAGTCCCCCATCTTTTCTATATGGATGACCTGAAGCTTTATTCTTCAAGCGCGAAAGACCTGTGCTTGGCGTGGGCACCGTACGCAGATACAGTGAGGATACAGGGATGGAATTCGGATTGGACAAGTGCGCAACCATCCATCTGGCGAAAGGAAAGATTTCGGAAGACCAGGAAGACATGCAGCTCATTGACGGAAACGATATTCGTCATCTTGATGATGACAAAGCGTATGAATATCTCGGGGACCCCGGGCATCCGGTTGCAGGAGGTGAGAGCAGTGAAGGAAAGGCTTAAAGCCAAATACAGGCAGATTCTCAGGCAAATCTGGAGCTCTGACCTGTCAGGCAAGAACAAGGTTGTTTTGGCCAACACCTTCGCGGTTCCAACACTGCTCTACACCTTCGGTTGCTCAAATGGAATGTCAACGAGCTGCAAAACCTCAACAGGGGAATGAGGAAAATGATGACCATGTACCGTAGTCTTCATCCGAAGTCTTCCGTCACCAGATTGTATCTCCCGAGAAGGCTAGGTGGTAGAGGGCTGATAAGCCTGGAGTGCCTTCATGACAGAGTAGTCCTTAATACGGCTTGCCACGTGTTCCACCGCACCGACCCCCTTATGCTGCTCGTAAAGAAACACCACGGTGTCAGTTCCTATTCCAGGCAGCGAAAAGAGCAGCAGATGGCCTCGGTTTGGACTTGGACCTTACTTCCAGTGGAGAAGCGGGCGACAAATCAATCTTGTCGCTGAAGGCTGACGTGTTAAAGCTCGAAATAAAGAATGCGGAGCAAAAGATCCTGCTCCACAAGCATACCGAGAAGCCCATGCATGGAAGTTTCTATCGAAACTTGGAAACGTAAGGGCTATCGAGTTATCACGTTCGCCTTCCTGCATTCCGCAGGTCTGAAGTCCGAAACCAAGGGATTCGTGCTCACGTGCCAAGATGGTGTCATCAACACCCTCGTGTACCGTCGCCTCATCTTGGGGCAAATGTGATGGACACGAGATGCACAGCGTGCCGAAGGCAGCCGGAGACTTTAGGTCATCTACTCTCCGGCTGCAGCTTTTATGCAAAGAATGCATATATAAACCGGCACAACTCGGCTCTGAGGGTGTTGCATTACCATCTAAGACACCATTACGGTATAGACGAGAATCCGGAGCTGCCTTACGTCCCTGGATACATCAAGTCCAACGTGGAGAACGATAAGTGTAAGATCTGGTGGAATTATTCCTTCTCCACCTCCAGGCAATTGGAGGCGACGAAGCCTGATATCGTTCTCCTCGACAATCTCTCTCATGCCATGTTCGTGATCGAGTTTTCGGCACCGGCCGAAACGAACATGGCAGCGAAGGAGATAGAAAAAAGGACTAAATATCAAGATCTGCTGTGTGAACTCCGGCAAATGTACGTGGGCTACTCTGTGAAACTGTTAGTCCTCATTGTGGGCGTGCTTGGTGGTGTCAAGAGCTCACTGGTCGAAAATCTCAAGTGCATCCCAGCGTGCAGGGCGCGAGCGGATGCACTTGCAAGTGCAATGCAGAAGGCTGTCCTTCTCGGGTCCCTTCGCCTGCTTTGTGCGCATGACCCTAATGCCGGGTAGCCACCTATCCACCGGTGGCGGACGTGGCTACCCTTAGGCACGACCCCTCTTGAGTCTCCGGCAATCATGACAGCAACGAAACCTGATGCTAGCCGGAGATTTGGAGCTGGAAGTTACTACTTGTAACAATATAATAATAATAATAATAATATTTATTGATCCTGATATTTTACAATAGTAGCGTTCAGTTGTGTTTTCAAATTGTAAGTATACAAGGGTGAAGTGTGCCACCACTTGGCGGTGCCAATAGACTTGCATTTTCATTTGTCTTTTTTTGTGAATCGTGAGTGAATGCTGTATGAGTGTGTTGGGAGTCTACCTGTGAACGCCGTGCAGTGTGCATCGCGATATAACCACCGAGGAGTCCTCGTGCTGCCTGCCTGCACACCCGTCAGTCGGTCGGGCCCGCGACCGGTGAGTGGCATACGCCCGCGAGAGGCTTGTCGTGGCTCAACCTTTTGTGTCTGTAGTAATTTTCCTCTTTTGTTTAAAGATTACAGTCCGCTTAAATTTGGAATTCACGTTTGGAAGTGATCAAGTAGAATTTGGGACAAGTCATAGAAAAATGGCACAAAATGAAAATAACACAACACCGGAGTACAAACATTAGCATTTGAACTATTTTCTGAGACCTCTGTGATCCCTTATGGTATCACCCTCAATCCAGTAGAGTGCAATTTCACAAAAAAGACTTCTGAGCATATCATTTGTCAAAACTAATGAAATATAGCAGAATGAACAAAATCAAAACCCTTTAAGTAATCCAGGGCATAATGGGTTAATATTCCATTGTGGGGTGCTACCTTCAATCAAATACAGTAGCAGCCTTCAAATTCTTTTTAAAAACTACAGCATTTTAATATGGTCAGGATCCTGTCGATTACACTTGGTATCTTAGATAAACCAGCAGTGCTGAAGATCCTTTCACTGGCATCAGTACCTGGAGAGACCTACAGATACTTCTTAGCTACCTTCTGGAGCTTTGGAAGTGAATAAGCCTGCTTTTATGGCTGAATGAATGGGAGCAAAGGAGTCTAGGAAAGTTGTTTCATTTCTGAGATTAAATTTTCATCCAAGGTCGAAACAAAACTTCCTGATGCATTTAATACTGTAATTGAATAAAATGGACCTTCTATTTTCATCTCAATACCAGATCAAAAGGAAAAACATGCATTTAGTTTTGATATAGCTATTCTTAGCTGCAACCTAGAATGAAATTGGAGGTGGGCGGGTGTGGAGCCCCCACCTGGCCAGCACACACCTCTCTTTAGGTCCGTGTATGTGCCGAGCCACAATCACACCACCCGCAGCGGACAGGGAACAAGAGCACTGCAGTAGAGATATGGAGGAGGGTCACCCATCCAACCTCTGTCTGGGCCCAACGTTGCTCAACTTCGGTGATCTCACAGGAACTGCTGTGCTAACGTGACTTTGCCCTACCCACTGTAGAGTACCATTAGCAATTTTCGGAATGACTCACGATGGCGGAAACCCTTCCTTGGGAATACAGCTCACCACTCCAGTAGGTACTTTAAAAACCAAGCAAACACTGCTGTCCGTGCAGAGAGTACCATTAGCAGTTTTCAGAAATACCAGCAGTCACACAGTGGGCTGCAATCAAATAAATCTGGCCGGAAGACGAAAGGGGGTTTTCAACCCAGACTTTGGAACTGGTGAATCTTCACTGAAAGATGATCTTTCCAGAGGACTACTGTTTCCGCGAGCGTTCAGAATCAGATGCTGATATTTGATGCTCATACGCTTTTGGGATTAAATCAGGAGATGTCAGAGAGAGCATGTTATACGAATCAGACTTGCAAATGTTCTTGAGGGCAGGCACGACACATTCCACTTCATTTGTTTCTCACCAACTCTGGACAAAAAATCTGAGATACATTTTTCTTCATTTGGCTTATAGTCCAGCTTCTTTATTTTTTCTAAAGTTTTATCTCTTATCGTGATCCGAGTTACATAATACATATCTCCTAGTCATTATCTATCATACATACAGTAGAACCTCTTTTTTACGAACCTCTAATTTACGAAATGACACCCATTTACGAACCATTCTGCCGGCCCCGATCTTTGTATATAGGAAAACCATGTAAAATGACCTCTATTTTACAAAACCTCGATTTTACTGATTTACGAAGTGAGAGGCCGGTCCCTAGGAGTGATTGACCTCTGTTTTACGAAGTTTTTGAAATGATTTTTTAGCACTGAACTCAGTACAATGGAATAACGATCGCTGTATACCGCGACAGGAGCAGCTGAAGCCAGATAGGTCATGTTGAGAGGGCCCACGGTCCAAGTATTTCGTATGGGAAAATGTAGAAAAATCGAATGTGAGCATAGTGCTTTTTGAAGTGCTTAAACTGTAGCAAAAATCCCAGAGACTCATCATCCAAATCACAACTCAATCCTAATTATATGATCCAAGGAAAAAATGTTCAAAGACGCATGGCACGACGCCTACTTCTCGAAAACAATGCCCCAGTTCATAAAATAATCGGATTAGTCCTTGGTAATTTCTATTCATTTCTATCATTTTGTGTATTGCGAATACCTAACTCGTCATCACAAAGGATCCATATTTTCTCTAGAATTATTTAAAATTAGCTTTAAGGTAGCCGCCATAACCCCAATTCAGAACTTTGTTCAGCCTTTTACTTGAAAATAGCATTCCCGTAGGAAGTTCTTTGCTGCAGCTGTCGTGGAGCTTAGTTTGCAATAATAAATTACTTGTATTCAAATCTTGATGCAATTTGATTATTTAATTTTCATTAGAAGTGTTTTACGTCGTTAGCTAAGAATATACGATCGCGTATTTTAGATCACGATCACTTTATGTTGCCGCGAGTAAATAGTTCTCATAAATCACCGCTAGATGTCAGCACTGTGGAACGCATCTTAAAAAAGAGGGAATTTCAAATTAACTGAGTTAATTTTATAAGATTGACTTTCATCAGAGGCGAAATATTATTAAATGTATTTCAAACGATACGCTTTCTTCAGAAAAGGCATTTTCTGGTCTTTTCATTGAAATATATTGGGTCAGTTGGAACTTTGTTTTGAAATTTCCTAGTTAAAATGCATCCCTGGCTTTCCCATGTTAAAATGGCTTCTTTAAACACAAATCGACTAGCACTAAATATACCCCTTTCGTTAATTAATGCATAACTGCATATGCTTAAAATACTCTGCGGGATGAGTTGATTATCTTATGAGTTATTCCCCTTATTTTGAGATCTACCAACTGAACAGCTACAGGAACTTAATTCAGTTGCAGCAGCCAAGTTCGTAGCATTATAAATCTGTAGAAAAATATTCACCTGTTTTTTTTTTATTCATGGCTGTTTCATCCTCTTTTACTAAAGTGAGTCTCCTAGCCTTAGGAATAATGCCTATGCTATACAGCGAATCAATACAATTGAGGTGTAATTTTTAAATCCTTCCAATTTTTCGCAAATACACTGCACACAGAGAATTTCACGTAATATCTGTTTTTTTCCCTGAATGAGCAGATAACTATTATTTGTTATAGTAATTAGTTTGATTTCGACACTAACATAAATATTTGACAAGTACAGCATAGTCTTTAATTGCATTGAAAGTACACTCGCATTCCTGTCAGCAGAGTTTTAGTAGACGTACATTTGTCGCAGATCAAGCCTCTTATGTGCATTACGTGCCTCCATGGACATTGCTCCATGCTATGCGAGGTGTTGCCAGAGCATGGGAGTGTCACCGCAAACACTATTTCCTACTGTTAGAGATCAGCTGGTTTTGGTGAGACATCAGTCCCAGAGACAGAGGAGTTAGTGGAAGATAACCTCCAATTTACAAACCCTGATTTACAAAGCTCAAATTTTTGGGTCCTTTCAACTTCCTAAGATAGAGGTTCTACTGTACATCCATTCACAGGGTGCTACAATCACTAAACCATGAAAATTTAACCTCTCTGATGGATAAAGGTACAGTAGACCCTCTATAATCCGGCACTGCGCCAGTCCGGCACTCCAGTAATCCGGCGTATTTTTACGGGCGTGGTGGGGGTTTCAAGTTGAGACACGTTACTGAAACTATTGTAAACAAACAACTAGCGATCACTCAGTTGCCTCGCCGTCTCGTGGTTTACCCGCTGGCATACATATTTACCAGTTTTATTCGTGGTGTCTAGTGTGGTGTCGAGTGCGGTGACATTTTATAGAGTAGATTAATTTATATTTCAAGATATGTATTGATGAGTGAAAATGTCTCAGTGTAAACGGAAGCACAAAACTTTAAAACTGATTCAGAAAAACTAGATTTTAAATAGACTTGATAAGGGTGACAAGCTTACCAACCTAGCAAATGAATATGGAGTCGGCCGTGCTACAATACATGACATACGTAAGAACCGGGACAAAATTAAGTCTTTCTGTGAAAGCAGTGACAATGTAAAAAGTGTCCGGAAAACGTTGAAAAAGGGCGAGTTCCCTCAGGTTGAGGATAGCCTTATGCTTGGTTCATTCAAGAAAGGAATAGGCACACACCAATATCAGGGGAAATTCTTAAAGAAAAAGCAAAGATATTTTATGAAAAAATCATAGGGAAAGACCATTTTAAAGCTAGTGAAGGATGGCTTGAAAATTTCAAAAAACTGTTTGGAATTCGTTTGCTAAGTATGACAGGTGAAAAACTTTCTTGTGATGTTGCTGCAGTCGACCAATACAAAGAAAATTTCAAAGAAATCATTAATGAACTAGCCCTAACTCCTGACCAAGTCTACAATGCCGATGAAAGTGGTTTGTTTTACCGGCTTTTACAAAAAAAAAACATTCGTTCACCGTGCAAGCACCGAAGCAAGTGCTCCGGGACGAAAACTAGCCAAGGACAGAATAACATTCATGCCGTGTTCAAATGCAAGTGGCGAACATAAATGAGATTTATTGGTGATCGGTACGGCAAAGAATCCCAGGGCATTTAAAAATGTCAACCTGCCTGTTGATTACAAAAACGCGGGCAGGGGTTGGATGACCCAGTCAGTGTTTAAGGAATGGTTCCACGGAATATTTGTGCCATTGGTAAAAAGTATCTGAAAAGAAAGAAATTGCCCCAAAAGGCCTTGCTTATTTTGGACAACTGCCCTGGTCACCCAGGAGAAGATGAGCTGAAAAGTAAAGGCTTCCATGTCATGTTTTTGCCGCCTAACGTTACACCTCTTCTACAACCCATGGACCAGAATGCCATTCAGACTGTTAAAATGCACTATAAAAAAGCTTTGCTTCACAAAGTTTTGCCAAAGGAAAGCAGTGTAATCCAGTCATTGAAAGACATGAACTTGAAAGACGTGGTTTTTGACCTTGCTAATGCTTGGCAAAGCATTAGCAAAAAAAGCTCGCAGAAAAAACAATTGCTTGTTCATGGCTCAACTTATGGCCTGATATGACTTTGTTGGAGCAATACAATAAAAACAAAAACAACGAAATGGGCGATGATCAAAACGATGAAATTGAAATGCCGCTCGCTGCTGATCAGAATGTGGAGGATGACGAAGGTGTTGATCAAGAGCTAATTGAGCTGCGAGATACGATTTCTGAAAAACTTGTAGACGGCAACGAAAGCCTGACAACAGAGGACGTAAACATGTGGCTGATGGGTGAAGAAGAGGAAAATGGCCAAATTATGACGGATGACGAAATAGTCGAAGACGTGACTAGTGGAGATGAAGAAGACGGCGACGACGAGAGAGAGGAAGGGGCCTGCCTTCACACTGTGAGCAACGATGCTGCCATGTGCAACTTCAGTGAAGTGGGCGGAAGAAAATAATGTGTCTGCTAGTGACTTTCTTGCTTTAAAAAGACTTCAAGAGAAGGTTTTGAAAGTGTCTTTTCAAGCTAAGAAACAAAAGAAAATTGACAGTTTTTTTACTCCAATGGAATAAGGCTACAGATACTGTACTGTACCGTACGTTGAAGGTTATGTTTACTTTTAGTTTTTTAGTGCGGTACTATTAACATTTGATTTCTTATAGATCAATGTTGATTAGTTGTTGATTCTTTTATATATTAAACAATCGTTTGGGATTGTACAAGTCCAATAAAACACGTATTTTGTGCATTTAAATGTTTTTATTAATGAGCGTCCAGTAATCCGGCATTTTCACTAATCCGGCAGGACCCTGGTCCGATATCTGCCGGATTAGTGAGAGTCTACTGTAGTTGTTTCAGGCTTGATTTGGTGGAACAGCGTTTACAGGGATTTTCATTTTCATTTTCCCTGACTTTTCCAGGATTTCCAGACTAATATTAGTGATTTTCCCTGACTTCTGAGCACCTAAAAACTCCAAGATTTCATTCATTTATAGAGATAAAAGTGGTATGTAGTGAGGAAGCAGAGGTCCTACCTTATGAAAAATTGTATGTTTAATTTCATTTTAATGATATGAACGTAATAAGAGATCAACAACTTTAAGTCAACAAAATAAAAAGTATCATTACTTACATTGATATGCCTTCAGAAAGGGTTTTAATTACAGGAAAATATATGCAAAGCGGGCTAACCTGGCTTTTCCTTCAAACGTGATGTCATGTTAAAGTAGCTCTTTGAATCAATCTTCATTTTTTCTTCCTCACAACCTTCTACAAATTTGGCTAAGTGAAATCAAATTTGACTGAGAATACCTTTTTCATCACCAGAGGGACAAAGCGAAGCATTCCTGGCAAAATCGCTAGCAAATGAAAATGAGATGTGCACACCTTTCGCCAGTCTTTTCACCAAATTGTGCAGGCTATAGCCAGAAAGAACCAGAATAGGGCCCCTGGGCTGCCTCCTCCACAGCGAAGCCAGCCTGAGGCCAGTCATCCCCTCCTTCACCACGCCCTCCGCTCCTAAGTTCAGTTTTTGATCTCTTGGCATTTTCAGGTGATAAATTCCGAAATTTGAACGTATAGCGATTTTTCCCTGACTACACGTTAAATTACCTGACTTTTCCAGGATTTCCATGGCCGTTTTCATTTTCCCTGACTTTTCCAGGTTTTCCAGGTTCCTGTCAACCCTGTGGAATATCATAGCGAAAGAAAAAGACTGGCAATTTTTCACAAGAATAAAGATTTTACTTGACCAGTTTCGGTGTACAACCTGAGGATGGTGTTGTACACCGAAACCGGTCAAGTAAAATCTTTATTCTTATGGAAAATTGCCAGTCTTTTTCTTTCGCATCTCTGATCGAGATACAAATTTGCAGTCTCTGTTTCACAGTTCAAGGTCTCAAGGTTTCAAGTTCAAAGTCAAAGTTTCAAAGGAAATTAAGAATGCCCATCTGTCGTCAGTGCCACGTAGTTCTCCCATGCATTCCTTCTTCGCTGAATCCCTTTTGTAGTCACATCAGTCGCTCTCCTGACACGCCCATAGTGTCCTTCCACACGTGTTCTCACGCTGGACGACCTTTGCATACACAGGGCACCCATTTCTCCTTCTCACTTGACCCTCTCAATCGTTATATCCACCACTTTTCTCTCAATCTCTTCATATACCCATTCTTAGTCTCTTACTTATTTCCTTTACATTTTCTTTCGCCAAGCTGTTTATTTTTTTTTCTTTCTGCCTTCTCTACTTCTTTTCTGCCATCAGCCAATGTTTTTTGATTGCTCCAGCATCTACAGAAACTATTGTTTTCTCTGCGTTCCTTGGTATCACCTTCATTTTTTCCCATCCTTCCTCTGCCCTTCGGCATCTTCCCTTATTTATTTGTTCTCTAATTCGTGATGTTCCCTGTTCTACAACTGTAAAAGTTTTTCATTCTCTTCCTAAATCTTTGCCCAACTGTGATGTAACCTAGGACATGAAGTGATGATACTTTGCACTTTTCCACGTAAAATCTTTTATTTCAAAGGAGTCAACATGTTTCACTGCACCGCAGCATCATCAGGACTAGCATAGAAGTTGATAACGCCAGAATGAACAGAGTCACGTGAAGAGGGTGGGGGGAGGATCCATGTGTATTGTCCTTTCCCTGGGTCAGGTGGGGTGGGGGGGGAGGGGAGGGGGGGGGGGAGAGAGTGGACTTCAGGTGCTGCGAGGGTTTGTTTTGGATTGACTGCGGGAGGTCAAGGAGTGGGGAATGGAAGGGGAAAACGTGCACGTCATTGGTGATGCTCTCTTTCATACTAACAGGATGAACATTTGTTCCCAAATGTCCGTTCTGATCCCCTTTTTCTCTCTGTGAAGCATTTCTGGGATAAAATCAGCCTGGTGTCCTCCTGCCAGGAGGTGAGCCGCAAACTGGGATTTCCCCTCCTTCTTTTCAAAGTCCCTCTTGTGCTCGCCTGCTCGGACCCTCAAGCTCCTTCCCGTCTGTCCAATGTAAGACGCCATACATCACAATCTAATCTATAAATTCCACTTTGGTCCCTGATATTGATGGAGTCTTTCACATTGGGAAGCACAGGTATTTGAGGTTGGTTTTGTTGTGGAAGGCTGTGGTTTGATGCCAACGTGATTCAGGAATTTACTGACCCTTACAAGGGGAGTGTCCGAGTTTGGGGTCTAGGATGTTGATGAAATTTGCAAGGCCACCCCCCATATAGGGTTATATATCCAATAACTTCATTAAAAAACAAGTTTGAAATATTTTATTGCCAATATAAGGCTTAAAATTTGACAATGGTACTTAAGGAAGTTTGGGTCAGGGGTAAAGTGCTTGCTTTACAAGGTCAATGTCCCTGATTCGAAACTCTCTCTCACCATTATTTTTCAACATCGCAGTTTCGTTGCCTGACTGTCCCTGATTTTACATATTTTTAACCTGTTTACCTGGGATACATTTTAACTATTTTACGTACTAATTAGGTAAATAACATAATTAGTACAATTTCATTCTTGAAACTGTAGTTCCTCACTGTACGGAACCTCACTGTAATTTACCTAAAATACGTAATTAGTGCATAATAAATGTAAGCGGTTGGAATATTCCTCCCGTCGAATGTTGCCCCATCGTCCACCGTCCGGCGACCTGTATGATGCGGCTGTCGGAATGTGCTGACGACCGAGGGCTCCCGTGCCTCGACCGGCCGAAAATGTGCTGCGCTCGCGAGAGGAGGCGGCCGGCGTCGGAAGGGGGGGGTGAGAGGGAGCAATGGACAGGCGGCGTATGTGAAGTCGATGGCCAGGAACGGACGCGCGATGCAGCATTAAAGGACGGATAAAAGGGCAACGGATGGCGGCGGAGAGGAGGTCGGAGACCGACGGGAGTCGAGTGATGTAGCAGGAGTGCAAAGAATAAAACGATTCTCATAAGCGTCTCTGAGTTTCCTTTCGAGATCCCTGCCAAATCGGTTCGGTGACCCAAGGGGGGAACCCGGGGTCTTACATTGGTGTCAGAAGTGGGATTTGGCAAATCTCGTGAGGGAACCCATTGACGAAGCGACCGAAATGGCGGGAAGGGTAAGCCTTGGGGGACGCGAGATGGACCTACAGCAGGCTATAACGGAGATGAGCGCGAAAATCCATGAGCTCAGCGAGGACAACGACAGACTTCGACAGGCAGGGACGGCCACGGGAGAAGAAGGCAGCAAGAAGGATTTTGCGTTACTCGCGGCGGTCGAAACGTTTTCGGGGAGGCCGGGAGAGTCAGTTTCTGCATTCCTCGACAAGCTAGAACGGGCGGCTAACCTGGGAGGCCTATCGGATGCAGATCGACTCAACGCGACCATCCTGCGTCTGAGCGGGGATGCAGCTGAGTACTTCGCAGTAAGGAAGAGTGCAGGACGGTGGGAACCTTTGAAGACCTCAAAGCACAACTCCTGCAGCGATACTGCAGCAAACGAAGCACCCGATTCTTCCCTGAGCTACTCGCGAACATGGACAGGGGCACTCAAAAGAGGACGTCGAGGCCTTCGCCGACAGAGTATGGAAGGTGAATAGCCAGACGTACAATGTGGCTGGGCCTGCGGAGTTTGCCGCCGCGACCCAATACGAGGCGGATCAACGATGCCTTCCTGATGCCTCGATGCCTTCCTGAACGGCCTGACCGGGGAGGTGGGTCGGCAATGCCACCTCACCTCGCCACAAAATTTCGACGATGCTGTCGAGGTTGCCATCCTGATCAAGGAGGTAGAGAGGCGTCCAATGAGAGAGGAGCCGGCGAGTCGCCGCATCTTCTGGGTGCCGAGAGAAGGGAGGTGCTTCAACTGCGGCGAATTCGGACATATGGCAGGGGCGTGCCGCAACCAGAGGAGGTGCTTCAACTGTGGAGGGGAGGACCACATCGCCTGTGAGTGCGGACAGAGGCAGCGGACGACAGGGTTAAACGGCGCCGGAGCCGGCAATGCCGGCGAATACGGCCCCCGCTAGGCGCCGTTCTTCCGAGGGTGGAGATTGCGGAAGGACCTGGTGATTTGGTGGCAGAATTGATCATCGCAGGGAAGGCAGCCAGGTTTCTGTGTGACACTGGCGCTCAGGTATCCCTTGTATGTAGTGATGTGTATGGGTGCTGGGGTGTTAGAAGGTCCCCCTGCCGCGTTAAAGGGATTACCGGTGACGTAATGAGAACTTTGGGGGAGAAAAAGGTTGATTTTAGTGTTAATGGGGTTCGCTATGGGTTTCTTATGCAGGTAGTGGATAGGTTAGGAGGTTACGATGTGATTCTCGGTTTACATTTTTTGCAAAGATTTGGTTGCTCTATTGATATTAAGCAAGGGAATCTTGCTATAGGTAACGAGAGGTGGAATCTGAGGGGTAGCCAAAGGGAGGAAGTGGACACTGAAGTACGAAGGGAGACACTGAGAGATAGGAGCGTAGCGGAAATTTTAGTCCGCCTGACGAAGACAGAAACGTTGCCTGGGCGGTGCGAAAGATTATTTCGCATTAGGATGCCTGACTGTTGTGTTCCGACGGGCGCTGATGTCTTTGTAGAGTCAAAACTTGAGGATTTGGAGGGTTGCTTCGTAGCCAGAAGTATGTCAAGGGTAAACAACGACCGGGACATTGTGCTTAAGGTAGCTAATTTTAACGAGGGGGAAGTTACGTTAAGGAAAGGGACGGCACTCGCTTCCGTCACGGAATGGGAGGAGAAACAGGTGGAGGAGGGAGGCGGCCCGTATCGGTGAGTGCGTACGGTAAGGCGCTGTGAAGATGAAATCAATTTCGCGGAAAAACTCGTCCATTTAAGTCAGGAGCAGCGGGCTACTCTTTTACCAATTCTTAACGAGTATAAAGACTTATTTTCGTGTAAGGGACTACCGCCACCGACAAAACTGGTGTCCCACCATATTCCGACGGCAGACAAGAGACCAATTCATAAAAAGCCGCACTGTATACCATTCCACCTGAAGGAGGTAGTGGAAAAATTGGTGAAGGAACAGCTGGAGGCAGGTATAATAGTGCCCAGTACTAGCCCCTGGGCAGCCCCGATTGTCGTCGTTCCTAAGAAGTCAACAGATGGCAAACCTTCTTACAGGTTTTGCGTGGATTATAGGGCCTTCAACTCCGTCACTACACCCGATGTATACCCGTTGCCGAATATAGTCGAGACCTTAGACTACCTAGGGAACTGCCGTTACTTCTCCACGATGGACTTGACAAGCGGATACCATCAAATCCCTCTGGACGAGGAGTCGCGTCCAAAATCAGCATTTTCCACGGAGGGGGGGCATTGGGAATACACTAGAATGGGGGTCGGGCTTCGCAATGCTGCTGCAAGTTTTCAGAGGCTAATGGATGGCGTTCTCCGCAGTCTTAAGCCGGCACATTGCCTTGTCTATTTAGACGACGTGGTCGTGTTTAGTTCCACCATTGAGGAACATGCAGAGTGGTTGAGAGGTGTGTTGGAGAGGATGAAGACCGCAGGGTTGACGCGTAAGTTCAAAAAATGTCATTTCGCTCATCGCTAATTACCTGGGCCATGTAGTAACAAAGGACGGTATCTTCCCGGACCCGGTGAAACTCTCGGTCGTGAAGGAGTATCCCTCCCCAAGTTGCACGAAGGAATTACAATCCTTCTTAGGTTTGGCGAACTATTATCGGAGATTTGTGAGAAACTACGCCCATGTCGCAAAGCCTTTGACAAGGCTACTAAAAAAGGGTGCGACGTTCAGTTGGTCAGGCGATTGCGAGGCGGCAATGGGGGAGTTAAGACTGCCCTTACCAACAGCCCTATTTTGATTTACCCTGATTTCAGTAAACCCTTCATTGTCTCCGTTGATGCCTCCAACTATGCCTTGGGCGCGGTCCTCTC
This sequence comes from Platycnemis pennipes, assembly GCA_933228895.1. Classification (NCBI taxonomy): domain Eukaryota; kingdom Metazoa; phylum Arthropoda; class Insecta; order Odonata; family Platycnemididae; genus Platycnemis; species Platycnemis pennipes. The sequence goes on from OW121849.1 coordinate 1,598,529, forward strand.
TCAGGAGGTAGACGGAGAGGAGCATCCCGTGGCTTATAGCTCTAGGCAACTTAACAACGCCGAAATTAATTACTCTGCAACAGAGAAAGAGCTTCTGGGTGTCGTCTGGGCAGTGAGTCATTTCCGGTGCTACTTGTATGGGCGGAAGTTTAAAATAGTCACAGATCACGCGGCCCTCAAATGGTTATTTAGCCTTAAGGACCCTTGTAGCCGCTTAGTGAGGTGGACATTAAAATTAAGCGAATTCGACTATGAGTTGTACACAAACCTGGGAAACTCCACTTAAACACCGACGCACTTAGCCGAAAAGTGCGTGTAGTTGAGCGGGATGCCATTGATGACATAATTGCCCAACAAAATGCCGATTCCCACTGTAAAAGGCTGCGGGGCCGGAGGGGATTCACAGTGAAGGAGGGTATGTTGTACAGGAGGACAATAAAAGGTGATAGTCCCTGAGAGGTTGAAAGGGGAAATTATTAGGAACTTCCACGAACACCCTTTGTCAGGTCATCTGGGAGCCCAACCTACGGTGGAGAGAGTGCGAGCTATTTATTGGTGGCGCGGAATGGCGAAGGACATAAAGAGAATCCTAAAAGATTGCATCGCGTGTAACCGCCGGAGTCCCCATGGGAGAACGAGGGCACCACTTCAGGAGTTGCCCTCCTCAAACAAACCGTTTGACTTCCTGTCATTGGACACCATTGGTCCCCCCCTCCCGTAGTCTGAACGGGAATATTTACATTCTCTCCATACTCGATAATTTCTCTCTTTATCTGGAGATGGTCCCGTTGCCGGACCAAAGAGCGGAGACGATCGAATCAGCCTTCGTGAGGAAGTGGGTTCTTAGGTTTGGTATACCCGACAAAATTCTTACAGACCAGGGCACCAACTACATGTCGGAATTCTTCAGGAACATCTGTAAATTCATGAAAATTTCCCACCTTCGCACATCTCCTTACCATCCGCAGGCTAATGGGAAGATAGAGCGGGTGCATCGGACGATTGCTGATATCCTTAGTCATTATGTGAACGACGGGGGCAGAGACTGGGATACATGGCTACCCTATGCCGTCACGGCCTACAATACCAGCGTCCACCGAAGCACCGGGTTTCCCCCTCATGAGGTAATTTTCGGCCATGAAATGCACTCCCCATTCGCGCATTACGATGCGGAACGCTGGGAGTTCGATAATGTGTATATGCAAGAGCTGAAGGAAAAATTCGAAACAATGTGGGATAGATGCAAGGAAAATGACAGGCGAGCGCGGCGCAGGAGGGCTGCAATGCTCAATAAGGGTACACAGGATGTGACGTATGAATGTGGCCAATACGTGTACTTAAGCGATCCGTGTATGAAGGCGGGCGGCGCGAAGAAGTTTCATTACCCATGGAAGGGCCCTTATTTGGTAACGGAGGTGTTGCCTCCGTGCAATGTGCGAATCCAGCTACCTTACAGATCCCTGTTGGTGCACAAAAACCACTTGAAACTGCACTCAGGAAACCCGCCCACCCGAGGAATGCCCCATTGCGGAGAACGCCGTCGAGGAAGGCCCAGAAAGCTCCCTTCCCCGCCCCCTGAATCAGCGGAATTGACGTTTTGCCCCGTCAACCCAATCAAAGACACCCCCTCTGCTCAGGTCCCCCCTTCCACTTTCTTGGAGCCCCCTAAAATAGAGGAATCGAAGGACGAAGAGGACATTGAAGAGCGGACCAGCGCGGAGCCGACATCGCCATCGGAGCCCCCTATAATTGAGGAATCGAAGGACGAAGAGGACATAGAAGAGCGAACCATCACGGAGCCGAGATCGCCAAGCGCCGAGAGAGAGTTGCCACCCCCGGATCGAGACGAGAAGCCTACCCTACCCAGGAGAGCGTGGAGGAGCCCAGAGGTGCGGTGCCGAGAGAGCCCCGACCGCACGAACAGCTGAGGGACCCTTATCTCCTGAGGCCCCGACCTACTGCCTCCAGAGCCGTGGGGAGTACGCGGACTGCCATCCCCCCCCTCCCCTAAGGCGCACTCCGCTCCAGAAACCGCGGAAGAGTCACAGTCGCCTCCCTATCATCTAAGGACACGGAAGTAAGAGATATGATTTATCTGGGGCTCGTGCTCGCGGCGTGTGTGTTAGGAGGCAGTGGAGTCGAAATTACGAGATCGGACAGCGGGGTTATATTCGAGAGGGGACGGGATGTATTGCTGTCGGAACACTCATGGATGGTAGTAATAAATTTTGATTTGCTCAAATTTAGAAGAGAGTGTGACAGCTTGGCAAGGGAAATGGACTGCGTTAAGCAGAAATTAGGGGAAGCGGGCCCCAAGTTGGGGGGCATAAACTACCAACTGACCCTTAAAAAGTTTTATTCAGAGTATGAGGGGATACAGAAGGAAATGGAAGTGTTTGAGGACTTGTTAGAGAAGAAGAGATATAGAAGGGGTTGGATAAATGCAGGCGGGGCACTTCTCAAGACTGTTTTCGGCACTCTGGACGATGAAGACTTGAAAAAACTTAACACGAGGATCAACGAAGTGGAGAGGCGACGAGGGCACCAAAGAGCGGAACTCGAAAATCATATGTTCATGATCCGCGCCTTGGAGGGTCGAGTGGTGAACAATACTAAATTCTTGCGCAGCCTCGTCTCTGAGTACCTGGACCGAGATAATTTGACAATGCGATATTTATCTGCAACAGAGGAGAGACTAGATGACGAAGACCGCCTCAGGAGGTTGGGCCATGCGCTCATTGATGCCCGCATTGACATCGTCAGTCTCCGTACGGCCATCGAGGACAGCGTTAATAATAGACTCAGCAGTGTTCTACTCCCCCCGGAGAAGTTACTAGAGATCCTTCGCCGAATCGAAGAGAGCATCCGACTACCTCTCTACATGATTAGCCCCTGTAGTCAAGAGAGCCTGTGTATTATGGAATGGCCGAGGCTTCGGCTATTGTTTCCGGGACCCAGTTGCGGTTAATCGTAGAAGTTCCGCTCGGAAACAAGGAGAGCACTTACGAGCTGTATCAAGTGCATACTTTCCGGTGCACCTGGAGGGTTTGGGACATGCTTTAGAGTGGGAATTAAGGGAGCTCCTCCTCGTCAGCCCCGATCGTAATTTCCATTCGGAGATTAGTAAGGATCAATTGGGAAACTGCAAGAGGGGCCCATTGCAAATATGCCCGATGCGGTTCCCACTATTCGGTCATTTGGCAGAAACGTGCGAGTACAATCTATTTATGGGCAAGCCTAGTGAAAGATGCGAAGGGGCGATAAGGAAGCAGGAAGCCCCGTATTTTCGTAAAACGAACTTGGGGTGGGTATTCTCGGTAGCGAACTCTACCGATGCCACCTTTCTCTGTCGGAACTTGACTGGAGCCATCCCAGCGTTCACTCGTACGTTGAATGGGAGCGGGGTTATTCGTGGGGGCCAGCATTGTGATATAAGCGGTGGAACCTTCAAGCTGATGGCGGCAGTCCACGGGGAGATGGTCGTCGAAGGGGAACTTCCAGAGTTGCTAATTCCCCCTTTACCATTTAAGGCACGCAGCCTGATGGGAAATTTAAATGCGACCGGGCTGATTCTTTTACACGAGGCAGTGCATTCCGCCTTGGAGGAGGGGCGGCAGATAAGTATACACGCGGCCATCAGTGATGCGAAGGACTTGAGAAAAACCGAGAAAATCAGGCGCCTCCATAAGGTGGGATCTGGGGTGATATTAGTGATAGGGGAGTTTTAGTATTTTGGTTGAAGCGCTATAGCAATAAAGTGGCCCCAAACAGCGAGTGCCGCCCTACTCACGCCCACAGTGATGCCAAAGTCGACGCAATGAATGTGACAGTAGTGTTACCACACGAGGATTCGCATCGGCCATCGCTGTCGGAGAACACGGGAAATGAAGCGTAAGCCTTGTGAACTGTAAGTTTGAGTGACTATTTAAGGAGACAATAGGAGTCTGTGTCGTCCTGCAAGGCTTGCGGTGAAGGTTTCGACCATTTTAGTTTTGGGTATTGTGATTCTCTGTCACTTTTTCATACATTTCAGGTACCCCGTCGAGAAGGCACCTTTTAATCAGGAGATTAAAGATGGTTTGGGGGGAGGGTGATGTAAGCGGTTGGAATATTCCTCCCGTAGAATGTTGCCCCATCGTCCACCGTCCGGCGACCCGTACGATGCGGCCGTCAGAATGTGCTGACGACTGAGGGCTCCCACGCCTCGACTGGCCGAAAATGTACTGCGCTCGCGAGAGGAGGCGGCCGGCGTCGGAAGGGGGGGTGAGAGGGAGCAACAGACAGGCGGCGTATGTGAAGTCGATGGCCGGGAACGGACGCGCGATGCAGCATTAAAGGACGGATAAAAGGGCAACGGATGGCGGCGGAGAGGAGGTCGGAGACCAACAGGAGTCGAGTGATGTAGCAGGAGTGCAAAGCATAAAACGATTCACATAAGCGTCTCTGAGTTTCCTTTCGAGATCCCTGCCAAATCGGTGCGGTGACCCAAGGGGGGAACCCGGGGTCTTCCATAAAGTTAATTACGTTATTTACCGAAATCACATAATTACTATGTGGTGGTCTCGGAAATACGTCCGCATGCCCTGTCGTTATTTGCGTACGAAATTAATGGAAGAGCATGAAGTGTGATCGTAATTTTTAATTTCCGTATCCTTGAACACGCGGTCCAGATGCACGAACAACATTTGTCTCATTTGCCTGGTGCCGTGATTTTCCAACGCTGTGCTTTTTTTCTCGCGGCTGAGCTTAAAGTCACCGAGTGCGTCCACTGGGTTGCGGATGGAGGGTCGACCTCTAGATATAGAGGTTAGCTGCGAGATAAGCGAGTTTACTAGTCGAATAAGCAGTCGTGGACAAAAAGCGACGGCATTCCAAGGGCGTATTGGTCTATACTTGGGTAAGGTAGGCCTTAAATAATACATAACCTGTGAAGATGCTGTGACTTGGCGATGAAGGCCGCCAACAATTAAATTCTCATCACCCGGAGGAGAAGAGGGCAGCAGCTCTTCTTCACATGAGTGAAGGTGGAGACCACAGTGGTCGGTACAGCGACACTCATGTCACTTCAGGCATGGTAACATTTACTTTAATGGCTGTAGTACTGCGATGTGGAAGGCAAGGGGAAACCACCACATTATTATCCCGAGGAGTCGCAGCTACTCCACTCTTTCCTTTATTATCAAGACCTGATGGCACCCTCTTGAGCAAAATATTCCGGAGGTAAAATAGTCCCCCATTCGGATCTCCGGGCGGGGACTACCTGAGAGAGTACATCAGTCAAGTGTGATACTCATTTTAGGGTAGGAACGTGGAACGTGCGATCACTTCGGACCTGCGGAAGACTGGAGAACCTGAAGGTGGAAATGCGGAGAATGGACCTCGATGTATTGGGAATCAGTGAAAGGAGATGGCCCGAAGAAGGAGACTTCTGGAGTAAAAGTTATAGAATTAATCACTCCGAATCACAAAATGGTCACGCTGGAGCAGGCATAATGCTCAGGAAGAGTGCAGGACTTCGTGTAAAGAGCTTCCTGCAATACAGTGAAAGGATTATAATGGTTAAAATTGAAACTAAAGCTACAGATACCATTGTGGTGCAAGTTTACATACCTACGTCGGACTACGAAGATGAAGAAGTGGAAGACGTCTACGAAGATATCACTGAAGTAATAAAACAGGTAAGAGGAGAAGAAAACCTAATTATTTTAGGAGACTGGAACGCTGTCGTCGGCGAAGGACAAGATGGAGGAATAACTGGAAAATATGGATTGGGAAATCGAAACGAAAGAGGAGACAGGCTGCTGAAGTTCTGCACACAACAGAAGTTAGTGGTTACTAACACATTGTTTAAAAATCACAACAGAAGAAAATACACGTGGAAGATGCCAGGAGACAGAGGAAGATTTCAAATAGACTACATTTTAGTGTAGCAGAGGTTCAGGAATCACGTGAAGGACTGCAAAAGCTACCCGGGTGCAGACATCGACAGCGACCATAATTTAGTGATGATGAAATGCCATCTAAAATTCAAGAGATTGAAGAAAACAGTAAAGAACATTTGGCAAGTAGAAAAACTAAAGGAGACTCAAAATCAGCTGGAATTTCAAAAAGCAGTAGAAAACAACATAGGAGAGGACCAGACTGAGAAACCTGTAGATGAGCGTTGAGAAAACGTTAAATGTGGACTACAAAAAGCCGCAAAAGAAGTTCTTGGAATAAGAAAAGCTGTTAAGAAGAAACCATGGATCACGGAAGAAGTCTTAGACTTGATTGAAGAAAGAAGAACGTACAAGAATGCGAAAACTGAATAAGGGCAGCTTTGCTACAAAAGAATAAGGAACGAAGTAAGTAGCAAAGCCAGGAAAGCTAGAGAAATGTGGATGAACAATCTGTGCGAAGATGTACAAAACAACCTTACCATTGGAAAGGTGGAAGCTGCCTATAGGATAGTGAGGAACCACTTCAAGGAACGGAGCGCAAGATACAATGCTATAAGGGACAAGAATGGAGAACTTTTGATTGAAAATGAAGACAAAGTGAAGAGATGGAAAGAATATCTCGAAGAGTTATACAATGGGAACGACCTCAGCACGAAAGTGATTGAAGAGGAAAGCGAAGTCGGGAAGGATGATATGGGATCATCAATATTGGGATCGGAATTCGACGCAGCAGTAAGGGACCTTCGGATGAATAAGGCTTCTGGAATTGATGATATACCCGCAGAACTGATAAGGAATGCGGGAGAGAGGACATTGGCCCATCTTTATAATGTCATCTGCGACATGTACTCAACAGGAGAAATACCCAGGGACTTAGAGATAAAACATCATCATTCCTATTCCCAAAAAGAAGAGAGCAGAGAAATGCGAAAATTTTAGGACTATAAGCCTGACGACACATGCATCGAAGATATTGACAAGGATCATCTAAAGAAGAATAGAACGAAAAGCAGAGGAGTTCCTGGATGAAGACCAATTCGGATTCAGGAAAAGTAAGGGTACAAGAGGAGCAATGTTGGCACTTAGGCTGCTTATAGAGAAGAGAATGGAGAAGAAGAAACCGACCTTCATTGCATTTGTGGATTTAGAGAAGGCTTTCGACAACGTGGATTGGAATTCAATGCTTGATATTCTGAAAGGAATTGGAGTTTCCTACAATGATCGAAGAATTATCCACAATTTGTATAAAAACCAAGTAGCTGTGATTAAATCTGGACCCAGCTGTGAAGAGGCAAGAATAAGGAAAGGAGTGAGACACGGCTGTGCACTGTCTCCCGTAATTTTTAATGTTTACATTGAGAGAGTCATCAATGAAATCAAGGAGAAGTGTTCTGGAGTGAACATCCACGGAGAAACAATCAGCATGCTACGATTCGCTGATGACATAGCCTTCATAGCAGAGACAGAGAAGGAGCTGAATAAGATGCTAACAACCATGGAAAGGACAATGACCAGACATCAGCTGAAGATCAATAAGAAGAAAACTAAGATATTGGTGTGCAGCAAAAGAGAAGAGGCCAAAACCAACGTTAAACAAGGAAAACAGAAACTGGAAGAGGTGAAAGAGTTCTGTTACCTGGGAATCAGAGTAACCGACGATGGACGAAGCAAGAAAGAAATAGTGAGTAGAATAGCCCAGGCAAAGAGGGCATTCTATCAAAAGAAGAATCTACTCTCAGCTGGAAATACAAGCTTGGAAATAAGGAAGCAATTCATTCAAACGTATATCTGGAGCATGTTCCTTTACGGCAGTGAGGCATGGACGATGACAGCAGCGGAGAAGAAAAGGGTGGAAGCATTCGAAATATGGTGCTATCGACAAATGATGAAGATAAAATGGATCGACCGAGTGACAAATGAAGAAGTTCTAAGAAGAGTGGGAGAAAAGAGAAGTCTGCTGAAAACTATAAAAAGAAGACGGGACAACCTAATCAGCCATATCTTAAGACACATTGGCCTGATGAAGACAACCGCCGAGGGAGAAGTGAACGGGAAAAATGGAAGAGGCAGGCCTTGTATGAGTTACATGGAGCAGGTCGTAAAGGACGTGAAAGAGAGGAACTACGTTGGTATGAAAAGGTTGGCCAATAGAAGAATCGAGTGGAGGGCTGCGTCAAACCAATCCTAGGATTGTTGACCCTTGATGATGTGCTTTTTTGGAAAAACTAATGGCAAGAGAAAAAAGAACTTGAGCTCTGCAATCATATAATTGTAAGTATCTACTGAAATGTTCGGGTGATTCTAACATGCTCCTGAAAATTTGCAATATATTAATTCTTCAGTATTATTTGTTACCGCAGGTATTTTATCAGCTTCGAAGTAGAGCCTCTCCCTGGTTCATCGAGGATGCAAAATATATCTTCTAGCTTAGAAGGCATCACAGAGCAGCAGAATTTATTTTCTGATGCTTTCAATCATTGTGCCATGCTTCTTCGTGAAGGCGGGCATACAATGTAGTGAGAAAATGCAGTGGTATCAGAACACATCGCAGCTGTTGGACTGGAAATGTTTAACAGGATTTTGGCAATGATGGATGAGATGGACTTCACTATTCAGGAAGAGTTCATGGAAGAAAAGGATCTGGAATCAACTGCATTCCATTTGGAGATGTCATCTTCAACAGACGATGATGCAGTGGAAGGGAAGTCCTCATCTTTAAGTGATTACAATGTGAATCCCTCTCTGAAGAAGAGTGTCAGAACCCCGTTGGATACTAAAGTGAAGGTTGTAACATTGGCCACACTCCATCCAAAGTGATCTCTCAATCCACTATGCTCTCTGGTGACCCATCGGTTGAGGAACTCACCGCTTGGGAAATAGACGTAAGATCCAGAGGAACCCAAATGCACAAGTGCGAAACGACAGACAGGTGGACTTATGATAGATTTTGTGAGTTCCGGGCTAACGGAGAGCAAGTGACCACAAGAATGATCCAACAGTGGGCAGCCTCAACACAGTTTTCCAGTGATAATTTCAAATTCAGGGCATCACTGAGTGGGGCCAATCGCTTCAAACGGAAGCACAGAATAAGGCAGAGGAAGGTAACGCGGAGAAGTTGTCTGCCAATGATATAATTACAGTGGGGTGCATCAGCCAATTAAATAAAATGACACATTCCTACACAGTCCAATACAGTTTAACTTACTCCAGTGGTCTATTACCCAAAGTATTTGTAATAGTAATCTGTTTGTAAGAGGAGGCAGGGCGATTTGGTCCAAAAGTGAAACTTGAAGTTGAGGAGGCTGTTAATCGATTTCAATATGTTTTTGTGACTTCCTCAAAGTCAGGGAAGCTATTGGGCAACATGTATGAACTGCATTCAGACCAAGTGCTACAGCCATATTGTCTGCCAATGATATAATTACATTAATTAGTTCCCAAGAGCAAAGCATGAAAATCATTCAGCCCATTTGCCAGCCATGCGATGTTTATTTTCATAGGCAAGTCAAAATCTTCATCTCTATGATACAAAATTCTTCGTGCCTTCTGCAGAAAAATTGTGATTTAACACGTTGAATAGATACGATTAAAAGCCATTCCCTCATTAGCTTTCGGCCCCTGTGTTTAAGCCAATGATGAATAGATATGATTAAAATCCATTCCCTCACTCATCATTAGTTTTCGGCCCCTGTGTTTAAGCCAATGCTATTGTATGCATGGTTTGCGAGTGGACTATTGAATGAAAGACAGATAATCTTAAATGTAAAACGAGTTGTTTCTCCAGATGATTTTCTAAAATCGAAACGTAACAAGGCTCGCCAAGTGTTCATGGTTCAAGCGCACATACACTGCTTTAAATGCTATTATGATGATTACCATCCAGGTGTTTGCAATAGTTTTTGCAGTTAATTGAAGTAGTTACTGTGATATAATAAAAATGGATTTTTTAATATGCACACCAAGATCCTGAGGAAATGATTTATTTTGGAAGAATTGCCTTTTTATTCCTAACTTTTGCTGCCTTCTCACTCCATTCCGAAATACAGAAAGGGATCCCAGTGGCAAAAGAGTGGGAGGACGTAAAATGTTTGGGAAACCGATAGGGGGGCAGGCAGCTACACTTGGAAAGGGTTTCTTCAACCAACGCCAAGGGAAATTTTTTCACTCAAAGCATGTAAATTGGAGTTTTTTTGCTGAGGATCATAAGTGATTAAGTGGGAGTGCCTCGTATGCAGTGGGGAGGCAAGAGCCAAGAAGACAACTCACCTCCAGATCCTCATGTGCAGTGTAGACGAGGAGGAGGTTGAGGAACACCAACTGTCGAGGTGGCCGCCTCACCACCAGCTCCTGAAGGAGTCCCAGTCCCACGGCGGCCCTGCTCGTGTCCCCACACAGCTGGCGGAGGAGTTCCGTGGCCTCCTCTGTTATCAATGGCGCTTCAAGATAAAGCCGAGATATCAATCTACAACAGAGAAATTGACAAAGAAAAAATCACCGCCTTTGTAACAAAAATAAATATCTGTCACACATCAATCAAGACACATCTCACAACAGCACGATGAACCAGGTGCGTGGAGGAAACTTGTGCCCACTCACTCAAAGACCAGCAAGAGGGCCACGTGCTATTTCATCAAATGGCGTCATTTGCCATACTTTTTTATTTCCGAATCTGATACAGAGTTTGCAGAATAAAAAGACCCATATTTTCCCATTCCTCCATCTGTCACATAGTTCTCGGGTTATAAGCAGGAAAAAAATGTTTCCATGTGCTGGATTGGGTGTGCAAACGACTCATCCACTTGGCACACACAACCGCAACTGGGAATGCCCATCATCTCCCCCAACCACCAGCACTATGCACGGGGGGCGCACACACACACACTGCCAGTGTGCTTGTTACACACCAGGCAGGGTTTTATTGATAGGGATTGCATATTCGACTACATCGTCATTTGTGGACTCTATTAACGTGGTAAAACGTGGAATCCATTAAATATCTTGGAATAAGACTGACACATGATCTTTCCTGGGGTAAACTTGTACGTGAAATAATGGGTCAAGCTAATCATAAACTGGGATTCTTCAAAAGAGTACTGGGTAAATGTGACGATCATGTACGAGAAATCAGCTATTTTTCTCTTATTAGACCTCATTTGGAATACGCTGCCAGTATATGGGAACCACAAGAAATCGGCTTAAATAATGAACTTGAATGTGTGCAGCAAAGATCGGCAAGATTTGTAAAGGGACAGTACGATAATTATAATAGTGTAACCATTCTATTAAATGAATAAAAATCGGAATCATTATCAGATCGCAGGTTGAAATTTAGACTTAATCTCCTAAATAAATTCCAAGATAATATTTTCACTGATGATGCTAAAAATATTCTGCACATCCCAACTTACTATGGTAGATTGGACCATAATCACAAAATTAGAGAAATTGCTTGCCAAACTGATAGATTCAAAATGTCCTTTTCTCCTCATACAATTAGGGATATGAATAATGGTAAATATGTCCAATAGGAGTGTAACAATGTAGAGCATAGGTAGCACTGCATGTTGGCATAAGGACTTAAGCTAACCCAACTAACAGCATGTTTTTGCATGTATGCTTTGCTATTTTTACCTTTTTTAAAAAGCGAAGTTTAGACTAATATATTATTACTAATCCTTTTTTATGTATGATATGTAGTACATGTTTGGTGAGAATTCACCTCCTGCCACACACCTTTACGGTGACTTGCAGGGTATTATGTAGATAGAAGTAAATCACAATTTGTGAAGAAGTATATAGATTTCAGAACACATTTATTCGTGCCACAATGTACGCAAAAGTACCTGGTGAATTGCGTTCTTTGGCTATCTCGGGTTATTCACGGGATGCCTCACAGGGGAGCTGTATGAAAGTAGGCCTCCCCCCCCCCCCCCCTCCACTTGTCCCGCCAAAACAGACGAGAGGAGGGGATGACGTACAAGTCTCTCTCGTGCTGCTCGTTCGGAGGGCATCCACTTATGCATATTTTAATCTTTAACTTTTGAGTGAATATGGCTCTGGTTAGAATATTATGTTTTTCACCAAAGTTCATGCCTAGCTACAATGTAACAATTTCGCTAATAAAATGGTGATGTTTGATGGAAGTACACACCCCCATACTCACTGTAGCTTCAAATGAAATAATAAGCTGACAAATAGCAGCAATACACCTCTCATTTAATCACTTTTCACACCATTGGCAGGAGATTGAACATAAAACGACACCAAAGAGAGGCCACATCTATTGCCATCACAACACAATGAATTCGATGCAGTCTTTGGAGAAGAATGTTAGGGCCAGCCGTGGCATCGCTGCTCTGACGATGGACCATGCATCACATTTTTGAGACAAGGGAAGAGAGATCCCGACAAACACATTCTGTCAACTACAAAAGAAGCCACTAGGAAATATGCAACCAGAAAGCATCGTAGAGCACATGGACACGCAAGAAGCAGACAGGGCATACGCACACCCAGAGACACACGCTCACACACACACACCAACGCAAACAACCATCTGCCTTCTTGAGGTTGTTCTTACTCACGTGTCTCTGTCCTTGGCATCATGTTTCTCCAGGAGACTTTCTATCATGCCACAAAGTAATCGGTTGTAGGATTCTGGAGGGTTGATGTGTGACCGCAAAAAGGCAGGCATTCTGCTGAAACCTTGCATGAAGCTATACTCCTCATACAACCAAGCAAATGCAAGATCAGTGCGGCTTTTCAAGTCTTCAAGAATGAAATTCCTGACAGCTGAAAAAAATAAAACCACTAGAGTCACCATGGAGGTTTACATAATTTAGACAGAACAAGTTCATAGTAGATGTGTCTAGGGCTTTTAGGGCCCTGGGTCCACTATACTTCACCAGAAAAATAGTCATTCGAGCCCTGAATGATAAAATTGTAGAGAAAAACCTCTTGGAGGAGAAGGACACCTGAGTTCCGCTTGCCCAAGGCTGCCATAAATACAATCCACACAATGTGTAAGCAATCAAAAATTAACTTGTGGTTACGGAACCTAGCTGGAAGGTGGCTGGGTGGTAAGAGGTTCAGTGAGATTTAGTCTTTTTAGTGCCAATTTGCTTTTGCAGCATAGTTTGTGAGTGGCCTCAGAAACCAAAACGCGCTCCATTAACATGGACACAAGTCACTTCTGCCAAGATCTATCCGTTGCTGTGTAGATCTCCGGGATGTTTGTCTGTCCGCATACGGGGACAATTTTGATTTAGTGCATGAGAGGTGGGGTCTCCAAGAGCACCACCACTACTTATTTTACTCCACACACCATTCAGCGAGTTTGAAACTGTTGAAATCTTATTAACCCTTTGCAGACCAAATTCATTTTTGATCTGATTTTTATGATTCCTTTTATTTTATTTTGTAGTTCAATGGCTAATTATGATTAGGATTCCGTAGGAAAACACAAACAAAAATTTTTTAACAGGTTTTTGAGCATATGTAAACAAGGTTTACATATTTTTCAAAAAGAGCATATGCGTGGTAAATAATACATGATTTCATTGATGGTTTCTGGTGTCACTTAATGGAATTTACTTGTATTCATTATGAATGACAAAATAAACCATGTGCTTCCACATTTATTTATCTTGCGCTACTACGACCATGGTTTCAACGATTAACGTCATCATCAGGGTTAACGTCATCACCTGATGATGACATTAATCATCAAAACCATGGTCACAGTAGCGCGAGATAAATACATGTGGAAACACATGGTTCATTTTGCCACTCAACGCGATTTCATGTTTATAGAGAAACAAATCAATAGTTTAAAAGAATTTAATTGCCTAATTTGGATAAACAATTACTTGTGATACATTGGAAAACAATGAAGATGCATATTTTCTCTCTCTCTCTCGTAACACTGGAGTCTAGTATTTTTTATGCAGACTACCCTACCATGGGATTCTTTATCCAAAATGTGCCCCCCTTTATACTGAAACATCTTAGGCACCGGACGAGTCAATATTTTGGTGTGTAGTCACAAGACACTCGTCACTACATCATGTAGGAATTCTAAGTGAGTTTTTGCCCCCTTCCCATAATCCCTATGCACAAGACATAAACCTACAACACTCATATTTAGGGCATTAGAAAATTGATTCCACCCCCATTTCTTGCTTCGAAGTTTTGGTCTGCAACTACTTAGATGTCTGTCTTGTTGCATCAACTCACCCCTTCCCCATTTAATATTTTTTTACCAAATGCATTATTTCAATCTTTTTCCCATCCTTACTTGAAAATCTCTTTACAGTACATAGTGGTTTGTGAGTGTAGCAATTGGATGCTAATGTCACAGCTGAATCATCATCCTATCGACACATAAATATACCACTCCTTCACATTGAATGTGCGACATTCAAATGTTGTGCAGCGCTAGTCAGAAAAAACGACCATGAGGTGCCCGCCCACCTTCTTTAGGAGATAAGAAGACCAACCGTTCAGTAATCCCTTCGTTCCTTCTGCTAAAGACGGAAAGGTTGGGGGAGGGGAGGATGAGGTTTGCTTTCGGTTAGAGCTTCCCAAGGCTCCGCCAGAAGGAAGCCGTGATGCAGCATTGTCAAATCGCTGTCAACTCGGGACTTTGAAACATTTCGGCTCTGAAGATGTAACATTTTATTTTGGACGTATTTGATGCACCCATGCATATGCATGCTACTCTGTTGTATTTGGAGGTTCAGAATTGTTTGTGACACAGCCCCATACTAATGTTAGCCTGTATGCTATTTATTTAATCTCAAAATCTTGCCCATGTACTTCTCACTTCAACCTATTTTAGCTTGACATTGAGTATTTTCACCACTTAAACTCTGTAGAGCGAATGCTTTAGTGTTCTAGCCATGAACTTCGCTCTTTGTTGCACTGGCCAGTAATGACAAGATTGTATTCCAAGTATTGGTTTTACATTTGCCCACTCTTTTAGTTTGATTTTTCTTAAGGGATGTGTTTTAAGAGCAGCTGCAGGGACATTCTGTGGGGAAACATGTAACTGACTGATATTTGATGAATATTTATAATAGCTAAGGATGAATGTAGCACTATTATGACCATTAACATTTTTAAAAATCAGATTTTTTTAAATTCACAGTGACGAGTTACGGCAAATATCCAGTTATCTGGTTCAATAAGCCTCTTGAGTGTTGCTAGGAGATTATTTGAACAAACTTTCAGAATTTTTAAGGATTGGGTTTTTGAGATATCGCTCCTTCAAAATGCAACATTTTTGCATACTTAAGATGGTCAGTTTCAGGAACTGTATGCATTAAAACTGAGAGGTAAAATTACTGGGGATAGAAACCAAACAGTAGTACAGAATGGTGCAATCGCTTAGCAGATTAAATCCCTCTTTAGTTATTAAAAAAATCCAAACTTCGAGAAAAATGTAAATTTTCCATCCAACAACAAATTATTTGTTCAGTGTTTAATTGACTGTTGTACAGGTGTTTTGGAGCAAGGTGCACTTCAAAAACAAAGAAAAGTAGAAGGTTCTAGTCCAAATAGTTTCAGAGCAATAGAGATTTGAAAAATTGCATTCCTCACCACTTTCACAATTAGCGGGTTTTTTTGCCATTTTCAAAATGCTGCAAATTGGTCAAAAATTTTTTTCCCTAAAACTTTTTGTGAGATGATTATTCTGTCATGTAGGAATCTATATCTATATAATTTGGGAAGTGTCCATCCATCTGTCCGTCCGTCCGTCCCCCCCTCTATCTCGCAAACGGTTTGTCCTAGAGAGATACCCTAAACTGCATTGTGTTTCTAGCCCTCTGAAAGGCCCGGGAAAACTCTTCCCGTTTTTTCCATGTCCCGGGTTCGATTCCTGGTGCCAATAATGTGTTTACATTGGTTTAAATTGATTTTTTCAGTTTATGAAAGTGCAAGGGTTTTTTCTTTCACTCAGTAAAATTACTAAATATTAATCGATTTCTTTAGTTCTTTTTTATTTTAACGGGAAAATGTTTAAACTTTCTTATTCTTCCAACCGATTTATACTTTGTCCTCGAAGTTTCTGTAAATCATGTAATTGATGTCGTAAGTTACTGTTTTTTCCGAGCGTTGCTAAGGCCTTTGCCATTGTCGTTCCCGAAATCGTGGATGCTTATACAGTGCGTCGTATTCCGTGAACTGCATTGTGCTGTACACGGGGATAATGGAAGATGTTAAAGGAGGAATTTGCCGCTGATTCTTGAGGCATGGTAGGCCATTTCTTCCGGCACAGACAAACGTCCTGACTGCCAGAGATATTCATATTTTTATTAGGTTTGCATTCGCAAAAATTAGGAGTATTTTAAGTTGTTTTTTTAAATTTATTTACGGGTTTGAGCATTTTCAAAGACCTGAGTCATGAAAGGGAAACATGGAACTTCTTCACAACCGTCATGGATTGATATAGTTTGACATTTGAGATAGTTTAACAAAAACTTGAGCAATGACGTAAAACATAATTTGTATTATAGGTACGCGGAAATAGGGAACTTAAATATACGTAAAGGTAAGACATGTAAGTATTTTAATAAAAGGGTATAAATTGAATCCTGGCAGTAATGATTTTACAAAGTTTACAAAGGTTTAAATCAATTTTATGGATCCTTTACTGACATTGAGCCATAGCCAACTTCGTAACTCAAGTTTTTTCCGCCCCTCCATGAAAAATGTTAAAATGCCTGAATACAAGAGGTCATTTTTATATTTATCCCTCCATATGAATAATAACGGGCACCTTCAGCTAAGATAGCACAATATTCCCAGTTAGGATTTGTCCTTTGCAATACACATTACAATCTGAATATTAATCATACATTTGACTTTTCTCTCAATCTGATATGCATGTGTGTGTTGAACTTCTGTTCTGGGGCCGGTCAAATTAACTGCTTCATAACAAGTGAACACTTTACCAGTGAGAAGAAATAAGAATGAACACTGTGAAAGTAAATACCAAGTACCTACTGAAAATTAAGGGAGGAGATGTATTTAAAAGTTTTATATTTAATTTCTTACGGGTTTGTGCATTTTCAACGACGGGGATTGATGTAGTTTGAGATTTGAGATGTTTAACAAAAACTTGAGCATCGACGTAAAACATAATTTGTATTATAGATACGCGTAAATAGGGAACTTAAATATACGTAAAGGTACGACATGTAAGTATATTTATTAAGGGCTCAATATGAATACTGGCTGAAATGATAAGTTTAACATGGTTTAAATCATATTTATGATTCCGATACTGACTTAAAGCCATACTCAACTTCGTAACACACGTTTTTTCCGCCCCTTCATGAAAAATGTTGAAATGTCTAAATACAATGGGTAATTATAAAATGTCTCCTTCCCGGTAAACATCAATGGGCACCTTCACTTAGAAAATGGGAATATTGTTCCCATTCTTGTAAAGGTAAAGGTTTTATATCTGATAACATTTATATATTACCGTTGGTTTATTTAGTTTTGGAGAGAAATATATTTCCATTCTCCAAGTTGGGATTTGACCTTTGCAATAAATCTTACAATATTAATATTATGCATACATTTGACTCTTCTCAGACCCGTTGAATGTCAACGGGATCCTTCCGCTAGTATATATATAATTTGGGAAGCGTCAGTCTGTCCGTCCGTCCCCCCCTCTATCTCGCAAACGGTTTGTCCTAGAAAGATGCCGTAAAATGCATTAAGTTTCTAGCCCTCTGAAAGGCCCGGGAAAACTATTCCCATTTTTATCAAGTCCCGGGTTCGATTCCTGGCGCCAATAATGTGTTTACATTGGTTTAAATGGACTTTTTCATTTTATGAAAGTGCAAGGGTTTTTTCTTTCGCTAAGTAAAATTACTAAATGTTAATCGATTTCTTTCATTCTTTTTGTATTTAACGGGAAAATGTATAAGTTTTCTTATTCGTTCAACCGATTTACAGTTTGCGTTCGAGGTTTCTGTGAATCATCATGGTTTCTACTAATATATGAAAAAGAAATTCAAGACTTTGTCAAGACTTTTCAAGACAAAAATTTGAAAATTCCAGACCAAAAAGGCTAACTTCTTGATGTGTCATCATGACGGTCAATAGTTCAATACCCAGTCCTGTCTAATTTTTCACTTGGAATTGGCCATCTTATTATATCCACATTATTAAAAGTGCAAGCACAGCACCTTATCAACTTCAGTCATGATTAAACTCCTACTAGAAATTAAAACGCTGTGTACTCGAAATGGACTGTACCGTGACATTCACGGCTGTTTTTGAGGAATGCATGGCGGCACGCCGCACAGTGGCGCAGGATCCCTATCAATTGGTATTTTGGATTAAAAAATGTTCACTTAATATGAAATTTGGCCTATATAGATTTTCGAGGTCGCTGAATATGAATTTTAACTCTTACTTAAAATATCACGATTAATGTGAACAAATATACGTTTTCTCAGTCGCTGATTACTAATTTGATGTTCATATTTTCGCTAATTACTTTTTTCACAAAAGTATTTGCAATATTTTGATCACTTGGATTTACACAACTCAAAATTCTTGTTTCATTAAAAATTATAGCACAAAGGTTTTCGCATTTTTCTGAACACGAATTCGATGTTAATATTTTCACAAATTAATTATTTTGCAAAAATATAAAAGTGAATTTCCAAAAAAATTTTCATTATTTTTGAACAATAAATTATGTAAAAAAATAATTTTGCAAATGATATACAGTTAAATAGCACTCACCTTCAGTTACAAACCCCATTTTTCAGAACAAGAATAGGGGCAATACACGTAACATTAGAGAGAATTAAAGGTGAGGCTGTGCCTCTGCTCAAATGATGCACTTGTTACCAGTGCAACATTTTATCTTATCTACTAGAGGAGTAGCAACAGCGATATGTCCTTACTTAAGATGGTTTTGAATTCGTCAATCGCTGAATCCAAAGTATATGCACAAAAACCCTATACAGAAAGTTTTTCTAGACTCATAAATACCAAGTATTACGGATCCTGCACCACTGTGCGCCGTACACGGCGGTCGGGTTCGCGCCGTCCCGTGTGAAAGGAGCCTTTGAATGAAATGATGTCCGTTGCCAGTCCAGCAAAAGGCACCTCTTGAGCACACACCAACTCGAAGACTAACGAACCAACTCAACTCGAGCTGGTGAATGCCGAGTTCTCCAGTAAAAACGAACGATTTTGTTGCAAACTCGTACATGGCGACAGATGCCAGACAGATTCTCCAGTATATCATCCAGGAGCCAACGACATATTCGTCGGCGGCGGGACGCATGGCGTCGTCGGCGACAACGTAATATAACGAGTGAAAGTTTCTCGGGTCTTCCACTGGGTCAAAGGCTCCATCTCTGCCTACGTTTCGGAAAACGACTCGTTTTCCATCTTCAGGGTTGTGAGCCAGGGACATCTTCACAGCCCTGAAGATGGAAAACGAGTCGTTTTCCGAAACGTCGGCAGAGATGGAGCCTTTGACCCGGTGGAATACACGAGAAACTTTCACTCATCTTCCGCCGGAAAAACACCAAAACGTAATATAATGTTTTTACTCTCCAGGGGCTGATCTCTGTTCTTTCACGAAGACGTCATGCTTGCGTATAAAAGCAACACAATTTAATGGGAAATGCTAATAACAAAAAGGAAAACGGTAAGCTTTATTGAATGGATGAGAGAAAGAAAACATTCCAATTCCACAGTAAAGTTAATTAATCCCACCTGATTGTGATGATGCGCAGCATAGAAACTTAGGACGCGATGGTTTAAATATAATATTTCTAGTGGAATTTAATCGAGTTACAGCCTCAGAGGCATGAAAAAATGTAAAATGTCACAATCGTATTAGGGTACGATCGATGGATCGCCTGAATCTTTGGGAGCATTGTAATAACCACGGTCAAGGTCATTCTTTCGAAATAGCATTCATGGGCAGGAGGTAAGTATACGATCTACAACCTGCAACCAACCAAGCCGATTTGTCACGCGGCGGCATGCAGGAAACGGCGCCCATGTCTAGGGTAATCGAACGACGAAAGTCGCGAACTCACAAATACTGACCAGAGAGGTTTAAAATAACACCTCTTTGATAATGACAAATAAAGAAAAAGGGAAACAATATCTCATTTCATAATGCTATGTCTGCCGTTCCAATTTTTATCCTGACGATTTGCAAGCAACCATTTTTCCTGATTTTTGATTATTTTTCAGCGAATTCCCAACCTTTTCCAGATTTTTTCCCGACGTTAATAAATTCCCGACTTTTTCCCGGATTCCCGACTTTTCCCGACTGGTAGACACCCTGATCATGTAATTTACAATGAAAGTTACTGTTTTTTTCGGTCCTTTTCCGAGCGTTGCTAAGGCCTTTTCCATTGTCGTCTCCGAAATTGTGGATGCTTATACAGTGTGATGTGAACTGCATTGCGCTTTTCACGAGGATAATGGAAGATGTTAAAGGTGGTTTTTGCCGCTGATTCTTGAGGCGTGGTCGGCCATGTCTTTCTGCACTTACACCCGTGATGACTGCTGGCGCTATTCATAGATTTAGTAGGCTTGCATTCGCTAAAATTAGGAGTATTTAAAAGTTTTTTTTTTTTAATTTCTTTATGGGTTTGTGCATTTTCAACGACCTGGGTCATAAAAGGGCAATATGGGACCTCTCCTAAAACGTCGCGGATTAATGTAGGTTGAGATTTGAATTAGTTTAATAAAAACTTGACTACTAACGCAAAACATAATTCGTATTTTATGTACGCGTAAATAGGGAACTTAAATATACGTAAAGGTACGACATGTAGGTATTTTTACAATATGGCTTAATATGAATTCTGGCAGTAATGATATGTTTACAATGGTTTAAATTCTATTCATGGTACCTATACTGACTTGGAGCCATGCTCAACTTCGTAACACAAGTTTTTTCCGCCCCTTCATTAAAAATGTTAAATTGCCTAAATACGATGGGTAATTATTATATTTAACCCTCCAGCCGAATATCAATGGGCACCTTCGTGAAGATAGCTACATATTCCCAGTTTGTATTCGTTCTTTGCAATACATATTACAATCTTAATATTATACATAAATTTGACTTTTATCACACCCGTTGAATTTCAACAGGAAATTCACTTACTTGGAGCCAAACTCAACTTCGTAACACAATTTTTTTCCTCCCCTTCATCAAAAAAGTGAAAATGCCTAAATACTATGGGTAATTATTATATTTATCCTTCCAGCTAATTATCAATGGGCACCTTCAACCAGATAATTGGAACAGCATTCCCATTTATGTAAAGAGGATGGTTTGAATTTTGATAGTATTTATGTATTTCCGTTGGTTTATTTTATTTTGGAACGAAAGATAGCTCCATATTCCAAGTAGGGATTCGTCCTTTCAATAAATGTTACGATATTCATATTTTGAATACATTTGACTGTTCTCACACCCGTTGAATTTCAACGGGCCGCTTCTGCTAGTAACTATTATAATTTGTTCACATCATTTGAAGAGGGTCACCTGACAAATATTGGAGGTACCTGCCGGAGTTGAAATGGAATTGGTCAAGTTGAATTTACTTTGGCCAAAACTAGGGATGTGCGAGTAGCATTTTTTGACCTCGAGTCGAGTATCGAGTCGAGTTGTAAAGTACTCGCGAGTATCGAGTCGAGTCGAGTTTGTACACCCGTCCACAATAAAAAGTTACCACTTTGGAGGCCGAATTTTTCAAAGTCCCGAGTTGAAGGAGATTTGACAACAGTGTAGCTCTGTCCCTTTAAATGCCTCGAGCAGCACCAGCAAGACCGAGTCACGGTCCTCCTCCTTACCTTGCCATGGTTTGTGGTGTGACCCTTCCTCAATGACCTGGAGAGAGATTTTTGCATTGGAGAGGGAGGGTCGCAAGGGTGCCTTGTGACAATTAGCCGGCCCCAAGGAGTGAGGCCTCCCGAAAAAAGCCTTCTTTTAGATTGCTGCTCGGAGTTTCTCCCTTGAAGATGGGTCGCTTAGGTTTCTGCGACTACGGCTCTTGAGAGAGTGACTACCCAAATGTAAATGCAGCTCGAAGCAAGAGTTGTCATTAACACCGTCGATATATGTCATTTCCGAAACGTTCCAAAATACTCAATTTTTGCCTTTATTTCGTCGTAGAAACTTTTGAATTTATAACATGAATAACATAGATGAATATTGTTATCAGCATTTATATATCTGTTAACGATCGGTGTTATTTTTAAATTATCGGTGAATTTTATTTGACTGCGCGATGAGCTCGAAAACTGCACTTGTATAGTAAATGGCAAAAATAATACTTACGCTACAACTGACACATACAGCTTTCAACAAGAAAAGAGAAGACTTTTTGGACGTTTTTACGTAATATACGTGTTAAGTTCCAAGCTTAATTGCGTAATAAATGAGGAAAAATTATCGCTGATATATTTAGAAATTATTTCAAATTGCACACAATCCTCGCACTCTCGCATGCTCGTCTGGTTAATTCTTAGAATGAATACTCATCGGCAATTCATATCGTAGTATATTCTATTTCAAAAATAACAAAAATTCAATCAATAAAAGTATTAAGGAGATTATTAGGAACAGATTGAGCGTCTCTTGGATGCATTGGTCAAAACTCGAAGTGTTTTCCTACTCGAAGGTCCCTGTTCGAAACCCAGCATGCCATATTTGAGTACTGCGTGTACTGGAGTACGACTACCTCTACTCAAAGGTTATAACGTTTTCTCGTATTGTTAAACGGAAATGTGTATTAAGGACAGGACGGGTAATTTTACAATGTAACCAGAACACATTCAACGTAATTAGAAGGAATACGTGGAATTACTGAACGACTGTGCAAAAAGGCCTAGAAGATTTTTATGGACTCGCCGGTGGGATATGCGAGGAGAATATATTGTTGGAGGATTTCGTAGAAACTGCATTGACATCTAAAACGGAAAAGAGTAACACGGGAATTCGAAGGCAACTGAATCTCTCAAGCTGCTAAGCTTATGCTTAAAATGATAAACTGAGGTATGGAAAAGAGAGCAATAAATGAATGAAGCCGCCTTGTCTGCGATATCTGCTAGTCGACGAGTCAACCAAGCCTGTCATTTATCCCCCTCTGTGACGAAACATCTCTTTAACCAGCATAATTCTCCTTCGGACTTCAATGTCGGCAGAATACTCCTTTTCCATACTAACCGGGATACTAAATTACTCCCCCTGCTCTATGATCTAATCCCTCTCTTCTAAATTAAAATCACCCTTCATGCATGCAAAATTTCATTACTTGAGTCTTCTTATGATTTAAGTCCTTGGGTGACTAGTTGACCAGGGCTTGATCACCCGCAAACCTTATCAACTTTCCCCTACCTATACACCTGTATTGAACCCCCCCATCATTCCCCCCGAATATGAATTAAAAAGTGCCGGTGACTACGCACAGCCTTACGCAACCCCTCTCTCATATGCCACCTCATCTAATTCCCCGTCCGCTTCTCTCACCGGCACTTTCTCGGTAATGCATGAACTTTGGCTCAGTCTTCTGTTCTTCCAATTTATTCCTGTTTTACGCAATAGTTCTATTTACCCTTTCCACTTCACTGTCGAAAATATTTTTGAAATTAACAATAAACGCAGATATATTCTGATTACATTCTAATCATTTCCACTCATTCCAGTGATGCTGATTGAAAAACTGCTTTCCGTTGACAAAATCTAAATTACCTGCAGGAGAAATTTCTCCTTCTCCTCTCTCCCTCTCCAGGAAAACTACATGCCCAGATATGGGCGATAAGTGACCACGGACCACTTCGCTGAGGCCCTACCCTTAAATAATGCCGAGACGGGAAATAGGTCTGGATGCAAAGATTTTTTCACCTAAAGAATCATCCCCGACACGTTTTATGACACCCACCACTCCATCCACCACACCGCGTGTCTTCTTCCTACCGGTTCAAGCCTCTTTCAGGGCCCAAGCACAATAGGTATTTAAGGAGCAGGTAAAGCATGGCGGGTTTTTCCTCTCTTAGGACTGACAAAGGTGGACAGGGAGTTTTGCTGTGGGGAGGTGGACCGCAAGGGTGCCCTGCGACAATCGGCTGCGAGGAGTGAGGCTTCCCGAAACGCAGCCTTCTTTTTGATGGTAAACAGAAATGAGAGTAACAAGGGAATGCGAAAACTGCTGAATCTCTCATATTGCTACGTTGGTGCTTAGAATCATCAATCGATGTATGGAAAAGAGAGCAATCAATTTCTAGGTGAGTATCAATTCATATTTTCCAAGGGAATTAAACACGTGATGTGATTGCAGTGATGATAATCATTATTATCATTAGTTTTGGTTGCACACACTGTCCCTCTTCAGCCCCTCATACCTCCCATCATTTTATCCAAGCTACCCGTTCTTCGCCTCACTCTACCCCGTTTAACCAATATCCTTCACTCAATCACATATTTCTATTCACCCTCGCCCTTTTTATCTTCTCTATTCATCAATCAAAATTCTTTCCACTCCTACCATTTCTAATACTTCATCATTTGTCCTCCTTTTGACCAACTTTAATTTCTCCATCCTTCTACATACTCAAATCTTAAAAGCTCTGAGTATATTTCCATCTTCGTTCCATGAAGCCTATGTTTAGAGTCATATAGTGCCACGCTCCATATCAAACTCTTCACTAGTATTTTCTTTACTTCCCTGCTTAACGCCCCTGTCAACAGTTCACGTCTATGACCAAAAGCTAATCTTGCCAATACAATTTTCCTTCTGTCATAAATGCTGCTATACCCCTTTTTCTCAAATACACTATTTAGATAGCGGAAGGTGGAAATGTCAAGAAATGGAGAACCTGCCCAAATTCAAACCTTGCTTGGAATAGCGCGCATAACAGCACATTTGTAGATCTGTGGTTCATTTCCCGGATGAGTTTATTTTGTTGTGATCTGGCTTGATTCTATTTTCACCACCTGCTTACTGTTCGGGGTTGCGAGTATCATAAAACCTGTCGGGAATGTTTCTGAGGGTGAAAAAATATACCGACCGACTTCTGAACGTATCGGAATTATTTCCGAAAGTAGGGTATCGGCTAAGGGCTCAAATGCTTCTCTGATTATGCCGTTCTATGCAACTCTCTTTTAGAGAAAATTATGTAATGAGGCTGGAAAAACTTAGAGACTTCTCCTTTGTAAGAAGCTCGACCCACATAAGCCGATAGCCATTGATTATCATAAATTAATGGCTTTTGAATAAAATTCCAGGAGTTCAAGCGTTACAAAAATACTGAAGACCATATTAGCAGCTGATCTAATTTCATTTAGACGTAATACATGAGCAGTTGAAAGAGAGATCAATTGAAAAAAAACTACAGAATAATAAAACTAAGGCTTTCTGTTTACATCTTCCTAAGACTTTCTTCACACCTACACTCTACGACGTGAACATTGGATGAATCTGAGTTAATTGGTGACTTAGAGATCAATAAATGTAGGCGTTTTGAAGTGTTAAGTTTAGAGGACATAAAATTTCAACAAGAACATTGCATATTTTACGGTCTTATAATACCCGTGGAAGCGCAACGACCATTTAGCACGTTAATCATTACCCTCGGAAAATCGTCCAGTTGTCATAGGACTCCACAAAGTGGTCTCGGAATAAATGATAGGTATTTTCGAAAGAGGTTATAAAGCGAGTGTCATTTTCTATCATGTTTCTACTAGAAATGTGGTGAAAAGTGATTGGAACTCATCTCGTGCCCCTTCTCCCGTTCTGTGGCCACGGGTACCTATGTGTCTCGGGCGACTCGTCTTCTAGCAAATATCGTGGTCGTAGGTCAGGGCGGTCTGCTGTTCACTTGAGAAAGGGCGAAAAGGGAATTGTTCTCGAGGGAAGGGAACCCCCAATAACTGGTGGGAGCAGCGAGAGCTCTGGGCATTTAAACTCTGCGCCAAGGGACAGTGTTGTCAAATCTCCTTCAACTCGGGACTTAGAAAAATTCGGCCTCCGAAGTGGTAACTTTTTATTGTGGACGGGTGTACATTATTGTACATGAGTGAAGAGACCCATTTCTTACTTAAGTCATCGCAATTCAAGTTAGCCAGCAATCTGACTATCTACTGCAAATGGCAGGTCTACCTACCTAATGCATAGTTATAAACAGTCAAATTACAGTAA
Organism: Platycnemis pennipes; assembly: GCA_933228895.1. NCBI lineage: Eukaryota > Metazoa > Arthropoda > Insecta > Odonata > Platycnemididae > Platycnemis > Platycnemis pennipes. The sequence continues at coordinate 1,624,675 of OW121849.1, forward strand.
AACCTCTCTATATCGAAATGGAAGGGACCAATTTTTTAGTCATTTTGATAAGTGGAGGTTCATTATAAAGAGGTTTTAGCAAAATGAACACATATTTCCGCCTTATGAAACTTTTTGGTAGTAAAATGTGCTGCTTTCTCTTTGATTACTATATTTGTATATTTAAATATATGCAATTATGCTTTTTCATAGTTTTAATGTTTATAATAATAAAAACAAGGGTACAAAAAATTACTTAAGCACTCTCCGCCGAAAAAAATTTGTAATTTCTGTTTGTTTCATTTTTTTTCAAATTCTTTTGAGATGATATCTTCCATCTTATTTAATAATAGTAGATTTTCACTGCTGCAGTCCTCCATATTAAAAAAAAATCTTTCCATCACACCCAAAGCATCCTGCACCTCTTTTTTGGTTGGCTTTGGCATAAAATCCTCACCATCACTCTCTTCTTCTTCCATGTTATGGACTACTACTGGAGATTCCCCACCAGCTTCTTCCTCCATTTCTTCGAACACCTCTCCCTCATTTGGGGCACATGTTAGCAAGACATTGTCTACATTAATAAAGTCGTCAAATGATGACTGAACATTAATTATTTTGTTTATTTCAAGCCATTCTGTCGGTTCGTCCTCATACAAAATATCTTCCTCACTGCTGTCCCCCATAAATCCAGCCTTTTTAAAACATTTTTCAATAGCTTCTGCCTTCAAACAAGTCCACAAAAGACAGAGCCTGTGCATGGCCTGAATTATGTTCCAAGAACACTTTTTCAAATCATTTTTCTCCTCAACTGTTCGCAACATGTATGACACCAATTGCTGCCTGTAATGTCTCTTCACAATGGAAATTATTCCTTGATCAAGTGGTTGCAATTTGCTGGTGGTGTTTGGAGGAAAATATACTACTTTGACGTGTCGTTACACAATCCCTTCAACTTATGTGCTGTGCACTGATCAATGAAGAGAACTATTTTCCAGTTTCTCACTCCCATCTTTGAGTCCGGCATGGTCAACCACTCACAGAATAAAGATGCTGTCATCCAAGAGTTTTTTGAGTTTTTGTATGAGCTAGGAAGTTTTTTAATATTTTTAAAGCATCTAGGCTTTTTTATTTTCCAATCACAAGAGGCTTCAATTTCTCTGAGCCATCAAAATTAGCACAGAAAATCACTGTGCATCTTTCTTTGCTTTTTTTCCTCCATGGCATGATTGGCCTCTAACTGCTAAAGTTCTGTCTGGAAGCAAGTAACAAAAAAAAATTCTGCCTCATCTGCATTAAAAATGTCTCGTGGTTTATACCCGGCTAAAATCGTCTGCAAAGCTTTTTTCCACTCTTCTACCACTGTGTCACTTACAGAAGCTTCTTCCCCACTCATCTTCAAAGTTTTGATATTCCACCGCACTTTAAACTTTTGAAGCCACCCATTCGATGCATGAAAATTTTCAATGCCCATTTTCTCTGCTACTTCTCTTGCCTTTTGCTGTAGAATAGGTCCAGAAACAGGAATATTTCTGGCTCTACCTTCCATCAACCAATCAAATATGTGTGTCTAATTGTTCACTTTTCACCGCCCGCAATTTTTTATTTATGCATCCTCGATGTGCTGCATCTTCAGTTTCTTTACGTTTTTTTAATTTTTTAAAAATAGACGTTAAACTTACACAGAAGTTAGGCGTATTTCACTGACCGATGCCTTAAACTACAAAATTGTGGCTCAAATAACTAACAATGTCGTATGTGGGGGGACGGTAATGCACCATTGTTACCGATTGAAAGATAATAGAATGGTCGAGTTACAATTCGCGGCGACAATATCCAAAAGTAAAAGACGACTGCCTCGAGGCGGTAGCATGAAAAAAATGCGATCATTCTAGTACGGCCGTAATAATATCGAGTGTTCATAGTGAATTAAACTTCAAATGAATAGTTCAAAAATGAAACAGAATAGGCCAAATTCTCCTTAAAAGATCATTTGAACGCTAAAATATAACAAATCTTCCGATACGGTACATTAGTCGCATCAGATGTTAATCTCGTACGTGGGTATGGGTCTTTCATAGCTCGGCGTTGCGTTGAACGCTAAAATATAACAGATCTTCCGAAACGGTACAATAGTCGCATCAGATGTTAATCTCGTACGTGGGTATGGGCTCTTTCATAGCTCGGCGTTGCGTTATCACGAGCAGCAGGCTTTCATAGCTCCGCGTTGCGGAAACAAACGAAAAGCGATAAGCGTTTCGATAAATCAGCCGCAAACTCACTGCAGTTCTGTACATATCGCATTAGTATTTGATTATAATTGTGTTAAATCATGTCTACATACAGATAAATAAATATGCAAGTATTATATGAGTCGCCACCAGAATTTTTCAAATTCCATCTGCACACTCGATGACTTGGAACACCATTATTTTAATAAGTAACTTCAATGACTCAAAATATGAACTCAGTCGCCAAATCCTGTTATTTGTTAATATTAAGTCAGTGCGGAAGAAGAATCGTATTAGCTAAACTATCTAGATTAAGATATTATTCAGTCACTTGCGCTTGAACAACTCAATTGCAAATGTGTATAGTATGCGATAGCATCGGAGTTAAGTTTTCTGTGTCGTTAAGGATTGGTGAGGGTAAATGCAAATAGAATATGCAGTGGTGTCATTCGTGATTATTTAAACCTAAGAATTAAACCATTTTACCGTATAAATCAGTCTGGAAGTTGTAAAAACTATTAGGGCCCCGGGTCTAAATCCAGCAGGACATTTGTCGTAAATATTGTCGTATGGATGTTTTAATGATGAATATACAAAACGCAAGCAATGCAAATCGATGAAAATAAGTCTTTGACGCATATGATTAATAACAAACACACTAACGACTGCCCAGCTAAGCTTCACTTTTCAAGCGCTGCGGGTTTTCGCGCTCCCAACGTAGAAAAGTCGGAACGGCCGGACGTAACTTTCTGCGGCTGGCGCCGGCTGAATATTTCATTCCATGGAGGTAGTTGGCTCGCCATGGGGGTGTATTCTCAGTACGAAGAGCAGAGGTTTTTCGAAAACATAGAGGTGCGATATAGAGAGGTTTCTCTATATAATTACATACACATTTTGGCGGGACCAAGAAGTTATTACGATAAACGGAGGTTTACGATATGAAGAGGTTCACTAGATAGAGGTTTTACTGTAATATGGCACGTAGCGCAGGCCAAAAGACATAATGGAAATTTTCCGGTAGCTCTCGAAATAAGAAAATTACCTTCATTCCTAGGATTACTCAAAAATGTGTTAATTAGCTTGCAGTACGGTACCTAGAGTGTATTTAGGCATAATATGAGGCCTATATGAGTGACATGCCCTATTAACTTGAAAGTAAGCCAGGAAGCAAAATATTTTTTCTTAAGGAATACATAAGCCTAATTAGAAGAGCATTCCTTGTATTTCGCATTCCTATGTATTTCTTTTCAGAGCTAAACGCTTTCTCAGTGATGTCGTGTATGCCGGGGTTAGTCCAACAGTACAGTGAATTTCATACAATATGCCTTATTTGTGCAGTAAATATTTGATGAGCTCGCGCCTCAAATTTATGAATGGCCGTTAATTACATAGTTAGTTTTTTAACATATACTTTTCTTCCTCTTCCAATTAATGGCACCATCTCTTCAAAATCGGTGATTTCTGCCTCAACATGATAGAACTTAGAATCATAAAAATGATCTATGTCAATCACCCCCATTTGCACGATGCATGAACACCCAACATCAGCACATGTTATTTCCAATATCCATTAATGCAAGTTAATAATGTTTGAACAATGAATTTTCATTCATGGATACATGAATGGGTACATGAATTTTGTATAGAGTCCTGTGGATTAAAGTTTTCAATTTCTAAGGAAATATATTTGAACAAAAATTTATTATAGATAATTATCTATAGATATTTATAATTATCTATTTTAAGATATGACTAGGAACTTGAAATTAATGATGTAATTAATAATCCTAAATAGGAAATAAAAAAATGGAATAGCAAAACTTATAAGTTTTACACGATACCTATATCATCCGTAATGCCCTTATAATAGGATGCCTACCATCCGTTACAAAACTTCCTTCACCCGTGAGTTTGAAGACCAATATCTCCAAGATGGCTAAAGCGATTCTAAAATAAAGTATATCAAATTAAAGCTTGTTTATTTCTACATTTACTGGTTGTATTAAAATATTTTTACAATTTTCTTTACTGAAGTACGTGTTTAAGAATGGATTTTAGCGATTTTTTTTTGATACCGGATGGATCCATCGAATTCGGGCATCGTAAGAACAACACAGATCGAGATATCAAACTTACTTTTCACATATTGTAGCTAAGGGCTTTGTTAATAGTTAAACGAAGTTTCATACTATTACGTTCATCAATATTTTTGCTATTGATGAATTTGTCAGACCGCATTATTTTCTGTCCCGCACGCTTTACGTTCCGGAAATCACCGTTTGGACCTTTCTCTTGCCCTCGAGTCATTAATATGAATCCACTTAAGAAATCTCAGTAGAATTAGTTGATTATTTGATATCGATATATATATTTATTTTCAGCTATAAAGGCACGCTCTAATGTCTGGAGCATGCCTAGAAAGGTAGCGCGCACGTGGAATCATCTGCTGCAAGCAGATCGCCTATCGCTGTGAATGAGTCATGAGGACTCGACAATAGCAGAAAAAAGTATCGTCTTTAAGAATGCAAGTCAGTGTCATTTTAAGAACTGACGATATCTTTGGAAGCATACCGTCATTATGCCTCCTCGCGCAAAGATTTTGGAGACGGAGTTGATGATAATTTAAAATGCAATTTGTTTCTTTCGTCGAGAAGCCGAGAAATGTGGGGACAAAGGCTATCTCTCTTATCGCTGATTTTATTTTGGTGAATACTGCAACTTATAAACTTTTATTCAAGCATAGGCAAGGATATTTTTCCTGTGCATACTAGAGAAATTTTCTCGCATGGTGTTTGGTGCGCGCGGTACCTACGGTAGCTTACAACTTGACAACCTCGAGCAGCTTATCTCTCCAGGCCAAAAGTCCTGTCGCGTGGAGCTCGCTTACCGAAATAAATATATACAAGTCGAAAGCATATCTAATTCTCCCAATTTGTTAAGTCATTTTACACGTTCTTAGTTTTCAAACACGAAGAATACCATCAAAACGAACTAAATTTCCGACTTCCGCATGCTGAGATAGCGCATTTTTAAATATTATTCGTTACATAATTATTAACTGAGTAATCTATTTTAAACTTTGTTTAGTCTAAGATAAATATATGTTCCATATCTTATGCGAAGAAAAGAGAAGTGGCTTTTCGTGTATCTTCAAGTGGGCGTCAAACTTGCTTGCCGGAACTTGAATAATATCCGGCATTTTTATCTGTCTCATTGTCAGTCAAAAAATTAATTAATATAACCAACTAAAAATATATTTTTGACATTATTAAATGTATAAATAAACAAGATTTAGTTTGATATACTTTATTTTAAAATTGAACTACTCATTTTTGTGATCTAAACCTTCAAACTCAGGGGATGGAATTTTACAACGGACATTAAGGTGCTTTGAGCTCGAATATAGTCCCCCACCCCAGATTTATTCCACGAATATTTCTACATTCGGAGGAATACGGTACATATGCGGTTTCATGGACCGTGTAAAAACCTATTCATCCCTTCGTTCACGCAAACGTACATAAATCCGTTCACGTAAACGTACATGTACCATTCACGCAAATGTAAATGAACATACGTAGGTACATGTTCGTACGTGTTATCTACCGTGTAACCAGAGATTTACTCGATTTTGATGATAGCGCTTCCTGTCGGCAGATTTCTGAACCTATTGGCCTTGGCGGCTCCGTCGACAAAAACTACTCGACTCGACTCTCGTAAAAATATTCGAGTGCTCGAGTCGAGTACCATCTACTCGACTCGACTCGAATTTTCGAGTACTCGCACATCCCTAGCCAAAACCCATATTTGGGTTATCGGGATTTATGTTTTCCCGTGATTTACAACGTTTTTATCCAATTTCCAATATCTCCAGCATTGTAAACCCCAGGACATTTTTCTGCTCTTTGCGTTAGATGCGGGTTGGAATGCTATACATTTAAAAAACAAAATTCAATTAAGACATTAAGCCATACATACCAGTCTGTATAAGACTTTTTTTACCTTGTTTTGCACACACATATGCTTCAAAAACATAAGAGAGAGCATTAACGTTCTCAGTGTAATGAAAGAAATTGAATGTAGTGGGGGGCAGTACACAGTGCCACGAGTGACAAAAAGATATCAAGGACTCTCTGTTCCCTGAGAGCACATTGTTCACTTCCTCACGTCTGGTCTGAGTGCATGCAAATAAGATTGGCCGCTTTATCAAATTCATCCCAGAAAAATAACCACCGTCAATTCGACGATGGATGTCTCTCAAGAGCTGTGATTCTTGCATTAAAGAACTGTTGTCACTAACAAAAACATTTAAAGATGTATATTATGGTAACAAGATGTTTATAAAGAATTAAAAGGGAATCCACAGGATGAACATTATACTGTGATGTTCATTTGTTTTATAAGTGTTGACTGTACACACTAACTATGCCAGTGCCTATATTTCGTGACATTAAATGTGAGACAAATGCTTAGCCATACATAAGCCTGTGGTGAAAACAAAAATATCCATCAAATGCTCAACATCCCCTGCAAAGTTTACAAAAATTCATGGATGATATGTATGTGGGAATAGAGAGGCTGAAGTTCTGTACCATCTCAATACTAAACTCTATAGATCCGCCTGCTCAGCAATTAGCATTTCAGCCTTCACTCTCAACTAGTTTCCAAAAAATATAAAATTCAAATAAAATGTTGTGGCATGTTAAGCATTATGACATTAATTGTTTCGTATTACAAATTTTAAAAAGAAGATGAAGTTGTTTGTCGTGTGCCTTCAAGTTTCATGCACTTGGAGAAAACCAGGCTTCTTAAATTAATTAGGATAATGCAATGAATACAGTAAATCATTTGAAACTTGGAAGGACATCATGACAAAAGTAAGACTGATATTCCATCTACATTCCCTTTTGTGCACACACAAAAGGGAATAGTATATGAGCATTGGTTTGGTCCTTCTCCATAGTATTTCATTTTGTTATTACAACCGCTTAAGTGATGCTACACATCCATCCACCTAAAAAGAAAAGGGCAATTTTTCATTCTTACTGCAAAAACATGCCTCAAAAGACATTTAAAAAATCCATTACCTACTATTAAATATAGGACTCTCTACCATTTAAACACTGATATGCTGCTCTGTGTGAATATCTCTTCTTCTGTTTTTCTGCAATATAAAGCCTCAAACTTGAGTCTGTATAATTTTTGCATAGACTGTAAGTGCACAGTGTGCTCTTTGGTCGTCATGAATAATTACAGGGCACACATCAACATAAGGCATTGTATTTATTTTATTGGAGTAGTAATGAGTCATTGTTACAATAAATTACTGCAGTTATTCGCAGAGTGAACTAAAATGAATGGACAGCATTTTGTTCGCCTGAAAGTAATGCGATCCGCAAATATGTCTTCAACTTACATGGAAAGAGGCCGAACCTGTTACACGTTCTCCTCATTACTACGCGCTTGGAAGCACTTACAGGACTTCCTGGTATGCTTGCGCACTCATAAGAGCCATCTGGGAGAGATATCGTTAACTACAACACTTGACTGTCAAAAAGTATGGTTGGAGGAGGGGGAGAGAACAATACAGTTATTCAAGATGGAGGCCTCTGCTACATTTTATTTATTGCCAAAATTGGGGAAATACAGTGCAGTTGTGGAGTATGGGGGGACCAATGCCTTTGTGAAAAGTGAAGTAATGAAGATGTGAAGTAAAGAAGATAATTTTTCATGATAGTTACTCATAAAAAGTGCATTTTTGACATTTGAGATTAAATTTTCGTGGTTGATGCACCGGAAACATAGTGGAAAGAAGACTATATCCATATGGCAGTAATTTTTTTCAAAGTTATGCCTGGCCTGTTTATTGAGGATTTAGTACCATGGCTTTTATTGTTCATTCTGTACATTTTGTTTTCAGATAGTTACCTTTCATAACACGGACTAAAGCCAGGGGTTTTCATAGCATGAAGGTGTGCCTGCCTGTCCAAAATCAGTTTCCATGCCAGCCAAGGAAGAATCAACTAAGGGCAGGAGGTGAGGGTAGGAGGGTAGGTAAGGGCAGGAGACTTGTGGCGATTTATGACTGGCTGTTAACTATTTCCGTGGAAAGTGAGTTATTTATGTGCACATTTAAAATGCTTTCAAATGAATAGAGTATTTTTCAATTTTGTTTCCTAGGATTTCTTGCTAGCCAAGGCTTCCCAGGCTGGACCAGGATCCTACTGGAAACGTGATATTTATAACATGAGGCGAATAAATGTTTTAAGTGGACATTATACATATGCTTCTGCAATTGCTATTTATTTGGCCATTAATGGTTAGTGATTGGCATGTCACTATATATTGAAGTAGTGTTGTGTCTACATAAGCATTTCAGTGTTGATCATTTACTTGCATTTCATCATCACATTAGCACATGACTTGGAATCCTTCTTCATGCTTAAGTGCTACATGTGCTATGTAAATTCATGTTTAACTATTGTATAGGTTTCCATGGTAATTTTCCCCATATTCCCTTAAGTTCTCCATTAAGTGTCTCTTGGCATCATGGGTTATTTAAAGTCTGCTTCCGCACTAATAGGCACTCCAGACCGGGAGGAAAGGTATAAGGATAAGAATGGAAGGGATGGGGCACCTCACTTGGCAAGTGGTTATTTCATGTCTGTTACAGTAAACTCTCGATTATACGAAGCACGATAATACAAAGTTTTGATTATACAAAGCAAATTGGCTAGTCCCGACGAAAATCCTGCAGTAATAACATGGCAATATTTGAAAATATTAATTTTTTGAAATAACAAAGTTCGGGCCTGGTCCCCAGGAACAAATAGAATTTGTTTTTACGAACTTTGGTGAAAAACTGCTTCAGCAAAACTATTTTTGACCTCGTAGACACCTAACGAATCAGTGTTGCCGATTGTGGTGCATCAAAAATGAAATGCCTGAATAGTAGTGCATTCACCTCCCACATATGCCAGTGTCTCTCCATCATTTTCCGCATATAACTCCACGTAGACCTTGAGTAATGTGGAAATCATTGTTAATGCCATTATTTATCCTGGATATTTCATGTTTTACCAGTTAGCAGCATTTTCATAATGCCCACGGTTCTCTTTTAATTAAAGCTTACATGTGATGGCACATACCATGCTTGCTGCCGTGCGCCTGGCATTATGGCAGTTCAAATTCTCTGTGAACCCTACTCATCAGGCCCCCAAGGCCAGCAATCCTAGCTCAGCTCTCCGAGAAGGGGATGTCCGCACCAAAATCTTGCAGCATGGATGGGTCGAGTGATGACAGCAGGGTGATGCCATCAGGAAATTTGGGTGGGTTGTGTTCCGGTGGGATTATGACGGGGCCGTGTGGGTGTAGGGTGCATGGGGGGAGAGGGTCCTTTTGTGTGGAGAGGAAGGTCCCCCCATATATTGGGGGGGGCACGTCCCTTAAGAGGCCTGCAAACGGGTGCTTATCCGGGAGCCATTGGTGCACCGTGTTCCCCTCCGCCCGTGTGACGTTCGCCCCGGGTGCCCGCACCCTACTAGGTGGGTACTTGGGTTGCTCGCCCAAACTGAGAGGGGAGTGGTGGTCAAGGGGAAAAATATTGCAAAAGACCCTTGAGACATGGCGGTGATCATCTTAAGGCCGCTTTACACGATACAATTTTTTGTACAAACGCTTGCATAAACTGAACGAAATTGTATGTTTGTCTGAATGGAATTAGAACAGGTTCTATTTCCCGTTCAGTCATTCAGACAATCGCACAAGCGTTCGTACAATTTGCCGCTTTACACGGTACAATTTCCTCATACAAGCGTTTGCACAAGAAATTGTACAAAAAAATTGTATCGTGTAAAGTGGCCTTTAAGGAGGTCGTTGGCCCAGCCGACGGGTGACCGCCTATACTCGGCAAGCTCTCTGTCAGGTCACATCCTCGATACTTCCGTCAAATGTCTTTGGGTTGAGCCTCTCTCTTTACCTCTCAGACCCTTGCCCTTATTTTGCGTGTGCCGAGGCCTCTAGTATCTCTCTCGCCAAGCTTGCAGGAGGGGATGATGGGCGGTTGGCGTCATGGAAGGAGGTTCCCCCTTCTTCTGGGGGGCACTTGGCTGACCGCTCCACGTGTTCAGTGGAATGAGAAGGGATCCTTTGTTATCAGCAAGGCCTTCGACCCGGCCCCTCCTCTTCTCACAGTCTGACACCTCTAGACCATCATTCCCTTCGCTTCTCTCCCCCCCCACCATCATAACAGCGTAGATATTTGAAGCAAACATTTAATTTTAGCGTCCATACTAGATTTCCATCTCTACTGACTATTACAAAAATAAAATTCTTATTACTAAATGTTCACTTTGGTTTTCTATACATTTTCGATACTGGAACGAAATTTTACCAACACTATGACCGCCAACTTAAAAGCATTGACATAGAAGGTACTTATTTTACGATCTATTAAGACATGCACCTTTTAAGAATACTTTCACGAATGACCACAAAATATATACAATGTTGCCGAAGAGAACAAAAGTTACAGAAGACAAAGATAAATTTTTTTCACAACTTTTTTTAAATGTTCGAAATTACGAAGTGACGATTTTCCAGTCCCGCTGACTTCGTATTATCGAGAGTTTACCGTATGTATTCTTGTTTTCAGCAACAGCTAGAGCTTATTATCATAAGTTCTTGATGTAAACCTTATGGAACAATAAATGTTTGTGTTGCTTAATCAATTGTTTTTTTTAGTCAAACCTCATTTCAATAAAATTACATAGTTAAATAAAGCTTCCAACTAATAGTTTTGCATACCATGCATTCAAAAAAGGCGAAAATGGGAGCGCTTTTCTTGTGCTGCCATCTCTTGGAGGTATACGTGAACTAGTGTGCTGCCACCTACAAAAGGTAGCCTTTCACAGGTACTACGCCACGACTAACACACGACCGATTCACACGGCAGCTCCCAAATCCTGCTCGTTACCATGTTCAGGATGTCGGGTCCCTAGATAAACGTGCTAATGAGTTGTAGTGGCTGAATCACAAAACTGATAAAAAAACCATCTTTTGTCCACATACAACACATGCTAAACTTGACTATAGGTACAACGTGGGAGTAGTCATTCTCCATCCACCAGGAAAAGGCAAATCTGAGCAAAAACCAATGACAGACCATAAGACATGAAGAAGCACATTACACAGCCTTACTCATCAGAACAATGGAATTAACCACACTCACCATCTCCGACATTTTCATCAAATTGTGCAGCAATGACAGTCAAGATTTTATTCCTCACAGAAGCAATGCCACCTAAGGACGAACACCTCTCAGCCTTCAGTATTCGGCCCACTGCTGATGTCACTGTCCTCTCTCTCTCCTCTGGTTCCATGGGCTTGGTTACCTCTGAGAGTTTCAGAGTTTTGATTCTCTGCACCTTGGAGGATTTGCTCACTGGAGGTTGCACTGATGGCGGAGGAGTTTCCGATGAATTCCTTGAAGGTCCTACGCTCTCCTTTTTCCTTTTCCTCCCCTCAACTCCCTTCACAAACTCTGCCATTTCATCCTCCTCCTCCTCCTCTTCTTCTTCTGCTAGTGTCTGGAATTAAAATTACAGAAAATACGTTTTATTTCTGGATCGCTAAGTCTAAAGCCACTGAGACCAAGGAGGTTAGAGGCAACAGGGGCGCCCGCCAACCGTGGTAAATATCGGCCATCTTGCTATGCTCACGCACTTCATCCCCTTCACTTGTTTGTTCGGTAAATTTTTGATTATTCAATATCAAAAACCATCGCAATGGTTACGTGTTCAGCTCTTGGCTGTACTAACCGAAGCTACATACTCAAGGTGGGGCCTAACTAATGAAAAGTAACATCACTCTTTTGTCTTCTCACCACATTTCCCAAGTACTCTTTTTATAAATCCTAGCTTTCTCTTCGCTCGGCCGCATATTTCCCGGATGTGTCTTCCCCACGATAAATATTTAGTGATTGTTGCACCTAAATACCTCATGATTTCAACGCTCTTGATCTTCGTGTTACTAATTTTATAGGATCGATCTATCGACCTATTCTTCCTCCAAAATAGTTACACACTTTTTTAGGTTAAGTTCTGACTGCCATTTGTCGCACCACTCTTGAATTGCATCTAAATGCTCACTAAGCGATTCCCTGTCTTCTTCATTTGATATACTCCTGTACACTATGGCATCGTCTGCAAAAAGTCTAAGCTTACTATTAACTACCGAACTCAAATCGTTTATGCATAAAAGAAATAAAAGTGGACCTAGATTGCCTATATGCTAGATTGATACTGTGGATTCTGCTGCTGCAGATTGTTTTTATACTTTTATATATGAGGCAACGGGCAGTGCGATCCCAAAATGTACAAGTTACAGGTATAAATAACCCAAGTGCCGTACATTTGAATGCCATCAGCTGTTTCCTCAAGTTTCGCACTTTACCGCCGCTCACCAGCACAATGTTTTGAGCATAGTGGGCGTGGTCATTCCTTCCCATCAACCCGTGTTTCTGCCACTCGTTTCTCTGTGTGCTAGGGGTGCCCCTGTCGCCTCCATATCCTTCTAACCTCCTTCACTGAGACATGGCTTCTCACAGTCTCTGACCTTCATAATAGTGACTTTCACTTGGTGAAATAGTTACCAAAAACCGACCAACAACTGACCTACAAGTGACCAAAAATAGAGACTTTCGGCCACCAAGCACAAATAAACACTTCCTACTTTCACACTTAGGACATGGGAGTAATAGGAGGAACAAAAACAGGACAACTTGGGTTAAATACCTATGTTTATGAACATATTAACATATAAAATTGAGAAAAAATACAAATTTTCATTTCAGAAAATGAAATTTGACGAAATGAAAGATTGCATAAAAGAATTCTTTTTCAAAAAAAGATTGTTAGTCTTAACATGAGGAAGGAACTACTCAACACTATGGATTGTTCTTCCATCTTTTCTTTTGCTCAATCTGATATGATGTCAAATTTTCTTTTTTGACTTGTTTTTTCAACAGCCATGGCTTGCTTATGAGAAGTCGCTGCATCTATGCGAATGGCAGCCACACCTTCTAACATCGTCTGGGCAATATCTTCAATGTTCTCCTTAGTGATGGCATTCTCTCTCTAGGTGCACGTTGGCTTCATCAAATACGCAGTCTGTCCGCCCGAGCAGACGCACGCTCCTCTTCCTCCCGCAATCCTCCAAAATGCAATTTCCTCTTCTTACACAATAGTGTTCCTGCTATTCTCCGTCTATTCTGCTATTTTCTTCTCTTCTCCCAGTATTTGTACATCTTCTTTCGGGCTTTCACTTCCTCCAAGTAAGCTTCATAATGTTGATTAGCACAGGGTTCACTTGCAAGTAGATCTTTCGTAGGAGGCACTAGAAATGGCTTATTGCCATTAGTACTCATGCAGCACACTCTTGACTACCACAGGGTTTATAGGAGTTTTTCATTTTCATATCCCCTGACTTTTCCAGGATTTCCAGACCATTATTAGTGATTTTTCCTGACTTGCGAGCGCCTTAAAATGCCAAAATTTCAGTCATTTATAGAGATAAAAGAGGTATTGAGGAAGCAAAGAAGTCTAAACTTATGAAAAATTGTAGGTTTTTTCATATTAATCATACGAACTTCCATTAATAAGAGATCAACAACTTTAAATCAACAAAATAAAAATTATCGTTATTAGGAAATAAAACTGGAAGTTTTGCTAGTTTTGGACAACAATACATATTGCTAAAATCTTTGGGTACACAAAAGAAAAAGAAAATTAGTTCAACTTTGATGTCAGATTTATGATTTCGTCGTCAATTGAAAGAATTTCAGTGACTTTCTCTGGCACTAATTTGGCTCGTTTGGCTTCCAATTCTTCAATCAGTTGAAGGACACTCCTCTTGGAAACCAAATGAGATTTCTTTGCTTCTTCTTGCTGCTTCTGATTCAGGGCATCTTCATGACACGACCATGCATTTCTGAATGAGATGGTGCGACCTACGCTGAGTTCATTCAACAATTTTTCTTCTTCGACGAAGAAGCTCAAGTCTCCGGATGTCAAATAGACAGCTGCACTACTTCACTTAAGGTAAATATCATTTACAAGAGTTTTAATCTTAAAATGGCTTGATTTTCATATACCAGAAAAGCCCTTTGGTTACTGCGGTAGATTAACAAAGCAAGTAGTGTGGTCCCGCTCAATAACCAGTGCTTCTTCATTCCATGCTGTTTGGAACGAATAACAGCCTCCTTACATTTCTCCAAGTACATATTTCATTTGTGCATAAAGTGAGTTAATCATGTACATAGTTGGGAAAGTTACCAAAATAAATTAAGTTAATCTCTATAAAAAGTAACTAGTTAACGTTAAAAGTTATCTTTTCAGTTACTTTAGCAAGTTGGATGCTGCGGGGTAATAGAGGCTCTGATGGTTCCTTTGTTTTGACAAACAAAACGAACACTGAAAATTGTCATCGTGGTTTCTTCCATCCAATTCCATTTGTTTAAAAATATTTGAATTGGGGATTTTTGTTGTAATTCCATTTAGTGTTCAGAGTGTTGTTGATCAGGTTTCCTAGGGGCTGCTGAAAGGATTCATCGATTTTTCTGAGGTCGAGCTCCAATTCAGGATTTTAAAGTTTTCGTGACTTTTGACTGACCATGATGCGTCTGTAATTTGACGCCAAAGATTGTTCTGAGCGCTAGAAAGTGCTTTAAGGTAAGTTTTTGATACCGATCCCCACATTGCGATGTGAAGTATCCCTTCACAATCGTAAAATTTCAGGGGAAACTGCTTAGTTTTACAGAGTTACAGTGGATGCTGGGGGTGTGCCTGCGCACCTTTTCTCGCGATTCGCTGGGGGCTGATGTATTGACGAAGCAATGTTGCCGAGTAAGACAAACATAGACTGGCACACTGTAACAGATACGTTAGTTTAAATGAACCCCTCGTTATCCATCATAGGCTTTTAGGTGACCCTTCTTTCTCGGCTACACACATTGAGGTGTATGGAGAGGGCGCTTCCTAGGCTGGCCAATGCTTCAACCTGCAACGTGGGCGTGGCCTGTCCGCCATCTTTGTCATCCCTGATTTGTAGAGGTCCGTGAAAGTGGTTTTATAGAAAATCTTGGCGGTGTTATTATAATGTTACAATTTTTGCACATTTCTAGGCGTTTTATTATTTTTGGTACACATTTTGTGAATGCTTATACTGTTATTAAGCATTTTACATAACAAAAAAGGCAGTAAAAGAAGCACGCATAAGTAAACACAATCAGAAATGAAGAAACTTGAACTGGGGGTGCGTCGAAATGATTTTTTTTTGCATTGAAGCTCAGAGAAGCACCGAATATCCGACGATCAACCACTAATAAGTAGCACCCCCTCTCCTCCTATCTTTTCTGTTACTTCCCCCCTTGCCTCAACTGCTAGTGCTTCCGTTCCCGGCCAGCGGTCGTGTTTAAGTCTACAAAAATTGTTACATAAGGCCCACACTAAAGGTTTTCCTGCAACAAGTTACCCAATTACGCTGTCTACTGCGTCGCGGTGAGTCACCAGAATTACTGCTCGGCATTGACGCGTGCCGGGCACGTGAGCTTATATTTCCGTTCTTCCGCGGCCGTGTTCAGCACATTATTGATTCAGAATATCTAATTCTTCAGGAGAGAAAGCACATCATTCTAGATATTTCCGAGAATTTCAGGATTGATAAATGTGAATCGAAGAGAGAGGCGGTCATTAATTTAACGGCAATTTCCGGCGGAGACATCACTACAGTACGCGATACTACACGAATGCGATATGCGCGAGACAAAACAAGCCAACTGACCTTTGAATCGTAATGAGATAGAGCGAATGAACGTCAGCGTTAAACAATGAAGGCTTAGACTTTAATCGATTATGACTCTCTACATGTGATTTTTTTGCTAATTCACATAAAATTTGCGAAAAAGGCGAAATTTCGTTTTATTTCCAGATTTAGCGGTATTTCGCGTTATTTCACGTTATTTCGCGATATAGCGTCTCGTGAATTTCACGGACCATACCATTGCTCTTACGGGATAACGCACAAATTTGGCATTTTTACGATGTTTTCCATTGATAATCCACTTAAAGAGAAATCATGTGTTTCCTTCTTCAAAATGCCAACTTCAAATATATTTACAGCGTACTGAGTGACATTGTCCGAGTCACACTCAATTTCGTGAGGAAATATGATACTTAGAGATATTCACAGAGTTAATTTCAGTATTCGCATTTCTTGCTCGAGAAATAATGGATTATTTAAATGAATATAATCAACTGATTAGACCACTTTCTCAATCTTTTAAACACTCAACATCCCAAAATTACCTTCACGGTTGAAATGGAATCCAATAAACAGTTGAACTTTCTCGATCTTTCCATACGCATAGTTGGGGATAAACATGAATTTAGCGTATACAGAAAACCCTGCTATAGCGACACCATTATTCCTAATGACTCTTGTCACCCGACCTCCCAAAAACTATCCGCTTTTCATTCAATGATAAATAGACTTGTCAAGTTACCATTAAACACGACTAATTTCAATTGTGAACTTTCCACTATTAAATCCATTGCACTTTCGAATGGCTACAACTTAAACACTGTAACTAAAATACTACAGAGAAAATTAAAAACTAAAGCTATCTCACAAATATGCTCCCTTACCCCCAATATAGAAAAATCAAAAAAATGGTGCCGACTATTGTATGTGGGAGATCTTTCCGACAAACTCGCTCGTAAATTCCCCAAGGATAAAATCAATGTCTCTCTTTACAATCCCGGTACTCTCGGGAAAATTCTCTGCCGTAACAAAGACAAAATTGAACCCCACCATCAATCCGGCATATACAAAGTGAATTGTAATACTTGCAACATGTGCTACATAGGCCAGACCGGTAGAAACTTTGAAACTAGGATGAAAGAACACAAAAGATGTTGGAAAAATTGTGATGACAAGTCACTTCTAGCCAAACATTTATTGCAGACTTCTCACTCTTGTCAATTCCATCCAGAAATTCTTCATCTTGAAAGTAAGGGCTCCAGGCTAGACATTTTGGAGCAACTTGAAATTCTACAATCAGATTCGAATGTACTTATGAATGATCAAGTGTTTGTCAACCACTCTCCTCTCCTGAACATCCCCTTCCCGAAAAGCAACGACCAAATTCCCACTTCACCCCCCCCATAGCCAACCGACTCCACCTCCTCGGGTTTTTCTCTTTCTTTTTCCGGTCCACCCACCCACTCCCCCCACCTTATTTTGACCATTTTACCGCCAATAATCCCTTCACCAACCCCTGCTGTTTACCCTTACTCCTTTCCCAGTTTCCCTTTCGGGGACTTCCCACACACCTCCTCCTTGCCTCGCTAACTGCCGCCTCGTATCCCTTTCTTTTGACACGCGTCCCTTCATTCAAGAACCCCTCCTCCCCCATTCCATACTTCCTTGGTTTTTCCGTCTCTCACTGTTTCCCCCAACCGTACCTTTGCCCCCCCCCCCTCTGCCTCTTACTTCCCCCCCCCCACCCCTTCTCCTATGTATAAATACGCTGTTAACATGTATGTTGGTGTCTTGTACCAGATGATGGCTCTGTGAGCCGAAACGCGTCGTACGCATTAATAAATTACTTGTGGAAAAGTGCACCGATATTAGATTCTAAATGAATATACACCATTATTATGAGTTTATTGACAAATCCATTTCAGTTGTGGTTCAAAGCTCTCGCAATCATTAAAAACACCATGCATCTCTGTGCGTATCTGACATAAACCCAGAAATGGTTCTGCAGAAGACTACGACCGCTTTCGCTATGTATTTTACAGAGAATAATCATTGTTTTTGCAGTCGTGGATACAAAAACATGACCAAGTGGCTAACTATTAACTATAAACGGCCTATCAGCATTGGAACAATAACTAAAATGATTTTTACATTAAGATTATAAACTTAGGCAGTTCGCCTAGTGTCGAAAGAGTAACATTTAATTGAACTCATGATTTAACCTCTATGCATTAGCATATCAGATTCCAACAATTAGTATTTTTTTGAACCTTAAGCTATTCTTAACGAACGACATCAACGAAACTTTGCAATGTCATGATAACTACGACTGTTAAAACGTTCATGAGGTAGAACTGGCTGGAAAATGGGAAAATGGCCACTTGTGTGAACAAGGTTCAATATGAAATCCACGATAATTGTTTTGTAAAAAGTAGTACATTTTGCATTCGGCAGTTTAAAACAAGTATATGACCTGATCATTAAAAATGTCATCTGTAATGATCTCTGCAGCTTCATCTCTCTCGCGCTTTAGTATCGTCTTCGCAAGCTCATTTAATTCAATATGAGTGAAAAGGTTACAGCTGAATAAAAATAATTGCATTTTAGCGAGGGTAGTTTCAAAAGTAGCCATTTTCATCCAAGATCATCTACTCTTATTCTTAATTTATCGTTACATCAAGCGATAGAACCTGAAGGTGGAAATGCAGAGAATGGACGTCGATGTATTAGGAATCAGTGAAATGAGATGGCCCGAAGAAGGAGACTTTTGGAGCGGAAGTTATAGAATTATTCACACCGAATCACTGAATGGTAACGCTGGAGTAGGCATAACGCTCAGGAAGAGTGCAGGACTGCGTGTGAAGAGCTTCCTGCAGTACAGTGAGAGGATTGTAATGGTTCAAATTGAAACTAAGCCTACAGATACCATTGTGGTGCAAGTTTACATTCCTATGTCAGACTACGAAGATGAAGAAGTGGAAGACGTCTACGAAGATATCACTGAAGTAATAAAACAGGTAAGCGGAGAAGAAAAACTAATTATTCTAAGAGATTGGAACGCAGTTGTCCGAGAAGGTCAAGATGGAAGAATAACTGGAAAATATGGATTGGGAAACCAAAACGAAAGAGGAGAAAGACTGCTGGAGTTCTGTACACAACTAAAGTTAGTGGTTACTAATACATTGTTTAAAAATCACAACCGAAGAAAATACACATGGAAGATGTCAAGAGACAGAGGAAGTGTTCAAATAGACTACATTTCAGGGAAGCAGAGGTTCAGGAATCAGGTGAAGGACTGCAAAAGCTACCTGGGTGCAGACATCGAGAGTGACTATAATTTAGTGATAATGAAATGCCATCTAAATTTCAAGAGATTGAAGAAAACAGTAAAGAACATTTGGCAAGTAGAAAAACAACAGGAGACTGAACATCAGCTGAAATTTCAGAAAGCAGTAGAAAACAACATAAGAGAGGACCTGACTGAGATCCCAGTAGAAGAGCGTTGGGAAAACATTAAATATGGACTACAGGAAGCCGAAAAAGAAGTTCTTGGAAGAATAAAAGTTGTTGAGAGGAAGCCATGGATCATGGAAGAAGTCTTAGTGCTGATTGAAGAAAGAAGAAAGTACAAGAATGCAAAAACTGAAAAAGGGCAGCTTTGCTATAAAAGAATAAGAAAGGAAGTAAGTCGCAAAGCCAGGAAAGCTAAAGAAATGTGGATGAACAATCTATGCAAAGATGTACAAAACAACCTTTCCCTTGGAAAGATGGAAGCTGCCTATAGGATAGTGAGGAACCACTTCAAGGAACAGAGCGCAAGATACAATGCTATAAGAGACAAGAATGGAGAATTTTTGATTGAAAATTAAGACAAAGTGAAGAGATGGAAAGAATATCTCGAAGAGTTGTACAACGGGAACAATCTCAGCATGAAAGTTGTTGAAGAAGAAAGCAAAGTCGATACGGATTATATGGGAACATCAATATTGAGATCGGAATTCAACGCAGCAGTAAGGGACCTTCGGATGAATAAGGCTCCTGGAATTGATGATATCACCACAGAACTGATAAGGAATGTGGGAGAGAGGACATTGGCCCATCCCTACAAGGCCATCTGCGACATGTACTCAACAGGAGAAATACCTAGGGACTTTGAGAAAAACATCATAATTCCTATTCACTAAAAGAAGAGAGCGGAGAAATGTGAACATTTTAGGACTATAAGTTTGATGACCCATGCATCGAAGAGATTGACCAGGATAATCTACAGAAGAATATAATGAAAAGCAGAGGAGTTCCTGGATGAAGATCAATTGGGATTCAGGAAAAGTTAGGGAACCAGAGAAGTAATATTGGCCCTTATGCTGCTCATAGAGAAGAGAATGGACAAGAACAAACCGACCTTCATTGCATTTGTGGATTTAGAGAAGGCTTTTGACAACGTGGATTGGAATTTAATGCTTCGAATTCTGAAAGGAATTGGAGTGTCGTACAAAGACCGAAGAATTATCCACAGTTTGTATAAAAACCAAGTACAGTTGAGCACCCTTAATCCGGGAACCCCTAATCCGGGAACACCCATAATCCGGCAATTTTGCCATGACCAACTACCTAGTACTTAGTGGAAAATGCCGAAACATTTTTAACCGGAATATTGCTTCATAACCTGCCGAGATATTATTCTTATATTAATACCGAGATACAATTCTTAACGTTAATTTTTCCGTTTCGAGAATGAGAATAATTTAAACATATTAATTTCTAGTACTTCGTGTACACAGAAATTATTCCAAAACTTGAAGTAAACGTATAAATTTGAAGACATCGCCGAGACGGAGTACGACTAATTAACAGATCGGCCACTTTCAATGGCGCACGTATTTTTGATTGACCACTAGACGTAATTTGTTAAAATTATTAGATATATTCTTATGTTTCACCCAAAACATGTCTCATCCATTCAATTGTGGCAACAGCACAAAACGTTAACCATCGCAGAAAATGTGCAAGTTGTGAAAAATCTCGATGCCGGCTTTACTGATGCAACGGCCATTGCATCAGGCAAGCGTTGGAGTGAAACATACTACGTGGCATCTTCAACATTATAGCACATTAAGAAGCTGAAAGAGAAAAATCAAAATTTTACTGTTAAAGTGACACGAAGAAGCAGATAAGAGAGAAAAACTATGAAAGAAGATTTACTTGCTGATTTAGATAGCCTGGTTTCGAATGCGTCGAAGTAAAGGGCTTAGTTACTATTTCTGGCCAAATACTAATGGAGCAGAATAAACTGTTTCAGGAATAGACGTTATCAATCCGAAAGACGTGATTCGGGAAATTTCACGTGCAGGCAATAGCATTTCACCGTCCGTTCTAAAACACGTGTGGTTTAAATTGTGGCCTGCTTTAAGGTTTGATATAGACGAAATAAGTGGGGATTTAAAAAATGTCATGTTTCTGAGGATAACAATATGATGATGGAGTTTGCAAACATCATCCATAACCCTGAATTACAGGAAATGGAATTGGTAAATTTAGACGAAAGGATAGTTAGCGGCCACGAGGGGGTAAGGGGTCAGTGACTCCAGGGAGGGACAAGGGCAGAACATGCCTATGGACCACCAAGACCGTCATGCGTGGTGAAGAGCCACATCCTCCTCGAGGTGCCCCTGGTATCGCTGAACATGACGGATCTAGACCTGGCGGTCAATAAACAGCTCCCATCACCACGGTGCGTCTCTGTGCTAAGGGTGACCGCATCTGCGGGGCGGAGGGTAAGAAGTCACTAACAAAGAGACTCCGGATACTGGGCGACCTCCGGTTTTATTTAGCCTTACCCATGCATGCCGGGCTCTGCATGGGCGGACACCATATTTCCCTAGCTACTCGTAGGACCAAACATGGAACACTCAAACAAAACTATGGAGGGCGCTGAGAGGCGCACTCTTCACATGGACTCTTGTAGTCTGTCTTCTTCCTTGGGGGATGCGATACCGGTGGAGAGCCCCGATGGGGATCCCAGTCGGGACGCACCCTCTACTACCTTAACCTTGCCTGTGGGGGTTCCTTCTGGGAGACCCACAGTTGCCCCTCATACCCTTCGTGGGGAGAGGAGGACGACATCCTTTTCAACCTCTCTGGGCCCACCTTCAAGGAGGCACCAAGCCTGGTCTCCCCCATGGGGGTAGAGTCTGACTCGGGAGCCCCTGTGGGTAGTGGCCTAAGGGAAGGCTCCATACCCCCTCGAAGAGAAGGAGACAAGGGAGGAAGAAGATGTGGGCGGGGCCGAACCATGGCTGGCGTAGCCGTGCTTCAGGCCAACCTACAACACAGTAAGGCTGCCTCAGGGGTTCTGCAGAGGATACTCTCTGAAGGTATGGTCAAATAGCTCTGATTCAGGAACCCTGGGCTTTCTAGGGAAGAGTCTGAGCATGATGGGGAAAAATATATTACTGTACCACTGTTGATAGGCCTAGATCTTGTACCTATGTGAATGGGATAAGTGCTTTGCATCTATCGGAATTTACCACTAGGGATCAGACAGCAGTTCTGCTGACCCTGGGGGAAGGTGAGAAGGTCATCTGCTCCTCCTACCTGCCTTACGATGCACCGGCTCCTCCACCATCAAATGAGATGGAGAGGCTGGTGAGTCACTGTAAGACCAACAAGTGGGATCTTCTGATCGGTTGTGATGCTAACTCACACCACATTGTGTGGGGGAGTGGAAGCACCAATGGAAGGGGAGAGGCACTGTTGGAGTATCTTATGTCTACGGAGTTACAAATACGCAATAAAGGATCACAACCTACCTTTGCAAACAGCATTAGGCAGGAGGTGATAGATATTACACTGTGCACCAGTTCTCTGCTGCACAGGATTGATGGGTGGAGAGTGTCAGGGGAGATAACTTTGTCCGACCACAGACACATACTCTTCACTCTTTTAGAATCCAATCACAGGGAAATAACATATAGAAACCCCAGGACTACCAATTGGGGACTATATCAAGACAGGCTGGGAGCTGCCCTACAGGGGGCACCTCAGTGCAAGTTTAGAAATGTGGATGAGGTAGATGCTGCTGTTGATTATCTACAGAGAATCATCATCACATCCTACGAAGACAGCTGCCCCCTAAGGACCAGGAAGGAAGGGTGTAAATTACCCTGGTGGGGAGCAGAATTAGACGGTCTCCGTAGAGAGACTAGGAAACTCTTTAATAAAGCAAAGAGGACAAGAATGCCTCGGGATTGGGAAAACTTTAAGGTTACCCAACGGAGGTACAAAGCAGCAATCAAGCGCTGTAAAAGGGACTCATGGAGGGGCTTCTGTAAGAGCATAGAGACTGTTCCACAGATGGCAAGACTTCATAAGATCCTATCGAAAGACTCAGAAGCGGCGGTGGGTTCTCTGCTGCTTCCCTCGGGAGACTTCACGTCTTCCGACAAGGAAGCACCAAAGCTCATGCTGGAGACCCACTTTCCAGGCTCCAGGGAGTTGAGGGAGATGCATCATGGGAGGAATCCCATCCGTCCGGCTCGGACAGAATGGAGACTTTCCTCCAGCATCGTGACGTACACAGTTACAAAATGGGCAATCATGAGTTTTAGCCCCTTTAAGGCTGCTGAGGAGGATGGGGTATTTCCTGCACTCAAGGGTACGCAGACGATGTGGCTATAATCATCACTGGAAAGTACCTTGATACTGTCTCTGGACTCATGCAGAAAGCCCTGGATAAGGCAATGGGGTGGTGTGCAGAAACAGGGCTGACTGTAAATCCGGAGAAAACTAAGCTTGTATTGTTTACCAATAGAAGGAAAATGGAGGGCTTTAGACCTCCCTCTTTGCAGGGAAAGGTTTTATATCCCTCACCATTGGTCAAGTATCTTGGGGTTATTCTGGACTCCAAGCTTAACTGGGGAGAGCATTTGGAGACCAAGGCAAAGAAAGCTTGTGCTTCCTTATGGATGTGCAGGAGGACCCTTGGTAAAACATGGGGACTTCAGCCAAAAGCCATTAGATGGATTTATACGGCAGTCATTAAACCTAGCTTCTTGTACTGCTCTATAGTTTGGTGGAAGAGAGTCCGGCTCAAAACTGCTGGGAACAAACTGAACCACCTTCAAAGATTGGCCTGTATGGGCATTTCAGGGGCTATGAGAACAACCCCAACTCTTGCGCTGGAAACGCTGCTGAACCCACTCCACTCCATGTGAAAGCTGAGGTGCAGGCAAGGACAGCGGCTTATCATTTCAAATGTATGGGACAGTGGTATGACAAAGGAAGTTCCTATGGTCACAGACAAGTTTGGACAGAGCTCATGAAGTCGAGTCCCATCCTCGGGATGGGCAGTGATGGAATGATAGCCAGGTTCAACCAAACACCCCCCTACTTCAAAACCCACTTCCCGGATAGGGAACAGTGGGCTAGAGGAAAGGGGAAAGAACTTCATTCTGGGGCTGAGGTATGGTATAAGGATGGGTCTAGGAAAGAAGGAAGAGCGGGAGCAGGGGTCTACAATTGTAGCACA
Source organism: Platycnemis pennipes (assembly GCA_933228895.1). Classification (NCBI taxonomy): domain Eukaryota; kingdom Metazoa; phylum Arthropoda; class Insecta; order Odonata; family Platycnemididae; genus Platycnemis; species Platycnemis pennipes. Next base: position 1,649,230 of record OW121849.1, read on the forward strand.
CCAAGGAAGCTCTCAATCCCTTTGGGAAAATATGCTACGGTGTTCCAGGCAGAGGTATATGCACTTCTGACCTGCGCGTATGCTATTAAGGAAATCGGGATGTTTAACAGACCGATACACATATGCACGGATAGTCAGGCAGCTTTAAAGGCGCTGACATCACCATGGTGCAAATCACAGCTGCTGCAGGAGTGTCGTGAGGCACTCAATGATATAGGCAGATGCAGCAAGGTGGAACTTTTCTGGGTGCCTGGTCATGCAGGCATATCTGGAAATGAGATGGCTGATGAGCTGGCAAGGGCCGGTTCCAGCCGAGATCCGATTGGTCCAGAGCCAATCATACCTATTGCCTCGTCGGTAGGGATGGCGGAAATTAGAATGTGGGGGCTAACCCGACATTCTGAGATCTGGCGAGCTGCACCAGGCCTTAGACAGGCCAAACTACACATTAAAGGGCCTAGGCCTGGGCTTGCCAAAAGACCCCTGTCACTAAACAGGGGTCAACTACGAACGGTAGTGGGACTCCTCACGGGGCACTACCAGGTGATGAGGCACCTGCACCTCCTGGGAATCATAGATTCCCCCAGATGTAGGTGGTGCGAAGAAGAGGATGAAACCACATCCCACATGTTATGCGAGTGCCCTGCGGTGATGAGGACTCGAAACAGGTACCTGGGTTCCCCATTTTTGGAACCCAGGGAGGTAAGGGAAATCCCCATCGGGGACTTGTTGGCCTTTAGCAGGGCGATCGGCCTTTATGGGTGACTTCTTCAAAAGGGTGGTTAGCACAATGGACCAATGGATCTAAGTGCCTCAGGGCCTCCGTTGTGAGGACCTCCACCACTATTACAATCTATCTATCTAGCGGCCACGATATTCTCACAACACAACATATCATAGATGATAAAATCATTGAAATGGTTATTAATAACAATAAATTCGAGTGGGGATGAAGATGATCAGCCTGAAATTGTTGAAAGAAGACTACTATTGATGATGGTCTTTAAAGAATAATCCAGTCCGGCCGCCGGCGGTGACGTAGTGATTGGCGGCCGTACACACGATACCGACGCGTTGACCCCGCGCTGAATCAGCTGATAACAAATCGAGCGAGGTAGGAAATTATGTTACGCAAATCACAGCATAAGAATTATCAAATTTTATACCCTTATTCAATAACAATATGAAACTTTTACATGTGCAGCAATATGCACAATGCTTAGATTACGTTTTCACTCACTGCGAAACTTCGATAACTTTAAATAATAACTTTGTGTATTAAGAAACCATTTCTTTCTGATTATTCCCAGTAACTCTTTTTAAAATAATGTTCATTAAATGGCAAACGAATATATTTTGTTATAAATAATTAATTCCTTTCAATGAAAACATCCTGGACATCAGAAATAGACCAGTTGACATGCATGACCCATAGTCCGGCAAAATCCCTAATCCGGCATCACTTCGGTCCCGACTGTGCCGGATTAAAGATGCTCAACTGTAGCGGTGATAAAACCCTAACCCAGCTGTGAAGAAGCAAGAATAAGGAAAGGAGTGAGACAAGGCTGTGCACTGTCTCCCGTAATTTTTAATGTTTACATCGAGAGAGCCATAAATGAAGTCAAGGAGAAGTGTTCTGGAGTGAACATCCACGGAGAAACAATCATCATCTACGATTCGCTGATGACATAGCTCTCAAGGCAGAGACAGAGAAGGAGCTGAATAAGATGGTGACAACAATGGAAAGGACAATGGCCATATATCAACTGAAGATTAACAAGAAGAAGACTAAGATATTAGTGTGCAGCAAGAGAGAGGAGGCCAAAACCAACGTTATACTAGGAAAACAGAAACTGGAAGAGGAGAAAGAGTTCTGTTACCTGAGAAGCAGAGTAACCAACGATGGATGACACAAGAAAGAAATAGTGAGTGGAATAGCCCAGGCAAAAAGGGCATTTTTACAAAAAAAGAAACTACTTATAGCTGGAAATACAAGCTTGGAATTAAGGAAGCAATTCATCAAAACGTATATCTGGAGCATGTTTCTTTACGGCAGTGAGGCATGGACGATGACAGCAGCGGAGAAGAAAAGGGTGGAAGCATTCGAAATATGGTGCTATAGAAGAATGATGAAGATAAAATGGATCGACGGAGTGACAAATGAAGAAGTCCTAAGTAGAGTGAGAGAAACGAGAAGTCTGCTGAAACTATAGAAAGAAGACGGGACAACTTAATCGGCCACATCTTAAGACACGATGGCCTGATGAAGACATTCGCCGAAGGAAAAGTGAACGGGAAGATTGGAAAAGGCAGGCCTCGTATGAGTTATATAGAACAGGTCGTATTGGACGTGAAAGAGGGGAACTACGTTAATATGAAGAGGTTGGCCGATAGAAGAATCGAGTGGAGGGCTGCGTCAATCCAATCCTAGGATTGTTGACCATTGATGATGATCAAGCGATAGTAACTTCTAACATAGATGAATGTAATATTGTTTCAAATTCACGAATTTATCTTATGGAATTTGACACTGCTATAAAACTTTGATGAATCTTTAATTTGTTTATGTTACAGGGAAGACATTCACCTAGAGATATACAGAGACATATTTTTATGTTTCATGTGAAAGAAACCCTTTTAATTGGACTGGAGAGAGGCAAATTAGAAAAAGTAAAGAAAAACTTAAGGAATGCTTTTGTAAACGATTTGCACCCCTGCACCCTTCCAGAGCCTGCCCTTGTTGCAGCCATTCCTCTTGACCCATGATTCCACACAACCCTGACGACTGAAGAGCGGCAGCATGTGGAAAGCCAGGGTCCAGATTGGAGAGGCAGAGATAAAAATGAAATGTCGCCTGGGAAAACACTGTCTCAAGACAGCACTCAAGCCAAGGATGAATTAGTATCCCTGCTAAGCAGCCAGGAAGCTGCAATTAGCATCGGGCTTCAAAGAGGGCAGCAGTCAATTGATGTCACTCATGTTATATGCACGAGTTCTCCTCGCAATTTGCCGCGATGTTGCCGAGCTCCCGCTTCAAATGCACCTTGGCCTCAGTGCACCTCGCCCCTCCAGTGCTCTCTTTCACAGGCGCACCACGGTCGAGTGTCTCCTCGCTTTCTTTTCTTCTCGCCTGCCTCTCTTTGCCGCACTTTCGTCAGCGCCGCCTCTCCAATCTTTTGACTGATGGTCGAAAGCCGTCCACTGGGGTGCACATTTCACACCACTCACTCATTTTGAACACTCGTGCGCATACTCCACTTAACGACACAACTCCATTAACCTGCTAACATTAATCATTCATCTGACAACAACATACAACTCTACCGAAGTGAATGAGAGCTGAATTCATGCATAGGGGAGGTCATGCACCGCTGTTACAATATATATGGCTTTTTTTTTGCGAACCTTTATCAGTTTTATTATATTCTTTTCAAATATCTTTTAATCAACCATCAATGATTTTTATAATCTTCAGAAATTTTGCGGAGGTGGCAAATAAAAGTTTATGAAGAATTATTAAAAGTACGCTTTTCCTTTTGTTCTCTTCTTGACGAATATATTCTGAAGTTAACTAGCAAGATCAACCCGAGATCTCCTATCAGGATCCCAAGCAATCCTATTCCCGCGGGTGCATTTTCATCCAACAGGGTTTATAGGGGTTTCATTTTCATTTTCCCTGACTTTTCCAGGATTTCCAGACCATTATTGGTGATTTTTCCTGACTTTTGAGTACCTGAAAACTCCAAGATTTCGGTCATTTATAGAGATAAAAGTGGTAATGAGGAAGCAGAGAAGTCTAAACTTATGAAAAATTGAAGGTTTAATTTCATATTGATCATACGAACTTCCAGTAATAAGAGATCAACGACTCTTAAGTCAACAAAATAAAAATTATCACTACTTACATTGATATGCCTTCATTGCAGAAAAATATATGCAAAGACGGCTAACCTGGCTTTTCCTTCAAACGTGATGTCATGTTAAAGTAGCTCTTTGAATTAATCTTGATTTTTTTCTTCCTCACATCCTTCTACAAATTTGGCTGTGACCAATTTTGACTGAGATTAACTTTTTTGTCACCAGTGGGACAAAGCGAAGCATTCCTGGCAAAATCGCTAGCAAATGAAAATGAGATGCGCACACCTTTCGCCAATCTTTTCACCAAATTGTGCAGGCTATAGCCAGAGGGAACCAGAATAGGGCCCCTGGGCTGCCTCCTCCACAGCGAAGCCAGCCTGAGGCCAGTCGTCCCCTCCTTCACCACGCCCTCCGCTCCTATGTGCAGTTTTTGATCTCTTGGCATTTTCAGGTGATAAATTCCGAAATTTGTACGTTTTGCGATTATTCCCTGACCACAGGTTAAATTCCCTGACTTTTCCAGGATTTCCAGGTTCCTATAAACCCTGTCCAAGTGCACATTTCCAGACCTCTCCTCTACTCCCTGCATCAACCTCCCACACCTTCTCGCCAGATTGGCCAAAATCTTCGTCTCTCACACTTTCCCTTCCTTTATGGCCAGAGGCTCAGGGCAAGGGGGCTTCTCTTTTCCAGATGCCCATCTCCAGTGTTTCTCACACCCTCCGCCACGCACATTCCCTGTGTCTTTCGGCTCGCCTCCTCACTATATTGCCCTTCCAGTCGCACGTGCAGTGCTTGTACTCCGACTGACGCCCTTAGAACGATTCTTTCACCTGCCTTCGGCCGTCCTCACCCTGGCTCCCAGATGACGTCAACCCGACCGTTGGCATTTGCATGGTATTTCTCCAGAAGAAAGGAATACAACGGATTAGAACACGTGGATTGGGTGGGTCGTTCGGGTTTTCCTGTCTTTAACAAAATGAATGCCAAGAATTCCTCTTCCAGACCACCCTTCCCACTTCCAACATTGTCTATTCGGCCGGGTTTTACGGGCTCCACCCACCCCCCACACTACTGGGAAAATTCCATGAACCTAACTGCACTGATTCCAGGCTTCAAAGTTCAAAGGGTGAGGTCTGGAACTAGGCACACAATTGTGTGCAGGTAATCATGCCTTTTCAATTCGGGTGTCATTCCGTGCCTTTTGGGACCGTATATAGTTTTAGACTTTTCATTTCGTGCCTTTCCAGTTACATGCCTTTTAGTGTGTGCGGACCGAAACCATTGAATAACGAGCCTAAAAGTGCCTTTTTGTTTGAGCCTGACCACATCCCTGCTCTCCACAAAGGCCTGCCCATGGATCAAGATTAGCACCTTCTTGGTTAGGGCGTACCAGTTTTGGAAGTTCTCCGTACCTTCAAGCAGACCTCTCCAAAAGTCATCAATTCTCTGCACACATCTGCAATAGGCTTTACATGCTTCAATCACTTCAGTTTTGGATGTGAGAGTTCGAAACTCTGTAATAATGCGATCACACACTTCTGCTGAAAGCCGGTTTTTCATGCGGAATAACCCGACAGTATTGGACAATCTAGTAGTACTAACATTAGGATGACTAACAATTAGGGCTGGGTCACAAAATGTGACGCTCTCACATGACTGGTACCTAACCTAATGACTTGGAGATTAATATTTGGCATAATTTAAGCAACACATCTTTGCAATCAGTTTTGAATTTCTTCAACTTCTCTGCACTCAATTTAAGTTTCGCAGCTCGGCTTTAACTGCAGTTCCTAACTTCAAATGCTTGTCAGGTAAGAAGTTTTCTGTTTTCTTGAGTTCAACATCAACTACTGACTTAGCCTTATCTTAGATATCACCTTCGATGAAGAGAGACATAAGGTCTCTTATCAGAGAAGACAGGTCTATACACAAGATGGAATCATTGGTTCCTTACATTGATACATCTTCAGAAAGGGTTTTATTAGCAGAGAAACATATGCAAAGAAGACTAACCTAGCTTTTCCTTCAAACCTGATATCATGTCAAAGTAGCTCTTTGAATCAATCTTGATTTTTTCTTCCTCACATCCTTCTACAAATTTGGCTAAGTTTGAAAGTTAAAAGAATTTACAAGGAGCTACAGCCACTTTCTTCACTGAACATAAAATAAATACTTCTTCTAGCAGGTACATCTTTGAACACAGTAAATTCCATGCAAGAATTCAACCAGTTTCCAATCAACAGCCTAAAACCACCCATGAAGCTATTATTGGCAGTATAGAGGCCACAGAGGCCATGTCAAGAAAAATAGGGCTATTGGGTCCGTTTTGTTCAATTAGATTAGCCTGAAGCTCTTTGAGAAAAGGCAAGTTGACATCAGGGCCATCTATTGAAACTTGAAGCATTTTGGTAAGTTAGAGGTCTTTCAGCTCTTGTTGAAAGAACTTGCGTAGATCTACCGAACGAGAATGATCAAGGAGCACTGCGGAATAATAATGTGTCTGCACATCATTTGTATCTCTGCTCCAAAATGTGATTGCTATGTCCATTTGCAGAGGCTTAGGTTTCTTGTTCACTCTCATCATATGAAGCCACAAATGTGTCTGCTTCACGGGCAATGTTCAGTATTTTTTTTAAAGAAATGTGGACGGAATCCAAAGATAAGAGAATAGCCAACTTTATCTTAGCCCAATCCCATTTTCTTCGCTGTGTTGCTTTCTGGGAACATTCGCTCGAACAGAGATGCCTGCTTCCCTGTGGCTGAGAGGGAGGAGTGGTTTTCAATAGCTTGCAGACACCACAGTATTTCTGAATTTGTGACATCATCTCATCAAATCAAAGATTACACAATTTACGTATTCATATGAATTATGCCGAAGGTAGAGAGGTGAAACAGCCATCATAAAAATGCTCTAAGTTTGTAGAAATGTATTTACCTTGGTTTTAGTGCCGTGGCAGGAACATGGAAATCTACCAGCGCGGGAGTAATCCGTGCATAATTCACTCCACTGAACGTCAGCTCTAGTTCTCAAGATATAAAGACCAATTTCGATTTGCTGGGTTGTTAATTTTGTCATGAAACAATGTATGTGCAATGGGATAAAATACACTAAAGAGTAACCTTCCACTTACAATGAAAATAGTCAATAGAATCATTTAGGGGGACAGGATGAGGTGAGGTTTTGCTGTATTAGACATGTCACCAACCACGTAGATCTCTTGAAGTTGCACCGTTGAGACGCATCGGCCAGGACGTCAGGATAAAATTTGCCAAAAAGTTACCTACTTCTAATACAAAAATAGTCAATGTATCTAATTAATTTTGGGGACATGGTGAGACCCACGGTATAGTAGAATGTGTTTAACCGGATTTTACTCTATCCATCTAATTTAGGTCTAGCCTGTCACCATTTCCATGACCTACAACCTGATCTAGCGAGTTTGTAAATAATTTAAGTAATAAAAAAGTAATAATTTAATAAAGACGAAGCTCGTTTGAAATCCTGTTATGTTATTTTATTTGAAATGTATTTATGTGAATATAGGCCAGGCCTTTTAGAAGATACCAAGTTAAAACATGGGGTGAGGCCATTATGTTGAGGTATTGGGTGATGGTATTTATACTCAAAAACTTTTTTAAATTTTAGTGGTGAAAGTACAGTAGAACCTCTATTTTACGAAGTTGAAGGGACCCAAAAATTTGAGCTTTGTAAATCAGAGGGTTTGTAAATTGGAGGTTATCTTCCACTAACTACTCTGTCTCCGGAAATGATGTGTCACCAAAACCAGCTGATCTCTAACAGTAGGAAATAGTTTTTGCGGTGACACTCCCATGCTCTGGCAACACCTTGCACAGCATGGACCAATGTCCATGGAGGCACATCATGCACATAAGGGGCTTGATCTGCGACAAATGTACGCCTACTAAAACTCTGCTGACAAGAATGCGAGTATACTTCCAATGCAATTAAACACAATGCTGCACTTAACTTGTCAAATAGTTATGTTAGGTTTGAAATCAAACTAATTACTATAACAAATAATAGTCATCTGCTCATTCAGGGAAAAAAAACAGATATTATGTGAAATTCTCTGTGTGCAGTGTATTTGCAAGAAATTGCAAGGATTTAAAAATTATACCTCAATTGTATTGATTCGCTGTATAGCATAAGCGTTATTCCTAAGGCTATAGCCTATAGGAGACTCACTATAGTAAAAGAGAATGAAACAGCCATGAATTAAAAAAAACAGGTGAATATTTTTCTATAAATTTATAATGGTATGAACTTGGCTGCTGCAACTGAATTAAGTTCTTATAGCTGGTTGGTAAATCTCAAAATACGGGGAATAAGAGAATTAACTCATCCTGCAGAGTATTTTAAGCATATGCAGTTATGCATTAATTAACGAAAGGGGTACATAAAGTGCTAGTCAATTTGTGTTTAAAGAAGCCATTTTAACATGGGAAAGCCAGGGATGCATTTTAACTAGGAAATTTCAAACCAAAGTTCCAACTGACCCAGTATATTTCAGTGAAAAGACCATAAAATGCCTTTTTTGAAGAAAGCGTATCGTTTGAAATACATTTAATAATATTTCGAAGCTGATGAAAGTCAATCTTAGAAATTCACTCAGTTAATTTGAAATTCCCTCTTTTTTAAGATGCGTTCTACAGTGCTGACATCTAGCGGTGATTTACGAGAACTATTTACTCGTGACTACAGAAAGCGATCGCGAACTCAAAGTCATGATCTCAAATTCTTACCTAACGACATAAAACACTTCTAATGAAAAATTAAATAATCAAATTGCATCAAGATTTGAATATAAGTAATTTATTATTGCAAAATTAGTATTTTTTAATGAAACTAAGCTCCACGACAGCTGCAGCAAAGAACTTCCAATGGGAATACCATTTTCAAGTGAAAGGCTGAAGTAAGTTCTGAATTGGAGTTGCGGCGGCTACCTTAAAGCTAATTTTAAATAATTCCAGTGGAAATATGGATCCTTTGTGACGACCAGTTAGGTATTCGCAATACACAAAATGATAGAAAAGGAAGAGAAATTACCAAGCACTAATCCAATTATTTTATGAACTGGGGCATTGTTTTCGAGAAGTAGGCATCGTGCCATGCGTCTTAGAACATTTTTTCCTTGGATCATATAATTAGGATTGAATTGCGATTTGGATGACCAGTCTCTGGGATTTTTGCTACAGTTTAAGCACTTTAAAAAGCACTATGCTCACATTTGATTTTTCCACATTTTCCCATACGAAATACTTGGACCGAGGGCCCTCTCATCATGACCTATCTGGCTTCAGCTGCTCCTGTCGCAGTATACAGTGATCGTTATTCCATTGTACTGAGTCCAGTGCTACAAAATCATTTCAAAAACTTCGTAAAACAGAGGTCAATCACTCCTAGGGACCGGCCTTTCACTTCGTAAATCAATAAAATCGAGGTTTTGAAAAATAGAGGTCATTTTACATGGTTTTCCTATATACAAAGATCGGGACCGGCGGAATGGTTCGTAAATGGGTGTCATTTCGTAAATTATAGGTTCGTAAAAAAGAGGTTCTACTGTAAGTGTATTCATAATTCGACGGAGACCTATCATCACATAAATACAGGATACCTTCATCCTAATGATTCCACGTAGATTATGATCTCTAAAAGTAAATGCTAAAGTTACACTCAACAGAATTTGGTTAATAACGCCTAGGGACACCGAAAAATGGTAAATAAGAATCATCAAAAGCGGTGTTTAAAAATGACAAAAACGGTAAATAAAATCATTTTAAATAGGTGAAAGCTGTGTTTAATGTTGGGAAAGGAGTCTTAAAGAAAGGGTTTTTTAAATATTATTAATAAAGACTTCATACCAATGTGAACAAACAGTTAATAGTCCATACATTTGAGATCCAATACAGAAGTTATGGCTACCCTACACAACATAAAAAACACAGTAGGCAAAAGTAAGTTAATGGCAAATTAATGAGATAATGGTAATAAAATAACAGAGTGGAGCAGTGGACTGCAGGTAATGAATTTTGATTCTTACGCTGTTAAAAATTTTTCTTTCAACCATTGAATAAAAAACTTTATCATCCTTCATATCCAACCTTTATGTGTGGATACTGACTTTTTTGTACTTCTATCGCTTCAACTAGATTTACAAATGCGTCACTCAAAAATACACTGTAAAGTTAACATAAAGATTCCATGATTTAATTCTGTAATATAATTTTTTCCAATCATTTCCTTTCGCCAAATTTAATTATTTTTTTGACTTATAATTTGGCATGATATTTCTGAAAATCTACTTTTTTTACCTGCCTACTAGCATTACCCTAGGAATACAGCACGGCTGTATTCTTAGGTAGAGTTAAGGATCGAACTCGCGAGTGGCAGTACACTAGCCCTCATTTTTAACTACGCTCTCATAGGTTCACGGGAATCTGGCGAATGTTGACAACCCGCATGACATTGGGCTTAATTTTTTTCTCGCATATCCGGGCCTATGGAGAAAAAGGTCAATACGAGTATTTTTTTATTTTGTTTTCCTCGTTTGTGGCACGGAAAAAAATCTTCTTCTCATTTCGTGACCCGAGTTACTTAACCTCTCCTTGTTGGTATCTACCATACGTACATTCCATTCGCGGGGTGCATCGATCACGAGGCCGCGAGATTTTAAAATATCACCGATCCGGATCTGAATTTTTACTGTCCTCGGATATGATTTCAGTAGCGAATGAAATGAAAGACCCGTGGATCTTTGGATCCGACCCGACCATCATTAATTAATGAGTGGTACGTTTTTAAATCTCATTTAAACAACAAAGTATACTAAAGTGAGTATTCAGATGTAATGGTTTGAAATTGAATATGATAACATTTTCGATGCAGTGACTGAAAGAAAAAAATAAACTGTGATTGGGATCGAACTTCGCACAGTACCTACACTAGCTCTCGTTGTACATCTGATCCCGGTGAATGTAGGCTACCCGCACGACATATGACGTATTTTTTTCCCGCGCTACTGGGGTAATGGGGGAAAAAAGTCATATTTCTTTATTTTGCTTCTAGTTGCACGGGAACATTTTCATATAATTACGTGACCTTAGTTACACATCCTCTTCTTGTCAATATGTACCGCACCTACATTCCATTCACAGGGCACTTCGATCGCTAAGCCGCGAAAATTTAAAATCTACTTTCCGGATCCGATTTTACTCCGTGTCTTTGGATCCGAATCCGGAACCGAGAAAAATGCAAGATCCGATCCGGCCATCACTAAAGAAAATACCGGCCATCACTAAAGAAAATATTTCATGCTACAAAAATTCGGCATTTGCAAAATATCTCAAATTCGTTAAAAAAATCGCGTTTCAAGAAGACATGGTTAATTTCATGATTAACCCTAGAGTCGCTTATTTCGTGAATCCTGTCGCAAAAACAAGTTTCGTGAAAATGTCATGTCCCTAATAATGCCTAACCCTAAACTTATATTTGTAAGTAGAAAATTAGTTCCTACATACATTAAAGTCCGTACTGCAATTTCAGTGTGCATGAATCTCACTCAAGATTCAAGATTTTTTTCAAATTCTCGCTCGATCTCACTTGACGAAAAAAAAAAAATCCCTGCTCGCACAGCCCTAGAAATAAGTAAATCATTATTCACTTATCTTCCAAATTAGGCACACCGCAAAAAACTCTCAAGGATGTCTAGGATACTTCCACGCGATAGAAAATCAACCCTAATTAGCAAATCTCCGTTTGGTAATGTGAGCCACAGACTGGCTCGTGGTGGTAAAACTACCACTCCCAGTAGTGGCAGTGCTTGGGCGGCAAATCTACCGATCGATTTTTCTACCGCCAAGCGTGCAGGCTCGCATTGGTTCCTTTGTGCCATTACCGGCTCGAAGGCGACAGCAAAAAGCCACACCAGTAATATTTGCAGAGTGTGTAACAGGCCCCCTCTATCCCTCTTCCCCCCTGCCCCACACTGAGCGTGTGCAAAACGAATACCACCACACGATAGGCTGTTTTGTGCAATCTCAGAAGAATTAATTAAAATACGAATAACTGATATTTATGACCACGAAGTGACTATCAGTACCTCTACAGTAATTTAAGTGGCCCTATTTTAAAAAAGGTGACCTGGTAGCAGCCCTGGCGTGAGAGTGCAGAGGGTGGGACAACCCCAGGATATCGAAGTAGCTGCACAATAAAGGACAGCAAATAAGCAGCCGTGGGCAGTAAGCAGTAGAAGGCTCTTCTTCTTATGAGTGAAGGCGGAGACCACTGGTACGGCAACACTCATCCCGGCATGGTAACCATTACTTCAAGGGCTGGAATGCTATTGTAAGCTGAAGTCAAGACGCATGAATGATTGGATAACATGGATTGGGCAATTGGAATGAAAGAGGAGAAGACTACTGAAATTCTGCACACAACCCAAGATAGTGGCATTGTTTGAAAACTACAACCAACAAAGAAACACTTGAAAAATGACAAGAAAGAGAAAAAGATTTCAAAAGACTACATTTCAGTGAAGCAGAGATAGGGAACCAGGTGAAGTTCTGCAAGAGCTTGCCATTACCTTTAGCAAAGAAGCCGTAGGATGATCATTACTCTTTTGAAACTAAGTAATGAGGACTAAAAATTTAGAGATTTTGCGGTGGGGATGCCAGCTCATTCTGCACATCATAGCCCTGCAGGAAGAATCATAACCATGCCAAAAACATTACCTTCTTCAAGGGCTCCTTCTTAGACTGTTTGATTCCAGGTCCTAATCCAGCCGCTGTCAACTGGCTTGCAATCAACGTGCCACATGCTTATTTGGCCAGGTGTCCCAGCTGCAGCAATGGGCGTGTACGTGGAGCTGAAGTGTGGTGGAATAGTGTCGGGAAGTTTACTCTGCAAAATTGAAGAGAAATACATTAAATCAGGCAAGAGCATCATAAATGACATCACCATTTTTGTTTTTAAGCATTCCATTGTACATATTTACAAAGCAATTCACCTTGCTGAGCACATCCTAATTTCAGTTCTTCCTCTTCCAACCAACATCCCAAGATTTTAAAGGAACTATTTAACATATCAATGCCATCTCACTGTCAGATATGTAAGCTAATCTCACTAAGCACAAGGCAATGAAATTAGTATGCATGAGCCAAAAAAATGACATGGCCAAGAACAATCCACTATACGACCCAATGGAATCCAGAATATTCATTTTCTAAATATTAAATTAGTCAAAATTAATGATGCTACCCTACTTTCCAGTCCTACAACTAGAAACAGTTCTGCTAAATATGTGAATGTCCTTGTTTTTTTCGTGTCTATGTTTGTATTTATTGTGCATTAGTGATTTATTCCTCGTTCGTCGAGCGCCTCCTACACATTAGCTCCAATGACCGTTTGTTGACTGAGTTACGTCAAGCTATCTAGCGTCAAACATGCTGTTCTTCCTGTGATTGTCCTGCGAACCCTTGACGATGAAGTTCTTGCCGAGACCTCGCTTCCATTTTGTGTTCTAGCCCTTTTCCTCCACTGTGCCATCCTCTACTCTTTCTCCTCTCCTCCATTCCTCGTCATTTGCCCTCTTCCAACATGCAACACCCAATCACTCTTTTGGATACAAAATTTCAGAATAAGTGCCCATAAACTTGCCCAGTATTCTTCCCATGTGAGTTTCTCACTTCATGCTTATCCTTGGGTATTATACCCATGGTTTTATAATAAAATCACCAACAGGCCTGGTGTTCCTTCAGATATTCAGCCTCAATACCATGAACTTATACACCGTTAATCCTATGAGCTCGCCCACTTCACTTTAGAAAAATAGCTCATCATACAAAACAACGTCTCAGTAACCTAATGTACTCATACTCAAACTTATCTCGCTTTCATATAAGCATCTAATCCCACAGCTCAATTCCATTTTGTCCTCCGCATGTAAATCTTTTCACACAAGACGCTTGCACCAACTAAATAAGTTTTCGACCCTATGTGCTCCTTACATCCGCCTAGGGGGTAAGGAGTCAGCGACTCCAGGGTGAGACACGATCAGAACATGCCCATGGACCACCAAGACCGTCATGCATGGTGAAGAGCCACATCCTCCTCGAGGTGCCCTGGTATCGCAGAACTGTCGGATCTAGACCTGGCGGTCAATCAACAGCTCCCATCACCACGGTGCGTCTCTGTGCTAAGGGTGACCGCATCTGCGGGGCGGAGGGTAAGAAGTCACTCACAGAGAGACTCCGGATACTGGGCGACCTCCGGTTTTATTTAGCCTTACCATGCATGCGGGGCTCTGCATGGGCGGACAACATATTTCCCTAGCTACTCGTGGGACCAAACTTGGAACCCTCAAAGACACTATGGAGGGCACTGAGAGGTGCACTCTTCACTTGGACTCTTGTAGTCCATCTTCTTCCTTGGGGGATGCGATACTGGTGGAGAGCCCCGATGGGGATCCCAGTCGGGACGCACCCTCTACTACCTTACCTTGCCTGTGGGGGTTCCTTCTGGGAGACCTCACATTTGCCCCCCCAGTTGCCCCTCATACTAGGCTGTTCCAAAAAAACACATTTGTTTTGTGAGTGTCAAAATTGGCAATCGATTGCAATGACCCTCGGGTATACAAGGATAGCCAAAAAAAGATTTTGAAAAATGCTAAATAATTAGTTAGCAAGAGGCGCCTAAAGACCAACACCCTTAATTTGTCATACGATTTCATGAAAACTGCCAAAATAAGGGTAATCAGGGTAAGTTATGACCCATAGGGCAAAATTTTGTCGGTTTTTGCATATCTTTCACCATTTAGGCTTTGGGCGCCCTTGCAGCCTGGTGCCAAGAGTGGCGCTAAGTGATGCAGCTCGTGCAACGCGGCGCAACAGACGGCTGAGGCCGTCCCCCTCCCCATCATCCTCACCTACGGTCGCCCGTCATGCTCACATGCTTCAGTGACTCTCTCTCTCTCCGAAATTCAGATTTTGAACTCCTTTCGTAGACCAAATCATGTCGGCACGCATGGTAATCAATCTTAACTTTATTTTGGAAACTCATTACAAATTTATTAACCTACTGAGAAAATTATTTAACAAAGCCAGGTTTCAGTTGAACAAGCTCTTTCTTCGTACCCTCACTTATCATTTTTCGAAATTGGGAAACAATGTGCAACAAATATTGCTTTTGTTCTTCGTCGTTAGTAATACTTCTATTGAATTCCGTGATTAGGGCCACCCCCCTCTCAGCCCACATCATTCACCACCTTCAACTGTTTGATGTGCTGTCGAGCTGCTTGGTAGCTTTCTGTCGTTTCCCAATCCTTAGGATCTTCGTAAGAAATTCATACGGTAGCTCAAGAGGTTTTACAAAAATTCATGGAATTTGATGACACAAAAAATGATAAATCTTTACTGTGAACGTTTTTAGGCATGGGTACTCTTTTCAGACCTGTATGGAATCATTTTCACGTTCATGCATTCGTTCCACCATTTTCTTTTAATGTGAAACGGTACCCTATCATCAACAAATGACAAGCACATAGCTCCTCGCTTAAGTACCACAAATGGTTAGAGAATATTTCTTTAGCGATGAAGAGTAACTCATTGAATGTCGGCTTCTGATCAGTGACACTCAGAGACTTGAGAAATATCAAGTAATTAATTGGAGCCATAACCGCCACTGGTGTTGTAAACCAATACCGCACGTACACTTTCACTATAAATGCGCATAAGCATTTCAGCTTCATCTAGTGTTCTGGTATAATCTGCGGGCATTGTCTGCCAAAGAGGAACATCAAAAGAGCGTATATTGCACGGTCATCCACCGAGCTTCGTGGGTGGGTGGTGGGGCTCTGAACTTGATGCCCGTTGGAGGAACTCCGCCAAGGAAGATGATGGTAACATTTAACAAATATGTATTTGCAGTCCCCTCGAGGTGATATTCCTGTTTGAAAGGAAAAAATTTCGATTGCAAAGTTTGCTCCACATATTCGAAGGCTATTTGTCCGACAAAAAATTAAATTTTTTTTCGGACAAATAGACTTCGAATATGTGGAGCAAACTTTGCAATCGAAATTTTTTCCTTTCAAACAGGAATATCAACCTGGCGCCACTCTTGGCACCAGGCTGCGCAGGCCGCAAAGCCTAAACGGTGAAAGATACGCAAAAACCGACAAAATTTTTTGCCCTGTGGGGTCATAACTTACCCTGATTACCCTTATTTTGGCAGTTTTCACGAAATCGTATGACAAATTAAGGGTGTGGTATTTAGGTGCCTCTCGCTAACTATTTTTTTCAAAAATCTTTTGTTGGCTATCCTTGTATACCAGAGGGTCAGCGAAATCCGATTGACGATTTTGAAAATTAAAAAAAAAAGGTTTTGTTTGGGACAGCCTACCCTCATACCCTTCGTGGGAGAGGAGGACAACATCCTTTCCAACCTCTCTGGGCCCACCTTCAAGGAGGCACCGAGCCTGGTCTCCCCCATGGGGGTAGAGTCTGACTCGGGAGCCCCTGTGGGTGGGGGCCTAAGGAAAGGCTCCATATCCCCTCGAAGAGAAGGAGACAAGGGAGGAAGATGATGTGGGTGGGGCCAACCATGGCTGGCATACCCGTGCTTCAGGCCAACCTACAGCACAGCAAGGCTGCCTCAGGGGTCCTGCAAAGGATACTCTCTGAAGGTATGGTCAAAATGGCTCTGATTCAGGAACCCTGGGCTTTCTAGGAAGAGTCTGAGCATGACGGGGAAAAATATTACTGTACCACTGTTGATAGGCCTAGATCTTGTACCTATGTGCATGGGATAAGTGCTTTGCATCTATCGGAATTCACCACTAGGGATCAGACAGCAGTTCTGCTGACCCTGGGGGAAGGTGAGAAGGTCATCTGCTCCTCCTACCTGCCATACGATGCACCGGCTCCTCCCCAGAAAATGAGATGGAGAGGCTTGTGAGTCACTGTAAGACCAACAAGTGGGATCTTCTGATCGGTTGCGATGCTAACTCGCACCACATTGTGTGGGGGAGTGGAAGCACCAACGGAAGGGGAGAAGCACTGTTGGAATATCTTATGTCTACGGAGTTACAAATACTCAATACAGGATCACAATCTACCTTTGAAAACAGCATTAGGCAGGAGGTGATAGAGTATTACACCTTGCACAGTTCTCTGCTGCACAGGATTGATGGGTGGAGAGTGTCAGGGGAGATAATTTTGTCCGACCACAGACACATACTCTTCACTCTTTTAGAATCCAATCACAGGGAAATAACATATAGAACCCCCAGGACTACCAACTGGGGACTATCTCGAGAAGGCTGGGAGCTGCCCTACAGGGGGCACCTCAGTGCAAGTTAGAAATGTGGATGAGGTAGATGCTGCTGTTGATAATCTACAGAGAAGCATCATCACATCCTACAAAGACAGCTGCCCCCTAAGGACCAGGAAGGAAGGGTGTAAATTACCCTGGTGGGGAGCAGAATTAAACGGTCTCCGTAGAGAGACAAGAAAACTCCTTAATAAAGCAAAGAGGACGAGAATGCCTTGGGATTGGGAAAACATTTTAGGTTGCCCAACGGAGGTACAAAGCAGCAATCAAGCGCTGTAAAAGGGACTCATGTTGGAGCTTCTGTGAGAGCATAGAGACTGTTCCACAGATGGCAAGACTTCATAAGATCCTATCGAAAGACTCGGAAGCGGCGGTGGGTTCTCTGCTGCTTCCCTCAGGAGACTTCACGTCTTCTGACAAGGAGGCACTAAAGCTAATGCTGGAGACCCACTTTCCAGGCTCCAGGGAATTGAGGGAGATGCATCATGGGAGGAATCCCATCCGTCCGGCTCGGACTTTCCCCCAGCATCGTGACATACACAGTTACAAAATGGGCAATCATGGGTTTTAGCCCCTTTAAGGCTGCTGGGGAGGATGGTGTATTTCCTGCACTCCTTCAAGAAGGGCAGGATCTCCTTCTCCTTCCAATGGTAAGAATATTTCGCTCCTGCCTGGCTTATGGATATGTGCCAAAAGCATGGAGGGTCAACAAGGTGGTTTTCATACCTAAACCATGTAAACTTATATTGAACTATTGATATATATGCGTGCCATATAAACGCACTGTACTTCTTTCATTTGAATGCCTGTCGTTCCCTTTCCTCTTTCCTTTCTCCTTGAGTTCTACACTTCTTCTTGAGGTGGGTGAATCTCTTGGGGCAATGGGTGATATAACCCCCCCCCCCCCCCCCCCCCCCCCCACCACCGATTTCACAGAAATCTGACTTTGGCTCGGTGGTGTAATGGTGAGCATTCCGAACCGGATATTTGGAGGTTCGTGGTTCGATTCCCGGCTGAGTCAAACTTTTTTCTGATGTGATGTGGCTTGATTCTATCTTCACCACCTTCCTTGATCACGGAAGTAGCACTCAGAAGAGCCGATGAAACATATACGAAAATAGCACACGAAAAATATAGGCACAAAAACATAAAAAGCGGGACACTCACATTTAAAACAGTTGAAGCTTTCGAATGCCTCTACAGTCTTCGTCAGCTGGAGGAGAACTGCAGTTAACACTTCTTCGTTTGTCACTCGATCGATCCATTTTATCTTCATCATTCTTCGGTAGCACCACATTTCAAATGCTTCTAGCCGGACTTCTCTGCTCCTAGTATCGTCTATGATTCGCTGCCATATAGTAGAATGCTCCAGATGTATGTTCTAATGAAATGTTTCCTCACTTCCACGCTTGTATTTGCAGCTGTAAGCAGAATATTCTTCTCGTAAAATGCCCTTTTCTCTTGAATAATTCTACTGGCAATTTCTCTTTTACTTTGTCCATCGCTGGTTACTCGGCTTCCCAGGTAACAGAACTCTTCCACATCCTCGATTTTTCGTTTTCCTAGTTTAACAGTGGCCCTGGCTTCCTTTCTCCTACTGCATACCAATACCTTAGTTTTCTTTTTATTGGTTTTTTTTACATAAGCATGTTTAATTACAAAACATGTTTAGTATTAAATAAAAAATAATGTAACACGTTCAAAATAATATGACTATCATGCCATAAGTTTAATTTTAAAATGATTAATAATTGGTTAGAAGAGTAATAAAAACACTAACCTAAAATATAATTCAAAATTTAAACATTAAGAAATAAGAATAAAAGGTCATGACATAAACACTTGAGCCTACATCAGGTTTTTGTTCAAAAAAACCAACATTATTAGCCTTTCTGGATGTAACATTAGATGAAGACATGTAAGATGGACAAAAATTAGAAAATGACGTCGAAGCTGATACATAAATGCAAAGGAAACAAAACTATGGAAAAATGTCCAAGAAGCCAAAAATATACGAACGGAAAATGCACAACAAGAAATGAAAAACCTATAACATATGTCATGAAAAATAATGTCAAGCGCAGTAGAACTGGCTTTTCATTGCTATATACAGTAGAAGCCCGCTATAGTGAGTACGGCTTATTGCGAGAATCGCGTTATAGCGAGTGATTGTCTTTGTACCGCCAAAAGGCCTATGTTTTACATGTAAAATAAAGCGGATATAGCGAGGCCAAAAAGTTCCTTCCACGGTATATGCTCGGTATTACGACAGATATCTCTCGAGGGCGATGCACCGCCTAGCAAAAATAAAATATTGTGTTTTGATTTATCTGCTAATTAAACTAAAAATACAAGATTTGTGCCATATCTACAACACCTAAAGCCAGTTATGTCCAAACATTAGCGATTTACGGCCTTCAGTACGCTCTGCGCGCTCCCATTTTACGTTCTTCTTTTGTTAGGCCCAGTCATCAGTGGGAGTGGGCAGATGACGAGCAAGATGAGAGTAGGAGAGGGAGTTAGGTCTATGCATGGGCGATATTGATAATTCAATATCGGGATACGATAATTTTAGCATATCATAAGGTGGCGATAACGATAACTCAGCGTGACAATAAACATCGTCTTATCGTGCCCCGATATGTTATCGGGGCACGATAACATATCGGGGCACGATAAGATATCGGGGCACGATAAGATATCGGGGTGCGATAAATATCGCTATAAATAGGTATCGCGATAACTATCACGATAAACATCACGATAAATATCGTGACCATGAGAAATATCGCGATAAAATATCATGATATCGTGACCATGATAAATATCGCGATAAAATATCATGATATCGCGCCCCGATAAAATATCACTATATATTATCACGATAAATATCGCGATAAAAGATCGTGATATAGCGATCGTTCAAACATAGCGTGTTCGCGCCCGATGAATTATCGTGATATTGCTCCAGTTAATCGTGATGGAAAAAGACAGCCATAAGTTGGCCTTCGCTTAAGCTTGAAAAATCTCTACGACCGTATTTTAGTGAACCTTCAGGCCAATTTTCCCAACTGATGGACGTACTGGTTAACATTCGAAAACTCGACAAAGCTGATATTATCGTCATGACATATTCGCAAACTTATCCAAAAACTTCCACAGTATACCTAATATTTTAATCCCGACTAGTTACGCTGTCTTTACAGCTTTCTTCGGCGATCGAAAAATAGAAGAACTGGAAGAAAAACACCGAAACTAGGGGAATTAATATTTTATCTAATGGAAAATGTCCTGTTTCTTTCATGAAATATGTTGATATTCTAACAGATTGTGCCTGAAATGACTTTTTTGCTGTTTACCTTCGTCAAATGCCGCGGAAAAAAAGAAAAACTAAATACGAACGACTATGAGAATTAGGTGGGTTTTTTCAACACCTTCGGATATAACGAGCGCTTGGTTTAGCGAGTGATTTTCGAGGGATTATGAGCACTCGTTATACCGGGATTCCACTGTATGTGGTTTAATGCTATTACTTAATTTAAAAACAATTTCTGATAAGTAAATACAGGATATGTTATTTCTCAACATTATATTTATGAGCTGCCCTATGTGCTATCTATATCAAATATTACGCAATTGGTGATATATCATTTAATACCACAGTTTGTGTAAAAGCGAAAAATAAATATTAATCATTAATCTTATTCATTACTTTAAAAAAAATTGAAATATTATTTGATAATAAAACGAGATCACTTACAAATGGAATACATGCGTAAATTGTTTCATAATGCACCACGAAAACCAGAAAAAACACCTACCCGTCAAAATGAGTGCCGCTGGCGCTTTTACGTATGGGGAAAATCCGGCATTCCTAGTGTTAAAGGAGTAAGGTTTTGCAAGTAAAACCCAAATTTATAATCGTAATTGTTTATATAAATGCTATTCCTTATGTGGGACCACGGATGACTAAGAAAGTAAGTATATGCTGTAAGTGGTGAAAATGAAAGGTGGAAGAAACACCTTTTTCCCTGACGATGAATTGCTGTAGAGAGTATGATGCCCTATTAATGGTAATATAAATTAACTAATTTAAGGACAGTTTCGAATGAGTATTAACAAGTGACAGGAGCTCGAACAAAGCGTTATTATCATTTCACCTCTAGTGCATTTCTTTCTACAAAAAGTAGTCGTAGGAATGAAGGATGAAATTGAAACACTGCAATTTCCAAACACAGTTTTATTGTCCACGACCATGGTTTCGTTGCAAAGCAACATCATCAGGACCATCAGAGCAACATCATCAGAAAAGTAGTCATTGCAAGACTTTAAAAATGAGCCCCCTGGCATCAAGACTTGAAAAAGGTGAGATCAATGCAATAGAATGGAAGCTCTGACTTAGCCAACCATTTCTCAGAACTGAACTCAAGAGTCTGTATGTAATGCGACACTCGCCAGACTTCTGGGAGCGACCCACGTGAGAGGGATGAGGAGGGAGGGTGACCCAATGTTGCCGCTGACAAGTGAAGGTGGGGAGAATGGAATGGGAAAATGCCTCGTAATGGTTGACCTCCACAGCCAACGGAACATTTAAGATTTTCGGCATGCAGGGATCCACCGCTTTGATGATAGTGGCTTTGGAAACAAATTCTGACCTATGTGCTTAAACGTACTTGTAGAAGAAACATGTCGCTGCATCTTGACTTTTTCCGATTTTTGAATTTCTGCCTTCGAAGCAAGTCAGCCAAAGTTTAGCTAGATTTTCTCACTAACCTAGAGAAATAAAATTTTTTCTTTCCAATCGTTATATGGAATGACATCTCTTGAATCAAATAAAGAAAACCCCAAGTCTCTACCTTTAATAGTTATTCCGTAGTTGAGTGTGATATACAGTAGAACCTCTATTTTACGAAGTTGAAGGGACCCAAAAATTTGAGCTTTGTAAATCAGAGGGTTTGTAAATTGGAGGTTATCTTCCACTAACTCCTCTGTCTCCGGAACTGATGTGTCACCAAAACCAGCTGATCTCCAACAGTAGGAAATAGTTTTTGCGGTGACACTCCCATGCTCTGGCAACACCTCGCACAGCATGGAGCAATGTCCATGGAGGCACATCATGCACATAAGAGGCTTGATCTGCGACAAATGTACGCCTACTAAAACTCTGCTGACAAGAATGCGAGTATACTTCCAATGCAATTAAACACAATGCTGCACTTAACTTGTCAAATAGTTATGTTAGGTTTGAAATCAAACTAATTACTATAACAAATAATAGTCATCTGCTCATTCAGGGAAAAAAAACAGATATTATGTGAAATTCTCTGTGTGCAGTGTATTTGCAAGAAATTGCAAGGATTTAAAAATTATACCTCAATTGTATTGATTCGCTGTATAGCATAAGCGTTATTCCTAAGGCTATAGCCTATAGGAGACTCACTATAGTAAAAGAGAATGAAACAGCCATGAATTAAAAAAAACAGGTGAATATTTTTCTATAAATTTATAATGGTATGAACTTGGCTGCTGCAACTGAATTAAGTTCTTATAGCTGGTTGGTAAATCTCAAAATACGGGGAATAAGAGAATTAACTCATCCTGCAGAGTATTTTAAGCATATGCAGTTATGCATTAATTAACGAAAGGGGTATGTTTAGTGCTAGTCGATTTGTGTTTAAAGAAGCCATTTTAACATGGGAAAGCCAGGGATACATTTTAACTAGGAAATTTCAAACCAAAGTTCCAACTGACCCAGTATATTTCAGTGAAAAGACCAGAAAATGCCTTTTTTGAAGAAAGCGTATCGTTTGAAATACATTTAATAATATTTCGAAGCTGATTTAAGTCAATTTTAGAACTTCAGTCGAGTAAATTTGAAATTCCCTCTTTTTTTTTTTTTAAAGATGCATGCTACAGTGCTGACATCTAGCGGTGACTTGCTAGAACTATTTACTCGCGGCTACAGAAAGCGATCGCGAATTCTTACCTAACGACGTAAAACACTTCAAATGAAAAATTAAATAATCAAATTGCATCAATACTTGAATATAAGTAATTTATTATTGCAAAATTAGTATTTTTTAATGAAACTAAGCTCCACGACAGCTGCAGCAAAGAACTTCCAACGGGAATACCATTTTCAAGTGAAAGGCTGAAGTAAGTTCTGAATTGGAGTTGCGGCGGCTACCTTAAAGCTAATTTTAAATAATTCCAGTGGAAATATGGATCCTTTGTGACGACCAGTTAGGTATTCACAATACACAAAATGATAGAAAAGGAATAGAAATTACCAAGCACTAATCCGATTATTTTATGAACTGGGGCATTGTTTTCGAGAAGTAGGCATCGTGCCATGCGTCTTTGAACATTTTTTCCTTGGATCATATAATTAGGATTGAATTGCGATTTGGATGATCTATCTCTGGGATTTTTGCTACAGTTTAAGCACTTTAAAAAGCAATATGCTGAATCGATTTTTCCACATTTTCCCATATGAAATACTTGGACCGAGGGCCCTCTCACCATTACCTATCTGGCTTCAGCTGCTCCTGTCGCGGTATACAGTGATCGTTATTCCATTGTACTGAGTTCAGTGCTACAAAATCATTTCAAAAACTTCGTAAAACAGAGGTCAATCACTCCTAGGGACCGGCCTTTCACTTCGTAAATCAATAAAATCGAGGTTTTGAAAAATAGAGGTCATTTTACATGGTTTTCCTATATACAAAGATCGGGACCGGCGGAATGGTTCGTAAATTGATGTCATTTCGTAAATTAGAGGTTCGTAAAAAAGAGGTTTTACTGTATAAACACGGACAGAGTGAAGAGATGGTGACTAAAAACTGCGCATGGCTGTCCTTATCATAACGCCTTAAATAGTATTTTACTATCCATGTTAATAAAATAATCTGTTTACCTTCATAAGTTTACTTGGTTTACTAGGGCTTAGGAAGAAACCTTTTTCTCAGCATGATCAATTTTTTTTCTCTGTCCATCAATTCATAAATAAAGGGTAGAAGTAAACTATAAATATAAAAAAATTGGCATACCTAAAACCACCACATCCTTCCGATTACACTTACATGAATATACAGTAGAACCTCTATTTTACGAAGTTTAAGGGACTCAAAAATTTGAGCTTTGTAAATCAGAGGGTTTGTAAATTGGAGGTTATCTTCCACTAACTCCTCTGTCTCCAGAACTGATGTGTCACCAAAACCAGCTGATCTCCAACAGTAGGAAATAGTTTTGTGGTGACACTCCCATACTCTGGCAACACCTTGCAGAGCATGGAGCAATTCCCATGGAGTCACATCATGCACATAAGAGGCTTGATCTGCGACAAATGTACGTCTACTAAAACTCTGCTGACAAGAATGCGAGTATACTTTCAATGCAATTAAAGACTATGCTGTACTTAACTTGTCAAATAGTTATGTTAGGGTTGAAATCAAACTAATTACTATAAGAAATAAAAGTCATCTGCTCATTCTGGGAAAAAACAACAGATATTACGTGAAATTCTCTGTGTGCAGTGTATCTACATCAAATTGAAAGGATTTAAAAATTACACTTCAATTGTATTGATTCGCTGTATAGCATAGGCGTTATTCCTAAGGCTAGGAGCTCCCTTTAGTAAAAGAGAATGAAACAGCCATAAATTATAAAAAACAGGTGAATATTTTTCTACAAATTTATAATTGTATGAACTTGGCTGCTGCAACTGAATTAAGTTCTTTTAGCTGTTCAGTTGGTAGATCTCAAAATAAGGGGAATAACTCATAAGATAATTAACTCATCCCGCAGAGTATTTTAAGTATATGCAGTTATGTATTAATTAACGAAAGGGGTATATTTAGTGCTAGTCGATTTGTGTTTAAAGAAGCCATTTATTTTAATATGGGAAAGCCAGGGATGCATTTTAACTAGGAAATTTCAACACAAAGTTCCAACTGACCTAGTATATTTAGTGAAAAAACCAGAAAATGCCTTTTTTGAAGAAAGCGTATCGTTTGAAATACATTTAGGGCCGGTTTTATAATGTCTAGTTAAACTGGACGTTAGAGTTAACCGACGCTTAAGCCAAAAATTCAGTTTTACAATTGGTCGTTAAGTCTAATCTGGAGGTCAAATTGCTAGTTATCTTAACGACGGATTTCCATGGGTTAACTAGAAGATACTGACGGGACTCTTGCTACGGATGAAGATTTTGAAGACGAAGAATTAAAAAAATATGGCATTGCAATTCTAATTCGAAGTAGTTTTGGTCATTTTGAGTGATGCAGAGTGTTTTGGAAGGTTTCGTCCTTCAAAAGCCAACGGTAAAAACGTAAATACGTTATTGGTGATTGCCATCGATGGAATTAGATTTTAAACTAGCAGGTTTCTGAGCTTTCAAGGTGATTTAAGATAGACTGTAGTTACGCTAAGATCCAGTGTTCACGTTATGTACCCTCTAATTTACGTTAAAATGTTTGATCATATTCTAGGCGTCCGGAGTTGAGCGGGATTTACCCCTTGAAAGTGTGAAGTTAGGCAACGTTTGGGATACATCCACTGCTGCCTCATTTTGTGCTCTTGTGTTGATGTTCTTGGGTTGTGATTTTCTTTCTGTTGTGGTATACAAGTATTAGGTGATGCAATATAACGGAAGATAATGAGTTTTGAGTGAAGTATTCGGAATACAGGTGATAACGGAAGTATAGAAGATTAAATGGGCGCTTATGCCGAAGAATACTAGTTCGTGCAAGCAATGAGTGCTATTCTAAACATTATTTGTCCCACACGTCCCACACAAGGAAGTGAGTGGGTTAGGATTTAGTTGAGAATTCCTTTGTTTATACAAATATCAGCGATAGTTAGCGTTACAAAGACTGTATTAATTAATTGCATCGTTCATTTTTCCTGTGCTACTACTCAAGTTATACATAAGCGTTTATATAACGCCATCAACAAGGCACGTAAAAACTTTTTAAACCTAGGAACAATTAATTAATGTTTATGTTGTGTCAAACCTTACAATGAGTCCTGTTAGATAACTATAATCACTTCAACATGAGATACAATATAATTACAACGTTTTGTGATGTAAAGTAATAGCAAGTTTACGACCTATGTGAACGTTATTTGGATTAGAATGACATTTAGGTACTTCGGACGTAGATGTTAGTTTTGCATGTTGTTCTATTTTAACCCAGTGATTCAATTGTACTAGGAGAAGTGAAATGTTATTGTTTTCGAATGAGTACCTAAATTTTAACCCAGAAAGTATGTATGTCAACTAAGTATATCGTTATATGTATTTCCATTGATTTGTTATGCATTGAAACTCATGAATTTGATGCTGGAAGACTACTATATTCACTTCCACAAAAGATAGAATATAGGTTATTACAACGATTTGTGATTCTAAATAATAACAAGGACCGATGTGATGATTTTTTAGATTGTAATGGCATTTACTTTAGATGCCGAGGTTAATTTCGTATGTTGTTCTGTAGAGTCCTGTGTTTCAATTGCTCTAGGTGCTGTGAAATTTTAGTGTGTTTGAATATTTAACTAATTTTTATCACAGAGTGATACCACTATATAGTTACATGTATTTTCAATGAGTTATTATGTATTGAAACTCATGAATTTGATAAATTCGTTGTGATTAAAAATGAGTATATATGGCATGACATTTTGTTTACATTTTTCATGCATTATAGCTAGCCCCCCAGGATTTGTTTCTCAAGTTTATCTCTAGTGTTATTACCATACTTTTCTATTGCCTTGATAAAAGTTTATTTAGCTATGAATAAGCATAGACAGAGAGTGTATAATGTGGAATAAATTTGTGATAGATCATTATCTGTACCTTTCATATTTTAACCTGTAATAAGCTCTTTGAGAAATAGATGCATTTCTCCCTCCAAGGATTATGAATGATTAAGGCTAATGAATGATCTAATGTGTTTTACAAAGACAACCTTGTGTTGATATGGTGAATATTTACTATACAGTGGAATACTACATCTATTCTTTTCCAGTCAGGAATTTAGAAAACTTGTAAACTAGAAAACTTGTGTCATGTATGTAGGGCATGGAATATAATTCCTGGTGATGTTTTTAGGCATATTTGAACAAAAACCTTTACCTGCCTTTAATTAAAGGTATGTAGGTAAATTACAGTTAGAAGTTATTGAATGAGCATATATTAGGCATAAACACTACTGCCAAGTTCAACTTTCAACTATTTAATCAGAACATTTTAAGGCAATGCAAGGAATTAAGTGAGATTCTCATTAAAAGTGTTTCCTTAAAGAAGAAGATAATTTATCTAAGATTTAAAGAATTGCCAATTATGTCTGATTCACCTCTCAGGAGTCAATGAAAAGAGAGGGTTGAGATACAGAATAGGCTATTTTGCTTGAATCTGCTGCATTTCTTCAATGTGGACGGGTCATGTCAAAGCAAGATGGTCAAGTCCAGTGAAGTCTTCATTCATGTTACTGTGTATTAACACCAATCAAGCTGGTACCTATCAATTATACTTATTGTCTAGTGCCATATTTTATTCCAGTCAAACATAAGTGTTGCTCTTCACAATATTTCCATGATGTGTCATAAATGAGGTAATTTGATTAAGAGGCAATCATCTATTTGGTTTGTCAGCGCTGATATTTTACATTTTTTATTTATCGTGATTATAACTTGGTCACATAAGCAAACTTCTGCAAATGAAATGCCTAAACTGTGTGAAAACAATAAACTTAAAAGTAATATAAATAGCTCAGACACTTCATATTTGGAAGTCATAATACCAGCCAACTATTGAAGCTAAGGAATACCCCCTTGTGACAAATTTCAATGATAATATATTATCTTAACTATATTTCGTGGAAACCCTGACAAATGATCACGTCATTTTACTATGTCAGAAAATTCCCTCAATTTACTTTATAATTAGACAGTTGACACCAAATGTATCAACTGAATTTCTTAAATTTTTATTGTGGCATAATGCATTCCATTCTCTCATATTTCTTAATCTTTGGGGGAAATCAGGACTTTCTAGAAAAATATTTTCCTGGTAAAAGTGCAATATTAAGTGTTTCTTTTCATATCCCTGGCAAAATATGATTTGTAGATAGTACTTATATATATATATATATAGATTATAATCTTCGTCATGGCACAAAGGTACTAACAATGTTTACATTTCATGTTTTGTCATCTTTAGTAAAAGAAACTTAAATACTTTCATGGTAAATAATTACCTACAACACAAGAAAGCTGCCAATATGCATTTTTAAACATTTACTTTTTTGTACCTAGAAGGTAAATGGTGTTTCAATTGCAATGATGTGCAATATCAGCTTCATTATACCATTGTAATCGCCTCCACAAATGCGTCAAAGATCAAAATATTATTAAATAAGGCATACTAATATGTGGATGAATTTTTCTTGAATGAGTATAGTAATTAAACCTTGATTATTAACAATTTATTTGTGTTGTGAGTTAATCTGTTTGTAATGAGGAATTATCTGTACAGATTTTTATACTTTACTCCCCTTTTTCTAATTCTCCTATTTACTTGATTCATTGTCACACACAATGACCATACAAAACCAATAAATTGACATGGTACATGGAGAATTAGGCTCTTAAAACTCCCTAGAGTGAACAGATACCTACATTTCTTTAAATAAATCATTCCTATTGGTCAGAGGGTCAGTTTTTGTAGGAGATTAAAATCATGATAAAGAATCTGTATTCATGTAGCTTTTCATGGGAGGCAACTGGCAGAAATCGTTGAACCATTGTTAATCGGTAAGAGTTTTTATGTAATGATATAGTTGTACAGGCAAAGGTAAGATATCTGGATGAAATTACTGGGTCAGCGTCATTGGCTAAGATGCTAAGAATTCTGGAGCGCAATGTTACATCTGATGAATTAGAAATTGGTAATATAGTGCTCTTTCACACTTGCCATTTATTACTTCACTGAAAATAACACCTTTACCATAGCCAAAAATTGTAAAATAAACCCTCTACATGAAAAACAATTTTTCCATCTTCTAAATTAATGTAATTCCTAGCAATTCTTTGCTGATATTTTTACCACTGTTAGGAAGACAGCTAGAAGTTCGAGAAAAAAGAGGAAATGAATTGGGTGGGAATGATAATGTCTGAACTTTCTTGGCCATTTTCATTCAGTGAGGAAATTTAAACTAATTTTCCAAGGAAATTATAAATAAAGACACCGACTAATGAGATATATGTGGTAGAAATACGGTGAATTGGTGATAATTAATTTTTGTGTCGTAAGTTTACAACTTTAAAATGCTTTCGTCGCGGCGATTTTTTTAAATCGTTTTTCATTTGTTTTGGCCAGTCATGACGTATTCACGGTATGAGAATTGTCTTAAGTACACACATCCGTCTCTAGGGTTCTAGTCAACTAACCGGAGGTCTGTTTATCTTTATAAAACCCATCCTCAGGTTAAACTTCACCTCAACTTAACGTCCACGTTAACTAACTAGAAGTTTAACCAGACATTATAAAACCGGCCCTTAATAATATTTCGCAGCTGATGAAAGTCAATCTTAGAAATTCACTCAGTTAATTTGAAATTCCCTCTTTTTTAAGATTCGTTCTGTGAATTCTCAATATCAGTATGAAATTATGAAACAGGATGAATGACCTCCAACTTACAAATCATGGGAAAGCATGAAAGAATACAAAGTGGTGGGCAATGGAGGTTAAAATAACCTGGGCCAAGGAAGTGGGACGTTTAATAAGGGTACCAATGCTTGTAACCCTCTGAATGGCTCACACCCTACTTGATAGACAAGGTGCACCCACGGAGATAGACCACTGACTTCATGGGATCTCTAGCATATTCCGACTTCACACATCCCAAATGGAATGAAGCACAGGCACCTCGAGAGAGGAACTCCTCCTTGCGACACCCAGAAGGGGCTCTCCTCCTCACATCCACTGCTTCAAAGCACACACACACACAGCAGCAGGAGGAGGAGGCACACTCACCATGGCTATGACGACCAGCTGAGATGCCAGTTCGGGGTTTAGCCTCTCGCCCACAAAACGCTCCGTGATGTCCATGGCAGCGTCCACATGCTTCTTCCTCTTGCCACCGCTCCCCTCCGCACCCCCCTCATCCTCATCCTCCTCCTCATCCTCCTCCTCCTCATCCAGGCGCAGAGTGTCGAGGCGCGGCTTCTTGGGAGGCTCGGCTGGCACCCGCTCCTGCCGCTGCCGCCTCCGCTTCCGCACCTCCTCCACCTTGGGGTACGACTTGGCAATCTGCCAACAGAGACCAGTTCAAATTCCAGCGCCATAGAAATGGATATGCCAAGGTCGTCACCGTTATCAGTTTGCATTATTAGACAGGTACAATGGCACTCTCTGATGGGTTATTGGAATTGTTTTTAATCACTCACTGCAGTAATGGTGGCAGGAAATTGAGCAACTTCAGCAGCTACGCAAATGAATGTGCTGATGGGAAAACATAGAGGTCCTCAATATGAAACACCAAAACGAGAGGCAGTGGCCAAAGAGTACATGGGGAGAGAGAAGGATAGAAAGTGGACGGGAGGAAAGGCTGCGTGATGAGGGCACAAGACTTTGGAATTCCCAGTGGGCAATTGGTTGAGTCACAGCATCATCGGCAGGAGTGAGCAGTGATTTGTGTTTTCTATTGGAAATATGCAAAACAGTCCCATATTCAACGGGGGATGGATGCAATCAATTGGGGAAATAAAGTCACTCTCACCTGCTTTCAGCCAACATCTACATGGACCATTTAGAACAAATAATCTTCCGCTATCCAATCATCAACAATTCCACCTTCCCCCCATTTTAACAATGGTGATCTCTAGCAGTTACTTCGGCCCACAACTTAGAAAAATCTTACATTACAAAAAATATTACAAATTATACTAATTTGGGTCATTCTGTAGCATTACACCAGATTTTTTAAAAAGTTGTTGCAGCACCATTTTAGAAAAAATTCAAATTTAACACACTTACTACTATATGTCTGTAAGGCACAAAACCAATTTTGTTAATTTTTTCCCATAACCTCAAGGACTTACAAGGCCGCGAAGGTCACAGCGCACTGTAAAAATGATACTTTCAGCGAGTATCAGTACTTAGAGTTACTTGGAAACTACAGATTGTAGTAGCATACCATGTTGATGATCATAAATTGAGCTTTCATTTGCCGTAGTTTTTAATAACCTTACTATGTAACATCTATGAGAATGATGAGTACAATTTTTTGACACAAATTGCTGTTTTTTTACAAATTTTGCTGTTTATTTTCTCATAGAAGGGTTGTGATCACAAGGTCTATATTTCCGTTATAGTATAATTGGGTACCATTGTATATGTTTGTTGGAAAAAATTGTGTGTTTGTTAAACCTTTAGCTGTTACAAGCTTCCGCAAATAGTAAAAATTAAAAATTTACCATTTTCGGGCCCCTGTATCTCTGGTGGGGGACTTATTAAAAATTAGAAATTTTCATTATACCGTATTTACTCGTGTAAGCCACACCCTCGTGTATCCCGCGCACCCCTATTTTTGGGAAGGCTCGTGAGGAAAAAAATTATTTGTCAGAAAATTATTTTTTTTTGCTCTTGAATCTGCATCATTTTGTCATAACATGAATGCACGTTCTTTAAGAGAAATGCTGTGCCTATATTACATGTACGTCTTTCTCATTAATTGATTTAATTACGTGTTAATATCGTCACGATCGTCATCACGTCGTGCATCGATGCACGGCCTCCACGGCCTCTTTTACTGTGCATTTGTTTCTCGTAGCATCTCACAGTAATCACAGTTACATACGACACATCATCCACCTATAAAAATGGCATCTTTTCAAAAAAAAAACATTTAACTGGAATAATTGCAGAAATATGTACAATTTCAACCCGTGATTACTTTATTATTACGGAAATCCGTTGGCATATCAACAAATAAAAGCAGAACGCCATCCGTACCATAGCGGTCGTCTCGTCTGCTCTCTGCGCAGTAGCTGTGGACTTGGACGATCTAACAACACCAGAAAGTCTTGAGAACACACGGAAACAACTAAGCTCAATTTAATAACAATTATAATTCTTATAAAAATAAAGAAAAACATATTCGCGGAAATAGAATCGCAAATCACTAATGAATATTCATATCATAATAGTTCTCATTTTTAGTTTTCGTCACTGCTAGATTCAGATACACCACATTTCCTTCCTGCAGCTCGATTTTCTACTTTTTCGGCATCGCTTATAATATGTTGTTTTGTACTCTCGGGAAACGATCGCAATTTCACGCCAGAATTCATTTTTAGGGTGATAATTGCAAATTGTTTTTAAATGCTAAATGATCGATTTGAACTCGTTTACTACACTCACGCAGGGATAGTAAGAAGGTATAATCTCTCAGCATACGACTCTTGCCACTATGTAACAAATTCTTTGTCGTGTCTTTGCAATGTAGCTTTAATGTGTATGCAAAAGGAGCTATCTATTGCGTAAAAATGTTGCTACAGATACGTGACACTGAAACAAATTCCGCTTACGACTTTGAAAAAAAATAAAGACGCCGACCCCTTGTGGCAGCTTACAGGATACAATGTAGATTTAAATACATATCAGTGCTACAAAGTGTTGTCCTAAGTACGATCTATACATGATAAATCTATGAATTTGTCAAGTGGTGTTTCGGATCTAGCGGTTCTTCGGATCTAGCGTTTTCAAGTACCGTCGTACGCTCCGACTTTTGGATTTTTATTACAAATTACTTCGAAATTTCAGAATACTTTACATTGTACGATTTACTACTAGACCATACTTACCAATTAACGTCGATATGTTTACAGAATGCGAAACTTAGGAGAAAAAAATAACAGGAATTTGAGGAAAAATAGTGCGCGGTTTACACGAAAATCTGGAGGATTCGTGTAAGCCGCGCACCCCTATTTTTTCACCGGTGTTTCGGGGAAAAAAGGTGCGCGGCTTACACGAGTAAATACGGTAATAAGCTATGATTCTATTAAGAATGCACTAAAAATTTGGAGTATGCGTTTTGGCTCAATTGGAAGGTACATCGAACTAGATTTGCAAAAAATTTTCTCTCCCTCACTTTGTAGAAGCAATGTGCAGATTGATGCATATAATTAAATGTTGCCAGAAATAATTCCAATTTTGATTGATGATTAACAAACCAGTTACCTATTCGATAGGTGTAGATTTCATGTATCACTTTGAATTAAAATGTCTTAAACAGAATTTTGGGTAACTATTAAGCCTCCATTGGTTTTTCCACTGAAATTGCTCTATGATTGCTCTGCTACCAGTATGCTGATAGGAAAACAATCTTAAACATTAGTGTCCTTTACACTGATTCATTTTTGAACAATATCCCAATATAATTAAGTTAGTGATTTATGTAGGTAGCTTCAGGGAATTTTCTGATGTCTCTATTTCTCTGCCTAAAGTGGCACCCTGCCTTCTGATTGGATCTCGTAACAAGTGACCTTCTCCATGGAAAGAGCTACACACCGAAAAGGTCCTTGTGATGGTATAGGAGGAACTGTTAAATGTTTAGTGTCTCAAGCCGGTTTACAGAGAACAAAAAACAATCAAATTTTGACTTGAAACTTTGTGCAACTTCGTGCACTTCTTCCATCCTTCAGGATCTAACTAGGCATTCAAATTACAAAAAAAAGACAAGGCTTAGTAATACTTAATGAAAATATAATAAGGGTTCTTTTTCCACTCAAATTATCAACACCAACTGGTCCAGTGCGAAACAATAAAAATTAACAAAAATTGGTTTTGTGCCTTACCGACATGTAGTAGCAAGTGTGTCAAATTAGAATTTTTTCTAAAATGGTGCAGCAACAAGTGTTTGGTGAATTGGCATGGAATGACCCTTTGTCCATCATCAAGTGAGTGAGTCGATAGGGTGCTTTTTCCACCAATTTCCATGCTTGGCAAATTATGCTTTATTAAGGTGAAACCAGTTGTCTCTGTGTTTTGTCAACATTTGGAGGAAAAGTAGCACATCTTGTTACATAAATGATGTCAACAGCTTCAAAAATGTTATGCCAGATGTGATTAAACATTAATTTACCAAAACTTTAACTAAAAAGGATCAGTTTCCAGTGATGAGGCCATGAAGACATCTCTGGAAATAGAACTAATTAGATATAGAATAGAAAGAGGTGCATGCTTATCCAATACCACGTCTTAATTCTACAAATATAATTTAACTGCAATTAAGTTCTTCTGTTTACCTCTTGATACGTTGCTCCTAAGTCCGTCAGAAGGGTTGTTATATTTGTTTGGTAATCCATAGACCCTGGATGTTTCAACAAATTAAAGAGCTGTAACTTCAAGTGCTTCCTCACGGAGCTGACCTGCGACTTGGAAAGTGTGGGAGGGAGATTGGCTGCAACAAAACCCAATCAAAGTGAACTTCACAAGAAACGTGTGTAAAATGCAAAAACACTAGAGGCAGTGAGAGAAGGGGGAACCTACTGTGCAGCATCTCCAGAGCAACCACCACCTTCCCCATGAACTGTGGCCTCATTTTTGCAATCAGCGTCAGTGCTCCCATGCACGTCATGAGGTTAATGCTGCTGATGTGCGGCGATCCGTGGAACTTAATGAGGAGGTCAAATATGGCACTGAAAGGGTGAAACACACGTGACAACAACAAAGAAAAACAATTATGCAAACACACATTTATGAATTTTGATTAAAGAAGGGATAGTTCCACACTTTCTCTGAATAAGGGTGCTTTCCCATCTGCGCTGATCTGCTTCAATCTGATTAGCGCAGAGCGTGTTCCCATTGCATGCGTGATGTCATCTGCGCTAAGCAGATTGTAACAGATCCTCATCGTAGTTTGTCTGCACACGCAGACGAAACTTTGTCATGGCGGGGAAATATGTAATAGTATAAAAAGGAATTCCTCATTGTCAAAGATAATTATGATGATTACTTGTAAAAAAAATTGATAATAATTTGTTTTTTTCTTTCAAGAGGTAATTTTGACCACTTTTGCAAAGAAATGGATTATTTCCTTCAATATAACCTATTGAATAAAGTGACATATGCGAGTCCTGAGAACTTCAGATAAAAATTAAAATTCAACTCTGAACATTGGCATATGAATTGGAGCCAGAGACTTGTCGAAATAACCCGGTTCTGAGATCTACTCAAGCAAAATCTTTTTCATCTAAATTGAATATTTATGACGGGAATACATCTTCATTCGTCCTAGAGACAACCGCTAAGAAGGCTAGCGAGGGTCTAATTTCCGTGAACCAATTATTCAAGAGATTTCCTTCACCCATCATATCGGAAATGGAAACTGTGAGCTGCAAGAGTGCATGCTTGCTTCCCCTTCCCTTTGCAGCATTCCCACGCTTGAGGACCCCCACCCCTTGAAATGTCCGCTCCGTCCCCCGCCCACCTGCCCCACATCCTGCCCACTACCTGAGTACGAGAACCTTCGACCCCTTCCCACCCCATCTCCCCCCACTCCTCCCCTGCATCCGGCATAGCTAGCTGGGAACTGCAAGCCGGCGGAATACGCAGCATGGTGAAAGAGTCAGAAGTTGTTGGGATCTTGACGAGTGATGACGTAACGGGCATTGTGGCAATAAATGAGCAACTAGTATGAATTGTGACCATTTACTTGCCTAAAACCTTCCCTAGCGTTCCCTAGGCAGAGCTCCGGCAAACCAGAGTTTACAGAGCATTATTATATTCACAGAAAAAAAATCATGTCATCTTTTAAATTCGAACTGGATTTATTTCATTTACTTTAAAGAATATATTTTGTGCTAGTTCACTTGCTTAATATAAATTTACATTGTATATACTCTTACATGCAGAAAAGCAAAATTGAATTGCCAGCATTGCAAAGTGAAGGGAGAAATCAGCGTATTGGTTGGGCAGCCAAACTTCTTGGGAAGAAAGGAAATTTTCCTTGCAGAAAATACCAATATTATGCATCTCATTTCGAATGAAACAAATGTGGATACCGAAAAGGCTGGCACTGCTCAGGGATCTCAGGAACCTCTAAAATTTCCTGATAGAGAGTTCATGGTGTTTTTATTGTTGGATACACTTTTTAAACATTTCAGTGATGTTTTTAGTCTGTACATTGTAAGATAAAGTGTACAACCAGCCTTTCACATTTTCCACACTCTTTCATTCATTGGTAATGCCTTTCATATCATCTAATTATAAGCCCACTTAGTATGATTGCCATCGATGAAGAATGGTTATAATTGTGGAAACTGAGAGAAGCTCCGAGGCTGCTGCAGTAATATTAGTATTTGCACCAATATCTAAAATGTTGATGAAGTATTTAATGTTGCAGAATTTGATTGGCCAGATCCTGCAGTGCTAGCTTTAATTGCTGTGTATGAAGCAAGAGCTGATGAGTTGCAATCAGTGAAGAAAAGACCCAAATTTTTGGAAAACTTGTCAGTGGAAATGAGTGATCTTGGCCATAAGGTTTTATTACATTTTCTTGTTATGCAAAAACACGACCCAATTATTATCGCCTTAGTCTTATATTATTTTAACCAAATAAAGAAAAAAATACTATTAATTAAAAGAGGAATGAATTATCTACACATCTTATTGCTATTTATACTATGGTGGGTGGAACGTTACCATCAGGTTTATATGGATAAAGGCAAGGCTGTAGTGAGTGGGAGGGGGTTGTAAACTCCTTCAAATTCTCAATTTCTCAATTCTCAATTAAATATATTTAAAGTTGACGGAATAGCATAGAGGTGCGACTATTTGTTGTGTATGGCAAACAATAAAAAGGCATTAAAGGTCAATTACTATTTTGGGACTGTAAAAAAACATTGTTTTTCTACAGTACATGGTCTTTAGATCCCAATCAGTAAATCCCTCCTCAATTTCTGTCCTGGCTACGGGCTTGATAAAAGGTATACTGATACTACTAGTAAGAGCGGGGGTAAGGGGTCAGTGACTCCAGGGAGGGACAAGGGCAGAACATGCCTATGGACCACCAAGACCGTCATGCGTGGTGAAGAGCCACATCCTCCTCGAGGTGCCCCTGGTATCGCTGAACATGACGGATCTAGACCTGGCGGTCAATAAACAGCTCCCATCACCATGGTGCGTCTCTGTGCTAAGGGTGACCGCATCTGCGGGGCGGAGGGTAAGAAGTCACTAACAGAGAGACTCCGGATACTGGGCGACCTCCGGTTTTATTTAGCCTTACCCATGCATGCGGGGCTCTGCATGGGCGGACACCATATTTCCCTAGCTACTCGTGGGACCAAACATGGAACCCTCAAACAAAACTATGGAGGGCGCTGAGAGGCGCACTCTTCACATGGACTCTTGTAGTCTGTCTTCTTCCTTGGGGGATGCGATACCGGTGGAGAGCCCCAATGGGGATCCCAGTCGGGACGCACTCTCTACTACCTTAACCTTGCCTGTGGGGGTTCCTTCTGGGAGACCCACACATCCCAGTTGCCCCTCATACCCTTCGTGGGGAGAGGAGGACGACATCCTTTTCAACCTCTCTGGGCCCACCTTCAAGGAGGCACCAAGCCTGATCTCCCCCATGGGGGTAGAGTCTGACTCGGGAGCCCCTGTGGGTAGTGGCCTAAGGGAAGGCTCCATACCCCCTCGAAGAGAAGGAGACAAGGGAGGAAGAAGATGTGGGCGGGGCCGAACCATGGCTGGCATAGCCGTGCTTCAGGCCAACCTACAACACAGTAAGGCCGCCTCAGGGGTTCTGCAAAGGATACTCTCTGAAGGTATGGTCAAAATAGCTCTGATTCAGGAACCCTGGGCTTTCCAGGGAAGAGTCAGGGGCCTGAGCATGACAGGCGGAAAAATATATTACTGTACCACTGTTGATAGGCCTAGATCTTGTATCTATGTGAATGGGATAAGTGCTTTGCATCTATCGGAATTTACCACTAGGGATCAGACAGCAGTTCTGCTGACCCTGGGGGAAGGTGAGAACAGGAAGAGGGTGGTCATCTGCTCCTCCTACCTGCCATACGATGCACCGGCTCCTCCACCATCAAATGAGATGGAGAGGCTGGTGAGTCACTGTAAGACCAACAAGTGGGATCTTCTGATCGGTTGTGATGCTAACTCGCACCACATTGTGTGGGGGAGTGGGAGCACCAACGGAAGGGGAGAGGCACTGTTGGAGTATCTTATGTCTACGGAGTTACAAATACTCAATAAAGGATCACAACCTACCTTTGCAAACAGCATTAGGCAGGAGGTGATAGATATTACACTGTGCACCAGTTCTCTGCTGCACAGGATTGATGGGTGGAGAGTGTCAGGGGAGATAACTTTGTCCGACCACAGACACATACTCTTCACTCTTTTAGAATCCAATTACAGGGAAACAACATATAGAAACCCCAGGACTACCAATTGGGGACTATATCGAGAAAGGCTGGGAGCTGCCCTAGAGGGGGCACCTCAGTGCAAGTTTAGAAATGTGGATGAGGTAGATGCTGCTGTTGATCATCTACAGAGAAGCATCATCACATCCTACGAAGACAGCTGCCCCCTAAGGACCAGGAAGGAAGGGTGTAAATTACCCTGGTGGGGAGCAGAATTAGACGGTCTCCGTAGAGAGACTAGGAAACTCTTTAATAAAGCAAAGAGGACAAGAATGCCTCGGGATTGGGAAAACTTTAAGGCTGCCCAACGGAGGTACAAAGCAGCAATCATGCGCTGTAAAAGGGACTCATGGAGGAGCTTCTGTGAGAGCGTAGAGACTGTTCCACAGATGGCAAGACTTCATAAGATTCTATCGAAAGACTCGGAAGTGGGGGTGGGTTCTCTGCTGCTTCCCTCGGGAGACTTCACGTCTTCCGACAAGGAAGCACTAAAGCTAATGCTGGAGACCCACTTTCCAGGCTCCAGGGAGTTGAGGGAGATGCATCATGGGAGGAATCCCATCCGTCCAGCTCGGACGGAATGGAGACTTTCCTCCAGCATCGTGACGTACACAGTTACAAAATGGGCAATCATGAGTTTTAGCCCCTTTAAGGCTGCTGGGGAGGATGGGGTATTTCCTGCACTCCTTCAGGAAGGGCAGGATCTGCTCCTCCTTCCAATGGTAAGAATATTTCGCTCCTGCCTGGCTTATGGATATGTTCCAAAAGCCTGGAGGGTCACCAAGGTGGCTTTCATACCTAAACCAGGTAAGACTGACTACACAAGAGCAGACTCCTTTCGAGGAATCAGTCTGATGTCTTTTCTACTGAAGACACTAGAAAAGATAGTGGACAGGTACATAAGGGATGGGCCATTAAGGGATCACCCCCTGC
Organism: Platycnemis pennipes; assembly: GCA_933228895.1. Classification (NCBI taxonomy): domain Eukaryota; kingdom Metazoa; phylum Arthropoda; class Insecta; order Odonata; family Platycnemididae; genus Platycnemis; species Platycnemis pennipes. The sequence continues at coordinate 1,688,819 of OW121849.1, forward strand.
ACCTGTATCAACATGCCTACCAGAAGGGAAAATCCGTGGAGACAGCGCTCCACAATCTTGTTAGCAGGATTGAGGGAGTGCTGGAACACGGAATGTACGGACTGGGGGCATTTCTTGATGTCGAGGGAGCATTTAATAACACGTCCTTCGATCAAATATGCATTGCTGCAGGAAGACATGGTATCCATGCTCACATTGTGAGCTGGATTAGATACATGTTGGAACAAAGAACTGTAAAAGTAGTCTTGAGAGACAGTTCAATGAAGGTAGCTGTGACTCGAGGCTGCCCTCAGGGAGGAGTGTTATCTCCACTCCTCTGGAATATGGTAGTCGACAGTCTTATTTTAGAATTGAATAGGACTGGTGCATACACTCAAGGGTACGCAGATGATGTGGCTATAATCATCACTGGAAAGTACCTTGATACTGTCTCTGGACTCATGCAGAAAGCCCTGGATAAGGCAATGGGGTGGTGTGCAGAAACAGGGCTGACTGTAAATCCGGAGAAAACTAAGCTTGTATTGTTTACCAATAGAAGAAAAATGGAGGGCTTTAGACCTCCCTCTTTGCAGGGAAAGGTTTTATATCCCTCACCATCGGTCAAGTATCTTGGGGTTATTCTGGACTCCAAGCTTAACTGGGGAGAGCATTTGGAGACCAAGGCAAAGAAAGCTTGTGCCTCCTTATGGATGTGCAGGAGGACCCTTGGTAAAACATGGGGACTTAAGCCAAAAGCCATTAGATGGATTTATACGGCAGTCATTAAACCTAGTTTCTTGTACTGCTCTATAGTTTGGTGGAAGAGAGTCCGGCTCAAAACTGCTGGGAACAAACTGAACCACCTTCAAAGATTGGCCTGTATGGGCATTTCAGGGGCTATGAGAACAACCCCAACTCTGGCGCTGGAAACGCTGCTGAACCTCGCTCCACTCCATGTGGAAGCTGAGGTGCAGGCAAGGACAGCGGCTTATCGTCTCAAATGTATGGGACAGTGGTATGACAAAGGAAGTTCCTATGGTCACAGACAAGTTTGGACAGAGCTCATGAAGTCGAGTCCCATCCTCGGGATGGGCAGTGATGGAATGGTAGCCAGGTTCAACCAAACACCCCCCTACTTCAAAACCCACTTCCCGGATAGGGAACAGTGGGCTAGAGGAAAGGGGAAAGAACTTCATTCTGGGGCCGAGGTATGGTATACGGACGGCTCTAGGAAAGAAGGAAGAGCGGGAGCAGGGGTCTACAATTGTAGCACACCAAGGAAGCTCTCAATCCCTTTGGGAAAATATGCTACGGTGTTCCAGGCAGAGGTATATGCACTTCTGACCTGCGCGTATGCTATTAAGGAAATCGGGATGTTTAACAGACCGATACACATATGCACGGATAGTCAGGCAGCTTTAAAGGCGCTGACATCACCATCGTGCAAATCACAGCTGCTGCAGGAGTGTCGTGAGGCACTCAATGATATAGGCAGATGCGGCAAGGTGGAGCTTTTCTGGGTGCCTGGTCATGCAGGCATATCTGGAAATGAGATGGCTGATGAGCTGGCAAGGGCCGGTTCCAGCCAAGATCCGATTGGTCCAGAGCCAATCATACCTATTGCCTCGTCAGTAGGGATGGCGGAAATTAGAATGTGGGGGCTAACCCGACATTCTGAGATCTGGCGAGCTGCACCAGGCCTTAGACAGGCCAAACTACACATTAAAGGGCCTAGGCCTGGGCTTGCCAAAAGACTCCTGTCACTAAACAGGGGTCAACTACGAACGGTAGTGGGACTCCTCACGGGGCACTACCAGGTGATGAGGCACCTGCACCTCCTGGGAATCGTAGATTCCCCCAGATGTAGGTGGTGCGAAGAAGAGGATGAAACCACATCCCACATGTTATGCGAGTGCCCTGCGGTGATGAGGACTCGAAACAGGTACCTGGGTTCCCCATTTTTGGAATCCAGGGAGGTAAGGGAAATCCCCATCGGGGACTTGTTGGCCTTTAGCAGGGCGATCGGCCTTTATGGGTGACTTCTTCAAAAGGGTGGTTAGCACAATGGACCAATGGGTCTAAGTGCCTCAGGGCCTCCGTTGAGAGGAACTCCACCACTATTACTATCTATCTATCTACTAGTAAGAGCTTCATGGGTATATACAATATTGTTCATATTTGATGTGTTTATATGGTTTGACCTGTATCAGAAAAATGTAAGGGTTATGAACTATCAGCTAAGATAACTGCCAATAATTTGCCATAATAATTGGGATCTCACAAAACAGATATACTGCTAAAAAACTCTCTTTTGGAGGAACTAGAATTAAGGTATCATAATTTTCATAAAAACTATTAAGTTTTCCCTCGAGAAATTATTTTATTCTCTTGGAGAATACTTGTGTAGTTGATCGGTGAGCAGGCTTGGGAAATTGTATTACCAAACATATTAGTGCCTATTAACAGTATGCATCGAGTCTAGTTTCAAATTCCTACAACCATATTTTTGACTTATATTCTCAATTTTACTTATTTGATGAAATATATTATGTGGGTGATAATAAATACATATTCAAAACAAAGTATTATTTAGTGCTAGGTGAAAATGATGACTTTATATTACGAAATATACATTAACATATTGAAAATATTCTTTTAAGGTACATATAGACCATTGTGAGTAGCAATAAAGAAGTGATTTTATCGCGTAAACAGTGTTATGTCAACTATTTTCAGGGATCTATGATATTCCGCGTATGACGACTGCCAAGTGTAAAATATTTTAGCGCACTTTGGTATTCTTCAAGTAACCAGTACTAACAGGGAGTACAGTACAGATCATTGAGGTGCATGGAGAGGGCGCTTTCTATGCTGGCCAATGCTAGAACCTGTAACGTGGGCGTGGCCTGTCCGCCATCTTGGTCTTCCCCGATTTACCATTGCTCTTATGGGATGACGCACTAATTTGGCATTTTTACGATGTTTTCCATTGATCCTCTTAAAGAGATCATATGTTTCCTTCTTCAAAATGCCAACTTCATATATATTTACAGCGTATTGAGTGACATTGTCGGAGTTGCACTCAAATTAATTAATAAATACGGTACTCACAAATATACCTAGAATTAATTTCCATATGTGCTCATTTCTTACTTAAGTATTAAATAATGAAGATACAACCTAATTATGAGTAAATTCACGAAATCATTTCAATGGTGATTCAAAACCCTCGCAATCATTAAAAACACCTTGCATCTCAGTGATGGGGTGCGTATCACACATAAACCCAGAAATGACTCGGCAAAAGACTACGACCGCATTCGCAATGTACAGTGTCCCATTGATCGTGTGTCGTTTTTGACCTCTAATTTTAGACACTTTCTTTTAAGCCTCATCGATTGAAATTTGGTACCGAGCTAGAGAAAGGTTGGAAGTTTTGTTGAGTCTAAGCAAAATTTTAAAAATATGACCTTTGCCCCAATAATAGGGTCCAACCTAAAATCCAAATTTTGCCTTATGGGCTTTCAATGTTAAAATATTCGAAATACAAAAAAGACAGAATTACTTAGCGAACCTTACAGCTATTATGTTTTTGGGCACGAACAACATGATGGAAGAACTTTGGAGTTCGAAAATTGCATCAGTGACCCCTGGAAGGGCACAGTCAAGGTCACAAGGGTTACAAAAAGTGAATCACCGCTACAAACCTGTCGAATCATAGGTTTAAAAATGTGCCAAGGTCAATGGTAAGGTTTTCAGATCCCTCTTGTCATCCCTTGACTTTCAAGGGTTACTCAGGGGTCAAAGGTCATAGGGGTGACAAAAAGTGAACCGGGTCTACAACAATGTCGAATCATAAGTTTCAAAGAGTGCCCATTACGATGGCAAGGTCATCAGATCCCTCTTGTCATCCCTATACCTTCAAGGGTTACTCAGGGGTCAAAGGTCAAAGGGTGACAAGAGATGAAATGAGGCTACAAATGTATCGAATCATAGGTCTCAAAGATTGCCCAATGTGATGGTTAAGTCCCTCCAGGAATTCTCTGACCTGTTGATTTTCTCTGACGGTTGGGCAAGGGCCAAAGTTCACCAGGTGTAGCCAAGAAAAATTTCCGTCCATCTAAGAAGTTAAGAAAGTAATTATAACGTGTGCAGAGTTCACATTCCCATATATGCTGGAAGACACATTCAACGCTTTTATCGGGCGAATTCAATTAAGCCTGGCTCCGAATAGAGTTAATAAAATTTGATTTTTCATTCTTACTGCTTCGATATTTTCATTTAAAATTTTGATATTGTATAAATTTTGGATATTTTAAATACTTTTTGAATAAAAATATGATAAAGTATTCATCATTCAATAAAAAGGAATTAACTTGAAACTGCATATGAATTTTTTCATTCATTTGTAAACTATAAATCAAGACTACTACATGACTTAAAGAGTTCAAGAGGTGACAGGTGGGAACTGAGTACCTTACCATTGACTTTGGCAGCCTTAAATAATCTCAATTTCATCATATTTATGTCCCTGTCTGGCCATTTTGGACCACTATGACCATTGATCTCAATGTAGCACTTTGAGGTTAGGAGACGACAAACACGACCAAGGAACTTCATCTAATTCTTCACCCTTTCGAAGCTACAATTCGACGCGTCTGTTGCTCTGATTTCCTAGGCAACACCTGCTTTGGCCCCTGCCCAACCGGTCAGGGCCAGATAATTCCTGGAGGGACTTAACCATCACATTGGGCAATCTTTGAGACCTATGATTCGATACATTTGTAGCCTCATTTCATCTCTTGTCACCCTTTGACCCCTGAGTAACCCTTGAAGGTATAGGGATGACAAGAGGGATCTGATGACCTTGCCATCGTAATGGGCACTCTTTGAAACATATGATTCGACATTGTTGTAGACCCGGTTCACTTTTTGTCACCCCTATGACCTTTGACCCCTGAGTAACCCTTGAAAGTCAAGGGATGACAAGAGGGATCTGAAAACCTTACCATTGACCTTGGCTCATTTTTAAACCTATGATTCGACAGGTTTGTAGCGGTGATTCACTTTTTGTAACCCTTGTGACCTTGACTGTGCCCTTCCAGGGGTCACTGATGCAATTTTCGAACTCCAAAGTTATTCCATCATGTTGTTCGTGCCCAAAAACATAATAGCTGTAAGGTTCGCTAAGTAATTCTGTCTTTTTTGTAGTTTAAATATTTTAACATTGAAAACCCATAAGGAAAAATTGGATTTGAAGTTGGACCCTATTTCTGGGGTCAAAAGGTCATAATTTTTAAATTTTGCTTTGACTCAACAAAATTTACAACCTTTTTCTAGCCTGGTACTAAATTTCATCTATGTGGCTTGAAATAAAGTGTCTAAAGTTAGAGATCAAAAATGACACATGATCAATGGGACACTCTGGATATAAAAAGCATCATTGTTTTAGCCTTCGCCAATACACATGACCAAGTAACTGAATATTAACTATAAAGGGCTCTATCAACATTGGAACAGTAGTCAATAACAATTTTAGATGAAATTACAAGCTTTGGCATCTTGCCCATCGTTTTAGGCAATCGCTGTGACTACAGCACCGTAATGCAGTGCAGCACACCATATGAGAACAAATTAATAATAATTAATATTCCTAAGGAAAACCTTTTGTTGCGTCGAGTGGAAACGTTAACTAATTACATCTTAAATACAATTCAAGGCTTATTCGCCTCAAATTTCCGAGAGAAGGCAATTATTTTTGCTTGATAGTCGCCAATGCAACCACGACTCTGTTGTAATCCAACGGAAAGCTAGGGGAGAACGGGGATGACCAATATGGCGGACGTTCCGATCTCCTGGCTTCGTGACGTCATGCCCTCTCCATATCCCTCAATGGCACAGCTGGTACTAATAAATGACAAACTTCAAATCGTCTGCAATCATGACGTAAGGAATAAATGACGGAGGTACCAGGCCAGTTTGTTTTGATTACTCCCCTAACGTCATTGCCAGACCTCTGTCACTATGGTGGCTAAGGAACAGAAGTTAGACTTTTCATCGTTTTTCAATTATAAATATTAGCCTTAAATGGCCGATGAGGCAACCTGAAAAAATACATATTATCCGTTGATTATTCAGTCACAATATACTAGTTTTTGAGATGGTGTTCTCAGGAGAAATTTCGAGAAATAAAATTTTCAAGGTAGGGACGTCACCATTCTTCCATAAGAGCAATGTAATTTGAGGCTGAAAATGACCATTTTCAAATCCTGTAATCAGCGTTAAATGGCCGATGACCCCCAAATATTTTTTCATGGATTGATGAAGGAATGATTTCTCTAAAATATATAAAAATATCAAGGCATGTTATCGGAGGTACTTGTAGTAGAGGTTCTACCTTAACGTAAAAGTGTCATTATTTAGTAATAATGCAGTGAAAAGTTTGAACCTTTTGGTTGTTATCCAGGGAGCTAGTCATGAAGTTCATAATACTACGGAGTGCTTTCTCTGTTGATCTTTCTTTTCTACATCCCCATTGGCAGTTAGATAATACCATAAATTTACCCTAGAAGGCAATCAGTCGATCGTAAAAAATGAGCTCAAATTATTTAGAAAAAGTAGATATAGCTATGATATTGGACACTAGTTAGCTACATTTCCACTTTAAACCCTTTTTTGTAGATGGGATTCTTTTACTTTCTTTTCATGCACTTGGAAAAAGCCCTTTATGAAGGGACTTGTTCATTGGAAGCACCAATGATAGTCTTTACACTGCAATAAGTCTTTACACTGCAATATCAGGTTCCGTTGAATGTTGTCAATTCCAGGGAATTGCTTATTGTAAATTTTTTGTAGGCAGGAAAGCACAGGGGCTATAAGTGGAAATGAGTAGCTTCCGAAAATTCAAGAGCAAATGTGAATACTGCCATTCTTGTTTTTACTTCACATTGCCTGTGTTTTTGCCCTGGGTCACCCCACATAACTAAAAGTCACAATACAGGGGCACTTACAAATACTACTCATACTTTCCCATTCACTCTCACTGCTGCTACTACTAGACATGACACAGTCCAAAACTGGCTGATCGCCCATCTAAAGTAGGTCATATACGACATATAAATGCCCGGCATTTAGAAAGACCATCCGGAAGAATTAAAGTAAAGGAAATTTATGAATTGTGAAGCTCGTGACCAATTTATCAACTACACTCGAGTAAAAACTAAACCAAATGATAACAAAGGAGAAGTAAAAACGTCGGGCTCACCTCAAATAAATTGGTAAGATTGGACGAATTTCTGATAATTTAAACGACATAATAACTTCTGCTCCCCTGGATCTGTTGGCCAGCTGTTTCACAAAAATAATAGTAAAGAAATTGCATTTCCTCACAAAGCGGTGGAAGAAGACCACGATCTCTCTGCACGATCAAATTCACAAAAATCACGGCATGATAATGAACGTTTTCATGAAGAACTACTTTGTGCTGCCGGCGTTCTTCTTTTGACTTTTCAAATTTACCATTGGCATTGTTCTGCCCTCTTGGAAACACTTTAGCGCACATGCATATTCCAATTGTTTTTTTCAATGTGCGCTCCTGTGTTTCCATCTGTTGAGATGTGCGTTAATCTGCATAAAGCGACTGGAAAGCACTCTTAAGTTTCCAATTCTCAGCTCCCGTTTTGTCTCAGTAATGATAAAAATATATTCACCACGTCAGCAGACTTTATAATATTACTAACTTTAATAACTAAAATAATTAACTATGATATTTCTGTTTCTTTTGTGTTGAGGGTGCATGGAATGCAAAGGTTGCAAGATGGCTGCCCATCAGTGCTCTCTCCATATGCTCCCAAAATATCGATAAGTAGTTCTCCCTTAAGTGTGATTTCAGGTGCAAAACGACTTTTCACTCAAATTGTGGTGGTTTCACAAAATCTATCAGTAATTTGGTACACAATCTTGCTAATTTGCAGTTCCTATTCAAATTAATCCTGTTCCCACAGGAAAGAAGACACATTTTAAATTGTCCAAAATCTACAAATGAAAATTACTGAGTGTACTACACTAACTAGACCCCTACTCTATGCTATTAGAATAAGGCTCATTATTTAACTGCAGTACCGTATTCAAACGTTTAAGCCGCGCACCTTTTTTCCCAAAACGCCAGTGAAAAAATGGTGGTGCGCAGCTTACACGAATCCTCCAGATTTTCGTGTAAGCCGTGCACCATTTTCCATCAAATTCCTGTTGTTTTTTCTCCTAAGTTTCGCATTCGTAGAACATATCGACATAATTGGTAAGTATGCTCTAGTAGTAAATCGTACAATGTAAAGTATTCTGAAATTTTGAAGTAATTAGCAATAAAAATCCATGTTTAACAAAGTCTGAGCATACAACAGTACTTGAAGAAACACTAGATCAGAAACACCATTTGTCAAAGCAATAGATTTATCGTGTATCGACCGTACGTAGGACAACACATTGCAGCACTGATATGTATTTAAATCTACTGTTTCCTGTAAGCTGCCGCAAGGGGGATCTTCAGTAGTCTTTACCTCTTTTCAAAATCGTAGTTTGTTTCGGTATCACGTATCTGTAGCAAAATTTTTACATAATAGATAGCTCCTTTTGCATACACATTAAAGCTACATTGCAAAGACACGACAAAGAATTTGTTGCATAGCTGCAATAGCCATATGCTCACAGATTATACCTTCTTACTATCCGTGCTATCCGCTCCGAGTGTGAGAGTTCACGGTGAGAGTAGTAAACTCGTTCGACTCTATCATTTCGCATTTTAAAATAATTTGCTATTAATACCCTAATATGAATTCTGATGTGAAATTGTGATCGTTTCCTGTGAGTACAAAACTACATATTATAAGCGATGCCGAAAAAATAGGAAATCGAGCAGCAGGAAGGAAATATGGTGTATCTGAATCTAGCAGTGACGAAAACTAAAAATGAAAACTGCTATTATATGAATATTCATTAGTGATTTATGATTCTATTTCTGGGAATGTGTTTTTCTCTAGTTTTATAAGAATTATAATTGTTATTACATTGAGCTTAGTTTTTTCCGTGTGTTCCCATGACTTTCCGATGTTGCTAAATCGTCCCAGTTGGTCCCAGTCCACAGCTGCTACGCAGAGAGCAGACGAGACCACCACTATCAGGTACGGATGGCATTATGCTTTTATTTGTTCATATGCCAACGGATTTCCGTAACAATAGAGTAATCGCGGGTAGAAATTGTATACTTTTCTTCAATTATTTCAGTTGGATTTATTTTGAACAGATGCCATTTTTACAGCTGGATGATGCGATCGTATGTAACTGTGATATGCTACGAGAAAGAGATGCACAGTAATAGAGGCCATGTATCGATGCCCGACGCGATATCGACCGTGATGATTTTAACACGTAATTCAATTAATGAATGATAAAGACATACACATAATTTGGGCACAGCATTTCTATTCAAGAACGTGCATTCATGTTATGACAAAATGATGCAGACTCAGGGCAAAAAAAATCCATGTTATTGTACTAGGAATACCCATCCAGGAGTATTCCTAATACAATAATCGTTTACTGCCTGCGTGCAATCAAAAAAGGTTTTGACAGGCATCGGAAGAGATACTTTGGCGTTCGAGCAGTGAATTCAGTCATGCATCTCACACACACGGAAGTGTATTTCTCCCTACATACATTTCAGACTGATTACCCAACCTTACTCAACATTGCGTTTTGTGTTTTACATCAAAATATAAGAAGTGAGTGAATTTTGATAGCTTCACCATTCAATTATGAAATCCGGATGTAAAACGGTGCATAATATTTTTGTCTGAAATCTGGATTAATGACACTGAAATATCAATGTATTAAATAACTGGAGAAGTTTTGCTGTGTGTAACAATAATTACAGAGTGAGAGGAGTAATTGCATATGTGATGTATAGTTATGAGTGTTTTTTCAGTGAAATAGGTGACTTACTAACAGCTGATGTGGTTAAATTAACAATCGACATTAATACTTCCTTCTCCATATCTGTCATTGGAGTATATAGACATAATTTCACACCAGTGGATCGATTTCAGCAAGAATTGGAGCGAGTACTTGCCATTTCGTAAGAGAAAAATTTTACATTAATTGGTGACATGAATGTAGGTTTATTACATTGTACAGTAAAACCTCCATACAACGAATTTGTTGGGACCGAAAAATTCAAGACTTCGCTGTAGGGGGTTTCGGTGTACGGAGGTGATATGCGGGTTGCGTGTCGCAGGGGCACCCAAGTGTCCCGTGATGTTAACGATGCAAGTCGTGTAAAATTCTTAATCTTGCTTAATCAACCTTTCCTATAGCGATGATGAACAGTTGTTATTATTTACCATCAAATACCGTGGCTATCACCTCGTGATTTTCAATCTGCGTATTTCTAATTGAAATTATTGTTTTTCTCGTCCATTCTGCTCTACGCCTCATTGCTTACTTTAGTTACGTTCTGATATTAAAGGAATTCCAAAATTAATACCTGTGGATTACGTATTTTAAAAGTGCTCCATAATTTTTCTGAGTATCTAGTCGATATTATTCTTGGAGTGCAATAATTTAAGTCAATTTCAATCGGCAGTTTTATGCAGCAATTTTGCTTGAGAGAGCACATATTGCCATTTAGACTCACGAAATAAAATGCATTGTTGGAATTGAAATTGAAATCCCATTGAAATACTGGTAAATATCTATGTTCGAGACCGGTATATATTAGATATCGATAAACAACGATGGAAGTTAGGTGGGGTGAGTTAGTTACCACGAGTAAAAACGTGGCAGTTGGCAATGCCCTGAGATCAATATGGCACTCTCAGATGATAATGCATTGATGATGCCTTCATAGAAGCTGGACACGATCGGTATTCTGTTGGCACACCCGTTCTTCGGTGCCAAAACGCAGTACCATCCTCGATTACGCCAGGTAATATTTGAATCCACGCCTTGTTGCCGTTCATCCAGTAATTACCTCTTCATACTTGAAGAAAATTTAAAACCAGGTTTGCCCTTTTTCAGTCCTTTGCAGAACGTCTCTCATTTTAAAATGTGCGCCATTTGCAGGCTAAAACTATTAAACTGGAATAAGTGGTCGCTAGAGCAGAATCACATGAGTTAAATATGTCTAATGTTAGCAACTAAGAGAATAAAAACACGTAAAAGAACCTGATCCCACTCCTTTTCGCATCATTTATGACATTAGAAGGACCTCTTCCTAAACGAAGTATACGAGCGAAGATCGCTGTTCTGAAAACTCTAGTTGCACCAGTAATATTGCATGCTAACAATTTGGAATGGAGACGTTTTGAGTTGGACGCAGCAAGAAATCTAACCTAGCGCACGCACTGAAATGAGTAAGAGGAAAGACTGCATTGCCAACTAACCCCTCCCAAACATTCCATACCAAAGTGCCTGTTATTCAATAACCTTCCCCCTCCGAAAGAAAGAATAACTACGCCCTTACTCGCCTCTTTCTCTGCAATGCTGCTGTTATATCCCCTTCCCACGTTCCTTCGGGGAGACCTCCCTCGCCCATTCCACTCCTCAATGACTCCCCTTACCCTTAACCGAAAGCTCATGTGTTTCCGATATATCGTGGCCCAGTGGTATGCCGCTCTTCAAATAGCCCAACTGTTTAGGCACACAGACAGAAGAAGTACAATAGTTCCTGTAATAACTAATCCGGTTTTCGATTTATCTCTCCTTCACTTACCTCCTCACAAATACAAATACAGGACCATCTACCATCCTCGCCGTACATACAGTCAGCTCTCGTGCGACTTACCTCAGCCGAAACATTCCATATTGCTTGAAAATGAGTATATTTCAGGAAGTTAAAACAAATTTCGAAAAATTACATAGGTTTGAAGCAATTTTTTATTTATAAATAAGAAGCGGTACCTGTTTTTACGTAATATTAATTCAAAATCATTCTATTGAAAATAGTTTTCCAAAGTCGTCTGTGTCATTTCTTTGCTGGCTGCTTGCTCAACCTGCCGCAGAATCTTCAAATTCTCTACTCTATCTTCTGACATTAAAAAAACTCGCTCCAAAACATCTATTGCGTCCACCACTTCCTTCCAACCGGGGCGCACTACGCTATTTCTGGGCTCTTCTCTCTCTTCATCGCTCACATCCTGCGTCTCCGCCAATATTTCGGGATCCTCATTGTGGGCAAATACAGCGATATCATTATCAATACTCGCATACTCTTCGAAAGATACCCCTTCAATGTTTAATAATTGAGCGAATTCACTCCATTCCTCCCTCTCCTCCGGCTGTGGGTAGTCTTGGCCGTCCATCTCTCCGGGAAAGCCTGCCCTCCTGAAGCAATTCGAGATCGCGCTTCTCTCTACGCCATCCCAAGCAACACACATCACAAGCAGACGCTGAATGGCTTGCAGGATGATCCACTTCAATGACTTGATGTCTTCAGTGTTTCCTAGTCTATTTAGAAGATATTTGACTAGTTGCCTTCGATATGCGCAATGAGTGAAAACAAAGGACACTTGACGTGACGCTGAAGGCGACGATCGATCTGTTCGACGACATTCGATCAGTTGACGTCTCCGATGCATGCAGCGCTGAAGATTCATTGAGCCTAACTACTTTTTCGTCGTTTTTTTATTCATTCATACCAACGGCAAATCCATTACATCTTGTACAGTTATCAAATAATATATATGTATCTTAAAGACATTGTTGTTGATCCTATTTCTAAAATAAGGATTTTTTTGTCCTGAATTAAGAATTTTTGAAATTCCCGGCTCAGACCAGAAAATCATGAATAATCCACGAACATTTCCCTGCATTGAAAATTCACGAATAATTCCCGACGTTCCAGGTTTTCCCGGTCAGTGGACATTATGATAAGGGATGCTCATTGGGATATTATCGAATTTAATTTAAAAAGAGCTGCTCCGTGGACTTTCTGTCAAACCAGTTCGACTTGTAAACCGCCTAGACGGTTCAGAGAGGAGCGCAAAATTGCCAAGCGCTCCTTGCTTGGAGCGGCACAAAGGTCGGAGCGGAGCAATAGACGGGAGCCACGCGGAGCGGAGCTTTGGCTTCCCTTACACGTTTCTTATGGTGGAAACCATCAGAGTTGACTATGGCCTTCACGGAGCCAGAGCGTCATGTTTCCTTCATGCCATCCGCTCTGTAGGTCTCAGATTTGAACCCCTTCGAAGCTCGGAGCAGAACGTTTAAGACGCGATACACTCCGTTGCGGTTCTACTTCCTGCTTATTACGTAAATATCGATGGAAAAAACTAACAGTAAATGCAAAATACTGCGTTTGTACTCAATAATTCGTTCTAGAGGGGCACTTTTCATGTTTTGGGCCCATTCTCCGACTTCGTTGTACTGAGTTTTCGTAATTAGAGAGGTTCGTTACGGGAGGTTTTTTTGCGTGCATTGTCCATTGGAAGGGTCCGGGACCGGGCCAATGACTTCGAAATAGGGAGGTTTCCTTAAGATTTGGCTGTATGGGGGTTCGTTGTAGAGAGGTTTTACTGTAACAATATTTCTGACCAATATCAAGCCATTATGGCTAGCCATGGCCTAGAACAAGTTATTCAAGTCCCTACTAGAGTTACGAAAAGTAGTAAAACTTGCATCGAACATATTCTTTGCCTCAGCAGAGATAATATTCAATGTGAGGGAAGCACAAACGATTGTGGTGTAACAGACCACCATGCAATTATATCAGGGCGTCCACAAAAGTCAAAATATAAAATTCAAGCATAATTCAAGGTTTTCAAGGCTAAATTTATAAAAATTTCCAGGCTAATATATCGTGGTTCTTGTACGAGTCAAAAGTGATGTTTTTCAAGTTCTATGTAGAATATGGATTTTTTGTAGTTTAACCTATAGCATAATATAGATAAAGTAATTAAATATGTAGTTTTATTGGCAGTAAGAGACTCTCTTTGTTGGTTGGGAAAGATAAACTACTTTTTGATTGAACATCCTCTTTCTAAATTAGCATTTCCATGAGAAATTACAAATCCTTCTTCAAGAGGAACTTAAAGAACCCACTGGCTAAAGTCTTCAGCATTCAACCACTGTTCTTGGAATGATGATTTTCTACGATAATATTTTTTGCCATGCTTTTATGTTTTAAGTCTCAAAGCCTCAATTTTCTGTTCACTCAGAATCAGAATGCAACATTTTTGTACCGGTAGACTATATAGAAAAAAGTGAAATCATAACAGTCTTTAGTATCCTACACCATCTTTTTCTAACAAAAGTTATGTAATAAAAATCCTAATTCAACTAAGCACATCCTTAATATATCTAACAAACATCAGCAATTGGATTTCTCAAACAATGATAGAAAAGTTTGTAAAAAATATATTGCAAAGCCTACCAGAAAGCCAACTTACATTGTACTTGCAGTAAAGTATCCGACCACACCAAATGTGCAGTTAAAAGAAACATTATAAGTTCATTTTCATTATTAAAGGAATTATTTTCCAATTATTATTCAAATCCTTGAATGCTTTCTAATTCTTTTTTAGGAACACAAAAAAATTTCTTAACACTTTCCGGTCTGACCGAATGTGAAGTGCTGAACTCTCGTGGGCTGCCATTTTTCAATGGTTTTCTTAAGTCATTTGTTATGAACTATTTGACTTATGTTATTTTTTTAAATGTGTATTAAAGTTTCTACTTTCTTCTTTCAGATGAAACAGTTTTCAAGACATTGCATGGGATATTTTTTTTTTAATTGTTTTAAAAACATTTGATTGTTTTGCGTCTCAGAAAAAATTCCTACTTACTCGTTACGTATTTTGTAACGCAATTTCGCCATGAAAAGGGTTACTTAAAATAACAATAATGATAATTGGATTATAGATTCATTTTCACCACAGTTTTCCATTATTTATAATGGTTTACAATTTACCAAAACATCAAATTATTCATATATACATAGTTTACAACTATGACAATGCAGCCCGCACTGCACAAAGGGATAATTTTCTTCGATAAGCGTTGAAATAGATACAAATTCCGTTCGTATCAACAAGTCACTAAAATACACCTCCTTCATGTAACCGTATCCATTATAATTCAGGTATTGATTGTTTTACATAGGTAATTGCCTTTTGTGTGATACTGTGGAAGACAATCCGGCACACACAGTCCTACTTCGCACTTCTCGCAAAACCAACGTGTTTCTTTCGGCGTCTTCTTACCGGTCGTAGCTTTCCATCTCTCTGAGCAGAATTTGCACACTGGCGGGGTTGGTTTTGTTCACTGCTGAGGAATTTTTTAGGAAAATGTCGCCCTGATAAGTGATTCCCTGGGGAAATGAATGAAGAGGATGAAGATTCAATTCCCATCCTCATTTCTCGGCAAACTTCTTCGCTAACTTGGCAATGCACCTATCCAGCTGCACTGAGGTGGTTTCAGTGCAACTCATTTTGCAAATTATGAATGCATTTACGACGATAATCATAAATACTTGAAAAAATACATTTTTCCATTTGGTATATTTTCTATGAAAAGTATAGTGACTCATTTACTGATGCTAGATCAACTCCGGTCTCTTCCTGGTTTCAGCCAACAATTACATCTGGTTTGAGTTTCTGTCTTCATCTTAGAAAGTCAGTGGAAGATAGTGAGTACCAGTTTGCAACGTTTGCATTGCCTTGATGGTGTCCATGGTGAAGAGTTATAAGAAGTCCCATTCATTTTTGGTGGTGCCAATTTCAGCCAAAATTTCACTGCTTTTTTTACACGTTGGTAGAAAAAGTGGCACGCCACTCACTGACCAGGAAGAGTTGATTTCAATTGGCGGTGCATGTTGCGTATCTAAAAATGTCATATGGATCTTCATTCAACAAACACATCATGTCTAATTGTGCACAAGTTCAGATACTAATAGGTAAAACTCAGAAAATATATTTCCGTTTGTAAGTGTAATTTTCTCTCAGATGAATCCCTGCTGCTTCCAAAAACCGTATCCCCAGCTGGGAAAATATTTGCATCGTCTGAAGAAAAGGTACATGCCTTTATGAACAATCAAAACATTTGCATTCCATTTCTATTTTTATTCCGGCAGGATAATAAAATATAATGAATATTCACAAACCTTCCTATTCCATGTCGTCATTGGAATCATCAAAATCACTTCCTGAATCTTCAGCTAAAATATCCTTATTTTCCTCTTCGTCAATCCGAGTTCCTGCCGTATTAACCACGAATTAGATAAAAAAAATTGCGTTAGAAATAGAAAGAATTAGAGAAACAATCTCTACGTAAAGAAATAACAGCTGGAAAATCTCCGATCGTATGGTTGGTGGCGGGTCGAGTGAGTTGCGTACATGGTGTAAGTACTAAAAATTGGACAAAATGTAGTAGGAAGGATCGAAATTTTGAAGTTGGTATACAAGAAAAAGTAACATATTACATCGATAGTGCGGTCCATAGAGAATATTAATACGTGACACAAAAAAGCAACGGAAGAAAGCAACACGAGTAATGAACGCGTGAAAAAGAGACGTCCCGCAGCACGTAAGGGATCCGGTAAAATACGGGAGGGAGCATTGGAAAATTATTTCTGATAAAAGTCAGACATAGTTGTCATAGTGAGATTCGGAAACTCTGAAGTTACTATATGATACAAAGAAACGTATTAGTCGAGAATGAAAGATAATCCCATGCGAAAACATTGTACACGACAGAAAAAAATGATGAACGTAGCAGATACGGGCATAGTCGGCATGGATAAGTGACTGAGCCCGTATCACGTACGGGCATAGACTCGAAAGTGTTAATGCAGCCAAGAGATCCCATTTATGGAATATCCGGGGATTCCATTTTAAAGATGAAAAAATTATTATAGAAGATTTCAAGCTGCTAAACTAGAAATTTTGCAATGTCTTATTAACAATAACCTTTGAAACGAAATTTGAGAATTTTATACTCCTATGGAGAGGTTGTGTAACTCTGATCTTGAAATGAGATTAGCCTTTTTTCATGCTACTAGAAGCAAAATTTAAAAAATGACTGATTTTTTCTCCATTTGCAAGTTTACAAGAAAAAAGTAGAATGACATGTGGGGAGAATGTATTCTCCTAAATCAGGTAAGCCGACAATAGCAGAGTGGGGTAGTGCACTGCAGGTAATGAAGTTCGATTCTTATCGCTGTTTAAAATTTTTCTTTCAGCCATTTAATCAAAAAGTTTATCATCCTTCATTTCCAACCTTTTTGCGTGGTACTGGCATTTTTTGTACTTCTATCATTTAAACTAGATTTACAAATGCGTCACTCAAAAATACATAGTTAAGTTAACATATTGATTATACGATTTAATTCTGCAATAAAAATTTTTTCCAATCCTTTCACTAACGCCAAATTTTATTATTTTTTTAATTATAAATTCACATAAAATTTCTGATAATCTAATTTTTTTAACTGCCTACTTGCATTACTGTAGGAATACAGCATAGCCGGTATTCCTAGGCAGTGTTAAGGATTAAACTCGCGACCTGCAGTACACTAGTCCTCATTTTTAACAACTACGCTATCATAGGTTCACGGGAATCTGGCAAATGTAGGCAACCCGCGTGACAATCGGCTTTATTTTTTTTCTCGCGCATCCAGGCCTATGGAGAAAAAAGTCACGACGAGTATATTTTTATTTTGTTTTTGTGGCACGGAAAAAATCTTCTCATTTCGTGACCAAGTTACACAACCTCTCCTTGTCAGTATCTACCATACGTACGTACATTCCATTCGCGGGGCGCATCAATCACTATGCCGAGAAATTTAAAATCTCCGATCCGGATCTGAATTTTTACTGTCTTCGGATATGATTTCAGTAGCGAATGAAATGAAAGACCCGTGGATCCAACCCGACCATCCTTAATTTATTAATGGTACATTTGTAAATCTAATTTAAACAACAAAAGTATAATAAAGTGAGTATTCAGATGTAATGGTTTGAAATGGAAGATGATAACATTTTCGATGCAATGACTTAAAACGAAAAGAAGAAAAAGAAAACGAAAAAAAGAAAAATTAAACTGCGATACGGATCGAACTTCGCACAGTAAACTTCTCGTTGCCCGCCTGATCCCGGCGAATGTAGGCTACCCGCGCGACATCCCACGTAATTTTTCCCGCGATACCAGGGTAATGGGGAAAAGTCATATTTCTTTATTTTACTTCTAGTTGCACGGGATCATTTTCATCTACTTTCGTGACATGAGTTACACATCCTCTTGGCAATATCTACCGCACCTACATTCCATTCACGGGGCACTTCGATCGCTAAGCCGCGAAAATTAAGAATCTACGACCAGGATCCGATTTTATACCGTGTCTTTGGATCCGAATCCGGAACCGAGTAAAATGAAAGCTCCGTGGATCTTTGGTTCCGACGGATCCGATCCGGCCATCACTACACGTTAGGTATATGTTTGCGTATCATGGGCTTATTCCGATGTGCAATGAATGAGAACAAAGGGCACTTGACGTGACGCTGAAGGCATCCGTTCGACTGTCGAACAGTTGAACGTCTCCGATCCACAAAGCGCTGACGATACATTGAGCCTAACTACTTTTCCGTCGTTTATTTATTCATTCATACCAACGGCAAATCCATATCTTAAAGTCATCGTTATTTATCCTATTTATAAAATAAGGATTTTTTGTCTTGAATTAAGAATTTTTGAAATTCCCGACTCCGACCAGAAAATCACGAATAATCCACGAACAATTCCCTGCATTGAAAATTCACGAATAATTCCCGATTTTCCAGGTTTTCCCGGTCAGTGGACACCCTGTATATGTAATCTAGTCACTAATATCGCCTTTAATACATGCGAGCAATTATATTAAAGTTATCGAAAAATTGACTTAAATCACTTAAATAATATTTTGCTAAAATGTAACTGGGACAATGTTTACTCACAACAAAATGTTTCTCAAGCCTATGAAATCTTCATGAATAAATACAAGTGCTGCATTGACCAAGCTGCTGAGTATGTTGCAGAAAGCAAAAGATCGGAAAAGAAGCCCTGGGCGACTCATTCTCTGCGAAAAAGATGTCTAGGCAGAATTTATTGTTAAATAAAGTGAGGAAACAACCTCTGATAATGAAAAATTGAAAAAACATTAATATTCATTAAACGACAAT
The DNA here is from genome assembly GCA_933228895.1 of Platycnemis pennipes. Taxonomy (NCBI): domain Eukaryota; kingdom Metazoa; phylum Arthropoda; class Insecta; order Odonata; family Platycnemididae; genus Platycnemis; species Platycnemis pennipes. The sequence goes on from OW121849.1 coordinate 1,708,000, forward strand.
TAGATAATGATATTAAGACTTGTAAAGAAAATTATTATATGTACCTTTTCAAAAGTAATGTAAATAACACAGCCAATGCCCAATGGTGCACTTTGGGCTCAATTATTGGAGGAAGAGGAAGGGACGGAAGCATATTGAAAATAACATCTAGAGATGAATACATTGTCACTGAAGGTCAAAACATTTTCGATGCATTTAGCTTTCATTTTAAACAATAAATAGATCCTTTAAGGAACAAAAAAAAAGTGACTTGGAGGGATATAAAGAATTGTTTCCATCCTTCAATGTAGAGGAATCACTATATTTTGTTCCAACAAATGAGAAAGAAATTAGTAACATCATTTTGTCATCTAAAGCCCAAGAAATCCAAAGGATAACATTTCTGCATATAGTATTATTAAAGCAGTGAATGCAACTACAGTGGAAGATCGGTATAACGAGTGCTCTCCTCAATGGCTGGGAAACCACTCGCTACAGCGAGCGCTCGTTATATATCCAAAGGTCATGGATTAAGCCTTCCAATTGTTGTTCTTACTTTCCATTTTTCTTTCGTTACCATGCTATTAGAAACACGTAGAAGGGCCATTTTCATGAACAATTGCATATTTAACGATTGTTTGCAAAGTAAATCTTCCAAATTAATAATTTACCCTTTGATGAAGTCTTCGAGTGTTAACCAGTACATCCAATGATAAGATGTTGTAATGATTCTCCGAAATATGGCATTTTTCGGCAGTAGACAATATTTCTTGTGTAATTACCTATTCCAAGCTAATCCAAAAATTCACATTCATTTCTCTTGAAAATTATTATCAAGTATTTATTTACCCTAGCAAATGCCTCTGTCGGTTGTGCAGCACATCGTGCGTCATATTAGCGCTGCCATCTAGTAGATCTACAGCGAACAGAAGTTACTCCCGTGAAATACTATTGGCAAGAATTATCGATGCATTCCCTCAAACTTGACCTCAGGAATCATAAAATAAAAACTTATCGAACGGGATAAATTTTAATAATTCGAATAACATCAGCCCTGGCGATATTTACAAAAACATTTAAAATATGCACAAATTAATAAATGTACCACAAAACATAAGTATTCCCATTACTTCTGCTATTAGTAAAAAAGAATCGGAATTTCGGAATAAGCGAAAAGAATCAAGGCGACTTCGTCGCGATGATAGAAGGAACAACAAAACAAGCGTCGGACCTTTAGCATCACACATACGCACGCCACACATCAACAGCACAGTACTTTCAATTTCTATTCCCGTCTGAAATATCATTCAAGCATCGTCTGCTTCAGTGTACTGGCAGTTGCCGAAACCCTTCCACTTCACTAACTTTGCTAAAGTGGTCGGTGGAAGCATCACTGGCCCGGAAAACAGTGCTCATTATTCCAAGAGCCTTCTGCCCTTTAGCTCTTTAGTCGGCATAGGCACTGCTTCTTCCTCCGAGAGAGAACTAATTTCGTCGTCACATTCGTTTCTCGCCGAGTTAATCAACTCCTCGTCCGCCAACTACTCCCGCACTGACAGACAAAGACAGGAGGGCTGAACTTTCCACCCATTTCCACTACTAGCATATCTATGTGTATTAAGGTGGTCCAAAATCGCAAGAAAAAAATAAAAGTTAAAAATGTTCATCTCCACATTGCTGCCCTTGTTCCACTAGGTAAACTGAAATACCATGCCAAAATTTGGATCAATAAGATGATGTTTAGGGGTCCCTATGATTTGAACGTTTTGAAGAAATAAGCATTTTTTTAGTCATCGCTTCTAAGTTTGCCATTTACAGGTTCCTGTTAGAAAATTACTGGAGTATTCCAATGTACTATAAATAGACAAGAAGTTTTACTTAGTTATATCATTTCTCAATAGATAATAACACGTTCCAGTGTTTACTGAGAAAATATTTCCATAGAACAACACTAGAAAGCAGTAGCAGTAGAGAACCTATAGTATTACCTTGGTATTCTCATCAAACTGACAGGCGGCCGTTCTGTGCCAGCTGTCAGTGTCATTGTCATACTTTGTAAATCTATATTCTAATACAACACAAGGTATATATAATTAATAATACCTAGATTTTAGAATGAATCACACAATATAAAGGTAGAGTAATAAATATTTAAATTGACGTATCGAGTAGGTACCTACCAGACCTACCTAACTTTTGGAGCGCATGTTTGCTAAGGTTAATATGGTAGATCTTATATCTACCATATTAAATCTCTTGGTTGCAGGCAGATGTGGCTGAAAGGAAAGCCTACTGAGTCTCTGCCCAAATCTAGACTTTCAACACGAAACAGGTCACAACGACTTGTTTTCCACCACATTAACCAAAATTTGGGCTTAAAAAAAGGAATAAGAGCCATTGTTGAGGATGCACTGAAAATTTGGGGTATGGCAAGAATTCCTACTCAAAGAATAAATGCGATTGAAAGAGAACTTAATAAATTGTACTCCAACAAAATGTGCGGGCTCTAGTACAGTTGAGCACCCTTAATCCGGGAACCCCTCATCCGGGAGCACCCATAATCCAGCAATTTTGCCATGACCAACCACCTGGTACTTAGCGGAAAATGCTGAAACATTTTTAACTGGAACATTGCTTCATAACCTGCTGACATTTATCCTTATATTAATACCGAGATACCATTCTTAACGTTAATTTTCCTATTTCGAGAATCAGAATAATTTAAACATATTAATTTCTGGTACTTCGCCTATACTGGAATTATTCTGGAACTTGAAGTAAACATAAATTTGCCAACATCGCCGAGACGGAATACGACAGATAGGCCACTTTCAATGGCGCGCGCATTTTTGATTGACCACTAGACGTAATTTGATTAAATTATTGGTTTTATTCTAATATTTCACGCAAAACATGTTTCATCCATACAGTTGTGGCAACAGCATGAAACGTTAACCATCGCAGAAAAAGTGCAAGTTGTGAAAAAGCTTGACGAAGTTGCATCAGTAAAGCGTTTGACTGAAACATACTACGTGGGAACTTCAACAATATAGCACATTAAGAAGCTGAAAGAGAAAAATCATCAAACTTTTACTGTTAAAGTGACACGAAGAAGTAGATAACTGAGATAAAAACTATGAAAGAAGATTTAAGTGCTGATTTAGATATCCTGGTTTCGATTACGTCGAAGTGAAGGGCTTAATTAGTATTTCTGGCTAAATGCTAATGGAGCAGGATAAAATGTTTCGGAAATAGACGTGATCAATCCAAAACGTGATTCGGGAACTTTCACGTGCAGGCAATAGCATTTCACCATCCGTTCTAAAACACGCGTGATTCAAATTGTGGCCTGCTTTATGGTTTGATATAGACGAAATATAAGTGGTGATTTAAAAAATTTCATGTTTCTGAGGATAAAAATATGATGATGGAGTTTGCAAACATCATCCATAACCCTGAATTAAAGGAAATGGAATTGGTAAATTTATACGAAAGGATAGTTAGCGGCCACGATATTCTCATCACATAACATATCATAGATGATGAAATCATTGAAATGGTAATTAATAACAATAAATCCGAGTGGGGATGAAGATGACTAGCCTGAAATTGTTGAAGGAAGACAACTATAATGATGATGGTCTTTAAAGAATAATTCAGTCCGGTCGCCCGCGGCGACGTAGTGATGGGCGGCCGTACACACGACACCATCGCGCTGAATCAGCTGATAATAAATCGAGCGCAGTAGGAAATTGTGTTACGGAAAGCACAGCATAAGAAATATCAAATTTTATACCCTTTTCCAATAACAATATGAAACTTTTACATGTGCAGCAATAAGCACAATGCTTAGATTCCGTTATTTTCACTCACTGCGAAACTTCGATAATTTTAAATAATAACTTTGTGTTTGTTAAGAAACCATTTCTTTCTGATTATTCTCAGTAACTCTTTTTAAAATAATGTTCAGTAAATGGCGAACGAATATATTTTGTTATAAATAATTGACTGCTTTCAATGAAAACATCCCGGACGTTAGAAATAGACCAGTTGCCATGCATGACCCATAGTCTGGCAAAATCCCTAATCCGGCATCACTTCGGTCCCGACTGTGCCGGATTAAAGATGCTCAACTGTATTTGACACAACAGCTGCCAATACAGGCCTGAAGAGTGGAGCATGTACTATTCTCGAGGAGAGTTTAGGAACTAGTCTTGTGTGGATTCCATGCAGGCACCATTTACTTTAAATCATGTTGTCTTCTTTTTTTCCACAGCATTTGGAGTTAGTGGGGGTCCAGATGTCGCAATATTTAAGCATTTCCAGAAACAATGGCCTCGTATCGACAAGCTAATATATTCTCAAGGCAGTGATGATCTGTATGATTCCAATGAAATCAAAATGTTAAGATGAGAAATGATGGGATATTATGCTGCTATTTTAGAAGACCCAATTAAGTCAAAGCAGCCTCGAGATGATTACCTCAAGCTTTTAAAGTTGTGTTATACCTTTCTTGGTGGTCAAAGTCCTAATAGATCCAAAGAGAAATTCCGAGCACAACGCATGTCGGATGGCAAAGGCTATTTATTCCCTTAAAATTTACTTCTTTAGAGATCAGTTCACCCTTACAGCTGGAGAAAAAAAAGGAATCACTGAAGTAAGCTTGTATGTAGCTCTCATCTATGGTCGACATTGGAATGAGGCCCCCAAAGCTGAGAAAGCTGTCATGAATGACGCGATTATTTTAAAATAAATTGAAGCTTATCCCAACTGCAATGTTAAGAAGGCTGCTTCGGTAGCTTTTCACTGCCATCTGTGTTCTTTTCAGAGCATTTGGTTGGACTTCCCCTCTTTGATTCCCGTGTCTGTGACTCTACCAAAGTTAAAATGGTTACCAACCTACAGCGCCCACCAAAAGCCAAGGCTCTTAAGAGAGTTGATAGTAAAACATTTCAACATGACACTCCTCTGGAAACATATGTAACACAGTGAACTGCAGAACTCTTTGACATTCTCCATAAAGATGGGAATGAAAAGGCTGCTTCATTTCTTTGTAAAGAACCTAAGTTGTGGGATTCGGATCCCGATTACATACAACTCGAACAGGCTGTTCACAAGATGAAAGTAGTTAATGACTGTGCTGAAAGGGGCATTGCCCTGATACAAACATTCAATATGTGTATAACTAAGAATGAAGGCCAGTTTCAGTATCTTCTTCGGATTGTTAAATCACACCGAACTTCAACTTGTAAGAAGTAATCAACAAGTAATCAACTTGTAAGAAGGCATTACTCATGGCTGACGATGATGATGGTAAAGGGGCTTAGTGAAAAAAACATATTATAATCTTGTATTGAACATACTTTTTACCTTTTCAGAGACTTATTGGTGGTCACAGTAAATGCATCACGATGATTTAGCATTATTTATGTATTCAGTTGTCACCATTAAATTTTTTCATTCAAAAACTATTGTTTTAGTTAAAAATCCGCATTCATCCAAAAAGTGCTCAATCATAGGGACCTCTAAATATTAACCAATTTGCCTGAATTTTTGGTAATAATAGATAGAAAAGGAATAGAAATTACCAACCACTACTCTGCTTATTTTATGAACTGAGGCATAGTTACGAGAAGTAGGCATCGTGCCATGCCTCTTTCAACTTTTTTCCTTGAATCATATAATTAGGATTGAATTGTGATTTGGATGATCAGTCTCTGGGATTTTTGCTACAGTTTAAGCACTTCAAAAAGCACTATGCTCACATTCGATTTTTCCACATTTTCCCACATGAAATACTTGGGCCGAGGGCCCTCTCAACATGACCGATCTGGCTTCAGCTGCTCCTGTCGCAGTATACAATGATCGTTATTCCATTGTACTGAGATCAGAGCTACAAAATCATTTAAAAACTTCGTAAAACAGAGGTCAATCACTCCTAGGGACTGGCCTCTCACTTCGTAAATCAGTAATATGGAGGTTTCGTAAAACGGGAGTCATTTTACATGGTTTTCCTGTATACAAAGATCGGGACTGATGGAATGGTTCGTAAATTAGAGGTTCATAAAAAAGAGGTTCAACTGTAACTCCTTTTGCGTACACATTAAAGCGATATTGCAAAGACACGACAAACAAATTGTAACACAGTGGCAAGAGCTGTATGCCCAGAGATTATACTTTCTTACTATCCGTGTGTGAGAGCAGTAAACAAGTTCAAATCGATCATTTAGCAATTTAAATTATTTGCAATTATCACCCTAAAAATGAATTCTGATGCGAAATTGCGATAGTTTCCCGTGAGCACAAAACTACATATTATAAGCGATGCCGAAAAAATAGGAAATCAAGCTGCAGGAAGGAAATGTGGTCTATCTGAATCTAGCAGTGACGAAAACTAAAAATGAGAACTGTTATGATATGAATATTCATTAGAGATTTATGATTCTATTTCCGCAAATGTGTTTTGCTTTAGTTTTATAAGAATTATAATTGTTATTACATTGAGCTTAGTTTTTTCCCTGTGTTCCCAAGACTTTCCAGTGTTGTTAAATCATCCCAGTCCACAGATACTGCGCAGAGAGCAGACGAGACCACTGCTATCAGGTACGGATGGCATTCTGCTTTTATTTTTTGATATGCCAACGGATTTCCGTAATAATAGAATAATCATGGGTTGACATTGAACATATTTCTGCAATTATTCCAGTTGGATGTTATTTTGAACAGATGCCATTTTTATTGCTGGATGATGTGATCATATGTAACTGTGATTACTGTAAGATGCTACGAGAAACAGATGCACAGTAATAGAGGCCGTGCATCATGCCCTACACAATGACGATCATGCTGATATTAACACATAATTTAATCAACTAATGAGAAAGACTTGTACTTGAGGCACAGCATTTCTATTAAAGAATGTGCATTCATGTTATGACAAAATGATGCAGACTCAAGCGCAAACAATATGATTTTTGACAGAAATAATTTTTTTCCTCATTAGCCTGTCCAAGAATAGGGGTGCACAGGACACAGGAGGGCATGGCTTACACGAGTAAATACAGTAATATTAACGTATTGTGTCACTAGAGATGGAAATTTAAATGACTTCAACTTTTGACGTCTGCCAGTAAAAGATCCAGGCTATGAAATGAACACATCATAGGACTAGGAACAACTTATACCATTTATAAAATTAAAGTACACATGCAGGATATTATTCCTTTGGCACAGAAGTAGAGACAATGAGAATGACTCCTCAGCCAGACAAGGGACCGGGGAGTGATAATGTCGAGTGGAAGGCTATCCGTCATTTCTATGGTTTGGACTTCAATGCTCGGCCCTGTGGGTACTTGGGGCTGTGAATCCGAATGCTTGCAATGAGTGTGTGAGTTGCAATGAGGCAATTAACGAGGCTGGAGTTTGTGTAGAGCAGATGCTCTGCATTACTCAAATGCAGATGGGTGGGGAGGTGAAGCATTCTCCCATGCGAACGGAAGGGCAGTGTTTGCGCTGCAGTACGCATGCAACGTTTGCAGACCTTCTGCGGGGGAGGCAACTTTAGTGTTAGGGTGAGCGGGAGGAGAACTGCAATCCTCCCCTTGATGCCAGTGCACCTTCAGCACCACCAAAACAGTTCCACTGAAACATACGAGTTGCCCTTTTTTTCCTGTCTACTTTTTTATGCACCCCGTAAATTAGTTACCTGTTCCTTGTCTGTCAAGTACACGAACATTAACTCCAATGAGAGTTAATTGGCTGAGTTTTTGAGTGAACGCATATCTACAATACATGCATACTCAGGTATATATGCAGAGGACAATAATTAGAAATGGATAGAAACACACAAAATGAACAAATACAACACATTTGGTGGGGAAGGTGGAAATCAGCCAGATTTCAACTAAAATAAATTCAACAATAACTACATTTCACCATGAGATTTCAAAAATAGCTGTGGAAATAATTACTTTGCTTCTTCTTCCAATTTCCTACGGCGTGCAATCTTCAAGGTGAGAGGAATATCTTCCAAGGAGAAGTCGTTTTCACGGCGCATACTGTCTTCTTCTGGATAGGTTTGCAGCAGCACAACAGATTCCAGAAACTTCACAGACAAGGTCCTTATCCTGTAAAGTATGAATTTTATGACAGATAAGGAATTTATAAGTGCTGATGATTTGTAATTTAAAGATTAGAGCACTGAAGACAACTCTACAAGTGCATATCCAGGGCCACTTCAAAAACAGTGCACTCCACGTGGCATGCATCATCTACAACTACACCCCTGCTCCAAATATAATAATTGGCATTGCTGCAGAGCAGTGGGAAGTGCTCAGTTGGCTTCTTTTCCTTTTCTAACGTCGACATCATCTTGAGGAGCCACTTGAAAAGCAAGAGAGCAAGACGGAGAGAGGTGGGACCCAGCTGAGGGAAGGCTTATCATTTAGCGGGCACTGGGTGCGTCGAGGACTGCACCTTTTGTAATATCATTTGAATTGTCCTTATGCAACTTGTAAATTCTCTTGATTGTTCTTTTATCTAAACTCTCTAGTCATTTGTGTTTCTTGATACATTCACATGTGAAATTCCCATCTTGAATTGATGCTGACTCATGCATGTTTCACTTGAGTTACCTTCAAATTCTGAAGATTCAGGCGATATGAAGTGGAAGCGAGTGACCTGACGATGCTGTAATACAGTGAAACCCGGGTCGTAGTAAAGTTTATTTTTTGTGGATTTGGCTCATGTTTTTCTTTATGTGTTGAGTTACCTTGTCCAGCCCATTTCCACGGAGACAAGGAACAACTGGCAAATGACAAGATTTTCAATTCTTAAATTCAAATATGAAGGAAGCATTAGGATTATTGAGGAATTAGATGCACAATCCTCAATGGTCAAAGCCAATGTAGAAGGTAGGGATATTTTTCCAAGCAGATTTTTGCTACACAGTACAAATCCAGCATTGAATATCTGGTCAGATGATTGAAATAATATTGAACTAAAATAGTAAAAGGATAAGGTGCAGGCATTAATTACTGGCATTAGATACTGTAGACAGTTATTACAACAAGATGCATGCCATGAGTGGGAAGCAAGTACTTTCTGCATCCAACAGCGCAAATGATGTACAAATAGTTTGCTTACTCAAAATTATGCTCTACTAACCTTTGATGGAAAAATTCAAAATTTCAAATTATTCTTAGACATATTTAGTAGCCGCATCCACTCAAACTTTAAACTAACTGATATAGAAAAATATTATTATTCAGTGTCAAGCATGCGTGGCATTGCATACAATCTCATGGCCAGTCTGCTTCTGATTGCTAACAATGATCACATAGATTGGCTAACCTTGGCTTAACAGTATGAGAGTAAATGCCAGTTGGAAATTCATTACCAAATAAATTGTATAGTTATCAGCATTTGCAGGATATTCTTTTGATTTCTTGCAAAAAGTCATTGAAAACTTTTCAATAAATGTAACTCCTTCACAAACGATGAACATTTCTAAAGCAAGTGAATTTATTTAGCATCCCAAAAAATGGATTAGTGTACTAGGAAACTTGCTGAACTCAAGAATAATAGGGAGGACTTTCCATCGGTTTGCATCCTTCTAAAATTTAATTGGAATTACGTAAATATTCTTCCATCATCAAGAATGAAGGATGGCAAATCGTCCATTCAATCGAAAGAGGTTGACTCATCATCAAAATCCTTAGTTTAAAAAAAAAACTTTCATTTTCACATACCTCATGTACGGTGCAATCGGCAAATATCAATCTTCATTAGTTAATTTGCACTCTTTAGGTGATCACAATTGAGCAAATTCTCTTATGAGTGAATTCTGATTCAGTCCCAGTGGGGTCGTTAACCATATGTTTTTATTGCCAATATGATAGATTAAAATAGAAATGCCACATCATCCATTCAATTGAAAGAGGATGGCTCATGCAAATTTTGGACCAAAGTGGAATTTATAAATTACAATTTGATGATTATTATCCGCTATTTACATTGGCCAAACAGGGTGTAAATTCAAAGATAGGATGAAAGAGCATAAGGCAAGTTTTAGGAAGGAGGACTCCATTTCTCTGTTCGCTAAACATCTTGTGGAGGAAAAACAGAGGAGCAATCTTTGCCCAAAGATTTGCACTTTGAAATTAAGGAACCCAGACTCGACAGCTTGGAAAAAGGAAATTGTAAAGAATTTGACAGCAGAAAGTATTCTTCTCAATTGTGCTCATCCCATTCCCCCCTCCTCAACATTGGGAAGCTCTTACGTAAAAGGACAATTGCCTCTTACCACCCAAGGTGCCCCCCCCCCCCCCCACCACAACCTCCCCCCCCAGCTTCCTTTCCGTTTAGCCCTCCAATCACCCTTTGGAAGTACTACTATGTCACTCAAGATGTCCATCCTCAACGAAAACCGGGTCATGCAATACATAATTTTTATGTGGAACAAACACGTTACGTTCCTACTTCAATTATGAAACGTTCCACAAGGTTTCATTGGATAGAATTAACTATAAAAACTGTCTCTGATAGAGTTTGTAAAATAAAAAGAACCATATTTTTTCGTTCTTCGATCCATGAATTAGTTCTCAAGTTATAAGCAGCAAAAAACCTGATGTTTTAATCGTTTCGGAGAAGTGAGTGTGCTCTCCACTTCATATGATCAGAAACGTGAAGCTCCTCCGCCCCTCTTTTCAGGCCTACAGATTCCGTTGTGGTGCAAGTTTACGTGCCTACGTCAAACTATAAAAGCGAAGAAGTGGAAGATGTCTATGACGATATCACAGCAGCTATAAAAAAGGTAAGAGTTGATGGAGCCCTGGGGTCACCGTACACAAACAGGGCAATGCAGAAGCAGAGGTCGAGCCTTTCCCCGTTAGTAATAGGTTTGATGGGCTGGCGGAGGTCGGTGCATCGAACGCTCTGCCTAGGGAAGCTTCGCCGACTGGGAGTCGGGAGGGAGTATTAGTGATAGGTAGCTCCAATGTAAACCAGATAGCGGACTCGGTGCGTGCCAGGGCCCGTCGGGAAGGAGATGGCGTCATTCCATACCAGTTCATGCAGGCCATGACACCCACCGACTCAGATTTCAATGAAACTTGGCATGATTTATCTTTTCATGTAGATAGGAAAGAATCCAAAGTTTTTCTTGTCTATCTCAACTCGTTTTATTTTTACAACCACTTAAAGTGTACGTCAAACTGTATATTTTGCCATTCCTGAGGACTACGTGGGCACTTGTACCTCCAGAGGAAATAAAATTGTATACTTCTTATTTATCACTCAATTGTTATAAAAATTTGCAGTTTTATCAAATAAACCATGAGGATTCCATAAAAAAATTGAGTTGTATTCTCAGAGGTATCAACCATTCTCAAAACACTTTAGTTTCCTAAGATTTAAGAAAATTTCTTACCCAAAACATGGTTGTATAAAAAATGTAATATCTACCAAAGGCAGTGTGTTTATAATGCAAAACTATTTTTGCTCATAATCCTAAAGATATTTCCCACCACCTCTGAAAATAAAACTCATGGCTTTTTGTGTGCTTTCTGAGATAAAAAAATTTAAATAAAAAACATGTGTGTTTCACTTTTCTGACAATCATCCTCAGGCTACAATTACATAGTTACAAGAAAAAAGAAATATTAGTCTTAAATATTTTTATCAGATTTTCTTGATAAATTAGTAAGAAGACAAGATACACTCAGCTAGTGAATCTCATAAATATTGAAATATATAGTGCACCAGAAAAACATATTCAACGAATCAGGAGTGGCATAAGTTCATCCTTCTTTAAAATAGTTGTGAACACCATAAAATTAAATTAAATGTATTCAGCCTTTGAACTTGAATACTCATGTATTAAGAATGGGTTTTCAAAATTCTGTTAGTTGCAACCGAAATGGTGTGTATTGGCAGGCTCTCAGGAACACATGCTGTGTGTCCTTGCTATTCATGTATCTCTTTTTCTTCATGTGTGTTCCATAGAGGAGATATATAATGACAAAACTAATTACTTGGTTTGTTCTAAGGATACTAGAGACTGCATGTTAAGACACTGCACAGAATGTTCATCTAATAAAAAACTTAAAAAACATCTGCAAAATAAATTTGAATGATGGAACCCTGAAGGCGAAATAACATATAAAGCATGCGTAATAGCTGATAGAACTCAACTTGTTAAATTAACTGTGAAATGAGATGAATATATAAATACTCTATTGGACACTCTTGAAAAACTCTTCCTACATTCTGTTATAGCCAAATCTCAGTCAAAATATCTCAAAGAACAGGAAAGTGACCTCCAGCCAGAAGTTCCAGTCATTGTTTTGCTAGATTTCATTGAAAACTATTCTTATGTTATGCAAAATGAGGTACAAGGTGGACATGGAAGGTGGTGAAGGTGGAGGTGGTACCAGGAGGTACGGTGCCCCAGGTGACAAAGGCAGTGAAGGCATCGGTCAGAGCCAATAACTGCTTCAAGCTGCACGTAGTTGCCCATGTTGGCATTGACAATACCGCAAAATGGGGGTCTGAGCATTTAACGGATTCCGTAAGGGATCTATGCTCTGAGTTCCACTGCATTCATGGAGGTCTAGGTATCGATAAGAGGCTGACTATATGCAGCTTGGTACGTACCTAGGACGGATCGGGGGTCGATGGTTTGGAGCTGGGTATTAGGCATAAACCTGAGACTCCGTGAAGTCTGTGGGAGCGAGGGAGCTGAGTTTTTGGACCTCGGGCCGGAGCTGGAAACGTGTCGGGTACCCCTGAATCGCTCGGGTGTCCACTACATGGATGAGGCATCGTCTAGGGTAGCGCGTAGGATACTGGAGCATACACGTACGGTTTAGCTCAGGTGGTGGGTGGCCCAGAGTGCAGGTCAATCAGCGGGGGAAAAATCGTGGAAGAAATTGACAGAACATGCAGAGTAGTTTTAGAAGGTCAGAGAAAAACACATAAAATGAACGAACATGATAAATCATCAAAGGTAATTGGTAGACCAAATAGTGTGTCCGTTAAAAAATTATCGAGGAAAATTTTAGTTTGAAAAGAGCACCAAGAGAGAAACAGATTTGGAAAAAGAATTTCAGTGATGGTAGTGAATTGTCGTAGTTTAAGAAATAAAGTAGCAGACCACCTCATAAAAAGTACTGATACTAATATAATCGTATGCACAAAAAGATGGCTTTCAAAGGACATATCAGATTATGAAGTATTCCCGAAGAGTTTTACCGTATACAGAAAGGGTAGAGTAAACAAATTCAGTATTCACAGCTGTGAAGGACCTGTATGTCAGTAGAAGGGAACTTATTTCACAGCGAAATGTAGAAAGTATTTGGTGTTCCGTTAAAAGTAAAAGTAGCAATGCAAAAAAGATACATTTAGGTGCATATCACAGGCCACTGGATGCAGACATTTAATTCTATAATGGAACTAGAGTCAGAGATAGGAACATTGCTTTCTTGGAACAATGATAGAAGAATAACAGTAGGCAGAGATTTCAATCTCCCTTCGATAGACTGGAACACGTGTAGTTTTATAGCAGGAGGTAAGGATAAGGAACTCGGCGAATCAATATTGAACACCTTTACGTCACATTCTTTACAATAGCTAGTAAAAGAACCGACCAGGGGAAACAACATTCTAGATTTATTAGCAACAAATATACCTGAAAGAGTTCTAAATACAGTAACAGACGCAGGAATTAGTGATCATAAAATAGTGCATGCGAAATTTATTGTAGGCATTGAAAGACATTATAAACCAAGGAGGAGTGTATACTTGTTTGGCAAGGCTAATTACAAGGGCATGAAAGAGGAATTAAGGGAATCGTTTAATGTACTTAGTAAACAAAGCAAAGGATTAGATACAGAGGATTCGAGGAGAGATTTGCTTGAGGTCACTTGTAAAGCAGTTAATAAATACATACCAAGTATTATGGTATAACGCGGAGGTTAGAAAATCACTAAAGCGACAAAGCGTATGCCACACTAGGATGAAAAATGCAGGATGGGGTCTATCGGTAGAGGAAACAAATGAGTTAGTTCAAAACTATAAATAATCGAGAGCATTAGCAAGGAAATCCAGTCGCAAGCATTATCACATTTCAAGAGCAAGATGTTATGAGAATATTTAGATAGCAATCCTAAAGCGTTTTGGTCATATGTGAGAGAGCTTCAGGGAAATAAGTCCACAGTGCACACACTTAAAAACGATTAAAGAATCAGAGTCACCTGCAGTGTAGAAAAAGCCAATACTTTAAACACCTTCTTCCAAAGCGTATTCAACTCATCGTCATACAACGCAGTGGAACCACCACCGAACACTTTCAGAGAGCAAATGCCCGAAATAAAAATTTCATGTCGCGGAATAGAGCAGCAGTTATAAAGCATTAGTAAAAACAAATCACCAGATCCCGATCAAATTCCTTCCACAGTATATAAAATATTAGCTTCTGAAATAGCCCCATATCTAGAAATAATATTCAATAAAACACTAAGAACCCACAGTACCCAAGGATTGGAAAGTTGCTAACATTACACCTATATTTAAAAGCAATGATAGGGAAGAACCTAGTAACTACAGACCCATTTCACTCACGTCAATCTCTTGTAAGATATTTGAGCACATTGTAGTCAGTTCGATCATGGTGCATTTGGATAGTCAGGGATTGCTCATAAACAGCCAACATGGGTTCCGGAAATTTAGATCTTGCGAGACACAATTAGCTTTATTCGTACATGATATTTTAGTCCACAGCATAAACAGTACTGAAGTTGATGCGATATTTTTACATATTAAAAAAGCATTCGATAAAGTTCCTCATGATAAATTAATCTTTAAATTAGAGATTCTTGGTATAAATTAGAGATTTAGTATAAATAATGATGTTGTATGTTGGGTAAAAGAATTCTTAAGTGGGCGAGAGCAGAGGGTTGTCATAGATGGTATCATGTCGGACACAATCAAAGTCATGTCCGGAGTTCCCCAGGGTAGCGTAGTAGGTCCGTAGGTTTTATTTGTTTTTCACATAAACGATTTGGGTACCATCATTAGTAGTAAGCTTAGAGTTTTTGCAGACGATGCGGTAGTGTATAGGGGTATATCATAAGAAGAAGACTGGAAATCGCTTAGCAAGGATTTAAATGCATTTCAAGAGTGGTGCGACAAATGGCAGTTAGAACTTAAGGGGCCGTGGTACATAGCTGTTTTTCAGACCTATTTTTCAAGGAAGATTGCTCCAACAGGAAGCTAGATATCGGAATGGGGTTTTCAGTAATTAAAAGAGAAAGTATCAAACTATTACTCTATAATCCTAGATTTTACGTAATAAGCCTTGTTAAAAATATATCTCAATGTAAAAATAGACCTTTTTGTTGCAAATATTGGGAGACAGAGGGGCTATTTTTTTAACTTTCGTTATTATAGAGTACAAGATTCAAGCTTAGTCTGTTGGATCCTTGAAAATTATTGATTTTTATTAAAAGACACGCTGTTGAGATATTCTGAAAGTAATTTGTTTTTCGCCAACTCCAGCCCAGGGATACGCCTCTAGCAACGTGCAAATCACGAAACAGTTCACACATTCTCCGCCTACTGCGCTACTCAAAAAGTGGCACGGTCCCTCTACCCTATATCCTAAAACGGTAACCTTGAGGTGTTGAAGCTTGGGGGAAGGGAAAGTGAAGGCGGGCGGGAAGCAGAGGCGAGTGAGACGGAGTGTCCGATTTACTGACGGGTTGTTTCTTGAGTCTCAGCTTAGGTTGTCGCTCTCGGGGTGTCTAGTAATAGTCAAACTGACTAATTGTCAAGTCTCGAAATTTCATCGGAAGCGTACCGATATCGGAAAATTAAAGTAGGCAGTCGCTTGACATTTTCGATGGCGAGGAAAAAAAGAAAGGGTGAATTTTTGGCCAAGCGGAGGGAAGAAAAAAGGTAAATATTGTCATTTTTTGTGAAAACACTATCTTAATGTAATGATATATTCATGTGTAAGTATGCAAATTTCTATTATCCGAAACAGGCATCTCAAAATAATGGGAACAGAGTCGCACGTAGGAGGAACTTCTTGCGCTATTGAAGAAATCCCGTCCAATATTGACGATTCAGTAGCTGATGAAACTTTGCATGATTCATTTGACGATATGGCAATTGCCGAAGAAGGGAAAAATGAAGGTTTATCCGGTGGAGTAACCGGAAGAAGAATTATCGACTTAAAATATGCGACAAATCGGTTTCCAATTTACTGAAAAGGTTTAACCTAAATTTCAACCTGCGTTCTGATAGTAATTCCCAGCCTAGTTCTTCTATTAAACTCGTAACACTTATACAATTATCATAGCGGCCTTTAACAAATCTAGTGGATCTCCTTTGCACACGCTCTAATTCTTTTATCATACCTTCCTCGTACGGATCCCATATACTAGCGGCATATTCTAAATGAGGTCTGACAAGTGTAAAATAGCTTCTAGTACTCTCTCATCGCATTTGCCTAGAACTCTTTTTACGAATCCTGATATATGGTTTGCTACACTAGTTATTTCCCTGATGTATTTCCCCCACAGCATGTCTTCAATGTTGGTGACGCCTAAGTATTTAATAAATTCTACGTTAGATATTTTCTTTTCTTTGATGCAATAATTTTTCTTGGGAAAGTTATTCTTTTTCCCAAAGTTCATTATCGCGCATATCTTCAAATTTAATTCTAGCTGCCAACTATCACACCAATCATCAATCGCATATAAATCCTTAGCTAAAGAATGACTATCCTCTTAATTTCTTATTTCCTTATACACTACTGCATCAGGAGAAATACGTAAATATGAAGAGATTAGCCGACAGGACTCAGTGGAGAGCTGCGTCTAACCGATCTGAGGATTGATGACCAATGATGACTGCTGCATCATCGGCAAAAAGACGGAGCTTGCTATTTTTAGCTACTGTATTCAAGTCATTTACGGAGAGAAGAAATAAAATTGGGCCTATCACGCTGGGGAACACCCGATGTAACTTTTGCTTCGCCTGAGGTGACACCATCTAATACCATTCATTGAACGCGTTCATGTAGGAAATCTCCTATCCAGCCTACCATATTACTGTCTATCCCGTATGATGCTAACTTCGCGAGTAAATTACAGTGAGGAACCTTGTCAAACGCTTTTCTAAATTTAAAAGCGCTGCGTCTACCTGTACGTTACCTTCTCCGGAAACTAAAATATCATGAACGAAAAGACCTAACTGATTTTCGCAAGACCGTCCCTTTCTGGACCCATGCTTATTTGTTATCAATAAATCCCGGCTATCGAGGTGTCCCCTTATTGATGTAACTATCATATGCTGTATAATTTTGCACGACAGTGACGTTATTGATATTGGTTTATAATTCGATGGATGTTCCCTATCGCCACTTCTAAAAATTGGGATCACGTTTGCTATCTTCCAGTCTTTGGGAACCGCGTGTTCTTCGAGGGATTTGTTAAATATCACTTTAAGATACGGTGCCATTTCGAGAGCTATTTCTTTATACACACGAGCAGGAATTTCATCACGACCTGAGCTCTTGTTCGGGCTAACATTTTTAGTAAGGATACGATTCCGTTATAAGATACAATTATCGATCGGGGGCATTATTTGTTGAAATCGGTCTGGTATTGTTTCGAGCAAACTACGCTTAGATTGATTAAAAACGCTCTGGAAAAATAATTCAACAAATTAGCCTTATCTAAATATTTCGCCCCTATACCCTTTCAAGGAATTAACCGTTGAAATTTTAGTTCCCTGTACTTCCCTAACATATGATCAAAATGCTTTCGGATTCCCCTCTAGTTGTTCTCCAAGTACTTTTCTCTTGAAACCACTTTACGCTTTTCTAAGGGCTATTTTTGCGGCTGCTTTATATGTAACATTCGATAATTTTTTTAGATCGCTATTAGGTACATTTTTCTTAGTTTCGCGTGGATAACTCGTTGTCGTTTTAAACATTTTTTTAACCTCCACGTTGTACCACCCTGGTTCCCTATTCTCACTCTTATACTCACTCACCGTGTAATTTGGAGGAACTCTTTCCATGTCTGCATCACTATTTTTTCTGATGTTTAGAATTTTTCAAAAGAAGTCTGTAAGTCACGCCTAAATCCGTTAAAATCTGCTTTACTTAAAAGGCAAATCTTTCTTTTTAATTTTACATTTTTGTCAGTATTGAGGGATAATTTAACGTGTACTACCTTGTGGTCACTTATTCCATCGACATTTTTAACTTCAATAACTTTTTCATGGATGTTTGAGGCAAGTAAATCGAGAACATTCTCCCTTCTATTATGCAAATTTACTATTTGATATACTGCGTATTATGCGAACAGGTTAAAAAATGACGAGCAGATTTCTTTTTCCCTACCCCCAGACTAATGACTACATGTTTTCCAATCTATCGATGTTGTATTGAAATCTCCACCTTTCAATAATCTGTCGTTCGTTGGTATGAGAATTAATGTGCCTGATCTGTTTCTCGAGTTCTAATACTGAGTGTACATCGGAATGGGGTGGTCTGTAGTAGGCACAAACGTATATTACTTTCAAATTACCACATTTAGACATTAACACGTGCAAGCCAAGCTACCAGCTGAGACCACCTCCTATTTGTTGCAGTTCTTACGGCTAAACTGTTGTCACAACAACCAATCAACGCGGCTACCCTGAAAAATGAAGTCTATTCATGACTTGGACCGCGGACGCGTTCTCCTGCAGCTACGAACCCCACTAGGACCAGACCGGCTCGGTTCTTAGAAAAACGTAGCGAACGCATTTCCGCGAATTCCACGTTGCCACATGGTATAATGTGGAGTCTGCCAAACAGTTTGGTCCCATCGTATGTTGAAATGGCAACATTGCGTCTAGTGGTCAGCAATGGAAAACTCCGCGGACGGAGGGGTTGAGAGGGAAGGGTCGTTATTGCCTCATCACCTCTGCACAAAGAATTAAAGCGTAGAGGAGACACTGAACAAAAATATGGCTGGTTGGGTAGGCGCCGACTCTGGTAACTCTACCGGTCGACGGAAAAACTATCTCCACATCTCAGCACTCGAAAGCGAAAAAATAATCATGTACCACGGCACCTTAACCTTAAAAAGAGTATAGCTATCAATTTTTGGAGGAGGAATAATTTGATAGAGCGATCCTATAAAATTAACAACACGAAGATCGAAAGCGTTGAAACCATAAGGTATTTAGGTGTAACAATTACTTAAGATTTATTGTGGGGAAGACATCCAGGAAATATGCGGCCGAGCGAAGAGAAAGCTAGGATTTATAAAAATAGTATGTGGGAAATGTGATGAGAAGACAAAAGAGCGATGTTACTTTTACTAGTTAGGCCCCAACCCCCCCATCGTCTTTTCTCTGTTGAAATCAAATATATCTCCACCTTTCTCACCCACCTACAGTTCGTTATTATGTGTTTCCTGGGTAAGATTTAAGAGGTTAAAGGGGTAGAGAATAAGGAAGTTGGACACAGGATATTCGGTTGGCAGCAAGCAGAGAGAATACAAGTTATAGACCAATTAGAGACATTCAAAAATCTGCCTTTTTTATTTTTATATATTGATTTTTTATGAACTTACAGCCATTTAAAAAAGCACCTAAAATGGTCGTTTTAACAAGCAAAGGGGAAAACTGTGAATTTTCAAATGTCTCTGATTTGGCCAATAATGAAGCTAGGATGTTGAAGATTTTTTTGTTTTGGGCATGTGGGCAATATTTTTGTTGATAATTAATTATGAATGTTATAAATTAGTGCATTACACCCATCAGCCCAAAAGTTGGCACATTTTGCCTGGTTCCTATGATATTTCCAATTTTAAAAAGCAATGAGGAGTCTGAAGGCAATTGACCCCTCCTGAACTAATATGAAGTTGATGTCATAGAGTTATGTTACAATGTATGCTGCTTCCATTAATCATAAAATGATCTGATTCTATAAATGTAATTACCGTGCAATACATTAGTATGTTGGTTTGAAACACACAGTATGATATTCTTACAAACAATGGATGCAGATTGTCACATTTTAACTAACATAAATGATGCATGGGTCAGCAGATGACTGTAGTTTTATCACTGTAACAATGTAACAAAATTACAATGTAAACACTTAATCTGCTGCCATGCCTGATTCACCCATCAACAAGAACTCAGGCAAAAAACCTCATTCCCTTTCTGGAACTGGAGGGGATCAGTGGGTTTTATTGGCATAGGTAGCAGAAGCAGCTAAGCAACCTTGAGGAGACATGTCATCATTACAGTACAGCAGTCACAGAGTAATGTGTATATTATGAAAATCGACACAAAAAAATCATTTATAAATCGTGTGTAAAGCAGTTTACAGTTGTTGGTGATCTGGCTGAACCTCTACAAACAATCCTTGGCCCTAGTACTACTGTATCAGCTAGCCATGATGTATGCAGAACTGTTTTATTCGCTACCAGAGAAAGGTGCAGGAGTTCAGAATTGGATTGTGTACAGTTGATGGAGATTCAACAGTGTTTTTACCTGTTGCTGACCTTGAAGATCCCTATGTCCCTCCAAGTGAAGCAGTGAACATCATAAATGAAACCATAAATATTTTCAGTCCTCAAATGACTCCTATTAAGCGGCCATGGCAAATTAATCCTGATAGGAGGGTTAATTACATTAAACGGAAATGTGTTGAATTTGAAGGAAGTGTCTCAGCTGCCACTGCCGGTATGCTTGGCAGTGCTTTTCATGTTCATTTACCGAGGAAAGAAAGTCGAGAAAAGTGTGAAGACTGTTTGAATTGCCAGCAGTGGCTAGGAAATTTGAACTCAGCCCTGGCAAAAGCTAGATCCTCAGAGAAAATTCAGCTTCTCACGTTGGTGCCTGATGGTTACTCTAAAAGTGCAATTCATCAACTTTTGCCAGAAAGTTCATTGTACTTAATTGATAAAGCAAGAAAAATTAGGCAAGAAAAAGGCTTGTGGCAAATCCATATGAGGGGCATTCAATACCAGATGATGACATTGAAGCTGCTCTGTCATACCTTCTGGATAAGGACTGCTCTAAGCAAAGTCCAAATAAAAAAGATGTTACTACCGTGAATTTAAATGGAGGAAAAGTTAAGAAAATTAAAAGGTTTATGACACGGTCAATAAGGGAAGCATATCTTCAGATGAAGATTGATTATCCATCATTGAAAATAGGATCGTCCACATTTTACTCCTTGCGTCCAAAGTGGGTAAAATGTCAGCCAGTGAAAGTGGTATGTGCTTGTGTTTACTGCAGCAACTTGAAGCTGATATGTGGAACTTTGAAAAACTTGACAGGCCAGAAAACTGAAGAAAGGAAAATTTGTGGAAGAAAATTTGTGGAAAAATCAAGTTTATTCATTCTTATTATGAAGAAAGGAGCTTATTTATGTCGTGTTTATGTGAGAACCACAAAGAAGAATGCTGGTTGCAGGAGTGTGGAGAATGTCCAGGGGGAGAAGGAATTACAACTGAAGCATTACATTTAGAAGACACAGGAGAAGAAATAACTTATGCTCTGTGGGAAGCTGGTGATTTGATAAGAAGGATAGCTAGTGTGACGAAGTTTGTATCTGATGCGAGAGTTTGGATAACAAAAGGAGTCTCCCATAGTTACATTCAGAAAATACAGAGAGATGGAATAGCACAAATAAAGAATTCTGCTATCATGTCAACTAATAAGAAACCTTAGTCACTTCCACAGGATTTTTATTAAACATACGACCGGTTTTGGCAGTTATGCCATCCTCAGGTAACAATGGTCATCTCAGTCTTAGTATATATAGTCATGGTGGAGGGAAGGGTAGGGAGAGGGGGTAGGTTGGGTGACGAGCAGCAACGGAGATTGGTTATGGAAAGTTACGTCGTTGACGAGGCAGTTGGATTTCCTCGCCAGGCCGATCGCCCGCTGCTCACAGGCGTCCAATTTTCGCCCTTTTATTGAGTATTGGATGACCTCTGGGTGGAAGTCACTTTGGTGCCCCAATTCTAAAAGGTGCCGGGCGAATGCCGAAGAATCATCTTTGTTATGGAAGCACGTTCAGTGTTCTTTAACTCTAATTTTAAAGTTGCGTCCAGTTTGGCCGATATAAAATCTATTACAGTTATTACATACAAGTTTGTAAACTCCACTTCTTAAAATTGGTTCGATAAAATCTTTAGAATTATTCAACAAACGGCCCAAGGTATGAGTGTTGTAGAAACATGGGTTGAGAGTGTCTCGAGGGATAGCCTTTAATGCCGCATAAGATAGGGGGCCTATGAAAGGTATTTTAAACCATTTAGTTTTATTTTTATTTTCCGTGGGTGACAGGGAGGTGGAATGTGATGAAGCTAGGCATTTCAGCTTTTTATTTAAGATTCTGGTAATTAAATCATCTTCATACCCATTATTGTGGGCAATTTGTCGAATGATGTTGAGTTCTAAGTTAAAATTTGAAGATGATAGTGGGACATGTAGGAGCCGGTGGTTCATTGAATGAAATGCGGCATGTTTATGGGAGAGGGGGTGGCACGAATCACTGGGTATGACCGCATCTGTGTGAGTGGGTTTCCTGTAGATGGAAAAATTATGCCTGTTATTTTGAATAAAAATGGTCAAGTCTAAAAAATTCAATGATGATCTACCTATTTCCATTGTTAAATTTATCTTAGGATGAATATCTGCTATCCATGGTAGTACCACCTCGACATTAGTCCTTCATTTTGACTTTGCTGAAAACTGGTCGGTTGTACTTCCAAATGAAGTTCAAAGCTACCACTGGAATGATTCCCAGGTTTCTTTATTTACATGTGTAGCCTACTTTTCTGGGAAAACAAAGTCATATGCAGTGGTTTGTGACGACTTAATTCATGATAGTGCGCATGCACTCTGTGTATTGAATGTGGTAAAGCAAGAAATAATTCAAAGTTACGCAGAGGATTTTTATTCGGTAACATATATATCAGATGGAGCAGCTTCCCATTTCAAGAATAGGTATCAAATGTATGAATTAAGATCAAAGATTCCTGAAAATATTACAAGGAAATGGGTTTTCTCTGCCACCGGTCATGGGAAAAGTGCATGTGATGGTGTAGGAGGCCTTTGCAAGCATTATGCTACAAAGTTCAACCTGCAGAATGACAGTATTGATGCCATTAGATAAGCAAGAGGGTTTGTCAGATCTGTATCAAACTTGCTTAAAAATACAAGTGTTGTCCTTTTAAATTGTGGCATAGTAGAGAAGTTTCGCCAGGAGAAAAAAAAGAATGGAGTAGTGTCAAAGCTGTAGTGGGAATACAATCAACTCATTACTGGTATGTGGATAAAAGAGATACAATGATAGCCAGAACAGTGACCCACGTGATGCAGAAACTCACTGTTAGTGACAGACAGAGATTAGTGTACAAAAAAGTGATTTTACCATTGGCGACTTTATTTCGTGCATATATGACAATCACTGGTGGATAGGTTGTATAACAGTGGTATCAGATAAACTTGGAGATATCACTGTGTCTTTTATGAGTCCTCATGGTGCAGCCAAGGGATATAAATGGCCACTTCAGAAGGATGAGTGCATTATACCACTTAGAAATATTCTTTTAAAGATAACACCACCTTCTCCCTGTGGCCGGTCAGGACGTTTGCACAAATTTGACAAGAACAAAGTGAAGGCAACTGAAGAAATATATGCACAAAATTAATTTTTAAGCGTGAGTAGTTATTTTCTAATGTCATTATTATGTATATAACAAGTGATCAAACTAAGTTATCAAGTTAATTTTTTAATTAAGGCAATTCATTTGAAAATGAATTATCTCAGAGCTTCAATCTGAGATATAATGAACGGCAACTAAATAAACCATAGTAACTAATAAGTAATAACTAAAATAAAGTCATGAATTCTTAACTCTTTTAGGACTAATTCAGAATTTCAGACTCCTCATTGCTTTTTAAAATTGGAAATATCATAGGAACCAGGCAAAATGTGCCAACTTTTGGGCTGATGGGTGTAATGCACTAATTTATAACATTCATAATTAATTATCAACAAAAATATTGCCCACTCTTTTTGCATGGGCTTAATGCTCATCACTATTGGTATATTTTAGCCAATTTTCATAATTTTTAAAGATGGGTTTTTTTGAAATATAGCCTCTTTTGTTTATGCAAAAATGGCAGTTGCTCACACTTTGAAGGCATATTTCATGGAAATGCAACATTATCAGAGCTATTAAAAAATATGCTGTCACCAATATGACTAAATGATACCTGTAAAACTGAATTTTACTCTTTTAGCACATTTCATAGCTGTAAAAAAAATGTTAAAGTTAGAACAATTTTCCGATTTTTAAACAATGGTGAAATTTATACTCCATTTCCCATTTAACTTCCAACTTTTTTCAAAGCATGGAATACAAATACAAAGAAAGCAGTGCAAAACAAAAAATCTTCAACATCCTAGATTCATTATTGGCCAAATCAGAGACATTTGAAAATTCAGTTTTCCCCTTGCTTGTTAAAACGACCATTTTAGGTGCTTTTTTAAATGGCTGTAAGTTCATAAAAAATCAATATATAAAAATAAAAAAGGCAGATTTTTGAATGTCTTTAATTGGTCTATAACATATATTTTTTTGAGAAAAATCCATGATGGTCACCCTGCACCTCCTGCATGATTTGAGATGGAAATGGCCAGGGTAAGAACGTGGTCAGGCATCCAATAATGATGGACAACAGTACCCAGAAACAAGGATCATCTAAATTCTATTACAATTGGACATAAGAATTAAAAAAGTATAGTTAGCTCACCCATCGTTATCACTGTCCACCAGTTTCGCAATCTGTGCCTTTACTTGACAGAGAATAGCCCAAGTATTTTCCATTTCATCGGTAACTGTACGTGCACAGGCCAGCCAGGACAAAGCACTGCGATAGAGATGCGTAGTGGATTGAATAACCCTTTTCTGAACCTGAGCAGATGAGTCCTGAAGAAATATCTGGAGGTTGCCCACAACTTTGGGAAGAACATCAGGATCTTTTTTACTGCGGGAAATTATAATAAAATTTAAATAAAGTTGGAGAACATTACAGCCAACGTACACATCATAGATGTAAATGAACAAGAATTTTCCCCAGCCAGGAGACTTACCACGCCTCTTCAATGAAGCACACAACAAATTTTCGTACATCAGCATTTCGATCACTCTGAAACCCTAACATTTCATCAAGAAAATTGTCCAAAAGACTAGGCTCTTTGTGAACGATTATTTCCTGGACACGCCGTAGATTATCAGTTTTACTGCTATCAGTGGCTACAGCAGCTTGGTTCAACAAATCTACGATCTAAAAAAAATAAACGTCATTTATATGAGAACTAAGAATCGAAACTATTAGCATAACTCATTTATCGTATAAGTATATAAACTAGAAGCAACCACTCACCCTTTTATATGAAGACTCATTGCCTTCCAACTCTTCTTCCATGAAAAACTGTGCCGCAGTGCTTCTGCGGGATTCAAGATCTTGTCGAGCCATTAGTTAAACTAAGCACGGCTAGCAGATATTAATCAAGTATAACGACTGCGAAAGCATGAAATTCGGCTTCCGTCAATACTAAATCGTTCCGCAAAATGTATTAAAAGTAAAACAAGTCATGGCTCGTGGTATTAACTCTCACTAACCCAACGACAACACACAACATCTCACATGCGCTTCAACAATTCGCATTTCATTCGCATTGGTGTGCAGGGAATGTGTAAATAGGAGGCCCCAGTAGGTGGCAGGCCGAACGGTTTTTTGAGGAAAAATCCCGCGCATTTAATCGAGTTGCCAGATTTCGCCAATCGTAGCGCCACCTATTCCAGGTCTCAGGCTTCTTCGCAAAGTGCATTTGAAAGTGCCTGTGGTAGCTGCAGCTGCAGGGCCTAAGGCCCCGTTTCCACTACTGACATTCTACCACGGTTATTTCAGCCCTCATAACCTACCTGCGTTCCAGTTAGCTACAAAGTTACCCTTGTAATCACTGCTTTCGTCACATAGCGGTTACCAGTATTCCAGTTCAAAAGAAAATCGACGATCGTTATAGAAATGCGCAAAGATGGTAGCACATTGAAGTGTGTAAGCACTTGAAGTTTTATTCAAGAATCTATATTGATTGTTATAATAAAATGTCGTCGGGATTATCGCGTACGCCTAAGGCCCCGTTTCCACTACTGACATTCTACCACGGTTATTTCAGCCCTCATAACCTACCTGCGTTCCAGTTAGCTACAAAGTTACCCTTGTAATCACTGCTTTCGTCACATAGCGGTTACCAGTATTCCAGTTCAAAAGAAAATCGACGATCGTTATAGAAATGCGCAAAGATGGTAGCACATTGAAGTGTGTAAGCACTTGAAGTTTTATTCAAGAATCTATATTGATTGTTATAATAAAATGTCGTCGGGATTATCGCGTACGCCGGAGCAAGTCCGTCTCCTCTTGAGCAAAGTTTTTGCAATTCTTTTGTTCGGTCATTGCTGGGAAAATATAATTAAATTATGTAAACCATAGGTAATAACAACTCTGGAGCATTATTGAGCATAGACAAAAATCAAGTATTAAGCCAAACAAAGACACCACACCAACTACGTTTTCCTAGATGAACACTCCGCGATCCTTCACCGCTATCCGTGATTCAACTGTTTTCCCATAATTCTTACCAGGATTTTGACTAACTTGCGTTCCAATTACAAAAAGGACAAGACGGTAACCACTATTCCCAGATCTAACAAGGGTAACTCAATGCTAGTAGGACTATCTACCATGGTAGGCGTTTTCGAGCGTTTCCATTACTAGCATTGCGCGGGTAGAGAGTTACCGTCGTAGAAATGTCAGTAGTGGAAACGGGGCCTCACACTACTAGGGTAGAATGATAGTTAATATGGCGGCTAAAACTAACCTGCGTTCACACGGCCTACCCAAAACCATCGTAAAGACTCTAGTGACATCTATTGGAGAGTGAAATTAAGTCAAAATAACAATGGAGGGTAGGGTAGCGGAAGGACTTTGTCTTGCAAAGATTGGAAGCGTATTTTAACTTATGTGCAAATTAGATGCAGTTATTTTATAGAAAATTATCAATGTAGTTTCCTAGATCCCTTTCTATAAATGAACCAAAATATTCTTCTTAAATTACTTCCTCATGATTGACAGTGGGTCGCATCTCCGAGATACGGATTCTGTGTTAGTTACTTTGCTGAACATCAATTTTAAATATAAAATTGAATGCAATTAACATTTGCTTTGAATAGCTCCAAAGTAATACGTTAAAAATATGTAAAGGTTGTACAACGATGAACGCCCTCCATGACTTTAATTTCCAGATATTTAAGACATTCAACCTTTACCTCTTTTTCTTCGCATATTTAAACTAATACCTTTACACTTTAAAATTAACGTTTCCTAGCCTGTATTTCTATTCGTTTAGCTTATATACAGGCATCACGCACCAAGAAATGCAATCAACCATGTAACGCCATGCTACGAAATGATTAATTGTTCACCTCTCAATTAGTTATCGCTCGTGTTAACCCATTTCGTAGGCAAGTTCATGCATCCAAATAGAAAACATACAAGTATACATAATGAATTTGTTGCTCTTATCAATATTTAGTATTTTTAAATCCGATATCCCAAGTTTACCATATTCTGCTGTTTGTGAAAGGAGCTATTTAAGGGAATAATGCTGAAAATACTTTTGATGCCGTCCTAAGGAGTGAATACGTAAAAAATAACACGAGTCGAATTTCCTGTGAATGTTTGCAACTTCTTAGTTACTTAATTTCTGCATGTATATTTTCTTCACGGCAAGTTAATCACATAAAATAAATATATAAGCGTACGTACTCAGGATTCAGGGGTAAAGCAAACTATTTAAAACCATTATTGAACAACCGAATCAGTGGAACGTGGTAATACAACTACTAAAATATATTACAATGTGATTAAATAAATATCGTTGTAACTAAGAATCATTTCCAATCCATATCGTGCGATCCGGTCACTTCGTCTTCAAGCACTCTACGTTCATTTCCACTTCCATTTTCAAAACAAACCTTCTTTCTACCCACATTTCTACCAACTTGCGTTCACACGTCCTTAAAATGCCAGTAACTAGCGCCAACTATAGTAACTCAATAATGGTAGAAAAGTTTACTAGGTTTAGCGGCAACCTGCGTTCACACGGCCATTTTCTAACTATGGTAAGCCTTACCATAGTAAAAAGCTAGTAGTGTGAACGGGGCATAAGGAGCAAGTCCGTCTCCTCGTGAGCAAAGTTTTTGCAATTCTTTTGTTCGGTCATTGCTGGGAAAATATAATTAAATTATGTAAACCATAGGTAATAACAACTCTGGAGCATTATTGAGCATAGACAAAAATCAAGTATTAAGCCAAACAAAGACACCACACCAACTACGTTTTCCTAGATGCACACTCCGCGATCCTTCACCGCTATCCGTGATTCAACTGTTGTCCCATAATTCTTACCAGGATTTTGACTAATGCCCCGTTCACACTACTAGCTTTTTACTATGGTATGGCTTACCATAGTTAGAAAATGGCCGTGTGAACGCAGGTTGCCGCTAAACCTAGTAAACTTTTCTACCATTATTGAGTTACTTAGTTGGCGCTAGTTACTGGTATTTTAAGGACGTGTGAACGCAAGTTGGTAGAAATGTGGGTAGAAAGAAGGTTTGTTTTGAAAATGGAAGTGGAAATGAAGGTAGAGTGCTTGAAGACGAAGTGACCGGATCGCACGATATGGATTGGAAATGATTCTTAGTTACAACGATATTTATTTAATGACACTGTAATATATTTTAGTAGTTGTATTACCACGTTCCACTGATTCGGTTGTTCAATAATGGTTTTAAATAGTTTGCTTTACCCCTGAATCCTGAGTACGTACGCTTATACATGTATTGTATGTGATTAACTTGCCGTGAAGAAAATATACATGCAGAAATTAAGTAACTAAGAAGTTGCAAACATTCACAGGAAATTCGACTCGTGTTATTTTTTACGTATTCACTCCTTAGGACGGCATCAAAAGTATTTTCAGCATTATTCCCTTAAATAGCTCCTTTCACAAACAGCAGAATATGGTAAACTTGGGATATCGGATTTAAAAATACTAAATATTGATAAGAGCAACAAATTCATTATGTATACTTGTATGAATTCTATTTGGATACATGAACTTGCCTACGAAATGCGTTAACAGGAGCGATAAGTTATTGAGAGGTGAACAATTAATCATTTCGTAGCGTGGCGTTCCATGGTTGATTGCATTTCTTGGTGCGTGATGCCTGTATATAAGCTAAACGAATAGAAATACAGGCAAGGAAACGTTAATAATTTTAAAGTGTAAAGGTATTAGTTGAAATATGCGAGGAAAAAGAGGTAAAGGTTGAATGTCTTAAATATCTGGAAATTAAAGTCATGGAGGGCGTTCATGAACGATGCATCGTTGTACAACCTTTACATATTTTTAACGTATCACTTTGGAGTTATTCAAAGCAAATGTTATTTGCATTCAATTTTATATTTAAAATTGATGTTTAGCAAAGTAACTAACACAGAATCCGTACCTCGGAGATGCGACCCACTGTCAATCACGAGGAAGTAATTTAAGAAGAATATTTTGGTTCATTTATAAAAAGGGATCTAGGAAACAACATTAATAATTTTCTATAAAATAACTGCATCTAATTTGCACATAAGTTAAAATACGCTTCCAATCTTTGCAATACAAAGTCACAAAGTCCTTCCGCTACCCTACCCTCCATTGTTATTTTGACTTAATTTCACTCTCCAATAGATGTCACTAGTGTCTTTACGATGGTTTTGGGTAGGCCGTGTGAACGCAGGTTAGTTTTGGCCGCCATATTAACTATCATTCTACCCTAGTAGTGTGAACGGGGCATAAGAGGGCTGAATACTGCTGTTCTACGAGGGTCATCCAGAAAATAAGTTCCGTTTTTTTTCTTATTAATCGAGTTTTTATTGAAAAAAATTTAAACTTACAGAAAACGTTCTTGATAATGTGTTTTATTTTTCCACATAATCTCCGGAAACCTCAATGCACTTCGTATACCGACAAATGATCTTTGAAATCCACTCCTCGTAGAAGCTTCCCGCCACCTCTTTAGTCCATTTGGTGACAGTTTTTTTTACTTCCTCGTCACTTGTGAAACGTTCTCCGGCTAATCCCTCCTTCATTTTGGTGAACAGATGAAAGTCTGAAGGGGCCAAGTCAGGACTGTAAGGTGGATGCGTCAGAACACCCCAACCGAAATGATCCATAAGTTCCGTAGTGGAACCAGTGGAACGAGCGACGTGAGGCCGAGAATTGTCGTGGAGAAGGCACCACCAGAGGTCAACATTCCTCTTCTCTTGTTCTGGATGGCCCGACGAAGGTTCTTCAGGGTCTCACAATACCGGGAGGCGTTAATTGTTTCTCCGGCAAAATATCACTCGTGGAGTTCATCCACGGTTGAACGGCGATCTTCGCGAACAGCCCCTGAGAGCACACTAAAAATTGTAGACGTCTAAATTTGGTCAATTTAACGTCTACAGATAACTTCACTGATTGAAGTTTGCTGTAGACCAAGAATTGACCTAATGTAGACACCATAATAAATTCCTAATGACGGATGCTGTCGACCACATTTGAAACCAAATATTACCAACGAAAACAAATGTAACATAATATGTTTTCAATAGTTCACCTTGAGACCCGTTAAAATATTTATAAAAAACGGAATTACTGGTATATCGGCTGACATTATTTCGTCATTATCAGTCCATTACTGCGCTTAAACAATATCATCCGGTAGAAATTCCGCTTATGTGGCCAAGTTGGCTGCGCTTGCTTCGGCAGTTTTCTTTTGATAAATCGTGCCCGCGCATGGAAACGCAAGCATGCACACGTAAACATGTGCAGGGGCCGTATTCTGTAACTTAGGTGATGTCTATCACCGGTGATTGACATCACCGAAAAACTTCACCCGTCCTTGACGTTTCCGATTCTGTAACTGGGTGGTGAAGTTTCTTCACCCGGTGATGAGGGTGTTATGAAAAATTGCGCCGTCTAGTTCTGGCAAAATTAGATTAGCCAATAAAGAGAGCCAGTTGTATCACATGACCGCAAGGCAGGCAAGTAATGTGCAAATTAAATGCCTGTAGTCACGATCATGTATGTTCATGCTTGTAGTAATGGTTTCTCGAGTAATGATATGTTTGATAATATTTATTATGATGTTCTAATAACCCGGCTAGGTGATTATTAACAGTAGGATTAATATTACGAAGTGAACAATAGATTACTTTGTTTTATTGAACAGCAACAAAAACAATTGCACCATATTCTATCGTGATACGTGAATAAACCACGGTGAAGACGATGAATGTGATTAATTTTTCAGTTTCCTATTTTCAACTTCCACAATACCACAATATCAATCATGAACAGCGTAAATGGTGTTTTTCACTTGTTTGCGAAGACTCAAATGTACACAACAACACTGTCATTCGCGTAATAAATAGGTATATGATCATCGTACAAGTCCATAGAAAGGGAGCTGCGAAAAACAAACGTAAATATATAACGAGCAACCGAAAAATTTCTTAATTGCTCAAATTGTTTGTGTTAAAATATTGCCCAAATACTCTGAATCTAGTTTTGTTTGTGTACGTATAGTAACTTGGAAATGTGATTGTTGGCTTGGTTAACCGAACTTGAATACAGTGTATCAGAACCATATAGACGTGTGTTATTCCTCGATCGTAAAATCATACCCAATATATTTGCAATAATTTAAACAAACATGATTACTCGTCGAAGTGAAATTAATTGGTTCTATTTCTTTGTATACAATTATGTATTTTGGGGTCCATATAATCTTATTACTATACTCGTACAAGCAATTTTGACTTTTCTAAGTAAATTAGATATGTTTTTATTGCTCTGCCATTGTTTTAGCAATTTTATAAATATTTATTTCAATGCTTGTATACTGTCTTTTTGCCCCTGAAATTTTGGATGGTATGCAAAATTTGGGATAGGTTAACACAGGTCGTTTCTTACGTCAAAACACATTAATTTAGAGTTGTATGACAGTAAATATACCATTTTAATTATTGTTGTAGGAATTCAGGGCCTGTTTTTCGAATTTTTCCAAGTAAATGTTGGCGATGACTGGTGAGAGGGGGGATCCCATGGCCGCGCCTTTCCTTTGTTCGTAGAACTTCCCCTCCTAGATGAAATATGAGTTCTTTAAGCAGAATTCTACCATCTTCGGGATGTCACTTGGTAGTCCTCCTGTGATGAGGTCTCGAACAGCTATTACCGCATCCTCTACAGGAATATTAGTGAACAGTGATACTATGTCGAAGCTCACTAGGACGTCTCTTTTCGTGATTTTAGTATCCTTACAGGTCTGCACAAAATGCGCCGAGTTTTTCACAAAGGATGGAGTCTTCCCTGTGAACGGTTTTAGGATACTTGCGAGATGTCTCGCCAACTTGTGTGTCACTGAGTCCACGGCACTGACAATGGGGCGGAGTGGGATTCCTGCCTTGTGGACCTTGGGCAGCCCGTACAATCGAGGTGGTTTCGGGGCTGGTTCGATGAGCTTCTTCCGTTCTTCCACTGGGATAGATGACTGGTAGAGAAGTTCTTTTAGTTGCCTTTGTATTTTTGTCGTAGGGTCGGACTTCAATTCTCCATAGACGTCCGTGTTTAAAAGGCTGAGTATCTTGCTCTGGTAATCGCTCTTGGTCATCACTACAGTTGCGTTGCCTTTATCTGCCGGTAGTATTACCACGTTATCGTTTTTCATTAGCTCACTGATCGCCTTCCTCTCCTCCTTGGTGATGTTGGTCTTCGGAGGCTTGGTTTTCAGCAGGATGCGTCCTACTTCGTCTCGAATATCGTCGGCTTCCGATTTGTTGAGCTTCCGGACGGCGTCTTCCACCCCTGTTATGATGTCCTCTGTGGGTATTCTGTTGGGTGCAATGGCGTAGTTGAGGCCTTTGGACAATATGGAGATAGCCGCTCCGCTTAACTCATGGTCACTAAGGTTGACTACCTGATGGTCCTCAGAAGGGCCTTTGCCTTCTGGTCCTCGGTGTTGCTTGCTGTGGAGGTTGTCAAACTTCTTTATTTGTCTGTCTTTTGTCATGGCCAGGGTGTTTAGGGTGGACACCCAAGTGATTCGGTCCAATGTGGTCCAGTCGTCTGCCTTCAGGCAGCCGCCTAATTCCAAGTGTAGGCTGTAGAGTTGAAGGGAGCAGCGATGGAGTTCCGCTCGTGTGTACTGGACGCGTTCTCTAAGAAGAGCTTTTCTTGTCTGGAACATTATTCTCTTGGCCTTCTCCGTACGGATGTGGTGTTTTACCGTGACACAGGGTGGAATAGTGTCGGTGTCTCTGCATCGTTCTAGAAACGCCAGCGAAGAGAGGAGTTTGACTTTCTTCCTTCGCAGCTTCTCGAACTTCCTGGATTTCCTGGCAATTTCCTCCCCGTAAAGGCGTATGAAATCCTTGTGTAGGCTTCCGCGGGTTGTCTTACTTGAAGATGCTTGTCTTTCGGGATTCCCTCCGCGTTGGTCCATGGTTGCTCGGACAACAGTTTGTAGAGGATGTTCCTGTAGAGGATGCGGTAATAGCTGTTCGAGACCTCATCACAGGAGGACTACCAAGTGACATCCCGAAGATGGTAGAATTCTGCTTAAAGAACTCATATTTCATCTAGGAGGGGAAGTTCTACGAACAAAGGAAAGGCGCGGCCATGGGATCCCCCTTCTCACCAGTCATCGCCAACATTTACTTGGAAAAATTCGAAAAACAGGCCCTGAATTCCTACAAGATGGCTCCCAAAGTCTTCCTCAGGTATGTTGACGATACTTTTGTCATCTGGCAGCATGGGGAAAGAGAGCTAAAGAAATTCCTTAACCACCTGAACAACCAAAATGATTCCATTAAGTTTACAATGGAGACAGAAGAGGACAAACGATTGCCTTTCCTGGACGTCCTAGTGGAAAAGAATAACGACGGAAAGCTGGGCCATTCGGTATTCAGAAAAAAGACGCACACCGACCGGTACCTGCATGCATCGTCACACCACCATCCACTACAAAAGGCCTCTGTAATCAGATCATTGTTTAACCGGGCCCTTACCATCTGCGATGGTTCCTCACTGGACAACGAGAAGAAACATGTTCGGAGAACGATGGAGAATAATGGCTACCAAAGAGCCGTAATCCTGAAGGAAGAGAAAAGATTAGACAAGGTCCACAAAAGAACCGACGATCAACCTTTGGAGGAAAGGCCAAAACCAGCTGCTTTCGCCCTAATCCCATTTGTCGCGGGAACCACTGAGAGAATCTCACGGGCTCTCAGTAAACACAATATTGTGACGAGATTTAATTGTGTTTCCAAAACATCCAACATGCTAGTGAGAGTAAAAGACAAGATAAAAAGTGAATCTAAGAGTGGTGTATATCAAGTGAAATGCAGCTGTGGGAGCAGCTACATTGGACAGACATCCAGATCATTGAAATGCCGCCTACAAGAACACCAGAGGGCAACAAAAAATAGACAGCAGAGACTCTCTGCCATAGCAGAGCACACATGGTCGGGCCCCAACCACAATATCGATTTCGATGACGCAAAGATCATCGCCCAAGAGAAACGATATTTTCCACGGATGATACGAGAGGCCATCGAGATAAGCAAACATGAAGACAACTTCAATAGGGAAGACAGCTACTCACTAGCAAACGCCTGGAAGCGAGTTCTACGAGAGAAAACTCAACGGCCAATGACAGACGCCAATGCAACAGCCAATCATGGGAGACCTAAACAGCCAATTACGGACACCAATACTACAACCAATCACAACGGACCTATCCCCTACGGATGAATATATAAGACGGCCAAAAAACTCTGCACATCACTTCACTGACCTGAGGAAGCCGACTGCAACGCCGGCGAAACTGTTGTCCGAGCAACCATGGACCAACGCGGAGGGAATCCCGAAAGACAAGCATCTTCAAGTAAGACAACCCGCGGAAGCCTACACAAGGAAACCACTATTGTCGTTGGTATTGTCAAACCACCCCGATTAAATTCATCAAAGCATGCACATTTTAACCTCTCACTGTCATTCAATGTACGGGAACACAAACGGCAACAAAGTTTATGTGTTGCTTTAAATGCACAGTATCCTCCAATGTATGTACATAGCAACAACGCCAATGCATCTTTAACTGAAAAAAGAGAAGTTTTAGGAATAGAAATCGTGTATCTAATCAAAGCTAAATGCAGGACATCAATGATTCTTTCTAAAAAATATTAGTAATACCACAGATTCTTACTCTGGGCTAATATCAATACTCAAGAGATATGATGTAACCGTTGTTTAATCAGCAATAAACCAAATTCATAATGCCACATAACTACACCAGTTATTCGTAAGGCCCACCAAATGAATAAATAACGATTTCTGCTAAATCAATAATAATATCAAACCATAACATAAACACATAATATCGTATAATTGCCATAGAAATGATCTTCGTTGCATTTTCGTACTCCCAATTTCCCTCCGGCAATGGCCGGCCGGCTCTTAGCCGTAATGCTTTAGAAGAAATAATCTTGATTTTCCACCCTCAACTTATCGAAAATTTCTTAAAGCAATTTTCCTTACCTTAAGCCACCACAGCATGCACAAAGAAAGCCGAGTTCGGTCTTTTTAACCAGTGAAATTATGCGTTTTAATCACACGGACTGATGTTGCACATAGTCGCCATGCTTCCTAACACGACCCCCACTCAGCGTTGCCACATTTCCATGTTCCGGCCTGAAGGAATCCACTTAGCGAATTACTGGTGTCTGAATAAATGTTTTCATTGGTTTTCTGCACAGGAGAACGAATAATCAATCATTACTCGAACAGCTTAATATCATCATTATATTATTTTAGCACCATATGCGATGGATGAATGCTACTAAACGTAATTGAACTTCGAGACCCCTGAAATAGAAAAGCCGAGGAAGAGATTTCCTTAAAATACTAGTTAGCGTTCAAGAGTGACGTGCCTTCCCCATGATTTCTTTTCTATATCTGTAAGGAATATACACTGTGCTACCAGGGGAAGTTGTTAAAAATACGTCGTTGAACGAAGGATCCTTGAAGTTTCAACGTGTGTTACTTTACTGCTAGCAAATCCTAAAATGTTTTATGCGAATATGAAGAATTAAACGGATTAGTTTGGGAATGGTTTTTGCGAGCAAGATCGAGGAATATTCCATTGCCAGGTCCAATGGCGCGAGAAAAGGCAAAGGAGTTTATAGTTTCTTTAAGAAAATTAGATTTTAAGACCTCAAATTATGGTTGGCTGGAGAGCTTCAGAGCAAGACATAATGTTGTTTGGAGAAGTGTTGTTGGCGAGTCAAACGAC
Organism: Platycnemis pennipes; assembly: GCA_933228895.1. Taxonomy (NCBI): domain Eukaryota; kingdom Metazoa; phylum Arthropoda; class Insecta; order Odonata; family Platycnemididae; genus Platycnemis; species Platycnemis pennipes. The sequence goes on from OW121849.1 coordinate 1,744,524, forward strand.
GTGGATATGGAAACCGTAGAGGAGTGGAAGGTATGGATCGAGAAAAAATTAAAGACTATCAATCATGTGACATCTACAACGGGGATGAAACCGGAATGTTTTTTAAGGCTCTGCCGTCTAAAACATGGTGCGTAAAAGTAGAAAACTGTAAGGGTTTGAATGCATTTCCGAGTTCTGTTTCTTGAAAGTAGGGCATAAATAAAAGAAACAATCATTTTACATTTATACTTATTATTTATTCTGTAGGAGAGAATCACTCAATTAGCGTTTAACCATTTTCATTTGTGGAAATATGGTAAAATGGAAAATATGGGGAGCTCCTAAAGCCTCTTGTCATCGGGTAAATCAGCTCGACCACGATGCTTCAAACACGATGAAATTGAGAAGCTACCGTTCAAATGGAGACAAAATAAAAAAGCATGGAACCCGACTTCAATCATGGAATAGTGGCTGAAAAGTTCCAATGCCGAAATGAAGAGGAAAGATAGAAAAGTCATACTTTTCCTTGATAATGAAACCTGTCTCCCTAAAATTCGCCTTGCGAATGTGGAGCTAGCCTGGTTTCCGGCAAACACCACTAGCATCACTCAGCCAATGGATCAGGGAGTACTTAGGGGTCGTTTTTTTCATTTTACAACACAGTCTCCTTTTGTGTCTATACATTATTCCCAGCGTTTCTCGAAATTTTTTAAGCCGTCCAAAAAATAGGATTTCGGAAGGTCCTCAAAATATGAATCTGTTTGGGCGATGACCTCCTCGTTCGACGTGAATCCACCTAGCCGTTTTTCAAGTTTGGAAAAAGAAAGAAGTCACTGGAGGCCAAATCTGGGGAATACGGCGGATGTTGCAATGAACTGAAATTTAATTCCACGATTTTCGCCATCTAAACTGCGCAGGTGTGCACTCGTGCACCAACTTCATGGAAGAGATTTTGTTCGATCACGGGACTTATTCCACTCGAAAAAAAATAAAAAAGGGAGAAAGGGAATGGGTCTGGCGTGAATCGGATAGAGAAAAATAAAGGAGTCGTGATGTGGACGAGGAAAGGGAGGAAGCAGGAAAAGGAAGGAAGGCGCTCACTTACCTTTTGGCGTCTTCGACATTCATCGCTCCCGGGCCGGGGTTGCACTGGTCTCCAACTGCACTCAACCAAAGATCTACTTCGTCTGACCTCGGCTCGAGGTTCAAATTTTAAAAGAACCAAAACGACACCTGTCGACGCTATAGTCTGTGCGGCCTTAGATGGCAGTGACGCCATCGAAATTGATGACGACACATCGATTTTCCCCCAATGAGAGAAGCTAAAAATCACACACGTTGCCAAGTATTTTTGCCAACTTACGAGGTACAAAACAATTTACTGTCGCTTCAGCGAATTACCCAGCGGGAACTTCAAGTCGTTTGAAAGGGAATAATTTTCCATGGCACTGTAATGCATTATTGATGGTTTACAGCATAAAATTTTAACGGCAACGTTAGACAATAATGTAATTGTCCCACGTCTTGAAGGAATTCTTACCAAATACACAACTACGTACTCGTATTACCAGAACCTCAACCCTCGCCCTGACTATTCTTCTGTCTCTCCTTACAAATGGTTATGCAGGTGCAGAAGCGACAGCAAGCTTACTGAGGAAAGCAAGCAGATCAAAGCTATTATCCCACGAGACTGCCTATGACAAGTTTATTAGCATTGAAAAACTGATTCAGGAAGTTAACACTGAAAAACACACTGATACTGGGTTCAAACTTTGATCCCTATGAATCTGATAACTTGCCCAAGACATTAAAATATACTGAAATAAATGTGTTTAACCATAACGATAAATCTTTGTGCACCTACATCCATCTCTTTAGTTTGCCTTAGTCTATGCATCTTGAAATCATATGATTCCCTCACTCACCAAGCTGATTCTACATTTTAAATTAATTTGCTCAGAAATTCTACGCTGAACTAAAGTCAAGATCTCTACTTTGTATTAACACAGTTATTCCTCAGAAAATCACGTTCACACTCAAGGCATTCTATTCATCATGGGCATCAACCACATAGGAACTACTCATTCCTTACGATACGGCTTAAAAATTTACTTATGACACATTATCATTTTATTTAGAAAAATAAATGCAATACCACAAAATCACCAAAACATTTACGTCATTACAACAATGAGAATTTGATTGACACGGTAAATGTTTTTCCAACAGCACTTATCTCACGGAAAACACCGTGGTTTATGCTTTTTCACTTATAATGCAGTGCACGAAGACTTATCACACTATCTTTGTAACTTTGGCTGCATCAGCTGCTCATTAATATCAGAGATATACCTGTCGTCACGCCGAGCACGAATTCGTACGACACCGAAACAAATTTTACAGTTCTTCATGCTAAATCCCAACAAATCCACTTCCTACCATTTTTCGTAATTTAAATCAGCATCACAAACACTTATCACACATTATTTGTTATTTTCTAGGCCTTTGTCAGAGGAAAATAGAAAAATATGAAAGCACGTCACGAGCTCATGGATCTGCTTTACACATCGACATAGAAAAATTCTAATTTTAACATCAATACCACTCGAATTAAACAGCGGAGGTATTACATATGACTCTAATACACAAATTATTGCTCATAAATGCTGAACTCCGCAGAAAACTTCGAAAAAAACAAAGTACACACCACACGAGAGCAGAGCTCACATTTAGTTATTTTTGTACGAATTTCGCCATCAATGACACTGCCGAGGTTACTAAGTTCATTGGTATAACTCACTCAAACCTAATAACTTAAATGCAACACACTTTTTCACTTGATTCACTGAAATTGAACTTTTCAGTGAGGTATGCTGACTCCGATGTCCCACGAGCAATCACTTGCACAACTCGTGGCGAATACGCGTTAATAAATAAGAGATTGAGGACGCCTTGAATTCTGGACAAAGTATTCACGGAAAACTAACGGAAAATAACTTCACTTCCTAAAAAATATGCTGGTAGAATATTTAATTAAATAAAAACTTTAATTTTACACCGGAAAACGTTAGTCAATTGTTCACAAAACTGTGCGAGAGAAAACGAAGTAGAGAGCATCCAAAACAATCTGGCAACTCAGTGGCGTGACGTCACTGCCAAGATATAAAATACAGACTATACCACACACTATTACACAAGACAAGTGAGCGCCGACAAACTAGGAAGGAATAAGGGGGAAATTCAAAAGGAACGAAGGAAACAAATGAAATGAGTGGCCTAAACCCGGCTCGAACATCCCGCCCACCGTGAATTACCCCGATAATTCACTCGGAGAAAAAATAAAAATAACAAAGCACTGAAGGAAAAAAAAATAAAAAACACTTTCTAGGAGTTGGTGGAAGGATTGAAGTTGCTACTCTTCAATGGGTAGAAGCACTAGCTTCACCACAGGCCTTATCAAGAGGCCAGATGGAGTACGCAACTCGACTACTCGGACGGTTCCTTCCGAATCGGGAAACGTTTTGGTTACCCGGCCCATCCTCCACGAAGAGGGTGGGATATTAGCATCCCGAATTAAAACGATATCCCCACATTTTAGATTAGGGCAGGCCTGAGACCATTTAGTCCGTTGTTGAAGAGTGTGTAAATACTCTTGTGACCACCTTTTCCAAAAGTGGTTTCTCATCTGTACGACTAATTGCCAACGGACTGGCAGAGGAAGGGGATCTGAGGATTGATTGCCGGGTAAATCCAGCAAGGCCTGACCGACAAGAAAATGTCCAGGAGTCAAATAATTAATTTCCGAAGGATCGGAAGAGAGCGGAGTCAGAGGACGAGAATTTAACACTGCTTCGATTTTACATAATAAAGTGGAAAATTCTTCAAAATTAAGGGCATGTCCCCCGACAACTCTACGCAAATGATATTTTACCGATTTTATGCCGGCTTCCCATAATCCCCCAAAATGGGGAGCAGAAGGAGGGTTGAATTTCCACTCGATACCAAAAAATGGGGGGAAAGACAACAAAGATTCCTTGTGAGAACTAGACCGAATAAATTTATAGAATTCTGACAATAATCGATTAGCCCCCACAAAGTTTGTGCCACAGTCTGAATAAATGACTGAAGGGATTCCCCGACGAGCAATAAAACGTTGTAATGCGGCGACGAATGCGTCAGTTGATAGAGCTGTGACTAGCTCTAAATGGAGAGCCTTACAACTAAGACAAATGAATAAGGCTACATACGCCTTTGAATGTGCTGCATTTCGTCTATTACTCATTTTAAAGAGAAATGGTCCAGCGTAGTCAACTGCCACAGATGAAAATGCCCGCTGAGGGACAACGCGTGCAGCAGGCAAATCAGCCATTAAAGGGTGTTGAGTGGCCCCTTTATACCGGAGGCAAGTGACGCATTTAGCTATTTGTGACCGGATGATTTTTCGCAGCGATGGAATCCAAAATTGTCTGGAGATAATTGCTTCCACGGCCCTTGGACCGCCATGTAATGACACTAAATGGTAATGACGAACTACCAAAATAGAAAAATGATTATCAGAAGGAAGCAATAGAGGTTCACGCGCTGCGGCTGGAAGTAATGAATGACGAAGGCGACCCCCCACACGAATTAAGCCTTGAGAGTCCAAAATTGGACGAAGGCTTCTTATCGAGCCTGATAAGCTCTTTCCCTTTCGTAAGGACACTAAAATCCCTTGAAAATGAAAATTTTGAATTAATTTTACCAATTTCAACAGACTCTCCTGCCATTCTGTGCTGGATGGAGGGGAATTAGGAGGAAAACGTACTCCCTTGAAAGCCTTTACAAACCCCAAAACATAAGACAATACTTTGACAACTTTTATAAATGAGGAATATCGTTTTATCCATTCAAGAGGATCACTCTGCTCACAAATAGCGCTGCAAGTTAAACCTTGCTGCTTAATCTCTGGGAGGAATGAAAGTTGCAATTCACATTCAACCTCAGGAGTCCAAAACCCAGTGTCAAGTCTGCAGAATTGCGGCCCTTCCCAATATAAATTTGCCTCCAGAAGTTGCATTGGCAACAGACCACGTGAGATACAATCCGCTGGATTCTGACCGGACTCTATATGACGCCAAGAGCAATTAGGCAAAAGTTGATTGATCTTATTAACTCTATTCGCAACAAAAGTTTTTAGCCGGTGTGGCGGGAGCCTTAGCCAAGATAATACAATCTGTGAATCAGACCACGCATACATTTCCTCAAAATGAACACGATTTTTAAATACGTCGCATACTCTATTCATGAGTTTTGCGAGCAATGAAGCTCCCAGTAATTCTAGTTTTGGTAAAGAAATAGTTTTCAAAGGTGCAACTCTCGATTTTGCAGTTAAGAAAGAAACCTTAATTTCCCCGGAACATGCCACAGTTCTGACGTATAAGATGGCACCAAAGCCACGCTCTGATGCATCACAAAACCCTAATAGTTGAACCTTTGAATCAGTGAAGTTAATTCTTCGTGGCAAATGAATTTGGGATAAGTACGAACTCTGAGAAACAAATTCACTCCACTGAGAATTAATAACGTCAGGAAGGGGTTCGTCCCAACCTAATTTTAAAGTCCACACTGACTGCATCAAACATTTTGCCCAAAAGACAATGGGAGACAACCCACCAATAGGGTCAAAGATTCTAGAAATATTCGACAAAAGCCTTCGCTTTGAATTCACTGAGACTTCGAAACATACTTGATAAGAAAAGGTATCTTGAGCCGGGATCCAAATTAGACCCAACACCTTGAGCGAGGGAGATTCAAAGGCATCAAATTTTGATGTTTGCTCAATTTCATTAGGAGAAAACCCCGCTAAGAATTCGGTGGAGTTGCTCGCCCATTTACTCAATGGAAATCCCCCAAGTGACAATAAATCAATCAGTTGCTGTCGAAGCATTAGCGCGTCGGAGATAGAAGAAGCCCCGGTCACTATATCATCAACGTAAGTTTCGGTATTGAGTACTTGAGCTGCTAGAGGGAACTTATGACCATCATCAATGACTAATTGACGTACAGCTCGCATCGCTAAAAACGGTGCGGAAGAAACTCCATAGGTGACTGTATTTAATTCATAATCCACCAATGCTTGAGTCGCATCATCACGCCACAAAATATGCTGATAGCATCGGTGCTCTGGGGCGACTAAAATTTGCCGGTACATCTTAGAAATATCTGCAATAAAGGCAATATTATGGATGCGAAAGGTTAACAAAATATCAAAAATATCGCTTTGCAACTTAGGGCCTGTAAGTAATTCATCATTGAGTGAGACACCCGAAGATGTACGGGCAGAGGCGTCAAAAACTACACGAAATTTTGAGTTAACGTAGTTATAGACAGCATGATGCGGAATATAATATTTCCCTTGGGATTTTGATTCGGACATATGACCAAGACGAAGGTATTCCTTCAAAAAGTCACAATACTTAACATGCAACTCCTTTCGGCGAGTTAAGCGATGCTCGAGGTTCATCAAACGCGAAACCGCTTGAGAGTATGAATCCCCGAGCTTAGGTGGAAAAGATAGGAAAGGAAGTGAAACGATGAATCTTCCAGAATCATCTCTTCGAAAAGTTTCTAAGAAATGCTGTTCACATTGAATATCTTTTGGGTCATGAAAGATTTCAGATGGAAGTTCTTCCACTTCCCAAAATCTTTTCAAATCATTTTATAAATATTCCCTATCCTCCACAATGGAGAACGACGAGGTACCAGACCCTTCTTCCACAGGTAGGGCGGATATAGAGCCACAAATAACCCAACCAAAGATAGAATTTACTGCAATCAGTTCGCCATTTAGAAACGATTTCTGTCCCGCAAACATGATTTTGGGATAAAGATCCATTCCTAAAATAAAATCGATTTGCGATGGCTGGTCAAAATGAGGATCCGCCAGATCCAAATGGTCAACATGGTTCCTTATGAGCTGTGGAAGAGGAACCCCAGGAAGCTTTCCCAACAATTTATGGCATACTATCGCCCTTGTTCTCAACCCAGAACTGAAAGAATGCTTGGGAAAAAGACGGCAGGTCGCGGAACCGACCGGCCGATTTAAAGGGGTTTGAGACAGCCCAAACAACGCCCCATGATACGCAGACATTGGCAGTTTTAAATGCGTAAGAGCATCGACAGAGATCGCCGAAATCTGAGAACCCGAGTCAAGCATAATTCTAAGAGGTTGCAATTTTCCATCGCCATCCAAAAAATTGACGACTGCAGTCCCTAAGACAACAGTCGAAGAAAGTTCGCATTCAACGCAAGACGAATACGTTTGTGGTATCGCTTCGGCGGACCGAAGACTCGAAGATAAGTCCGGCGGCGACGAGCTAGAAAGGTGGGCAGAGGGCGAAGGCTGGCTACTAGCTACCGCGACGGGAGCATTCGATCGCGTATTCCGCTCCCTATGCTCAACGACGGAATGGAGGGTGGTATGGTGATACCTCTTACACGTTTGACACCGCAAGTTCGAAAATCGACATTTCGGTGCCCAGTGACCACTCCTCAAACAATTAAAGCATAGTTTTTTTGAACGCACAAAATTACCCCTTTGCTCAGAATTCATGTTTAAATATTTTGGACAATCAGCTAACAGATGAGATAAGTCACAACTTGGACAAGATGCATTAGAGTTTGAAGGATCTATCCCAACGGAAGTAGACATTACGGTCTTGCTCCTGATATTGGAACTACGAGCTTGAGAACTCCTCTCAATTATTCCGCGAGAAGTTTGCAAGAGCTAAATACGTCTTTTAACAAAAGATAGAAGTTGTGAAACCGAGGGAAAAGTCTCGTCTGCCACAGTTTCTTCAAAATGCGTGAGCACGTCAGGGTCTAATGATCTAGCAGCCAGTCTGAATAAAATGAATTCCCCAAGGTTGGGGATATTCAAAGTGAGGAGTGCCGAATACATTTCAGAAAAGACATTTGAGAAATTCTGAAGGGACTGCAATGCACCCGAAGACGAGGAGTTGAAATGCAACAATTTATCTAAATAATTAAATCCCAGCATTCGTGGGTTATCAAAATGATCGCACAGCTCCTTCCACGCAGAATCATAATGAGTGTCCCCAAAGGGAACGGAAGAGATTATTGCCAAAGAATCTCCAGAAAGAGCAGACTTCAAATAGCTGAACTTTTCAATAGGTGCTAAATCTGCTCTATCATGAACTACTGATCGGAAGAGATCGCGAAATGATTCCCACTCGCTAAAGGCACCCGAAAAACGCGGAACATGAATAGTGGGTAGCCGACACTTAGAAATTGTTGTCATCTCAGTAGAGCTGTCAGAAGGGCCCGAAGGATTTTGAACAGCCGAAATTGCTGAACGTTCATAGACGGAAAGAATAAAATAATACCTTTCATCGAGAGTAACACCGAGTAATCGATCAGGTTCATAAGATTCCGTCAAATTAGAACGAAGGCAGTGTTCATATATCTTCCTCTGAGCCTCAAGAAAATTTTCATACACCCCTTTAAGGTGCAAACAACGAGTACGAAACATTGAAAACTTAGGAGAAGCTGACAACGGATCCGAGGACAGATCCAATTCCTCCGCCAACCCGTAGGCAACAGAGATTGACGCTTCAAATTGTTCTCTTTGGAACCGTAACAACTTGAGCCGAGAGTCAAACTGCTCCCGAGTAGCAACTCCTTTCCGAACCACCTCCTCGCCGTCAGGCATGTTCAGATATGACGATTAAATAAAGGAAGCGAAACAATGCCCATCGAGAAAAAGGAGACGAATAAATTACCACGATCACGTCGGGGTCACCAAAATGTTCGATCACGGGACTTATTCCACTCGAAAAAAAATAAAAAAGGGAGAAAGGGAATGGGTCTGGCGTGAATCGGATAGAGAAAAATAAAGGAGTCGTGATCTGGACGAGGAAAGGGAGGAAGCAGGAAAAGGAAGGAAGGCGCTCACTTACCTTTTGGCGTCTTCGACATTCATCGCTCCCGGGCCCGGGGTTGCACTGGTCTCCAACTGCACTCAACCAAAGATCTACTTCGTCTGACCTCGGCTCGAGGTTCAAATTTTAAAAGAAACAAAACGACACCTGTCGACGCTACCACACACTATTACACAAGACAAGTGAGCGCCGACAAACTAGGAAGGAATAAGGGGGAAATTCAAAAGGAACGGAAGAGACAAAAGAAATGAGTGGCCTAAACCCGGCTCGAACAGATTTTTTTTCTTTGCTAAATGAGCACGTTTTGTCCTGATTTCTTCACTCAATCGGTGCAATAACAACACATAATACTCTCAATTTATTGTTTATCCTTCCTCCAGGTAATACATGCAGATAATTCCACGTGCATCCAAAAAGCCTTTGTCATCACCTTACCGGTCGGTTTCTCGGTCGTTGCCTTCTTCGTAGCCGAATTGCCTTTACAAACCAATTGTTTCGACTGCTCCTTTGTCTTGTGTGTAATAATGTATCCATGTTTTGTCCACAGTTATGTATCGATGCAGAAACTTGTCAGTGCTGCGAAGAAAAAGCGTCAAACCAATCTCCGAGTTCATCACACGATTGCGTTTATTCTCCATTGGGGGCAGGCACCCATTTCGCCGAGATTTTTTGTTTCATACCATATTTTTCTGCAAAATGGAAAACACTGCGGTTGGTACCACTCGGGAGGTAGGTCTTTAATTCCCTGCCTTCCCTACTTTAAATTTCCCACCCTCTCCTTTGGCGCTTTCCGACCATCATTTGTCTATTCAATTCGACTAAGATCGTATGTGTTCGACTGGACTAATATTCGATTGTCGAGTTTTCGTCTGCTACGAGAGTGTCCGGCTGGAGTCGAGAGTGGCAGAAGGAAGTGTGTGGGTGAAATCGGCTTCTGGCGTGACGAGTCAGTCGTCGGCCGTCAGCCGCCCATGTCCCTTGTCCTATCCCTGTCCTCCCGTAATTATTTTGCTCCCCCATTACTTTCGTCCCGGTTTCTTTTGTTTTCAAGCAGTACCCGGCTCGTTTAGGCCTGCCTCCCCTTCCTATTTTTCTCGGTGCGGCAGTATTCGCCCCAAGTGGGTACAACTGCACCTTGTGATATGCCTGTGGCCTCAACTATATCGCATACGTTGATTCATTGAGCAATCAAAACCATATTGTGGATTTTTTCAATTGTTTCGGCGGAACCACTTCCACTGGACGTCCCGAACGATCAATTCTTCAGAGACCACATCTGCGTACGTTATTATACACACACACGGAAATGCAATGCAGCGAGCAGTAGGAGATTCACCTTGAACGGTGAACTCTTTGCTTTCATACCGTGCTCAAACGCGTTCTTTTGATCAATATATAGTTAACATTCGAACTCAGTCGTTCTATATCACACGAAGCAGCAGCAGTGAAATAAATGTTCTGCATTATCAAGTGTCAACGTCAGGTACCTGGAAGGGTGTCTTATATGAAGTCTTGGATTTGGTACAGCTTAACACTGGAGATTGGTGGATATCTTGATCGATTTTCCTACCGAGGAGATACTCTCACCACCGATAGAGCTATTGAATGACAGTGAAAGTTATCCAGCGAATTTGAAAAACGTGTATTTGGTGTAGGTGTGCGAAAATAACGTGACATGGATCACGCAATGGATGGTCTGCAAACTCTTACATTTTTTATTTGTGATAATAAACCCTTTTTCGAATACATTATGTGTATTATATCTTTTATATATCTAGGAATAGAAATACATAATAATATCAATGATGGTGTTAATAATAATCAAACTACATTCAATACAACGAATGAGCTTTAAACCTTTCGAGAGATAAATTGCAATACGTTGCTTTCAAAATCGCTAGCAAGATTTCTGCACGCGAGAGATTCGTCTTGGTTGAATAACTATCATGGCTTGAATGAATTCTCTGGGGATGTAGATTATTCGGAACTGGAGGGTATATTATTTGAATATACAAAGAAATATCAGTTTTTATTCACAAAAGGTGCTCAAAAGGCATCCTTCTTGATCAGACTCCTTCCCAAAGGAAAATGTGGGGGTAACTTGGAAATGTACGGTTGTCCACTTAAGAAATTAGAGACAAATAAAGGCTGTTAAATCGTGTCGCATTCCAAAATAATCGGCAATGTACGAGAAAAAAAATTGTCATGAGTTAACCGATTGGTGTACACAAAATAAAATGCTAAAAATGAAATAAATTTGTAAAGCCTATATGCTGTGTTTTATTTATGGAATAACCCTTCCTTTTCATATTAAGGATAAGGTATTAAGAAATGATAACTAAGAATATTTTTAAGGTCCATTTATTTAGAACACATTTATATCACATGGTACAACATTGAGAATAAAGGTGTAAGATTTAAAAAATTGATCTTTCTTCACAAAGGCTTGTCCATGATTGATTCGTGATTTTTGTCCAGTGGTAAATGTAACCGGAGCACCATCATTTTGATCACCATCACCATCACACTCTGGAAGGTTGTCCTTTCGTTGTAATATCACCCACCCCAACGCTTGCTACGATATCACGATTCATCATCGCTACTATCACGTTGAAATATTCTATCAGGGTCTGGACAGAAATAATTTCTTTCACTCTTGGGGTGGAATATTTTATAGACATTGCAGACAATTAATGATACCTGTCTTTAGGCTTTTTCACGATCCTCTCCTTTCAGATTGAGGTGTTTCACCGTAGACACGTTAAATCTCTCAACCACTTTACCGTTTCGGAAGCAAGAGAATGTGAAATCTCTCCCTACGAGACTGATCTTCTTATACATGTGTTTAAAATCAACGATGTATTGCTTGTTGAACCAAAGTGTTCAGATGAGATCGTTCTGTTCGTTGTCTTCAAGAAGCGATGAGGGGAGGAGAACCTCGTACACGTTTGACACCTTCTCGTTCACCTTGCGAACGATGAGTTGGTGCACACCACCAAGTTGAGCAGACGTAGACAGGAGCAGATCCATTTTTGTTGAGTATCTCAACGATAATGTTCTCGTTTCGATTTGAGGCTGCTTTTATAGCAATGAAAAGGAGAGGAGGTGACCGTTGATTGGGTGGGTTAATGTTCTTTTCTTTAACTCACTCATTACTCATTCACTATTTTTTCACCAAACTTTCCATCAAATCTACCACTGAAAAGTATTAACCTCTTCCTTTTAGATATAATGTAGAATTCAAATGGATGATTCGCGGTAAAAAGTTTGAGAATAACACACTCCCTTTGAAATGCACGGCACTGCAGTTGCTGCGGCAGCTTCAACACCTTCCTCATCTAAATTCATATGCGATTTGTGAATAAATTTAGCAACGTTTATATCACTCAGATGTGCACCAATCATGTGTGAGATATCAAATCTATCAAAGGAAAACATTGCAGGCATCATAGATCTTAAACTTTGAACGAGATTAACTTCATTCTTTAGCTCAAACTTTGGAATTTGAACATTAGCTCTTGTTTTTCTACATTTATTTAATATCTTCAACACATATAAGGTATCTGTAGACAACTCATCTTCAAGTTTTTCTATCCCATCCCGTTCCTTTGGTAGTATTATAAGCATGAAGGATAATTCATCTGCAAATGGGATATCTATCACTTGAGCGTCTAACCTAGGTCCTCTAAATATGATAAATAGTTAGTAGCGTTCATCATCGGGATTCTCATAGTTTTCTTGCGAACGTGGAAATCACATACGTGTGTGTATTCAAATGGTTCCATCCACTTGTTTTTGAAATACACAGCACTTAAAAGTATTATCTCTAACAATCCAGCCAAGTCTTCTTCGGATATCATGTCGGTGATTCTATTTCCAGTGTTTTCAGAGATCCATTTGATTAATGCCTCCGCAGTAATCCTTTCGTTCACTATCGGGTGATAAATGTTCTTCCACTCTCGCACTAACCTCAGATAAGAGGAGGTGAAAGATTTTCCTTGCGGTCGAAATGCTGCAGCTGCAAATGATGATCCTTCCTCATGAGGCTCCTTCAGGATTTGATCGAGAACGTTCTCTTCTTCATCTCGCACGTATCGTGATATCTCTTCTTTCGTAGATGCAGTGGAGTCCTTTTTTATCATATACAACAGCATCATGATACCCGGACCGGAAAAGAGAAGATTTCTCGACCCAGGAGCATCTTCAACCTGCTTCTGGCAGACGAGTCTCCCTCTCAGCTCGTTAACGAAGGCGTGATCACCGTTGGTTTCCATCTTAACCACTTTTCTTGTAACTTACAAATCAGCTCAAGATGTACAGGCACTTCCAAAAAAAAAGTTAACACTTCAGAGCCGAAAATTTTCCAAGTCCCGAGTTGACGGTGATTTGACAACGCTGCGTCACGGCTTCCCTCTGGCGGAGCCTCGAGAAGCTCTGACCGAAAACAAACCCCCTTCCCTGTTTAGCAGAAGGGATTACTGCACGGTCGGTCTTATTATGCCCTAAAGAAGGGGGCTATGGTGGGCACTCCATGGTCGTTTTTTCCGACTCGCGCTGAACGACATTTGAAGTCCTGAACATATTTCTACCGTCGCATAGTGGTCGGAAATCGGAAAAAGCTGGACAAAATTCAAAAATAGCTTTCTTTGAAATATGACTTAATACTTCACACAAAAAAAGACTACTAATTAAGGAATAATACATCATTTGACATGCTTTTCATCTATTAGCCAGATACAGGAGCTCAAACATGACCAAATTTCCAAATAAACACCTGAACTAATTTTTCTCCGAATGTCTTCCAAGTTAAGTTGATCGTGACGTTATGTGAGGAATTTGATTGAATAAATAATAGCATGATCTATTAACACAAGTATTTGCCTTTAAATTACCAAAGCTTCAAATATTTTTGAAGCATTTTAGCGCAATTCCGTTAAAAAATGTCAGACGCTGTTCTCAGATAAAATGTTTACATAATATAGAGAATATCTAGCGTTTTATGGAGAGACGTGTCAAGTGACTTATATCAGAGCACTCGCTGAAGACTCATAAACACGAAATTGAAGAGAAAATAAAAATAAATCTATGACACCGAAAAATACATATGATTTTCCGATAGCGCGTCCGGGGCATGGCTCCGCGTGGCTTGGGCTGGAAGTGCCGTGACTCGCTTACTTTACTCAAGTGACATGGACCCAAGGCTTCCATTTCGTCGTTTTTCAGCTGCACTCATTGTCACTAACCTTCACTGATCTATGCTGATGAAATCGTGAGAATATTGAATCGTGCGTAGGGATAAGATTACGCGGAATCACTTTATTTTTCTTCGCGTGCGCTTCGGGAACATACTTCTTATTCACGCCCTTGAAAAGAGTGTAGTCTTTCTAGGGCCCATGTAACATTCTAGAAATACACTGGTTTCTCTTTTGAATTCCTTTTGCCCCCTTCTTTTTATTCACGCGGTAAGAGATGCACCGACGATTTCAGAGCCTTGGTCTTCGTTTTCCCAGCCACCTTTTCCCCTTTCCTCAGAGGAGATCTGAATGCCAAATGGGGGAGCGGCATGTTCCCTCTGACCACTCTGTTCAGTCCCTGTACTGAGACAATGGGGATGGGGAGGACCGGTCTCCGTGTGGAATAATTTTCCACTGCCCAAAAACCTTACTCCATACGTTTTATTGCACCCACGACCCCTTCCATGCGGTATGCCTTGGGTCTACCTCCTCCGAGTTTATGCCCTTGCAGCCCAGTGCCTATTCATAAGGGGTGATCCGGAAGCAGGTAAAACATCGCAGACGTCTGCCCATCCACTCCTCCACCTGAGCGCTTTTAGGTTTGTTTCTACTCACATTACCGGGCGAATATTTCAAAAATATTTACATGCCCAAAAGTGAACACGTTTATCAACATGGTTTCATGATTTAGGTTTGATAGTCTCCTATTAATTTCATATGTGATGCCAAGGAAGTAACAATTCATTCACAAAAATGAATTAATTCCGTCCATTAAAGAAATATATCCAAAGCTTTTGGCGGTATTGTTTGGCATGTAATATGGTCGAATAATGGATCACCTTTCCATCAGAAGGAAATATAGGAACAGCTTATCAATATGCAATTACTATTCTCAGTTGCGATATAGGTCCTTAAGGAAATTTACTAATTGCCGTCCACCCACTTCGCAATCCGAGCAATTGGCCCCTCGAGAGGAGATCACCGTATGGCGGTCGGGTGCCCGCGCGTAACGTGTGCAAACCCTTTCTTGCCCCGTTCACACTACTAAATTTTTACTATGGTAAGGCTTACCATAGTTGGAAAATGGCCGTGTGAACGCAGGTTGCCGCTAAACCTAGTAAACTTTTCTACCATTATTGAGTTACTATAGTTGGCACTAGTTACTGGCATTTTAAGGACGTGTGAACGCAAGTTGGTAGAAATGTGGGTAGAAAGAAGGTTTGTTTTGAAAATGGAAGTGGAAATGAACGTAGAGTGCTTGAAGACGAAGTGACCGGATCGCACGATATGGATTGGAAATGATTCTTAGTTACAACGATATTTATTTAATCACACTGTAATATATTTTAGTAGTTTTATTACCACGTTCCACTGATTCGGTTGTTCAATAATGGTTTTAAATAGTTTGCTTTACCCCTGAATCCTGAGTACGTACGCTTATATATTTATTGTATGTAATTAACTTGCCGTGAAGAAAATATACATGCAGAAATTAAGTAACTAAGAAGTTGCAAACTTTCACAGGAAATTTGACTCGTGTTATTTTTTACGTATTCACTCCTTAGGACGGCATTAAAACTATTTTCAGCATTATTCCCTTAAATAGCTCCTTTCACAAACAGCAGAATATGGTAAACTTGGGATATCGGGTTTAAAAATACTAAATATTGATAAGAGCAACAAATTCATTATGTATACTTGTATGTATTCTATTTGGATACATGAACTTGCCTACGAAATGGGTTAACACGAGCGATAACTTATTGAGAGGTGAACAATTAATCATTTCGTAGCATGGCGTTCCATGGTTGATTGCATTTCTTGGTGCGTGATGCCTGTATATAAGCTAAACGAATAGAAGTACAGGCAAGGAAACGTTAATAATTTTAAAGTGTAAAGGTATTAGTTGAAATATGCAAGGAAAAAAAGGTAAAGGTTGAATGTCTTAAATATCTGGAAATTAAAGTAATGGAGGGCGTTCATCGTTGTACAACCTTTACATATTTTTAACGTATTACTTTGGAGTTATTCAAAGCAAATGTTAATTGCATTCAATTTTATATTTAAAATTGATGTTTAGCAAAGTA
Organism: Platycnemis pennipes; assembly: GCA_933228895.1. Classification (NCBI taxonomy): domain Eukaryota; kingdom Metazoa; phylum Arthropoda; class Insecta; order Odonata; family Platycnemididae; genus Platycnemis; species Platycnemis pennipes. The sequence continues at coordinate 1,760,763 of OW121849.1, forward strand.
ACTAACACAGAATCCGTATCTCGGAGATGCGACCCACTGTCAATCATGAGGAAGTAATTTAAGAAGAATATTTTGGTTCATTTATAAAAAGGGATCTAGGAAACTACATTGATAATTTTCTATAAAATAACTGCATCTAATTTGCACATAAGTTAAAATACGCTTCCAATCTTTGCTAGACAAAGTCCTTCCGCTATCGTTACCCTCCATTGTTATTTTGACTTAAATTCACTCTCCAATAGATGTCACTAGAGTCTTTACGATGGTTCTGGGTAGGCCGTGTGAACGCAGGTTAGTTTTAGCCGCCATATTAACTATCATTCTACCCTAGTAGTGTGAACGGGGCATCTGAGAGGGAATTCCCAGCTAGCCATGCTTCCTCGCCGCCTCTCCCTTTCGGTAGGAGGAGAATAGTGGGTGGCGATCCTTCAGCAGGGTTAGGAGGACACGCAGCTCAACGCCGCGGTCGGGAATAAGGGTGAGGCGGGAGTCGGGGGTATTTTGCGACCACCTGCAGGTGTCCTATAAACAATGGGTATTCGGGAATATTCGTATGTTGTCACAGTCCTCATCCTTTTGAAGAACGGAAAAAGGCATTGAATAACCAATTAGAGCGTAACATTAGTTACAGTTTGACCAACGGAAATGTCTTCACATGCTTACGGAGCTCTTGCAATCAGTTAAATCTCATACGAATAATTATTTAGTTGTGGTCTCATGCGCGCGCAATTAGCTGTATTAGGACCTGAAACCTTTAGTGATCATAAAATAGTTAATGTGAAATTTATTGTAGGCGTTGAAAGACATTATCAACCAAGGAAGAGGATATACTTATTTGGCAAGGCTCATTACGACGGTATGAAAAAGGAATTAAGGGAATCGTTTAATATATTTAGCGAACAAAGCAAAGGATTCGATACAGAGGATTCGGGGAGAGAATTTCTTGAGGACACCCTTAAAGCAGTTAATGAATACATACCAAGGACATTCATTAGTGATAATACAGAGCCAAGGTGGTATAATGCGGAGGTTCGGAAATCACTAAAGCGACAAAGGGTATGCCACGCTAGGATGAAAAATGCAGGACGGGGTCTATCGGTAGAGGAAACAAATGAGTTAGTTCAAAACTATAAAAAAATCGAAAGCATTAGCAAGGAAATCATGTCGACAAGCGTTATAACATTTCAAGAGCAAGATGTTAGGAGAATATTTAGATAGCAATCCTAAAGCGTTTTGGTCATATGTGAGAGAGATTCGGGCAAATAGGTCCACAGTGCACACACTTAAAAACAATAAAGGAATTAGAGTCACCAGCAGTGTAGAAAAAGCCAATTCTTTAAACACCTTCTTCCAAAGGGTTAGATTAGACATTAGACCAGATTTTAGGGAAACGGCTGCGTGGTCAGTAACAGATTTGTATTGGCATAATACAAATAATAATCTCATGGGCATTATTATTATTATTCAAATTAGGACTCCTAAACTATAAATGCTAAATGGTTTTTTCTACGACGATGGTGGCGAGCATAGATATATGTTCGGGACTTCAGACACCGTGCAGCTCGCGTCGAAGAAAATGACAATCTCGGGACACAGGACCGACCCACATTAGTCGGAAATCGAAAAAAGCTGGACAAAAACCTAAAATAACTTTTTTTAGATATACACTTGAAACTTCACACATATTCTTAGAAAAGTTTGCTACTTAAGGAATAATGCATCATTTGTCATGGTTCTCATCCGTTAGTGAGACACAATGGGGATCAAACATCACGAAGTTTAAAAAAATCCTGTAATAATATTTATCCTAATATCTTACAAGTTGATGATGACGTTGTGGGAGGAATTTGATCAAATAAAAATAGCATGATCTATTATTAGCACAATGCTTTGCTTTTAATTGCCTGAGCTACAAATATATTTCAATCGTTTATTTGCTATTCCATTACTTAATGGCGGACACTGTTCTCAGACAAAACTTTTACATCAAGCAGAGTATATCTAACGTTTTAGGGAGACACTTGTCAAGTAACTTATATCTGAGCAGTCTTTGAAAACTCATTTTCACGAAAGTGAAGAGAAATTAAAAGTAAGTTTGCGACACCCTAAAATACATATGATTTTCCACCGCGCGTTTGGGGTTTGGCTCCACGCGTCGGGGGAATTGACGTGACTCGCTTACATTGCTGAAGTGACATGGTCCCTAAGGCTTTTAATTCGTTGTTTTTGAGCTGTAACCATTGTCAGTAACCTCCATCACTCTTATTTGATGAAATCGCGAGAATCTTGAGCCGTGCGACGGGATAGATTACGCGGAATAGAGTTATTTTTCTTTGCGTCCGCTCCGGGAACATACTTCTTATTCAAGCCCTTGAAAAGAGTGAAGTCTTTCTAGGGCCCATGTGAACTAGATATATTCTAGCTTTTACAAGTAATGGAATAGCAATGAAACGATTAAAAAAGTATTTGTAGCTCAGCAATTTAAAGGCAAAGCATTGTGTTAATAGGCAAATGATGCAGGTGTTTATTTGGAAATTTGGTTATGTTTGAGCCCCTGTATCTGACTAACAGATACGAATCATGTCAAATGATGCATTACTCCTTAATTACCAATCTTTCCTGAGTATTTATGCGACGTTTCAAGTCTATATCTCAAAGAAAGCCATTTTCAAAATTTGTCCAGTTTTTTTCGCGACGTAGCTTTTTTGGCGAGCGTAGAGATGTGTTCAGGACTTCGTCGGGAGTGAGTCGGAATGAACGACCATGGAGTGCCCACAATAGCCCCCTGCTTTAGGGCATAACGAGACCGACCGTGCAGTAATCCCTTCTGCTAAACAGGGAAAGGCGAGGACGGGGGAGGAGGGAAGGGGGTTTGTTTTCGGTTAGAACTTCGCGAGGCTCCGCCAGAGGGATGCCGTGACGCAGCGTTGTCAAATCACCGTCAACTCGGGACTTGGAAAATTTTCGGCTCTGAAGTGTTAACTTTTTTTTGGAAGTGCCTGTACTAGAATTCCCCATTCAAACCACGCTCTTATAAACCTACTGACTCGCGTGTTTCGCTGGTGATTTCTTGATTTACCATTCACGAACAAGGAAGGTTTAACCTACATGCATCGTCATCATCTCAGTTATTCTCGGCGAGGTTATTCTTATGCATGTTGATTCCTGTTCAAGGACAGCGTTGATTAGTGGGTTTGGGTGGATTAAATATTAATTGTGCTAGAACTCCGTTGCTCCTGATTGGTCTTTTTTTACCTTGGGTTGGGTGGAGTCAAAAATTAACTGCGTCAGAACTCTGCTGCTCAATCTGGATCACCTTGGGTTGGTGGAGTCGAATTTATAGTTTAAATAAAGCAGATTAAGGCGTAATATATTGCTTTGAGTTATAATTTCTCCTCTTTCGCGTGAGATAGTCTATTTTGTCCTAATATTCATATTAACGGAGATACATGTTCGTGTTTGGTGATTCGATACCGTTGACCTTGGGTTTGTTTGCTCATGCGATGGGGGTTCGGTTGGGAATCATTAATCATGTCTCACTTGGGTTGTATGACGCTCGGTTTAGGAGTAATTGTTGAAAAAAACAAACTGTTCTCGAACCCACATGTGTGTACTACTAGACTATATCTCGAACCCGCATTTTTTACTTCTAGGCTAACATTTTCAAAGTCGACCTTGTTCCCGAATAAACGATACTACTCTGATCAATGCAATTAGAGGTTATAATGAGAGCAGTAACAATCATGACTTTGGTCTGGAAACATCCTTTCACTTGCATCTGCGCCATCAGGGTGTGGAAAAACCACGTTCGTTACGAAATTCTTGGAAAGTTTACCGCACATGATCGATAGTCCAATACATGAGATTGTATGGTGTTGCAGTCGAGGGAGTGAGCCAAGAATACGTTCGAGTACACCAATTCAATTTCGAACCGAAATACCCCCTTTAGAAGAATTCGTAGGCGCGCCAACGTTGTATGTGCTAGATGATCTAATAAGTGAGGGTGCGTACAGTAAAGACGTATGCAATTTGTTCACAAGAGGAAGTCATCAAGTTAACATTTCCGTTTTCTTAATCACACAAAACATATTCTATCAAAACCCGCAAGCGAGGAATATAGGGCTGGGCGGTTCTCCGGTGCACCGGTTCGGTTTTTTGTAGAACCGGCAGACCGGTTCAGATTTGGTAAAAAAACCGGTGCACCGGAGAATCGGTTCTGAACCGGTGCACCGGGGAAGCGGTTCTGAACCGGTGCACCGGGGAAGCGGTTCTGAACCGTCGCATCGGGGAAGTGGTTCTGAACCGTCGTACCGGGGAAGCGGTTCTAAACCGGTGCACCGGGGAAGCGGTTCTGAACCGTCGCATCGGGGAAGTGGTTCTGAACCGTCGTACCGGGGAAGCGGTTCTAAACCGGTGCATCGGGGAAGCGGTTCTGAACCGTCGCATCGGGGAAGTGGTTCTGAACCGTCGTACCGGGGAAGCGGATCTAAACCGGTGCACCGGGGAAGCGGTTCTGAACCGTCGCACCGGGGAAGCGGTTCTAAACCGGTGCACTGGGAAGCGGTTCTGAAACACCGATGATCGTTCGCTGCTCGACTTTCACGCCACTGCCTCCCTCCCCGTCTCTGCTCGCAGCCGGGTTGGCTTGTGTCCACGCCTGTGAACTTTCCTATCCCCTCTGTGTTATAATTTGTCTGCCTATCGTCTCACAAATAATCGGCCACTAGAGTGCAGAGCGAACACTCGCACATCTAAGCAATGTCACATAAGTAACTATACGGGATTTTCCGTATTTGCATGTTATTTTGTTTTGTCGACGATTACAACGAATAAGTTCTTTCAGGTGAACAACCAAACAGTTCATAAACATTCAAGTTAAGACAGGAGCATTTTTTATTAAACCAATGCTGTTGATTTGAGTAGACTTTTACCCCGTTTCCACTACTAGCGTAAGTACGCGCCTCCATACGCGTGTGACCAAAAAACACCGTGGGAACCACGGGGATGCAACACCCGGCTTAACAGCAAGGCTCAGCAGTGGTGCTGCCATCGCAGCGGTGCAGACAGCTCACTACATACTACGCGAACGGCACCAGCGGCGAGTGTTGGTACTAAATCAATCTGCATTAGTGTACTGGCGCTTATTTCAAATATATTCCATTCATTAATAAAGTTTTAAGGTTGCATTTCACTGAATTATACTCCGACCGTTGTTATCGTCGATGCTGCGCTGGAAGGCGTTGAAAGTATTGACTCCACCAGACAATTGCAGTGCACTCCTTAAAAATATATGCATGCAATGACAAACATATGCATACGTATGTAGCCTTCAGAGAAATCTGTGCTAAGTTCCTTTTTCTCAGCATAATTCAATAATTAATATTAACGTACTTACACTTTGAAATATAATTGCACAAATGTATGAATAAGGATAGTCGCGAATTTTATAATGAACAAATATCACTTTATTTATCAAAACATCACCTACAAAGCTGGGGAACCATTATTTGAGCTACAATTTTAACCAGGAGGGAAATGATGTCAAAACTTATAAACATCTAATACACTAATGCATATACTAGAATATCTGTAAATGCAAGTCTGAACAGTCAATGGAAAACAAGGTCATCAATATATAAGCTTCATATGTGTACAATATATTGAGAAATACTCCCCGATAAGACTTCATAGACTACACATATAAGTTACAAATGATTCCAACACACTTTGATGAAGGCAGGTATGCCCGCAAAGGTACATTAATACAAATTAAATAAAAATATTAACAATTCATGAAAATTTTCGCGTTCCATGTTTATAGTGATGTGGTTTAGGATTAAGGATTAGGCAAACAAAGATCAGAAATAGCGTTGTGATTTAGTTTAATACCAGAAGGGCGGTGCTGATTAATGCTGAAGTGAACACATTCGGGAGCCAGATTTGAAAATATTTCCAATGGGAAGTGCTGACAGCTTATCATTACAGGCTGCCCTAATCCATTGTTTAGATCTGAAAATGAGAAAAAAATAAAATTAGACAAAAACGTTTATTTTACTATCATTTCTATTGACATATTACGTTAAAATATTAATTCGGACTTTAAAAAAACACATTAAACTTGACAGTAGCTTTTTCGCCAGCTGATATCTAAGATAGGACCAAGTCATTTTCGTCTCCGATGAACGAAAGGAAACGAAGAAGGGAAAGCAAAAATCACCTCCTACGAAGTCTTCACCTCCCTATCCAAATTTCCATTCCCTTTACTTCTCTAAGAATACTGCATTCGGTAAGCATTTGAGTGTGGATGGATGAAATCGAGTGCGCAACTCTTATTATTCCGTAATATTCCAGCCCGCAAGTGACAAATGGATATTATATCAAATTGAGTGGAAATCGATATCTTATGTTAGATACAGAGAGCTGAAAGTTGCTTCAAGCTTTATTTCCATTCAAGACCAGAGATCCCCTGTACTACCTCATGTAGGAACGGAACAATGATTGCTAACGTTGCCACATGTCCAACCCAATTGCAATTACTTTGTTTATTCAAAAAATTTCGGAGACGATAAAGGAAATCACTATGCGATAAACATAATCGATAAGTAACGGTCCATCTACCTGCCCACCTACTGTGTCCGGAGAGTACCGTCATGATTGAAACGTTTATGTAATATCTTTACGCGACATAGTGTAATCGCGATGCAGCGATTCCTCCGCGAGGAATTTCTCTGAGAGAAAACTGGTTATCTTTCGCTTTAAAATCATTTCGCGGTGTAGTATCATGTAATATCTTTTCGCAAAAGATTACCTGGTTATCTGTCACTGAGGGATCGTATCTTTGGGATGTCATAGTACCCTTAGCGAAAGATTACCTTTAGTTGCTCAGCGAAAGACTGGTTATCTTTCGGTGACGGATCGCTACTTCGTGATTTCACTATGTAGCGTAATGATAACACATAAACGCTTTGAATGCTACATTTGTGCCTTTCTCTGCGTCTCTGGTATCATATTAACAAAAATCGCAGAACCCACTGGACCCAGTAGGTGAGAGATCGAAGGTTTCCTCCCGAATACATATTATCGCATAGTTACTTCCTTTATCGTCTCTGCAATTCTTCGTGTCAGCAGAGAATTCTATCAGTGGCAACGTTAGCGATGAAACCGCAGGAAAGTAGCTGCAGCTGAGGGATCGCTTATTTGGGATGCCAAAACATTAGCGATATGAAACCTCGGCGAGATCTCCCGTGGAAGGCAGCGGATGGCAGTAATGAAAAAATTAATACACCGTCAGCGACAGCTTTAATACTATCTCAGATTCCGTCAAAAATTTTTATTATGACGGCGAAAGATGAATGAGATCGATAACACTATAACTGTTGACACAGCCAGCAATCAATAACCCAATAAGATAGCGGCATTTAAGGCCGATTTCAGCATGAAAACATTGAATTATATACAGCTACTTGTACCAAGGGAAGGAACTCAATTCATCAATTGGAACAACGTAGCATTCATGCGAAACGCGTCGTTGAGATTAACCCCAGAACTGATGAATTTGTTCAGCATTGTCCATAAAGGATATGACAATGGTTGATGGATAGTAATTGTAAATAAGGAAGGGTTGTCCTTTCCCATCTGGTGGATATAAATTATACATCTTGGATTTGCTGTCCTCAACAGTTTGTTGCCAGTGAAATGGAAAAGTAGGAATGAATAGGATAATTATAAGCGGTCCAGGCAAGGCCCGGTAGTTCCCCTTAAATTTTGAAGCCATGCGATGCGCGGCGCCGCCATCTTACCTCGACCCACTTTTCAAAACTTTGAATACGCAGCCTAATCCAATTTTTTCTATTTATTTATGACGGAGGCACAATGAGCAATTCCTTTGATACTATTTCCATTAGTGATAGAAAAACACTGTTTTTATCAGCAAACTGCAAACTCAGAGAGGATTATTCCATTTTTAAGATATATAAGAGCATTGGCTTCTGACTTACTGTCGATGCAGAAATAGAGTTTGGATACAAATAACAAAATAACAGGAGGGCCTATGGAAAAACTGATCACACCGTAATATTTCTTAATTATTTCTGCGCTTTTTGACGGTAAATTGAAATTTTTGAGGATCATTATAATATTTTTTCATCGGATGTTAGGTACGGAAAAAGTGCCGCTTTTTCATGGTCTTTGAAGAAAGTGACGACTTTGATGATTTGTATCCCAACAACAAGTTGTTCAATAAATTTAAGTTTTGAACATGTTTTCGGAGTAAATGACAGTCCCAAGATCAACAGTTCTCCTCCAGTTACACAGGGGTCAAAGGTCACCTAGGTCTAGGTAGGCAAATATGGGCAACAAATGGGACATAAATGATTGACAAAATACGGACCCTGTATCCATCTTCTCATCTGTTGATCTCCAAGGACTACACGGGATCATAGATCATGAGGTCTATGTGTGTTATTCGGGGCAAAAACGTGTCGTATCTTAGGTTTAATGAAATAGGTGCCAAGTCGATGATAATATTTAAAGATTCCTCTTGTCATCCTATTCACTCCAAGAGTTACCCTGGAGTCACTTTCAGCAACCTCACTTTGCCACTCCATTTCTCTTTGGCTTCTGTTCAGGGTTGGTCACGATGGTTAAATTCACCCTGAGAACAATATTCCTTAGTTGAAGGTTGATATAATCGCGATTCACACCATGAGCCGGCGGTGCAATGCATCGTGTATATAGGGGGCGCACAGTGGTCCAAAATGGGAAAAAATTGGCCAAAATTAAAACCGTCGTTATATCAACGTACTTACAAAGTAAAATAGTCGAATCCCAAGGTTATTGAACTGCTGAATCCGATTTTGAAGTTTTTTTATGTATCTCTAAATGTTAACATTTTAAAGAGATATAATTATTCAAACAATTTCCAAATATTCTACGGAAGTAATTATCTGGGTACAAAGGACCCACAACTATTTAGATCATATCTCTCCAAAATATTTACGTAATTAATGAATGCATAGTACTTCGAGATCCATGTAATGCTTCGACCCTGTCGTTCACGGGATTCGAACCCACGACCTTCGGCTACCGGCTTGCGCGTTAGCTACCCATTTAGAATAATTGAATACTCTAATTTAGGTTAAATAATATGATATAAATGATATATAAATTCTGGAAAAATAGGAAAAAAGATATACTTGATGCTTTCATATAGGTATATTTACTTTGGCATACCTAATCATTTTTATCTAATAAAAGTCTTATTCCGACATCACTATATCGGACTCTTGTCGCTGTGCGTATCAGCCAGGGCAAGAAGATTTTTAACTTCAATTGCTAAGTTTACCTCAGTTTTCTTCAACACGCCTGATACTTAAATTAATCGATCTGAGACTAACAATGATGCCTGGAATAAGTCTTCATTTTGTTGCCAACCTAGACAATTTCCCCGTGAGATACTCCCGGTATCTTCTCATATCCTTATTATTTGCCTTTATAACTTGTTCTAAGAAGTGTTCAATTAGAATAAATAATTCCTTGGAAATGGCTGCTAAGTGGATCAGCATCTTATGCACAGTAGATGGCATGTAATACCGTGCGTAGAGTTGGACATTCAGATCTGTTTCTTGATTAGTTTTGCAGCAGTTTCGAGGCCTTTGCTGCGATAGTTAATTGAAGCAGTTAGGGCTACCTCAGCTGACAACGTGCTGACTCTGAGTTCTTCTTCTCTTTTCTCTTTCGCTTGACTCCTCAAATAATTTTTTTGGCCGTCGCCCTATTTCAGCATACTCTTGCAAAAATGCAAAATATTATTTTATTACTAACCAATAAAATATTAACATCTTATCAATTAATCGGAATTGTAAAAATGGATACTCACCGTGCGTACTGAGAAGACATGCACATGAAGGAAGTTTAAACTCCAGCTATAACCAGTTTTTGAACTTTTTCCTGAAAAATTTATCCGAACGCGGGCTTTGTTCCGACTTTTCCAGATAGTTGGGGAAAAAATTTCTGCAAGCAGCGCATCAGAATGTTTTCGGAAGCAACATCTCCGTTTATATTCAATTGAGCAATAAAGTATTCCAGAACGTATTGTTTCTTTGAAGCTAAAGAATATCTATTTCACTTCATAAATTTCTCGTTCAACTCAAGGTTCGTTATCTCTATGACAATCATTACAACTCTTAAGACATAATATTTTAGGGATGAAACGAGAACGCTGAACCAAATACCTATAAGAAAATGCTATGCCAACCACAAAAGAGATCAATCAATAAATATAAAATCAATAAAAACTGCAAAACTAAGAATGATGAATTAAAATTGGAACAAGGAATAGGAATAAACTTATCTATCCTTTTCTGTCGTATATTGATGGTTAGATGTCAGGCAGGAGAGGTGTTTCTTTCCTCTGAGCAGGACAAGCAGATCAGAACACGCTACTATGCTCTTCACGCTTCTACACTGAGTACAAATGAGTCCTGGGGCGGAATTCTGTACACAACTAACGATACCTATCGGTATCGGTGGCTACCGACGGTCGTCGCTTGTACCGACGGTCGAGCTATTCTGCACCCGCCACCTACCGACAGTTGTCGGTGCAAGCGACCTAACTCTGACGTCAAGCATATATCGGTAAGGAAGCAGCACCTGCGCGCGAGGCTATACGTTTTGACCAATGATATAGCATGACACAAACAGGAAAAAGTGCACCATCGATATGCGTAATATTTCATCGGAACTTAGCGTAGTAATGTTATTTGAAATCAACAGTGGACTGGACGTGGATCATTTGTGATTCACATTCATTCAAGGATCATGCGTTAAGTCGAAGAGAAGTTAATACCAAAGGCAGGATGAAAGGTGGGATTAGTTGAAACTGAGGGGATTGCATGTAGGTAATTTGAATGAAATCTTTATTCATACTTTGTTATTGATTTCGTACTGCGAAATTGGGTACGATTTTACGATCGAGAAATAACACACGTCTATATGGTTCTGATGGACTGTATTCAAGTGCCATTAACTAAGCCAACAATTACATATCCAAGTTACTATACGTACACAAACAAGATTAAATTAAAAATTAAAACCTACGATGGTCCAAACAATAGTCGAGAAGCTCAAGTCAGGTCGAGAGGGAATTGCTACATGGAGGAGGAATGTAATAATAATATATTTATTAGATTACTTGGTAGAATTGTGTACACATCTTCGTCGAAATTACAAATTATAGAGACATCACAGTAAGTAGTAGGCAGCATTCGGCTAACGTGTAAGTTTGTTTGTAAGTTTGTAACGTTTGTTTTTTTGGGAGGCAATCTTAAGAATCAGAAACACTAATTGGTACGGAAGTAAAAGTGACACAGAAACAGTGAAGTGAATAATGACTTGCGTTCGTTTGAAAATGCATTGGAATGAACTGAACACACTGCTCACTCGCAATGGCGATGAACCGCTCCCGCTGCAATATCGGCCGAAGTGTTTCAATGAGAACCAAATCAACATGTGGGTAGAGGCGAAATAAATTGATAAACTCCTCGTTGTCCAGCTCAAACGGGTCGTGGGCTTCCCTTTTACTCTCGTATCCCGGCACGATCGTCGACGTTCGAGTCTACTTTCTACGTATTACATAAACATTTGATCTAAAGCAAGATATCCCTCTGCCATTCTTTGGGCTGATAATTAAAAAACACCAACCACTCTGATGTAAAATGCATTACTAGTCTAGCGATAAAGTTTCTACCGTCAAACATTTAAATACATCAAACTGCAATTGCATATAAATAGTATAGTAATTGAAGTAAAAATATACTTAGTAAATAGAAAATTATATATAAAACTGTATTTTTATTTAATAAAGGTTAGAAGAACTTAAATCACCTCTCACTCTCCGCACTTTGGACACTTTAAAGCAAACTTGTTTTGGATGCGCTAATTTTGCAAATTAAGGACGAATATAACTAGCGCGAATTATACCGTTAAGATTGTAACTTAATAATAATATGGAAATGCAAATAAAGGACGATCTCAGTTCTCAGAAAACCTACCAATTTGCACAAGTCAATTCATCAAAACCAAGCTCGTAGATAATCAAAACATACGTCCGTCGCTATGCGTAGACCGATCTATCACTGTTTTTACCCAGCATGCAGTTGGCGAAGAGACGAAATACATGTCGGTAAGGCCTAGCGTGGGTTTGGAAATCGTCGGTAAGGTCAGTCGTCGTTACCGACAAGTATCGGTAGAATTAACGACAAGTGTCGGTAGAATGCGTCACCGGAATCGCTCTTACCGATATTTGTCGGTCGGGGGAGTTAGCGACACCGATAGGTGTCGCTAACTCCCCCGACTCTGGGGAGTTACCGACACCTATCGGTGTCGCTAACTCCCCCGACCGACAAATATCGGTAAGAGCGATTCCGGTGACGCATTCTACCGACACTTGTCGTTAATTTTACCGATACTTGTCGGTAACGACGACTGAGCCTACCGACGATTTCCAAACCCACGCTAGGCCTTACCCAAGGTGAGTAGTTCCTTCTACTCACCTTGGGCCTTACCGACATGTATTTCGTCTCTTCGCCAACTGCATGCTGGGTAAAAACAGTGATAGATCGGTCTACGCATAGCGACGGACGTATGTTTTGATTATCTACGAGCTTGGTTTTGATGAATTGACTTGTGCAAATTGGTAGGTTTTCTGAGAACTGAGATCGTCCTTTATTTGCATTTCCATATTATTATTAAGTTACAATCTTAACGGTATAATTCGCGCTAGTTATATTCGTCCTTAATTTGCAAAATTAGCGCATCCAAAACAAGTTTGCTTTAAAGTGTCCAAAGTGCGGAGCGTGAGAGGTGATTTAAGTTCTTCTAACCTTTATTAAATAAAAATACAGTTTTATTTATAATTTTCTATTTACTAAGTACCTATATTTTTACTTCAATTACTATACTATTTATATGCAATTGCAGTTTGATGTATTTAAATGTTTGACGGTAGAAACTTTATCGCTAGACTAGTAATGCATTTTACATCAGAGTGGTTGGTGTTTTTTAATTATCAGCCCAAAGAATGGCAGAGGGATATCTTGCTTTAGATCAAATGTTTATGTAATACGTAGAAAGTAGACTCGAACGTCGACGATCGTGCCGGGATACGAGAGTAAAAGGGAAGCCCACGACCCGTTTGAGCTGGACAACGAGGAGTTTATCAATTTATTTCGCCTCTACCCACATGTTGATTTGGTTCTCATTGAAACACTTCGGCCGATATTGCAGCGGGAGCGGTCGATCGCCATTGCGAGTGAGCAGTGTGTTCAGTTCATTCCAATGCATTTTCAAACGAACGCAAGTCATTATTCACTTCACTGTTTCTTTGTCTGGGTCGCTTTTACTTCCGTACTAATTAGTGTTTCTAATTCTTAAGATTGGCTCCCAAAAAAACAAACGTTACTTACAAACAAACTTACACGTTAGCCGAATGCTGCCTACTACTTACTGTGATGTCTCTATAATTTGTAATTTCGACGAAGATGTGTACACAATTCTACCAAGTAATCTAATAAATATATTATTATTACATTCCTCCTCCATGTAGCAATTCCCTCTCGACCTGACTTCAGCTTCTCGACTATTGTTTGGACCATCGTAGGTTTTAATTTTTAATTTAATCTTGTTTGTGTACGAATAGTAACTGGAATATTTAATTGTTGGCTTAGTTAATGGCACTTGAATACAGTCCATCAGAACCATATAGACGTGTGTTATTTCTCGATCGTAAAATCGTACCCAATTTCGCAGTACGAAATCAATAATAAAGTATGAATAAAGATTTCATTCGAATTACCTACATGCAATCCCCTCAGTTTCAACTAATCCCACCTTTCATCCTGCCTTTGGTATTAACTTCTCTTCGACTTTACGCATGATCCTTGAATGAATGTGAATCACAAATGATCCACGTCCAGTCCACTGTTGATTTCAAATAACATTACTACGCTAAGTTCCGATGAAATATTTCGCATATCGATGGTGCACTTTTTCCTGTTTGTGTCAAGCTATATCATTGGTCAAAACGTATAGCCTCGCGCGCAGGTGCTGCTTCCTTACCGATAAATGCTTGACGTCAGAGTTAGATCGCTTGCACCGACAACTGTCGGTAGCCGGCGGGTGCAGAATAGCTCGACCGTCGGTACAAGCGACGACCGTCGGTAGCCACCGATACCGATAGGTATCGTTAGTTGTGTACAGAATTCCGCCCCTGGAACGTTTTTGAAGTGTCAATGCTTAAAACTACGGCAGAGTTCGTGGGTGTTGACCGTTATCCTCGTTCCGTAGTATTCCAAGAAATCTTAACGCACGTTCAGAAAGAGTTCTGCTTTGGTGGCCCAAGTGCAATCCGTCCCATCGTCAATGAAGAGCAGGCGGCTGGGTTTTTTTGGTTTGAAGGCAATAAATGTGCAACGGAAAGCTGCCCTTTTCAGTCAAAATATCTCTTTCAAGATACAGCGAGGGAACAGCAAGGATATTTTGAAACTTTTATTGCTCGGTGGACGGCCTTATCCTACTTCCAGAAGCGAGTGGTGGACAGGGTGGTTCAGGCGTAATAGAAACATTCAAATATACGAATAAAAAGCAACAATTAATTGCTGAGTAAACATCTGTAGCTTTTCATTTGGATTATAATTCGTATCATTGTATAAAGGTATATGCTAGCACGTAAACCGACCCTCATTAAAAACAGAGATAGACCTTATTGATGAACTTTGGGTGTACAGGAATATCCAATACGCGAGAAAAGAATATAATTTGGTACAAAACAGTGCAAATTATGTATGAAGATGAAAAATCTGTAACATTCCACAAGAGTAACTATTGATAAAACCACTTGGGTCACTGCGCAGCAGCTCGGCCGCCGCTGCCGCCGCTGCGGGCCGAAGATGCGGAGCGGTGCGTTGTGCCGCTCAACTTAAAACAGTCTGGAGGTCAGATAAGCAAGATTTTTTTTCTTCATCGTGTTTAATTGGCTTTCCTGCTCATTTCCATATGAAAATTTCAGAGGAGCAAAGAGGAGCACAAAACAATAATGATGTATTTATTAAAAAAATTACTACATAATGGATAAATATTTCTAAAACATTTAAATGGTCAACCAAGTACTCAATTAGAACAAAATTACCGGATTTTTATTTTATGAGGTATCAAAATTCCGTGAAAAAAATTAGTGAAGGACACTTATGTATTTAAAGCCTTCTACTATCAAGGTAAACTTCACAAAAATTTACAGATTCAACGCGACGGGCGATTAACCCTTGATTTATCCAACTTTCACGAGTGATACACATTAATTTGTGACCAATAGAGAGACCAATTTAGTACCCTATTTTGTAGGCCATATCCTCTACAATACGAAAACACCATTTAAAGTTTCCTTGCAAAAAGTCGAAAAATTGACTTTTGGCCAGGTATTTCCGATTTCGGACCACTGTGGGGCGTGAAGCCAAATTAACACAACCCGCATGACAAAAAAGCGCTATCCCGCTACTTACCACTACCCACGACAGTTTAGTGTGAAGAGTGTATCTTTGCAAATTAAAATTTTGGAAAAAAATTCTGAATTTCTTGTATCTCGATGTTTTTACATTTAAACCTTATGAGGCAAAATTTGATTTTATTTTGGACCTTCATTCTGGGGTCAAAAAATCGAATTTTTAAAATGATGCTCACACTGCACAAAACATGGGACCTTATTCTAGCCTTGTATCAAATTTCATCATCGAGTGACAAATAAAAGTGCCTTAAATTTGAGGTCAAAAATGACACATAATCCATGGATCAGTCTGCATAGAAACATCGAGTTAACCCGATATTTGTATTCTTCCGCACTTAAAATGCAGCCATACACTGAGCAAGTATTAGTCATTAGTCAGGTATTAGCCTCTAATGACCTGTGTTTTCCCTTCAGCAATAAACACCACTATTTTCAGTGAAGCACTTTTCACACTGAACTGTCGTGGGTAGTGGTAAGATGGCGGCATTGCGCAATATGTCGTGCGGGTTGCGTTAGGTTGGCTACAGCCCCCTCTATGCATGATACATTGCACTGCCGATCTATATCTCTATATCTGTGGGTCCAGGGGTGGAATTCTCTAACTCGGAGCTCCGGAGCTAGGAGCTTCAGCTTACTCCCTGAATTGTCTCCTACCGGTATTCTCTAACTCGATGGAGCTTACTCTAGCGCCTGTGCCAATGGAGCTAGTTCTGGGTATGAAAATTTTTTCGAGCAAATCCTTAAAAAATGTTACGTCGTCCAGAGAGCCAATAGAATTGTTTGTTTACATGTTTTTCGCGGGTAATAGTTAAACCATTTCCGGTGAACACCATAATATCGTATAATCAACATGGCTGCCGTTTGTTTACGATAGTTGGCCTAGTCTGACGTATTTATTGTCGTATCCATTGTTGAAGGACTTTTAATGATTTTGTAATGCATGAAATGCAATTAGAATATCGGAGCAAAGGCAAGGAAGGTAAATGTGGTGCAGTTAGCTGGCAAAACTATCTCGTTGTGATTCTTTGGTAATGCCCGTTGTAATAAGACGTAAGATATTTTATTGTTTTGTATATTTCTTGGCATTTGTAAGGCGATATATTATTTATTATATTATTTTATGTATTAAGTATAATGTTATTATGCGTGGTTTATAGCCATCGCTTCCTTTATTCGAGCTACTTTACCGTAATTCGTCGCCTGATAACGCTTGATAAATAAGAAATGTAAATACGTATTTCTTTTTGTGATGCCAAAGACCCAGACGTGTAATGGATACGAGAATCGTAAAGGTGGGCGACGATTGTACTGCTATATAATTCTATTTTTCAAATCTGTGTCCAACAGGTGCTAGTGAGGTGTTTTATGCTATGCACTTCGGCCAATCTTATCGAAGAGAGAAGTCCTAAAAACAACTGTTTGCCGCAATTTCGCCTCATTTTCAAGTTCACTGGCATATACTTGTCACAAGAAACGTTAACTAGAGCGGCGGTGATGAGAAATTTCAGTATTTCTTGAAAACTGGAAATTGAGCGAGCAGAATGTTGCAGATTTACATCTTTCTCTGCCGAAATAAGTTGTGACTAATTTACATTGTGTGTTCCCTACACGTTTAGTGGTGTCATTCGAGTGGTGTCAAAGTGTTTCCAAAAGATAGTACCCAGTGACTGCGAAGTGCTTAACTATAAATAAGGTGTTCTACTTCCTTTTGTGTCTCTGTAGTGTTCATATTGGCTTCAAAATCGGTTTGTCAAGAAAATCTGTTGGCTTCACATGGCGTTCCAAATTTGTTTATTGAGCTTTGAATATGATTGAGTGCGTACGTAATGGTTAATTCTTTCATTTGAGTGAAATGTGTATAGAATAATCCTAACATGTCATAACAATTGGTGCACTCACGATGGTGAGTTACATAAAAATTAAACGTTACCTTATGATAACTTAATGTGTTACAGTATACTCCATCAAGGTGTTGAGAATGGTGCAGAATTTCACTTCATTCCCTTCTGATTGTATAGATCTTTTAATTTTTGTCATATGCATGTCCCAAAAGGAGTTTTTAGTTTAATAAAATTTTATTTTTACCAGTGCAGAACTATTGTTTACATTAATTATTATCTCATGTTAAAAGCTTGGTCTAAGGTCATAACTTCGCGAGAATGTATGTTTATGCTGTTGCTTAAGTAAAATTGAAGAAGCACACAGCGTCATGACACTAATATGAGGCAGTGTATTTCCGCGAAGAAAAGGCGTATAAATATATTTCAAAGAATAATATTAATTGTTGGGCGTCAACCAGCTCTTCCTCGAACAAAAGAAGCAAAATCCTACGATTGAGCATTCGTGCCGTGTCGAAGTTCACACTGAAAGTTCCTTCTGCTTAAACAAAAGACTAACAACATACGCCGTAAGTTCCACGGGAGAAAGGCCTAGCGCGGGGCTCGGGCTGGCTCTTCGTGAAGCTCCTTTGGAGGCAGCTGGGAGCGCCGGAAGGCGCTCCGCAAAGGCATACAGAATACCGATCGGCGCCAGAGGAGCTAGAGCGCTAGTGCTAGCTCCTCTGGCTCTCTCTCCGGGGATACAGAATACCGTTTGGAGCTAGGAGCTTCATGAAGCTCTTTTCGCGAGTTAGCTCCGGAGCTCCGAGTTACAGAATTCCACCCCAGCTGCCGTGCTCCATATTAACAGGAGGGAAACATCACTCACTGGATCATTAAATTTTATACATAGCAGATTCATTGCTACAAAACAGGTTTGACAATCTCCGTTTCCACATAATAATTTCGTTTTGAATTGATCTTACGCCTTTTTGTGAATTATATGTTTCAATTCTGGGGGCGATTCAATTCTGTGAACTAGCTACAGTGGCACTCGATGGCACTAACCACAGAACATATTTCGTGTCGTCTAATTCAAATTCATTAACGACCGTTAAATGTAATTGCAAGATATATCAGGCATGTAGTGTAACTCACCAAAACGGGATGTAATAGCTCCATCTTAAACAGTACGCAAATATAACTCATTAGGAATAACAGTACTCACCTGTCAAGAGATCTGGGCAAATGATGAAACTGCAATTAGGGATTCTTCTTTTCCGTGTTGGCACATCCTTTCACGCAGCAGGATCTCGTTGATTCCCCCATGACAGCAGCACATTTGTCACCTGCACACTTCTTGTTCACTTAGTTTCACTTTTCAACAACTCTGTGACATTCACCATTCGTCAAAACGATCACAATAGACAATTTCTGCTGTTGAGGCAGACAAGATGCCGCGAGTTGCCGGGTCCCATGGACCGTTTTGAAACGTGTGGAAGAGAGGGAGGTGGGGAGAACGGAACCCGCCACTCGACCAATCAGGTGGCTCACACGCATTAACACCGGGGCATAGACGTACAGACAAGGCAGAATATTTCCATCTGTAGTGAGCTGTCTGCACCGCTGCGATGGCAGCACCATACGTGCCATTCTCTCCCATAAGGCTTGCATCCCCGTGGTGGGAACGCACGTAAGGACCATCGTATTTCGTAGTTCCGAACCATGCCATTTTTCACTGGTTAGGCGCTGGCGGCGGGACGGAAACTAGGAAAAATGAATCACGGTATTCTATAAAGTTGGACCAAATGGTTATTTGTCAGCTGTACATTGATGAACAAGTGAGAATGAATGTCTCATAATTTTTAAAACGGCAAAAACACGAAGAATGTGCTGGAATACTGAAGGTATTCGTAAACTACTTCTACCAGCAACTTGTTCAGTCAGATGCCAAGGGAGGGCAGCACTGAGTTACTCGAGTGTCGTGGGAACGCATCGCTGGTTGGTACGCGCGTACATACGCTAGTAGTGGAAACGGGGTATTTGTGGAGGAAGGAGCATTGTTTCAAGTTCCTATCTACCCCTGCCACACGTACATAAGAAGCGCCAAATTTAAACAAATTATGAACATATTGACGTTGATTATTAATGTACAGTAACGTAATGAAGACATTCTCAGTTGGTGGAGGCTTCATGAGGCAACCTTCCCCTTGCTTGCAGGGCTGGCCAGGAAATATCTTGCTATACCAGCAACATCAGCAGAATGCGTAAGAATTTTCAGTTTGGGAGGACTTGCTATAGATAAATTGCGAACGTGTTTACTAGTTTTGTTTGTTGCTACAATAGCAATATCATCGAGGCTGATCAAGCCAATTGCTAATGCTGTTTTACCAACGAAACACGTCGTGTTAAATAAATAAATATCCGAGGAAATTTTGCAATGTCTTCAATCAAAAATAATGTGAATTTCATCGCCGTTCACGCGGCAGGTTCGAATTCGGCAGATCAACAAATATAGGTGCATTTTTTAACACTTCAGAAAACCAATTTATGTATATGCCCAGACCTTGTACAAAGTTCATTGGCTCTCGCAAACATTCACACATTTTACTGTTCAGTTTACGAAAGCATACCCGCGTTATTAAGAAGTATCTTCTTTCAGAAAAAAAGAACAAATCTTCAGAAAACTGTATAATACATAAAAAATGGACCAAAAAATATTTTGGATGAGAAAAAACGCGGTTCACTAAAAAAACTACAGTTCAGTAGAAAACACCGGTTCATTAGAAAACACCGGTTCATTAGAAAACATCGGTTTATTAGAAAAACAGGTTCAGTAGAAAACACCGGTTCAGATGAAAAAGCCGGTTCAGAAGAAAAAGCCGGTTCAGTAGAAAACACCGGTTCCGAGGAAAAAACCGGTTCGGTAGAAAACACCGGTTCAGTAGAAAACACCGGTTCGATCTATTGAACCGGTGCACCGCCGTCGCAAACGGTTTTTTTCAGAACCGAGAACCGGTTCAGCATTTCCTGCACCGCCCAGCCCTAGAGCAATATATCCCTAAATTCCAAGTATATAGTAACATTTAAAAATCCTAGAGATTGGTTACAATTTGGACACTTAGCTCGGCAGGTCTATCCCGAAAAATCGCAGGAATTGGAAAGGGTGTATAAAGAGGTGACGCAAGAACCGTTCGGTTACTTAATCCTAGACCTCGGGCAGGACACGGACGAAAGGTTGAGATTCCGTACTAAAATCTTTCCTGAAAACGAGACCACTGTAATCTACATGCCTGTGCATGATGAAAAGATTGAAGAGCAATAATCCTTTGCTCCATGTGCTGAAATCTGCCAAACCCAAGTTACGTTCGGCTATAGTAAAAGAATCGGATGCGGAGTTGATTAAAGCTATCTCTGAATGTTGTCTGAGTGGGCTTAAACGAAGACATAAGATAAATAACTGCTTAAAGCGAAAACTATTCAGGCATCGATATACTTTGAGGGACTTGGCTTCGCGTGGCACAACCATTAAATAAAGGGCAAGCTTCTCGCACAAAAAGGAGGCTTTCTTCCAATGCTACTGGGATCGATATTAAGTGGTCTCATTGGCGGAAAATAAGTTTACATAAAATGCTGGTAGTCAACCCTGAGGCTTTTGAGCGAGGGCAAATGAAGAGGAGATTGAATGCGTTAGATGTTGAAATGAAAGCTGTCTTGATTAAAAGAGGTGTGAAGGATGTAGATAAATGGCACATGTACAAGCGCGTGCTGGATAAATATCTGAACACAGTTTCCGACATTAAATCACCCATTCCTATTCCGAAAGTGGAATCCTTGGGACAGAGCCAGTCATATAGAAGGTCACAGAACCGTGAGGAGGAGGAGACTCGTGACATGAGGAAATCACTTGCCGATGTGAAACGAGCGAATGCTGATTTGGATAAGACATGGGAGCGTATAGAGGGAAGTCTAGACGCGGTGGGAAATCTATCGAAACAGCTAAAGAGAAGAAAAAGAGAGATCAGAACGAAGCGAAAAAGAAAAGTCACCAAGAGCAATACCGATGCGAAGCAGTCGATCAAGGAAACCGAAAAAATTCGAAGACCAGTGGATTACGATGTAATCGAGATGGTGTACAACGATCCAGAAAATTCTGCAGCTATTTCATCCTTTGATAAATTACACCAAGCGACAGGTATTTCGAGAAAGATAATACGCGAGTGGTTAAATTCTCAAGATGCATGCACAGACCGATGAGGAGAAAATTCCCTCGAAATCGTTACAGCGTATCATACATTGATGAATGCTGGCAATGTGATCTGAACAATATGCGGAGTTTGAAAAAATTCAACAGAGGATATTGTTATATTGTGACCGTGATATATCTATTTTCGAGGTATGCGTGGGCGAGAGCTTTATGGAAAAAAAGTCCAGTGGAGGTAGACCAGGCTTTTAATGATATTTTTCGTGAAAGAAAACAGTTGAAAATTCAAAGTGATAAGGATGGCGAATTTGTAAAAAGTAAATTTAAAACTTTTCTCTCGAATCGCGGTATAAGGTTTTACGCAACAAATAATCCGGAATTAAAGGCTAGTCTCGTTGAACGTTTCAATCGTACTCTAAAATCTAAAATGTGTAAATATTGCACAAGATATTCAACGTAAAATTATGTGGATATATTACCCAAATTGGTGAATACTTACAATAATAGCGTACATTCCAGCTTAGGTGTTAAACCTGTTGCGGTGAATGAGAGAAATGTATTCTCAATCGCTAGTCGCTCAAGGAAACCTCTTATTAGCAAAAATGTTAAATTTAAAAAGGGTGATTACGTCAGAATCAGTAAGGAACGACTCCCATTTGCAAAAGGATATACACCTAATTACACAAGCGAAATATTTCAAGTCGAGGGTGTGAATCGGTCGAGGGAGATACCAACGTACAAGTTGAAAGATCTGAACGGTGAGGATATAAAGGGTAGTTTCTATGAGCAAGAGTTAGTGAGGGTTAACCTTTCCCCCGATACGGAATACAAGATTGAAAAAATTTTAAAGCGTAGGGGGCGGGCTGGTGATTAAGAGTATTTTGTAAAGTGGCAAGGATACCCAAAATCAATTAATTTTTGGATCTCCGCTTCTTCGGTGCGTAAAATATGAACGAGTTTTACATTACGTTGCCTAGTTCAAAAACATATTTTCCTCACAACACGATCTCACATTTCCGTACGAGATTATCGCACCGTCTCGAATTGGTAAATGGTGATGGATGGTGGGTTTGGCCGAGATTTCTATTCCTCCAATCGAGGGAGTAAAGGATACGATAAGCAGAGCGTTTTGAGAGAAATCACAAATTATTCTTCAACCAAGGACAACAGGACTCGGAACGAGCAGGGTTTGATCCGGGGTGAAATCGGTGGGCCTGAGGATAAAGATATTGTTAGAGTAAAGTTGAAGGATGGTTCGTTTTTCATCGTTCCAAATGGTAGGTACGAGAGCATAGCTTTTGCCTTCGAACCATCATTTTTTGAGAAAAGGTTTGACATAGCGAATGATGTCATGATATACACAGACGGAATGACAGTGAATGATAAAAAGAGTGGTATAAATGAGAGATTATCACCAAAATCGGTGCAGATTATTACAGCCAGGAACATATAATTCGTTCAAGGAATTATTCGATAAATCGATTAAAGATTTCAACGGTGAACAGCAGGCTGAAATAAAACATGATATTATCAAGTATTCTTCTCCGTTTCTATCAGCGGGATTCATCTTCATCAACCTTTGCGGAGGATTTCGTAAGGAATTTCAAGAACATTAAAGCTGAATAACGCAACTTGCGACGTGGTAGAACGAAGAGAGAAATCTTGCCTCCTTCCAAAAACGTTTATGTTTACACGGATATAATTAAACCCCACTTAATGGGGGATTCCCTCAGTCGATGTTTACGTATACTAAACGTGGAGAATGGTGAACATCAAATATTTAACCCCATTTATTATTTCCCGTTGAAAAAAATAACGTGGAATGTTTCGAAGTGTTCATGACGAATAAACTAGGTGAACTTTTCCTTTCCGCGGCGGGGAACAATCTTCCATCGCCGTATTACATTTTATGAAAACGATGTAATATTAATCGGTTGATCATTGAGCGTCGAGATGGCTCCGGTGACGGATCGATATTTGGCTTACTACCTAAAGCATTCAGATGGGGAGATTGGACCAGCACATCGAGCATCGTATCGTGAGCAAAAACGGGCCGGGTATGGGAAGTTTTCTTGATGGTTTGTGGCGTTTTGCCAGAGACCTATTTTCTACAGCGGGTTGAAGACAGTTAGTGCTGGGGCAGCAGCCTTGTGCGATCTGGGGACTAAACCAGTTAAGGAGATATTACGCAGTAGATTAAACTAGGTGGGGCAGAACTTGAAACGGAAGGAGGAGGAGAAAATAAAAAGCATGAGTGTTGGTGGGGTGAGACTGGTTAAGCGCCCACGATTGAATAAAATAAAAACTAGTGCTGGGAAAAAGAAAGGGAATTCGCAGAGAAGGCGAAGAGTGAAGAAGGTCGCGCACAGAGATATTTTTTCCAACTAAATCATGGGTGAGCATATGAGCTCTTTGGACTTATTCCAACCCAATCCACCCATTCAGACTAACATTTTATCAAAGCGACTAGTCTCCTACAAAGCTATATCATCGCTGGATAATAGATCGGTGATTGAATTCCTGATCAAAGATTCTGGGGATGCTTACAAGGATTTCAATAGTATATTTCTCAAGCTGAGAGTGAAGGTTTATAAGACGAGCTTGGTAGATTATACGTCTAGCGATGCAAATCTACCGGGCGTTGTGAACAATATTCTTTACTCTCTCTGCAACGTTTATTTCAATGGGACATTTGTGACCCAATCAGCAGATAATTATCATTATAGGAGTTATATAGAAAATGTGTTGAATTATGGTGGGGATGCTAGTAGAACACATTTGAGGAATGTCGGGTGGGGAGTGGATGCGGGGGAGAGGATATTAATAAAACGAATAACGATTACGCAGGTTACACCAAACGAAAGACGTGGTATGAGAATAGTGCCGAGGCTGAGCTATATGGTAAATTACATGTAGAAGTGTTTAATCAGACACAATTGCCGCTAGATCGAGTTGATATAGGAATCAGGTTGATGCTTTCAAACCCTGCGTTTAATCTGATGGGTGTGGAGGGAGGGATAATGAAAATACTTTATGCAACTCTTTACGTTCAACATTTTGATATCAACCCTTCCACATTATTAGCACACAATAAGATGTTGGAGAAAAATAATGCTAGATATCACTACAAACGCACCGAAATGAAGTCTTTTACGGTTCCTGCTAGTGGACGAACTCTAATTGATAATGCGATCGTCGGTCGAATACCCAACACCATAATATTTGCTATGGTTGATAATGACTCGAACGCTGGTAGGATTGAGAAGAATCCATTTGCTCTATATTACTACTCCCTCGAAAATTTTTCACCCTTTGTAAACGGTGTTCAAGTACCGTCGGAAGGTTTAGAATGTAATTCCTACAGTCAAAAGTATTGGGCGCGAGCGTATGATACCATATTCTCAGGCAGTGGAATAAATCATTATGATAGAGGTAATCAAATCACGTATGTCATGTTTGGACATGGATATTTCATGCTGGCGTTCGATCTCACCCTGGACGATTCAGGAAACGAAGATCATGTTAGTCTCGGAGATCGGGGTGTGGTGCGAACAGAGGCGAAATTCGAGAAAGAATTGCAAAACACCGTAACATGCTTGGTATTTTCAGAATACGATGCCTCTCTAGAAATTGATAAAAACAGGAACATCATCACAAATTATTAGTCTAGCAATGGATAGTGAACAGATTGATAGGTTATTGAATCCGCTTAAAATATCCCGCGGAGTCTACGCTTCCGATAAATTACCTCACTCTCCTAGAAATGATATACACGTAGCGAATTTAGATTCTTCATACTTACCTGGGTCTCATTGGATCGCGATATATATTTTCAATGGAATAGGAGAGCATTTTGACTCTTATTGATTGGCTCCTTTCGTTCCGGGTATTATAAATTTTTTGAAACCTTTCGCTTACACTCACAATCGGGTTCAGATTCAAAGTTTTCATTCTGATATTTGCGGAGAATACTGTTGTCTTTACGCAGATAGCAAGTCGTTAGGGTATACATTACAAAAATTTCTCACACAATTCCATCACACCATCCCTCATGTCAACGACTGCCATGCTCTGGAGCTGTTCCGATTGACCTTCAACGAGTTGATGAGTGAATTGAAGTGTCATCCTGCTGCTCAACATTGCTGCTCGAGAATAAATACGATGCTTCGGTTGAAGAAACATCATTGACGAGAGAGACTTTCCGAAATGCACATCGTTGCGTCAGTATGCTTCGCTAAGGGTGGCGTCATTGAGCTAGCAGCTGTGGATGTCGACTCAAATCGTCTGTTCTGGGGGAGTTTTCAGAAGCATGGAAAGCTTATCGCTGGTGGGAAGAAACTGCGGTTACATGATCCGCTAAACTGTGAGGAGACCACCTTCGATCATGGATTCATCTCACATGTGGAGCTCCTACCCGCCCTGTGAGCCATCATTGAAGGAGCAACCTCTTTGTATGCATAAAGTGAAGCCGAGTGTGAGTTCCTCCCCGACCTCACAGACCGTACCTTCATTTCCCTGAAGAAAGAATTCCATTGTCCGGCACCTGAAAAATGCTCCTTCCCCACCTTTTCCTGTCTAAACCCATGTCATAAGTTACGTAGTAGTACGTGCGCACACCGTGATGCGCATTCCCTCGCTCAATGGATGCAATACAACCGCCTCAAAGCAGAAGTTGAGCCTTGCTCCAGCGACTGTTCCCTCACCCCTCCTCCACCGAATCCCTCTTAAGCGAGATAATATCCTGTCGGTCATCAGTTGTTATGCAGTCATCATCGATGAAGGAGTCTCCGCCAGTGAAAAGGAAGAGACCCGTTGAGCATCCTCCCGTCATCCTGTAACAACAATAATTTACTGCTTCAGACAGCGTATTGTCTCAATGGTGTAAAATCAAAATGTGTTTGTGTGGGTTACGATCCCAGCAGAGACTTTGATCCAGTAGTGCAATTTAATCAGAAAACTAAGAAAAGTGTTATTGTTTCACATAGTGAATGGACTAATGTTATAAATTTGGAAAAATCAGAGAGTAATTATTTATACATTGGTTTAAAATATTCTTCAAATTGCTTATCCTATGCAAATTACTTTAGGGAGCGACATTTGTCTATTAAAAATATTTTACCAAAGAGCTCATTTAACCTTAAGAGTATGCCGGAGACAAAGCTGTTCGCAGCCTTTTGTCACGAGATGACGACAGGCCGATCAGGTGGACGTAGTTAATCTTGTCGCCGTGGTTAGCTTTTTAGCTCCGCCCATTTGGTCGGCCGTATAGTAGCGTAGCCCGAGGTAAATGGCAACAGTATTTATTAGTAACCCTTTCGTGTTTATTGGTATTTATCCCCTTTCCTTCCATATTTCTACGCTATTCGATCCTATTCATCGTCCAGGGTGCAGTATTTATTAGTTATACTTCCGTATTTCACGGAATGCAAGGAATACTAACAACGCTGCTTAGCGGTATTCCTAGGAAAAAGTATCGTATTTATCAGTAGTTGGGTAGGCACAGAATTCCTAGAGAATAGCATCGTATTTCCCTTGACAACCATATTCAAACAGTATGGCGGAAATCTTGTATTCATCTGACGAAGAACTCGTAGTAATTCTCTATTTATTTTTCTTCAGGTCATTCAAAGCCATTTGCAAAACATCCTTAAGATGAGTACGAAGGTACGAAGGAAATATGAACATTTGTTTGGGGAGTATATTCCGTTTTAGCTTCTGTTCGAAATGGGATACAAAGGCTGAAGAAATGCAATTATCCTCTATCACCAATAAATCAGCCACTTACAAAGTTCGATACCATAAAACGGGAAATTATAAGGTAAGATACATTTTAGTAGATGAACGATGTGTTTGAATTTGGCGGGCTATTGCGGTGAGAATAATAGAATATCGTTATCGTCGTCAGTCGGCGAACAGCTGCTGCGAGTAGTTCACCGCGAAGTTTTGGTCGCAGAGAATAGTTTGTGGCTTTGTTCGTGTAACATTTTAGTTGTTAACTTTAAATGATTATTGAACTATTATTACTCATGTACATTGGATTGGATTGTTTGAAGTGAACGTAGGCAGTTTATTAATGTACACGCCAGGATTTTGTGTGTGTTTGCCCAAGTTA
Source organism: Platycnemis pennipes (assembly GCA_933228895.1). Classification (NCBI taxonomy): domain Eukaryota; kingdom Metazoa; phylum Arthropoda; class Insecta; order Odonata; family Platycnemididae; genus Platycnemis; species Platycnemis pennipes. The sequence continues at coordinate 1,788,452 of OW121849.1, forward strand.
TTTGTTGACGTTCCTGCTTTATGTTAGTTATATTTGTTCTATTGTTAAGAATATATTTGAAATAGTTTCACGCCAAATGTTCATTTTGATCCTTACCGAAAATTGCACAAGCGAAATTCACAAGTGTCTAACATTTTGTATGTTTTTGCCTAAGCATGTTAATTTGAGGTGATACCTTCTTGGCTTGTGATATTGTGTGAAGTATTCTTGCATCTTATTTATGTTTAGTAAACATTTTGTGTGGGTATGTGAGTGAGTGTTTCCGTATGAATTGGTTTAAATAGACATCGAGAGTTTTGTCTAGATTTCCTACATACAATGTAGTGTGACTGGTATGTATTGATGCTTGACTGTGGTTATCGTTGAAACATTAACCTGACCGAGTGGTCATTCATTATGAATAATATACTATTTGATGAACGACGTTAAGTAATAATTTTACCTACAGAAGATTAGAGGTCACTTCTACAATTCTACCCAGAGGACCCACGGTGGTTAGTTACATTGTATATAAAAATCAAATCCCTTGACTTGTTTCTCAAAGCGGTAGCTGTCTCGTTGTCAATTCATTTCGGATGTCTTGCCGAATTGTTCTGGTTTATAAAGTAAGTAATTGGTGTCTGGTGGTGTAACATTATTCAAAGCATCAAGGTGTTTAAATATACATACATACAAATTTATTGCAAAAACTTTCTCATTTGTCATTTTCTAGTTTACATATTTGTTTCTTTTTGCTTTGGTTCTGTTTTAATGCCTATAGAACCAGAAAGTGATTTTTTATTATATATGTTGTCAGGCAACTTGTAATAATCACCCAATTAAGATTTGTTGACCAAGGAATTCGTTAAACAAATTAAATGAAATTCACATAAATACAACTTAGGTGAGCAATTCTTAGAATGTGCAATGAGTCAATGTTTTTTCCTTGAGTGCTTTGGTAGTATTTCTGACAAGCCTTTGATGTATGGTATGCTACTGTGAGTCTTGGATTTGTTGCATATGGTGAGTTTATGGATTCATTGCCAGGTTTGTCATGTGTGGAATTACTGTGGGAAATTGTGCTATTGTCTACTGTTATCTTTATATTTAGGGCAACGTAGTTAATGTTGGGTAGGTAGACTATTCTTCATAGGGATCTTGTTGTTACAATATTTAGGGTAACGTAGTTAATGTTGGGTATGTTGACTATTCTGTATGGGGATCTTGTTGTTACAAAGGATGGTATTGATGTGTGTATTGGGAAAATTATTTTTAGGAAGGGTATTTCTCACTAGGTTAATATTATTTTAATGTGGTGCCGGATTGCTATGTTGGGGAAAATTGGAACAATGTCATCTACATATTTACATATATGTGTGAGCATAAAATGTAGTTAGGATATGACTTCATCAAGTAATTGGTTCATGACAAGATCAGCTATGATGGGGAATTTGGACTCCCCATACAAGTTTCCTAGCAATATATGTACAGGCACTTCCAAAAAAATGTTAACACTTCAGAGCCGAAATTTTTCTAAGTCTCGAGTTGAGGGTGATTTGACAACGCTGCGTCACGGCTTCCCTCTGGCGGAGCCTCGCGAAGTTCTAACCGAAAACAAACCCCCTTCCCTCCTCCCCCGTCCTCGCCTTTCCCTGTTTAGCAGAAGGGATTACTGCACGGTCGGTCTCGTTATGCCCTAAAGAAGGGGGCTATTGTGGGCACTCCATGGTTGTTTCTTCCGACTCGCGCTGCGAGAGTGAAGTCCTGAACTCATCTCTACGCTCGCTACCGTCGCGAAAAAAAACTGGACTATTTTCCAAAATAGCTTTCTTTGAGATATAGAGTTGAAACTTCACATAAATACTCAGAAAAGATTGCTAATTAAGGAATAATGCATCATTTGACATGATTCTTATCTGTTAGCCACATATAGGGGCTCAAACATAACCAAATTTCCAAATAAACACCTGCATCATTTGCCTATTAACACAATGCTTTGCCTTTAAATTGCCTGAGCAACAAATATTTTTTTAATCATTTAATTGCTATTCAATCCTTCGAAAAACTAGAGTATATCTAGTTCACATGGGCCCTAGAAAGACTCCACTCTTTTCAAGGGCTGAAGGGCGTGAATAAGAAGTATGTTCCCGGAGCGTATGCAAAGAAAAAGAACTCGATTCCGCGTACTCTTATCCCGTCGCACGGCTCAATATGCTCGCGATTTCATCAAATAAGAGTGATGGAGTTTACTGACAATGGGTACAGCTCAAAACCAACGAATTGGAAGCCTTAGGGTTCATGTCGCTTCAGCAATTTAAGCGATCCACGTCAATTCCAGCCCCCGACGCGTGGAGCCAAACCCCAAACGCGCGGTCGGAAAATCATATGTATTTTTCGTTGTCGCAAACTTACTTTTAATTCCTCTGCACTTTCGTGTATATGAGTTTTCAGCGAATTCTCAGATATAAGTGACTTGACAAGTGTCTCCCTAAAACGTTAGATATTCTCTACTTTATGCAAAGTTTTGTCTGAGAACAGTGTCCGCCATTATAAGTAATTGAATGGCAAATAAACGATTCAAAAATATTTGCAGCTCAGGCAATTAAAAGCAAAGTATAGTGTTAATAGATTATGTTATTTTTATTTGATCAAATTCCTCCCACAACGTCATCATCAACTTGTAAGATATTCGGATAAATGTTATTGCAGGATTTTTTTAAAATTTCGTGATGTTGAGCCCTTGTGTCTCACGAACGGATGAGAATCATGACAAAAGATGCATTATTCCTTTAGTAGCAAACTTTTCTAAGTATCTGTGTGAAGTTTCAAGTATTTTTCTCAAAAGAAGTTATTTTAGGTTTTTGTTCAGCTTTTTTCGATTTCCGACTAATGTCGGTCGGTCCTTTCCATTTCGGACTAATGTGTCCCGAGATTGTCGTTTTCTTCGACTCGACCTGCACGACGTCTGAAGTCCCGAACATATCTCTATGCTCGCCACCATCGTCACCGAAAAAAACCGTCGCCACGCATTGGCATGACATCGACGTTTTACTTTGAAGGGGAAATCACATATCATCATTGGTTGTTATCACCCTCCAATTTGTATGTGTCCCTTAAATAATTAATTCCTTGGTTAATTGCTGTTGTTTCACGTTCGTGCCATTTCAGAGCGAGTTCATAGGCATATTTAATTCTCACATCGATGTGGTCAGAAGCTTTGAAAATATGCGATCCCAAATTTTAAGACTAGGAGCAGGTTGATAAATACATTTTAACGTTTTCGCCGTACTGGCGCAGTAAAATGCACGATTTTCAGGATGAAGTAAATAACGTTCCCAATTGTGGTGGCATTGCCACGAGTTAACCTTAGCATTTATAGATTAGGAGTCCTAATTTGAATAATAATAATAATGCTCATGAGATTATTGTTTGTATAATACCAATACAAATCTGTTATTGACCACGCAGCCGTTTCCCTAAAATGTGGTCTAATGTCTAATCAAACGCTTTGGAAGAAGGTGTTTAAAAAATTGGCTTTTGCAACACAGGCTGAAAAGAAGAAAATTTTAACGTTGTCGCCGTATTGGCGCAGTAACATTGCCCATGAGATTATTGTTTGTATAATACCAATACAAATCTGTTATCGACCACGCAGCCGTTTCCCTAAAATCTGGTCTAATGTCTAATCTAACGCCTTGGAACAAGGTGTTTAAATAATTGGCTTTTTCTACACTGCTGGTGACTAATTCCTTTACGTTTTTATGTGTGTGCACTGTGGACCTATTTCCCTGAAGCTCTCTCACATATGACCAAAACGCTTGCGTGCGTGCGCTATAATGAGTCCTGAAACGCATTCCACTCTGAAAAATTATCACATAAAAGTAAGTAAATTATATTTGGTTTAAAATACAATACAAACATATTTGTTTTATAACAATAAATTGTTTTTCTTCGATTAGATTTGGTTTTAGTAAAAATCAGTAAAAAGTTTAATAAAAAGTAAATAAGTAAAAGTTAAATAAGTTAAATAGTTGAAAAAATCAAAATACAATTTTTTGCAGCCACTAAGTGTTACATAACAAATTGACATAACTCCGTCGTGTTTAGACTCTTTTTTCATAATATCACACGTAGAAATCAAAACTGTAATAAAAAATTACAAAGTACGCTTACTTTTATGTGATAATTTTTCCGAGTGGAATGCGATTCAGGACTCATTATAGCGCACGCGGTCGACCGGACCCCGGCTATTGTTTGGTGGACGGCAGTTACGCGGCTATTGCTGGTCTCTCGAGCTGTGCCTTAATCTCTTACCCGCCTTCCCTGTTTGGACGGACTATAAATAAGATTGGCAATTTTCCACAAAGAAATCTTTACTTCGACCGGTTTCGATGTGATACATCATCATCAGGTGACCAAATCTCAACATAGTCCAGTATATATACAAATGAGGGGGAGCGGGGGAAAAAAGGAGTGAGGAAAGAGGAGGGGAAGAGGGGGTAAACCAAGGGTAACAACGGAAAGAGGGGGGAAGAGGAGGGAGAAATGGTGCTAGGGGTGGGAGTTGGAAAAACCACACATAAAACTGAGAAACCCTGCCGTTTGAAGAGCACCAAGGCAGAACATACACCCTCAAGTTGAAGAGAGCCCATATGCGGGGGGGGGGGCGGTGGGGGGGAGGAGAAGGGCACCGTCCTGCGGGATGAGAAGCCGCCTTCTTTCGGCCTTACCCGACGAAGGCAAAGTGGGGGGGATTATCACAGTAGGCCGCTCTGGGTCTTCGGGCCCACAGATAAGAAGGTGGCGGTGAAAACACTGGCCTCTGGCTAAGGGGTATCCCGCGGCGATGCTTCGAACGCCAGGTCCGTGGAAGGGGCTGAGACGCTCGGGGAGTGAGTCCACATAGGCGTGGTGGGGTGGGGTCATGGGGGGGCACTTGGTTAAGGTAGCACAATGAAAACTCACGTGGGCCAGGGAAAACCAGTGAGTAGAGGTGAGGGAGCCCTTGTCTAAAAACATTCAGAGTGGATAAGTGATTGAGAGGAGTGGGGAGGGGGATGAGTAAAATTGCACATCGTTGAGGAGATTGAGATTCCTATCTCTTCGTTGAATAATTTCGACCTGCTCCATGGCGTCTAATTTCTTGCCTTTGTCTAAGGTGTGGAAAACTTTAAAATCAAAATTGCATGTGTGTTTGGATTCTAACAGGTGTTTGGCGAAAATGGAATTAGTGTTGCCTAAAATGTAGCACTTTTTGTGTTCATTAATGCGTGTGTAAAAATTCCTCCCTGTTTGGCTGATGTAGATGGCTCCACAATCGCATTTAATTTCATATACACCGCACTTTGTGACGTGGTCTATGGGGTCTTTGTTGGAGAAGAGGGCTTTAGATAGGGTCAAGGGAGCATAGAAGGAAACACGCAACTTATCTTTGGGAAAGACGTTGGCTATCTTGTAAGATAATGTATGGTGGAAAGGGATTTTGCACCACTTTCTGTCTGCAGCGCTGGGACCTAGTAGGAGGGAGATGTTTAAATTCACTGCCTGTTTTTTCCGTTTATTACGGAGTAATTTGTCGATGGTGTCCAAACTGTAACCGTTCTTCAGGGCGCTGTATTTTATGGTCTTCAGTTCACTTTCAAAGTTTGAAGTCGACAGGGGAATACTGATTAGTCGGTGGATCATGCTGTTGAAACTGGCTAATTTATGGGCAATGGGATGGCAGGAATCAAAGGGTATCACTTGATCCGTGTAAGTGGGTTTCCGGAAGATGGAGAAAACGTGTTTTTGGTCACTTCTCTCGATGGTGAGGTCCAGGAAGTTAATTTTGCCATTTACGCTCGGTTCCATGGTGAAGATTATGGATTTGTGGACGGAGTTAAGGAATTCTAAGAAGTGGTCCAACTCTCTTTCACTACCTGTCCAGCAACACAGCACATCATCCACATATCTGAACCAATATAGTATATTTTTAGAGAATTCGTTAGCACTGAAGAATACTAGTTAGAATTCTGGCATGTATTCATTAACTGTTTTACGGGTTACCTTAAGAAATTCTCTCCACGAATCCTCTATATCTAATCCTTTGCTTTGTTCGCTAAATATATTAAACGATTCCCTTAATTTCTCTTTCATACCGTCGTAAGTAGCCTTGCCAAATAAGTATACCCTCTTCCCCGGTTTATAATGTCTTTCAACGCCTACAATTATTTCGCATTTACTATTTTATGATCACTAAAGATTTCAGGTCCTAATACAGCTAATTGCGCGCGCATGAGACCACAACTAAATAATTATTCGTATGAGATTTAACTGATTGCAAGAGCTCCGTAAGCATGTGAAGACATTTCCGTTGGTCAAACTGTAACTAATGTTACGCTCTAATTGGTTATTCAATGCCTTTTTCCGTTCTTCAAAAGGATGAGGACTGTGACAACATACGAATATTCCCGAATACCCATTGTTTATAGGACACCTGCGGGTGGTCGCAAAATACCCCCGACTCCCGCCTCACCCTCATTCCCGACCGCGGCGTTGAGCTGCGTGTCCTCCTAACCCTGCCGAAGGATCGCCACCCACTATTCTCCTCCTACCGAAGGGGAGGGGTGGCGAGGAAGACTGGCTAGCTGGGAATTCCCTCTCAGAAAGGGTTTGCAAGCGTGACGCGCGGGCACCCGGCCGCCATACGGTGATCTCTCGAGGGGCCAATTTCTCGGATTGCGAAGTGGGTGGACGGCAGTTAGTAAATTTCCTAAAGAACCTATATCGCAACTGGGAATTCTAATTGCAAATTGATATGCTGTTCCTCTCTTTCCCTTCTGATGGACAGGTGCTCCATTATTCGACTATATTGCATACCAAACAATACCGCAAAAATCTATTTGTATATATATTACTTAAATGGACGGAATAAATTTATTTTTGTGAATGAATTGATGCTTCCTTCACACCACATAGGAAATTAATAAGAGACTATCAAACCTAAATCATGAAACGATTTTGATAAAGGTGTTCACTCGTGGGCATTTAAATGTTTTGAAATATTCGCCATGTAATGTGAGTAGAAACAAACTTGTAAGCGCTCAGATGGAAGAGTGGATGAGCAGACGTCTACGATGTTTTACCTGCTTCCGGAACACCCCTATGCATGGACATAAACTCGGAGAATGTTGACCCGAGGTATACCGCGTGGAAGGGGTCGTGTGTGCAATAAAACGGAGTAAGGTTTTTGAGCAGTGGAAAATTATTCTTTGTGGAGACCGGTCCTCCCTATGTCTATTGTCTCAGTACAAGGACTCAACAGAGTGGTCAGAGGGAATATGGAGCCCCATGGGAGAAGGTGGCTGGGAAAACCAAGATTATGTTCCACTTGTACTCCTTTCTCTCATCTCTCGCCCCCACGGCACCCCGAGGGTGCCGCTCCCTGTGGGGGAGAGATGGTCTTTCGCTATTTGCTGCTGTATCGCTATTGGCTGTGGCATTTGAAGGGGTGTCTTCTGTTTCGTCTACTTTAGGAAAAACTTCGCGCGCTTAATCACTTGCTATCCTGCCTACGGACCCTGCTTATCGCACTCCCTACGACTTTGCTCACCACGATCTTGACCCTTGCTCTTCTTGGACTGCTCCTCTCCTGGACCCGACACTGCACCGCTTTGGATTTACTCTATTGGCACTGCTTTTGGTTATTCCTACTCTCCTGGATCCGACCCTGCACTGATTTGATTACGATTCTGGATTACGATTTCACGCTGCTGCTAAGAACGCCGCAAGGGAGTATTCTACTCACAATGCCGCAACTAACACCAAGACGGCGAAATCGAGTTGTGGGGCTATTAGAGAGCAATAGGTCTCTGAGAGATATCGCACGGGACATGAATGTCTCTCAGGTGACGATAATGAAAATTAAAAGGCGGTGGACGACGGAACTAAGCGTCGACAGAAAGGAAGGATCCGGTCGACCGCGAGTGACAACTCCAGAGGAGGATCAACGCCTGATTGAATTCGTGCGGGAGCATCCATTCACTACTGCACCGGAGGCACGCTCGCACGTCAGGTTCGCGGGATCAACCCAGACTGCACGTCGGCGCTTGTTTGACGCAGGCCTTTTTGCAAGGCGGGCAGCTGTTAAGGAGATCTTGACAGAAGCCCACAAGAGAGCAAGGCTGGAGTTTGCCCAAAGATATAGCGGTGAGACGGAGGATTTTTGGAGGAGGGTGATATTTAGCGACGAGAAAACTTTTTCATCCACGTGCAGCGGCCCAGTCGTTGTGTATAGACCAAAGGGTACACGTTTTGACCCTCAGTATGTGAAGCAACGGGGGAGAAGTGGCCGCTTCTCCGTCCACGCTTGGGGGTGGCTCAGCTACGATGGACCAGGGATGTGCTGGAGAATTGAGGGAAATTTGAACGGGGAGAAGTATCTACACATTTTGGAAGATATAATGCTGCCTTCAGGGCGACTGATGTTCCCAGAAGGATTTATTTATCAGCAGGTATGTTATCAAACAAACTAAAAATAGTTTTCATTCCTAGATACATTAGTTCATGTATGGTGGTGTTGACGGATAATTTCTTAATGATTCGTGTTTTGGTTTAGAATGAAAGTTATGTCAATAAAGTCTTCGCAATAAATTGTTATAATAAGATAAGGAAGCAAAATTAAGTCATGTCAAATACCTCCAAATATTAAAATTCCGAACCAATGTTTCCTATTACCTGATATTTTCGCGAGAGTGAGACAGTTTCCATGGACGGATTTTTAGCTAACCTTATAATAAAAATATTTTGAACAGGACAATAGCAGGGTTCATACTTGCCGAATAGTCAAAGAATGGTTTCAAGAAAACGGAGTGGAGCAGCTGGATTGGCCGGCGAGGAGCCCTGATCTCAACCCGATTGAGAATGCTTGGAGCGTGATGGCGCGCACTATTAGCAGCCAAATAATCCGCCCGTCCAACGCCGGAGAGTTGTGGGAGGCTGTGGAGGACGCGTGGGAGGAACTCGGCCAACCACTCTGCCAAGCCCTGATAAACTCCATGCCACGGAGGCTGGAGCTTGTCATAAGGAATGATGGCGGATGGACGGACTACTAAGGTTCATTTAATGGTAAAAACCCTATTGAAATTTTCAATTTCTAGAGCTTTCCTTGACCTATGTATGAGGATAATGGTGTTATCAATTGAGAAATTCGTTATATCGTTTTCCACGAGAAAATTTCTCCCAAAAATATCTAATATATTGTGCTCTTCTCTGTATTCCACAGGTTCACTAGCTCAGGATTATGAGACAAGAGATACTGCCGTTCTCCGCGCCCACCGTCAGTGATAACTATAACTAATTAAATTGTAATGTAGGTAATAAAATACAGTTACATTCAATTAAATATTCCTTCTCATTTGTGAAAGCCAGTTTCCCACAGAAATATATTTACGAGGCGTTTTTAGGGAAATCTAGGAGGATATTCAAGGGATATTAGGGAATCGCAGCGCGAGGATTTTAGGTGGGGGTGTCCCGAGAAACTTCACCCTCCGGTTCTTTTGGTCTTGGTTTTCCCAGCTATCTTTTCTCCTTCTCCTCAAAGGAGAAGTGAATGCCAAACGGGGGCGGGATGTTCCCTCTGACCACTCTGTTGAGTCCTTGTACTGAGACAATAGACATAGGGAGGACCGGTCTCCACAAAGAATAATTTTCCACTGCTCAAAAACCTTACTCCGTTTTATTGCACACACGACCCCTTCCACGCGGTATACCTCGGGTCAACATTCTCCGAGTTTATGCCCATGCATAGGGGTGTTCCGGAAGCAGGTAAAACATCGTAGACGTCTGCTCATCCACTCTTCCATCTGAGCGCTTACAAGTTTGTTTCTACTCACATTACATGGCGAATATTTCAAAACATTTAAATGCCCACGAGTGAACACCTTTATCAAAATCGTTTCATGATTTAGGTTTGATAGTCTCTTATTAATTTCCTATGTGGTGTGAAGGAAGCATCAATTCATTCACAAAAATAAATTTATTCCGTCCATTTAAGTAATATATATACAAATAGATTTTTGCGGTATTGTTTGGTATGCAATATAGTCGAATAATGGAGCACCTGTCCATCAGAAGGGAAAGAGAGGAACAGCATATCAATTTGCAATTAGAATTCCCAGTTGCGATATAGGTTCTTTAGGAAATTTACTAACTGCCGTCCACCCACTTCGCAATCCGAGAAATTGGCCCCTCGAGAGATCACCGTATGGCGGCCGGGTGCCCGCGCGTCACGCTTGCAAACCCTTTCTGAGAGGGAATTCCCAGCTAGCCAGTCTTCCTCGCCACCCCTCCCCTTCGGTAGGAGGAGAATAGTGGGTGGCGATCCTTCGGCAGGGTTAGGAGGACACGCAGCTCAACGCCGCGGTCGGGAATGAGGGTGAGGCGGGAGTCGGGGGTATTTTGCGACCACCCGCAGGTGTCCTATAAACAATGGGTATTCGGGAATATTCGTATGTTGTCACAGTCCTCATCCTTTTGAAGAACGGAAAAAGGCATTGAATAACCAATTAGAGCGTAACATTAGTTACAGTTTGACCAACGGAAATGTCTTCACATGCTTACGGAGCTCTTGCAATCAGTTAAATCTCATACGAATAATTATTTAGTTGTGGTCTCATGCGCGCGCAATTAGCTGTATTAGGACCTGAAACCTTTAGTGATCATAAAATAGTTAATGTGAAATTTATTGTAGGCGTTGAAAGACATTATCAACCAAGGAAGAGGATATACTTATTTGGCAAGGCCCATTACGACGGTATGAAAAAGGAATTAAGGGAATCGTTTAATATATTTAGCGAACAAAGCAAAGGATTCGATACAGAGGATTCGGGGAGAGAATTTCTTGAGGACACCCTTAAAGCAGTTAATGAATACATACCAAGGAAATTCATTAGTGATAATACAGAGCCAAGGTGGTATATTGCGGAGGTTAGGAAATCACTAAAGCGACAAAGGGTATGCCACGCTAGGATGAAAAATGCAGGACGGGGTCTATCGGTAGAGGAAACAAATGAGTTAGTTCAAAACTATAAAAAAAATCGAAAGCATTAGCAAGGAAATCATGTCGACAAGCGTTATAACATTTCAAGAGCAAGATGTTAGGAGAATATTTAGATAGCAATCCTAAAGCGTTTTGGTCATATGTGAGAGAGATTCGGGCAAATAGGTCCACAGTGCACACACTTAAAAACGATAAAGGAATTAGAGTCACCAGCAGTGTAGAAAAAGCCAATTCTTTAAACACCTTCTTCCAAAGGGTTAGATTAGACATTAGACCAGATTTTAGGGAAACGGCTGAGTGGTCAGTAACAGATTTGTATTGGCATAATACAAATAATAATCTCATGGGCATTATTATTATTATTCAAATTAGGACTCCTAAACTATAAATGCTAAATGGTTTTTTCTACGACGATGGTGGCGAGCATAGATATATGTTCGGGACTTCAGACGTCGTGCAGCTCGCGTCGAAGAAAATGACAATCTCGGGACACAGGACCGACCCACATTAGTCGGAAATCGAAAAAAGCTGGACAAAAACCTAAAATAACTTTTTTTTAGATATACACTTGAAACTTCACACATATTCTTAGAAAAGTTTGCTACTTAAGGAATAATGCAATATTTGTCATGGTTCTCATCCGTTAGTGAGACACAATGGGGATCAAACATCACGAAGTTTAAAAAAATCCTGTAATAATATTTATCCTAATATCTTACAAGTTGATGATGACGTTGTGGGAGGAATTTGATCAAATAAAAATAGCATGATCTATTATTAGCACAATGCTTTGCTTTTAATTGCCTGAGCTACAAATATATTTGAATCGTTTATTTGCTATTCCATTACTTAATGGCGGACACTGTTCTCAGACAAAACTTTTACATCAAGCAGAGTATATCTAATGTTTTAGGGAGACACTTGTCAAGCATATCTGAGCAGTCTTTGAAAACTCATTTTCATGAAAGTGAAGAGAAATTAAAAGTAAGTTTGCGACACTCTAAAATACATATGATTTTCCACCGCGCGTTTGGGGTTTGGCTCCACGCGTCGGGGGAATTGACGTGACTCGCTTACACTGCTGAAGTGACATGGTCCCTAAGGCTTTTCATTCGTTGTTTTTGAGCTGTAACCATTGTCAGTAACCTCCATCACTCTTATTTGATGAAATCGCGAGAATCTTGAGCCGTGCGACGGGATAGATTACGCGGAATAGAGTTATTTTTCTTTGCGTCCGCTCCGGGAACATACTTCTTATTCAAGCCCTTGAAAAGAGTGAAGTCTTTCTAGGGCCCATGTGAACTAGATATATTCTAGCTTTTACAAGTAATGGAATAGCAATGAAACGATTAAAAAAGTATTTGTAGCTCAGCAATTTAAAGGCAAAGCATTGTGTTAATAGGCAAATGATGCAGGTGTTTATTTGGAAATTTGGTTATGTTTGAGCCCCTGTATCTGACTAACAGATACGAATCATGTCAAATGATGCATTACTCCTTAATTACCAATCTTTCCTGAGTATTTATGCGACGTTTCAAGTCTATATCTCAAAGAAAGCCATTTTCAAAATTTGTCCAGTTTTTTTCGCGACGTAGCTTTTTTGGCGAGCGTAGAGATGTGTTCAGGACTTCGTCGGGAGTGAGTCGGAATGAACGACCATGGAGTGCCCACAATAGCCCCCTGCTTTAGGGCATAATAAGACCGACCGTGCAGTAATCCCTTCTGCTAAACAGGGAAAGGCGAGGACGAGGGAGGAGGGAAGGGGGTTTGTTTTCGGTTAGAACTTCGCGAGGCTCCGCCAGAGGGAAGCCGTGACGCAGCGTTGTCAAATCACCGTCAACTCGGGACTTAGAAATTTTCGGCTCTGAAGTGTTAACTTTTTTTTGGAAGTGCCTGTACTTCACCAACACCAACTGCTTCTATAGTCATTAATACAGTAAGTAAACAGAAAAAAGAAACAAATAAATACCTATAAAACAACAGAAACTGTTTCTTGCAATACATTTAGCATATATGTGGAAATATATATATTATAAAAGGTTTTATGGATGTTGCAAAAACATGATGTAAATATAGTTTTGCCTATTAATGTATATTGATGTCTCCATAATTAGACTCTTTGTTGGTCCTTTCTTCTTTACATGGTTTACATTTTTTGTCAATCATGTTTTTTTTGTTTAGTTATGTGATTTTATGTTGTTGTTTTGTGGCTGTAATTATTCTGCGACTGCAGGAAAGCACATGATAATAATAATAATATAATTTAATGTCACGTTGCACTTGCAAAAGTTTAACTATGGCTAGGGTAAGTTGGTCAAAGTATAAAATAATATTGGGGAAATATATATGCAGTATTAGGGATATATACATTATAACCCTACAGAGATATACATAGTTTGAAATATTAGGATATAATTAGGCATTTAGTGCACTGGTACATAAATTAAAACCAAACAGAGATATACATAATATGAGGTACATGGATACAATTTGACATTTAGTACATCGTAAATGTTCTTCATCATCCAAATGTTCTTGAATAGAGTAGTATGGTTCATCGATCAGTATTTCTTGTATATTTGTTTTGAGAAATTGATCGAGTTCTATTTTAAGTGTGTAGGTATCTTATTATAGAGTTTAATACCCATGTAATATGGACATTTTTCATATATGTAGATTAAGTCTGTGTTGAGGGTATGGTAATTGCAGGACATTTCTGGTGCTGTGGTTGTGTGACATAATCCCTTGCCATGTATATATGTATTTTTTTTTGATAACCCTCAAGAAACCCAGCCTTTATGAATGGATTCCAGTGGGATCGACACATACACATTCAGCCACTGTCTCTCTATTGTCAGTCAGAGTAATGCCTAACAAAATTAATTTAAAAAATCCACATAATTACTTGGCAGACAACATGTATATTTTAACACCTTGATGTTTTGAAGGATGTTATACCACCAGACACCAATTACATACTTAATAAACCAATAACAAATAGGCAATACATCCAAAATGGCAAAGTATTTCATGCACCCATCATACTCCACACACACAGTGCTTCCCAACTACCCAAGGGGCACAAGGGGGTGTCTGAGATTTTCTTACTTCAGCTACTAATCAGCCCTTCACTTAGAAGGGCTGATTAACCTGCCTCAAAATTAGTTTGTGGAAGGAGGGAGAAAATTACTTGCTTCTTATCGTCTACTTCTATTCCCCTTTGATTATGATTCTGGATTTAGGTTGGATTTTTGTGGACATAACCAAATAGCTATGTGATATGGCTCGCAATAAATAAGATTCTTACATAATAAGAAGTTTTAGTATATTCTATGGTAGGTTTTGGTGCACCACTTTCTTTATTTAAATCAGGTGCATGAAGGTTAATGTGGAGTGTCAAGATTTAAGTATAGAAATGAATAATAACTTCCCAAAAATTTATGATTACCTGTTGGAAGAATAGAAATTGAGAAAATTGAGGCATAAATATCTGCTATGAAGAAGTTTCCTTGTTTTTCAATTGGAATTCAAAGCAAAATATACATTTCTCTCTAAACAATTGTAGTTAATTACTTAATTATTATTTGTTATGAGTTAATTCGGTTTTCTTCATTTCCCTAGGAAATTGTATGACAGATGAATGAAATGGATATGGATAACATATAGGTTGTGGAGCAGGTATTTCATTATCAGTACTGGGAATCACTAATGGTTTGCACATACCTTCAACACCAATGACTACTGGCTCTAAAATCTTAAATGGAAGAGGAAATTATTCTACCTGAAGTATAAATTTCAAAATTTTGATAGCTAACTGTAGAGATATAATTGCGTCATGTGCATCATGTCTGAAACTCGGTTGGATGCTATAGGCTATAAATTTGAAGATATTTCATTTGGCGGGAGAAAAATTTGTTTCCCTTTTCATTGTCATTTTACATATTTTCTGCAAAATTGAAATAAACCCATTAATACTTACTACCCCTCAGATGAAATGTGTCCCCCCAAGGATTTGAATTTTTTACATTCTTTAATAAACATTACATCCCACACAGCACACACAAAATTTATGCCGTATAAAATATGCATAAATGGATTGGTATAAATAGTAAATAATATTCCGTCGATTATATACATATTATTTGAATAATATGCGCACACTGCAAATAATATGTAAATATTATACCATCTAAGATTGCGAATAATAGGTGCATAATATGTACATATTTTTTGAATAGACTACAATCGACGTCTTGCAAATAAGATCGACTTCGACCATCTCGAAAATCAAAATGGCAGTCATGTTGATAAGCCGGAAGCGCGAGAAAGAACTAGCTCCTCCAATATTTACGTTTTCTGGTACATAATTTGTGATCGCAGAAGCTTAATTTTAATTCTAATGGACAGTTAAGTGACGGTGAGTACCTAAATGATTGTTATGACCAGTGATTGGGTTGAAGATTATTTACGAATTCGTCATTGTTTTTTTCTGCCTTCCATGTTGATTTTTTAAATTGCTGCCAATTGACTCTATTTCTCATGTTTCAGGCACATACAGTCTTTAAAATATTGGGACATTAGGAATGATCCAACGACAATTCAGATCATCATTCACCTATTTGATAAACGTGAAAAGTTTTGTGTGTGTTATGACAGTGCAGTGACTTTCGATGATATTTGAACGAACCAATTGTTGGAAAAAAATAGTTTCGATTTTTAGAAGAGCGTTGATTTTTTTAAGAAAACTGCTGGTTTTTGTACACCCAGTGAACACTTTACAATTAAATGTTATGGAAAAATCAAACTTGATCGCTACTTTTTATTCACATGCAATGTATACAACACATCAATGGTATAAATTTTACATAAAATGTGCATATATATATATCGTATAATGTCCTCATAAATTGCATATATATTCGTATAATATGCAAACATTATGCCATACCATCAGTGCATATATTTTGCATATGCGCATATATCGCAATTTATGGGGACATTATACCATTTATATGCACATTTTATGTACATATTACGCACATGTTATACCATTGATGTGGCATAATATTCGCATAATATTGGAATATTATGTGCATATTATTCACTTTGTGCTGTGTGGGATATGTAGTGGAAAGTGCCAATGAAAGGTGCCATTCATGATTAGAAACAGAAAGTGTTGTGATAAAAGTTAAATTTTCTTCAGCTCTGCAGCAGTTCCTCTGTGACATTGATAATACCATAAGCTGGAATGATTGAGTAAATGTTAGGTACTAGAAATTTGATGAGCATATGTATTTGCATTCAAATGTAAAAGTATTGTGCATTGCGAGGTACTTCATTGTATAATGTTATGGGGTGGTGGACTTTCACATATAACTTTTTAATTTTTGGCGTTAATTTTAATATGATACCCCATAATACACTGTAATCAAAACTCGATGATTAGGAAATAAATAAGTCTTAACAAGAGAATAAAATTATTAAATTTGTATTTCATTTGTGTGGATCCCATCAATATTTAATCATCAATCTCCACTTTGTTGACTGGTTTCACAGCAAATATCTTATTCACATCTGACCCATAAATGTGAAAACGTGTGAGAATGTGTAATTTTGAGTTGCTACAGTAGATACTTCCTGTTATTTTGGTGGTATGTATCTTTCCTTTGGCGCCCTGAATTTGAATTTTGTCATTAACATGTGATTAGTAATGTATAAATTCAGACATTGAATTGTCTCATTTTTCATGCTGCAAATCAACGTAGAAATATCTATAAATACTAAAGAGATGCATATAAATACTGCATAAAGAAAACCGAATACTACGTAAGCAATAGCTATAAATACTTCCAGTGGAATACTGATTGATGCATAATAAATATCAATAAATACTGCTGGGTAGTATTTCTGCGTCTCAGTGGAAATACTTTTGCGATACTAATAAATACATGAATACGGAGTACTGATAAATACCATAGGAATACTGTTGCTATTTACCTCGGGAGTGGCCGTAGTGTGTGTAGCTTAGCAGACTTTTTTTGGCTAAGGAATATCCCCCACTGGGGAGCTTCTGGCGAACCGCGTCAGCCTTGAGGTTGCTGTTCATGGCCGGCCGCGTAGAGTTTCTGCTGATGAGGGATTCCGAATAGTTGCGTCAATTGGTCGTTAGAGGAAGAAGAGAAGACATCACTCGGTATAATTTCCATTGGAAATGCCCTTTCTACCTAAATATAAAACACGAACAAACCTCACCGCGGAGATTGAAAAAGCTAAATAACGAAGTTAGCGTGATATATCACCTTTCGAGATATATCATGTTTTGACCTGATTGTCATTCAATAAATGTATGGTAAAGAATCTTCCTCGATTCACTACACTTCCAATTCCCTCCCTTTTACCCAATGGGCAGGGGGATTCTTAGAAGAATCATTCTTCATGGCTGTAATACTGCGATGTGGAAGGCAAGGGAAAACCAACACAATATTATCCATAGGATTCGCAGCTACTCCACTCTTTTCTTTATATCAAGACATGAATGAGCCCTCTCGAGTAAAATATTCTCACATTCGGATCTCCGGGTGGGGACTACCCGAGAGAATACATCAGTCAAGCGTCATAAACATTTTAGGGTAGGAACTTGGGATCTCTTCGGACCTGATGGCTGAATCTGAAGGAAGAACCTGTGATCTCCATTCGCAGAATGGACCTCGACATATTAGGAATCAGTGACATGAGATGGCTCGAAGAAGGGAACTTTTGGAGTGGAAGTTACAGAATTATTCACACAGGATCACTGAATGGTAATGCTGGAGTAGGGATAATGTTCAGCAAGCGTGCAGGACTGCGTGTGAAGAGCTTCCTGCAGTACAATAAGAGGGTTATAATGATGAAGATTGAAACCAATCCTACAGATACCATTGTGGTACAAGTTCCCATGCTTACGTCGGACTACGAAGATTAAGAAGTGGAAGACATCTATCCCAGCCAGCACATGGTAAAATGTTTACGTAAAATCCTCGTAAACTTAATGTGCGTGTGTATACGTAAACATAATCTCCCCGTATTATTTCATGTTTACGTAAATTCTAAGCAATCATTTTATGAGAATGAACGTAAACGTAAATGCTTAATGCTTATGTAAGCATCTCGTAAACGGTTTTTAAACCGCACACGTAAACGAATTTACGTGATTCTTACGAGTGTGGGCCATTAAGAAATTAGTAAATTTACAGCATTATGTCATAGATTATACTCTGTGCGTATGTTAAATGAAAATATTTGGCTCATAAAGTTAACATGTAGATACATGAAGTAGTTTCAAGTATCTTTTTCATTAAATGTGGAGTACATATGTTTCAATTGAAACATATGTACTCGGTGTGTTATGTATCTCATATCGGTGATCAGCTTAAGCTGATCACCGATATGAGATAGCAGTTTGATATTTGTTCCAAAATCCACCCCTGAGCTCCCTTGAAATAAGTAGGTAATCACTGCAAATATTAGTAATTAATCATCATTCACAAGTAGTTAATTGGTGCTCACCAGTAATCATAACCATTGGTGAAGAGAAATTAATTTTTAATCGTCAAGGATTTTTCTAAGGGGTGTTGTCACTCCAGCACAATTAACGAAGGATTCATGTGTTCGACAATTTAGGAAAGCAAATTCGATCGTAAATCATTACTACAGTTCCTTCGATAGTCTTAACTTATAGTTATGTAATGAATTATAGTTATAATCAACTATTAAAACTTTACTTCGCATTCATGAACCGGCGCAAGTTCATGCATGAACCGCGTCACAACAACTAGCAATCTGACAACACTCACATCAACGAAGCAGTTAGCCTGGGGTAGCGTGCCGAGATATGAAGCGAACGACACGGGTTCGGTTCCCTGAGCCACCCAGGGGCGAAAGTGATGCTAGTGATGTATATGTAATATTATTTTTTTACCTTTTTTATTCGTGAAAATTTTTAAACGTGGTACACTGGATTTAATTGCACATTTAATACGTAGTGAGGGAATATATATGGCAAACAAAGTATTTGATGCGTATGCATTATGGCGGACGTTCTGGTAAACCGCTTCTGTGTTGCTTACTCCACGATGAGGACATGTGGCCGCGATTTTTACGAGATGCATCTTAGAAGTTTACGTGAGCAACTTGTAAACAAATAAACACTTTACGACATATTTACGTAAATTTCAAATAAATTGAAGGTAAAATGTTTATTTGTGCTGGCTGGGATGAGGATAAGAGGATTCGTGAAATGAGATGCAAAAGAATGGATTCAAAATTCGGAGAAAGGAATAGGTGGGATTAATGAACATATTTTGAATTAGAGTAACGACTTGAGAGAAAATAAAGAACGAAAGTGATGTAATACCACGTCTCCTTGTCGTTTATCTCACAATTATAAATGAAATGGATTATGTAAACATTTTAGGATAATTAATAGCATTAAAGATACATGTACAAGCTCAACGAATGCAGTCATTCGAAATCTGATCTTCTCCGTTTACGGGAAGTTTTTTTCAATTTAGCTTCTTCTTGTGCATCAAGAATATGCGTCGGCTCGCGAGAAGACATATTTCTGCTCCGTCGAGGATCTGTAAGCTCTGGCAGCAGGCACAGGTGATAAAATTTGGTAAGCTTGGGCTCCATCTTTCTCCATAGGTCATCGTCCTTCATCACCTTCACCGTTTACGGGTGGACCTCGGTATATACTGCGAATAAGCAGAATTGTCTCCTTGTCACATGGAGCTGGCCTTGAATCTGTAAAATAATACTGTTTTGTAACTATAGCATTGAAGTGCTCCGTGCAGTTACTGTTGAGATCCTGAATTAAACTCCTGTTGTGGCGTGCCAAATATCCCACGATTTGATTTAGTTCCTCCATTAGCCCAGAGGAGCGGAGCTCATCGAAGATAGAATCTTCAGTATCGCTTCTAGAGCAGAAATATTCGGCGCAGTTTGAGTGGTCTCCAAAGATATGTCTTGGACTATTTAAAATGTCTTTCCTCAATCTCGATATCTTCTCATCAAGGCTTCCGGCTCTGTCGTCTTGTTCTATCAATTGCAGTCCGTAAGCGTAAAACACTTGAGGTAACTTTTTTCCCAAGGCAGGCAGGTCCATTCCGCTATTCCTTGCTGATTTCCCTCAATTTTGTGCAGTAATTTCGCAGGAGGTGGTTTTTGCATTCAATTTTTTCAATCGGAGTATTTTTATAGGGCCGGGATTGAACCAACGTGGCATATACGCTGCTGTCACCATCTGTAATCAGCTTATTGTATCGGATTCCATACATCTGTTCGCTAGCTCTAAACCCCTCTAAAACTATAGCCGACTCCATACTTGTGGAAGAGGCTGTGCATTCCCAATTTTTGAAGCACACGTGCTCGCTTGCTTCTGTGAGGGATATTTCTGTTCTTCGGCACACCATACAGTATTTATTTTTGACCCCTACGAAAAGCACCTTTTGGTACGGTATCCAATGATGGCTGCCTGCAATACAATATGCAAATTTAATTCACCATTTGACTACCGCTAATATGAAAATGATAGTGATATAATATCAGAATGACTTCTAGTACCGTCACGGATTAATTAATCCGTACCGCTTCCAGACAGCGAAAATTAGCGCTCCAAAATATTGTACTGATATGATCTATGAACACTGCATTCGCAAGCCATAAGTAATCCAGCTTGTTTGCTGCGGCAATCCTTTGAGAAGTCAGTGAGATGAAATGGCCATTGAGGGAGTAGTGTCTCTAATTTTTTGCGGGCATATTACATTATAAATCATCACAGGTTTCTATTCAAAAGTTTGTTATTATTAATACCTAGTCCTTTTTATCCCGTAACTAGAAATTTAAATCTTTTGTGGTAAGTGTTGGCTTTCGTCATTTTTATTACCCACTTACAATTACTTACGCTATTTACAAATATAAGAGGTCATTGCAAACGTAACCCTGTGGAAGTTTTTAATATGCATAATAAAACGTAATAGTAATACTAATAATTTATTGATCATCGACCCGGGTTTTGGCAATCTTGAAAATGGCACTGAGTTGCCGGGTCGATGATCAATAAATTAGTGTGGAGTATTACTATTACGTTTCATTATGCATTCGCTATTTACACCATACTCCGTGCATACACAAAACAAAATATGCGTATTTATACTTATCTTAAACTATTAAATTTCGCATTCTTCAGACTATGTCATACCGTCAGCTGAATTTCATCAATGAAGTTATAAGTACGAACCGAAAATTAACATTACTAAATAGTGCACGTATCACAACTGGAAAAAGGAATATGAATATTCATCGATCACTTTGTTTTATTATTCCGAAAACAACATATTGTGGTGTGCTATTGTGTTTTGCACAGTCCGCTGTTTTCACAATTCACGAATTTCGCCCTTTAAGTGAAATTATGAAGTTACAATTCAACCAATTTCAAGTATTTCAATTCAATATATTGTTTTGTAGTTAGCGATGCGGAAACATAGAAAGACTAAATAAAAAGACGATAATGTGAATAAGTCAGAACATAAGCCACGGCCGACTGAAATCCATCTAGTAGTAGAAGTGGCATAGAATAAGAACAATGGAAGAATTATTTTTCTAATATTCCCTCGATAATTATTTTAAATCCGCAGGCATGAAAGGAGCGATCAATCATAGAACATTTACAGATGACGGAGGTCAAGACAACAGTTAATTATTTCCGTGTTACAGTTTTAAGCTGAGGCATCACAACAATAATGAGCATTTTTGACTAATACACGAGTTTTCATAAACCTGGTAAATTCAAAGTAGTCCCTATTCAACGGTAGACCTCGCAGCGAATTAAATACTCCATTTCAATCGATTCCAATTTCTATGTAATTTTATATTCGTGGTTTCATTGCATATTTCAATGTAAACACAGGGAACTATCGCCAAGCGAGTAAAAAACAGCTGACTATTGCCAAGCAAATCAGAATCAAGGGTGCGACTCATCGAATTACCCCTTCACAGTCGAGGGCGAGATCGGGACCAATTCCCTGCCCAGCGGCGACAAACGGTGGTCCGTAATCGTTCGGGCCGAGAACCGAGTCGCCTTACCGCCCGCCGACTCAAGGTACGTAATTGCTAAGAGAGGACTCATTCTATAATCGCCCAAAAGAGAACTCTCGCCCTAAGACTAGTGATCCGTAATAACCCCCAGGATTCAACGATCTGCGATTTTGAAGAAAATACGTAAGTAGAAATACGGGAAACCAATTGTCTTTCTTTACGAATTCGTGGCCGACTGAGAGGGTGAATGCAGTGTTGGAAAATCGTGACCGGTAGAAGCTTTTGGAAATGATGACTAGAGTCATTCCAGAAGTAGTAGCCTATCTATGCCATTGAGGCCATTACTCAACAGGAGCAATGAAGGATAAAACACGCAGATAGTCGAGAGGGTAGCGACAAAAATAGAAAACGCATAGTTGAACAGGGGGCACATTTTCGGTGACAAACCGCGACGTGAGAATAGCACGGAATAGGTCAAAGAAATGAGATATGTCACTAAAATCTATTATTAGGTGAAAGAAACCTTGAATATGGTTAAGACATAAAATTTTATTTCCTGTTGAGTAAAATCAGACCAATGGCTGAGAACTTCAACCGCTACATTGATGATAGACTCTGTTCTCGAAAACAGGGATTTTTCATTATATTTGTCTTCAAATACATTAGCCCCAAAACCAAGGTTTTTAACATTTGATAAGATAAAAATTTTCTGTTGAGTGAACTGTCAACCGCATCCACAATTTGGAGGCATTAATTGGCGTAAAAAGTAAATAATGCCAGGTTTTGTTGGAAGAAGCTTTAGACGAGGAAAAGGATATGACCTGATGAGGAAATCGAGGAGGATAAAAAATTGGGAAAAACGAGAGAAGGGAAAAACAAATGGAATACCAGGTACTAGCTGGATCAAAATGTTGTGAATCTCAGATGGAATGGTAAGGAATATTAAGAATAAGAGAGTGAAGACAAGTAAATATCATGGAACGCAAAAGTATGAAAGAATGTGTCAAGAAAAAATAAAACAAAGGAGGTGAGGTGTAAGGAACAACGATAAGACATGGAAAAACTATTATATGGTAGAGGATAAGAAATAGTTATATGTTACCAGGAAACAAGAAAGATAAAACGGTTGAAAACAGTAAAGATGAGATATGAAAATATTATTAGAGGCAGAAAAGATTCAGATTAAGGGGAAAAATAATTCGTGGCTAAATCTAAGCCGAGGAATATTAGACTGTGAGGTGGAAAAGGCATTCGAAAATAAGGGTGAAAAGCATCTAGTATAGTAGAATACTAATGAAAATATTCAGCCGTGTATACAGAGAGTGAGACTACCTTGCCAAGCCGCCTACCGCGGCAGTCTCACCTGATGGTTCGTCTGTTCTATCCTCAGGTAGCGAGGCAAGGGTGAGAATCAAGTTCCGTAAGTTAGTGTAAGTTACTGCCCGGTGTGAAACGTGCAATCCTCGTGCGCATATTGCAGCAGTCAGATGTCCCATCACCTCTCTATGCGTTACACCGGGGAGTGACGAGTCCCGCTCGATCTCGCGACTGGGCTAACGAGAGGGTGAGCTTACGGAAGTGAGAACCCACGACGGGAGACAAGCGAGAGAAGCTTTCCTCTAGTCATTCGCCAACAGCTGAAATGTCATCGGACCCTCAGAGTTACTCTTGAAATCGGACCTGCCATGAGTCACCAGCGACCAGACTACCAAAAGGGGCGTGGCCTGAGATAGAGGCGGGGTCAGCCGTCGCGCTTGGCGTAGTGGTTTCTCTTTCTGCTGCCAGGGCGCAGCACCTAAAGGTCGTTGTTTAACTAAATGTTTGACCTTCGGTGATACCAAAACAATAAGATCTATATCATTATTATTTTCTTAAACGAATATTTGGTAACATTCCCGAGGTACTGACAATACTGTTTTTTGAAAATTTTCGTTAATTTCGTTGTAATACAATAACAAAATAAAAGTTATAAACAATTATGAAAAATTAATATTTTCAGTGGGTAAAAAACTGTTTAGTCTATATTCCTACGAAGTTTCATGTTGATAGATTATAAAGTTGAATCGTCACCGCCGCTCAAAAATTTTAACCCGGTATGGCACACTCTTAATGCTGGTGAATGGGAGCTCTGTTAAAAATGTCCAATCTGATAAATCTATTCCCCCGGAGACTTTCGGATAGTCGTGATAAGGTAAGACAATTTCTCGTTGCCAGGATATCTAACGATATCACTGAATATGATCTGGAAAGGTTGGAATTTGATTTTATACTCATGCTGAATGATATGTCTTGTAATCAAAAGGTATAACTTGGTTGTACTTAGATTACGTGTGTTTGCAAAGGGTTTCTGACCTCTGGAACGAGGTAAAATTCTTCAAGTCAGAAGCTCTTGTAATCTCTTGAACCTCTGGCATTGGGAGTAAAGCCTTTTACGTTTGAGAGATTACACCATGAGTGCCATTATCGAATTTCAAGGATGGCGGATATATAGCACAGGAATTGGCTATCATTAATATGCTTGAGACCTCGCACACGGGGAAGGGGGAATATGGGAGGGTTTGAGGTGCGCGAGCAAATACGGGAAAAGGTAGGGGACGTGTGGGTGGTCCCGGGCACCTGGGTCGGGATGGTCAGGGACTAAAGAAAATGGGTGAGGGGAAAGCTTGGCGAACCTTTCGATGACTGGAGTGCTTGAAAGAAAGAGAGATTTTGACACAAGTCCTTTGTTGGACACATATTGAATGAAATCAAAAGAGAACGAAACACATGTAATGGTACACAAGATCGCCCACTCTCAATGGTATTGGCGGAAACTGATCAATGACAATTAATAAAAGGAATAGTTAAACAAACACGAAAAATCAGCGAACGAAATAACTTCCTGCTGATCGGTTCATTGACCGATCTCTCCACGAGGTGTTAACATCTTCAAAACCTGTCGACAATCCGTCCATGTCGGACACACTCAAAAGTGAAACACGACACACACGCAATCACACATCGGGAAAATGGGAGGGGGGGATCGGAATGAAAGAAAGACGGCTCTTCGTCACTGTCTCTTCTATACTCGAGGGTGGGGGATGATTTGGGGTCCGTGAACAACACTGATGAGGGACTCTCAGTCGAGATCTTCTTTACTTGGGGACATAGTTCGGGGTATGGTAGTTTTACTCCTCTGGCTCTCTGTCACTGCTTAATCCCTCTGGTGTCTCTCTGGGGTTGTTACGCCTTCCGCTGTCTCCTTGGCTGAGAGAATTTCCAATGGAGTGCGTGGGGTCACCTTCCATTGGCGACTGAAAAACTCCCGGTCGATCTCCTATTTCCGCCCAGCCCGCTTTCTTCTCTGGTCCAATATTCTCTCTAGGCCACTCCCTCCTCTTTGTCGCACACTCCCGGACAGGCGTTCGCCGCGAGAAAGACGTCCAGAGCCCAGGTCAGTAGAGGCTAGCAGCATTACAGGCTAACGGGTGGCTTGCGCACTGGCGTTATATACCCTCTGAGGGGTGGTTTTCTGGGGGGTGAAGTGGGGAGAGTATGGGGAAGGGTCATGCTCCTTCGCACCATCGCTGGGGAGGGGCGGGGGTTTCTTCTATACTTAGTGGGGGGGGGGGGGGAACTTGGATTCCGTACACCGCCGAAATGTGTCCTTGTTCTCGGTGGGGGGAAAGGGGAGGGGTCGCTTTTCTTTCTTCTCGAAGCACTCAAGGACACACAGGAGGAAGCACGGGGTCGGAACACGGGGAATCGGGGGTGTGGGGGGGGGGGGGGATGAATCACACTCTTCACACACATGTTCCACTTGAACAAACATACCTTAAGTCAAACAAAATTAAGCACTCCTTCCCTCAAGCGTATCCATACTACTCCTACTATGTTACCGGCCAAACGGCATCGGTTACAATATGCATGCGAGATGTTGCAATACGTGGCTTTTCAAATCGCCAGCAAGATTGCTGTACGTGAGAGACTCGTCTTGGTTGAAGAACAACTATCATGGCTTGAATGAATTCTATGGGGACGTAGATTATTCGGAACTGGAGAGTATATTATTTGAATATACAAAGGAATATCAGTGTTTATTCACAAAAGGTGCTCAAAAGGCATCCTTCTTGACCAGTCTCCTTCCCAAAGGAATATGTGTGGGTAACTTGGTTGTCCTTCACTTAAGAAATCAACAACAAACGAAGACTGTTTAATTAAGTCACATTCCCCAAATAATCTGCAATGTGCTAGAAAAAATTGTCACAGCTAGCAGATGGGTGTACACAAAATAAAATATGTTAAAAAATGAAATAAATTTGTAAAACCTATATGCTATATGTTTTATTTATTGAACAAACCTTCCTCTTAATATTAAGGAAAAGGTATTGAGAAATGATAGCTAGATGAGAAGGTTTGATTTTTTTATATAGAATAAAGTAAATTCAGTTGGTAGAACATTCAGTATAAATATATAAGTTTCCAAATGCTATCCTCGTTCATCGTAAACATTAAATAGTCGATTCGTGACTTTTTCCCAGTTGTAAATGTCACAGGTGGGGTGAAATCAAATTTGTCACCATCTGTTGATACTCTGTCACCTTTTGAAATAAACTCAGATTCCCTCTTCACGATTACATTCGGATAGGCGATGTTCTTCATCTTCTTAATATCGAAGACGTGACACGTAATGGATGGGTCTTGTCTCTCAGCCTTCTCCACCTTATCCCCCTCGAGTTTCAGCTGCTTGATCGTGGACACGTTGAAACGTTCCACTTCATCTGTTTCAGGATTTTCAAACCCTGAGAATACTACACTTTTCCCACGATATTTATGGATTTGCTCATATATTTGAACACTCTATAGCATCTTTCCTGGAATTCTATGCTGAGATTAAGATCGTTCTCTTCGTTGTTGCCCAGTAGCGGTAATGGGAGGAGCACTTCATATATGTTGTTCACTTTACCCTTGAATTTGCGAACAATGAGTTGATGCTTCCCACCAAGCTCAGCTTTCACGGAGAGTAAGGGAGACATACTTACGTGTCGAGTATTTTTGTTATTTCGATTAGCGAATATTATATATCGCTTCGATTTAACGCGCTTTTACACTGTCTGAGAAGATGGGAGGGGGGCGTAAAGAACGATCGCAATGTTGCAAGCGGATGCAGCTGTGGGAAGGAATGACGTTCTCCAAGGGCAGGTGTCTCTCCTCGACACGTGTACGAATACTGGAAGGGTGGTATGCGTCTCCTCCACACGTGCGCGAAAAGTGGAAGTGGGTCAGGAGTCTCCAATTTTCAAGGGCGATCCTGCGCCCAGACATACGAACTGAACACTACTCTCGGGACGGTTGGGCTGGGAGCGAGTGCGTTGTTTGGAATGTGCAAGTGAGGAATCCAGAGATTGTAACCACAGTAATACAGTCCACTTGTTTACTTAAAACTCATTTAGTTGTTTCATTTGCTACCGAACAGCATGCTATAGAGTATTTGCGTAAGTGAGGTATTTTGCTGAAATTTATTGTAGCGAGTAATCATTGCTTTCGAAACGCCACGTTCAAAATTCCAAGGTATAGTTCCAACTAATTAATTTAAGAAATAACTTTAATATGCATTGTTTTAGCATCGAAAATGCCTAGGTCGTAACGCCCAAGAATTGGTTCTTCGTAGTATGACGTCATCTCCCATACTAGCAGTAGCAAAATAGCCTAGCTTCACATTGAGGGTGAAAATATTCTTAGCCTTTTTGAAGTTATTTTTCGTTATTAGACGCAAAACTGAGTTTGTGTTCATGGAAGTTGGATTCACAGACGCAAATTCGAACAATCCTCCGCTCGTGGACGCGATAACGGACGGACATTTGCTGTGCAAAAACACAGACTATGTTGGATGTGAGCAGCGAGGCGTAAAATTATCACGGTCGACGTATTATTTTCTTTCTTGCGGTATATTATGTAGTAAACCACGAATTATGCCTTCCGTTATGTATTCGCCATAATAAAGCCTTAAATTAAATTTAAAGCTTTATTACGGCTTATATAATGCAAAATTTAATTAAATTAAAGGCTAAGCTCTACTAAATAACTAATTAAGCTTTTCTGAACAGCGCACTGTTAAACCTTGAGGTAGATGTAATAGAGTAATACCGCATGACGTGAATGACATTCATTTCAATTTAATTTATTAATTATGGAATAGTTCTTGCTTTTGTGACTACCGATGAACGAAGTTCATATCCTTCATTTTCGTATTTTACAGGAAGTGGCCTGTGTTTTATTTAAGAAACCCTTCGTTTTAGTTAAAAATTAATGAGTTTTACAGAGTTGTGATCACTAAATGTATAACTCACATTTCCCCGTAGGTTTAAACTTCCCTTTTTCATAAGTATTAGGAAACTTCTACATTTATAATCATTTAGCACTAAAGGAAAGGGAATCAACTTTAAAAGAGGAATAAGGAGAGCGCGTTTGAATACTATCAGAAATCGGTAACGGTAGTGAGTTATCACAGTCGATGTCCTGTTGGTGCCTAACTGGAGTGGATGCATCTTCATTTGGAGGGAAGTCCAAACTACTCTACTGCTATCGTAAGTGATGTGCTGGCATTGGAAACAGTGCTAAGTAGTCCTATCACCTTCCTCTTCTTAAACAGGCCTCTCAGCAAAAGGCACATTTGAAGGCCTAGACTAGCACTCAAACACATGAGGAACAACACTTTTTTTATTCGGAGCAGGCCACCCATTATTTCCCATCTCATATAATTGTCAGCATCATCTTCCAACTGAAAATGGAATAATATATATTTAACAAACGAAATGTAACTACTTTTCCCCAAGTCTTAGCCGTCGTCACTATCTTAATATAAATTATATCAATAGGCAAATATCGCACATCTGTATCAAATAAATAGATATTATCCTTATGTTTAGAAAAACAAATGAACTACTTTAAGTATGAGAATGATTTAGTAATAAAACATTATGATCCGTTTAAATATGACATAATTAACCATTTGAACATGACATTAATTGTAATGATATCATAATGGTAGTAATACGGTATTTTGAACCGCTTAAAAAGGAAAAGATATAATGCAAACAGTTAAAAAATGACTAGTAAAAGATATACGACCTAATAATCGTAATATAACATAATAAGCCGCTTAAATACGGCATACGAAACCCAAATAAAACCAGCGGTCCAAACGATACTGATCAGTTTAATCAGCCCCAATAATATTTTCACGAACGAGTAAATTGCCTTAAATGCTCCGCAGTTTCAATTAGAACAGCAAAAGTGTAGCACAAAAAGTTTATAATTACAGTTTAAGCAATGTATCACCTAACAACGAATTGTGTAACACAATTATGTCTATAAAATTAATAACAACTTATTTCTAAAGTAAATTTGCTACACTTACGTTGAAGTGATCAGCACCACAGTGCAGATGAGATGATCCAGAAATGACATGGTTTTCAGTTATCTTTGAGCGGAAATTAACCAGTTTCTTATTCCTAAAAGATTATCTGGAGCGTTTACGAAAATCTTTTCGGGTGTTGTCACTCTCGAACTCCTAATACAGCGAAACGAGGCCTCATCATCTCTCATCTTTTTAGCTGTAATTTCATTGCTAGAATAACTGCCTTCTTCCATTGCAATGTATATCAAACAGCAACAGAAATCGTCCCAATAACATTATCAGGATTAACATCAAAACAGTCGCACGCCAAGGCTACAAAGTCACACTATCTCCAAATCAACAAATGGTCGAGAATGGGAGATGACATCAGAGCCCACTAAACATGGCGGACCAGTGTTTCGGCGCAAGTTCTATATTATTACTTTGTTTGAAGATAAAACATTAACGATAAGCCTATCAAACGTCAGAATGAAAATTTAGTGTATGGAGTATCGATAGATTTTTTGACGTCGCTTCCCCAATGTATTCAAATTATTTGAATGAAATCTTTTTTCATACTTTGTTATTGAATACATACGATGGTCCAAGCAATAGCAGATAAGTTCAAGTCAGGGTGAGAGGGAATTGCTACACGGGGAGGAATGGAATAATAATATATTTATTAGCTCACATGCTAGAAGTGTCAACACATCTTCGTCGAAATCACAAATAAAAGAGACATCACAGTAGTAGGTAGTAGTCAGCTGACGTGTAAGAGTTCGTTTCTTTGGGAGGCAATCTTATGAAAGTGACCGTTGACGGAAGTAAAAGTGACCCTGACAAAGAAACAGTGATGTGAATAATGGCTTTCGTTCGTTTGAAAATACATTGGAATGAAGTGAACACACTGCTCACTCGTAATGGCGATCGACCGCTCCCGCTGCAACATCGGCCGAAGTATTTCAATAAGAACCAGATCAACATGTGGGGACAGGCGAAATAAATTAATAAACTGCTCGCGAGCAGTATATTAATTTATTTCGCCTGTCCAACGCGTTGTCCAGCTCAAAAGGGTTGTGGGCTTCCCTCCACTCTAGTCTCCCGGCACGATCGTCGACGTTCAAGTCTACTTTCTACGTATTAAATAAACATTTGATCTAAGGCAAGATATCCCTCTGCCATTTTTTCGGCTGCAGCCGTCAATCATGATAATTAAAAAACACCGCCACTCTGATGTAAAATGCATTACTTATAATCTAGCGATAAAACCTCTACCGTAAAACATTCAAATATATCAAACTGCAATTCCATATAAATATAGTAATGGAAGTAAAAATATACTTAGTAAATAGAAGAGTAAAATAAAACTATTTTATTTAATAAAGGTAAGACGAACTTAAATCACTTCTCACTCCCCGCACTTTGGACACTATAAAGCAAAATTGCTTTGGATGAGCTAATTTTGCAAATTAAGGACGAATATTACTTAAGTGCGAATTATATCGTTAAGATTGTAACTTAATGCTAATATGAAAATGCAAATAAAGGACGATCACAGTTCTCAGAAAAACTACCAATTTGCACAAGTCAATTCATCAAAACCACGCTCGTAGATAATCAAAACATACGTCCGTCGCTAGGCGTAGACCTATCTTTCACTGTTTTTACCCAACATGCAGTTGGCGAAGAGACGAAATGCATGTCGGTAAGGCCTAGCGAGGGTTTGGAAATCGTCGGTAGGTTCACTCGTCGTTGCCGACAAGTGTCGGTAGAATGCGTCACCGGAATCGCTCTTACCGATTTTTGTCGGTCGGGGGCAAGGTTAGTATTCTATCACCTAGGGTCGGGGGAGTTAGCGACACCGATAGGTACGCTAGGATGTAGAGAATGCCGCCCGTGTGATTGTTAACGTTGCAGCAAATTTAGTCGTATTACAGTAGATTTTTACCAAATAATATCAGGCAGCCTAACGATCAACATAAAAAAATTGCTCTTAGGAAATGAAAAAAAAACTAGTAAGAATGTCTCATTCCTGGGGCGGAATTCTGTACACACCTAACGACACCTATCGGTATCGGTGGCTACCGACGGTCGTCGCTTGCACCGATGGTCGAGCTAATCTGCACCCGCTTCCTACCGACAGTCGTCGGTGCAAGCGATCTAACTCTGACGTCAAGCATTTGTCGGTAAGGAAGCGGCACCTGCGCGAGGCTACAAGTTTTGACCAATGATATATTTTTGACTCAAACAGGAAAAAGTGCACCATCGCAATGCGAGATATTTCATCGGAACTTAGCGCAGTAATGTTATTTGAAATCAGCAGTGGACTTGACGTGGATCATTTGTGATTCACATTCATTCAAGGATCAAGGATCGTAAGGTAGAAGAGAAGTTGATACCCAAGGCAGGATGTAAGGTGGGATTAATTGAAACTCAGGGGAATGCATGTAATTTGAATGAAATCTTTATTCATACTTTGTTATTAATTCCGTACTGTGAAATTGGGTACGATTTTACGATCGAGAAATAACACACGTCTATATGGTTCAGATGGACTGTATTCAAGTGCCATTAACTAAGCCAACAATTACATATCCAAGTTACTATACGTACACAAACAAGATTAAATTCAGAGTATTTGGGCAATATTATAAAACGTACGTACGATGGTCCAAACAATAGTCGAGAAGTTCAAGTCAGGTCGAGGGGGAATTGCTACATGGAGGAGGAATGTAATAATAATATATTTATTAGATTACATGGTAGAATTGTGTACACATCTTCGTCGAAATTACAAATTAAAGAGACATCACAGTAAGTAGTAGGCAGCAGTCAGCTAACGTGTAAGTTTGTTTTGTAAGCAACATTTGTTTTTATGGGAGGCAATCTTAAGAATTAGAAACACTAATTGGTACGGAAGTAAAAGTGACCCTGACAAAGAAACAGAGAAGTGAATAATGACTTTCGTTCGTTTGAAAATACATTGGAATGAACTGAACACACTGCTCACTCGCAATGGCGATCGGCCGCTCCCGCTGCAATATCGGCCGAAGTTTTTCAATAAGAACCAAATCAACATGTGGGGAGAGGCGAAATAAATTGATGAACTCCTCGTCCAGCTCAAACGGGTCGTGGGCTTCCCTCCACTCTCGTCCCGGCACGATCGTCGACGTTCGAGTCTACTTTCTACGTATTACATAAACATTTGATCTAAAGCAAGATATCCCTCTGCCATTCTTTCGGCTGATAATTAAAAAACACCAACCACTGATGTAAAATGCATTACTAGTCTAGCGATATGGTCTCTACCGTCAAACATTTAAATATATCAAACTGAAATTGCATATAAATATTATAGTAATTGAAGTAAACCTATACTTAGTAAATAGGGAATAATAAATAAAACTGTATTTTTATTTAATGAAGGGTAGAAGAACTTAAATCACCTCCTCTCACTCTCCGCACTTTGGACACTTTAAAGCTTTAAAGTTTGCTAGCAAACTTGTTTTGGATGCGCTAATTTTGCAAATTAAGGACGAATATAACTAAACGCGAATTATATCGTTAAGATTGTAACTTAATGCTAATGTGGAAATGCAAATACGATCTCAATTCTCTGAAAACCTACCAATATGCGCAAGTCAATTCATCAAAACCAAGCTCGTAGATAATCAAAACATACGTCCGTCGCTATGCGTAGACGGATCTTTCACTGTTTTTACCCAGCATGCAGTTGGCGAAGAGACGAAATACATGAGGTCTATAGCGCGTTCCACATTTAGTTGACAGTATGGAGCTTATGGGGAACGCTGTTGCCAAGCTTCCGCTCCGTGGGCGGCATCCTGACAGCATAGGCAACCACCCATAACTCCGCAGAAAAATTATTTAGTTTCAAAAAAGTGTTAAATTTTGCACATAATAAGGCGCACGAGGATGACATTTTGCGATGTAAAGGTTACATGAATTACCGGAATATAAAGTAAACATTTTGTTTACAAAATACCGTATTTTTTTAATGTAAGTGACCGCTGAGCTGAATAATAAATGGAATTTTTTTGATTGCTTAACGCTTCATTGTAAGTTTCATTCACCTCCCTTGTCGGCAATTCACAGCATTATTAATGCAATGGGTTTCAAAAGTAAAGACGTTTACGTAAATATGAAGGTTATGGCTCGATTTTCTTCGAGAATGCCGAGAAAAGGTGGGGCATTGCCATTCCTGGACAAGGAAAAATTTTCCGATAGTGCCACGAGAGATTTGTAGGTGAGAAAAACTTATGTCAATGGTCGCCAGGAGGGATTGCCAATTTACTCTCCCCTATTTGCTTGAGGCACTGAACGGTGAGAAGGGATCACTTTAGGGAACTTCAAGGGCCAGTGCTTTTGGAGCTCTTGAGTAAGAGAAATGAAAATTTTAATTTCTTTTAGCGGCTTGATCACCATATTTTGTAGAGAAATTTCGACCTTCTCATTTGAGCGAATCCGTTTTTCTCATTATAATAAATTTTTAATGTGATGATAAAATATACCACATCCCGTAAACTTCCCGTTCCCTCGCCACAACCGCTATACGAATCACACTTCGTTATTTATCCAGACTGGATCACTGGACGCCGTCTCTCCCTCCTCCTTTCGAGGTTCCCCTTCTGCTTGCACCCCCCGCAAGCTCCCCCCTTAGACACATCCCCGTTCATTGTCCCACGAGTACCCGGGCTTGACGCCAATTGCCAATGTCCTTTTACGTGTCTTTCGAATTTTCAAAATATCCCACTACCCACCTTCGAAATTCCATTTTTGAAATGATTCCAGCAGGAAACATTTTCGGGTTTGCTCAATAACCTAATACTTTTTGTAATTGGCTTTCGATTCTGTGATTTACCAACAAAATTTTAACTTCTTCTTAAAGTAGAGACGCAATTAACATACCAACAAGGAAATGATAATAAATATGCAGAAAAATGCTTGCTACGTGCTCCGAGACTGCGATGAGTAATTAATTAATCATTTTCTGACAACAGCAGCAAAGAAATTTTATATTCACTTTAACGGAAAGACTCCAGGTAATCGTTCTGGTGACGATTGGATTTGTTTGAACGTTTTAAAAATTTACCGATCCAATAATATACGCGCGCTCATCTATTTAGTAGTACCCTGCGAGCCACCTCAAGAGCGTATGGCAGGGGGTGGGTTCTCGCCGACAAAGTTCTTGAGTTTGCTGATTCTCATTTGGGAAGAGGTTTATTGAAACGCTAGATGCCGTAAATAAATTTACAAAAATAATAAATATACCTTATGGAGTACAAGTCGGCATTTTCAATGCCAAAATATAGTTTTTCTGAGCAGTAAAATCATATGAACGTTCCAATCCGTGGAAAAATTTTCCTCAAAATAATATTTAAATATAAAATAATTTATTTCCTCCATACCTTTCCACTCATGAATCCGATAGACTTTCAACTCCCTCCATGTAACGCGATGTGCTCGGCTGTGGTTCTGGTTCGTCTTCGACTGAGGGTGACGTCGATTGAGATGATGACGACGACGTCAGGCGAATTATCAACTCTTCTATGTCATCCTGCAAATTGTCTGCATGCCACATGTCTTCTTCCACTTTCTTGACGTGCTCAACATAGTTTTTCCAATTTTCTGGGGTGACGATATCAAAGCTTTCGGCTTTGAGTCTTTCCACCTCCTTCTTCTTAAACGTCGAATTTTTCATTCCCACGTAGTGCTTTACTTGGGCCCAAACCATTTCAATCGGATTCAACTCACAATGATATGGTGGTAGTCTTAGAACTGTGCAACCGTATGTCTTTGCTATTTCCTCAATCCGAAATTTCTCAAAATTTTCCCGTACTTGATTAACCAAAAATAAAAGGTCTCTTTTCAAGCTGTCCTCATTGAAGTTAATTATTTTACTTATCAACCACTCTTTGATGCAATCTTTTCTCCAACTTGTAGAAGGCAAGGATTCTAATTTCCTGGAGTGATAAGACGCATTATCGACAACTATCACAGAGCCTTTGGGTACATTCGAGAGAAGTGAGTTTTGAAACCAACTCTCATAACACTCTCCATCAACTTCATCATGCTCATCCATAGTGTTCTTCTTGCAAAGAAAGAAGCGCGCAGCACCTTTTATGAACCCATTTTCGGTTCCTGCATGAATTATGGCATAACGTCCTCCTCGGGAGGTGGGTGCCTTCAAACCAGTACTCAGACCAGCAAGGAAAGCCTGATGAGGTGTTTTTATTTCTTTATCGCGCCAAGCCATGTTTATCGTCTGTCCAACATTGATCCACGTCTCATCTGTGTACACAATATCCCTTCGCTCACGGCGATATTTTTTCAACAGTCTCAAATAATTATGACGCCAACGAATAATATCGTCTCTTTCAATAAGAATGCTTCGTCTGCCCCTGCGTTCATATACGAAGCCTATGTCAAGAAGAAGACGGTATAACGTGGTCCTCTTGAAATTAGGAAGATCCTTATCTAAATTTACAGAATTAAGAATAGTTTTTAGAGTCGGAGGAATATTTTTCATGAATGATTCATGAACTTTCCTTCGAACTCCCGATCTTACGAAATCATCGTACATCACTGATCTCGCATTCTTATACGGTTGATTAATTTTTTTCGTTTTCGAAGGAGTAACCAATGCACCGCGGCATGCTTCCTTTCCTACCCTGTAGATAGTAGACTGTGAGCACCCAGTGGCTTTCGAAGTTTCTTTGCAGGATTCAGCAACATTGAGCGATTGGTTGAAATATTTGAAAACATTAAACACCATCTCTCTTTCACGGCTTCTCAACTTCTCCCCTTTCCTCCTCCTCTTCGTTTCGGACATTGAGATAGCACACTATTGGAAACAAATTGAACTGGACAATCTGGAGGACACTCCACAGCACTGTTGAAATATTTTGCACACCACACACCACTTGTTCACGCACAGAAACCTGACGAGATACTAAATCCCCTGCCCTTTCTATGCCTGGTCCCTAACACCGAAGGGTCGCTTCTAAAGCAGATGTTTTATGGCACCTTCTTAACGGAACTTCCGGAAATACCCAATACACAGTCAAAGGATGAGAATAGGATAAGAATATCCCTCGCACAAATCCATTCGTATTTTCTGCCGAAAGGCACGTAAGACCTCTTTTTCCTTCGCTGTCAAAATTTTTGCTGAATACTTCAGTGTTTATATATTTTCATCAGGCAAGTTCTTGAAACTAATATATATATCGAATGAAATATATTACTATTGCTTTTACTAAATGCTAAAAACAAAAAACGATATCTTTTTTATCAAAGAGGCACGAGTAATTAAAGTATCAAGCTCATTCTCCGACGGAGAATCTTCCTTCCACGCGATAGGTTAGCTGGCGGGACAGAGCGAGCGGCGGAATTACGGCGCGTGGAAAATATTTGGCGAAATCAAAAATTCATAACTCCCTTTGTATTCAAGATAGAGTTACGATTCTTTCACCAAAAACAAATATAAAGTTTCATCTAAATAATATACGCAGCATGTATGGATCTATATCGTGAAATACGAAAGTTAGTAGGCGACCACTTTTTACGTCGCAAAATTCAAAATATTTTGTCCAAAAGTTATTATAATCAATATAACAACGTTGAAACTAAGTTAAAAACAAATAAGAGCTAAACGATATGGAGGAAAACGTATAAAAAACTTTTATTTAAAGTTTTAACTTAATACTGTGAACCGTTTGTCTGCAACTGGGTGAGGAACATGAAATCAGAAGCGCGCCGTTACTGACGGAAATTCAAGGAAATATTTTTTATAATATTTAATTTAAAAGATATCGAATAATTATTGCAACCACTAAATGTAGCATCTTTTTCCGCTTCAGGAAATGTCTTTTTCTATTCCATAGCATCATATTAATTTTCCTGCTGTTAACGTCTTTCCTGGCAACGTCGCACCTCCGGCCTTATGGAGATTTACATGGGAATCGAATCTCCATAAGAGCCCATACTGTCAACTAAATGTGGAACGCTCTATAGCGTGGGTTTGGATATCGTCGGTAGGCTCACTCGTCGTTACCGACAAGTATCGGTAAAATTAACGACAAGTATCGGTAGAATGTGTCACCGGAATCGCTCTTACCGACATTTGTCGGTCGGGGTAGTTAGCGACACCGATAGGTGTCGCTCGGATGTACAGAATGCCGATAGTAGGCCTCTAGAAATATAAAAAAATAATAAAGTGATAGTAGGCCTCTAGAAAGTGGCTTTCTCGAATATCGCATGAAGTGCTTGGCATCTTATCTCATTATTTCCTTCTTTCTTCCAGGGTTCTGCGATGAGAGAATCCTTGTTTCTATTAATAAGTACTGTATATTGGTAGAAATATTTAATGCACCATTAATTATTGTCCTAAATAAAATATGCAACATTCATTTAGGTTACGCCAATGGATTTTTGAATGGTCATTTTTATCACATAAGGTTTTTTATCACATCAATTTCCATGCCTAGGGGTTTTCCGCAACTCGATAGCATCCACTATCGACGTCGCTATCTCGGTAGCTTAACAAAAGAGTCGGCTATCGACAATTCGCTTTCTGTATGAACAATTGTTTTTATTATCTTTGAAGCCCAAGTCCACTTCTATTGCAGTTGAAGCTGAATGTTGACCCTGCGTAGATGGAGTGAGTTCTATGCCTCTACATTTAAACCAAAAAAAACGATAAAAGAGTAAAGAATATGGCAAAATATAGAATACGACACGTTGAATTCAAATCGAGCGGGTCTTCTTTAGTTACGCCACCAGCACCATCTATAAGTGTAGTGGGTAAACAGTACCCCCGTTCTAAGATTATAACGGTTGATTCGGTTCTCCATGTTCTGTACCACTCATTTACGATAGTCAACTGTTTCAGTTATGGCAGATACTGGAGGCACGGACATCAATTGTTAATTGATCCTTTGCTGTAAACGAAGAATTCAGAGAAAATAAATACCCCGCCCTTCGCTGAAATCAGCAGAGAACAGACCCATGCAAAAACTATACGCGTGTTCAAATAACTAGATACCCACTTCCATTACTAGAAGATGCACAAGGAAATAGTTAGTGAATCTGGAAATCCACGAGATGATAGCGAGTCATCTACTCCAAAATTTAAGGTATACTGAATTTCAAATAATTGTATAGAAAAACTGAATTCCAAATTACCAAATACACTTCGATATTTCTCAGCCTGTTATATCCGTAAAACCGGACACACCAGGAAAATTGAAACTTCGCAGCTGGCTGAACAAAAATATGAAAATAGAAATGACAGATGGTAGAGTCTTAATTGGAATTTTCCTCTGCACTGACCGGAATTGCAATATAATACTAGGGTCCTGCAGTGAATACTTGAAGCCCGAAGGTAATTTACAAGCATGTAGACGTCAACTGAACAGGTTACTTATTTGTGAAATTAAATAAGTGTGTTTCTCATTTAGATGGCGGAAGTATGGAAGAGCCAAGAGTATTAGGACTTGTGATGGTTCCTGGAAGACACATCGTTTCCATTAATCTGGATGATATATCAGAAGGAAGGTCATAGGCATTAGTCAGTAATTGTGAATTCTACAGTAATAACTGATTTAAATCATTTCCAGGCCTTTATTTTGTGAAACTACTCTAGAGGATATTTTGTCACATAACATGAAGGGACATTCTTTCCAATTTAGAGAGAATAGACTGCAAATCAATGCCTCTTTCCATACCCAAAAGTATTGTTATTTCCAACTTATATTTTATGGACATAAAGGTGTGGTATATCTCTGAATTTGCATGCAGCATCTCTCCTGAAAATAAGAACATAAATATTAGACCAAACATAGGGTGCGAGCAAGACGCAGTGGATAAAGCTTACTAACCTCTATCCCCCAATGACAGCAGAGTGGTCCCCATCTCAAACAAGGAAGAAATATCTGTCGGAAGAACACTTCTCATTTCCTGTAAGTCACATTTTCCAGATGTAATGATGTATTTCAAACTCTCCCCAGAAGTCATTGCTATTAAAACTTTCTCTGAAAAAATGTTTTCATTTACACATTCAAATGGGTTTTTTATATGCTGTGCCTTATTGCTCTCCAGTAGGGCATAGGATTTTAAGGTGCAGGATAATAAGTCCCAAAGGAATTTCACTGCCAATCTTGGAGGCAAAAATAACATGGTCTGAGTCAGAAGTAAGTTTATACATTTATGAGGGTTAATGCTTTGGACAGCACATAAAATGTTCAAATGGGTGGCAAAGCTTGATACAAACTTAGCTGTTTCTGTACGCACTTCCACATTTTCATCTTGGAGAAGCAAAATAGCTGTAGTTAGCAAAGATGAAATTATTTCCCCATCAATGTGGACCCGCGATTCATCATTTACTAATTCCTTCTGATATGAAATGATAAAAGGCAGAAAATACATAAGGTTTCTCACAGCTTGTACTCTAATTTCTTCCAAATTGTGAGGTAGACTTAATTCATGGATACCCCTGGCTATTTTAACTGCTAATGAATTTTGACCTCTGTGATCCATTCTGACTATCAAGCAAGAAATTGTGGAAAGGGCAGCTGATGAGCATCCAATCCCAAAATTAGAACTGGGAACAAATTTTTTGTAGAGTGCTTCTGTTTCATTCAATGGAAGAGTGATTGACGAATTCAAACATAACTGGTGCATGGAGAGTAAGCAATGCATTATCACCTGGATTGAAGTGCTTGAATTGCAAGCCTTGTGGAAGGAAAGGAACAATTCATTCCTTGCCTCCTGCGCCAAAGGGTCTTCCTCTAGCCTTTTGGTCAGTGATTCCAGAGCAGCTTCTAACAAGTACTCATTGACACGTAAGCACGTCTCGATTATAGGATTCAGGTTAGTATCAGGACATGTCAATACTGTGCACTTTAATGAGGCAGCTGCCCATAGCAACAATCCAGGGTGATGACTTGACTTCTGGTCAACTGTTTTCAACACATCATGTATTTCATTGTTCGTAAAACCTTGCATCTGGCACAACAAAGCCCTTGAGAAATAGTATTTGTCAGGAATACAAATGTTCCTTATCAGTCTTTCAATTTCCTCTAAATGACCTGTAGGCACTTTGAGTGAGTAACAATCAATTTCGAGCCTGTCCCTTAACGTTTTGATGCACAGTAACTTTCCATGCAGTTCATTTTCTGACGTTACACTTCCTTCTCTCAGCTCAGTGGTGAGAGACTCAATTTTTGAGAATATGCCGTGGAGTGGAGTGAAGGCAGACACGGCCTTTGCACTCGAGCAACGCACAGCCACGCTGGGGCTGGAGAGCAAGAGCGCAAACTGGGACTGGAATTCCAACAAGAGCTGCGTGAACGACTGCGCGCTGTGCATTTGAGTCAATCCCAACGTTAACCTGGAGCACAAACCTAAGACGGGAAGGAGAGATGGCGGTGCGACTGCCGACTTGGAAAATTCCGAGACTGACTGCTTGAGATTGGCGAGAACATGTGGCAAGAGCGTGGGATGGTGTGCGTTGAGCTCCTCCACGGTGACGCTGCTTCCTACAATGTCCTCCTCTTGTCCCTTCTTCTGACCAACAAGTTTTGGGACAACAGCTCCAAACAGTTGCAAGGCAGCATTTCTAATAAAATAGTCATCCAATCAGTCTCTCTGGCTTAGGAGTGCAAAAATTAAGATGGATGCATTCAATTACTCACCTGATGGCCCAAACTTCAGAGCTAAGGTTCTTGAAACAAGCCAATGTGATCTCAGTCATGTAAGGTGAAACGTATTGGTGCACTGAGGAATCTTGGACAATGGCTCTGAGAAAGTGCAAAGCTTGTGCCTGGGGAAGGTCAACGGTCTCGTCACGCTTGGAATCGGGTGAGAATTCCCTCCTTGCACACGACAGCAGCTTTGGAATGCTCATTGGAACAGTGTTCTGCAATTTCAAAAATAAAAAGTCACCATTAAGATTACAACTACCATACAAGATATACATTTTTGCTGGCATTGTCCACAAACATGCAGTGATTGAATGTGGTGCCGGGCATCAGACTCGGGAGACCCCTCCCACGGGTAGAATGTGGCTACCCCCACATAGGGGGAGACTTCACAAGAAGGGACCTCCTTACTCGGCCCAAAGCCCCTGCTCAATTGCCACTCCACCAAATTAATCTGCATTTCAATGCACTAATGCCTTACAATACACATAGTCCAACCACACCATGCCTCCCACCGACTCGGATTTTGGCGAAACTTGGTGCAATCCCTTCACCAGTGTCAGAAAAAAGCCCAATTTTTTTTTGCCCAGTCGAAGTACTTTTTCAGTTACAGCCTCTCTAACTTTAGCAGACTTCTGGATTTCTTCCATTAACGATGCACACTTCTCAAGGTGCACTGTTTTACTCAAAAAATGCTATCTCACCCATTTCTCAATTATTTCCCATGAAAATTTTCAATTATGACCACAAGGTTATGAGGACTTTGGAAAAAAATAATATGAGCCCCAGACTTTTCTTTTTAGCCTTGAATAAAATTCTTAAACACTGTCCTTGCAACATTTTTAGGCTAAAAACATGGTTAACAATGAATGCCATTATCACAAAAAGGGCCTCCATTAATCTTAATAAATTTTGGATCTTAATTATCGTAAAGGTATGTGCTTTCTTCCTCAGAAATAAAAATAATGGCTTCTTCATTCCTTCAAGCAAAATGTATACCATTTTAGTGCAACTTTCTTAAAAGGCCTGCTGGCACTCAGTTATTTTGACATTATTTATCAAAGTTGAGACCCTTACGAAACAATTGTGATGAAAAAAGTGTTTGATATTATAAATTCAAAATATAATGTTATTATGTGATTGCCCGGATGCATAGCGTTAGATCTGTGATTACCTACTTAGTCATGAATGAAACGCAAAAAGGTCAACCTATGCAGCTAGAGGTAAACTGCTCTCTCAATGACTTACAAGGTTGCAGATGTTACTTTTTATTGCTAATTTTAATTAATTATTAATTGAACTTAAAATTATCCAGGACTTTGTTTAAATATAGTAAAAGTAAAAAAGATTGTGTAATAAGAAATACTGGATTGAAGGATAATGATTCGGTCCACAAAAATTCAAATTTAAACTAGGCTTCACCATTACCATCCTTTTCTCAATGAACATTTGTTGTTGGCAATTCTGAACACAAATTCATGTAGTCGAAGTTATATTAGTTCATATTAAAAATAAATAAAGCTACTTATTAAAATTATGTCATTTGTAAAAAATTCAAACGTACAT
This sequence comes from Platycnemis pennipes, assembly GCA_933228895.1. Taxonomy (NCBI): domain Eukaryota; kingdom Metazoa; phylum Arthropoda; class Insecta; order Odonata; family Platycnemididae; genus Platycnemis; species Platycnemis pennipes. The sequence continues at coordinate 1,831,203 of OW121849.1, forward strand.
ACATGCATTACAATCTCTTATCATATGATTTACCCTGTCATTTGAGGTTTTCCTTCTCAATCAGCTGTGTTAGTTGAATCAGTATTTCTTTTTCAGGTCTCAAAAGTTCAATTCTTACATCCTAGTACAGTATCTTCAATTTGGGTCAATTTTTTCTCCATCAAAGCCATACATTCGGTGGTGAAGTGGTACTTTCGTCCAGCTTTGGTCTGGAGGTTTTCCATTTGATTTAAGAAAAGTGAAGATTGTAGAGAAGAAAGTGACAATGACGAAGATAACTGTGTGGATATAGCTCCAGATGAGGTAACTGGCTCACAAAAGGAAGATGCTATAGTAAAATTCAATTTATCTCTCACGGAGGTAGGTTGTTCTCCCCTAAAATTACATGCTCTTAGAGATCACCAAATACCCTCCTCCTATGGGAGCCATGTTAGAAAAGCTTCATGAAATACTCGCGGTAAAATTGGGCTAGAGCTTGAAGTAGACATTCCATAAAAAGAGGCTTAAGCAGTGAAGCTTATGGGAGAAAAAGCTGCCGACAGTGGCAATCTTTAGGAAATGATCAGAGAAAATTATTTAAGCATTTGTGAAAAGAAAAAGCAAGTACAACTACAGTGAAACCTGTTTACAACATAGATGAGGGGTCCGAATATTTACTTCGTAATAACCAAACTTTGTTATATGATGATATATTGTTTGACGGGGAATAGCCTTTACTTTGTTATAACCGGGACTTGGTAATAAATGGGTTTGAGATAAGTAAAGGGCTTGACTGTACTAACAAGCCCAGATTCCTTGGGGTGGAGTAGGAAAAGAATGAAAGGAACATATTCAATGTGTCAGGCTATTCTTTTTCTTAAGCGCAGAGAATTTATTCTGATGAAGCAATTTTGGCAGAATCAAATGCTACGTGTGGGAATAAACTTAAGCGTGAGATTATGGATTTGGTGAGGACGTTTTTTGTGAATGACAAACAATCAAGAATAATGCCGGGGATGAAAGATGTACTAAGCATAGGAAGAAAACAGTATGACAGGAAGTGAATGATATTGGGTAACCTACGTGAAATGCATTCAAATTTTAAGTGGGATCACCCCTATGTTAAGTTGGGTTTTTCCAAAAGTTGTGCCTTATGACCCAAACAGTGCATACTGGCAGTGGCACGCACACACTGTATGTGTGTGGGTGTACCATTTATCAGAACGTCATTTGAATGACTCATTAATCACCAATATTGGAATCATACTTGCTAAGTTGCTCCTTTGTGAGGAGGTAAAAAAGCAGTGCATGCTGAGACATTGTGGTTAATGTCCTCCTAGGAGAAGTTTAGAATATTTCTTCAAATCAAAATTTGAAGATTAATATGATAGTGGTAATGTAGAGTTTTCTCAATGGGCCTCGACTGATAGGATGCAGATGATAACAATTTCAAGTACAGACGATGATTTCACTGAAGAGCTGGCCAACAAGATGGAGAAACTGATCCCTCACTCCTTTGTAGCAAAATCATAGTCTTCTTCTTTTCAAAAAATGAAAGAAAATATGTCATCAGATACAGCAATAGTTTCAATGGACTTCAGCCTGAACTATTCCTTTATAATTCAAGATGAGGTTCAAGGACATTATTGGACTTCAGATGCATGCACTGTTCATACTGTCGTGATACATTGTAAGAACAGTACTAACATTAAAAAATTGTATCTCACTGTAAAATATCAGATGATTTAACTCATGACATGAGCATGATTTTTAAAATCCAGGAAACAGTTACTAAATTTCTCAAAAGCTTTGAAACATTAAATATTTCATTATTTTAGTGATGGCTGTGCAGCACAGCATAAAAATACAACAATTTTTTCAGCCTTTGTCTCCATGAGGAAGATTTTCAGTTAAATGCAGAGTGGTCATTCTTTACCACAAGCCATGGAAAAACAGAATGTGATCGAATCGGGGGTACTGTTAAATGACAGGGTCAAAAATAGAGGCACCAGAGTCCACTAGACAGGCAGATAACTACACTAATTGAATTTTTCAACTCTTGCAAAGTTAACATTGACAAAATTAACTTCCACCAAATTTGAAAGGTCAGTGTATATGTGACTTCTATGACCCTCAAAGAATGTTTTAAGGATGTCCACGCACTTCCACGAACGAGAGGTTTCCACAACTTTTATCCTCAGGATAGCTCGGGTACCGTGGAGGCTAGGAAAATTAGTGATGATGCCTCTTCACATTTGGAACTTGAAATCAAGCAAGCAAACACCATTGGGTGTAAAACTGGCTGAACTATGAATCCAGAGTGTTATGTAGCTTGCAAGTTTGCAAACCAGTGTTCTTTGGAATGGTGACAAAAATGAATAAGGATGGAATGTGACCATTTCCTTCATTTTTCTGCCAGTGCAAGAAGATTCTTGCCCAGTTCCATCTCCTCTTAAACTTGCTGTTGTTGAACCACCAGAGACTAAAACTGGAAGAATGTACCACTTCCCCACTGAATGCAAGGCTTTGAAAAAAATGACCCAAATTGAAGAAACTGTGCTAACCCACGCAGCATGCGAATGTTCGCTGGCCGTCCTTTACATTTAGTTGCATATACGTTGCAACAGAACATTTGGGGAACGTTGCGATTCGAATATTTGGTACTCGGTATATGATGTAAGAACTGAACTTTTGAGACATGTAAAAGAAATGTGTATAGAACTAACACAGCTGATTGGGAAGGAAAAACCTCAAATGTAATGGTAAGTCATTTGTTAAGAGATTGTGATAAATACACACGTCTTTGAATTTTTTACAAATGCCATAATTTTAATAAACAGTGGCAATAAAAAGTAATAACTGCAATAAAGTGTAGAATTTACAAATAAAAAGTAACATCTGCAACCTTGTAAGTCATTGAGAGAGCAGTTTACCTCTAGCTGCATAGGTTGACCTTTTTGCGTTTCATTCATGACTAAGTAGGTAATCACAGATCTAACGCTATGCATCCGGGCACTCACATAATAACATTATATTTTGAATTTATAATATCAAACACTTTTTTCATCACAATTGTTTCGTAAGGGTCTCAACTTTGATGAATAATGTCAAAATAACTGAGTGCCAGCAGGCCTTTTAAGAAAGTTGCACTAAAATGGTATACATTTTGCTTGAAGGAATGAAGAAGCCATTATTTTTATTTCTGAGGAAGAAAGCACATACCTTTACGATAATTAAGATCCAAAATTTATTAAGATTAATGGAGGCCCTTTTTGTGATAATGGCATTCATTGTTAACCATGTTTTTAGCCTAAAAATGTTGCAAGGACAGTGTTTAAGAATTTTATTCAAGGCTAAAAAGAAAAGTCTGGGGCTCATATTATTTTTTTCCAAAGTCCTCATAACCTTGTGGTCATAATTGAAAATTTTCATGGGAAATAATTGAGAAATGGGTGAGATAGCATTTTTTGAGTAAAACAGTGCACCTTGAGAAGTGTGCATCGTTAATGGAAGAAATCCAGAAGTCTGCTAAAGTTAGAGAGGCTGTAACTGAAAAAGTACTTCGACTGGGCAAAAAAAAATTGGGCTTTTTTCTGACACTGGTGAAGGGATTATATGTTGCACCAAGTTTCGCCAAAATCCGAGTCGGTAGGTGGTAAAACCTTCCCGTCAGATCACCGAAGTTAAGCAACGTTGGGCCCGGACGGAGGTTGGATGGGTGTCCCCCTTCCATACCTCTACCGTGGTGTTCTTGTCCCCTGTCTGCGTGTGGCGGGCAGGTTAAATGTGGGTTGGCACAATGGATGTAAAGAGGTCTAAGTGCCAGGGGGGCTCCAGAAGGCCTCCACACACCCCTCCTCCAATTTACATTTTTTAGGTGGCAAAACCTCATTTTTGTGGTTGAATTAACATGGAATGACCCATAGGTAATATACAATAAATCAGAATGTTATGAATGTATTCTTGTTTTAATATGGCATTTTGTACTGATAGGTCTGTGGTGAAATGTTTCTTCACCTACAAGTGTGCTATCAGAGAACACCTGCGAAAATTACATATTCATGAACTGATTACATATTGTGTGTGAAGAAAATGTTGATTCACTTTCCATTGCGATTCTGAGGAACCTAATATTGTGGAAAAGAAGGAACACCTTTAAACCAGGTTTCAGTGGCAGCTAGCATGATAATTCCAGGGGCTGAAAAGACCCAAGGCCTGCACACCTGGGTGGGCAACATTCACATTGCTAGGTATAACCCTCGTCCCACTGCATTCTGTCACAAGTATGTTTGTTTCCATGAATAAATATTCAGAGGAGTGATTTCCCAACATTCAGGTCTCTCTGTGCATGAGGAGGCATTTACTAGAGAGGGGATTGTGCATAATGAAGGGGAAAGGAAAACGACTGGGGTGAGAGAGCATGCGATGAAGGAGGAGAAATGTGAAAAGTAGGAAATCATGAAAGGGATAGAATCCAGGGGCATTATGGGAGGGAGTGGGGGAGAGGGAACAGCACCATTCACACCCCCGCCCCCCACTCCTTCGACTGCTGCGCGTATGTATTTGGATATGATAGGCTGAGCAAATTCCATGCTTTTTCACATGTCTGCATGAGACTTTAAATGTATAAAACAAGAAGTTTTACGCGAAACATATATGAAATCCTTTGAGACAGCTTCTTGCATTTTTGGGGCATGGCTGCAAATATTTGTGTACAATGCGTATCCAGCATAAAGTGAAATCACATCCCTGCCAACTGTTCCCGTCCATCTCTTCCTCCCAAGTGCTTCCAATCCCGCACCTTCATAGCACCCTAACTGCCATCTACAACACATTCTTTCCCTCCCATGATCACCTCATTCTCTCATGGCATTCTGGGATATTCGGCATCCCACATATCCATCTTACTAAACTATTCAAGATTTTTCCAGGATTATTGAACTGTTACACTGGTTGTAGTTGATGCCCGGCAGACTACGTAATCAAGCTTTTTTTCTTCATATAATCACATTATGTACTTCAGTAACTTATCTCCAACTTATAAAACTACACCTCTGCTGAGCTGATCATTGCCTATGGTACCCCCCCAAATGACAGCCTAGCGAATGTTTGATCATCTGCAAATCTCAGTGACTTGATAATTTCACCTTCAACCGTGATTTTCACTGTAATACAGAATAAGGAGAGGCTGTGCAGTGCTCAGGTAGCCAGAAAAAGCCAATCAATCAACATTATAATACTGTGTATCTGAAGGTGGTTAAGGGGCTGAAACCAGTAATACCAGAGTAATAAATAATCTGTGGAACAATTAAGCTATCCTTGTTCTGTTTTATGGTTGGAAACATTCCACTAGCTATACATGAACTGAAAACTGTTAAGGTTGAACGACCTTGCCTCAGTGTTTCCTTTAAGTCTCCTGCCACTGGATAAACCTACATTGACCTTCAGCTCCACACACTTGCAGTCCACGCAAAGAGTCTTTCCTCTCCACTCACACATCCTTCCCACCCCATCCTCTATCGCTTCAATCTTTTCTTCCCTTGCAGTTGAAAGGTCCATCATCTCCACACTGAATGGATGGCTGTGTGTGAGCCATAATCACTCCTTAGGTGAGCAGTGACAGAAACATTATTAACTTATCCATATCGATTAGGATGGCCAAGGAAATGGCTGTCAAAAAAATTCAGAAGTGTTGACTACACAGAAGTTTTTCTGGTTAAAACTTCAAACGTTCGGAGAATCCAGATCTTTTTCTACTACCTAAAATGGAAGTGCTAAACCCAATAACATTGGAGGTGGGGTGGGGGCCGTCGGGAGCCCCCTTCTGGAGCACTTAGACCTCTTTAGGTCCATTGTGTGCTGACCTGCATACTTAACCTGCCCACCACTCGACAGAGACAGGGGACAAGAGCACCGTGGTAGAGGCATGGAGGAGGGTCACCCATCCAACCTCTGTCCGGGCCCAACGTTGCTCAACTTCGGTGATCTCATGGGAACCGGTGTGCCAACGTGGCTGGGCACTTAATCCCACTAAATAGAAATAAAACTAGTTTTAACATAGAATCAAGAGGTGCTAATAAAGTAATGAGAGGAGCATGACCTTGCCATCAGCCAAAATCAGTTTGTGCACCAATATGGACAATCCAGCGGATCGACGAGTGACGGAGGATGCCTGCCCCTCCACTGCAAACGTTTTCTCCAGGCACTCATGCAGCAACTTCAACGGCAATGCACTGAGCTTCGTATTGGAGGCACAGGAGAGGGCAAATGCAGATAAATACTTCCCTGCTGACTCAATCACTCCTTTGTGACGGCACTTCATCAACACCCGTATCAGCAAACGTCCACAATGCTCCACATCACTCTCGTCCATCAAAGGACCACTTTCAGTCTGGGAGGGCAGGTGGCTAGACAAGGCACAAGCCATCATGCAGCACACCTGCAACGACAACCAGCAAACAAATGTAAATTGCAGGGCCTTCTGGGGCCCCGTGGCCCCACTTGAGGCCCCCTCCTGTCAATTACGCAACAACCCACTCTGTTCCATGCCCACCACTTGGGTACTGCGGAAGAGGTATGCAGGAGGCTCCTCACCCATGCAACGAGAATGGCACAAGCCTTTAGTCAATGTAATTAATCCTTGAAGGAAAAATTTACATTCAAAGTGGATCAGATATGCGAATTTTACCCATGAGAATTAATAATTTTGGAGCTAATGGAATCACATGATTGATATTGCCACTAAATCAGAGTCCTTGCAATAAAGAGACTGATCACCCAAGAACTTGAAATAAAACAATTTTCATCTCATAGCACTGCACTGAGTGTTCTATTATTATCCATTAGGTATTCTCAGTGAGCCACTCAAGAGAGAATAGGAAGATTATTAGCCGTGAGAGAAGGGTTTAGGGTGAAGAGAAGCCTTAGGAAGCAACATTAGGTGTCATTGTATGTATAATGGGAGGAAACTTGAGGATGAGTCCTTGAGGTACACCCATCAGGATATACAGTACACTACTGTCTCTAATCCGACACCTTCATTAATCTGATAACGTGCAACCTCCCTTTGCTAACATAATTTTGTCAGTTTTAAATGAAAGATTTTTCAATACATAAGTATTTGTTTCGTTGCTATGTATGTAGGTGTGCATCTGTTCCATTCCTACAAAATTTGTATGACGTTTTGGTTACGTTACTCACTGTAACAGGAAAAGAAAAGATGTCAAAGAAAATAAGATCAGGTGGGGGCATGTGGCGAAAACATAACTGAGCAGTAACAGTCTGCTGTAAAGTCGACATTTGCGCATTCTGCTAGATGCTCGGCTCATTGAAATGTGCTAGCTTTATTCAGCTACCTCTATTGAATCACACCCAAGGCAGTCAGAAGAAGAGATTTAGCATAGCAACATTTAATAGGTGAATTAATACTTTAAAAACTTTTTGTTGCATTGTATTTGTTTCCTGAACGTTTCCAATAATCTGGCATTTTCAATAATCCGACATTGTCACAGTTGCATATGTGTTGGATTACCGAGATTGCATTGTAATAGGATATACAGTAAGCAACCCACACTTATTTTGCAACTTATTTTGGGTGGGAAAGAGGTCAGTGGATACCCGAATCCCAAAAAATATGCTAGGAAAAGAAACGTCAGTGGAGAAAGGCTGTATGAGGAGTGGCCACTGGCCAAAAACAGGGTGGACACAAAAGAGGGGAAATTCACGCAGCGTGTATAGATAAGAGGGGGATAGATTTGGTTCCAGGGAAAGTGTCTTCCACTGAAGGTTACAACTGAGTGGAGGATGGCATTTCCGCTAGATAATAGGAAGTTAGGAATGCTTATTAATTGCCCTGGGGCCATGCCCCTCAACGGCAAAAACAATATATGTACATATGTAGTTGTACAAGCTACAACAAGAGGAAAATAAATCAAACAATATGCATAGTGTGACAAGTCTTAACATGAATTAAAACAATCTGGAAGTAAATAAAAAAGTTTGAGGCACACTGGACATGATATACAAAAACATACATTTCATGATTTACGGATGAAAAAAAAACATTTAGTGGTTGAAAAATAACATATTATAATATTTCATCCTGAAGCTAACAACGGAATAGCAGTTTTTTGTTTTTGGGCAGGGTGTTCCAGAGATAAACACGCAGTAGCTATAAAAGAATTATGGAACTTTGTTGAGCAATGACAAGGAAAATCTAGAAATTGAGGATCGCATCTGGTACACATATATCAAGAGGAAGGTTTGGCAGCAACCATGTCACAATTGATATTCAGGGGATTTTTCTTTGAACCAGGAGTACAAGTAGAACCCAAGTACAAGTAAATATATCCTTTGCGTCTTAACATTGAGCCACTGAAGTTCATTGTAGTACGGGGTCAAGTGCACATCTCTTCTGAGAGGTTTAAAAATAAAACTAATGCCTAAATTTAGTCTTGACCCTGTGGAGCACCCGTGAAAACTTTGTGCATTTTATGCGCGCCAGATCTGAGACCGCCGGGAAAGTACCATACCGTACTAAACAAGAGAAATCATCATCAAATGATGTCAATAATATCACCAAATGTCTGAATATACAAAAACGATTCAATAATAGCAAAGAATAATCGCATTACTCGAGTGTTCATCCACCCGAGGTGTTTTCAAGCGGTATCCCAAACAAATAACGACAATCATATTCACCTGTCAAAGTAATTAAAATGTAGTTTGCCATTTTTGTTTACAACAAATAATTTACAATATCTCCAAAACGTCGATGCATATCGAATATACATGAATCTAAAAACGATATTCAGTATTACGCCATCAGCCACATTGGTGCAAGTTGGTCCTGAGATCGGCTCAAGACTGCCACATTGTTGTCTTGGTAAAATCTCCAATCTCACTCCAGGCAATCTCAAGACGATCTTAGGATAATGACTATGAATACGGAATCACACAAATTCTCAAATGGATCTCAAGTAAATCTTGAGATAGAGACTATGAATACAACGGACCTTAGAGTAGTGTGGTGTTATCATCTCCATTTAGGTCATTGTAAACAAGACAACAATAATCAATAATGGGGAATACTAACGAAAAAATGAGCATTTTCCTCGAGTGTTAAGGAAGAAGTTTTGAATGCACTTTGAGTTCGTCTAGGGTAGTGTTGATTCTGGTAGAAATATCGTTAATGTGATTGTTCCAAGGAAGACTTGAGCTGATGGTGACACCTAGATTTTGAGCAGGGAACGAGGGTGCCATCAACACAGATTTGAGATACATTTCCATAGTGAAAGCATTTTGTCATCTTGGGGCCACCAAGAGTAAGGTCTTGAATGTGCTTAGAACAAAGTCATTTTGCTAGAACTAGACAGAAATAACTTTTATATCCTTGCTCATTTTTTTAATTGCATCCTCAATTTTGCTGGGGAAACAGCGATGATATATTTGCAGGTCAACTGCGTAAAGCTTGCATTTCGTGTGCTTAAGTCATGAGGAAGGTCATTAATGAAAATGGAAAAGAGCAGGGGACCAAGTACAGAACCTTGCAGCACTCCACAGAGGACTGTAGTGCAGCTGGAAAGGTTCTAGTGTCCCTTACGGCTTGTCGACGGTCAGACAGATAAGAATGAAATCAGTTAAGGACCAAACAGGGGAAATTCAACTTCCTCATTTTCTCAAGTAAAATAGAACGGTCTAAGCGCACATTTGCTGATACCACGTCACCTTTTGTCACTTTTTTAAAATAGGGTCACTTAAATTTACTATTTTACTGCAGAGGTCACTAGTACTTTGTAGTCATTAGTCACTTTTTTGTCATAAATATCAGTTCGTCGTATTTCAGCTGCAATTGCACGAAACAGCTCTGCCACCCTATTGTACGGCATTGAGCACTTTCAGTGCCCAGAGGCCCGTTACACACTAGGCGAATTTTACGGACGTGGCTTTTTTGCCATCGCTGTCAATCTAGTAATCTGAAAAAGAAAACAATGCAAGCCTTCATGCTAGGCTGTAGAAAAATCAATCGGTAGATTTCCTTCCAAGGTGGGTCGCACTGCCACTACTTGGAGTGGTAGTTCTACTGCCACAAGTCAGTCAGTGGCTCACGTTACCAAACGGAGGCTTGCACATTAGGGCGGATTTTCTAACGTGTGGAAGCATCCCAGAGATCCTTGAGAGTTTTTTGTGGTGAGCCTAATTTTGGAAGATATGTGAAATCATCGATAATGATTTACTCATTTCTTTGGTGGAAGCAAGACCTGACCTTTGGCACAATGACAAAATAGACAATTCGATAATAATTGAAAAACTTTGTGTCATCATTCCTCAAATCATCAAATAGAGTGCAGAATGCTCCAACCTCTGCTCTTCTCTGGTTTATTGGATGGATCCAAATTAGGTGATTGTTTCTTCTCCTGTTCCTCCGGCAACGATATAGCAATGGAGCAAGAATTTTTTGTAGGTCATTTTATGCTTGAAAAATAAAATTATTTTAGAAAACTAGGAAGATCAATGCAGTAACAAAAAATAATTTTAAAAAAGGCAAATAAGGTCCACTTTATCACATGCTTGACAAAGTGAAATTTCAGCCATTGCTATTAAGAGGTGTTCTCTAGAACCTTCCAACTCGAGTTTACTCTACAAAGAGGCACATATGGTATCCATGACACTCAGTACCCAGGCTACAATGTGAGTAAAAGACTCTTTTTACTCAAATCGCACTGGCTATGCCGACTTGACAGGTTGCATGGTGATTTTACAGCTCAAGTGTGTAAGCACAATTTGGCCAAAATGTCACCTCAGTAAATTCGCCTAGTACATGGCGAGTAAACACTATGCAGTGAGCTAGCAACACACACTGCCATCTCATCCTAGGGGTAGTTGTGGCACCATCCTTCTGCACTACTGCTTTTTCGCTTCCCCGTCACCCTCTCCTCCCTTCTCCACAAGCACTGCCATATTATTGTTTTGGTCAGCAAAGACTATTGTGTCTCTGTATTTTTCTGCTGTCTCCGATAGAAGGTATGCATCTTATATTTTGTGACTGTCAGTGTTGTAGTGCGAGTGTTTCGGTATGTCAGTTATTTTTCTCTGCTCCTATTGTACAAGCATAAGATTTTCGGTTTGGTCATCGTTGCTTCTCAGCTGTGTCAGCATAGAGTTCATGCCACGTTGCAAGGTTAACGACAAGCTCCTATCCAGGGATAATGGGCAGGGGCATAAAGTTAAAGAGTGGGGCACAGAGGAGGCCGATGATGAGCACTCCTGCCGGGTGTGCGTAAGTCGCACCAATGTCAATAAGAAGGGTTTCCAAGGTGTGCAGCAACACATCAGAACACGAGAGCACATTCAGCAGGTGGCAGCCCAACTTAACAACGGTCAGGTACGGCTGACATCTTCATCCCGCAAAAATGCAGACAGCATCATCCCTCATAATGCTGCTCCATTGTCGTCGTTCTGCACAGCATGATCTGTGATGATGTCACCAAAGCAGAACTAATCTGGATTCTCAAGTGTGTGGCATCTGATTTTAGTGCATTGTCTTGCAATGGTATTGTAGAGATTTCCGAAGTATTTGTTGAAATTTTCCGTGCTATATTGGTAGGATATTTCAGTGTTGTGTGTTGTCGCCGTTATCACTACCACTCAGTGCCGTATGTGCACCAGCTTCGGAACAATAAACTTAATTTATTCACGTACACTAATGATGCTCATCCCGCACGGACGGGCGTTTTGAGTGCAAGAGCAAGCGACGCACAATGGTCCCTAATCGGAAAAAGACATTTCTTCAACTTCCTACGAGGACATTTGGAATGGTGCATTCGTATTGTACATTTAATGGCCTACAGTATAGGTTAATGAATAGACCTACAGAAGCCTAACTACTCCTACAGAAGCCCACCATGAATGCTGAATTGATGTTCATTGTGTCCAGTGCACAAACATTTACACGCTTCACCGGTTTCTTCCCGCGGGAGGAGCCGCTAGTTCACCTGCTGCACTGCGAGCCACACTAATCCAAATCCTAAACTGGTAGAGCTTGCAAGTAATCTTTGGACTTAGGAGAGATCTTCTAGCCTGAGAATCTTCTTCCAGCTTCTGATGCTGTTGTGGGGGAAGACATTCGCGTGGCCTTGAACCAATCAAAGATCAGCAAAAAGGAGAAACTGTTATTCTATTATATTGACCATGCCTGCAAGCACTATGAGGAGGCATGCAAGCATATCCTGGAAAAAAGTTCCTTCAAATCCATGGATTCTTTCTTGAAGAGCTGTGGGCATCTGCATCCAGAGGAGAGAGAGCTTCAGGGAACAGCATAGGGGACATGGTGCTGGTGGCTAAAGTGATGCCATGGCCGATTGCGTCAGACTGACTAGTTGATGAGTGGAAGCTCTTGCAGCTGGAGAAGGATGAAGATGACTCTAGAAATTAACGTACTGATTAACGTACTGGTATTGATCAGTATTGGGTTCAGTTTTTATCCACTCGCACCGCTTCCGGTGACTTGAACAGGGTGTCCACTGACCGGGAAAACCTGGAAAATCGGGAATTATTCGTGAATTTTCAGTGCAGGGAATTGTTCGTGGATTATTCGTGATTTTCTAGTCTTAGTCGGGAATTTTAAAAATTCTTAATTCAAGACAAAAAATCCTTATTTTATAAACAGGATAAATAACGATGACTTTAAGATATGGATTTGCCGTTGGTATGAATGAATAAATAAACGACGGAAAAGTAGTTAGGCTCAATGTATCGTCAGCGCTGTGTGGATCGGAGACGTTCGACTGTCGAACGGATGCCTTCAGTGTCACGTCAAATGCCCTTTGTTCTCATTCATTGCACATCGGACTAAGCCCATGATACGCAAACATATACCTAACGTGTAGTGATGGCCGGATCGGATCCGTCGGAACCAAAGATCCACGGAGCTTTCATTTTACTCGGTTCCGGATTCGGATCCAAAGACACGGTATAAAATCGGATCCTGGTCGTAGATTCTTAATTTTCGCGGCTTAGCGATCGAAGTGCCCCGTGAATGGAATGTAGGTGCGGTAGATATTGCCAAGAGGATGTGTAACTCATGTCACGAAAGTAGATGAAAATGATCCCGTGCAACTAGAAGTAAAATAAAGAAATATGACTTTTCCCCATTACCCCGGTATCGCGGGAAAAATTACGTGGGATGTCACGCGGGTAGCCTACATTCGCCGGGATCAGGCGGACAACGAGAGCGTATAGAAATATCTAGATAAATAATAAGCGATATTGTCCTTATTAGTGATATTCAATGTAAATGTTATTAGTACCAGCATTGCATTAATCGTACAGCATACAACAGTACCAATCAATTTTCAATTGACCAATTGGTTTCGAAGTTAGCAGGGGTTTGCGTTGTTTACAACAAATCCATCAATTTTAGTGGTATAAACACTTTGTTTTCTGCAAAGTGTTACTAATAGATTTGGCTTCCTTATATCAAAATCGCAAGTTCTTGGAACAAAAACTACGGGAATACCAAGCGCTCAAAGTTGGGCAACTTGATTTTACGCGCAAAAAACGGGTACTTTTTGAGAAAAAATTAAGTCAGGAAATACTATGGAGCCGAAGATTTTTTGAAGTAAATGATCCAACGTAGAAATAAACTCTCACTCCTATGCTTTTTGTTGCATTGAAATTGATTGCTTCGTTTGTTTAGACGATAGAGCTCCTCAAACTCGGGTGTCTTGCTTTTTTTTACAGACAGTAGTGTACTGTGCGAAGTTCGATCCGTATCGCAGTTTAATTTTTCTTTCAGTCATTGCATCGAAAATGTTATTATCTTCAATTTCAAACCAGTACATCTTAATACTCACTTTATAATACCTTTGTTGTTTAAATTAGATTTACAAATGTACCATTAATAAATTAAGGATGGTCGGGTTGGATCCACGGGTCTTTCATTTCATTCGCTACTGAAATCATATCCGAAGACAGTAAAAATTCAGATCCGGATCGGAGATTTTAAATTTCTCGGCTTAGTGATCGATGCGCCCCGCGAATGGAATGTACGTACGTATGGTAGATACTGACAAGGAGAGAATGTGTAACTTGGTCACGACATGAGAAGATTTTTTCCGTGCCACAAAAACAAAATAAAAAAATACTCGTCGTGACTTTTTTATCCATAGGCCCGGATGCGCGAGAAAAAAAATAAAGCCGAATGTTACGCGGGTCGCCTACATTCGCCAGATTCCCGTGAACCTATGATAGCGTAGTTGCTAAAAATGAGGACTAGTGTACTGCAGGTCGCGAGTTCGATCCTTAACACTGCCTAGGAATACAGGCTATGCTGTATTCCTAGGGTAATGCTAGTAGGCAGTTAAAAAAAGTAGATTATCAGAAATTTCATGTGAATTAATTCATATTATATAATTATAAATTTATAATTAAAAAAATAATAAAATTTGGCGTTAGTGAAAGGATTGGAAAATTTTTTTATTGCAGAATTAAATCGTGTAATAATTATGTTAACTCTACAATGTATTTTTGAGTGACGCATTTGTAAATGTAGGTAGTTTAAACGATAGAAGTACAAAAAAGTCAGTATCCACACAAAAAGTTTGGAAATGAAGGATGATAAACTTTTTGATTCAATGGCTGAAAGAAAAATTTTAAACAGCGATAAGAATCGAACTTCATTACCTACAGTCCACCACCCCACTCTGCTATTGTCGGCTTACCTGATTTAGGAGAATACATTCTCCCCACATGTCATTCTACTTTTTTCTTGCAAACCCAGGCCAATGGAGAGAAAATCCGAGACTTTTTTGAAATTTTGTTTATAGTAGCATGAAGAAAGTCTAATTTCATTTCAAGATCAGAGTTACACAACCTCTTCTTATGAGTAGAAAATTCTCAAATTTCATTTCAAAGGTTATTGTTAGTAAGACATTTAAAATTACTAGTTTAGCAGCTTGAAATATTCTATAATAATTTTTTCGTCTTAAAAATGGAATCCCCGGATATTCCATAAATGGGATCTCTTGGCCGCATTAAATTTTTTTTTGTTTCTAAAAAAGAATTTGAAAGCATTCAAGGATTTGATTAATAATTGGAAAATAATTCCTTTATTAATGAAAATGAACTTATAATGTTTCTTTTAACTGCACATTTGATGTGATCGGATACTTTACTGTAAGTACAATGTAGTTGGCTCTCTGGTAGGCTTTGCAATATATTTTTTACAAACTTTTCTATAATTTTTTGAGAAATCTAATTGCTGATGTTTGTTAGATATATTCAGGATGCGCTTATGTGATTTAGGATTTTTATTACATTAATTTATGTTAGAAAAAGATGGTGTAGGATAATAAAGATTGTTATGATTTCACTTTTTTCTATATAGTCTACCTGTACAAAAATGTTACATTCTGATTCTGAGTGAACAGAAAATTGAGGCTTTGAGACTTAAATTGGAAAAGCATGGCAAAAAATATTAACTTAGAAAATCATCATTCCAAGAACAGTGGTTGAATGCTGAAGACTTTAGCCAGTGGGTTCTTTAAGTTCCTCTTGTAGAAGAAGTTGTAATTTCTCATTGAAATGCTAATTTAGAAAGAGGGTGTTCCATCAAAAAGTAGTTTATCTTTCCCAACCAATAAAGAGAGTCTCTTACTGCCAATAAAACTACATATTTAATTACTTTAATTTATCAATTATTACTTATTTATTTACTTTATCTATATTATGCTATGGGTTGAACTACAAAAAATCCATATTCTACATAGAACTTGAAAAACATCACTTTTGACTCGTACAAGAACCGCGATATATTAGCCTGGAAATTTTTATAAATTTAGCCTCGAAAACCTTGAATTTTATATTTTGACTTTAGTGGACACTCTGTTGAAGAACCCTAATGTCTCGACGTTGGTGAAAGCTGTCTCTCTCACGGACAGGCTGATGTCGTGAGGGACTTGTTGAAGTCAGGGAGGATTATAACATATGACAGAAATGCTGTCTGAACGTACTCTTATCATGTACATGGCAGTCAAGAGTGTGCTACACAAGTATGGCAAAAAGCCATTTCTATTACTTATTACCAAAGATCTTCTTGCAAGTGCACGCTTTGCTCATCAAAATTACTGAGCTTCCTAGGAAGAAGAGAAGAAGAAAAAAGAAGTCCGAAAGAAGAATGAAGATGTAGAAAGACTGGAAGATTAGAAGAAAAGAGCAGAACAGATGGAGAAAACAATATTGTGTAAAAAGAGGATTGCTAAGAAGAACATTGAAGATGATATCGCCCTTGCCCAAGTGATGTTGGAAGGCATGGCTGCCATTCACAGAGATACAGCAACTTCTCATAAGCACGCCACTGCTGTTGAAAAAGCAGTACATAAAGAAAATCTGACCTCATATCAGAATTGAAATTCGAGCAAAAGAAAATATGGAAGAACAATCGGTAATGTTGAGTAGTTCCTTCCTAATGCTAAGGCTGACATCTTTGTTTTTGAAAAAGAATTTTTTTATGCAATGTTTCATTTCATTTTAGAAAATGAAAATTTGTATTTTTTCTCTACTGTTTATGTTAATATGCCTAACAAACAAGTATCTAACCCAACTTGTCCTGTTTTTGTTCCTCCTATTACTCTCATCTCCTAAGTCTGAATGTAGGAAATGTTTATTCATGCTTGATGGCCAATATTCTCTATTTTTGGTCAATTGTTGGTCGTTTTTTGGTCACTGTGTGGTCAATAGTTGGTCACTACTTGGTCACTATTTCACCAAGGAAAAGTCACCTAAGTCACTATTATTTAGGTCACAGGCTGGTAGCAGCCCAGTCTATGCGATCAAAGTCAAATAATACAAGTATCATCCCCATTCTCTTGTCAAACGCACTTCGAATATCATCGGAGATTTTCAGAAGTGCAGTCCGGCTGGAAAATCCACAACAAAATCCAGAATGAAATGGGACAAATTTTATAGTTTCTAGTGAGATAATAAACAACTTGAGAATAAAAAATGCATTCTAGTGCTTTAGAAATGTTACATAAATTGGACATCGGTCTATAATCTGATGGATTCATTGTATTATTTTAGCTTTTTTATTAGTGTTATAAGGAATGATTTCTAAAGGGTAGGAATTTTGGAGGATTGCAGGGAAAAATTAAACAGATCAAGGATTATAGGTAGGGACATGACATTTTTGCGAAACGTTTTTTTGCGACAGGATTCACGAAATAAGCGACTTTAGGGTTTAATCACGAAATTAACCGTGTCTTCTTTGAAACGCGATTTTTTTAAACGAAATTTGAGATATTTTGCAAATGCCGAATTTTTGTAGCATGAAATATTTTCTTTAGTGATGGCCGGATCGGATCTTTCATTTTTCTCGGTTCCGTATTCGGATCCAAAGACACGGAGTAAAATCGGATCCGGATCGTAGATTTTAAATTTTCGCGGCTTAGCGATCGAAGTGCCCCGTGAATGGAATGTACGTGCGGTAGATATTGACAAGAAGAGGATGTGTAACTAAGGTCACGTAATTATATGAAAATGTTCCCGTTCAACTGGAAGCAAAATAAAGAAGTATGACTTTTTTCCCCCATTACCCCGGTATCGCGGAAAAATACGTAGTATGTCATGCGGGTAGCCTACATTCGCCGGGATCAGGCGTACAACGAGAGCTAGTGTACTGTAGTTCGATCCCAATCGCAGTTTAATTTTTTCTTTCAGCCACTGCATCGAAAATGTTATCATATTCAATTTCAAACTATTACATCTGAATACTCACTTTATTATACTTTTGTTGTTTAAATTAGATTTAAAAATGTACCACTCATAAATTAATGATGGTCGGGTCAGATCCAAAGATCCACGGGTCTTTCATTTCATTCGCTACTGAAATCATATCCAGGGACAGTAAAAATTCAGATCCGGATCGGTGATATTTTAAAATCTCGCGGCCTCGTGATCGATGCGCCCCGCGAATGGAATGTACGTATGGTAGATACCAACAAGGAGAGGTTAAGTAACTCGGGTCACGAAATGAGAAGAAGATTTTTTCCTTGCCACAAACGAGGAAAACAAAATAAAAAAATACTTGTCTTGACCTTTTTCTCCATAGGCCGGATGTGCGAGAAAAAAATTAAGCCGAATGTCATGCGGGTCGCCTACATTCACCAGATTCCCGTGATCCTATGAGAGCGTAGTTGTTAAAAATGAGGGCTAGTGTACTGCCAGTCGCAAGTTCGATCCTTAACACTACCTACGTATACAGCCTTGCTGTATTCCTAGGGTAATGCTAGTAGGCTGTTAAAAAAAGTAAATTATCAGAAATTTCATGCCAAATTATAATTAAAAAAAATAATTATATTTGGCGAAAGGAAATGATTGGAAAAAATTTATATTACAGAATTAAATCGTGGAATCATTACGTTAACTTTACAGTGTATTTTTGTGAGACGCATTTGTAAATCTAGTTGAAGCTATAGAAGTACAAAAAAGTCAGTATCCACACACAAAGGTTGGAAATGAAGGATGATAAATTTTTTATTCAATGGTTGAAAGAAAAATTGTAAACAGCGTAAGAATCGAACTTCATTACCTGCAGTCCACTGCTCCACTCTGTTATTGTTATTACCACTATCTCATTAATTTGCCTTTAACATAATTTTGCCTACTGTGTTTTTTATGTTGCGTAGGGTAGCCATAACAATTCTGTATTGGATCTCAAATGTATGTACTATTAAATCTTTGTTCACATTGGTATGAAGTCTTTATTAATAATATTTAAAAAAAAACCTTCCTTTAAGACTCCTTTTTCCCAACATTAAACACAACTTTCACCTTTTTAAAACGATTTTATTTACCGTATTTGTCATTTTTAAACACCGCTTTTGATGATTTTTATTTACCATTTTTCTGTGTCCCTAATTATAGGCATTGCAACACAATAGGACATTCTCAAGATTCCATAAGATATTTTGTCTACCCTTATATTTTGAGGATAAATGAATTTATTAAGGATATCAGTAATGATAATCTCGAAATAGAAATTTGAGTTACTGAAAGGGACAACAGTATTAGATGTAGTGGCTAGAGTAAGAAGGAAAGAATAGACTCTTAGGCCTGTGTGGGCAACAATAGAGATCGCTTTGATTGACGGCAATATTTTGTGCAAGAGAGTTTTGTCGGTGACGTAAGATACCTGGATTTCTTAGTTCCTTCCATACTTGCTTGGAATCTTTAATGCCAAAGAGAGCATTGGCAAAGTATTTGGGTTTGGAGTCATTGATGAAATGTTTCATCTGGTCCCTTAACTTCGTAAACTGAGCATATATAATTGGGTTGTTGGATTGAATGAATGCTTGGCAGACACGATTTTGTTCCCTCATTTTCTCAGAGATGCCCTTGGTCAGGCAGGGTGTGGTTGGGCGCTTAAGTTGACATGTTTTCACAGGAGCATGGCATGTCAAAGCAATTCAGAAGATTTTCATTGAATATTTTTAGTTTGGAGTCGATGTTTTTGGCCTGATACATTTTCATCCAGTCAACAGAGGAGAGGTCGTCAAGAATCTTTATACGATCACTTTTTTAAAGTAATGAAAAGTTAAGGGAGGATGTTTTGGTGATGGGAATACGTAGGCTTGTGCGATGAGTCGATTAATCTAAGTCATCGACGATGATTTCAGTCATCGCGGTGTGATGACTGAAATTGATGACGATGAATGCCATCGACTGCGATGAGTCGATGAGAATCATTGATGCCGGTAGTCAGTACACAGTAGTTCAGTTTATGATGAATAAAATCTCCAACACCACCACCTTTTTTCCCAATCCTCTCTTGATGCACTAGGTCGGCCAGTACTATCAGAGACACTAACAGTCATGCATATTAGGTACGTACATAAATCAACTGTCTCTCCAAGGAAATGGATTCGTAATTCATCTATATGATGAGTAAGGGACTGACAGTTTACAAGGCATAGTTTTACATAATCGTAAGATCTATTGTTAGCAAGATTTGTTGAACAGGATTTTAAGTTAGAACACTGGGAATCACTGTGAAGTAAGACACCATTTGCATTATTTGAGACAATCAAAGCATTATTTATGGGCCCTGAGTCGGTTGAACTATTTGACCTGTGCTATTGAAGGTTGATGAGATCTTCTTCTGAGCGCAGGACAAGTTGTTCACTTCCTTCTTCCTTCCTGCTGAATATTTTACCGTCCCTGACCCATAAATATTTTAATTTGCCTGCTTTCTTTAAAATTCTGGCTTTGGAATACAATTTACGGGTGTGAGCACTGATTCGTTAATGTATATAGAATAATTAGGATGGTCACTCAATATCTAGAGTTGAAAGCTGCTTCAGACTTTATGGGCGTCAAGCCTCTCTTGGTTGGACCTTGTAAAGCTCACACTCTGACAGCAGTAGGTTGGTTGTTGATGAAACACCTGTGTACTCTTTATGAGTAGTGAACATCCGTAATGTCAAATTTTATTCCGAGGAAAAACCCCACTCGACAAATTAAGGCCCCCAACACATCACCATTTTTGAGTGGTATACCATGTATCTCCGATACATTGTTGATGGATTCTTGCTTGTCAATTCATTCAATTAATTTGAATCCAATTACACTTTAAGGTCATCAATAACGCTTAAGTAGATTTTTATTTTTGCCGACAAGATTGTCAAATCTGGCAAGAATGCTTGTGATAGAGTCATTAATTAGGGTGATAGTTTTAGCATAGTCATTGATTAAACTCAGCAAGGACGATACAGCCCTGCTCCATTCACTCATCTCATTTTTCAATGAGATTTTAAACTCACTTTGCTGGTCACGAATTACCTTCACATGGTTTAGTATCTCCTCCAACATTGACCTACGAGACTGCAGTGATGTCAATCAGGGAGTTGACCGCCACGGATTTGATTGGGGTTTCATCTCAACGACTGCTCCTTTTTGTGCAGGTGAATCCCCTGAGTGATTAAGTGAGGTACAGCACAGATGACATATATCCCGACATGTATGGCACATCACTCTTCTACGGCAGACCACTCCTCCACTTCCAGTGGTCAGATGCCATTCTACACACTTGTTTTGCATTGTTGTTGCACTCGGTTCAACTTTGTGCCGTTAGTCAGGGCTATGATATGATACAGAGAGTGCAGGATACGTCTGTTCACTACGGTCGCTCATGAACGACTGAGCCAGAGGCAGATCATTCCTCACCGTAAAATCTAATTCACACAGTCCAGCAAACATTTTTTATGGCAAAGTGTGTCAGGTGCGCAATTTAAGGAAGCAACCACAAAATATCCATATGTCAGCTTGATTTGTCGCCCGCTAACTTCTAACCCAGACGCAATGCACCAACTACGCAATCAACATTTTCTTCAAAAAACAACAAGAGCATGATAATCATTGGGAAGACTCAAATCTTTCATCTATTAACTGGCGTAGTAACACTGTGGGCAAACAATCAAGACATCAGGGCTCTAGTGAGGCATTATTTGACACTTTCTTTCACATCACCCCTTGATCCAAATTGTTAAGATCTAATAAAATACCAGACCTTTCAGTTACAACCCATCCTGAGAGGATAACACACATTGATGTTTTTGATGGAATCAGTGATCACAATGAATTACATAATTGCCACCTTGAAGGCTGCTGATGCTACATCCAAAGTGGAACAGAAATTATATTAATATGGCGAGAGAAATTTCACTAAGTTTAGGGCAAACTGAAAGAGCCCTGCATTCATGATAGAATCCTGTAGAGACATGGAACTCAATCTTAAATATTCTAAATGATTGAATGATAAAGCACATCCCACCAGACACAAACAAGAACGTAATGACCCATGATGGTGCAACAAAAACTGAAAAAAACAAAAGACGTTACATAACATATAAGAGAAAAGCATATCAACCAACACTATAGAACAATTATTTGTAGGACTGTCCAGTAAAATTTCAAGGATCAAGTACTGGATGAAATATTGGAACGCCATTGCATTCGGTGGGGCTATTCGCTAATTGTTTACAAGGCCACGAACACGAGAATTCCATTTCTGCGGCTGGGCTGCGAAAACGTCTTACGTCAAGGAATGACATTGGAAATACATGTCATCTGCTGAGGCTCGAGATGAAAATGGGAGCAAATAATTTAATCTCTTCACTGTGGCTCGTAATTAGTGATCAGAGCCAATCAACAGAATTGTTTTTCTTCAAAATTACATGCATTTACATTTGTTGATAACAAAAAACTAATTGAAATTTTTATTTGCATTTAAAATACCTGGGTACCAAAAGTAACGGGACAGGTTATGCATCACGACAGATCTAATAACTCTTCGTGTAAGGAAACTAACCTCTAAGTATTTACTATTACTAAGCATTAACATGAGGCAGCTGCAAGAGTTAGGCAGGGGGTCTACCAAACAGGAAAACTTTATTATTACCTAGGCTTGGAGATGAATTATTTTCCTAATAGCCATGACACTACTCACAACATGAGTTTTGCTATCTTCTCTTAAAGTAATGCATTCGAAAGATGCTAATTAGTTCTAGAATAAACGTAAGTTGGAATATATCTTGCATGCATTTCTGGAGCATGGGTTTATTAAAAGAAGAAAACAGTATCAGAAAAGTAGGAACATATGGTCTTCAGCTTTGCAAAACCATTGTATTTCCAAGGGAAAACAATTGCCAATAGAAATAACTTTCTTGCATTCTTTTCCTGCATTTTGAGGAATGTAATCCCTACAATTAGCGAGGGTTCACTGCAACTTTTATATTATGAATCAATAAAAAGGCTGAAAATAATTCAAGGTTAATAAAACTTTATTAACTTTTAAACAATGAACAACAAGAAACAATGCACACACCTACATACCATGCTCATAATGAAATGAAGAGTTTTCACCTCAATACATATGGATGAAAAATCCAAGAAACAAGGGTCAGGGCAAAGGAACTCTCCTTCACAGGAGGTACCAATGGCATCTTTTCTCCGCCCTGTCTAGGAGCATTGCTGACACAATTTGCTTTTTGTCTCTTATTGCTGCTCTCGTTAATCCCGCAAACTTTGAAATTTTTTGATGCTGTTGCCATTTTCGTCATATCACTGCTTCTCTGAATTTCTCCACTGACATTTTGCCATCACTATATTTTTGGTGCAACAAAAATTAATTAACTTTATATGAATGTGTAATCCCCATCCCAATTGAGCCATTCCAAAGCGTTCCTCTCAAAACTGTAGCAAGAGATGATTTGATCGACAGCCTGTGATCCACCCGCCCCCACTCATATCAATCTCTGTCCAAACGGTCCCCTGCTGTCCTCCCAATTACAGTCACTCCTTCATCTGTGAATTCCAAATGAACTTGCCCTTTCTTTAATTTCTTATTTACAACAGTTACTCGGTTTCATTTCTACAATGGTCGAAGGGTCCCTGAAGTAAAAACTTGCTTTTGCAATGAATCTAAATCGGTCAGCTGACTTCCAGACCTCTTTTTTAATACACAGATGGTTTTTTCAGGAATTTAGGTCCTTGAGAAAATGAAACATCTTAACTATCTGGCTGACATTTCGGAAAATATATTATTTCCTTCTCCTGGGCTTTAAGTTCTCCTGAGGTGAATTTGTTAATTTAAAAAGGTTAAAAACAAATTCACCTCAAAAGAACTTAAAAGCCCTGAACAAGGAAACAATATATTTTCCAAAATGTCAGCCAAATAGTTAAAATTTTTCATTTTCTCAAGGACCTTAACTCTAGAAAAAAACCAACCATTTAATAAATCTTAAGATTAAGCTTATAATTATTGTCCCACACTATTAAAATAATGTCCATAAAAACATCTTGGCCAACATTTTCATAGTTTTTTTTACAACTTCATTGCCACTTCTTCTGTGCGCTTACTCCACCAACCTCTGGGCCTATGGATCCTGTGTATAAAATGCGATCAGAACAAATCAGTATGGTTCACACAACATATACAATACCATATCAATGTCTTTTATGTATTTTATGCAAATTGTCAAAAAGAAAGCTCCCACGTCACATGACTTATGACTTGTCTAAAGACAAATGTTTGATTGGATGATAAACTTTGCCAACATTTCTTTGAAATAAATCTAGCAAGGGCCAGTTGGCTTGAATTCTCTCTCTCGGGCATTACATCCAAATGGAATCAACCATAAAGTTAACAAAAATCTCTCCCTCGACATAACTTTCGGGAAAGTTACCTGGTCATAAAAATCACTCTTCCGCCAATAATCCCAGATTTTATTTAACTTCATGCTCCCCATGTCCTACCACATCCCTAAAACTTGTCCATCTCATCCTGGGAAACATCCTTAGCAACTTTATGGCTCAGACTTGCTAGAGTTTGAGTTACGAAAAACATTTTTCCATTTATGTTTGCTTCAGTTATTAGTAAATTAAAAAAATCCTCATTAGCCAAAAGATTAAAATATTAACGAGAATGTTTGCTTCCAGGCCTATCTGCCTTCAGTCCATGTACTCTGCCAAAGGTATTATCCGTGGCTGGAAATTTAATAAAGCACCAAGCAAGAGGCCAACGATAGGTATGTACAATTCTACAAATGAGTGCCACTTGGGAGCCTCGGCCAACGTGAGCCTAGCCTGGGGCAAGGATGCCCTCTGGTGTGCACCCCACAAAGAAGTGAGCTGCTAGTTGGCAGCTGCTGGCGGTAGGAGGAGTAAAACTCCCTCTACTGAGAGGAGAGGGCAATGCCCACGGACTCTCGAGGCAGCCTCCTGAGGGTCGAGAGGGAGATCTCCGAGGAGCAACGTCTTCAAGAGTCGACAAACAGTTCATAGAGTGGTAGTAGTAGAGTGGCAGGAAGAATTGCATTTCATGTTGCAGCTTGGCTAGGTTATGCACTGGGGAGAGGGGCGTGTTTAGGCATTTCCTAGGCATGATTCCACAGATTCATGGTCAGTTTGCTTCCTATTAGAGGGAGGTCTTATCTAAATGAGGTGAAACAAAATGGGAATTGCTCTTTCATTGACCTCAAATGAAAACTCAATTCCCTGCCTTAACCCCTCAAGCGTGACTTTAAATGGAGGCATTTAATCCCTCAGCGTGTGCTACGTACCGTCTGCGTCCGCTAGAATCCATGTCTCAAGCGTGTGTGGTGCACCGCTTGCGTCCAGGTTTTTCATTGGGAATTCTTATCGCTCACGCTCAAATATATGTTTTTTTCAGTGAGTATATATGTGGTCCAATGCCTCCTGCCTTCGTCCTGGTCCTCCTATGTATCTGTGTTAATGTTTATGCATCAAAAAAAACATTTTTTTCAACTCGTGCCTGGGAAAGGGAAGGCTCTCTCGCAGCTCAGCGTCGCATTCGAATGTATTTTTTCCCTCTCACGATCTCCTTTATGAGCTTCCAGAGAGATGATACGGGCATCCTGATGCTGAATGCTTTCGCCTGTGGTTCCTTGTTATCTGTTTTTCTCTGTCAACATTTCCTTTCTCTTTCATTGTGGTAATAATTACAAAGCCATGGCTTGTAGCTCGCGTGAGTTGTCCGATGAGCAAGTGCTTGACGTTATGGAAGATGAGAGTGCAGAATGTTCAGATACAATTTCTGAGGATTCAATTGGCTACTCTCTGGATTCTAGTTCCGAGGAGGAAGAACCTCCTCAATTGTCTGTGAAAATCCTAGACAATGATTGGGAAGAGATCGACAGTGCTAATCCTCCTGTGCCTTTTGCGTGTGATTTGCTTGGGAAACAAATAGTGTCTGTTCAGTGTGCTGCTAATCCCCTGGATTATTTTGAGTTATTTTTCGACGATGATCTAATTGCAATAATAGTGACTGAAACAAACCGCTATGCAGAACAGTTTCTTGCCCGTGAGAAAGAAAAAATCTTGGCCCAAAAAAAATCGTGCTTTCAAAAATGAGTTCCTACAACTCCGAGAGAAATAAGGGTATTCCTAGGTTTGGTTATGTTGATGGGAATAATTCAGAAACCAAGCCTCAGAATGTATTTTAGTAGACAAGATGTATTAGAAACTCCATTTTTTCCTAATGTAATGAGCAAGGAAAGGTTTTCATTACTGAATAAATTTCTCCATTTTGTGGATAACACCAATGAGGAATTAGTAAAAAGGGATCCAAAACTGTATAAAATTTTACCAATTAGTGAATATTTAAAAAATAAATTCCAAAAAGTATATGTGCCGGGAAAGGAAGTCAGTGTTGATGAATCACTGTTATTGTGGAAAGGTAGACTTTCTTGGAAACAATATATTCGCATTAAAGCTTCTCGGTTTGGGATAAAAATGTTCGAACTTTGTGACTCCGTAGGGTATTTATGGAATTTTATTATTTACAGTGGCTCAGGGACCAAGTTAGGTTGTAATATTACAAAATAATTAGGCTAATGTCTGCATAAATGGCCGACACTGCCCAGAAAAAAAGCACCCTGAGCGATTTAAATACCTCCGATTAAAGTCACGCTAGAGGCATGGAATTTAGTGGACGCAACTGCTGTGTCGCACTGCTGGAGGGGTTAAACCTTGCTCCTCTCACAAATGCCCTACACAGATCCTGATCTGACTGATTGAGTTCTTCAAATCACAGCCACTGGCGAGCAAATGCAGCAATAGAATTTTCCACAAATTCATTGTTGGGCACCCCCACATTAACAATAGCCAAGTGGGTTAACGCACTGTTCAAGTTACTTATGCTGTGGTTCCAGTCTCAATCTGGCCAAAATTTTTCCTTGAGAATATTTTGTGGAATCATTATAAAATGTCCAATCACATACATGTACACCAATAACAACAATATTTTTTAATTTTCAACATATTTGCTGGATTTTCAATCAACTCCCTTGGGAGACTTTCAGAGCAAATTTCGGGATTCTTTGTTTTCCCGAAAAGGGGCTTCAACTGCCGACAGACCTAATATGTTTAGGTTTTGAAAATACAAGGACACTTTCGTGAATAGGATGGGCTTCGATTGGATGTGAGATGGTCGAGAATGGTAGTAATCCATTGCAAAAATCCCAGAATTTAAGAAAAAAGAATTTATAGGTGTGAGATAATCCCCGGGAGAGCTCAAGGGCGGTCGGCGATATGCTGGGCGCCAGCGTGGGTATATTGGATTCTTCCGCCCACACTCGGAAGGGGGGGGGAGACAAGGATGAGGGTAGGAATAAGATATCTCATGATATGTGATTCTCTCAGAGTAGGTGGCGTCCGGCAACTGCTCGTTGGCTCAAGCACCTGTTCATCACCGAGAATCAGGGGAGGTAAGGGAAACAGGACAGGTTATGCAAGGGGAAATAAAGGAAAGGAAAAAACGGAAAGTGGTAAGGCTACCGCCGATTCTAAACGCCAAAAAAAAAACCCTAACGCCGAAGTCCTAATCGGCCTGAGCGAACGACTGCTGTCACTCGCGCGCTCTCCACCGAATGCCGGCCTCCCGACGATCCCACCTCCTCCCGGGGCTGGAGGGGGGGCAGCCACCTCCCCTCCCATCCAACAATGGCGGACTCCGTGGCCATCCGCGGAAACAACACGAAAACAAAAAAGGAGCAGTGGGCGCAGTCGAGCGCCAGCATAAAAAAAACATCACATAGGGAGGAAAGTTCTATAGTTGAATTTTTCTCGAGAATCTGGGCCAATGTGGAAGAAAGCCGTGACACTTTTCTTGCATTCCTTCTATAGTTTCAGAAAATAAGTGTGCCATTTGGATCCAAAGCATCAGTCTCACCGTGTCTCCTTATTAGATTAGGTGTTTATGAAATGCAGAAATAAATACGGGGTCATCTGGAAAGTAAGTAACAAGATTTTTAAAAAAATTCAAAAATGCATTTATTTTAATGAAACTTAGAGGGATTAGGTATATCATATGGATATAATCCACATAATCAACATTCAATTCAATAAATTTTGTCAACATGTGAGGAGTGTTCTTATAGCTGTGTCATAGAGTGTACCGCGATCTCTTTTAGCCAGGTCTTCACCACCACTACCATCTCAACTTCACCAGAGTCAAGTGTTTTCCACCCACGGGATCCATTGTTTTGCAAACAGCCACAGCAATGGCCACGTGTGAGGTTGGGGGCGCGAGAGGTCTAAAAGGAAACGCTCCACACAGCAGCTGTGTTGCGAGCATGAGTAGGGCGAGACTCCGGCTGACACTCCCTTCATCCCCCACACTCTCCCAAGGCTCTGCCAAGTTTCTCGAGGGTCTAAAACCTTTCAGCATTGATTGTTTCTCCTCTCTGCAACAAGCCACACGCTTGAAGATGAAGAACAACGTTCAGTCAAACAAAGAGAAGTGCAGCATTTGGTGGTTAACCCTTCAAGCCCTGAGGAGGTTTAAATGGATTTTAACCCAGTCACCGGAGGAGATTTACATGTTTTCATGCTTTATGAAGACCTGTGATCAATGAGTTATATTTCAATAACTGATACGTCTATAATTTGGGGATTTTTATTGATGGTTACTAAATCTTATTCACTTCATATGCAGCTTAAAAACATTAAAAAACTTAATTAATTTAGGAGTTAGACAGTTATGCATTCGTTCAAATTAAAACAATTATTAGGACCGAATAGAAAACATTCTCAAAAGAAATTATATGTCAGACTTACATTATAGAAGAATACGGACTACCGTCAACACAGGTACTTCATTATACATACATAAAAACTACTATAATGGAATGATTTGATAGACGCAGAAAGTCAACGTAAACATCTCCGCAGCAGATGTTGGTTTGAGCCATTTCCAAGGCCACCACTGGGTAGCTGAGCTCGTATAGCAGTCGTCGTCTTACGTAAAATAATTATCAGAATTCAAAATCTCTCGAAAGTCTTTTTTATAATATGCCCATTCTAAAAGTTATTCAGAAGGAAAAATTAGTGTTGGAAATCTTTTGAGTGATAAAAAATACAGTAAAAGAACTTCGCCTTACAAATTCTGCTTGGTGTGGTAATCCTCAAAGCAATCGATGCATAGTCCAGTGTCACAAGGCTTGCACCAGCAAACAGTCTCTTTCCTCTTCCCATGTTTGGTACAGGCTGCACAGTAGGGTGGAGTGAAAAAAGTCAATTTTTTTTTCGGAAATGGGTATCCTTCAATGACTGTGTATTAGACCTAGTAACAATTCTGTAAAATATTTAATTTTTACGACGTCATCTTGAGTCTGCACATTTGGCTTAAAGTTTTAAAATTTTTGAATTTTTTGGAATTTTTACAAATTTTTTTAAGTACTTGAAACAAAAATACCCTAACTGGTAGTCACGAAATAGTTGAACAAGACCTTAAATAAAGACAGGATTTTTATAAATATTTTAGGCGGTGGTTTTAGTCTGCACATGAGGTTTAAACTTATCCAAATATTCGTAAATATCTGATATTTTTAACTTTTTATAATTTCTGATATCCTCTTATAATGTTATCAAAACTTGTTTATATAGCTTTCGTTAATCAACTTTGCATTGTTCAACTCTTCGCTAGTTCATATTAAACTACGCAGGACTCACCACGGGGAGGTGGTTGCACTTCGAGTCCCACCCATGCCCTCCCAACCACCCAACCAGGAGAGCATGTATTTACATCTTTAAGAAAAGTCTTTAACAGGTAAATTGTTTCTTTGCGTCATATATTGGACGGATATTTCTATCAAACATTCTAGTTTTGATTAAGCTTGCTCTTTTCTTTTGATCACGGACCAATTTTGAGGAAGCAGTGACTTCTTTGACGGCTCTTTCTACCGCTTGAGCGTGTGATGGGAGTTCTGGAACATGGGTTCCGGAATGGTAGATCTTGCAAGACACAATTAGCTTTATTCGTACACGATATTTTAGTCTATGACGAAAACAGTACTGAAGTTGATGCGATATTTTTAGATTTTAAAAAGGCACTTGATAAAGTTCCTCATGATAAATTAATCTTGAAGTTAGAGAGTTTTGATATAAATAAAGACGTTGTATGTTGGGTAAAAGAATTCTTAAGTGGGCGAGAGCAGAGGGTTGTCATAGATGGTGTCACGTTGTACACAATCAACGTTTCATCGGGAGTTCCACAGAGTAGCGTAGTAGGTCCGCTTCTATTTCTTTTTACATAAACGATTTGGGTACTGTAGTTAGTGGTAATCTTAGAATTTTTGCAGATGATGAGGTAGTGTGTAGGGGTACATCAAAAGAAGAAGACAGGAAATTGCTTAGCAAGGATTTAGATGCAACTCAAGAGTGGTGCGACAAATGGCAGTTAGAATTTAACCATAAAGAGTGTAGCTATCAATTTTTGGAGGAGGAATAATTCGATAGAGCGATCCTATAAAGTTTCACGAAGATGGAAAATGTAGAAACCATAAGATATTTAGGGGTAACAATCACTGAAGTTTTATTGTGAGGAAGACACATCCAGGAAAAATGCGGCCAAGCGAAGAGAAAGATGGGATTACTTGAGTAAAAAGAGTACTTGGCAAATGTGATGAGATGACAAAGCCATTTTCTTTATATGATCTCTCTTATCACAATGTTAAAATGTCGG
Organism: Platycnemis pennipes; assembly: GCA_933228895.1. Taxonomy (NCBI): domain Eukaryota; kingdom Metazoa; phylum Arthropoda; class Insecta; order Odonata; family Platycnemididae; genus Platycnemis; species Platycnemis pennipes. The sequence goes on from OW121849.1 coordinate 1,861,720, forward strand.
AAATAGTTTGCATTGGTTGTGATGGATGCCCTACAAACACAGGAAAATATAATGGTGTAATTCACTCGCTAGAAGAGAAACTTGGTAGACCTCTGCTGTGGGTTATTTGCCAATTGCATACAAATGAACTTCAATTACGGCATTTAGTGGAAAAGGTGGATGGATTTACTAGCAAACCAAAAGGATTTGTTGGACCTGTCGGTCAAAGTTAGGCAATATGTCATGCATTGAAAATAGTTCAGTTTGAGCCCATGGAGTTTATTACTGATATAATCAATCGTGGTGATGAAAAGGGTTTGAGTACTGACCAGCAATACCTTTATGATATTTGTAAAGCTGTTTCAAGTGGAAAAATATCTCAAGAATTAGAAAACAGAAGTCCAGGAAAGCTCTTCCATGACAGATGGTTGACTACAGCTAATAGAATTTTAAGATTATACGCAGCTACAAAAAATCCATCGCAAAACTTAAAAGAGTTGGCAACCTTCATCGTGAAAGTTTATGCACCTAGCTGGTTCAGGATCAAGTGTAATCCAAAAGCTTATAATGGAGCTCAAAACTTGTTGGAAAACCATAAAGAGTTGCACTTACCCATCTGAGGAAAATCGGAAAATTGTACCTACACAAGATAGATTGTATACAAGACAATGGATACTTGGCGCACCATGAAAACATGCTCATAGCTATAATATAGTTGTTTGATAAAAGAGATCATATGAAGAAACTGGCTTTAAGACGTATCATCAAGGCTCGATCTATAGAACGAGCCAGTAAACCACTAAGACGGTTTAAAATCCCGAAAATAAATTTTGGAGCATCAGAGTATGTCGATAAGATTATTTGCAATGATGTGGAAGTGACAGAACCACCTCTCAGAAGCCATTTGACAAATCAGGATTTGCAAAGGTTACTGGAAACCGGGAGTGTAAACATAGCTTCTGAGAGCACTCTTTTTGAACTCCCATCACACGCTCAAGCGGTAGAAAGAGCCGTCAAAGAAGTCACTGCTTCCTCAAAATTGGTCCGTGATCAAAAGAAAAGAGCAAGCTTAATCAAAACTAGAATGTTTGATAGAAATATCCGTCCAATATATGACGCAAAGAAACAATTTACCTGTTGAAGACTTTTCTTAAAGATGTAAATACATGCTCTCCTGGTTGGGTGGTTGGGAGGGCATGGGTGGGACTCGAAGTGCAACCACCTCCCCGTGGTGAGTCCTGCGTAGTTTAATATGAACTAGCGAAGAGTTGAACAATGCAAAGTTGATTAACGAAAGCTATATAAACAAGTTTTGATAACATTATAAGAGGATATCAGAAATTATAAAAAGTTAAAAATATCAGATATTTACGAATATTTGGATAAGTTTAAACCTCATGTGCAGACTAAAACCACCGCCTAAAATATTTATAAAAATCCTGTCTTTATTTAAGGTCTTGTTCAACTATTTCGTGACTACCAGTTAGGGTATTTTTGTTTCAAGTACTTAAAAAAATTTGTAAAAATTCCAAAAAATTCAAAAATTTTAAAACTTTAAGCCAAATGTGCAGACTCAAGATGACGTCGTAAAAATTAAATATTTTACAGAATTGTTACTAGGTCTAATACACAGTCATTGAAGGGTACCCATTTCCGAAAAAAAAAATTGACTTTTTTCACTCCACCCTACTGCACAGTGTCTTTGAGATCTGGCCTTATTACGTTTAGGAGGTATTCTTTTTATGAAATGCCTTTCAGTTAGTCTTGGAAGCTTATTGTCTGGTTTATCGAGGCATGGCACTTTATTGTTGTACAGCAGAAAATGTTCTATTGTTTGTTTTACTAATTTGATCTGCATAACAATTAGTTTCCTCTACAATCATTCCTACTAACTCGTTATCAAAGAAAATTTCAAAAATATCTTCAATGCTTTCCAAATTATTTGCTTTTCCCTGTGGACTGGTATTACCAATGAAAATTTCTCTTTTTCCTTTATAATTGGAAATGTCCTTCCAAGCATAATACTAAGTTTCGTCCTCTACCTCATCCAAATCACAGTATAACAACGCGTCAACTTCGGAGTGATCGTTTATGTCATTCTCACTGTCAGCATCAGAACTCAAAACACTTTCATCACTTCCCTTTCAAGCAAGACGTCCTCAGCCAGTTCATCACTCAACTCCTCCAACCTTTTCTCTCCTGCACACACCATAATTGCTGGTAGATGAGTAACAACCCTGATAAACACAAACACTCACAAATATTTCGCAATTTGAAGACTACAGATTGCGGAACGAATCACTTACAGAGGAAGTAATATAAAGTGAAAGACTAAAATGTTCGTAAGTACAAAATAACACTCTCCTAATATATTCCTTCCAGAAAAGTGACTTAGGTTCGACTGACTCTGACTTTGGTAGGTTTACTGAGATGCACGTCTTGAAAGAGATCTTGAGTCTCTTCTCTACAATTTGCTCTCCCATGCTCCCTTTACACGCCAACCTTTCGACACCCTCATCTTTTGTCATGATCGCTTAATTCCCTGTCCCGCGGTCATCTCTAAGCTATCAAAATGGTGCACATGGCCCCCCTAGATACTGGGCTAAACGAAAGGGAATGAATCACTCTCACTGCCCTTATCCATATCGAAATTGTTGTCTTTCCGAAATGAAGCTCCCCTCCCAAACCTTGGGCCTTGGGGACATTCCATGGCAATATCAACCTCTAACTTATTTTTTAAAGAAACCAGAAGTGTCAAACGTCATTTTAAAGAGAATTTCCTGCAGATTCTGAATCTGGTAACAAGATTTCAAAATGGCATCGCCCATATTAGCAACATTGCGATAAACAAAGCCTTGTAAATGCGGCTTTTAAAATGCCTAATAAGTGTCTATACTTGTGGTCATCTGGGTGAATTGAACTCATATTGGAAGATCCTGCTTGTTATTAATAACGGAACAACATCTTCACAACTGAATTTGATCAGCAATTTGGCCAAAATTTCAGGTGTGTAGAAGTTATAGGCCTTATTAAATTGCATTACAGGTTTGTTACATTGGTCACAGATTTAGGGATTTTTTAATTTGAAAGACAAGATAATTGTTTCCCAGCTAATTGCTTTTAAAATCTCTACGTCAATGTTGTCTAATTGCAATTAATAATAAAAAATAATTAGATTCTTTACCAGGCTTCCGATATCTTCGTGACCAATGTAACATCAACAGTGACCAACGTGACATAGAACTAGAGTTACATTCAGTTACATTGGTCACAACAATTTGTTTACATTTTTAATTATTCAAGATCGTTTAAATTACAGTAGACCCTTGCCTTTATGCACATTCTATGCAGTAATTAAATGATTGAAAAAACTAGGCATTAGTTATGATAGTTAGGCTACTGTTATTATGAGTGGGAAGAAGTAAAGGGTACCATCGACGACAGATGGAGGAATAGCAAGTAGATGGCCGTGGTGGATGGTAAACTGTCCATGAATAATACTATCGCTATTATCACTTGACTGTCTTCTGCTTCCTAAAATCGTTCATCTCATTATGCCAAGCCATCAGCATTAATATCACTCTCTTGAACAAGAGAATATGTTGGAGATCGAATCGACCATCTGATCCGGACCTCAAAATGAATGTTGCATGTCCTCGTAGAAGGTGATTTGCAGCACCACTAACCATCGCAATGTTAGCTATAATCGCATCAATAGCAGATAAACAAAATTCAAATTGTAAAAAGTGCAAGCAAAATCAGCATAGATTTTAAGCCAAACCCATCGTAAAGAGGGAGTCTACTGTATAACAGAGTATATTTAGTTTTGCGCAAATTTTTGTATGTTCTGATTGTAAGCACAATGTTGCAGAAATATAAAAAAACTAGATTCAAGGAACACATGGCCCATTTCAAACATAACAGACCTGAAAAATCCAGTATCGCACAACACTTACTCAACACAGGACAGGAAACCTCAGAAAACAACCTTCAACTCATCAAACAAACACCTAATCATTTGCTTGATGCCTATGAAAGTCTATACATACATAAATTCAGGAGAAACATTGTGAATAGCGATAAAGGACCTATTTCTTACTCTTCACTTTTCTCTATTTTAGAGTGAGGTGCTCCCCTCCCCCCTTTCTTCATTTTCGTATTTATTCCTGGCTGTCCCTCCTCCCGATTCACTTACAACCTTTGCGTTGCAAGTGATCACTCCCTTCAGTTCGCTGAGGAAGGCCACCTTGTGGCCGAAATACGCGTATCTGATGAACACCCTCGTCTTTTGTTGTTTTTGTACCGTTGTTTTGACTATGCTCTTTTGAGCTAGATTCGTCCAGAAGTTGGGCCCGTTTGAGTGCGTGAGTGAGTGTTTTCTTGAGTGCTTGTGAGTGTGATTGTGGTTCTTAACCCAGGCATCCGGGGCCCAGCAAAGGATCCCCTTTTCATTGGGCTGAGTATGTGTGTCTGTGGTTGTGTCACTGGCGAGGAAGTAACATTCCCGTAAACCACCATGGGGGTTTTGTGGTCAAGAGGTTGTGGTTGGTCACTGGCGTGGATTCACCCCTTTTTACCCAACACAGCAATCTGTGGTGTGACATTGACGAGTGGTGCCAATTTAATTACGGCCATTGGGGATTTTTATAACTTGCCACTTTAAGAGGCCGTAGAGCTCACGTCCACTAGTTTGAACTTACAATGTTGGATAAGATTACAGAAATCATAATGCCTCTTTCTGCAAAGGAGAGGAAAGCAGCCAGTCGGGCCCGGCAGAGTGAGGAGAAAAGGAAACAGGAGAGAGAGAGAGAGAGAGAGAGAGAGAGAAAGCAAAGATTTTTATGAAGAATCTGCAAGAGGAACGCAAAAGGTGACAAGAAACTGCAGAAGAAAACAGCACAAGATTCAAAACTTAGAATGCATAAAATGAGGGCAAAACGAAATGAACTTGAAGCAGCTGCCTCAGTTGTCCCCAAACCATATTTACTTCACTTTCGGTAAAGCTGTGAAGCGTGTTTCAATGGCAATGCCAAAGTCTCCTAGGAAAAATAGCTATTATCAAAAAGATGGCTACACAGTTAGGAATACCTCTACCAAATGCAGACTCTACAAAACCAGTTAGATGTGATGCCCTCTCAGAGGAAACCATAGAAAAGGTGATTTCATTCTTTCAACGTGATGATGTATCCCACCAGATGTCAGGGAAAAAAACTCTTCCACAAAGAGCACAGTGCAAAAACGGCTCCTGATGTATCGCTTGAAAGATGCACTCTTCAAGCAGGAACATCCTGAAGGAGGGGTTGGCCTCGCTAAGTTTTGTGAACTGAGACGCGCTGAAGTTGAAATGTTTGGGTCAAAGGGCCAGTTTGTGTGCAGCATTGTGAAAACTTTCAGTTTGAGTAATTGAACTGTTCCAAGTGGAAAACGGTTGAAGTTGCCACGAAAAGGGATTTGATCAGCCTTGTTGCTCGTGATGCACATTCAGTTGCAGTGGGAAAATTGCAATTTCAAACTAGATGATCTTGTAAACAATGAGATGTATGTGGATAAAGCATTAACATTTAACCAGTGGAATGGAGGTAAGCTAAGTAACCGTTGATGCAGAAGCATTTGCAGAGATGTTCCATGGTCAAGCTGTGAAGGTCTTGGCCCACTCCTTCAACACCTCAAAGCAAGGAACGGCGAAAACAGTTTTCTTGGTCAGCCTGGTCAAATCCTCCTCCAGGCAGACTTTGCTGAAAATTATCTCATCAAACTCAGAATGAGTTAATGGCAGCGCACCGGCAAACAAATGAATCTTCTGTTACAATATATACGGCAGTATTGTATTATAGAAGAGCCAGAGAAGAGGAGTTGAAAGTCCAGACGTATGGGATCATCTCCGATACCACAAAGCATTCCTCAACTGAAGTTAAAATCTTCAACGAAGCCATTATCAATGACTTCAATGCAAGACTCAGGTTTCAAGTGGAATCCGTTGTGATGTGGTCTGATGGTGCTGTGGCACATTCCAAGAATCGCTTCTCAATGTCTTCTTCTTCTCTTTATACTGCCTGGAATTTTTTTGAGTCTTATCATGGCAAGGGTCCACATGATGGCGCGGGTGCGACACTGAAACGCCACATGTGCAGGGCTGCTACCAGTCTATGACCTGAATAATAGTGACTTTAGTGACTTTCCTCGGTGAAACAGTGACCAAATAACAACAAAATAGTGACCAAACACTACCAACAACTGACCCAAAAGTGACCAACAATAGAGACTTTCGGCCACCAAGCAGGAATAAACCTTTCCTACTTTAGGACTTAGGACATGTGACTAAGAGGAGGAACGTAAACAGGACTAGGTAATTGGGTTAAATACATATGTTGGCCGATAGAAGAATCGAGTGGAGGGCTGCATCAAACCAATCCTAGGATTGTTGACCCTTGTAGATGACATATGTTTATTGAACATATAAACACAAAATCAAGAAAAGAATACAAATTTTTGTTTTCGAAAAGAAAATTAAAAGAAATGAAATATTGCATAGAAAAACTCTTTTTCAAAAATAAACACTGTCAGCCTTTCTATCTGATGACTAGCATGAGGAAGGAACTACATCACTACAGATTGTTCTTCCGTATTTTCTTTTGCTCAAATGTCAAATCTGATATGAGGTCTGATTTTCTTTATTGTACTGCTTTTTCGACAGCAGTGGCGTGCTTATGAGAAGTTGTTGCATCTCTGCGAATGGCAGCCATGCCTTCCAACATCGCCTGGGCAAGGGCGATATCTTAAATGTTCTTCTTAACAATGGCGTTCTTAAGGCGAACATTGGCTTCATCAAATAGTCTGTCCGCCCTACCAGACGCACGCTCCTCTTCCTCCCGCAATCCTCGAAGTTTTTCCTCCTTTTCCACAATAGTGTTCCTGCTTTCTCGATTTGTTCTGCTTTTTTCTTCTCTTCTTCCAGTCTCTCGACATCTTCTCTCTTCTTTTGGGCTTTTTTCTTCCTCTTTTCTTCCAAGTATGTTTTGTAATTTTGATTAGCACAGCGTGCACTTGCAAGAAGATCTTTGGTAATAGGTACTAGAAACGGCTTATTGCCATACTCGTGGAGCACACTCTTGACTAACATGTACGCATTAAGAGTGCGTTCAGACATAGCAGTTCTGTTACATGTTACAATCCTCCCTGCCTTTGAGAAGTCCCTCACGACATCAGCCTGTCCCTGAGAGAGAGACACAGCTTTCACCAACTTCGAGACAGTAGGGTTTTTTAAGTCACCAGAAGCAGAGTGCGAGTAGATAAAAACTGAACCCAATATTGATCAATACGGTCATTTCTAGAGTCATCTTCATCCTTCTCCAGCTGCAAGAGCTTCCACTCATCAACTAGTCAGTCTGAAATCTGATGCAATCAGCCATGGCATCACTTCAGCCACCCGCACTATGTCCCCTACGCTGTTCTCTGAAGTTCTCTCCTCTGGATGCAGATGCCCACAGCTCTTCAAGAAAGAATCCATGGATTTGAAGGAACTTTTTTCCAGGATATGCTTGCATGCCTCCTCATAGTGCTTGCAGGCATGGTCAATATAATAGAATAACAGTTTCTCCTTTTTGCTGATCTTTGATTGGTTCAAGGCCACGCGAATGTCTTCCCCCACAAGGTCATCAGCAGCTGGAAGAAGATTCTCAGGTTTGAAGACCTCTCCTGAGTCCAAAGATTTCTTGCAAGCTCTACCAATCACAATTTGGATTAGTGTAAATAGTCTGAAGTGAAGCAGGAGAACTAGCGGCCACTTTCCTCCCACTGGAAGAAACCGGTGAGGCATGTAAACGTGTGCACTAGACACAATGAACATCAATTCAGCTTTCATGGTGGGCTTCTGTAGGAGAGTAGGAGTAGGTAGGCTTCCGTACGTCTATGTAATAACTTATATTGTAGGCCATTAAATGTACAATACGAATGCACCGTTCCAAATGCCCTCGTAGAAAGTTGAAGAAATGACTTGATGTCTTTTTTTGATCAGGGACCACTGTTCGTCGCTTGCTCTTGCACTCAAAACGCTGGTCCGTGCGGGATGAGCATCATTAGTGTACGTGAATAAATTAAGTCTATTGTTCTGAAGCTGGTGCACATTGAGTGGTAGTGATAACGGCGACAACACACAACACTGAAATATCCTACGAATATAGCACTGAAAATTTCAACAATTTCTTTGGAAGTCTCTATTGGGGCAAGGGCCTAGCCACATTAATACACCGATTCCCATCAGATCATCGAAGTTAAGCAACGTTGGGCCCGGACTGAGGTTGGATAGGTATACCTCTACCGTGGTGCTCTTGTCCCGTCTGCAAGTGGCGGGCAGGTTAAATTTGGGTTGGCACAATGGATCTAAAGAGGTCTAAGTGCCAGGGGGGCTCCAGAAGGCCTCCACACACCCCTCCAATTTGCATTTACATTTTGGAAGTCTCTCCAACATCGTTGCAAGACAATGCGCAAAAATCAGATGCCACACACTTGAGAATCCAGATTAGTACTGCTTTGGTGACATCATCATAGAAGCTGTGCAGACTGACAACCAATGGAGCAGCATTGCAAGGGTCAATGCTGTCGGCATTGTTGCTGGATGAAGATTTCAGCTGTAGATGGCCTACGCTAAGTTTGGCTGCTACCTGCTAAAGTGCTCTCGTGTTTTGACATGCTGCTATACACTTTGGAAACCCTTCTTATTGACATTGGTGCAACTTATGCACATCATCGACCTCCTCTGTGCCCCACTCTTGAACTTTATGCCCCTGCCCATCGTCCCTGGATAGGAGCTTGTCGTTAACCTTGCAACATGGCATGAACTCTATGCTGACACAGCTGGGAAGCAACAATAACCAAACCGAAAATCTTATGCTTGTACAATAGGAGCAGAGAAAAATAACTGACATACCGAAACACTCGCACTACAACACTGACAGTCACAAAATATAAGATGCATACCTTCTATCGGAGACAGCAGAAAAATACAGAGACACAATAGTCTTCGCTGACCAAAACAATAATATGGCAGTGCTTGTGGAGAAGGGAGGAGAGGGTGACGGGGAAGCGAAAAAGCAGTAGTGCAGAAGGATGGTGCCACAACTACCCCTAGGATGAGTTGGCAGTGTGTGTTGCTAGCCCACTGCATAATGTTCACTTGCCATATGGCCCGTCACATACTAGGCAAATTTACCAAGGCAGCATTTTGGCCAAATTGTGCTTACACACTTGAACTGTAAAATCACCATGGAACCTCTCAAGTTGGCATAGCCAGGGCAATTTGAGTAAAAAGTCTCTTTTACATTGTAATCACGGTACCGAGTGGATTGGATACCAGATGTGCCTCTTTATAGCCAGAGAGTAAACTTGAGTTTGAGGTTCAAGAGAATACATGTTAGAAGTACTGCATACATTTACTGAAATTTCACTTTGTCAAGCATGTGATAAAGCCTTATTTGCCTTTTTTAAAATTATTTTTTGTTACTGCATTGATCTTCCTAGTTTTCTAAAATAATTTTATTTTTCAAGCATAAAATGACCAACAAAAACTTCTTGCTCCATTGCTATATCGTTGCCGGAGGAACAGGAGAAGAAACAATCACCTTATTTGGATCCATCCAATAAACCAGAGAAGAGCAGAGGTTGGAGCATTCTGCACTCTATTTGATGATTTGAGGAATGATGACACAAAGTTTTTCAATTATTATCGAATTGTCTATTTTGTCATTGTGCCAAAGGTCAGGTCTTGCTTCCACCAAAGAAATGAGTAAATCATTATCGATGATTTCACATATCTTCCAAAATTAGGCTCACCACAAAAAACTCTCAAGGATCTCTGGGATGCTTCCACACGTTAGAAAATCCGCCCTAATGTGCAAGCCTCCGTTTGGTAACGTGAGCCACTGACTGACTTGTGGCAGTAAAACTACCACTCCAAGTAGTGGCAGTGCGACCCACCTTGGAAGGAAATCTACCGATTGATTTTTCTACAGCCTAGCATGAAGGCTTGCATTGTTTTCTTTTTCAGATTACTAGATTGACAGCGATGGCAAAAAAGCCACGTCCGTAAAATTCGCCTAGTGTGTAACGGGCCTCTGGGCACTGAAAGTGCTCAATGCCGTACAATAGGGTGGCAGAGCTGTTTCGTGCAATTGCAGCTGAAATACGACGAACTGATATTTACGATGAAAAAGTGACTATTAGTGACCTCTGCAGTGAAATAGTAAATTTAAGTGACCCTATTTTAAAAGAGTGACTAAAGGTGACAAAAGGTGACCTGGTAGCAGCCGTGCACGTGTGGAAGAAAGTGCAGGGGAAAGTGGTTGCAAAGAATCCACGGACTTCTTTGCTGTACTTCAGTCATCGCAACTGAAGCCTGTGTGCTTGTTTGTGTCAGCCACTGACATAGCGAAGGAATCCGAAGATACTGACAAATTCTTTGCCCGGCTGAAAACACAGAAAGAAATACAAGCAGCTCCATCTGTGGTGAAGTCGTGATATCTCAAGTCGATCTGTTTGCAAACACGGGTGATGATGTGGCAATTGCCAGGAACCAACAGCTGAGTTCCATTGGAGATACTGGTGGTGACGATGAAGAACCTCGACCAAGCACCAGTGGTGCTTCAATGACTTCAGGGTCCGATTTCTGCATATCCAGACCGAGAAATATTACAGTGTATTTTATGTAGAGAAGTGGTACATAGGCGTGTGCTTGGAAATGGTGTGCTGCCCAATACTGATGAAATGAAGTTTCTGGAGGGAACATTAAATAAGTTTTAGTGGCCCAAAGATGAAAACAGAGAAAAACAGGTTCTCAGAAGATTCATTGTGTGTGGTCCAGTGAGGCTTCTGGGTAATCCTCCCTTTTCTATCACAAACGAGGAGAGAGAGGTTATCACCTCAGCATACAAGCAATTCAAAAACATTACCAGTAAATTACACAAGCCTGTTAACTTTCCTGTTAATGGAAAGTCATAAGTTACGTTGGTAACAGCCCAAATTTTTTCGTTGAAATTATTTCAATTATAATGGCCGGAAATAGTTGTGAGTGATGATGTGAATTTGCTTAGAAAACCACACTACAAATATATTCAAAATGTTTGTGTTGAAGTGATAAACTTTCAGAGCAATATGCAATCAAACAAAAGTAACTAATGTAGGGTTACAAATTTTGTTACGTTGCTCACAGTGTTTAATAAAGGATAATTTTTTTTATTTTGCCATAAATATTGCTTATGTTTACATTCCTTATTTACTATATTAAGTGTCTAATGCATTTTGGTTAGAAAATCTGAATGAATGCACAGGATTTTGCATGAATTTAATTAAAATAAGGCATAAAATTTGCTAAAATGTTACGTTGGTCACCATGGAATGTCCCCTTGGGGAAACCAGGCATCAGCAACAGGATATGTTTACGTTGACAGTAACGTCATCAAATATTTATCTATGCACTGAATATAATCTCCCTTATCCTCCCAAATAGATGGAAAATTTCTCTCCTTATAATTTCAAGAGTCTGAAATGAAAGTCAATTGCTTATTTCGTGAAAAAGTGTAGATGGATGTATAAAATGAAGATGCAATATCTTTTCAAAAAATTCTCTAAAGCATTAGTAGGTATGCTAAAAATAAACAGTATCATTCATTATATCAATACACAAAATATAAATGCGCTAGAAAAATTTTCAATTCCTCAAAAAGCATATCAAAACATAGCGTGACAAAACCGTGCATAGCACGTAGGATGGGTAGTTTAAAGGGGTCGGTGCCCAGCACGTAGGACGGCGTTGAAGGGTTAATGATCATGCCGAGCGAGCAGTGAAACTTATGACTGATTCTAGTAGAAGTGTGAGCAAGAGAGAAGAGTCCTACCAACATCTATTATTGACAGTACAGAACCAACGCAAAAGCCTTCCCAATGACAAAAAGTCAACCTTGATTGTTAGGCATGAGAAGTAACGAGATTGCATACTGTTCTTTCAACTTACTTACATAGACCCCCTGGAAATCCTAGTTTTCCTCCTCCTTCTCGCTTAAAGTGTACTTTAAGAAAAATTGAAATGACAAATGAATCACATTTTCCCCAGCTAGTCACTATTCCTCACTCGAGCTCCACTCTGCCAGCAGCATGCGAGGGGAGGGAAGTGCCACGGCACTGAGGAGTGTCGCGCGTATCAAGCAATTGTTGTCGTGGCAGGTGGCAGGGGGTGTGCTGCCTTCAAGGCAGCATTTTGGAATGAAGGAATCGAGATGCGACCAAACGGTAGAGACTTTCACCCACCATTGCCCTTCAAATTATTAAATATTTACCTCAAAAATGTTTTATCCAGGTCGAAAACCTCAACGTTCACCATTATTGCATTTAGGCCCTTGAGGTGCCTCAGCCAATGGTTGTCGCACGAACCTGGGGCTTTTTGTATAATTTTTTTCTCACAGATTCGCACATTTTGAGACCACAGTCATTTTTTAAATATAAGCGCCGGTCTAATAGTGCACAAATAAAATTCTCAATGAAAAAGTCGTCACGAACATTATTGAGTGGGCGGCCATCCGTTGGGGAATCCCAGCGTACGAACAAATTGAAGTCGCCAACAAGGATCACGGGGCCAAGTTTAAGGGCTCTTCACACGGAATCAAGGCAGTTTTCTAACACAGAGATATTACTGGCAGGCGGACGGTAGAAACAGCCAACAGATAATTTCTTCAGTCTTTCATGTTTACTAGTGGATAGTGAGACTTCGGTCCATACGGTTTCAGAGTCAGTTTCTAGGTCATAGCGGCGTTTCGAGGGGAGCACTGAGTTAACGGCGAGAAGCACTCCGCCACCTCTAGAGTGACGATCAAGAAGCGGTGAACGCTGTGGGAACTTGAGCAGGACAGTTCACCATCTCCGACTGAGGGAGTTAGCCATGTCTCCGTGAAGGCAATAACATCAAATTTCGAGAGCTCATGAGAATGGCAATCACAGGTAGATACAGTGGAATCCCAGTATAACGAGTGCTCATAATCCCTCGGAAATCACTCGCTAAATCGAGCGCTCGTTATATCCGAAGGTGTTGAAAAAACCCACCTAATTCTCATAGTCGTTCGTATTTACAGTTTTTCTTTTGTTTCCGTGGTATTTGACGAAGGTAAACAGCAAAAAAGTCATTTCAGGCACAATCTGGTAGAATATCAACATATTTCATGAAAGAAACAGGACATTTTCCATTATATAAAACATTAATTCCCCTAGTTTCGGTGTTTTTCTTCCGGTTCTTCTATTTTTCGATCTCCGAAGAAAGCTGCAAAGACAGCGTAACTAGTCGGGATTAAAATATTAGGTATACTGTGGAAGTTTTTGGATAATTTTGCGAATATGTCATGACGATAATATCAGCTTTGTCGAGTTTTCGAATGTTAACCAGTACGTCCATCAGTTGGGAAAATTGGCCTGAAGGTTCACTGAAATACGGTATGTTTCGGGGGTCGTAGATATTTTTCAAGCTTAAGCGAAGGCCAACTTACGGCTGTCTTTTTCCGACACGATTAACTGGAGCAATATCACGATAATTCATCTGGCGCGAACGCGCTATGTTTTAACGAGCGCAATATCACGATCTTTTATCGCGATATTTATCGTGATTTATAGTGATATTTTATCGGGGAGCGATATCGTGATATTTTATCGGGGCGCGATATCATGATATTTTATCGCGATATTTATCATGGTCACGATATTTATCGTGATAGTTATCGCGATACCTATTTATAGCGATATTTATCGCACCCCGATATCTTATCGCACCCCGATATCTTATCGTGCCCCGACATCTTGTCGTGCCCCGATATCTTATCGTGCCCCAACATCTTATCTTGCCCCGACATCTTTTCGTGCCCCGATATCTTATCGTGCCCCGATAACATATCGGGCCACGATAAGACGATGTTTATCGTCACGCTGAGTTATCGTTATCGCCACCTTATGATATGCTAAAATTATCGTATCCCGATATTGAATTATCAATATCGCCCATGCCTAGACCTAACTCCTTCTCCTACTCTCATCTTGCTCGTCGTCTGCCCTCTCCCACTGATGACTGGGCCTAACAAAAGAAAAACGTAAAATGGGAGCGCGCAGAGCGCACTGAAGGCCGTAAATCGTTAATGTTTGGACATAACTGGCTTTAGGTGTTGTAGATATGGCACACATCTTGTATTTTTAGTTTAATTAGCAGACAATACAAAACACAATAGTTTATTTTTGCTAGGCGGTGCATCGCCCTCGAGAGATATCTGTCGTAATACCGAGCGTAAACCGTGGAAGGAACTTTTTGGCCTCGCTATATCCGCTTTATTTTACATGTAAAACATAGGCCTTTTGGCGGTACAAAGACAATCACTCGCTATAACGCGATTCTCGCAATAAGCCGTACTCACTATACCGGGCTTCTACTGTAGTTTGTTCTTGATGCTTCTCACGTTCTGGTAATAAACATGCACAGGTGGAGTTGAGGAAGGGCCTGGGTTGAGGTTTACATCACCTGAGAGTAGAACAAGTAGTAGAATAACAATTCCACAATGAGGGTAGGGCGTCAGAGTTTCCGGAGAAAGACAATGAAGTCGCTGGGACCCGGTTGTCGGGGCCCCAGAGAGATTCCTTGGGATCGTCGGGACACAAGAGATGGTGGGGAAGCGGAGGGATAAATCACACGAAGCGAAGGCAGAAATATTAAATTTTCTGTACCTGAAGTTTAGTTGAGGAACACTCTACGCGCTATTGATGGGGATGGGTCACAGGACGGAACTGCACAGACGGATAAAGTCACCAACAGAAGCAAACTCACTGCAGAAATACAGGAGCAATAGTCACACGCCACTGCCTGCCCAGGACGGAACTGCACAGACGGATAAAGTCACCAACAGAAGCAAACTCACTGCAGAAATACAGGAGCAATAGTCACACGCCACTGCCTGCCCGTGGCCATCTTGCCAAAAGAAAATTGACATCCATAAAAAGGCACAGACTTTCCTTGCTTTAACCTCGAGTTGCTCTCCGTTGGTAAATTTTAGTCCAAAGTTACCCCAAGGTACTCAACTGAGGGTGAAGACAGCAGAAAGTTGCCTTGCAAAGAGCCTGATGTCTGAGGCTCTCCTTTTCTCTTCAATTGGTAAACAATACAAGCTTGGTCTTCTCTGGATTCCGCATCAGCCCTGTTTTGGCAAACCAAACCATTGCATCATCCTGGGCTTCCTGCAAGAGTCCAGAGGCAGTATCCAGGTACTTTCCAGTGATGAGTTGAGCCACATCCTCTGTGTTCCCTTGACTGTATGCACCAATATTATGCAGTCTTCAAAGAAAATTGTTGACTACCATGTTCCACAGGAATGGAGATAACACTCCTCCCTGAGGGCAGCCCCGTGTCACAGCTACCTTCATTGAACCGTCTCTCAAGAATACCTTGACAGTTCTTTGCTCTAACATGTACGTATCTAATCCAGCTCACAACATGAGCATGGATGGCATCCTGCTTCAATGCAGATTTGATCCAAGGATGTGTTGCCAAACACTCCCTCGACATCGTGAAATGCCCCCAATCCATACACTCAATGTTCCAGCACACCCTTGATCCTGCTAGCAAGGTTGCGGAGCACCGTCTCCGCAGACTTTCCCTTTTGGTATGCATGTTGATACAGTAGCAGAGGCTGGTCTTTTAAAGGTCCATCCCTTATGCACCTGTCGACTATCTTTTCCAGTGTTTTCAATAGAAAATACATCAGGCTAATCCCTCAAAAGAAGCCAGCTGTTGTGTAGTCTATCTTACCTGATTTAGGTATAAAGACCACTTTAGCGATCCTCAGGGCTTTAGGAACATATCCACAAGCCAAGTAGGAAAGAATTATTCTTACACTTGGGAGGAGCAAATTCTGCCCTTCCTGACAAAGTGCATGAAGTGCATCACCTGCATACTTGTAGGAACTAAAAGTTATTACATATCACCCATTTTGTGACATTGTACACTACAATGCTGGAGGAAAGTCTCCACTCTGTCCCAGCAGGAGAGAGCACCACCTCCTCCGAACTTCATAGAGCCAGGCTCTCCAGCACTAGCTCTAGAGCTTCCTTGGACACCTCCCAGGGGAAGCAGCAGAGACCATACTCCCGCATCTCAGTCTACCAATGGGATCTTGTCTAGTCCGACCATCTGTGGAACTGACTCTACACTCGCACTGAAGCCCCTCCACGAATCCCTCTTAGAGCACTTTGCACCTCCATTGGGCAACCTTAAAAGTTTTCCCAATCCTGAGGCATTCTTGTCCTCTTTGCTTAGTTTAAAGAGTTTCCTAGTCTCTTCAGAGAGACCGTTTCATTCTGTTCCCCACCATGGTAGTTTACACCTTTCCTTCCTAGTCTTTAAGGGACAGCTGTTTTCATAGCATGAGGTGATGCTTCCCTGTAAATAATCAACCGCAGCATCTACCTCACCAACGTCTCTAAATTGGTACTGACTCCAGGGCACAGCTCCCAGCCTCTCTTCATGTATCCCACTTGGTTCTGTGGTTCCTACGCATCACTTGCCAGCAGCTGGATTTTAAGAGTGAACAGAATGTATCTGAGATCTGCTCTAATATTATCTCCCCTGACTCTCCACTCTTCAATCCAGTGCATCTGGTGCAGAGTGTGCATGTCTATCACTTCCTCCCTAACACTCTGTTCGCAAAGGAAGCTTGTGATCGTTTGTGGAGTATATGCAACTGCGTGGAAGTAAGATATTCCAAAAGGGCTTCTCTCCCCAATCGTTGTTGGCTCCACTCCCCCACACAATGTGGTGCGAGTTGGCATCACAACCGATATCACCAGTCAATACAATAAATAGCCAGGAGTATTTTCTATTAGATGAAACTATGGACTGCCTGATTCACAAATAACTTAAAAATAGACCATTTCAGCAGCCAGTTCGGCAAAATGTCACTCTGGGATCTCAAAGACAATGAGTTCATATCCCACCCAGGGCATGGATTTAGTTTGTCCTACAACAGAAACATATTAGGTTTGATGGTTGGCCTAAAACGCACGAGCACTTCAAGAAACTCAACCCTACAATTTAAGAATGCTCTGATGAGATGGGAGGCAATGAAATCATTTTTGTGTGCCGAGAAATAAGTACAAGTAGCTTTTTTGGCATATGCAGCAGAAGAAGAAAAGCTCTAGATTCACAGCTAGTATCACTTTGCCCTACATCTACTCGATACCCTGCAGGCCACCGCGAAGGTGTGTGCCCTAGAGATTGCTCTTGAAACCACAAGTGTGAGATTGCATTTTAGATGCCGTTAACTCAGAGGTGATATGAACTTTTGCCATTAAAAGTATTAAGGAGGCAATTTCCTTGTGCATTTAAATCCTGAAGGGACTAAATAGGATAGTTATATTTTCCAGACAAACTCAAATATTAATGTGAGCACTCATTGATACTTTTTGTTTAACTAAAATGAATTTGATGCTTTAAGTCATTTTTTATTTGAATGCTGATCTATTCACCTTAATCCTGTAATGCATCATCGAAGGAATTATTTCTTTGTTTACATTTACTTTCAATTCCATAAGTATTTTACCCATTGAAGAAATATTAGGGAATATGAATGCCTCGATAAATCTGGATGTACATTTTTTTCCTTTAGGAAACCATTGTTATCATTTATGAATCTTGGAAATTATAATTTTTTCTTGTAAATGAGACAAAACTGAACTCCACAAGACAAGATGCAGGAAGATACTGGAGTTTGGAAAACTAGATAAAACCAAGACTGACCTCGTCTCATCATGCAGCAAAACCAGTAAAACATGGGGACTTCGCCCAAACGCCACCACCTGGCTGTATAAAGCAGCTGCTAAACCTAGTTTTATGTGTTTGGTGAAAAAATGACTGGCAGAAAACTGCCAGGAATAAACTTAAGCACCTTCAAAGGAAGTTCTTTTAGTCACAGACAAGTTTGGACTGAGCTCACAAGGTAGAGCCCAATCCTTGAGATGGGAAGTGATGAAATGATAGCAAGGTTCAACCAATCACACCTTAATTTCAAGACCTGCTTTCCTGATATGGAACCGTGGGCTGGAAAAAGGGGAAATCTCTTAATATTGGGGATCCCGATGAATGGGATACAGATGGCTTCAGGAATTCACTTCCTTTTACTGGGCCTTGAAGATGAAATAAAATGGCATCATAATCATAAAAGTATACAATTACTATATGATAAAGGATATCAGTGTTATAATGTGTGTGTGTATATAGTTATCGTTTGTAGTGTATTCGTGTAGTGTATATAGTTATAGTTTGGACAAATACGTTGTGAGGAAACCCAAATTGCTACCAACAGTGGATAAAATTGCAGCCAAGCTTAACGGGAAGAAATTTTATTCAGTCTTTGATTTATCAGAAGGTTTCCATCACATTGCTCTGGATGAGAAATCATGGTCTGGAAGTGTTGCTTAGCCATCCCACACTAAGTTTATAGATACTTTGTTTCACCCTTTGGACTTTCCAGTGCCCCTGAACTATTTCAGGAGAAGGTGCAAAAATATTTTGGTTCCATTGAAAATGTTATTACTTGGTTTGATGATCTCCTGGTTACCGGAAAAACTGAGGAAATCCATGATAAAGCAGTATCGGAGGTTACTTCCAAGGCAAAATCTATTGGTGCTAGGTTTAATTCTAACAAGTTGCAGTATAAGTTGAGAGAGGTTAAGTATGTTGGCCAACTGTTCAATGAGTGTGGTATGTACGTCGATCCCGATAGGGTTACAGCTCTCAGAGTCTTGAATCACCAAAGTCTAAAGAAGAACTACAACAGATTTTATAGCCATTCAATTATGTGAGGCGCTATGTTCCAGAAATGGCACAGTTGATGCAACCATTATCTCAGTTATTGAGGAAAAATGTCGAGATTCAGTGGCTCCCATTGCATGAAATTTGTTTTGAAGCTCTAAAAACAGCAGTTTCTAAAGCACCGGCTTTAACACTGGCTTTAATTCAAGCAAAAGAATTATTTTGCAGTGTGATGCCTCTAAAAATGGTTTGGGGTGCTGTTTGTGTCAACCTGGTGAAATTGATTCACTTAGGCTGGTAGCTTGTGTTTCAAGAACCATGAATGACAGCAAGGTAAATTATAGTCAGTCAGAAAAGGAGCTACTATCCATTTATTATGGAACTCAGAAATTTCATACATTTATTTATGGGGTAACTGTTCACGCACATACAGATCATAAACCATTGATTTCAATTATGAGTAAGCATGTTTCTAAAATAGACTCGGTTAGACTTCAGAGGTTGAGGATAAAACTTATGAAATATTCTTTGAATGTGTCTTATGTACTGGGAAATTTTTTGCATTTTGCTGATATGTTATCTAGGAACAGTCTTCATGAAACATGTCATGATCCAGAGATGCTGGAAATGGTGCATACGATCACCAAACATTTGCCAATGAGCAATGAAAGAAAATTAATTTTCCGTGCTGAAACTGCCAAAGATAAGGTTCTTGAGTCTATAAGTAAATATTATTCTTAAGGCTGGCCCAACCAAAAGGATATCCCTTCTCACTGTAATCCTTATTTTGATTCTAGGGAAGAAATATATGTCCAGGAGGGGTTTGTATTACTAGGTGAGAAAATTATTGTTCCCACCTCTCTTCCAGCCTATGTGCTGGATTTAGTTCACAGAGGACACATAGGTACTAGCAAAGCTATGGCCAAGGATCGCCAAATGTTTTATTGGCCCATTCTCACCGATGCTGTGTCTAGATTTATCTCTAAGTGTAGAATATGTGAAAAATTTCGCCCTCATTGTGGTAAGGAACCCTTATTACCTCATGCAATACCGAAGCTACTATTTCAGAAAGTTGGTACTGACATTCTTGAACATGGTGGGAAAAGTTATCTTGTCATTGTAGATTATTTTTTACATTGACTAGAACTATGTCCCCTTAAAAGAAAATCATCTAGTGCTGTCATTGATGCTATACAGGAAGTAGTCACTTGCCACGGGTATCCTTGTGAGCTCATGGCCAACAATATTCCTTTCAAATCATATGAATGCATGCAATACTATAAGAGTATGAAAATTATAGAGTGAGCACATGCAGTCCTGAGTACCATAGAAGTAATGGCTTGGCAGAAAAGGGAGTAGGACTGGGAAAACAAATTCTGAGAAAAAGTGCAGAGGAATCTGTAGGCTACCGTGAGAATTTATTGGAGCATAATTGTACACCTTTCAGTGGTCTTCCATTCTCCCCATCCAAGCTACTATGTATATATACCCAGCTACTATAGTAGGCGTCTACGATCAACATTTCCCACAAGCATGGAACTCCTAATTCCAAAGGTACAGGAGAATGCTCATCACCTACTAGTTTTAAAAGAGGAAACCACAAAAACTTTTCATTGTGCTCGTAAAAAGGTCATAAAGTACTATACTGGTGATGAAGTAGTTTATCACTCTGGTAAAGATAAATATTGGCAAAAGGCTACTGTGCTTAAGGAAGCAAATGAGCCACGATCTTATTGGATAAGTTGTTACGGAAATGAAAATTGTCCATTGCGAAGGATTACTTCTCACTTAAAGACATCTTTCAGTGAATCTAGGTCAGGAGATCGTTTTGTCCCACCAGAGCTGTTATAAACTGTTGATGAAAGTGAAAATGTTGAGAAAATAGATGATAGAGTTTTGTGTAACAACCCAGTTGAAAATGTAATCATGAATCCGGTTGAAAATCCTCATAAAAAGGAGATAACTCCAAGGGCTCAACCCAACTGTGGTACAGTCAATCCCACGGTCTCTAGGTACATGGTAGAATTGTAAAGAAACCTGTAAGATTTTAATGTTAATTTCGTATCAATTTAGCCTGTAAAGTTTTGGTGTTCATTTTGTATCAATCTGTTAATTATGTATTAATTTAACCTGTAAAATTCTGATGTTCATTTTGTATCAATCTCAATGGGGACGTGTTTTATGTTTACGAGTTGACTAGCAACCTACCGTTTGTTTATTTGTGGGAATATTACTGATATGTGTGGTTAGAATTAGATTGTTGTCACAAGCTGAATAAAAGTGTGCAATTCTGAGATTAAGATAAAGAAAAGTAAAATACAGACTATAGGCACTTTTGTTTGTTGACGTCAGGAGTATGAGAAATTTACTAACTTTAACGTTCTCTGAGAAATCTCAGTTTTAGAAAACCGAGATAACAATAAGTGGTGGAACGCAAATGACAGATTATCGAGATAATAATTTTAAAGGAGAAACTGTGATAGTGGGAAATTTTACCGTTGTTGGTGAAACTGGCTCTAAATCTGAAATATCCTGATGAAGCTCGCATCCCTTCCAGAAATAGTCAATAAGACTATGACGTAGTGCAGTTTGACTGGCCCATTAAACATCACATATGCTTGTTGTTGAAGTGGAGTGTTTGAGAACTAAGGCGGTGTGTGGAATATAATGTCCCACATCTCTCTCAACTTGCATCATGTGGTCTAAACAGCACATACCCATTCCTCAAGAAAAGAGGAATACATACACTGCCTTTAACTGAATGCTCCTGTTCAATTTCCACATTAATGACCCTTTTCATTTCCCAGCATTCACAATTGCCTGATTCTTTTGCAATTTCTTTAACACTAGAATGCCAGATAGCAGCCAGTTACCCATTTAGGTTTCTGCTTTGCGCTTACTCAAAACTACTTTTTGTTAGAGACTGATAGTAACTGACTTTTAATATTTTAGGGTCAGAAAGCACCCAGTAAAATATTCCCAAAAAACCAAACATGGTTGCCAAGTAACAGACGAGTCTACCTTCAAGGTTGGCAAGCAGTTAATTGACCACTATTGCATCTTTGGCCTTTTCGTAAAAGTTAGTGATACATATTTAGGATTTTTTTTGGCCTGTACCATGAGTTATATAGTATTTAACTGTCATGTTGACCTAATCCCCACTCATTTATTTAACTTTTTAATTCAGTTACTGATGCCTTTTCAATCTCATAATTTTTCAATAAACACACTCAAAGAATCATGGGGACCCACCAGCTACACCAAGCAACACTTTGAGACAGGTTTTTACAGTTGCGCATTTTAGCTTTTTTCGGCGAAACCAATGCTTAGACTTATAAAGCCTAGTACTGAAAAGGAGGCTGGTAAAGTGCTGTGCAATTAGTCACGGCCACTGGAAGAGCTGGATGCATTCCTTTCTATCTTATAAGCATGTGGGGTTTGTGTAGCACAATCAACCCATGTAAATGACCAATGGCACAAGCAAACCAAGGCCAACCAAATCAGATCTAGGACTAGGGATCGGTACAAAGGAATCTTGAGATTTTTACGTTTTGATGACAAAGACAAACCATAAACAAACCAATACATTTTGCTTGGTTTCAGAAGTTAGGAATAGATAGATAGATTATTTTTCAGTGGAGTTCCTCCAAGGAGGCCCTGAGGCACTCAGACCTATTGGCCCTTTGTGCCAAACACCCTTCTAAGGAAATCACCCATAAAGGCCAATCGCCTTGCTAAAGGCCAACAGGTCCCCTATGGGGATTTCCCTTACCTCTCTGGGTTCCAAAAATGGAGACCCCAGGTACCTATTTCGAGTTCTCATCACAGCAGGGCACTCGCATAATATGTGGGATGTAGTTTCATCCCCTTCTTCGCACCACCTGCAACTACGTGAATCTACAATTCCCAGGAGGTGCGGGTGCCTCATCACCTGGTAGTGCCCCGTGAGGAGTCCCACTACCGTTCGTAATTGACCCCTGTTTAGTGACAGGAGTCTTTTGGCAAGCCCAGGCCTAGGTTCTCCTATGCGTAGTTTGGCCTGTCTAAGACTTGGTGTGGTTCACCAGATCTCAGAATGCCGGGCTAAGCCCCACATTCTAATTTCTGCTATCCCTATTGACGTAGCAAAAGGTATGATTGGCTCTGGCCCAATTAGATCTCGGCTGGAACCGGCCCTTGCCAGCTCATCAGCCATCTCATTTCCGGATATGCCTGCATGACCAGGCACCCAGAAAAGTTCCACCTTGCCGCATCTGCCTATATCATTGAGTGCCTCACGACACTCCTGCAGCAGCTGTGATTTGCACCATGATGATGTCAGCGCCTTTAAAGCTGCCTGACTATCCGTGCATATGTGTATCGGTCTGTTAAACATCCCGATTTCCTAAATAGCATACGCGCAGGTCAGAAGTGCATGTACCTCTGCCTGGAACACCGTAGCATATTTTCCCAAAGGGATTGAGAGCTTCCTTGGTGTGCTACAATTGTAGACCCCTGCTCCCGCTCTTCCTTCTTCCCTAGACCCATCCTTATACCATACCTCAGCCCCAGAATGAAGTTCTTTCCCCTTTCCTCTAGCCCACTGTTCCCTATCCGGGAAGTGGGTTTTGAAGTAGGGGGGTGTTTGGTTGAACCTGGCTATCATTCCATCACTGCCCATCCCGAGGATGGGACTCGACTTCATGAGCTCTGTCCAAATTTGTCTGTGACCATAGGAACTTCCTTCGTCATACCACTGTCCCATACATTTGAGACGATAAGCCGCTGTCCTTGCCTGCACCTCAGCTTCCACATGGAGTGGAGCGGGTTCAGCAGCGTTTCCAGCGCCAGAGTTGGGGTTGTTCTCATAGCCCCTGAAATGCCCATACAGGCCATTCTTTGAAGGTGGTTCAGTTTGTTCCCAGCAGTTTTGAGCCGGACTCTCTTCCACCAAACTATAGAGCAGTACAAGAAACTAGGTTTAATGACTGCCGTATAAATCCATCTAATGGCTTTTGGCTGAAGTCCCCATGTTTTACCAAGGGTCCTCCTGCACATCCATAAGGAGGCACAAGCTTTCTTTGCCTTGGTCTCTGAATGCTCTCCCCAGTTAAGCTTGGAGTCCAGAATAACCCCAAGATACTTGACCGATGGTGAGGGATATAAAACCTTTCTCTGCAAAGAGGGAGTTTTCCTTCTATTGGTAAACAATACAAGCTTAGTTTTCTCTGGATTTACAGTCAGCCCTGTTTCTGCACACCAACCCATTGCCTTATCCAGGGCTTTCTGCATGAGTCCAGAGACATTATCAAGGTACTTTCCAGTGATGAGTATAGCCACATCATCAGCATACCCTTGAGTGTATGCGCCGGTCCTATTCAATTTAAAAATAAGACTGTCGACTACCATATTCCAGAGGAGTGGAGATCACACTCCTCCCTGAGGGCAGCCTTGAGTCACAGCTACCTTCATTGAACTGTCTCTCAAGACTTCTTTTACAGTTCTTTGTTCCAACATGTATCTAATCCAGCTCACAATGTGAGCATGGATACCATGTCTTCCTGCAGCAATGCAGATTTGATCGAAGGACGTGTTATTAAATGCTCCCTCGACATCAAGAAATGCCCCCAGTCCGTACATTCCGTGTTCCAGCACTCCCTCAATCCTGCTAACAAGATTGTGGAGCGCTGTCTCCACAGATTTTCCCGTCTGGTAGTCATGTTGATACAGGTGTAGGGGGTGATCCCTTAATGGCCCATCCCTTATGTACCTGTCCACTATCTTTTCTAGTGTCTTCAGTAGAAAAGACATCAGACTGATTCCTTGAAAGGAGTCTGCTCTTGTGTAGTCCGTCTTACCTGGTTTAGGTATGAAAACCACCTTGGTGACCCTACAGGCTTTTGGAACATATCCATAAGCGAGCGAAATATTCTTACCATTGGAAGGAGGAGCAGATCCTGCCCTTCCTGAAGAAGTGCAGGAAATACCCCATCCTCCCCAGCAGCCTTAAAGGGGCTAAAACTCATGATTGCCCATTTTGTAACTGTGTGCGTCACGATGCTGGAGGAAAGTCTCCATTCCGTCCGAGCCAGATGGATGGGATTCCTCCCATGATGCATCTCCCTCAACTCCCTGGAGCCTGGAAGTGGGTCTCCAGCATTAGCCCTAGTGCTTCCTTATCGGAAGATGTGAAGTCTCCTGAGGGAAGCAGCAGAGAACCCACCCCCACTTCCAAGTCTTTCGATAGGATCTTATGAATTATTGCCATCTGTGGAAGTCTCTACGCTCCCACAGAAGCTCCACCATGAGTCGCTTTTACAGAGCTTGATTCCTGCTTAGTACCTCCATTGGAAAACCTAAAAATGTTTTCCCAATCCTGAGGCATTCTCGTCCTCTTTGCTTTATTAAGGAGTTTCCTAGTCTCTCTACGGAGACCATTTAATTCTGCTCCCCACCAGGGGATCCTGGTGGGGAGCATCCTTTACACCCTTCCTTCCTGGTCCTTAGGGGGCAGCTGTCTTTGTAGGATGTGATGATGCTTCTCTGTAGATTATCAACAGCAGCATCTACCTCATCCGCATTTCTAAACTTGCACTGAGGTGCCCACTGTAGGGCAGCTCCCAGCCATTCTCGAGATAGTCCCCAGTTGGTAGTCCTGGGGTTTCTATATGTTATTTCCCTGTGATTGGATTCTAAAAGAGTGAAGAGTATGTGTCTGTGGTCGGACAAAATTATCTCCCCTGACACTCTCCACCCATCAATCCTGTGCAGCAGAAAACTGGTGCAAGGTGTAATATCTATCACCTCCTGCCTAATGCTGTTTTCAAAGGTAGATTGTGATCCTTTATTGAGTATTTGTAACTCCGTAGACATAAGATATTCCAACAGTGCCTCTCCCCTTCCGTTGGTGCTTCCACTCCCCCACACAATGTGGTGCGAGTTAGCATCACAACCGATCAGAAGATCCCACTTGTTGGCCTTACAGTGACTCACCAGCCTCTCCATCTCATTTGATGGTGGAGGAGCCGGTGCATCGTATGGCAGGTAGAAGGAGCAGATGACCACCCTCTTCCTGTTCTCACCTTCCCCCAGGGTCAGTATTAATGCTGTCTGATCCCTAGTGGTAAATTCCGATAGATGCAAAGCACTTATCCCATTCACATAGATACAAGATCTAGGCCTATCAACAGTGGTACAGTAATATATTTTTTCCCCTGTCATGCTCAGGCCCCTGACTCATCCCTGGAAAGCCCAGGGTTACTGAATCAGAGCTATTTTGACCATACCTTCAGAGAGTATCCTTTGAAGAACCCCTGAGGCAGCCTTACTGTGTTGTAGGTTGGCCTGAAGTACGACTATGCCAGCCATGGTTCGGCCCCGCCCACATCTTCTTCCTCCCTTGTCTCCTTCTCTTCGAGGGGGTATGGAGCCTTCCCTTAGGCCACTACCCACAGGGGCTCCCGAGTCAGACTACCCCCATGGGGGAGACCAGGCTTGGTGCCTCCTTGAAGGTGGGCCCAGAGAGGTTGGAAAGGATGTTGTCCTCCTCTCCCCACGAAGGGTATGAGGGGCAACTGTGGGTCTCCCAGAAGGAACCCCCACAGGCAAGGTTAAGGTAGTAGAGGGTGCGTCCTGACTGGGATCCCCATCGGGGCTCTCCACCGGTATCGCATCCCCCAAGGAAGAAGACGGACTACAAGAGTCCATGTGAAGAGTGCGCCTCTCAGCGCACTCCATAGTTTTGTTTGAGGGTTCCAAGTTTGGTCCCACGAGTAACTAGGGAAATATGGTGTCCGTCCATGCAGAGCCCGCATGCATGGGTAAGGCTAAATAAAACCGGAGGTCGCCCAGTATCCGGAGTCTCTTTGTTAGTGACTTCTTACCCTCCGCCCCGCAGATGCGGTCACCCTTAGCACAGAGACGCACCGTGGTGATGGGAGCTGTTTATTGACCGCCAGGTCTAGATCCGTCATGTTCAGCGATACCAGGGGCACCTCGAGGAGGATGTGGCTCTTCACCACGCATGACGGTCTTGGTGGTCCATAGGCATGTTCTGCCCTCATCCCTCCCTGTAGTCACTGACCCCTTACCTCCGAAGTTAGGAATAAGTTTCTTGACATTTTTTGATGCTACAGGCCTCAAGAAAGTATTACCGTTTATGAGCAGCTGTATCTGAAAAATTGCAGGTGCCCCTTTGCACAAATTATGGCAAATAAACAAGTTTGGGTTTAAATTTAGGATTGCTATGGATGCAAAAATCAGATACGTGGTCAATACTATTCCCTACCTAGTCAAGAGTGAGGGAAGGACAAGCACAGAAGGCGTCTATATTGTCTAACATTTCGTACACCCCTTCCCAAGCAAGTGTAGAAATGCTACAATGGATAATTTCTTTACCTCCTCGAAATACGCAAAGAGCTCAGGAAGAGCAAAAATACCCTTGTAGCTATGCTAAATCGAAATAGGAGAGAAGTATAGTTTTCTTTGAAAAAACCTAAAGGTGCTCTGTAAGCACTGTTCTCTTTGAAGATATCATCCTGACAGGCTATCGACCAAAATATAATAAATATGTCCTCATTTATACTTAGTAGTATGCACCCTGGTGTACAAATTGACACAGAGAGCCAAAAAAAAAGAAAATGGAGACTACACTTTACTACAATAAGAAAAAATGTGGAGTTGATGGGCATGTGATATGAAGTGTACATTATTGAGTTATTATACAAATTACAAATTAAACTTGCATTCCTGTATGAAATATGAAATTATGAAAAGAAAAGCATAATGCATACTAAATGTACAATCCTGATGAATTATTAATACAACAGAAATACCTAGGCACGAAATACATTTACTTAGAGAAATGACTTAATGCTTGCATATTTAAATCATCTGATTGCCATGTTCCTCCAGGGAGTGACACGGGTAAGAGATGGGATTTTTTCGTATTGGGATTTTTGGGCTGATCCAATTGTTTTGAGGTGATGTGATCTGTTGAAAAGGAGTGTGATGTGGGCTTTTGTCTGAAAGAGTTGGAACATTCCTTCTGCAGTGTGCCTTACACGCTTGACTGGTGTGGGCTTCATGACTTGCAAACATTGCTGCTCTCGGGATAAGGCAGGGAGGGAAGCCGAAGTTTTCAGAGGGTTTGAGGAGCAGATACGTCTGCAACCATCATTTGAGAATCCTTTACGAGAGGCTTGGTGCACCCCAGAACACAAGAGCTGACGTGGGAGAAGTACTATGGTTAGCAAACCTGTTGAGTAAATTTTGGACTATTTTGAATGGCATTCAAGGATTTGGCATACTCGTTCATCATTGCTTCATTCATCCAGAGTTACAAATTACGACAGAATTCTTGACTGACTGACCTCTGCAGTAGAGAGTTGATTGGTTCAGTGGATATGCTCCACCTAATAGTACAGACATGTGCTTCTGTTACAAGACCTATCACAAAAACAATAAAATGCATTAAAATAGTGTTTCCCCATCCTATTTAAAATAATGTGAGTTCAATCCAAATATGCCATTGAGTAGAATTGACCATTACACCAAAGACTAAAACATTTTTGTTTTTAAACTTAGGCATGTACCTGGAACTGACTTTGTGTGATGTTTTCCAAGTCCTGAGGGTTGTCACGACCACTGCAACTTATGGATCACAGTGATTCCAATTCAATTTAATTTCCTTTCAAAGCAGATTGCCCCTCCATCCGGAAATTCATCCTCATGCTCAATCCTGTGTCTGCAAGGACTCCTGCAAGAATTTATAAAAGCCAGCAGTATAAATTCATGAGAATGCAGACAAAAAGAAAATGAGGACAATTGGTAGAATTGAATCTCACCTTTTCTCTCTCTGCATCATGTAACAGCCTCTGTGCCCTTGCTTTCCATTACATCCTTGAATTTACAAACCAAGTCTATTAATTTCAATACATCACCATCATTCAAATTAGGAGCCTTCTTTGACATACTGTGCAATATCATACAAAGCTTGCAAATGTAAGAATACAATACAGTACAAGGCACTTAAAATTTAAGTCAAGACTTTACAATTCCTATTAAAACACTGTCGTCAACAATATTATGCTACAATGGAAGTTTGGTACAACGAGTGCTCACGAGTGGCTGGGTAATTACTCGCTATAGCGAGCACACTCATTATGTCCAAAGTTTCCTGCTTGAGCCTCTCATTCCCCACAGTTGTTCTTACTTTCCGTTTCTCTTTCGTTACCATGCTATTAGAAACTGGTTGAAGAGCCGCTTTCGTGCACAATTGCATATTCATCGATCATTTTGCAAATTAAATCTTCCAAAACAATAATTGATGCTTTGCTGACGTCTTCAAGTGTTAACCGGTACGTCCAATGGAAAGGAATGTTGTAATGATTCACCGAAATACGCCCTCTGTCGGTTGCACTGAACATCGTGTGTCGTACTAGTGCTGCAACCTGGAGGATCTAGAGCAAACGCCGGTAACTCGCGTGAAATACTGTTGCCGAGAATTATCCATGAATTACTCAAAATTGTATGCATCCATGCATTCAGGAATCATAAACTAAAAACTTGTTGAACAGGGTAAATTTTAATTATTTGTATAACATCAGCCCTGGCAATATTTACAAAAACATTGAAAAACATGCGCTACTTAACTAATGCACCAGAAAAAATAAATATTTCCATTATTTCTGTTAAAGGGAAAAATTAATCGAAACCAGGATATATGAATCGTTAGATTAAATGGAAATAAATAATTCTTTGTCAATGGAAAGCTTTGACGACTTCATCACAAGAATAAATAGCATAACAAAACAAATGTCGGACCTTTAGTATCTTACATACACACCCTTCAAATAAACAGCACAGTACTTTCAATTTCTATTCCCGGCTGAAAAATGATTCGAGCATCATCTGCTTCAGTCATGGGGCGGGAACTAGCGGGTGAAGGGGCGGGAGGGGAAGACAGGCAGGCTGAACTCCGCCCCTTACCCACACCACCACTCTCTGCTGCCGTGTGATTGGCTACATGCTTTTCTGCTGGTTCACCTTCTGCCCATACGTGAACTTGGCTCAACAAAAGAACAACTGAAAAGTGCGTTTGCAAGGCATGCCAGGGCAACATGTGCAACCAGGCCAACAATTATGGTACAGCATGGTGTTAATAGAACATTTTCAAATTAACCAAATGCAGTTAACGGGGTGAACAAAAAAACTCCCCCCCTCCCCACACAATGCAATGTGCTGATGCTCAACTGTAGAAACCCACGTCGAGTGATTCCATTCTATTGTGGTTTGTGAAAGTTTGTTCCCCTTCATCTTGTGTAACACAAATGCATTCAGAAGAAATGTGTGCATCATGAAAAGTGCTGAGAGCACACAGCCCCACGTGTCTCTCTGGCGAATCAAGCTATGAGAGGGATCAGTGAAGTGAGTACAGAGCTGCATAAACAATTTTGCATCAGGGAAACACTTGACACGAGCCTAAATTTAGAGCAGGAATCTTCATGGGATAGACATCAGCAGAGAATTCATAACTAGAAGAACTTGAAATGTGTGCTACAGAAGAATGATGAAGGAACAATGGATAAAGGAGCCCAAAGAAGAGAGGGAGAAAGGGGAACTGAAGAAAAGAAAACTGGATGACTTAAGCAGCCATATTTTGGGACCGTGATGGCCTGATGAAAAAAGACTTGCGAAGAAATGAAACAAAATTGCCAGCATCAAAACTGTTTGAAGAGGTAGGAATTCAAAGTGAGTGCTGAGTCAATGGATTTCCTTGGAAAAAATTCAAGACACACCAATCACTACTTGTAAATTCTCTTATCCTTTTGAAATTGACACATGCTAAACGTTAATGTCCATCCTAAATAAAATATTTATGCACATCAACTAACTTGGCCATTTTAGACAGAGAATATTATGACAAGTAGTAGTAGTAATATATTTTTTGGGGTGCATCGACGGCTAGGGTCATATCGCACCGCACCTGAATCATCATGACCAATACTGGAATAAAAGTTTGTTTGAAGCTCAATTTGTAAAACAAATATTGGCTTATCTATCCGCGCATGCTATCATAGTTTATTTATAAGTCCAGTGCAATTAATAAATTTTAGCACCCGAGTCACAGAATCGGGGTTGTCTTCGAGGATCATACTAAGCTCACCTCTTATTTGGCAGCTCTCTCGGAATACCTTGTATCTGTCGCACTCAGTTAGGAGGTGTCTCACTGACAGAGGGCAATCGCAATATTCACATTGTGGTGGTATTCGGTTTTCTGTAAAGAGGTAGGAGTGGGTCAAGGCACAGTGACCTATCCTCAGTCGAGTTATTGCGACTTCCTCTCGGCGACAGCGCCGAATGGAAGATGGCCAAGCTGAGATGGACGGTTTTATACAACGGAGTTTGTTATTTACATTTGTTTCCCAAGCTTGTTTCCACTTTTCCATGGCTACGTTACGCATAAATTTTTTAAAATCGTCTACTGGTACCAGAGTCGTCATTAGCTCGTTATTGTTCAGGGCTTCCTTCACCACCCGGTCCGCTTTCTCGTTGCCTGGGATTCCCGTATGACCGGGAACCCAAACAAAGCAGACGTCGACTCCCTTCTTGCTGAGGGAAAGGAGGAGACTTTGTATATCCTGCACGATTGGGTGGAATGGAGAAAAAGCAGAGATACTTTGGAGGGCGCTAAGAGAGTCTGAACAAATCAGGAACGAACCTGTGCAACAGCGGATCTCCAACAAGGCCATTTTTATAGCGAACAGCTCCGCAGTGAATACACTACACTGGGGGCTGAGCTTCCCCTTCATTACCCCGTGAATGGAAGACATGACTGCAAACGCGCAGTCTAAATTAGACTTTGATCCATCGGTGTATATTGGCAGGAAGTCTTCATATTCATTCAGCATGTCTTGAAAGAGAATCTGGTATTCCGATGGCGAGGTTGACGCTTTTGGTAATCTCGAAAGACGAGTTTGGATTTTAGGCTTCGGTGTCAGCCAAGGTGGGTGGTTGGCGTACTTAGTTGCGTATAAATCTGGAAGGTTAAGATTATTTTCCAAAATAAAATCATGAAAACGGACGTTCAGCGGCCTAGTCGCTCTCGTCCGTCGGTTAAAAATGTGTAAAAATCTGGGTTTAAAAACTATGTTAAAACATGGATGAGTCTTTACAGATAAAATTTTTAAGACATAGTTACACATTAAAATTTTCCTACGGGTTTCTAAAGGAGGCTCCCCAGTGTCAGCTAAGATGCTCACGACAGGAGATGTCCTGAAGGCCCCCGTTGATATTCGCAGTCCTGCGTTATGCACCGTTATCAGGGTTTTCAAATACGACTCCCGTCCGGACGAGTATACCACTGAACCGTAATCTAAACGTGAGCGAACAAGAGAGCGATAAAGTAAAAGCATCGTCGTGCGGTCTGCACCCCATTTCGTGTTACATAAAAACTTCAAAATATTAAGCGTTTGGCGACATTTTGTGGTTAAAATGCGGATGTGATCACGCCAATTGAGCCTGCGGTCCAGCGTCATACCCAGGAAACGGATAGACTCGACGAATTGAAGATTTCTCCCCCCTAGAGTCAACGTCGGTGGCATATGGTATCCCCTCAGCCTATGAAAATGCACGCACTTCGTTTTTCCCTCGGAGAAGCGGAACCCGTTGCTCTGGGACCATTTGTGCAGTTTATTGAGCGTAAGCTGCGCAAGTCTGGACGCAGTGTTGAGTTTAGACGACCGGCAAAAGATGCCCAGGTCGTCTACAAATAAAGACCCCATCACAGGTGGCACTATACAATTCAATTATTATGACAATCATTAGCGAAAAATGCATTGGGTCATTTACTCATTTACATTCTCACTCATGGACACCGAAGGCTGCCATGCAAAAGAGTAAAATCATATTAACCCCTCCTTCCTCCTTTCATTCCTCATGCTCCAAAGGCACAAGATTTTCCTCCATGTTGGATTCATTTCTCGTGTTCTTTCATTTTAATTCATCAATTCCTTTGGAGTTAACCATTCTGGAATGAACCATCACCACAACCAGTGCTTACAACAATCAACGCTGAGTAGCACTGCCACATGAGAATAGTTGGATCGGATCATCCCTGGATTTTCGTTTCACCAGGATCCAAAATCGGATACAAAGACACAGTGTAAAATCAGATCCAGATCACAAGTTTTAAATTTTCGTGGCTTAGCGATTGAAGAGCCCTGCAAATGGAATGCAGATATGGTAAATATTGCCAAGGAGACGTTGTGTAACTCAGGTCACAAAATTAAATGAACATTTTTCCGTGCCACTAGAGCAAAATGAAGAAATACATGTCTTGGCTTTTTTCTCCTCCGCAGGCCCGGATATGCAGGAAAAAAATTAAGCAGAAAGTCACGCCTACATTCGCCAGACTCGCATGAACCAATGATAATGAAGTTTTTAAAAATGTGAGCTAGTGTTCTGCTGTTCGCACGTCTGATCCTTAACACTGCCTAGTAATACCGTCATGGTGTATTCCTAGAGAAAGGCAAGCAGGAAGTTAAAAAAAAGTAGATAATCAGAAATTTCATGTCAATACATAAGTTAACAGGTAAATAAAAATAATAGAATTTGGCCTTGGTGAAAGTGATTGGAAAAATATTTTATTACAGAATTAAAACCATGAAAACAGTACGTTAACTTTACAATCTATTTCTGAGTGATGCATTTGTAAATCTAGTTTAAGAGATAAAAGTACAAAAAAGTCAGTATTCGAATACAAGGGCTGGAAATTAAGGATGATAATATTTTCTATTCAATGGCCATGGGAAAACTTTTAAACATCGAACTTCATGACCTGCAGTACACTACCCCACTCAACTATAGTCGGCTTACCCCAGTTCAGAGAATGCAAGTTCCTCACATGTCTTTCTACTTTTTTCCTCGGGATCCTGGGCCAATGGAGGAAAAAGCTGAGACACCTATTTCTCTATTTTCCTTCTAGTAGCATGAAAAAAGGCTGATCTCATTTCACGAAACCAGTTACACAACCTCTCCTTATGAGTATAAAACTCAAAAATTCCATTTTAAAGGTTATTATTAATAATAGATTGCAAAATAACAGTTTACCAGCTTGAAATATTCTATGATAATTTTTTCATCTTTAAATCAAATCCCCAGATATTCCTTAAATGGAATCTTCTGACCGCATTAAAATTTTTTTTAATCTAAAAAATAATTTGAATGCAATCAACAAACTGATGAACAACAGAATCTCAAAATGAAATAAGTTAATTATTCTTGGCATGTGATATCCTCGGAAGTCTTTCTCCTGTAATTACATGTGTTAAGAAAACTGACCTATATATTATTAGTAATAAGGCATAGGTATATCATCTGTAAATGTTGATCCAGGAAAATATTATCCACACAGATGATAGGAAGTTGATTTTTCCTAACATAAATTTACTTGTTTGTTGGAAATACAGTGGAGCAAGAGTATGGCCTATTGCGAGACCATTACAAGAGATTGCAGGGGGCACCATCAACTGACCCTATGATTGCCATGTACAAAAATACGTTTTTTTACGAGACTCTGTTGGTGTTGACCCCAGCCATTGCGAGAGTTTCCGTCACAGCCAAAAGTGGCCAGCCTCTGCCATAGCTAGCGATCTGTTAGCAATGCAATTAATATTAAGTGTTACGTATTAACTGCACGTTATAAATCACCATCTGATTAATTTATTGTTAATATTGGTGGAATCACTGCAGCATTAGCAGTTATGAATACGTATTTGATCTTCTTTTGTT
Organism: Platycnemis pennipes; assembly: GCA_933228895.1. Classification (NCBI taxonomy): domain Eukaryota; kingdom Metazoa; phylum Arthropoda; class Insecta; order Odonata; family Platycnemididae; genus Platycnemis; species Platycnemis pennipes. The sequence continues at coordinate 1,896,290 of OW121849.1, forward strand.
TCCCGGGCGGTCGAGAGCACACTCGCACGTCTGTGAGTTGAGAGCATTTCCAAGATAGACACCATGGTCCAAAAATGCAAAACACTTAATTGTCGGAAGGGAAAAATGGCATGCTACTCAATTGTCTCTCCTACATTTGTTTTCATATTTTCTTTCACTCTATATTCATCAATGCTGAACATTTTCGTGGGTTAATTTTATAATTTACAGGATTATTGAAGTTAGCAAATTATTATTTGTTACATACACTTGTAACTGCTTAAATGTGATGTATGCGGAGCCAAAGGATGCTCTTAGTTTATTGATTTTCAATACGTCTACATTCCATTTTATGTTTTGCTGCCATTATTGAGCAATCATATAAATCAATACTTAACACATTTGTTGGAGGGCTCTTTATTAGACCCATTTTTTCAGTCCTTTGGATCATACTACCGTTGTGCATATACACCCGACAAAATTACTGTAAGTACGTCGAGGGCCTACCGAAATCTTTAAAAAGAACTTATTGTGATGCAACCACTATTTCAATAAAATTGTTATACATGGTAAAGCAGATTGTTTTTCAATGTGAACATTACATCAGATGGAAGGAAACGCCCTTCAAGGCTGGATCCCTTCCACGGTCTCTTTTCGTCTCCTGAAACAAATGCGATACATTATTCCAAATGGCTTCCGTGAAATGTTGCGAAGAACATGAATATACCGATCATAAAAATTAAGACCAAACAAGGGAAAGCACGAAGACTAGTAGTAAAGGCGATACAATTTTGATTTATCCGTTATGGTTTAAATTTTGGCGAAAGTAATCAAAGTTATGGAATGAACATTCGAAAATGGAATGAGCATTAGAAAAGAGTAGCTTGGTCAGTTGTGCATTTGGGAAAATGGTCAGCAATTCGAGGCTTCTGGCATTTTTTGGAGCAGTGCTTTTTGATGTAATGCAAGGAGGAGGAGGCGGCCACCCTCTCTCTGACACGTGAAGAAGGGTGCCTTGCACAAGAAATGGATTTGCAACAACATGTGGAGGTCAGGAGGGGGACGTTTGTCAGCTGCTGCAGCAACACGTGTCAAAGGGAGGCGTGTGAAGAGTGCTTTCAGAGGAAAGGAATGCTGCTCCGCCCCTTCCACGAGAAGGACCCTCACCTTCAGATTGAGCCAAAGGCAGTTGAGCACCAACTCGGAGGCACCATGCAATTCCTCAGCGCCACTGCACCTCTCACTCACGGCGCCATCAACGGCGATTCCCATTTCCGCAAACGATGGAGACACATCTACCAGGGGACAATGATTCATTCATTGGTACCATTCACAAGTTCAATAAAAATGAATATTTCAACCATAAACACTGACCACGGAAGAAAATAATTCAACTGCCTGGATAAACTCGCTCTAAATCAAGTCAAAACCGACGAGTGGGCAACGGTGGAGACAAAGACTGTTTGCTGCTGAGGATATGAGAGCTGGCCACGAGTAGCAGTGTCTCGGGTGTGATGAGAGGGAGGGGGGTGCTACACCTGAGAAGACGAATTATCGCAGTTCAAGTCATGATTTCTCCCCCAGGGCACTTTCCCCACTGAAACGCTTTCACCAGCGCTGCACTCTCGAGTCACCAACAGGGTTTATTGGAGTTTTTCATTTCCCTGACTTATCCAGGATTTCCAGACCATTATTAATGATTTTCCCTGACTTTTGAGTGCCTCTGAAAACACCAACATTTCGGTCACTTACAGAGATAAACGTGGTATTGAGGAAGCAAAGAAGTCTAAACTTATGAAAAATTGTAGTTTTTTTCATATTAATCGTATGAACTTCCATTAATAAGAGATAAACTAAAAATTTTAAACCAACAAAATAAAAACTATTGTTATTAGGAAATAAAACTGGAAGTTTTGCTAGTTTTGGACAACAATACATATTGCTAAAATCTTTGGGTACACAAAAGAAAAAGAAAATTAGTTCAACTTTGATGTCAGATTTATGATTTCGTCGTCAATCGAAAGAATTTCAGTGACTTTCTCTGGCACTAATTTGGCTCGTTTGGCTTCCAATTCCTCGATCAGTTGAAGGACACTCCTCTTGGTAGCCAAATGAGATTCCTTTGCTTCTTCCTCAGGCCGCTTCTGATTCAGGGCATCTTCATAATTTGACAATGCATTTCTGAATGACAGTATCATCTTTTTTTCAATGGACATATTCTGAAGCCCACTGACTTGCCTTGCTAGCATCGTAAATGTGTCTTGAAGCAATCAGGGAATGTCCCAATTGGTCCTCCACTATAAGCTCTTTGTTGAGAGAGAAACCCCTCTCCACAAATGCCTGCCCATGGATCAAGATTAGCACCTTCTTGGTTAGGGCGTACCAGTTTTGGAAGTTCTCCGTACCTTCAAGCAGACCTCTCCAAAAGTCATCAATTCTCTGCACACATCTGCAATAGGCTTTACATGCTTCAATCACTTCAGTTTTGGATGTGAGAGTTCGAAACTCTGTAATAATGCGATCACACACTTCTGCTGAAAGCCGGTTTTTCATGCGGAATAACCCGACAGTATTGGACAATCTAGTAGTACTAACATTAGGATGACTAACAATTAGGGCTGGGTCACAAAATGTGACGCTCTCACATGACTGGTACCTAACCTAATGACTTGGAGATTAATATTTGGCATAATTTAAGCAACACATCTTTGCAATCAGTTTTGAATTTCTTCAACTTCTCTGCACTCAATTTAAGTTTCACAGCTCGGCTTTAACTGCAGTTCCTAACTTCAAATGCTTGTCAGGTAAGAAGTTTTCTGTTTTCTTGAGTTCAACATCAACTACTGACTTAGCCTTATCTTAGATATCACCTTCGATGAAGAGAGACATAAGGTCTCTTATCAGAGAAGACAGGTCTATACACAAGATGGAATCATTGGTTCCTTACATTGATACATCTTCAGAAAGGGTTTTATTAGCAGAGAAACATATGCAAAGAAGACTAACCTAGCTTTTCCTTCAAACCTGATATCATGTCAAAGTAGCTCTTTGAATCAATCTTTGAATCAATCAATCAAGCCGCCAGCAAAAGTCTCTATTGGCGAATGTTTACATTTGCTATATGTTTGCCAGACAGAACGAGAATAACTTTTTCATCGCCAGAGGGACAAAGTGAAGCATTCCTGGCGAAATCGCTAGTGAATGAAAATGAGAATATGAATGCGCACACCGATCGCCAACCTTTTCGCCAAATTGTGCAGGCTATAGCCAGAAAGAACCTGGGCTGCCTCTGCAGCGAAGCCAGTCATCCACTCCTTTCACTCCTATGTGCAGTTTTAGATCTCTTGGTGTTTTCAGGTGATGAATACCAAAATTTGACCATTTTATAATTTTTCCCTGACCACACGTATAATTCCCTGACTTTTCCAGGATTTCCAGGTTCCTATAAACCCTGACCAATGTCCACATGATGGTTATCAACATACATTGCCACTCCTGGGAGAAAGCATAGCTATCGTCTCAGTTAATTCTGATTCTAGGAGAGCCACATCTAAGCCTAAAGTATGCATAGAACCTTAGACTGCTCAGTGATGGAGGAGAAGAGGTGTTAATTTACGTTCTTTTGCAGCTCTAGCTGCCCCCAGCACTTGAAACACCCTTGTGCCGGGCATCCTCTCTCCACAGAGGGTCAGTCTGCTGGAAACACCCTGAATCATAGAACAGCCATCCATTCCAACCAAGAATACACCCAGAAGAAGGCAATGATCCTTATTACGTTACACACTCTTTCTTTCCATCAATGGTATGTACTTCTGTAGTCTGCCACTGCCAATCCAAACATTTTAACGTTCCTTCCTTGTCTCCACATGGTGGTTTGCTTGAATACGCTAGTTTTTCTATGATAATTACTAATTATATATTGTGTACTTTCAACAGTTCTAACATAAAATGAAGAAATGCACATTGTGAGGTCAATGTTATTGAAATGGTTACACTGTTCCTAGCTCTTATTGTAGGATCTTTGAACATTTTCCTCATCTCCTCCTCTCTCCTCTTCAAGTACATATTTTCTCAAGTGCTTTGATTGCACTTATCTCTTGCTGGACAATTGCGTACTTATTTTCTTCACCTTTGTAGCATTCAACCTGAAACAATGTTCAGGTGACTGGGTGATGGGAGATCCACAGCACCATGGCACGCACCTCCCCTTCAATACCCCTGTGTATCCTCATCAAGTTGGTGGCCCTTTTAATTGGACTCAGCTCCCTCTCTATACATCATCGCATTCAACAAATCATTCTTCCTCCCCATTGCATACATTCTCCACCAGCGTGTTTCGATAGCCTGTATCTTCCGAAAGAGAGAACCAATTTAATGCCGTAAGATGTATCTTATAGAATGCTCATTTCTACATTTATTTTTACAGGTGAAAATTTTGGCCACCTTAGATGAACTTTTACAAAATTCTCTTTGGATTAAAACTGTTTTGTGGGGCTTAAACACCGATGACCAAGGGTTGTGTGTTTTTTATTCTGTTAGCTGTCCTAATGTTAAAATGAAATTTCAATGAAAATAATGCCAATGATGAATTTTTATTTATTTAAAACATTCAAAAAATATTATGAAATTTGTAAAACAATACTACAAAACTGGCGATTTGACTGAAACTTGAGCAGGGCCAATGTAGTCGCAAGTTTTTCAGCACATTCGAATTAGAGAACTCTGCTATTCAACCAATCTAAAAAATAAATAAATATATAACTTATGTATGCATACCTACATGAAATAAGAAAAGAAAGTTCAAAAAATAGAGAATAAGGATTATAATTAAGCTTATTTCTGAGTACATTCTCTAAATAGGAACTGTCCATGGACAGGTTAAGTAATTGTAGGTAGGCCTTACACTGATTAGCAGAAAAGTAAAACACATTTTAAGGGAAATTTAATGTTTTCTCTCAGAAAGCATACAAAATTCCATGGACTTCATATTCATAGGTGGTGGAAATTAGCTTTCGGGTTATAAGAAAAAATCTTAGCTTCCATGACAATTCAACCAAAGAAATGAGGTGTTGCCACCCACCAACTCGGATTTTGGCGAAACTTGGTGCAACATATAATCCCTTCACCAGTGTCAGAAAAAAGCCCAATTTTTTTTTGCCCAGTCGAAGTACTTTTTCAGTTACAGCCTCTCTAACTTTAGCAGACTTCTGGATTTCTTCCATTAACGATGCACACTTCTCAAGGTGCACTGTTTTACTCAAAAAATGCTATCTCACCCATTTCTCAGTTATTTCCCATGAAAATTTTCAATTATGACCACAAGGTTATGAGGACTTTGGAAAAAAATAATATGAGCCCCAGACTTTTCTTTTTAGCCTTTAATTAAATTTTTAAACACTGTCCTTGCAACATTTTTAGGCTAAAAACATGGTTAACAATGAATGCCATTATCACAAAAAGGGTCTTCATTATCTTAATAAATTTTGGATCATAATTATCGTAAAGGTATGTGCTTTCTTCCTCAGAAATAAAAATAATGGCTTCTTCATTCCTTCAAGCAAAATGTATACCATTTTAGTGCAATTTTCTCAAAATGGCTGCCGGCACTCAGTTATTTTGACATTATCCATCAAAGTTGATAGACCCTCATGAAACAATTGTGATGAAAAAAGTGTTTGATATTATGAATTCATAATACAGTAGACCCTCTATAATCCGGCACTGCGCCAGTCCGGCACTCCAGTAATCCGGCATATTTTTACGGGCGTGGTGGGGGTTTCAAGTTGAGACACGTTACTGAAACTATTGTAAACAAACAACTAGCGATCACTCAGTTGCCTCGCCGTCTCGTGGTTTACCCGCTGGCATACATATTTACCAGTTTTATTCGTGGTGTCTAGTGTGGTGTCGAGTGCAGTGACATTTTATAGAGTAGATTAATTTATATTTCAAGATATGTATTGATGAGTGAAAATGTCTCAGTGTAAACGGAAGCACAAAACTTTAAAACTGATTCAGAAAAACTAGATTTTAAATAAGGGTGACACTTGAATAATAACTTGATAAGGGTGACAAGCTTACCAACCTAGCAAATGAATATGGAGTCGGCCGTGCTACAATACATGACATACGTAAGAACCGGGACAAAATTAAGTCTTTCTGTGAAAGCAGTGACAATGTAAAAAGTGTCCGGAAAACGTTGAAAAAGGGCGAGTTCCCTCAGGTTGAGGATAGCCTTATGCTTGGTTCATTCAAGAAAGGAATAGGCACACACCAATATCAGGGGAAATTCTTAAAGAAAAAGCAAAGATATTTTATGAAAAAATCATAGGGAAAGACCATTTTAAAGCTAGTGAAGGATGGCTTGAAAATTTCAAAAAACTGTTTGGAATTCGTTTGCTAAGTATGACAGGTGAAAAACTTTCTTGTGATGTTGCTGCAGTCGACCAATGCAAAGAAAATTTCAAAGAAATCATTAATGAACTAGCCCTAACTCCTGACCAAGTCTACAATGCCGATGAAAGTGGTTTGTTTTACCGGCTTTTACAAAAAAAAAACATTCGTTCACCGTGCAAGCACCGAAGCAAGTGCTCCGGGACGAAAACTAGCCAAGGACAGAATAACATTCATGCCGTGTTCAAATGCAAGTGGCGAACATAAATGAGATTTATTGGTGATCGGTACGGCAAAGAATCCCAGGGCATTTAAAAATGTCAACCTGCCTGTTGATTACAAAAACGCGGGCAGGGGTTGGATGACCCAGTCAGTGTTTAAGGAATGGTTCCACGGAATATTTGTGCCATCGGTAAAAAGTATCTGAAAAGAAAGAAATTGCCCCAAAAGGCCTTGCTTATTTTGGACAACTGCCCTGGTCACCCAGGAGAAGATGAGCTGAAAAGTAAAGGCTTCCATGTCATGTTTTTGCCGCCTAACGTTACACCTCTTCTACAACCCATGGACCAGAATGCCATTCAGACTGTTAAAATGCACTATAAAAAAGCTTTGCTTCACAAAGTTTTGCCAAAGGAAAGCAGTGTAATCCAGTCATTGAAAGACACGAACTTGAAAGACGTGGTTTTTGACCTTGCTAATGCTTGGCGAGCATTAGCAAAAAAAGGTCGCAGAAAAAACAATTGCTTGTTCATGGCTCAACTTATGGCCTGATATGACTTTGTTGGAGCAATACAATAAAAACAAAAACAACGAAATGGGCGATGATCAAAACGATGAAATTGAAATGCCGCTCGCTGCTGATCAGAATGTGGAGGACGACGAAAGTGTTGATCAAGAGCTAATTGAGCTGCGAGATACGATTTCTGAAAAACTTGTAGACGGCAACGAAAGCCTGACAACAGAGGACGTAAACATGTGGCTGATGGGTGAAGAAGAGGAAAATGGCCAAATTATGACGGATGATGAAATAGTTGAAGACGTGACTAGTGGAGATGAAGAAGACGGCGACGACGAGAGAGAGGAAGGGGCCTGCCTTCACACTGTGAGCAACGATGCTGCCATGTGCAACTTCAGTGAAGTGGGCGGAAGAAAATAATGTGTCTGCTAGTGACTTTCTTGCTTTAAAAAGACTTCAAGAGAAGGTTTTGAAAGTGTCTTTTCAAGCTAAGAAACAAAAGAAAATTGACAGTTTTTTTACTCCAATGGAATAAGGCTACAGATACTGTACTGTACCGTACGTTGAAGGTTATGTTTACTTTTAGTTTTTTAGTGCGGTACTATTAACATTTGATTTCTTATAGATCAATGTTGATTAGTTGTTGATTCTTTTATATATTAAACAATCGTTTGGGATTGTACAAGTCCAATAAAACACGTATTTTGTGCATTTAAATGTTTTTATTAATGAGCGTCCAGTAATCCGGCATTTTCACTAATCCGGCAGGACCCTGGTCCGATATCTGCCGGATTAGTGAGAGTCTACAGTATAATGTTTATATGAGTGCTTAGATAAAATTGCAAATTTTAATAAGAATTAATTGATAAATAAGACATAGATACATTTATTTCACCTCTGTAATCACAAGCATCCACGGGAATGGAAAAAACTGCAGTTTCCCCTGAATTTCTATACGACTATTAAAAATAAATGAGTTTAGATAGGGAAGACAAACTTTGCCTTGTTTCACATCTACATGAAAGGCTAGAGCATGCCAAGTTTCATCAAAACATTAGGTGGTGGGTGCCAAAGCTTCATATTTCTCGATGAACTGACATGAAATGACCCAGAGCAGCAAAGAGAGTTTAATGAATCATGTTTTACTCTTCATTTTCATTGACACTTGAAAAAAATTTGACACTGATTGACCAATTAGTTACTGAGCTCTGATTTGTTTCCAAGTCACTGTCCTACTTCAAAATGGAACCTCTGAAATGACTTATAAGGACAAGTTTCCAAAACTTTGACTCCCTGAACAGGGTGGCTACTGACAACCAACTTTCAAATTCTCCGACTTTTCCATGATGGCTTTGCCAATTTCCCTGACCGATCACCAAAAGGTCTCCTATTATCGGAATATTTAATTTCTGCTAAATTAAATTTTCGTCAAAACTCAGAAAATGCTAAAAGCTGAAATCAATACATTAAAACCTATAAGAATGAAAAAATATATTGAATCTCAGCTCTAAAGAAAAAATACATTAAACCTTCACAAGTGAAGCCCTCACACAATTTGTACACACTTTTAATACATTTTTCACGGCTGCATATATCGTGTATCGTATTTCCGTGGCTGTGTATGTTTCCTTCGGTAAAATTACAAATTGACAACGTCTAATTCTTCAAGGCTGAGGTGGCGTGTTGTGGTAGTTCTGGGAAGTTGAAGATTACTGAAAAGGCATCGAAGGGAAAGTTAATGGCCAATTTACTGGCGGACTCCAGCACAGGTATCACTAAGCTACGCGAAAAATACAAACCAAAGCCAAGTTTTTGCACTAGTTCAAAATCGGATAGCACGAGTGACCTTCAGGAGTCAATAACAATTTGAGAAACATGGTTATAACCCCTTGATTGCAAGAGGGAACCAAAAAAGTAAAAATATTTGTATAAACAAATAAAACGTCAGCATGCCACTGCGAGCGAAAACAGGAGGCAATTATCAATGGCAGCATCACATTCAGGAATATCATATTTGAGGTGGTTTGTGACCTGACTAAATTGCTTCGAGAGAGAGCTAAGGGGGCCACTCAATAATTACGTCGAGCGTGAAAGGTGGGGAGGGGAGGAGGACTCTTCTTATGATCTCACAAAGTGGGATAGGGGAATCGTAGATATTATCTTACGTAAGATTTTGTTTGCATATGTGATTGTACTTGTGTTACCGTTTTAATAACCATCATCTCATATTTTTAGAACTGCAAGCACATATTTACTATGAGCTAGTGTGCTCCAGCTACCTCTCGACCTGAGTCTTGGAAGTAAAAGAAAATGCGAGGTAAAATCTTCCAAACAACATAGCCTCGGATTCCTTGTGGAGAGTGGAATACACGGTGATCATGAATTTTAACACTACTAGGCAAATATTGCATTAAGGATATATACAAAAGGGATACATTGTAAGACTGATTCACATATAAATAACTAAGATTCACAACTGAATGTTCAACGAATTGACGAGGCTTATTCTATGCACTTCGGTGACGAACATTTGTTTTAGTTGGTGAAATAAAGGGCAGGAAAGACAGCCCGGTAGGCGTAAATGTAATGGTAGAAAAATAACGAGAATTCCCTGACTATTCCCTGACTTTTCCAGATTTCCAAAATTCCTGGCAATTCCAGGTTTTCCCTGATGATCACCACCCTGCTAAATATACATATCTGGGGAAACTATATGACCAGGAGAGGAAAAACTTCGTCATGGCTATTTAAAGTTATAGTACTATATGGTATTAAAAAATTACATGAATATCCAATTTGGTGGGTGGCATTTTGAACTTTGGGTTTTGTGACATAAAATGTCACATTGATTACTCGATTTCAAGATGGCCGGCAGGGAGGGTTGTGTTGTTTGCAATAAGATCGTTAACAGCAAAAATCCTCACATCATTTGCAACAATTGTGAGGGATAATTTCTCAAGAAGTGCAGTAAAATTTGCGATGATTTATTCAAGATTTACGTTGGTTATAAGGGCATAGAATGGTTTTGTTCTTCTTGCAAAGCGAATCAGTCACCAGCACCACCGCACAAAGATCCTCTCAGTCTCTCTCAAGGAGACTCGAGTTATTAAAGAGTTGAGAGGGCCCTGATCTCAAAAAAGGCCACTTAAGAAAGAGCACAAGGAGTGAGGGGACAGATCGCTCGTCTTTCCAAGTTAGTGGTGAAGGCCTTCAAGCAATCGTAAGCGAAGTTAACGAACGCTGGAAATGCACAAGGAATGAGAGCATTCATGGTGTTCCTGAAGGAGGTGATGTGCTGATCAGACACAGCTGATATGAATGCTGATCGTGACCATGCAGTGAAGATCTAGGCCTCAGTACTCCCGAATTTACCCATAACAATTGTAATCATTGCTTCCGTCTTGGTCATAAAACAATCGGTAAGACAAGGCCTCTGAAGTAAACGTTGTGATCCGAGACCGAAGTTTCTGAGGCTTTACGTCACTTTAAAAGGGCCTGAAAAGGGCAAAAGAAAGAGTGCCTTCAACCACGGTGTCTTCAACTCTCTTTAATATATCTTTTTCCTGAGATTGCACGTTGGCCAAACACAAGTTCTTGCAGGAACTTAGGTCGAAACCAAGCAGGAGAACCAGTGAAGGTGAAACGGATCTCACAATAAGGTACCTATATTAAAGGATTACCAAAAATATTTTAAAAAACGAGGAGTTTCCCATGCCAAGAAGGTAGAATCTCTTAGAGTTTACTATCAAAATGTTCGTGGGTTACATAAAAAATTATCTGAATTTAGCACCGCTGCTTGTCTTGACAATTATAACATAAGTGTGCTTACTGAGACTTGGTTAAGCCCTGACATTAGTAACTCAGAGCTACAACTGACAAACTTCCCTATTTTTCGGTGTGATGGGTGTGAAGTGATGAGTAGTAAGAAGAGAGTTGGTGGTGTTCTAATAGCAGTTGGAACCAGCTTCACTACCCTCTTGGTTCCCTCTTCCGTGTGCAATGTTGAACACTTATTGGGGCTGTTTACATCCCACCAAATTCTTCATTGGAGGTATACTCCGATCACTGCATGCTGTGGAAGAAGCTTTTTCCTCATGCTCCTTCTCTGAGGTTTTATTTTTAGGTGACTATAATCTGCTGCAATTCAAGAACTGGGAGATCCTAAGTGGTACCCGCAAAGTCAGTGATTTGACCTTCCGACCTATGACTAAGTCCATAATTGAAGCTTTTTCTCTGTTGCAATGTAAACAAATCAACAACTATCATAACTCGTTAGGCAGGGTCCTTGACCTAGTATTTTCACAAAATAACTGTGCTGCTGTCTCTTACTCCCAGTTACCTCTCATAGATTGTGATTCCCATCATCCTGCTTTGTCTATTTCACTCCCAGCAGATGTAAAATTGTCGATAATTGTCTTAAATTCTTTTATGATTACCAACATTATGATTTTATGTCCATTAATTCCTCCTTGGAGTCCGTTAATGGGGCTGGAGTACTGTTTGACCTGACTGCTAATGATGCTTTTCAAAAATTTTATGATATTGTTTTTCGGTTCACTCCTTTGAAAAGTATTTATTCCTCAACCTAACCTCACTCCTGAGCAGAGATCTCTAATTAAAACTAAGAAGTCTCTTCACTTGAAATTTAAAATTACTGGAACTCATGAGGACTAACATGAATTCTTGTGGTTAAGAAGGCAGTGCAAAGTGTTATCTACTCGGTGTTATAAAAAGTACATCAGTGAGGTTGGTGAATCATTTGCTGATAATACACGCTATTTTTGGTCTTATATTGGATCAGTAATGAAAACATGTGATTTCCCTGATAGTATGCATTTAGAAGACATAGTTGCCTACAACAGAAACAATATATCTGAATTATTTGCTGAACATTTTTCGGCAGTTTTCAGTCAAACTAATCCCGATATCATCCCTGCATACACTTTTAATAACACCATTTCTGTATCACATCTGATAAGGAATTAGATAAAAAATTCAGATCTACAGGTACCACAAAGGGTCGAGGGCCTGACGACATGCCTCCTACATTAACCCCTCAGGCGTGACTTCAAATGGAGGTATTTAATCTCTCCGCGACACACCCTCTGCATCCAAACTTTTCATTAAGAAATCTTATCGCTCACGTTCTTACATATGTACTTTCAGTGAGTATATATGTGACTTAATTCTGCCTGCTTTCATTCTCTGCCTTTTTCATTGCCTTTATCTGTGTGCCCGTATTTTTAAAACTTTTTTTCCTAACTCAAGCCTGGTAAAGAAAATGCTTAACTCGTGACACAGCGTGTGGTGAAGTGGATACGAACAGATGTCTCCACTCATGCTTTCATGGATTCATTGATTCATTGCTTTCAGAGAACGTGTTGATGATGCTGACTGCTCTCGTTCTGTGGTTCCCTGGTACATATCTTCATTTCTGCATTGTAAGCCTTTCTCTTTCATCAAGGCAATGCATGGTCCCTCCAGGCATGGTGACACAATGCTGCTCACAGCCTCATAACATCTCTCATCGTACCATATCTTATCTACGATATTTGAAGCTGAGTGTCGAGGTTTCCTGACGCCTACTGCCGAATGACCTTAGCCATAGTGTGGCTTTTTTTAATCTTTTTCTAGCCTGGGACCGTCCCTTGGCTGAAGCCCTCTTTAGTTCACCATGGCGTCTAGCTCTCGTGAGTTGCCTGACCAGCAAGTGCATCATGTTTAGGAAGAAAAGAGTGCAGCAAGTTCAGATACAATTTCTGAGAATTCAAATGGATACACTCTGGACTCCAGTTCCGAAGAGGAAGGAAACAAATAGTGCCAGTTAAGTGCGTAGATAATCCCCAGGAATACTTTGAGCTATTTTTTGATAACGATCAAATTAAAATCATAGTGACTGAAACAAATCGTTACGCAGAACAGTTTCTAGCTCATGAGAAAGAAAAAACCTTGGTGCAAAACAAATCACACTTTCAAAAGTGGGTTCCCACAACTACGAATGAATTTAGGGTATTCCTAGGTTTGCTTATGTTGATGGGAATAATTCAGAAACCAAGCCTCCGAATGAATTTTAGTAGGAAACATATATTAGAAACACTGTTTTTTCCAATGCAATGAGCAAAGAAAGGTTTTCATTACTGACCAAGTTTCTCCAATTTATTGATAACACCAATAAGGAAATTTCAAAACAAGATCCTAAACTGTATTAAATTCTGCCCATTAGTGAATATTTGAAAAATGAGTGCAAGCACTCTCTCAACGCATTTGGAACCGATGGCATCGGGAGTACCTACATACTCTCCAACAATGCTCCAAATGGACTTTACAAAAGGACAATATTAAGGTTAGAGATTTAGTTGTAGTGCACTCACCAAAGACTCCTCCTCTCCAGTGGTGCTTAGCCTGTGTGACAAGGACCTCACCAGGTGACGATGGGATAGTTCGTGTGGCGTAGCTGCATACCCCCAAAGGTACCCTTACCCGTCCTGCCATCCGAGTAATCCCTCTCCCGATTGACGTAAAATGATTCACATTGATTACTGTTGGCACCACTCGGGAGGTAGGTCATTAATTTCCCTACCTTCCCTCTTCCCTACTTTAAATTTCCCACCCTCTCTCCTTGGGCGCTTTCCAGCCTTCATTTGTCTATTCAACTCGACTACGGTCGTATGTACTCGACTCGACTGACATTCGATTGTCGAGTTTTCGTCTGCTACGAGAGTGTCCGGCTGCAGTCGAGAGGTGGCAGAAGTCAGTGGGTGTGTGGAATCGGCTTCTGGCACGACGGATCAGTCGTCGGCCGTCAGCTCAGTCGTGGGTCGGTTCGTGATAGAATTGATGTCCTCTCGTCCGGAATGGGCGAAGATAGACCAAGGTAAGCGCCCATGTCCCTTGACCTATCCCTGTCCTCCCGTAATTATTTTGCTCTCCCATTACTTTCGTCCCGGTTTCTTTTGTTTTCAAGCAGTACCCGGCTCGTTTAGGCCTGCCTCCCCTTCCTATTTTTCTTGGTGCGGAAGTATCGGCCCCCTAGTGGGTACAATTACTCATTTGTGATTGGCTGACTTTATTTTCTTGTAATTGGTTGAATTTTTCTTCATTGTACCTATTATGGATGCTCTGTTTTCTTTTGTTGAACAAGTTGTTCAAGGGGGGCGGGATGTTCAATATCATGTTAAACGCCCTTCTTTTTTTTCGATATGGTGGAGCTATTGTCGCCCTCCCCTCCTTCCCCTCTCTCGGAACCCAGGCGAAGGAGTCTCTCTCTCTCGTGTGCAGTCGGCCGGTGCAGTTCTCTCCCTCTCTCTCTGCCGTGCAACACCTGGACTTCTCCACTTCCCGTCCCATACCAGTGAACGGACTTCTTTCGCCGTGCGCACGGCTGGTTCTTCGGAATGGATTTCATTGAACTCTCCAAAACTTCTGATATCATTCACTGTGTCAATTTACTTGTTATATTAAAATCATTTTGCCATCTTGAAAATTGTGGTTAGTTTCCGCCACACCTGGCACTGATCAAATTCCCTCCCACGTATCTAGAGTTAGCTTCCGAAATCTCCCCCTACCTTGAAATAGTATTTAATAAATCCCTGACCGAACACGTCATACCGATGGATTGGAAGGCAGCCAATGTAACACCCATTTATAAAAGTGGTGATAGGGAGCAGCCATCTAACTACCGACCTATATCCCTCACATCCATTTCATGCAAGGTCCTGGAACATATAATTGTCAGTTCAGTCATGGGGCACCTAGATAGCCAAAATTTGTCTGATGCTCAGCATGACTTCTAGAAGAGTAGATCATGTGAAACTCAACTTGCTCTTTTCCCACGATATTTTAGTTTCTGGCGAAAATAATGTTCTAGTGGATGCAATTTTCTCCATTTCAAGAAAGCTGTTGATAAGGTGTCTCATAGCAATCTAATTTGGAAATTAAAATCTTATGGGTAAGACAGTAATAATATATCATGGATAAATGATTTTCTACATGATCAGGTGCGAAGGGTTGTTTTGGACGGTGTTACCGCACCGGCAATTTAAGTCACTTCAGGTGTCCCACAAGGTAGTGTGATAGGTCCACTCCTGTTCCTTCTGTACATAAATGATATCAAAAAGGTGGTCAAAAGTAAGCTTCGTCTATTTGCTGATGATGAATTAGTGTATAGGGCAATTCTATGCCCAAATGATAAAGAATATTTAAATGATGACCTACAAGGAATTGAAAAATGGTGTGATATTAGAATTAAATTTTTAGTTATAATTCAGTTAGACAGTTCAGTTAGAATTAAATTTTTTTAAATGTGTTAAAAAAATTCGATGCAGCGGCATCATCTTCAGGGACCTGAGAATGAATTGGTGGAATATAACAAAGCTTTCCTTTTCATATACGATACAGATTTGGTCTTCACAACTTGGACAATAGGAGTATCCTGACCATTTTAAATTTAGAACCTCTTCATGAACGCAGAAAGAATCTCGGTATTATATTTTTACATGGATTAATTATGTGTTCCATAGATGTACCAGAATTGCTAATGGCTAAGTATCAACTTCAAGCTACCAACAGGTGGTGTCCGAAACCCTTCTATATATTTAGTGTTCACCCTTCCAACTATTCATTCTTGTCAGTGTTATATCTAGATTAATGCGGGACTCCTCTTATTCCATCTAAAGAGGGACATTGATATTTTCAAATCTTCAAGTGCTCAAGTCAAAAACTGTTTAAATAATGTCATAGAGATTGTAAACTAGCTGTTTTCAACTTATGCATAATATGTATATCAGTGAGATTGATATTGTTTGCTACTTGTAGAGTCAGAAGTGTATTTTTGTGCAATCTTTTATATTGTGATGAATATTCTTTGTGATGTAATTATTACTTTTTTCTTTCACTGTGATTATATTTATGGTCAGTGTTACTATATATGGTTTTAAACTATGCAAACTTTGCAATGGGTTATCCATTAACCATAAATAAAAATTATCATTATTATTAAAATGACCCTTTTGAATGAATTGCTGCGGAATTGCATTGAAAACTGAGTTAATCATTCAAATTGCCTTCAATAACCACATCATGAAGTTTGTTCATACAAATCACCTGTCTTGCTAACAAGTAGGTATTTTATGAAATGCTGTCTTCACATGCCTATAAAAACTCAGTATATTTCACACACAGGTTTATTTTAATACAGCTCATTTCATCATGCCTGTCAGATCATGCCGAGTTTTACACATCATGCAAGGAGATCCCTAATTATATTTGAAGTCAAATGTTGTAGAGTCAGAGGCAAGAAAGCCACAATGGTCTCCACTCATTACCAGATACTCTTAACATGCTGAAATGTCCAATTTTGATTAGATGGTTGGCAAATTGTGACCTTGTGTTCATATCTTTGAAACATGAGTTCTTTTTAACCTTTCTTGAAATTTGCACCCAGTTTGCCCCATGTACCTACTATTCAGCTTAACCCTTATTTGAAATTGGTAGACACCACTCTGTCCCATATAGCCAAGTTCTCGGTGGGATTCCCAAAAGTCGTCCTGCGGAGAGGTGGCTGCCTAGATGCTCTCTGCAACGGATGCAACTGCGAGAGAGCATCAATTTGAAATGCAATCGAGGAGGCTACATGACGAGGCCCCACAACGGGAAAGTGGATTTCTGCTGTCACTTCACACGCTTTTTATTCGTTCGCCAAAATCGGCCGCATAGCCGCGCTGATTGTATCGAGCGATCCTGTCCTTCCTGACTTCCTCCATTGGTGGTAGTGTAAGCAGTTGTGTTTTGCTCAGCCGAAATCTATTTTATGAAGTGTTTTTTCCAGTGAAAACTGTTTACGTCTTCTTGGCAAGTATTTTATGATGAGGACTAACCGCCATTGTTGTGTTCCTGAGTGCGACGCTGGGTACGAAAGTGCCATAAAGTGAAATAAGGAGCTGGGCTAATGGAACAGAAGCCTGTTCAAGGCGAAGGTAAGTAAGTCCCCTCAGGTGAAGTATGATAAGGTGAAATTCTATCATATACCTATTAATTACTCTATGCAAGGTGAATAAGTATGAAGTTATTGGATGATTGTACTGGTTAGCTATTGCCAGTGAAAGTAACGCATTGTAGGGGTGGTAAAGGTATTGTGTGTGTAAATGGTGAGATGGTGGTGATGGTCCCCATGGTATTAATATTAAAATATCAAATAAAGAATCAAGTAACTATGTATATTTCCACTTGAATTTATTAGGCACAACTAGTTTCAACGCATAATAATAATTTAAGGTCACTCTTCAACAAAACTAAAGACAGGACAGACCCATTGGATAGAAGTGGAGTGTATAAATTAAAGTGCAGAGATTGTGAAGCAGTCTATGTAGGACAAACGGGAAGGTCCTTCCGTACCCGTGCAGAGGAACATAGGAGAAGTTTCCAGCAAGGAAATTGGTCTCGGCCCCTCTTTGCGAGACATTTGCTAGAGGAGCGTCACGTAAGTGACTTTGCGCCCGAAATTTTGCACCTGAACTTAATGGGGTGCAAGATGGACAAGATGGAGGAGTTGGAGATAGGGAGACACGCAAGAAATGGACTTATAGTGAATGACAACGTGTTTGTGAATCACTCCGCACTGCTAGAGGCCTCCCTTTCCTGGAGGAGGGATAGGAATTCCTGACCCCCACAGTGGCCTCCCTCACGACCCATTAACACCACCCCCCACCCACCCACCTATTGGTTTCACCAAAAACGATTTCATCCCTTCCCACAACCCACCCCTCCACCTCTATCCCCCTCTTCCCTCCCCCCCCTCCTTCTTTTTGGGTATATATGCCAGCGGAAAATAAATATTGACTTGTACCTGAAGATGACGCCTCTATGCATTGAAACTAGTTGTACCTAATAAATTCAAGTGGAAATATACATAGTTACTTGATTCTTTATTTGAACATGAATTTCCACATAGTTACGCCGCAAAGTATTGAGTGCATTAAAATATCAATTTCAAATGGTAGTAAATCAAATGATTTTCCACATCAAATTATATTTCGGTGTAATCAAGTCTTTCTTTTCTTGAGATTTTTATGTCCTGGTGGAATACTGTCCAATGTAATTCACCTATCATTATTCTTGTTCTCTGGTTTCCGATCCTTGGATTTGCAATGCTGTTACTACTACTTCACAATTACTTGCGTATCATGTGTGTATTGCTTGCGAATGCATTGGCGGTGTATACATCCCAATATATCGCTGATTAATGATTCCTCTTTGAGTTTCAGCTGTGAAATTACATTCTGGTTGATGGCAGTAAAGCTCAAAGTGTTCCTGCAGTGTTGACAATAGTAGCACATGCAGTATATGTCATGCAGTACCTATACGTCTGATTTAGGCAACACATCAGTGCTGTTTCCCACTACTGTCATGTTTTTCCCCGTGAAATGCGGATCGCTCCACAGTCAGCGCCATGAGTGGCGACTTTTGTAAACTCTGTTAGGTTCACTTTATATTTGAAAAAGCACGACCCAGGTTTCATAACATAGTTACATCTTCAGGTGCTCCGGGCTTCATAACTATGTTATAAAACCCAGGTCGTGCTTATTCAAATATGAAGTGGACCTAAAAAAGTTTCATTCTTTTATTCTCCATTGTGGAAAAGCATCACATGGTCAAGCCTGAAGTTATCAGCTAGGTATATTTCGTAAACTAAATAAAATGCGCGGTGGGTGACAGCAGCATGTCTAGCAGCCGACTCAATAATCCTCTAATGTAACATTTGTGAATTCAATGAAGTGAATGATGAGCACTTGCTTGCTCTCTGCTCACCCCTCCCCTGACCTTACTCCACCTTTCGGAAAAATAAACTCGTGTTCAACCCAAAGGTTGGCCTTGGATAGGTGGGCCCACGCTAAGCCATTGGCAGACCACACACAGAGGGCACACCGTTTCCTTTCCTTGGCCCAATTTTGCCATTTGCCTTCCAAGTTTTGACAAGCAGAAAGTCGCACTGTGAGTATATTATGAGGGGACGTCCAGAAAGGAATTGAACCCAGGAATTGAACCCAGGACCCTGCAGTCAGCAGCCCTTTTCTCTACCCACTAAGCCGCCTCGACCCCATGTACCAGTGAATTTGTTCACCATAGATAGATAGATTGTAATAGTGGTGGAGTTCCACACAATGGAGGCCCTGAGGCACCTATTGGTCCATTGTGCCAACCCCCACCCTTCGGGAGAAATCACCCATAGAGGCCCATCGCCTCGCTGAAGGCCAACAGGTCCACTATGGGGATCTCACTGTAAGGAGTCCCACTACCATTCGTAATTGACCTCTGTTTAGTTACAGAAATCTTTTGGCAAGGTTAGGCATACCTTCAGAGAGTATCCTTTGCAGGACCCCTGAGGCAGCCTTGTTGTGCTGTAGGTTGGCCTGAAGCACGGGTATGCCAGCCATGGTTTGGCCCCACCGACATCTTCTTCCTCCCTTGTCTCCTTCTCTTCGAGGGGATATGGAGCCTTCCCTTAGGCCACTACCCATAGGGGCTCCCGAGTCAGACTCTACCCCCATGGGGGAGACCAGGCTCGGTGCCTCCTTGAAGGTGGGCCCAGAGAGGTTGGAAAGGATGTCGTCCTCCTCTCCCCATGAAGGGTATGAGGGGCAACTGTGGGTCTCCCAGAAGGAACCCCCACAGGCAAGGTTAAGGTAGTAGAGGGTGCGTCCCGACTGGGATCCCCATCGGGGCTCTCCACCGGTATCGCATCCCCCAAGGAAGAAGATGGACTACAAGAGTCCATGTGAAGAGTGTGCCTCTCAGCGCCCTCCATAGTTTTGTTTGAGGGTTCCAAGTTTGGTCCCACGAGTAGCTAGGGAAATATGGTGTCCGCCCATGCAGAGCCCCGCATGCATGGGTAAGGCTAAATAAAACTGGGGGTCGCCCAGTATCCAAAGTCTCTGATTTGTTCCATGGATTTGTTCACTATAGTTATACCTATTTAAAGTTTAATAATTGTGGAAAAACTAAGTGGTTATTGATTTACTATAATGAATCATTCCCATCTAGTAATGGCCGATAACTTGAGCATAACTATCTACGCCCCTACCACAGTAACCTCTTTCAACACCTTCAGAAGAAGTATTATCTGAAATTTCTTCAGCAGATTTTGCCTGGGCTTCCACCTCCCACCAGAGAGTGATTATTCTCCAATAAAATGTAGATAACCAGAAACAAATAACGCAAATATTTTTACAAACACTCCTGTTATCCACTGCACACATTTTGAAACGATCTCATTTTATCAAATTCCTAGAATCTAGCTACATTTTCTGGATACATTAACTATTGAAAAGTAACACCTCTTCACATGATGGTCCATGAGTTCTGTCCAAAAACCCTAGCTTTCTATGTGCACAACTGCATATTTCAGGGTCGTGTTTCTCCATGATAAATCTTTACCCACGTACCATAAATCCAACATCATGTTAAACTATAAACAAAATAACTTGACTGTTAATTTCATGAGTCTCCACTTCTGACAAAATATAATTTATTTCTTCACAGCTTCAAAATATTTGGCATCTGTTACTGATATGAGTAATTATGCATGCGCTTGCAAGAAACCAAGGTCATTAATCGCTAGGTAGGTATGTTGTCACTAGCCTTGAGCATGTCATCACCATTGAGAGAATCGTGAAAACATTATTAGAAACACTCACCCATGTCCGAATCAGGTGCGGAGGAGAGCGCTCCCAGAGCAAAGGCAATCAAACTTTCAACGAGCACCAGAAGCCTCTTGACGTGAGCCAACTCCAAACCAAAGTGAGCCAACGTCTCGGCACTCGACACCAGCCTGCAGACGGTATGCAGGATTCCGTGCACGGGGGCGGACGCCGCACCCTTCACGACATTCGCTTCCAGCTCGGCCTTCTGGCCCTCGGCGAGCGACAGCAGCACTTCCACACAACACACTCCCTCCAGCTGCGAACCACCGCTCCTCAGCCTCCAGTACATCAGGCTCTCGGCCAAAACAGCACCACTCTCTATCACATAGAACATAGATGAACTGCACATACCCAAGGCTTTCTCCCATAGCTTAGGAAAGAGGTCCTCACTAGGCAATTCAAAATGCTTTTTCAAAATGACACTAGCAGCATCTCGAACGTCAGACACCAAATCCTGAAGGCACTTCAACAGGAGTGAAAAAATAATGGCCCCCTTGTAATCCTGGCTTATTCTATTCCGGAGCCAAAATGCACCTTGAGACGTTTGCCCTGATTTCTCATGCACTTCAACACATATGGTGTCCAATACAATCTTCAAAAGGTGCAGAGAGGTAATCCGTCTCTGGTAATTGGCTCCTGGCACAAAATTGCCTGTTACGAATTTCAATAACCAGAGGAAAAATCCAACGACATTTTCTTCATCTACGACAGTACATCCCTCATTCACGCGGCATGGTGAAACTTCCCTCATGCGGCAGATAAATGCCTTGAAAGATGTAAGAGTAACTTGGCGAAGCTTCGAACTGTCAACGTTTACATTCTCTTCCAGAAACGAACACACCATTTCCGTTTCATTCCGTGATGGAATTGATCCAAGCTTAGTGTTCCCACAAACGCAACTGAAGGCTGCTCCCCTGACGTCTTCTCTGATGTGACTCAAACAATTTTTCAGAAGATCACAGTCCAACTGCTCCCACTTTAAAAGACCACAACTACGCCCAATCCTAAAGAGGGCAACTGCAGAAAATATAGATGACGAATCCACCTCATGCAATAGATCAGACAGCATTTCATTTATAACAAACGGAAAGATTTTCAATGTATCCAACATCCAGTAACTCATTAAGTTACTCTGGGCAATTCTGAAAAAAGAAGATAAAAATTAGCACATAAACAATTATCGAAATATTGACACATTTTGCACTCATTTACCTATTTTTTCCAACCATTACACTCTTTAAGGGACAATAAAACTTTACTCTCCAAATATCAACTGAAACTTCCTTTATGATCTCCCTATAACAGTCAGCACCTGACGAGACGAGATGAGGAAAAGACAAACTATAAACTAAACCATTAGGGATGCTTGGAAATTTGTTTAGGCCCTGAAAAAAAGAGTCATAAGTGTAAAATCAGAAATTTTAACTACTAGCCTCATTACACATTCACAAATAGACAAATTAGCACGCACCTTTTTCACACCAAACAGACGAATAAGGGCCGTCAACATTAAATATTTAGATTTCATACGCCATGGTAAATCTTCAATTATTATTTCCATAAACGATGGCAAATTCAACAACTCATTCGTTACCGTCACGCGAGTTGTAAAGGTGGACAAAATAGTGAACACTGTTCTTAATATTTCAACGCATTTCTCTCTCACTCCGGTGAGTGAATTTTCCCAATTACAATTGACGATGTGTATTACTTTCTTAAGGTAAAAAATGAAGGAAACTTCGTCAGTCAAATTGCGGGAAAACAACTCTTCCATTCTATTTAACCAAGTTGGAATCATTCTAAAAGAAATAAATGTCACGTTGGTGAAGCTGTTACAGTGCTTCTCTAGCCGGAAGAACACTGTTAAGAAAGGGGACACACTCCTTTCTTCCAAGGAATGTAAATTTAAAGCATAAAACAACTTCAAAGAGTCAACGCTGAAACACTGAAGAACTGACCATGAAATACAGATACGAAAGAAATCAGTATCATTTACGACAATTGATGGGCAAGATGAACAAAACAAGGACGGCATCCTGAGGATACCCTCACAAGTCACGCATTCACTCAGAATTTCATCAATAACATCAGCTTCTAAAGTCCTTTTCATAAGTATACACATTGCAGTTGAAAGCAAAATCTGATTGTCAAGACGAAGTTTACAACCAGCTAAGACATCTAGCATTAATTTCACAAGTTCCGAAATTCTGGTGGGCCTTAGGCCGGCGTGTTTATCATTGCAGTTCTGAAGAAATGAGACAAATTCCTAAAAAATATACCAATTATTAGAAGTAGAGAAGTGACGACGACCCAAAGACCTTAAATAACACGGATACTCCCAAGCACTTACCCGTATATTTTCTTTCTTAAAGACATGTTCGTGGCACAATAAAACTTTGAGGTGCTCTGAAATGAGGTTTAGGTTTTCCTCCTTACCTTCCATGATGATATCGATAAAAATTATTTTGCCATAATGACAGAAAAGTGATCAAAAGAATGATATCATAAAGAAAATATGATACAATTTCACATTCGAAATCTGAACAAGGCAATCCGTACGTTTCTGTAGGTGGCCACAAGTAAACACTGGCGCTGACGACAAGGTGAAAGCGGGAAAGCGCAAGAGTGACGTCACGGGGGTCACCAACGTGTGGAAAATTCGGAACGACCCGTGGAATTCATTGTGGTATAAATATTCTACCAGCATATTTTTTTGGAAGTGAAGTTATTTTCCGTTAGTTTCCCGTAAATTCTTTGTCAGAAATTCAAGGAGTCCTCAATCTCGTATTCATTAAAGCTTATTAGCCACGAGTTGTGCAAGTGATCTCTCATGGACATCGGAGTCAGCATACCTCACTAAAAAGTTCAATTTCAGTGAATCAAACAAAAAAGTGTCATGCATTTAAGTTATTAGGGTTGAGTGAGTTATACCAAGGAACTTAGTAACCTCGGCAGTGTCTTTGATGGCGAAATTGTACAAAAATTGCTAAATGTGAGCTCTGCTCTCGTGTGGTTTGTACAGGCACTTCCAAAAAAAGTTAACAATTCAGAGCCGAAATTTTTCTAAGTCCCGAGTTGACGGTGATTTGACAACGCTGCGTCACGGCTTCCCTCTGGCGGAGCCTCGAGAAGCTCTGACCGAAATCGTTGAAGAGTGCGCGTTGCCTTAAGGTTACGATTAGCGCGCTGAAAATAATGAATTTTAATTAATTTATTACAGTCAAACTAAAGTCTATTCAACCAAACTACGACGTGTTCCTAGCAACCTTTGGCATTCCGAACATCATAAAAAATATGTCATTCAAAAAGGCGTAGCAAGGTTCGTAGTCTTCCCTTGTTAGATCATGCTGTAAACAAGTATACCTACTTGTTAATATTTAGACCTTCATAAGTGATCAAAAAGAGAATAAAAGTGAACTATAATAACTGATTCAAAAAATATAAACACTTAAGCATAGCGCCTGCTTACTATATATAGTTATGGTTATAACCTGTTCTCGCAAATGAAAATAACAAAAAACTAGATTAACTAATTACCTAACATGAGAACAAAACTACTTTATTAATCTACTGCAGTAAATCTAAAAGTATTAACATATGAATATAAATCTAAACTATTAAGGGTGTTCTATACCACTGCAGAAACCGGCTCTGCAGACCCTTGCGAAATCGAAGATAACGAGTTTAATATAAGTCGCAGAGCTGATCGGTTTTCATTGATCGTTAGATTAAGGATCAATGTGTGCGGTTACTGGAACAATATGTTCATTAGCAGTACTCATTATAGAGCTTCAGGCACTGAAAATCGCAAAAATAGCCCGATTTCCGCCTTTTCTCCTTTGACATTGAAATCGTAATGGAAACATGTGTTCCACTCTCCGCTGGGATTCATCCTTCTCTTCTACTATTATATCAAACTAAAGACCTTAGGTGCATACTAAAGTTGCTATTTATTATTTTCCGAACCATGTTTTCACTATTTTACGTGCTAAAAATCTTTCGTTCCGTGGCGCTGCTCTAAGTCACCCCCACTCAGACCGAGCGAGCTCAGCAAGGGATATTTTTTTCAGTAGCAGGCAGGCACGTAGCCAGAAATTTGCTTCGGGGGGCACGTTTGGCCTAACTTCAATTCAGCCTTGCCCGTCGGTACCGACATGAAACAAATGTCTTCCTTCATTTTCAGTGCTCGGTATTTGCTTTCACAGTGCCCATTCCTATCTGTTTTCTCTGGTTAAGCTCACTGTTTATCCTGTCATGAAGCAGTTAATTTAACCGGCCCCAGAACAGAAGTTCAAATCATGCATATATATCAGATTACTACAGATACATACATATCAGATTGGTAGATTGAATAGTGGGTCGCTAAAATAATTATCGGGGAAAATACTAGCTGAAAAAGAGCACCAGGAGAGAAATAGATTGGGAGAAATAATTTCAGTGATAGTAGTGAATTGTCGTAGTTTAAGAAATAAAGTAGCCGAATTTCACCACCTCATAAAAAGTACTGACATGGAGGAAGAATTCTAATCCCTGGTACTGATGCTGATATGATCGTACGCACAGAAAGATGGCTTTCGAAGGACATATCAGATATGAAGTATTCCCTAAGTGTTTTACCGTATACAGAAAGGATAGAGTAAGCAGAAACGGAGGAGTATTATTTATAGCTGTGAAGGACCCGTATGTTAGTAGAAGAAAACTTATTTCAGAGCGAAATGTAGTAAGTATTTAGTGTTCCGTTAAAATTAAAAGTAGTGACGCAAAAAAAAGATATATGTAGGTGCATATTACAGGCCACCGGATGCAGACATCAATTCTATAATGGAACTAGAGTCAGAGATAGGAACATTGATTTCTCGGAACAAATACAGAGGAATAATAGTAGGCGGAGACTTCAATCTCCCTTCGATAGACTGGAATACGTGTAGTTTTATAACAGGAGGTAAGGATAAGTAACTCTGCGAATCACTGTTGAACACCTTTACGTCACATTTTTTACATCTACTTCTACATAATACTCTGCAAGCCAACATAAAGGTGTGTGGTAAGTGGTGAATTCTCACCAAACATGCACTACATATCATGCATAAAAAAAGGAATAGTACTCGTATAGGTATACTGTTCAAAACTACGCTATTTAAAAAAAGATAAAAATAGCGAAGCATACATGCAAAAACATTCCGTTAGTTGGGTTAGCTATAAGTCCTTATACCAACATGCAGGTACCAATGTTATCCATTGCTACACTCGTACTGGATATATTTACCGTTATTCATATCCCTCAATGTACGTAGGAAAAAGGGCATTTAGAATCTGTCAGTTTGGCAATCATTTTCTCTAATTTCGTGATTATGGTCCAGTCTACCATAGTAAGTTGGGGTTCACAAAATATTTTTAACATCATCACTGAAAATATGGTCTTGGAATTTGTTTAAGAGATTATGTCTAAATTTCAATGTGCTAAGATCTTCTTCAATTCAAGTGCTAAGAGGAGAGCTATTCATTTCCCAAAAATTCATCAAGAGACAATTATTAAATTTTAATTCTAAGTGCCATGTATCACACCAATCTTCAATTGCTTGTAGGTCATCATTTAAATATTCTTTATCGTTTGGGCATAGAATTTCCCTGTACACTACAGTGCCATCGGCAAATAGACGAAGCTTACTTATGACAACCTTATTGATATCATTTATGTACAGGAGGAACAGGAGTGGACCTATCACACTACCTGATGGGACACCCGAAGTGACTTTAATTGCCGGTAAGGTAACACCGTCCAAAACAACCCTTTGCACCCGATCATGCAGGAAATCATTTATCCATGATTTAATGTTACTGTCTATGCCATAATATTTTAATTTCAACATTAGTTTGCTATGAGACACCTTCTCGAAAGCTTTTTTGAAATCGAGAAATATAGCATCCACTGGAATATAATTTTCGCCAGAAACTAAAATATTGCGAGAAAAGAGAGCAAGTTGAGTTTCACATGATTTGCTCTTCCGGAACCCATGCTGAACATCGGACAATAAATTCTGGCTATATAGTTGTCCCATGACTGAACTAATAATTATGTTCCAGGACCTTGCATGAAATGGATGTGAGGGATATAAGTCTGTAGTTAGATGGCTGCTCCCTATCACCACTTTTAAAAATGGGTGTTACATCGGCTGCTTTTCAGTCCATCGGTACGACGAAACTTTAAAACAACTAGTAAAAGAACAGACCAGGGGAGACAACATACTAGACTTATTCGCAACAAATATACCCGAATAAGTTCTAAATGTAGCTACAGACAGGAATTAGTGATCATAAAATAGTGCATGCGATATTTAATGTAGGCGTTGAAAAACATTATAAACCAAGGAGGAGGGTATACTTATTTGACAAGGCTAATTAACGACGGTATGAAAGAGGAATTAAGGGAATCGTTTAATGTATTTAGCGAACAAAGCAAAGGATTAGATATAGAGGATTCGGGGAGAGAAATTCTTGAGGTCACCCGTAAAGCAGTTAATAAATATATACCAATTGTAAATTGATAATACAGAGCATAGGTGGTATGACGCGGAGGTTGGGAAATCACTAAAG
This sequence comes from Platycnemis pennipes, assembly GCA_933228895.1. Lineage (NCBI taxonomy): Eukaryota > Metazoa > Arthropoda > Insecta > Odonata > Platycnemididae > Platycnemis > Platycnemis pennipes. Next base: position 1,923,689 of record OW121849.1, read on the forward strand.
CGACGAAGGGTATGCCACGCTGAGATGATGAAGGACAGGGTCTATCGGTATAGGAAAAAAATGAGTTAGTTCAAAACTATAAAAAATCGAGAGCATTAGCAAGGAAATCATGTCGGCAAGCGTTATCACATTTCAAGAGCAAGATGTTAGGAGAATATTTAGATAGCAATCCTAAAGTGTTTTGGTCATATGTGAGAGAGAGAACTTCAGGGAAATAGGTCCACAGTAGGTACACACACTTAAAAGTGATAAAGGAATTAGAGTCACGTGAGGGTTTAGAAAATGCCAATACTTTAAAAGCCTTCTTCCAAAGCGTATTCAACTCATCGTCACACATCGCAGTGGAACCTCCGCCGAAAACATTCAGTGAGCAAATGCCCGAATTAAAAATTTCAGGTCGCGGAATAGAGCAGCAGTTAAAAAACATTAGTAAAAACAAATCACCAGGTCCCGATCAAATTCCTTCCCGGGTATATAAAACATTAGCTTCTGAAATAGCCTCCTATCTATAAATATTATTCAATAAAACACTAAAGAACCGCACTGTACCCAAGGATTGGAAAGTAGCTAACATTACACCTATTTTTGAAAGCGGTGATAGGAAAGAACCTACCCACATGGCAAAGCAAGCTTGCTGCAACCTTGCAGCAAGCTTGTCATTGCAAGATAGCAACCTTGCAGCAAGCTTGCATCGGCAAGGTTAAAGCTTGCAGCAAGCTTGCTGCAATCTGACTACTGCACCTGTTACAAGCTTGCTGCAAGGTTGCACTGCAAGCTTGCAGCAAGTTTCATGCTAGCTTCACGCAAGTCCTGTGCAAGGTTCACACAAGTCCTGTGCAAGTTTCAACCATGGCAAAAATAGAGGGTAGGAAAGCATTCATGAACCACACACTAAAACATTGCCTATGGAATGCAATTGTGCAAAGGAGCGGTAACAATGTTCATAGCGAAACAAATTAGTTAGGTATTACAAATAAATAACTACTTGCATGAGTACCCCTATAGTTTCAAAATTGAAAAAGAAAATGACTTTCCCGAATTTGTAAACGCGAAAGATATAATTCTTAACAATACATACTTGACCTACGTGTCCTATTACCTTATCCTAAACGACCTAACGAAATGCAATTCACGATGGCTATCTAGCGCTTCTTCGCTAACAAATGACTGTTGGGAGGCCGTGTATATACAGCTGCTGGCTTGCATGAATTCGTTAGTGATAACTAACTTTACAACATATGGACACGGATATTTGAATCATTAAAACATTTCCCTAATGACCATTTTGTGGCTAAAAGTAAGCATGACCGTTATGAATATGCATAACGGATATTCTTTCAACTCCAGGAGAGATAAATAAGAGTTTCCTCAGTAATATGGCAATCGCCATCTTCATCCGACGGGCCGCGGGATCCTTGGTAGAAACCCTGACGTCAATACCACTGTTTTCTGTACTCAATCAAACTGTATTCACAATTAATCTGTATTCACGACTTTACAAACCTGTTCTTCTTTGTCAGTTAATTTATCGTTACGCATGCTTGAGTTAATTTCGCGCAAAATTTTCCTATTAACTCGCTCTTCTTCAATTTAGCTCGAATTGTTTTTCTTCCACGGGAAATAAGCCGTGCGCGTTCAAGCAAAGGTAACTCTACTCCTCCCTTAGTAGGAACCGTATAGTTGCAATTGCCTTGGGCCTTGCACTATTGCTAACAATGTTGCCAGAGTCCTGCAGCAAAGTTGCCAAGGTTGGCACACTTCATGCAAATTGAGCGTAACTTGCACGGAACATGTCAATATTGGCAAAATTGCAGCAAGCTTGCATCTAGATTGCCAATCTTGGCAAGCCATATGCCAGCCTCAACCAAACTTGCTGAAATCTTGCATGCTATGTGGGTAGTAACTACAGACCCATTTCACTCACGTTAATCTCTTGCAAGGTATTTGAGCACATTGTAGTCAGTACAATCATGGGGCATTTGGATATCAGGGATTGCTCATAAACAGACAACGTGGGTTCCGGAAAGGTAGATCCTGCGAGAGACAATAAGCTTTATTTGTACACGATATTTTAGTCAACGGCGAAAACAGTACTGAAGTTCATGCGATAGATTTAAGATTTTAAAAATGCATTCGATAAAGTTCCACATGATAAATTAATCTTGAAATTAGAGAGTTTTGGTTTAAATAATGACGTTGTGTGTTGGATAAAAGAATTCTTAAGTGGGCGAGAGCAGAGGGTTGTCATAGATGGTATCATGTCAGACACAATCAAAGTCACATCGGGAGTTCCCCAGGGTAGCGTAGTTAGTTTTACGCTTCGACTTTTTGCAGACGATACTGTAGTGCGCAGGGGTATATCAGAAGAAGACAGGAAGCAAGGATTTAGATATAATTCAAGATTGGAGGAGGAATAATTCTATAGAGCGATCCTATAAAATTAATAACACGAAGGTCGAAAGCGTTGAAACCATAAGGTATTTAGGTGAAACAATCACTAAAGATTTATCGTGGAGAAGACACATCCGGGAAATATGCGGCCGAGCGAAGAGAAAGCTAGGATTTATAAAAAGAGTACTTGGGAAATGTGACGAGAAGACAAAACAGCGATGTTACTTTTCACTTAGCACATGAAATATAAGCAGTTTACGATAAAATTTCCATTTAATTCGTAGGGGATGGCGACAGCAGTGCTACCAAGAAATTGGCCGAACTTCCTCCCTACGGCGTTGATCTCCCTGTCATTAAAATAGATTGCACCAATCACTTGCCGCGAAATTGCTGTAAGAGGTGGAGAGAAATAGCTAAGGAAGCAAACGATCCACAGAAACAAGATAGACAATATTAAGGCGATGGACCGAAGGATGCTAAGAAACATGCATGGAATTAAATAATGGACCGCAAATGACAAAATATACGAAAAAGCTACAATTGACCCACTAGAAAAAATAATAACAAATCAAAGTACGAAATACTACAAAACGATAGAAAACAGTGAAAACACAGCTATGGAATGTGCAGCATTAAAAAAACAATCAATTTGACCGTAGTTTCCATAGACCGAATGATATGTTAATGAATAATTAATGATCCTAGTCGGTTCCGGGATTAAAATGACACATATAATAAGCCAGTTTTTGGCATACTATGAAATAAAGTCACCCTAGGGTGACGAGCCATCAGTCAGTCAGTTTTATTTCATTGAATTACTGATGCTCAATTTTCTTTTTTAAGATTCTCTCTTTGGACTTTTCATCTATCGAATAAATATAATCTACCGTAGTCCATAAAAAGTTTTGCTCCAGTTCACACTTACAATGACCCTGGTAGCACAGTAGATATTCATTACAGATATGGAAAAGAAATCATGGGGAAGGCACGTTACTCTTGAACGCTAACTAGTATTTTAAGGAAATCTCTTCCTCGGCTTTTCTATTTCAGGGGTCTCGAAGTTCAATTACGTTTAGTAGCATTCATCCATCGCATATGGTGCTAAAATAAGATAATGATGATATTAAGCTGTTCGAGTAATAATCGATTATTCGTTCTCCTGTGCAGAAAACTAATGAAAACATTTATTCGGACACCAGTAATTCGCTAAGTGGATTCCTTCAGGCCGGAACATGGAAATGTGGCAACGCTGAGTGGGGATCGTGTTTGGAAGCATGGCGACTGTGTGCAACATCAGTCCGTGTGATTAAAACGCATAATTTCACTGGTTAAAAAGACCGAACTCGGCTTTCTTTGTGCATGCTGTGGTGGCTTAAGGTAAGGAAAATTGCTTTAAGAAATTTTCGATAAGTTGAGGGTGGAAAATCAAGATTATTTCTTCTAAAGCATTACGGCTAAGAGCCGGCCGGCCATTGCCGGAGGGAAGTTGGGAGTACGAAAATGCAATGAAGATTATTTCTATGGCAATTATACGATATTATGTGTTTATGTTATGGTTTGATATTATTATTGATTTAGCAGAAATCGTTATTTATTCATTTGGTGGGCCTTACGAATAACTGGTGTAGTTATATGGCATTATGAATTTGGTTTATTGTTGATTAAACAACGGTTACATCATATCTCTTAAGTATTGATATTAGCCCAGAGTAAGAATCTGTGGTATTACTAATATTTTTTTAGAAAGAATCATTGATGTCCTGCATTTAGCTTTGATTAGATAAACGATTTTTTATTCCTAAAACTTCTCTTTTTTCAGTTAAAGATGCATTGGCGTTGTTGCTATGTACATACATTGGAGGATACTGTGCATTTAAAGCAACACAAAAACTTTGTTGCCGTTTGTGTTCCCGTACATTGAATGACAGTGAGAGGTTAAAATGTGCATGCTTTGATGAATTTAATCGGGGTGGTTTGACAATACCAACGACAATAGTGGTTGATTGAACAAGTGTGCAAAGGCAGTGAATAATGACTTGCAGTGCAATAAGGGGCCATTGTGTGCAAAGTATAAACTTAGTACGTTGAGGTATCTAATTGCAAAGGTAACGTTAATGTTGTTTTAATTTATTGCATATATTTCTTTGCATTGCATAGATAGATCACCATTATTATGTAATTTGGACGTTAGTGCAATATGATTTTTTTCTGGTTATAAAACCTGTTTTGTTCTCGAGTGTTCTTAAGTTTTTTGTTTATTTGATTGAATCTAAATGTTTGTTAATAAATTGACTCTGCAACTACTTGTATGTGTTAATGAATTTCAGTTCCAATCCTTGTTATATAATTATAATCGTAAAAGAAGTGCAAGAAGTACCATGGTTAGCCGGTAGGTGCGAATTAATTTCAATTTAGACTAATAGATGGCGTTGTCGTCGCGCCATCATGAGCCAGCTCTTACTTCACTTATAATCCGCTGGGTGCGCTACAATCGTCCGAAGATAAGGGATTTCTGTCCGATTGCCGAAACCCATACAATCGATTTCTGTCGCATTTCTCTTCACTTTCCCAAGTATATACAGAAGGTATTTCCCGTCAGGGAAGTGATTTCTATTCGATATCTGAGTACTATCTTGAAAACTAAAGGAAATTCCTTACAATGTGCTACCTGGGGACGTTGTGTTTTAGTTTTTTCTCGATCCCATTTAATTTCTGGACAAACTTTAGACGGAGTTACACTCGTATTGGAAAAATCTTGCAATAAAGGAATTAGGTCAAAGTCACGAGAAGCATTTTACTTCTGTACTGAAAATAAATAGCCCCGAATATTTTACCTGGTAGCGAGAGTGGACTAAATCAAATCCCACTTATAGACAAGTTACGTTCGTGTTAGGTGAGTAGCAAAGATAAGCGGGTAGCTAAGATGAGGAAGACAAATGAATCACTCGTAAACAAAGATTCCCTCGGCCTTCGTCCAAGGGGTCGAGTGACGACGTGTGACGCAATAAGCGATAAGGAACATTTGGACCGGTGGTCACTCATTGGTGACTGAATAAATAAGCCACTCCCCAAACACCCCTCAAAGATGACCCCCTCCTCCCAGTAAAGTTACCCATCCCACTGAAACTGAAGCGGCGGCTCTCGGAACTAACCCCCGTGGCGGTTACTCAAGAGATATTGGTTTGGTATAGAACAGCCTTAAGCTAACGATATCCGGCGTGATACTACAGTTACAACTAACTAATAATACTTTCACGTAGGTGTTGGAGGAAGAAAAAAAAATGCACGTCCAATTATAAGGCAACTGTCTGCCTGTCGGCTTTTGCCTCATTTGTTTTGTTTATTATTTTGATGCAACGAGATGTTCTCACCCTGTAAAAATGAGTTAGTCTAGTAGAAGCAGTATTTCGCAACGGTTCTCTCCAGCAATTTGTTCTCCTTTTACTGTATTATTTTTACCCCCACCTCTCGAAATTTCGTTCTTTTAAGGAAACGCGAACATATTTTAACAGTAGACTTCCTGTAAAGAGGAGATAAATCGAAATATTTCAGAGAACACCTTCATAAATCAACACTCCACAAAAGCTGATGAGAAAATAGCTACTCGATGCACTTAAACTCATTGTTAAACCATGATACCATAGGTTTAACTTTCTCTGGACTAAATCTACCTGGTTTAAGGTCGGTCATTGCTAAAACGGCACTATGAATACGGGTTTGACGAAATCACCGGACGAACTTCCTTAAACCTGTCTTAGTCTTAGACTAACGAATCTATGAATACGGCCGTTAGAGTTTTGACCAATGCATCTAAGAGACGTTCAAGCTATTCCTAATAATCTCCTTAATACTTATATTTTATTGAGTTTTTTTTATTTTTGAAATAGCATATACTACGATATGAATTGTCGATGAGTATTCATTCTAAGAATTAACCAGACGAGTATGCGAGAGTGCGAGGATTGTGTGTAATTTGAAATAAATTCTAAATATATCCGCGATAATTTTTCTTCATTTATTACTCAATTAAGGTTGGAACTTTACACGTAAAGACGTCCAATAAGTCTTCTCTTTTCTTGTTGAAATCTGTATGTGCCAGTTGTAGCGTAAGTATTTTTGCCATTACTATACAAGCGCAGTTTTCGAGCTCATCGCGCAGTCAAATAAAATTCACCGATAATTTAAAAATAACACCGATCGTTAACAGATATATAAATGCTGATAACAATATTCATCTATGTTATTCATGTTATAAAATCAAAATTTTCGACGACGAAATAAAGGCAAAAATTGAGTATTTTTGGAACGTGTTGGAAATGACATAGACTAAGAAATATCGACGGTGTTAATGACAACTCTTGCTTCGAGCTGCATTTACATTTGGGTAGTCACTCTCTCAAGAGCCGTAGTCGCGGAAACCTAAGCTACCCATCTTCAAGGGAGTAACTCCGAGCAGCAATCTAAAAGGAGGCTTTTTTTCGGGAGGCCTCACTCCTTGGGTCCGACTAATTGTCACAAAGCACCCTTGCGGCCCTCCCTCTCCAACGCAAAAATCTCTCTCCAGGTCATTCAGGAAGGGTCTCACCACAAACCATGGCAAGGGAAGGAGGAGGACCGTGCCTCGGTCTTGATGTGCTGCTCGGGGCATTTAAAGGGACAGAGCTGCACTGTTGTCAAATCTCCTTCAACTCGGGACTTTGAAAAATTCGGCCTCCGAGGTGGTAACTTTTTATTGTGGACAGGTGTACTAGAATTCCCCATTCAAACCACGCTCTTATAAACCTACTGACTCGCGTGTTTCGCTTGTGATTTCTTGATTTACCATTCACGAACAAGGAAGGTTTAACCTACATGCATCGTCATCATCTCAGTTATTCTCGGCGAGGTTATTCTTATGCATGTTGATTCCTGTTCAAGGACAGCGTTGATTAGTGGGGTTGGGTGGATTAAATATTAATTGTGCTAGAACTCCGTTGCTCCTGATTGATCAATTTTTTCACCTTGGGTTGGATGGAGTCGAAAATTAACTGTGCTAGAACTCTGATGCTCAATGTGAATCACCTTGGGATGGGTTGGGCTGTTAATGACGCAATATGACGTCATTAATGTGTAGATCACGTTACCCTTCACAGATGGGCGTGGTTGGGTTGGGCGTGGCTGTTAATGACGTCATGTGACCTCATCATTGTGCCACAAGTCCGTTTTTCCTTCTACTCTGTCCATCCCCACGCTTACCCCGCGTTCTCTCTCAGTACTCCAGTGTCGTGTGTCTCTGTGGTTGCTTCCTCGCTTTTTTGAACTTAAGGTAAATGTGAGCCTAACCGTAACGAACTAGGGCCTAAAAAAAAATTTTTGGCACTAAAAATGACCGTTTTTTGATAAAATTTTCACAGGACAACCTGTCCATATGCTATTTACACAGGCGAAAAAACATTTTAAGAAAGGTAAAAATTGAGGTTTTGCAGCAATTGAAACCCATGAGGTGGGTGTTCGCAGCGCCGCCATATTGAAAGTTCCCCGCAACGGCACCCCCCCCCCCCATCGAAACCCACGCCACAAACCACACTTTTGGGTATGATCGTCGAAACCCACGTCACAAACCACACTTTTGGGGGTAAATGTGAGCTTAGTCATTCCAATATCGCGGCAAAACGTAGGTGCCCGCTCACTCAATAGCCTTCTGCGCAGCACATAGGGAAGAGGTGAAATGAGGGGAATCCCTCTAGCGGTGGTCTCGAGAACAACATTCAAAGTTTAATATCTCATGATATTGGAGAAGTAAGGGTGGTGTAAACATAAATTTTCATCCTTCCTCTACGTAACACAGTTGGAATGAAATGAGTAATGTACACCGTTTAGCCAATATAAATGTTTGAAGTTCATTACGGTTAAGCTCGCATCTACCCAGGGCAGGTATGTACAAGTACTTTCTCCCCCACGTCGACTTTTGTCAGTCTCCGCTTGCTTCTCCGGTTTTCCCTTTTTTAATTATGTTTTGTTTTATCCTCTCCGGTATATTCTGTGTTTCTTCTTGGCTTCCCGATCCCAAGCCATTCATCCCATTCTCTTTCCGGCTTGCACAAATGGCGCAAATGACCTCAGCTGTCGGTCGTCTCCCCTAAGTAAGCAACCAACTCAGCTACCCTCAACCATTTCACCCATGTCGAGTGTGCGCGTTGCTGCAGAATATCCGGAGAAACGTCTTTATCGTGCGGTGATATCTCTCCACTTGGTTGCCTTGTGGGTGTCGGATGCTACAAAATTCTGGTTTTATGCACGGAATCGCGTTACCGAATGACGCACGGTGCGATCGTTTACGAAAATTGGCCGATTCCGCGACATTGCGAGGTGGTATAATCTTATTTAAGAAAATTCCATCCCCCGAAGATCGAGTTCGTTATCGTGTGTGGTTGCCACGAGAAGTCCGAGAGAGTGTTATTACGTACGCGCACCAAGCGTATGCTCATTTCGGCGGCACAAAGACCGCTGCAGCGATCAAAACCAGATACTATTGGCCTAACATGGATAGAGAGATAAGGAAACAAGTATCGAAATGTGACATTTGCCAGAGGACTAAATATCCAACGAAGAACTTCCAGGGCCCGATGGCTATAGTATTATTCCAAACGGACCAGGTGAACTCCTCGCTGTGGATATTTATGGTGGTATACCTACAAGTAGGCGGGGCTTTCGTTACGTTTTCGTATGCGTAGATGTGTTTTCAAATTCGTTCAGGTTTATCCGCTGGCCAAAACCAAAGCGAAAAATTGTTTAGATCGTTTAAAAAACGAATATTTTCCGTTATGTGGGATACCCAAAACCATCTTATCGGACCATGTAACGATGTTCACCAGCGATAGATGGAGGGATGAGTTAGAGGGACTTGGTATAAAAGTTGCATACTCGTCCATACGTCATCCGCAGTCCAATCCGAGCGAGAGAATTATGAAAGAATTGTCTCGAGTCTTTAGGGTTTACTGGAACAGGGAACACCGGGCGTGGATAGAGGTTCTGCCCTTCGTAAACAGATGGTTCAACGAAGTGATGCATGAGTCCACGCAAACGACCCCAGTTGAGGCTCATTTCGGTCGAAAACCGCCGAACCGTTTCCCTGACGGATTAGTATGCCCGGAAGACACCGTACTCGGGAAGGAATCAATCATTCGCTTCGCAGCTGAGAATTTGACGAGGTCCGCCAGAAGGAGAAAGGAATGTCAGAAAGGGGTGCATTCTAACTTTCGCATCGGAGATCTCGTGCTTCTCAGGACGCCTAGGGTGTCCGATTCCAGACTCGGTTTATTTCATAAGTTTTTCCATTTGTTTACTGGTCCGTATAGGATCTCCAAAAGGGTTGGGCCTAACGCGTACATTTTGTCTCGGGAAGACAGTTCCGAATTAGGCATTTATAACGCGTTTTCTTTGGTGCCTTATAGGTGTTAAGGAACCACCTCAAGTTCTTTTTTTTATTTGTTTTTTCGTGCAGAGCGCGAACTCATTTTTTCTTGCGTCCTTTTTCATCCCGCGAGAAAAAATTCATTCGTGCTGGGGGGCTATGTGACGATCTGCTCGTGTGAGCGTGATCACGGCGTCTTCGCGCGATCGTGTGGATACGCGCGGCAGACGGAGAGAGAGACGGCTCGCGCGGTGGTTCAAATTACCGCCCACCATTTTTCGATCCTCCATTATTATTGAATGTTAGTTGTAGCGCCGGTCGCATTGACCGACGATATAAAAAGGGGTTCCCCAGTGAGCTCGCCCCAGACCCAGACTCCAGAGTGAAAGACGGCAGACGGAAAGAGAGACGACTCGAAGGAAGGAGAGCGACGCGACGCAAGCGGACGCAGAGAACGGAGAAGCGAGGAGGACAGATTGAAAGCAGCCATAAGGCGTGGAGCTGGAGAGGCGGACCTGCGAAAGAGTCATCGCTTGAGAGGACACATCTCGTGCAAGCGGACGACACCGCAGCCAGGCGACAATTTCCCTGTTGGCTCTAAGGCGAACGTAGAAGGTTGGGCCGAGGACCGGCGCCAACCATTTCTCACCCCAGGGCCGGGAAACCCACGCGTCTGCGGGCATGCTCCAGACACCTTACCAGGCATAAGTACTTTCCTATCAAACCCCCCCGACCCGATCGGCCAACGGTCGAGCGAACTCCGACCCCGTCTTCGACGCCCAGTGAATCGGGGCGAAAGCCGTCGCTACCAAACTCCTGAGTCAACTCCACCGTCCTGCGCAAGTGAACTCACATTCTCTAAGAGGGGCGCACGTCATTTGAAAATCAGTCCCAAGCAGACTGAATTTGTATCACTCTCCTCCCGTCCTAGTGGTCCTCAACCACATTTCAAACGAAAGGACGAGGAGCCTGTAAATATTGTATAAAGGGTTTCATTTCATTTTTCAAAGGGTTTCACTGTTCATTTTTGTATCATTCATTAGTTCTTAGTTAGGTTAGCTATCATTTGGATATTTTTCATTAATGTTTCACGTATCACCAACTCATTCATCCCTCATTATAATATAGGAGTGTATTTTTCTTATGTGTCTAGTAATAAATCGGTGTTTTTCCTGTGAGCGCGAGTCGTCCTTTACTCCCGAACGCGGTGACCCGCGTCCATTCTATTTCAGGTCCGATCACCGCCGATCTCGGAGGGTAATGCTGCAGTTCCGCGAAGGCCTCACCCTAAGATATTTTTCTCGTTGATCTCTGCTTGCTGATCAGCTTGACCCCGGTTTTGAGTGGCACCCCTTGTCGCTTCTCATTAGGAGCGAAGCTTTCCTTTCCTTTCTCCGGAGTGGCGTTGGCACGTTCTCATTCGTGGCTGACGGAGGGAATGGGAAAGAGGGGGGGTGGGGGAATTTGCCCGGCCGCAGGATCCGTACGGAGACAAACCCCGGCTGCGATGAGGTCGAACAGTCCAGCCACGTGTCCCGTCACAATATTTACGAGGAAACTATAAGCAATTGAAGGAATTTAATTTATGCTAATATGTATGTCATTAATTTTTGTGCATTAAGTATGCATTAATACTGTGCTGTGAATTCCAATTCCAAGAAATGCTTTTATGTTGTTGAATGATGTAATTTGTTTTCTGTTCTGTTTCCAAAAAAAATTAAGAGAGAGTGTTGAATATTGTGTGATACATGCTGTATCTTAGGGATATAATCTGTTGATTAGTTACTTGGTACTCTTGTTGAAAATAATAACTGTCCTGTGTGATTTAATTAAGAAAGTGAATTAAAGAATTGACAAAAGTTCAACGTTACATACTCTTATTACAACCACCTCAACCCTTTCCCTGATTATTCCCTCTTGCTATATTAATAAAGCTGCTGTATCTCCTTACAAATGGCATCACGTGACCAGGGTCAGAATCGAGAAGAGCCTGCATGGTGACTACTTGTCGTGCTTTCGGTTGTAAGGAAAGATTCCTAAAGGAAGCCCGATATCATCTCACAGGTATTTATAGTTTCATCGCTTGAAATATTTATCAAGTGGTATTTCCAAGAATTTTATCGCGATATACGATTTGAAGCTAAATATACATATTTTTTTCAAGGGTGATTGACTCAACTGCTCTTCACAGTAATGCAAGATTTTTTTTGGTATTTTTGTATTAGATTATTAGTTGCAACCAAAAGTTTTCTGATTCCATCTTTCCTCAATAATTAGCTTTCCCTTAAATAAGGAAATGCGTTCAAAATGGGTGGTCGCTCTGCAAAGGGAGAAATTTACCCCGACCGTTCATTCGAGGGTGTCCTCCAAGCATTTCTTGGGAGGAAGATTGCTGTCGACAGAAGCGGTAGATGGTTAAAGGCACATGCTGTACCATCTTGGGTTTTCAGCAGACTTCTCTTTTTGCCCACTCTTCTTAAGACTTCTTCATTAAAGTAAAGAACATTTGGCAAGGGGAATGAAAGAGTCTCAACATCAGCTGGCATTTCAGAAAGTAGTGATAAACAGCATAGGAGAGGACCTGACTGAGAAACCAGTGGAAGAGCTTAGGGAAAACATTAAATGTGGAGTAAAGGAAGCCGCAAAAGAAGTTCTTGGAAGAAGAAAAGTTGTTAAGAAGAAGCCATGGATCACAGAAGAAGTCTCAGTGCTGATTGAAGGAAGTACGAGAATACGAAAACTGAAGAAAGGCAGCTTTGCTACAAAAGAATAAGGAATGAAATAAGTCTCAAAGCCAGGAAAGCTTGAGAAATGTGGATGAAAAATCTATGCGAAGATGTAGAAAACAACGTTGCACTTGGAAATGTGGAAGCTTACTATAGGATAGTGAGGAACCACTCCAAGGAACCATTGCAAGATGCAATGCCATAAGGGGCAAGAATGGAGAAATTTTGATTGAAAATGAAGACTAAAGTGAAGAGATGGAAAGAATATCTCGAAGAGTTATACAATGGAAACAATCTCAGTGCAAAAGTTATCGAAGAGGAAAGCGAAATCGAAAAGGTTGATTTGGGAGCATCAATACAATTAAGATCACAATTCAACGCAGCAGTAAGGGACCTTTGGATGAATAAGGCTCCTGAAAGTGGACATCCATAGGCAGTCTACAGTGCATCAAATGGGTATCAGTAACATCCATGTTGAGACATCCAATAGATGTCCAGTGGACATCATTGCAATGAAATTAACCTTACCAATGGTTTTGCATCCATGGTGCTTCTTAAGAGGGGTAGCATCCAAGAATGCTTCTCCAAAGCCAGTCTCTAACTATCTTGATCAGTGGCTCATGCACTTTTTATCGTTTATAATGTAATTAATATGATATAATTATAGTTTTTTGTAATCGTTGATCAATTGTAATAACTCTCATTGTCTTGCATAATGGTGAGGGTATATTTTTTTCTTGTATTTTGACAATGGTATTATTGTATAATGCAATTGGTGGTGGAAATAAAATTATTATTGCTGTCCCATGAGTTTCTTAATCCCATTTGAGGCTGTCCAATTTATTGGCCAATCCACTGGAAATTTGATTGCGCCCTGCCTGAAACACAATCCACCAATCTCCTCGACAATCTCAGAACCAATATTGGATTGTGCAGCACGTTAACGTGATTCTATATTATTAGCTATACTATTAGATATAAAATAGAATTTTCTGCTGGCCAATTACCACCCAGGGAAAAATATCTGGACTGTGGATAGACTGTAACTGTTTGTAATTACCACCCAGGGAAAAATATCTGTACTGTGGACTGTAACTGTTCCGTAATTGCAATCAGAAGTTAGCTTTGTTATATCCTACTGTCGTGGAAAAAAGTCATGACACTCAAGTTTACAAGTCAATGACAGTTGAACGCGTAGTCCCACATGAAAACAAGTTATATCAAAAATTAGCAAATTTAATTCTGCGTTTCACTGTGGAAAGTGAAAATTTTTATTTTAACTTGTTAAAATTTTATTGTCTGTGAAACAAAAAAGGTGCCGGTTTTTTCACCGTTTTAAACGGAATGCTCACTTGAAAAATGCATAACTTTAAAAGTATTCATTGGATCGTAACCATACTTTAATACGAAATAAAGTAACTTGTTGTTAAGGTATGTACAAAGTGTTAAGATAATCGAAGTTGAAATAAAATTGTTCTTGTAAATTTTGTGAAACAACTTTTTCTCAGTACTGCGTGGTCATATCGATACGAATCTTGTCCTGTCATGGAGCTTATGGTAATACACGGCTAATCGATTCTCGATATTTAGAATTCATTTGGTTGTTTATTTTATGTGCGCTTACAGTTAATTCCGTGTTTCCAACAACAAGAGGAGTGAAGCGAGCGAGAGGAAACGGACGCATGGCCTAGGAATTCCGTGCGACGTTGCCGCGTTCGACACCATCTGTTGCCATCGGACACCATTTGTTGCATTGTAACTTAAAAAGGTGATGGAAAGGGGTGTATTTTCTTTCGAAAGATAAGAATCCCATCTGCTTAGGTTACAATGCAACAAAAATGTATTGATTCTACACATGGAGTGCGGGGATGGTGTCGAACGCGGCAACGTCGCATGGAATTCCCAGGCCATGTTTCCGTTTCCTCTCGCTCGCTTCACTCCTCTTGTTGTTGGAAACACGGAATTAACTGTAAGCGCACATAAAATAAACAACCAAATGAATTCTAAATATCGAGAATCGATTAGCCTTGTATTACCATAAGCTCCATGACAGAACAAGATTCGTATCGATATGACCACACAGTACTGAGAAAAAGTTGTTTCACAAAATTTACAAGAACAATTTTATTTCAACTTCGATTATCTTAACACTTTGTACATACCTTAACAACAAGTTACTTTATGTCGTATTAAAGTATGGTTACGATCCAATGAATACTTTTAAAGTTATGCATTTTTAAAGAGAGCATTCCGTTGAAAACGGTGAAAAAACCGGCACTTATTTTGTTTCACAGACAATAAAATTTTAACAAGTTAAAATAAAAATTTTCACTTTCCACAGTGAAACGCAGAATTAAATTTGCTAATTTTTTATATAACTTGTTTTCAGTGGGACTACGCTTGCAACTGTCACCGACTTGTAAACTCGAGTGTCATGACTTTTTTCCACGACAGTAGTGACCAATACAACAAAAGAGCATCAATGATTCTCCTTCAACATTCATTTCTGGGTCCACAATTTCTCACCGAGTTGGCGAGGGGGGATGTTTGAGAAATTTGTAAGAAAAGTGTCTGAAAAATTTAAAACTCTCTTCTCATAAATGGCCTTGCTCACTTCTCAATTGGGAGCACATTAACCCTTTTGCACCTGGCTGCCCTCTCTGCAGAGGGCCAATCCATTGGCTGACTTTGCTTACTTTCAGGCATTGAGAACAATGCAGGTGGCCTCAAATATTTCCATCATTTGAATAAATCAAAAATGCAATATCATCTCGTACGTACCTGCATATCAGGTCCGTTCAAAAGGATGTTAAAACAAATGAGAAATGTTGCTGATGCAAAATGAGCAGCAGTCTTTGCTTGCAAGGTTCAGGCAGTAAAGGAGTTCATATCCTTTGGGAAACCCTTAAATTGAGATCTTTCCACTCTTCAATAACTTTCTAGGGCTTTCATAACTACAGGCATACATTTTCCAATAATTTTAATTTCCTGTTTGAATGCAGAAAAATACAGGTATGAAAAGTTTAGTTCCGGCTCAAGCAATCTTGGGGAGTTTGAAGTTTTTCAAAAATTCATCACTAGAGGTCTTTCATGTAGTCACTTGTCAGACATCTGAGGAATTGCTAGATGTTATTGCCAACATAATTTAGTTAGCACACGTGATGAGGAATGATCACAAACAATAAAAATTCACTGCAGTTGAAATTTTAGCAAGATTCATAAATACATTAATCACAACCAAAAAGTTACAAGATATTCATCAAAAGTGAAACACACAGGAAAAATATTTTGTAAAAAAATTAGGAACAAAACTTAAACTTTTTTAACATAAAACAGAACTAAAAACTTGTGTCAATGCCAAATTTTGATTTTCAAGTAATAAGAAGCTTTTTTAAATCAATTTCCATAAAGTACTCCAAAATCATTAATGGCAACTTTGATGCTATGGAATAAAATCAAAATATTAAGTCAGTATCGATAAATACATTCACAACAACTGACCTATTTGCATTTTCCTGCACTAAACGGCATTTACATACCATAGGATACGAAAAGAACAAACAATGAGATAATATTGGCATTGGCAATGACACCCATATCACTAGATCATAAGTCACAATCATAAAAACAGTACCAGCACTGAAAATATTTACATAAAGTATGACATTCAGGCATGTGATAGGACAAAACAACTCGGCGACAACAGACAAACAAAATACACACCACTTTTGCCTCCTTGTCAACCATCTTATGCTTGAGGATAATTTCTCTGGTGATGGTACTGACACCAAAATTAATATTTGGTACCTAGTCTTCTCATACTGGCAGGCAAACTATGAAATATTGACAACAACAATGTTATTATTATCACTTGGTTTTTCAACGGGTCCCAAAGAGTGAAGTGTTCCACAACACTCGATCACAGTGGTTTGGACATCGGCTGCTGACATCGTTCAAGCGATCACCAAGGGCTCATCATCCGAGAAGCCACGGATCACCGGTGAGTCTTCCTCATCTGTATAAAGAGCCAATGAACATCCACCACTTGTAATCAAGGCTTCTCAATTTGCACTCACATTCATGTACCATGAGGAATAATTAAAGATAAAGCCTATGGTATCATGCAAGTCATTCAAACCCTCAAATACACATGTATATTAAACCTGGCAATAGAGTTTGCGTGCGTGTTTCACATCAGGCCGGCGTGTAAGACCCTCTGGCATCCAGTGTGGTGCCCATTTTCATTTGGCCACACACAGCCCAAATCATGGATTTCATTTTCAAACTTTATTGGCGATTACAATATTTGTATTGCTCTAATTACCCTGATGTGTCCTATATTTGTAACTACAAATTGCCAGACAAATAAAATATTATCATGTCACAGTACACTCCCGACTATCCGTTCGTGTGTTACGGCTGCAGATTATCATCGACAATCTATTTACAGTGCACATCGGTGGCAGTGGTCTCTCAGTGGTCTATCGTTGCTTCCCTCCAATCCCTTTCACTACTGACTCATCCAATGTCTTACACGCCACGCTCCATAACGCCACCCGAGGATAGCAAACAAACAACTGCCACTGCAGGACAGCCCTTCCACTGGATTCCTTTTTGTCCAAAAGTCCTCTCACGTACAGCGAGGATCTTCTCATCGGCAGATTCTGTTATTTTCTCAGCGATTTTATTTATTTTGGCAGTGCACCGTAGAGAAATGAATCCATAAAGAACCAAACAGTGCATTATCCGTGTTTTCTGAATATCTGTGCACCAGTCTTTAACACGGTAAATCGGGAGTTAACTGTACCTGGCTGAAACTTGGGTAGGACCATTGCAGTCACAAGTTTTTGAGCACGAAGGGTACAGGGGAGGAGAGAAAGAGTAATTACCACTATTATTTGACTGCATTAATGTTGGTTTTCTCTTTTGGAAGAGAGAGCTTCTCAAACTCAGGGACACTGATGTACCTAAATGACAGACTCTTACTGAATTGTGAATCTTATGTGCACAATGTTTACCTGCTCACAGCAATACATACCATAGTTCATTCCATCAGATCTGTATCAAGTCAGATCATATTTCCCACTTAAATTTTTTCGTAAAATTTCAAATTTACTTGAACTTTGACACTAGTTTGTGGTTAATTCATAACTAGCCAGAACTTGAAGGTGCATTAAAGCTTTCGGCCCATTTATTAATGCTTTAAAAGTTTATGTATTCAATGGTCCAACATTGATAGTGAAGTTATTTTATTATGTATTTGAACTTTTAAAACTAGAACTAAATTTTTTAATTTAATCAATTTTTGGCATTTTCCTTCACCAGGAAACAAACAAATTAATTACACGAGAATAACATTCAACATATGGATTGCAATTCTATCTTTCGAGGTATTCAAAATTCAAGTCATGATTTAATATTCGAATCTGAGAAATCTGCTATTCGGCCAATCTCTATAGTTAAAAAGGCACCTCTTCGGCAGGAAGCGTTGAAGACAATTCAGACACGATGTTGGTTGAGTACCTATCTTGGCACTCCGAGAGGGTTATGTTACATTAAGGAAAACTGTTTGAGATATTGAGCCGGTAAATGCGAAAAACAAAGGCATGGACACTACGGCCAACCTCTGCTCAATGAAAGAAGACAACCCAGTGTTTGCTAAATGTGCAATGTAACCCTTGTGGATAACCACAGACAGAGTAGACAGCAGCGATTCTCTCAGTATTCCATTGTAATCAGTGAACACTGATATCCATCGAAACCAGAAAATGTTGTGACTTGAACAATGCTTGCATTCAAGTAACTTAGGTACTTACCCAAGTAGCAAAAAAATATAGAAAAATGATTTTAAAATATTTTAAAATATTTTGAAATCATTTTAAAATCAAAAAGTCATAAGATAGCAAAATTCATGAGTTTTCCATAATTTTAAAATATTTTTAAAATAATTTTAAAATAATGTAGTAAGTACTGCTCTTTTAATGTTCTGTATCATTCTTTCATTTTGTTGAAAACATGTATAGGAATTCTAACTGAGACATTTAAATGCATAAAAAGGTGTTGCAAGCATTTTACATTTAAATATATTTTGATATCATTTCAAAATTATTTCAATACAATTTTGAAATTATTTCAAAATATTTTAAAATTATTTCAAAATATTTTAAAATTATTTCAAAATATTTTAAAATTATTTCAAAATATTTTAAAATTATTTCAAAATATTTTAAAATTATGATGAAATTATTTTAAAATAATATTGAAATAATGTTAATTTCTATTAGGCCAGGAGGATCGGTGTGAGTGAAAGTACACCTGAAGTGTGGTTTTAAACGCGATTCTCGATCTGGGAAAGCGATTGAAGATGAGTCCACGGATGGTTTTTTTCAGACCCTCGTAGCCGGTATCGGACTTAGATTTTTCCGGCGAGCGTACCACTGATTTCTCTAAGACCAGGAGGATCGGTGTGAGTGAAAGCACACCTGTTCACCTCCTAGATAATCATTAGAAAAATGCAGTACGGACTGACAATTCAATTCCAATAAAACTTAAAACCATTGCTATGTTAACAATATTAATATGGGAAATAAAATTATAGGATCAAAAATTGCATCTCTTTAAACAATGTTTAAACACTTGCATTTTAATTTTCATTAATAAAACTCAAGATCCGATGATCAAATACACTAAAGTTTAGGTATTTTTTTAAAATATAGCATTATCATCGACTACAAATCACAACTTTGGTGCACACCAACAACTTTAACCGGAATATTCATTTTATAGTTCGCGGTTTTTGGAAAGGTATCGACATGGAGGAAAGTATCGACTATATCAACAATCGCAATGCAAAGTCGATTTCTACATTCAAAATGGCAGCGATGGCAGTAATGTGCAAAGCAGGGAGTGTGTAAATATAGTATCCCTGGTGCAAAGATTATAATACACAGGTAATGTGCGTCAGCATGTTCGTGAATGTGTTCATGTAAAGTCAGCACGGAGACGAGCAATAGGAATGAAAGTCATCTCGAAACGCATCGTTTTTATGAAGTTCGTTACCATAGAAGCTTATTTCAAAATTGGAATTACGATGAAGGTACGGCGAGTTAATTTTTCTTTCACAAAGCGAGTCTGCCGAAGAAAGTTCATAAATCTGTCATTGTTTATGTTTTGACCTGCCTTCTATATAGTCTTGATTGAACTCATGACATAAGAATTGACCACGTTTATTTATTTTTCAGGCGCAACATTTTGGGACATAAGTAATGAACTAATGAGGGTTCAGCTCATCATTCAACGATTCAAATCTGTGATAAACGTGAAAATGTTATGGGTATTTGTGTCTTCCTCAGTGCAGTGATGACTTTCGATGACATTTTAAATAACTATCTCTTGAAAAAAACCTACTTTTCAATTAGAGTGGAACATTGTTCTTTTAAAACACTTGGTTACTGAATACCAGGATAAACCTTTTAAAATGTAGTGTTGTGCAGGAAGCAAGGTCGATCATAACTCTTGATTCTCATGCCGTGTGGTGTGGCATTGGCTTATGTAGCGTTGGCTACAAGAGATAGTACTGCTAATGTGGATTCTTATTTTTTTATGTGCTACTTAGGCAAGTGAATTATTGAAATTTGAAGTAGTGCCAATAAATGTATAAATATCCAGCTGTTTTTTGTTTAAAAGTATGCATGGTACGTTCAAGTTGTTCCTGAAAGTTATTATTAGGACGATCATAGGTAGTAGCCGTCACTTAATGGAAGTCCGTTTTGTAATATCAAATTAAAGACTACAAATCTGCTGTCTTTACTTCAACCGGTTTCTCGGCATGATACTATTGTGTACTATACTATAGAGTGGGCTAAATGTAGTCTGAACTTCTGAGGAGTGTTAATGTAGCAGAAGTAGAATCGATAGGGTTAGGAATGAGTGGGTCATGAAAGAATGTGGGTTCGATACTGCTCCAGTAATAGACAAATGAGATGGTTGTGCTTTGTTGATTTCGCCATGTTAAGATAATGGACGATTGTCGAATGATGAAACAGTAATATAAGTGTTAAATGAATGGTGTGTGAGGTAGGGGTGGACCGAGAAAGTGGTGGTTGAAGGGGAGGAATGAATTATAGGAGGCTTAAGAAGTGGAGAGTGTGTATGAAGCAATGTATATAGGGGTAAATAGAGGCAAACACTTAAGGTTTGATAGGCTAAGTCTGAATGGAGGAAGCTGTTGAAGTAGAGCAAGGTATACAAGCATATCATTATAAGTGATACTTTTCGACTATGCTTACGCCGTAAGGGAATGGCATATATACATATATTGTATAAAAGATTTGGAAAAAAATATAATATATTATTTTAAAATGATTTCTTCATAAGTTTAAAATATTTTAAAGTATATTTCAAAATATTTTATACTTATGAAGAAATCGTTTTAAAATAATTTTAAAATATTTTAAACTTATGAAGAAATCATTTTAAAATAATTTTAAAATATTTTAAAGACCAAAAAAATAAAGTGAACATTATTTTAAAATAATTTTAAAATGATTTTAAAATATTTTTCAACATATTTTAA
Organism: Platycnemis pennipes; assembly: GCA_933228895.1. Taxonomy (NCBI): domain Eukaryota; kingdom Metazoa; phylum Arthropoda; class Insecta; order Odonata; family Platycnemididae; genus Platycnemis; species Platycnemis pennipes. Next base: position 1,944,774 of record OW121849.1, read on the forward strand.
AATAATTTATTCATAAGATTTTGCTACTTGGGTAGGCTCCACACGTAATGGTAACCTAAAGTAAATGCACTTTTATGAGCTCTTAATGTAAAGAAATCCCAAGACAAGCAGAACAAGGGGTGAGTTTTTTAGTCGAGCTGTCAGTTGTGATACAATCAAAATGAGCTCTGTTCTTTAGTTTTAATTTATGACCACTAATATTTAAGAACAATGACTAAGTGTGATGTTCATATCTTACAAACTATATTTTGTGCCCTTGGATGGCAGAGGTAGCTAAAAGAGTGTCATTTTTCGTCTCAATCTTATTTGTACTGGAAAAAGCAAATATAACCATAAAACTATATTACACTAATTTTGAGGTTCATAAAATTAAATTTGAATTTTTATGAAACTAAATATTTTCCTGGACCTCTAGTGATTAGGTATGGATTTGAAGTCGCTGCCAAGCTTATACAACTTTCCTGTTGTAGCAGTATTTTAGGCATATCACGAAGTCATTATTGTAATCCTACAAATGATGTAGACATCATAAAAATTTTTATCTCAAATACCATTTCAAACTCCTTATCACATACCAAAGAAGAAGGTTAAGTAATCAAAGAATGTGAAAAGAGTAAAATATAAGAAATTCAAGAATTCCAGGAAAAATAGCCTAAATACCAAGGCTAAAAAAACAGCAAATTCTCAATAAGATACTCTATGTGGAGCAAAAGAATGCAAAGAAGAATGAGCAGAAGGACTCATTACTGAAAATCAGGCTCTTGTACAAAATGTAAATAAAAAAGCCCACATTATCCTTGCTGTAATATTTGACAACCTTGTTTGGTAACATGGCAACCTTGTAGCATGGTTAAATTTGCAAGGTGTAACCTTGTGTTAACATTGCTGCATGGTCGCTAATGCATGTTTTCCAACATTGCCGCAAGATTGCGGGCGTAACCTTATTGCAAGTTCATAGTACAATGCCATGGGGAGTTTACAGTTAAAACCAGTGTAGTAGAACTCAGTCCTGAAACCTATGTACTAAAATTCATTTGTGAACGTACATTGTAGTAACATGCTTTCACACAGAAAGTTCCCACCAAATCGCATTGTAACAATTTCGACATTGCAAAACTTAACATGCAAAAGATATTTTTCCACTCATGGTTTACAATGAGTTGTACTTATTCCTTCCTTGATCATATTAACTTGTTTCTTCTTGCGTTAACTCAATTAGTTCTTTCACACAGCCACAAAAATGAAATGGTGAAAGTATGAAAAAAAATGTACACATCAATGTGGTTAGGAATGACTAATGTGGACGATTGTCGACAAGTATATGAACCTGTTGTCATAAAACGATGCTTTTCTCCCTCGTATCCTGCCTAAATTATGAAAGACTGCCCACTGAATGAACCTATCATTTGACTACGCACGTGTACAACTCTGAGTTACAAGTCTGAGGGTGAGAGACTCTTTATATACCTCTCCTTGCTGGCACCAACTCACTCACGACACATAATTTCAAAACACTAATACTACGGAGATGTCCCTCCTTATAAGATTCCCCCAAAACCATTTCAGGGATAAAAATATGCTTAACCGGTAGGTATATACATAATTTATATTCTTTCAATGCTGAGGGAGACAAATAAGAGTTTTCTCTGAATAAGTATCTGTTGCTGACAACAGATGGAGTGTTACAAAAAGGTGACTTTTAATGAAATTCCCAAAGGTTTGTTTTTCTCGGGCTATTATTTCCCATCAACAGAGATCCCGTTACATGGAACACCTCTCAAGAATGACCAAAGAACTCGTGAGGAATATTACCAGCTAATTGTTTTAACGTGCTATTCCTCACCATCTTAGGCCCTGACACGCATGCGCAAAAGAGAGCTTGCGGAAACAACCTTGCATTAACCATAATTTAACACTTCCATTGTAACCTTATTCTTTCAATGTTCCCACGACACTTTAGCAGCATTTGCACCATTGCCAAGGTTCCCGAAGCCTTAATGCAACATTGCAGCAAGCTTATGTGCTGTCTTGAGAGAAGTTTCTGCAAGTGATGAAGAGCAACATGAAAATTATCCCAGGGAAACGTACACCATTCAAATTTTAATTGAAAAAAAAATCTGATTCCAATGCTATAGCATTTCACTACTATTTGCATGATTACATATTTGAATTTAGCAATTAGGTAACATACATGGCTTAAAATAAAACTTGTCTTTCACAGTTCAAAGTCAAAGTCACTTTGGTCAGCATTTCAAATTGTACCTGCATATCCCAGAATGCAATTAGTCAAAAAACAAGAAGCAAGGCACATCGGCATACTTGAAAGTTTGCATTTTAATGACAAATTTTCACAAAATGTAAACAAAATGAATTAACTCTGCACCCACAAGAATACAGGCACTACGTGGTACTAGTAAAGGATTAACATGTTCACTGCGGCGTGACCCACTGGTGGGTCACGCAGATGCGTCTAGCGCCGCGGCCATAAAATTCTGTGAATTGTCGTAGCTTGCGAGGAGTATTGTGAGAGTAGGAATCGAGAACTTCTCAAGTGACTTCACCCAGAGGTTAGTCACAGTTCAAATAACAGACTGCTATGTGTCACTTAGTGTGACCCACCGGTGGGTCACGCCGCCCCTCCTGAAACTTTTTTCAGCGTGAGCGGTGTGGCCCACCGGTGGGTCACGAACAAATTTACATATTTGCGTATTATATCCAAAATACGTTTATTTTTTTGCTTTCTTTTTGTTTTTTTTTCATGTTTATGCGATTTTTATACATAAGGATGAACAATACTCGATATAGTAAAACATATCAACTTATTAAAAATAATGAAAATGTTTAGGAAAATTTTTTCTCCTCGACCTCTTGGCTGTCCGTCAGTTGCTCGTAAACTATACAGTCCAAACTGCACTCGCCTGGCTGTGTGAGAGATTGACTCTCCCTTCCCCCCCCCTACGGAAGGGCAATTGGGAAAGAGTCGCGTAGCGTTCTTGAGCCAATCCCTCAGTGGAGGATGAGTGACCGTGCCTTTGCCGGGTGAACGTCTTCCGAAATGCAATCACTACTTTTTTCTGAGTGAGACAAACCACTCTGTACTCTTTCCAAAGGATCCCCCTTCCCTTTTCTCATAGTGTGAGCAGGGCTGGGGAATCGGTACGCATGGACGGGCGTCTACGTCTCACAGACGGGCGCGAACAAGGGCAGGCGCAATAAACAGAGACGGGAGGGAGTCTCCTGGGTTTTCCGAACGTCAGCAAATCTTTACCACATGCATTGTATTGTTGGCCCTCTCTTCCCCCATCCCACACCAGGGTCTAGCTGATAGCGTGCCCCACATGGCCGGGGGAGGGGTGGGCTGGGGGCGAAGCTGGGAGTAGCTTCCCCCAGCCTTCCTCTAATCTCAGGAAACAGCTGAGTGTTGCCACTTCAACCACCACCCCTCGGCAGCGGCCAGAAGCTCGGAAGGACTGTGACCCACCGGTGGGTCACACCGCCCATGCAAAAGGCTGAGGGTGACCCACCGGTGGGTCACGCCGCGCTGTGAGGGGTAGGGCTTTAAACAACTCCACAGTGAACGTGTTAAATATAAACATATATTACTGAGAAAACTGATTAAATTAAAATTAAGTTTGATGAATTTTAAAAAAATCTTCCATCTACAATTACAGCTCCTAGATCATCCTGTACATAACCCAAAATAGCTGAACAAAGACACTCCTCTCTACTTTTCATTTTGGCATGACTACAAGTAAGCTGAAGTTGAATTCACGAATTGCCGACTATGCAATACCTTTCAAAATACCCTCCATGGAGTCTCATATAATCATTTCCATTGCTAGAATCAACTGTGTCTCCCCGATTGGCTGAAGGCCCAGTCTCAGTTGTGATTGGACAAAGTAGATGACGTACCATAGTCCTTTGCATGCCCACTTTCCTGAAAGGGTTCAAAACACGTCAGTTTTTCACTGCTTATAACTCAAGAATGACTCAATGAATCGAAGAACAAAAAATTATGGGTCTTTCTACTTTACAAATTCCATCAGATTTGGAAATCTGCAAGGAATTAACTAAACCAACTCCAACAAATTGCCTGTATGCGCATTCCAGGGCCAACAACAACAACCCCAAATGTGGCAGTGGAAACTCTGCTGAACCTCGCTCCACTCCATTTGGAAGCAGAGGTGCAGGCAAGGACAGTGGCTTATCTTCTCAAATGTATGGGGCAGTGGTGTGACAAAGGAAGTTCCCTTGGTCACAGACAAGTTTGGATGGAGCTCATGAGGTCGAGTCCCAACCTCGGGATGGGCAGCGATGGAATGATAGGTTCAACCAATCATCCCTCTACTTCAAAACACGCTTCCCAGATAGGGAACAGTGGGCCAGAGGAAAGGGGAAAGAACTTCATTCTGGGGCCGAGGTATGGTATACGGATGACTCTAGGTAAGAGGGAAGAGCGGGAGCAGGGGTCTACAATTGTAGCACACCAAGGAAGCTCTCAATCCCTCTGGGAAAATATGTTCCAGGCAGAGGTATATGCACTTCTGACCTCCGCGTATGTTATCAAAGAAGTTGGGATGTTTAACAGACCAATACGCATATGCACTGATAGTCAGGTAGCTCTAAAGGTGCTGACATCACCATGGTGCAAATCACAGCTGCCGCAGGAGTGTTGTGAGGCACTCAATGAGATAGGTAGAAATAGCAGCAAGGTGGAACTTTTCTGGGTGCCTGGTCATGCAGGCATATCCAGGCATAACGAGATGGCTGATGAGCTGGCAAGGGCTGGATCCAGGTGCAATCCGATTGGACCAGAGCCAATCGTACCTACTGCCACTTCAATAGGGATAGTGGAAATTAGAAATAGGTGGGTAATAGCCCAACAATCTGAGATATGCTGAACAAGTCTTCACCAAATTACACCAATTACGCCACACCATTCATAGGGAACATCCTCTCATAGGGGACTTGTGAGACGTAACAGCAAGAGGTTTGCTTTCCTCCAGTGACGAGGCATGTTTTTCACCATCATGTGGGTCCCATCAAAAACACCAAGGACCAGCACCAAGTGACCAGCAGGACTGGGCTCGGGCAGTCGACGAGCAATGCGATTCTCCCACGACCAGTGGTCACGACCCTATGCTGACCGACACCATGCAGGTTGCCACAAATCACCTCTCAATTTCTGACATTTCCATGAAAATCGTTACATTATTATATTATAGATATATTTGAAACACTAAATTTTACTGTATGAATTATGTATTTATCTCAATGTTGATGACATTTTCAGTTTTTATGAGAATGAAAAACTCATTCGTGGCATCTCTGATTTGAAGCAAATATGTAATATTACAAATCTGTAATGTCAGTGGTCCGATATATTTTCTGCCCTTGGCAGTTTTCGCACAACCATAGAGGGCCCATATATCGGCCCCCTGGCACTAAAAGGATTAATAGTCAGAGCTAGGGTATTTATTAGGGATGTGCGAGTAGCACTTTTTGACCTCGAGTCGAGTATCGAGTCGAGTTGTAAAGTACTCGCGAGTATCGAGTCGAGTTTGTACATTATTGTACATGAGTGAAGAGACCCAGTTCTTACTTAAGTCATCGCAATTAAAGTTAGCCAGCAATCTGACTATCAAATGGCAGGTCTACCTACCTAATGCATAGTTATAAACAGTCAAATTACTATGGCACGTAGCGCAGGACAAAAGACATAATGGAAATTCTGCGGTAGCTCTCGAAATAAGAAAATTACCTTCATTCCTAGGATTACTCAAAAATGTGTTAATTAGCTTGCAGTACGGTACCTAGAGTGTACTTAGGCATAATATGAGGCCTATATGAGTGACATGCCCTACTAACTTTAAAGTAAGCCAGGAAGCAAACTATTTTTTCTTAAGGAATACATAAGCCTAATTAGAAGAGCATTCCTTGTATTTCGCATTCCTATGTATTTCTTTTCAGAGCTAAACGCTTTCTCAGTGATGTCGGGTATGCCGTAGTCCAACAGTACAGTGAATTTCATACAATATGCCTTATTTGTGCAGTAAATATTTGATAAGCTCGCGCCTCAAATTTATGATTGGCCGTTAATTACATAGTTAGTTTTTTAACATATACTTTTCTTCCTCTTCCATCATGGCACTATCTCTTCAAAATCGGTGATTTCTGCCTAAACATGATAGAACTTAGAATCATAAAAAGGACCTGGGTCAATCACCCCCATTTGCACGATGCATGAACACCCAATATCAGCACTGGTTATTTCCAATATCCATTAATGCAAGTTAATAATGTTTGAACAATGAATTTTCGTTCACGGATGAATGTGAGCAGGTACATGAATTTTGTATAGAGTCCTGTGGATTAAAGTTTTCGATTTCTAAGGAAATATATTTGAACAAAAATTTATTATAGATAATTATCTATAGATATTTATAATTATCTATCTTAAGATATGACTAGGAAGTTGAAATTAATGATGTAATTAATAATCCTAAATAGGAAATAAAAAAATGGAATAGTAAAACTTATAAGTTTTATACGATACCTATATCATCCGTAATGCCCTTACAATAGGATGCCTACCATCCGTTACAAAATTTCCTTCACCCGTGAGTTTGAAGACCAATATCTCCAATATGGCTGAAGCGATTCTAAAATAAAGTATATCAAATTAAAGCTTGTTTATTTCTACTTTTACTGGTAGTATTAAAATATTTTTACAATTTTTTTTGCTGAAGTACGTGTTTAAGAACGGATTTTTAGCGAATTTTTTTTTGATACCGGATGGATCCATCGAATTAGGGCATCGTAAGAACGACACAGATCGAGATATCAAACTTCCTTTTCACATATTGTAGCTAAGGGCTTTGTTAATAGTTATACGAAGTTTCATACTATTACGTTCACCAATATTTTTGTTATTGATGAATTTGTCAGACTGCGTTATTTTCCGTCCCGCACGCTTTCCGTTCCGGAAATCGCCGTTTGGACCTTTCTCTTGCTCTCGAGTCATTAATATGAATCCACTTATGAAATCTCAGTAGAAATCGTTGATTATTTGATATCGATATATATTTATTTTCGGCTATAAAAGCACGCTCAAATGTCCAGAGCATGCCTGGAAAGGTAGCGCGCGCGTGGAATCATCTGCTGCAAGCAGATCGCCTATCGCTGTGAATGAGTCATGAGGACTCGACAATAGCGGAAAAAAGTATCGCCTTTAAGAATGCAAGTCAGTGTCCTTTTAAAAACTGACGATATCTTTGGAAGCATACCATCATTATGCCTCCTCGCGTAAAGATTTTGGAGACGGAGTTGAAGATGATTTAAAATGCAATTTGTTTCTTTCATCGAGAAGCCGAGAAATGTGGGGACAAAAGCTATCTCTCTTATCGCTGATTTTATTTTGGTGAATTATGCAACTTATAAAATTTTATTCAAGCATAGGCAAGGATATTTTTCCTGTGCATACTAGAGAAATTTTCTCGCGTGGTGTTTGGTGCGCGCGGTACCTACGGTAGCTTACAACTTGACAACCTCGAGCAGCTTATCTCTCCAGGCCAAAAGTCCTGTCGCGTGGAGCTCGCTTTCCGAAATAAATATATACACGTTGAAAGCATATCTAATTCTCCCAATTTGTTAAGTCATTTTACACGTTCTTAGTTTTCAAACACGAAGAATACCATCAAAACGAACTAAATTTCCGACTTCCGCATGCTGAGATAGCGCATTTTTAAATATTATTCGTTTGTAATTAGTAACTGTTCTTAGTATCTATTTTAAACTTTGTTTAGTTTAAGATAAATATATGTTCCATATCTTATGCGAAGAAAAGAGTGGCTTTTCATGTGTATCTTCAAGTGGGCGTCAAACTTGCTTCCCGGAACTTGAAGAATATCCGGCGTTTTTATCTGTCTCAGTCGAAAAATTAATTAATATAACAAGATAAAAATATAATTTTGACATTATTAAACGTATAAATAAACAAGATTAGTTCGATATACTTTATTTTAAAATTGAACTACTCATTTTTGTGATCTAAACCTTCAAACTCAGGGGATGGAATTTTACAACGGACATTAGTTGCTTTGAGCTCGAATATAGTCCCCCACCCCAGACTTTTTCCGCGAATGTATCGGCCAAAAAGGGGGGGCTAGCTATATTCGGAGGAATGCGATACATATGCGGTTTCATTGATCGTGTAACCACCGATTCATCCATTCGTTCACGCAAACGTACGTGAATCCGTTCACGTAAACGTACATGAAACCATTTACGCAAATGTAAATGAACGTACGTAAGTACATGTTCGTACGTATTATCTACCGTGTAACCAGAGATTTACTCGATTTGGATGATAGCGCTTCCTGTCGGCAGATTTCTGAACCTATTGGCCTTGGCGGCTCCGTCGACAAAAACTACTCGACTCGACTCGACTTTCGTAAAAATACTCGAGTGCTCGAGTCGAGTACCAACTACTCGACTCGACTCGAATTTTCGAGTACTCGCACATCCCTAGTATTTATAGCCCAAAATATTTTTCAACAAGTAAACTTGGCGGACGGAATTGACTGAGTGGTAAGCACTTACAGTAAAACCTCTTTTTTACGAACCTCTAATTTACGAAATGACACCAATTTACGACCCATTCCACCGGTCCCGATCTCTGTATGTAGGAAAACCATGTAAAATGACCTCTATTTTACGAAACCTCGATTTTACTGATTTACGAAGTGAGAGGCCGGTCCCTAGGAGTGATTGACCTCTGTTTTACGAAGTTTTTGAAAGGATTTTGTAGCACTGGACTCAGTACAATGGAATAACGATCGGTGTATACCACGACAGGAGCAGCTGAAGCTAGATCGGTCATGTTGAGAGGGGCCTTTTTGAAGTGCTTAAACTGTAGCAAAAACCCAGAGACTGATCATCCAAATCGCAATTCAATCCTAATAATATGACCCAAGGAAAAAATGTTCAAAGACGCATGGCATGACGCCTACTTCTCGAAAACAATTTGCCCCAGTTCATAAAATAATCGGATTAGTGCTTGGTAATTTCTATTCCTTTTCTATCATTTTGTGCATTGCGATTACCTAACTCGTCATCACAAAGGATCCATATTTTCTCTGGAATTATTTAAAATTAGCTTTAAGGTAGCCGCCATAACCCCAATTCAGAACTTTGTTCAGCCTTTCACTTGAAAATAGCATTCCCGTAGGAAGTTCTTTGCTGCAGCTGTCGTAGAGCTTAGTTTCATTAAAAAATACTAATTTTGTAATAATAAATTACTTATATTCAAATCTTGATGCAATTTATTTAATTTTTCATTAGAAGTGTTTTACGTCGTTAGGTAAGAATTTGTGATTGCGACTTTGTGAGCACGATCGCTTTCTGTAGCCGCGAGTAAATAGTTCTCATAAATCACCGCTAGATGTCAACACTGTAGAACGCATCTTAAAGAGGAGGGAATTTCAAATTAACTGAGGGAATTTCTAAGATTGACTTTCATCAGCTGCGAAATATTATTAAATGTATTTCAAACGATATGCTTTCTTCAAAAAAGGCATTTTATGGTCTTTTCACTGAAATATACTTGGTCAGTTGGAACTTTGTTTTGAAATTTCCTAGTTAAAATGCATCCCTGGCTTTCCCATATTAAAATGTCTTCTTTACACACAAATCGACTAGCACTAAATATACCCCTTTCGTTAATTAATGCATAACTGCATATGCTTATTAGACTCCACGGGATGAGTTAATTCTCTTATGAGTTATTCCCCTTTTTTTGAGATCTACCAACTGAACAGCTACAAGAACTTAATTCAGTTTCAGCAGCCAAGTTCATACCATTATAAATTTGTAAAAAATATTCACCTGTTTTTTTTAATTCATGGCTGTTTAATTATCTTTTACTAAAGTGAGTCTAGCCTTAGGAATAATGCCTATGCTATACAGCGAATCAATATAATTGAGGTGTCATTTTTAAATCCTTTCAATTTGATGTAGATACACTGCACACAGAGAATTTCACGTAATATCTGTTGTTTTTTCCCAGAATGAGCAGATGACTATTATTTGTTATATGAATTAGTTTGATTTCAACCCTAAGATAACTATTTGACAAGTTAAGTACAGCATAGTGTTTAATTGCATTGAAAGTATACTCGCATTCTTGTCAGCAGAGTTTTAGTAGATGTACATTTGTCTCATATCAAGCCCCTTATGTGCATGATGTGCCTCCATGGACACTGCTCCATGCTGTGCAAGGTGTTGCCAGAGCACGGGAGTGTCATTGCAAAAACTATTTCCTACTGTTGGAGATCAGCTGGTTTTGGTGACACATCAGTTCCGGAGACAGAGGAGTTAGTGGAAGATAACCTCCAATTTACAAACCCTCTGATTTACAAAGCTCAAATTTTTGGGTCCCTTCAACTTCGTAAAATAGAGGTTCTACTGTACTTGATAGCTGCTCGTAGCGTAAAATCTCTACACTATCAATAATTTCATCACAGTTGGTATCGGTTGCCCTCGTTCTAAATTTCTAATTAAATAAGGTCATACCATTTCAATCAAAGGCCCATATTCACGTTTCCTTAGGAAAAAGGTACCGCTGTAAGAACTCACTATCCCTCTAAAGAAATTGAAGGGATTTTGTGCATTGTGGATGTAAAGGATTCTGCAGTCTTAAATTGCGGTCCACCAATCTCTCCAGACAACAAAACAAACGCCTTTGAGTTGTCCATCCTCGACAAAGATATCCTAAATAACAGGTGAAGGTGAAAATGCAAACGTGTAGTCACTGAAGAGATACACAGGGATAGGTTGAGGAGAAAGGGATAAGGTGAAATTAATGAAAATGGGTGAAAACGAAAAGGTTTGGGAATGGGAAAATGAATAATATGACTGAATGAATAAATGGTATGGTATGCATTGGAATGGAAGTGAATTAAGGTATAAATGAGAAACTTTTTAGTGAGGGCACAACAGCAACAATCTAGTCAGAACAAGCAACACATGAAAGCAACGGAAGTCTTTTGTGCATCTGAATCCCAGTAGTTTGAGTTTCCTGCACTTCTGCAGGTGAGGCTCAACCTGCTCCCAGCGTGTAGGGGGGGCTGTTCAGGTGCTCCCACGGCCTGGGAGGCGACTATTAATACGGCCATCACTGGTTTATTAAAATATGTAAAGATATTGAAAACCAGCTGCCTCTCACAACTTCTTAAATTCTCCCAGTCTCTCCTCCTCATCTCTTAAGACATGGTCACACCATGACTGCAACACGAAAATTGGCCAAATTAGCTTGAGGAGGCATGCACTGCGTAGAGTAGCATACGCCCTTCAAGACTCACCACTCAGCAAATCATATTTAATGGATCAATGGCAAACATTCATCATGCTGCATAAGTTTAAGAGTGGAACAATGGTGTCTGCTTTGAAATGCTCTTCTTCACAATATCTATCTATCTAATATCAATAAACCATCTCAGCATGAAACTTTTGCCTTTGAAACGAAATTTTTCTAATAACCATTTTCAATTTTGTTATGAACAATAGCATAAAATATTTATGGTGTGAATACAGAAACAAGGGAAGACAAGATGGAAATAAATAATATACAAGCACTATGCCCCACTAATACTGGTTTTGGCACATCACAGCTTTCCTAATGATCAAATGCATTTCAAAATCCTTAAGACTGATCATACCAAGAGTTCTCAAAATGAGAAAAAAGATCAACCCCTCTCATCTGCTTCCAGACAAACAAGACAAGTCTTCACCCGCAGCTGCCTACTTTGATGGCCGGCCCCAAACCCATAAGACCAATGTGCCCTCTGCATCTACATTATGCTCTGCATGCTTCAGAATATTATTCACTTCACGCTTGGTGTCCAGAACTCAAATTCAGTAGTTTCCAGTGATATTCAGTGGTATTTGAACACATCAAAATGAGAACAAAAATTTGACCTTGCACATCAGGTTGTGGTAACTTGTAAATTTAGTTTTCATTTTGATAGGCCCAGAACTTATATGAGTAAGCCAACCAGCTGAACGAGGTCAATCCACCTCCCAATAGCAAATCAGAGTTATTTGGTGTCAAAATTTTTGCTTTCTTCTGCTCCTGCCAAGGAAATACATGCATAGCATCACTTGTGATAGCAGGTCATTGGGAAGAGTCACGTTGAAACGATCGAAACCCAGCCAGCACATGGTATCATGTTTACGTAAAATCCTCGTAAACTTAATGTGCATGTGTATACGTAAACATAAATGCTTAATGCTTATGTAAGCATCTCGTAAACGGATTTTAATACGCACACGTAAATGAATTTACGTGATTCTTATGAGTGTGGGCCGATAAGAAAAGTAAATTTACAGCATTATGTCATAGATTATACTCTGTGCATATGTTTAATGAAAATATTTGGCTTATAAAGTTAATGTGCAGTTACATGAAGTAGTTTCAAGTATCTTTTTCATTATATGTGGAGTACATATGTTTCAAGCTGATCACCGATATGAGATAGCAGTTTGATATTTGTTCCAAAATTGACCCCTGAGCTCCCTTGCAATAAGTAGGCAATCATTGCAAATATTAGTAATTAATCATCATTCACAAGTAGTTAATTGGTGCTCACCAGTAATCATAACCATTGGTGAACAGAAATTAATTTTTAATCTTCAAAGATTTTTTTAAGTGGTGTTGTCACTCCACCACAATTAACGAAGGATGGTGTTTGACAATTTAGGAAAGCAAATTCGATCGTAAATCATTACTACAGTTCCTTCGATAGTAACAACTTATAGTTGTGTAATGAATTATAGTTATAATCAACTATTAAAACTTAACTTCGCACTCATGAACCCGCGCAAGTTCATGCATGAACCGAGTCATAACAACTTGCCATCTGACAACTCTCACATCAACGAAGCAATTAGCCTGGTGGTAGCATGCCGGGATACGAAGCGATCGCCATGGGTTCAATTCCCTGAGCCACCTAGGGGTGTAGGCGATGCATGTGTTATTTTATTCTTTTACCTTTTGCATTCGTGAACATTTTTAAATGTGGTACACTGGATTTAATTGCACATTTAATTCGTAGTGAGGGAATATATATATGGCAAACAAAATATTTGATGCGTATGCATTATGGCGGATGTTAGGGTAAACCGCTTCTGTGTTGCTTACTCCACGATGAGGACATGTGGCCGCGATTTTTACGAGATGCATCTTAGAAGTTTATGTAAGTAACTTGTAAACAAATAAACTGTTTACGACATATTTACGTAAATTTCAAATAAATTGAAGATAAAATGTTTATTTGTGCTGGCTGGGGAATAAAAGTGAAATGAACAAATACTTGACCTCATGCATAAATCAAACCTACTTCATGTTTAATGTTTTTTTCCCCACTTTTATATATATATATATATATATATATATATATATATATATATATACACAAAACACCATTCATACGCAACGCCATAGGCGCAAATACACAAATATAAATTCAGACAGAAGGTGAAAGAAAGAGACAGTGAACATACAATAAACAGTGAACACAACGGTGGTGTGGAGATGAAATGATGGTCGAAAACACATGGAAAAAATTTCGCCTTGACCGGGAATCGAACCACGGACCTTCCGCTTTCCGGGCGACTGCACAGACCTCCATGCTACCAAGGTTACTCTAATTTCCAGTGAATTCGACGGGGGTTTATAGCACCAAGTGCCCCCCAGATGAGCCCATAGAAGCGGCCAAGAGATGGCCGTGGTTCGATTCCCGGTCAAGGCGAAATTTTTTCCATGTGTTTTCGACCATCATTTCATCTCCACACCACCGTTGTGTTCACTGTTTATTGTATGTTCACTGTCTCTTTCTTTCACCTTCTGTCTGAATTTATATTTGTATATATATATATATATATATATACACACACACACACATACACTTAGGTATATGAATAACAGTCACTGGAAAATGCAATCAATGCTAATACATACATATATAGGAAAGGAATAGGAGTACATAGGAACACATAAAAGTACGAGCACACAATTGGTGGAGAAGATGGAATAGAGCCGAATCACAATGGAAAAAAGTTCGACTGAACCGGGAGTCGAACCACGGACCTCCAACTTGCCGGGCTAGCGTGCTACCAATTACACCATCCAGCCAAACATAATCTCCATGATTCAGGACATACACCTATATATATATATATATTTATTCATACCTAAGTAATATATGTACATATATCAAAGTGCACTCACATTTCATTCTAGCTATGAAAAGGAAGACACAAGGACATCACTACAATTGTTGCCCTCCATGGCAACGAGAAATACATGCAAATGTCAAAGGAGGGAGATTACAGGCAGTCCTGGCATTACCTAAACCTCAGCAACATCTAAGAAAGCAGCAGACTGTCCCAAAAAGAATCTGTTGATATTTGTTGGCTACTTTCACAATTGAATGCCTGTAAAGTGAAATTTATGAGAGTGCATGCGTGCACAGGCAAATGATAGAATGGTTTGAGCTTTTAAAGTGATGTACACAAAACAGGTCAGTTCACCATCCTCCTAATGAGTTGTAATGATATAAATCACTTATTGTACAGATATTTTCCTGATAATTGGTAGTAGTTTTGGATGTTTGATGGGTGCGTCGACGGCTGAGGTCATTTAGCACCACCCACAATCTAATTTATACTGCCCTAAGTTTAGTGTCAGTAAGAGTGCAATACTGATATTATTATGCTTGCATGAATTAAAAGACTAAATACGTACATAGTGGTAACTTAGATTTTATTACAAAGGCCATTTGTTTTCATAAAAGATGTGTCTCGGGATAGATATTTCGAGTCATTACCTAGGATTAGTTCTCCCCCATGATGCCTAGTTGCTCGCGCGCATCCCGGTGCTTGTCTGTCAGGACGTGTCGAACGCTAAGAGGACAGTCATCACACCGGGGTGCGTTCTTCTCTTGGAGAGGTATGAGTGGGTCGCGGCCCAATTGTCAGCCAGACTACTTCCTTCCTCTCTGCCACCAATTGAAGTGACTGACGTTACCCGTTTTATAGCTTGTTGTTGGTCACATCTGCCCATTCCACTGCTACTTTCCATGGGTGAGCCTGCTGCTCCTGATAAGGCACCACAGTCGTCCTCTGCCCACGGATGTGTCAAGCTTCTTTCACAGCTGTGTCCGCTCTCTCATTCCCCGCAATTCCCACATGTCCAGGGACTCAGATTAAGGTGACTTTGATTCACTTGTAGAGGGATAAAAGAGTACTGTGTATATTCTGGACAACGGGACGCATGGGAGAGAACAGGGAAATAGATTGCAGTGCGCTCATGGAGTCTGTGCAGATGGCGAACCCTCTGCACACTGTAAATATGCAGGTGGATCGCATATTTGCAGTGTGGTATGGCCACACACAGTTGACCCACAAGACTGTCCAGGCTCAACTCTTGCTGTGGCACGGGGTTTGTTTTTGGGGTTATCTCCCCCCACCCTTTTAGGCGCCTCTTACGACAAGCAGGGATACTGTGGGAGTATTCTCAATCCCCCCTTCCCACAGGGGGGCCCACGTTTTCCACTAACTCAGCAAACATGTCTAACAGGTTACAAAATAGTGGCAATATGAGTTGTTTCTGCCTATGTAATTGTGATGCAGGTGATAGTACTTGAAAATAGTACTATTACTGTTAATAGTAATGTACTTGAAGCACGTAATAGCCATCAGTGGATTGGTTGAGTGATGGCGAAAAGACTGCCATAGGCCAGGGTTCAAATTTTGACAGCAGCAGATATTTTTCATTGGTAAAATCTGGTCCTTACTTTTGAGTGCTGTGTGGAGAGTACTTCCATGCCCAATCAGTCAAATGTCGAACCACTGACACCTACCGTGGCACCTTACGTTGAGAGTAGGCTGATCCCAACTCCACGTTTCTATCCATCCATCCTCCTCCATTATTGAATAATGTCTATCCAGTCCTAAATATCACAAATCATCTGAATCAATGGTTGCCTCCCCCTACTGACTATGACAACAACCAAGTACGCCAAAGAAAGTAATTATAAAGTTTACTTGGCACATGGCTAGCCCTTCCATTTTCAGCATACATTTTGCTCTATACAATGTTCATATTATGAATCAACAATTGACACAACTCAAGTGCCAAAGGTGTCACTGCTGCTAGCTCCACTGTAACACCGTGTCAGGCAAAGGGTAAGTCCGTCAACAGCTCTGTACGAGTGTTCAATCCACAGTGGTGCCTTCTACAACAGATGACTCCACATTGCCTTCCTCAATCGCAGTGAGAGCGATTGAAAATGTGTGCATATGCCTAAAAGCCTAAGCGGGATTGGCTGCACTGCGACACCTATAGGGTCTGCAAGAGATTGATGCGAGTGAGGGAGAACCCTCCCCTCTTCCGAATGGGCCATCAAGTGAGTCCACCAGTTACATTAAATAAAAATTACACATTTAATTCCCCAATTGCAAATTCAGAAACATGTTAATAAATAGGTGAATTCTATTAAGTTTCACACACTCATTCTATAGTTCCATCCCCAACGTCAAATTTATGTATTTCAGTGAGAAAATAAAGAGGTGATTCTATTGTTCATTTAGCCTGATAAAAAAAGGAAATGCACAACCATTCTATTTCTTGGTGAACTAAATTGAAATTTGGCCACATATGACTCCCAGCTCTTCTTTGCTGTAATCACAAGAGTGATATTTGATGAATGTAATTTGTTGGAATGCAATGAATATTAAATTGGGGACTGCCTGCATCCCTTTTAATCCAGTAAACATTTCAGAAGAGAAACAGAACAGCTTACCAATGAAATCTCCAACTGCAGCGAAAGGGAAAAATAATGAAGCTGCTATGATTAAAAATGGTAATAGTCACACTTCTAAATCATACCCATGTCTTCCTTGCTAACCCACCATTACTTAATTCAAGAAGGGAAAATAGTTCATTGGCTCATCACTATGAATCACAAAGCATCTATCATGAACCATTTTTTTTTTAATTATAAAAGTAAACAATATGTAATGCCTGCAGAGGTCTTGCACAAAATTTCATTCCAAAGGTTCCCAAAAAATGTGAATTCACATTTACATTCAACTACAGGCAAGGCATAAAGAAATTATCAACCTGAATAAATTTAGGAATGACATTTTTATGTATTTAATGAGTAAGTGCTTTTATTCTGCACAGGAATATTTAAACGACTGAATGATGGCTTGTATTTTGAATATTTGACATGTCCTCTACATATACTGTATGTCTCTGGATCAATACAAAATTATTATTATTATCCACATTCAGGTTCATTCTATTGGTGCAGCAGTTTGAAATGAGGCTCCTCTAGTCGTAATGACAACATAGTTTCTAGAAGAGACATAACGTGAGACAAGAAGAAAAATGTCTTCAAGTATTCTCGAGGAGACAGCAGTCAGGACAGAGGTTGTTGGCCTCTTAATTTTTCGGGTTCAGTTGGGGAACCTTTTTTTGGGGAGGTGGCACAACACAAATTGGTTTCATGCAAGAGGGAAACTTACTAGAACCATTAATAATGTCAGCCAAATGGGCTGGCAATATGTTGAATAACTGTTTTGATGATGGGCATATGGATATCATTAATACCAGATGATCAGTCATATGTAAATAAGAGCTAACAATCTTAATAACTTCATGTGTACTGTACAGATATATCGAGGAAGAAGATGGTTTAAGACGTAAGGCAGTGTATAGGGCTTGGAGGGGAATGACAGAAATGTTCATCAAAGTGATTTGCTATTTCTTGAGGCTCAGAGTATTGCTCTTGACAATATCTCATGCAATTTTCAAAAAGTAATTTGAGACATGTATTTTTCATCGAATACTCTCTGGTGCTGAATCACTTCAAGTTTGAAACTTTTAGCTGCCTTTTTATAAGTTTCCTATGACTTAGGATCCATCGTTTTACACTGATAGTCAATTACACAGAACTTTTTAGTGATAATTAGTATATCCACATTAAAAATGGACTTCGTACTATTCCACAAAATTTATTGATCACATTATCAAGGCCTTTGCTGTCTAAGTTTTCTGACAGGAGAAACAGCATTGAAATGGAAGACAAACGTAATGAATAAGAGATTGAACTTATTGTCTGGTTGATGGTTTCTGGCTTCACTTTATGGAACTTGCTGCCATTTATTTTTTTTGAGTGAAAGAATAAAATTTCTAATTCCACCATAAATTTTAATGTTTTCAACTAGACTTGAGCATCAGCCATTTTCTCGATACTTTCTGGTATTTGTTTTACTCGGATACTTTTATTTGTAAGTATTCGTTTGGTTATTCCTCCCAAGAAAATGCGTACGATACCTTGTGTGCACTCAATAATTAATTATGATGACAATGACCAAACAGAATGTTTAATTTGTGTATATTACCCACGCAAAAATTATACTGACTCGACTTTGAGGCTTGATATCCCATAAAAGGAAGAAGCAAAATTCATCGAGAGTATCAACGTGTGGATAATTTAGCCTTTGTTGAATGCAGGGAAGAGACCTTTTTTAATAATTACTTTTGAGGCATGCTTTTGCAGCGAGGATGAAAAATGGCATATTTTTTTTAGAGTCGCAGAGGGCATCGTCACTTTGGAGGTTGTCATAACAATATGAAAGGAAATTTTGATAGAGTATGAACTGTACTTTTGCCATGACATTAGTCATAACACTCGTCATAACACTCGACTATGCCACAATACATAATTTGAATTTTATTTTTTTTGTAAACAAGTTTGGAACGGATGTGGAAATGCCGAACTACGTATGCGTTGAGCAGAACGAACTTCAGTTGACTGTAGAACTTTAATTTTTGCTGCTATTTCAAAACGCTTTATATTTGGATTTTTGTATATTTTTCGGAGGAGGTTGAGCTTTACAACGGATATTTTCCTTTCCCCCCCAGGCTTTCCCACGGCCAATTCTAAGCACTTGTCTCACTTTTACTGTCACGAAGTATTGGAATTAAAGTAGTTTTGATGTCGAGGTTGACACCACGGTTGTATATAGACACACGAGGTCGACACTTGTAAACAAACGAACATCGCAATAAAATGCCGGGCTTTTGGGTGCCCTTCAATTCTTTCTAAACATCTTTGACCATGTTCCATACCTATTTGAATATTTTTGTCAGCAATAACAATCTTTTTAATGCAAGATTTAAACCTCTTTTAGCCATCGTCAAATCCACCTATTCAGTGAGTATTTTCCTGGGAAAAATTTGGTACAGCCCTCCTCTGAACTTGCTAAAGATGCAGAGCACCAAAATGCACTACCTGGTGTTATTTACAAGCACTGTGACTCGACCCGGGGAAACGAACGTGCAAAACGTTCCATCAAGAAACTTCCTACCAAGAGTCGACAGTTGCATGAATCAAATTGTCTTAAATTTCTACATCTATTTACACGATGCCAATCGGTTAGAGGAATGCACTGAAGGGCTGAATGTTACTGAAGTTCACTTGGAACTGAAATTGTTATTTTGTACACGAAATTGTTAGATGGAAATGAAAAATGAATTTTAGTGAAAAAATTAATCTTCTAATTAGAGCCATTAACTCATTAATCAAAAATTAAAATATGCAAAAGGTCAATCCTACCAAACGAGCTGTGTTAAGGATTCCTACGTCATCCTTGACTGATTTGAGGAGGGAAGGGGAGGTCTGCCTCTGAAAAGATCCTGTTGCAACCACTTCCATTGCTTCCAGGGTCAGCTCTCTGTGCCCATCCCCTGCATTGCGATAAGGCAAAGTAGCTTTGTGGTCTCAGTTGTGATTGGACAAAGTGATGACGTACTATAGTCCTTTGCACGCTTCCAAAAGGGTTGAAAACATCAGTTTTTCGCCGCTTATAACTCAAGAAATAATTCACGGTTCGAAGAATAGAAAAATATAGGGCCCTTAATTACTCTACAAACCTAATCAGATTCAGCAAATGGTAAATGACCCCATTGTCCAATGATTTAGTGCAATGCTCCCACACAGAAGACCGTGATATTTTTCATCATACTTCACACCATCACTTTCAAAAGAAAACTCAATTGCACCGGATTACTGAATAATAAAATACCCTTGAGTAATCGCTGAACCAATTACATGAGTTCACAAGTCAAGAACAATATTTATTGTCAGGCATGTTCTGTTATGAATAGCATAAGGTTTTTAAATAGCACAGTATCTCAAGATATACTTGTGACCATGTATAATTCAATCTTTCTTGCAAAAGCAATTTATGAAAATATTTTCTGGGGTTCTTCTCCAACTATGTAGAATAAGGTGTTTTTAATGCAAAAGAGACTTATTAGATGCATGTTAAGACAATCCACTCATACTCATCGTAAACCCTTGTTCCTTGAATTGAATATCCTAACTATTCCTTGTTTGTACATACAGTGAAACCCCTTATTTACACTTTTCTAGGGACGGCTGGAAAAGCGTAAATCATGGGAAAAAGTTTCACATGCACACTTTAAGAATATAAAGTAAATATATGTATATGAATAAGAAACTCTGATAAACAGAATTAGAGCAATATGAATCATTATTTCTTAAAGTATGGAGCTATCCTGATTTATTTTGTATGATATATTTCTACCAATGTTACAACCAACCATTGGACTTTATCAAGTCCATAATTCCCAAACTCATGCATTGCACCATGCTGTTTCTCTTATGACGAAGCCATTCATGATGACATTTGATGATCTAGAACTTAAAAACAGCTTTTTAAATTGGTTTTCCTTCATGCCACGATTTCTTGTCATTTTCTTTTTTTTCGACCGCACTAACCAGCATGTTTCTGAATCACGGTGGTTTTTCATAATGGTATCCATAGTATAGACTGATAATCTTAGATGTTTCTCTACATCAGTGCGAGTTGCATCATGAGAATCCATAATTTTTATTTATGCCTAAATTGAAATTATTCTAGTTGCTGCGAATGCTTCCACCGTGATTAGAAGATGACTCAAGGGCTTCCAAATTTTTTCCACGTTGGTTTATCCTGCTGGATGACATTTTCGCCGGCATTGCAGATGGCATCTTCAGGTCCGAAGTAAAAGATATTTTGACATAGGAAATATATAGTACAAAGATAAAGGAAATATATAGGACTAAGATACAGGAAATTTAAAGGGACGCGATATTCGGACATGAAGATGGCATCTGGCAATGCCGACAAAACTTGCATATGTCAATTGTAATTAAGTCGCCCAGAGGGATGAACCAATGCAGAAGAAACCCAAAAACTCTCGACTCATCCTTGTACATTGTAATTTGCATCAATTTCCCATTTCCAAGTAACATAAAATTTAGGTTCTGGAGAATTTAATATAAACAACACAAGAGAATGTTGAACGATTGAGCTACCTTGCTGGTTGGCCAGCACAAGCAGTTATACAACTTCAAACATTTTTCAACAAAATACATTTATTTATTCAATGCTGTTTTCACGCAACAAAACAAGCTTCAATAAGTTTTGTTTTGTAGTAACCTTTAGTAAACTGTTGAATCAATGTAGCAAGATGATCTGATGAATTATCCCCCGTCATCATCGTCCACCAGTTCAGTTCATGTATTTTTAACATTTCATAACGTCTAGGTAAAACTTCATTTTCATTCTTTACAATATGAACTTTGGTACAGTTTAAATACACTGCCGCAGGTGTTCCTAAATTATAAATTGCATCCTATACGCATTAATTTCATGGAATGCATATTTTTCTCGCAAAAGGATCTCGATTTTAAATATTTCATCTTTCCAACAATAGTGGTGCTGTGTACTGCCCCACTACACTCTAATCTATCACATTCTAATGCAACGCATCTAATGCAAATGGCGGGAAAACGGAAGTCGTGGTGAAAATACAGGGTTCTACATGTGTGGAAGATATAGAAAATTGGATGGAACATGATCAAAATGTTGTAAATTGCAAGAAAACGTAAATTCCGATAACGCAAATACGATGTTTTACTGCATACCATTTGTCCATCTATATGAAATCCAACAATCATTATGTTCTACAAATAATATATCTATATGAATCAACAATCATACTATCTGTTCTTTTAAAAACTTCATGGTTTCTTCTTTCATCTTCCATGTCATAAATCTCTTTATTCATACTTTTTCTCATATATTCACTGCGTGAAATTTATTTCCAGAGCATCCATGCTGCACAGTAGGCTGAAACTGTAAGAAGCTAGCAAAAAGTCCAAAAATGGTTTTCTTTCAGTCAGGAAGTTAAAATTTAGTGAAGTATGGTCTCATTTCTCATAATTACTGCACATAACAACATGAAAGGGCTTAAATTTGAACAAAAGAAATAAAAAAATGTTGGAGTACAGTTTTCGCTGAACATCTCCGAAGGTTGCAGAACCTTTTGTAGTATCATTACGGCGTAAAGGTGGTAGTATTTTACCGAACCAATCTAAGTTTGTGTACCCATTAAGCAGATATTACCCAATTTTCTAGCCAACAACATAAAAGAGGTTATCAAAAGACTTATTCAAATGATTTCCTTGCGAAGGTTTCCATGGTCATATCTTGATGTTGAATTGCTTCCAGGCTTTATTCCATGTTGCTTTATATTGCTTGGACTACAGTTCAGCCAGTGCCTTCAGGTCGTAGGCACTGAATGCAAGGCCAGCTTAATTGTTCCCCATGCAATATGGACCAATGCAGGATTCATCCCGGAAGCAATTCAGCTTTATTGAAGTGACTGTGATTTATTCAAGTGATACTTCATATGACCACAAGCCAGTGAGACACAGCATGAGAGGCAGAAAAATGTCATTAATCAGAGGTGTGGTGGCATATGAAAATTAAACATTTATCCACTGGACAAGTCAGTTTTGATCACAAACCAAAGGCTCTTATATTTTACACACAAATCTAAGGGGACATGTGACCTAAACCAGGTTGAAAGCGTTGAAATAGTGACATGGAAATAAATTTCTGGCTGAACCCTAGGTATGAAATACAATGGATCGTGCATCACAATATTGTAGTTTAGACTCGTATATTTATTACTAATCTTTTTTCATGCATGATATGTAATGCATGTTTGGTGTGAATTCGCCCCCTGCCACACACCTTTATGGTGGGTATTATGTAGATGAATATGGTGTCTGGAAAGATGTGTTGGAACTAACACATCATCAAAGAAGAAGAATTGACAAAGGAAACTCCAACGAAATCCTTCTTCTTTCTTAAGATTTCTAGGATTGCAGGCTCTAGCTTTCATTCAGGATTGAAGTAAACACTGAATTTAAAAATTGTAACACTCGTCAGACAAATTCAACTACATGAATTTTAAAGTAGATTTTTACCAATTCCCAAAATATTTCTTCCGGTTGACACGTAAACTCACCTAAGCCATCTCCACCAGAGAAAGTGGCAGCTCCAGACCTTGTGTCGTAGTGGCTGTTGGCAAATGATGCAAAAGAACGCTGAAGTCGTCTGTGGCGTAACAGAAGGAATGCAATCACAGCAGCAAGGACCAGGACAACACACACTACTGGAACAACAACACTGACTAGGTTTCCAGTGGATAGAACAGTTGACCACGTGCCTAGAATAAAAAGAGACAAATGTAGGAGCCAAAGAAAAGCACGCAACTCTCAATGTTCTGCTAGCTCACTGATTAATTGAATCTCATCAGGTTCTGTTACACTTGATTAGGTCATAAGTTCAAAAGAAACTTTTAAAACAGGGTAGACTACCAAACAATTATTCACAGTAGAAACTCAATACAGTGAAATCTCGTTAGGTCGTTCCTTGATATAGCATGTTTTCTCTGTTTGCATGTTCATTTGCTCGGGCCTGAATCACAGTGCATGTAAATAATTCTCGTTAGCACATTTGGTTACCTCTAGAGAACATGTGGAGGAGGACCAAACCAAATTTGTTCCATAAAAACAACTACCAAATAGGTTAATTTGATGATGTCTCTTAACAGGTTTAATTTTCACACTGAAAAAGATTGTCATCACTGAAAAATTATTCAAATAGGTATTTTATGGGAAAATAAGTTTGTAATGAATTAAAAGGGTACCCAAAAGATGCACATTTTATTGCTGTGTTCATTTGTGGACTGGACATCACTACTATGCGAGGTACAATACTTAGAGGCGTTAAAAGTGCTTAGAATTAGCTATGGGAAAGCCTATGGTGAAAATAAAAACATTGATTATTAAGCTCAACCTCCTCAGAGAAGAAGAAGAAAGTTCACATACGAAGTGAGGTGAAATAGCAGCAAAAACCAAAACATCAACACTAAACTCAAGTTTGACCTACTCAGCACTTACGTTGTTTGACTTTTCAGCCTTCATTCCAAACTTTACAAACAAATATATATACAGTAAAACCCCTCCTTTACACTTTTGAAGGGGATAAGGGAAAAAAGTGTAAATCGAGGGTAGGCACAATTTAATGAAAATAATCCCTTAAAGTATTGCTAAATGTTCTATTTTTCAAGTGAATCATGTCTTCAATGAAAAGTACGTATAAAACATGTAATTATGACAACAAAAAAATTCTGTATTAATACCAAACTCTCAGTGAGGTAGATTTAACAATATATCAGTCTTCAGAAAGAGATCATTTTACATAGGTGGTAGCTGATAAATAAATAAAAAGGAAGTACATATTCCATAAACTCCATAAAATAAAAAAATCTTCTCAAAGTAAAAATATTTAAATCTTTGGATAAACTAAACAAAAATATGACTTAATAATCCATATAAACCTTTAGTTTAAGAAAAATATGTACCAACCTTTACTTTCAAAAAGTCTTCTCAAAATGTAAGCCAAAGAACTACAGTAGAAGCCCGGTATAGTGAGTATGGCTTCTTGCAAGAGCTGCGTTATAGCGAGTGATTGTCTTTGTACCGCCAAAAGGCCTATGTTTTACATGTAAAATAAAGCGGATATAGCAAGGCCAAAAAGTTCCTTCCACGGTATACGCTCGGTATTACGACAGATATCTCTCGAGGGCAATACACTGCCTAGCAAAAATAAACTATTGTGTTTTGTATTGTCTGCCAATTCAACTAAAAATACAAGATGTGCCATATCTACAACACCTAAAGCCAATTATGTCCAAACATTAGCGATTTACGGCCTTCAGTACGCTCTGCATGCTCCCATTTTACGTTCTTCTTTTGTTAGGCCCAGTCATCAGTGGGAGGGGAGTGGGCGGACGACGAGCAAGATGAGAGTAGGAGAGGGAGTTAGGTCTAGGCATGGGCGATATTGATAATCGGGGCACGATAAGATATCGGGGCACGATAAGATATCAGGGCACGATAAGATATTGAGGTACCATAAATATCCCTATAAATATCACGATAAACATCACGATAAAATAACATGATATTGCATCCCGATAAAATATTACGATATCGCGCCCTGATAAAATATCATGATAAATATCACGATGAAAGATCGTGATATTGCGCCGGTTAATCGTGTTGGAAAAAGACAGCCGTTGAGTTGGCCTTCGCTTAAGTTGGAGCAAGTACGTTTGAAAACTTACTATTCTGCTATCTGCTAATTCAAATTTTCACCAGTTCTCTCACACTCTCTCATTCAATTTCAGTGGTCTGATATTTGACGTACTTGTGTGGACAACCCAACAGCTGTCTTTTTCCAACACAATTAGCCGGCACAATATCACGATAATTCATCGGGCGCGATAACGTGATATTTGAACGAGCACAATATCACGTTCATTTATCGTGATATTTATTGTGATAATATATCGTGATGTTTTATCGGGGTGCGATATCATGATATTTTATCGGGACGCGATATCATGGTATTTTATTGCGATATTTATCGTTTCCCGATATCTTATCGTGCCTCGATATTTTATTGGGGCACGATAAGACAATATTTATCGAGCAACGATATATCGTCAATTTTAAAAACTCAAAATCAACTGACGGACTTACCAGTTAACATTCGAAAACTCAACAAAGCTGATATTATCGTCATTACATATTCGCAAAATTATCCAAAAACTTCCACAGTATACCTAATATTTTAATCCCGACTAGTTACGCTGTCTTTACAGCTTTCTTCGGCAATCGAAAAATAGAAGAACTGGAAGAAAAACACCGAAACTAGGGGAATTAATGTTTTATATAATGGAAAATGTCCTGTTTCTTTCATGAAATATGTTGATATTCTACCAGATTGTGCCTGAAATGACTTTTTTGCTGTTTACATTCGTCAAATACCACGGAAACAAAATAAAAACTGTAAATACGAACGACTATGAGAATTAGGTGGGTTTTTTCAACACCTTCGGATATAACGAGCGCTCGATTTAGCGAGTGATTTCCGAGGGATTATGAGCACTCGTTATACCGGGATTCCACTGTATCTCTGAATTTAAATAAAGCATTTTTGGCTGAATTCAGCTACATATAACAAAAAATTACACCATAAATAAATGTTCATTTAACCAGCCTCCTCCTGGAAATATTCTATTATCTTTGATTGCTTGCTCATTTTGTTTGTATTAATTGATTCTACTGTCTTTTCTATTCTATCCAATAGCTCTAATTCGTTCTCACTTCCTGCAACACTTGATAGATATAGTCATAGTACATTAAAAGCAGAAATAGCATTGATTGTGCTTTCGTTTGGTGTTTCCGTATCATCATCATCCTCCTCGCTTGCTACCTCTTCACTGATGTGCAGGTCAATAGCTTCATCAATAGACCTCTGGACAATTTTTTAAATCTCCTTGAAATGCTACTTAAAAAATTGTTAATTATACTAAAACACCTTAGCGATGAAAACTATGCATTTATTTAATGTATTTTTCGAGAAATAAGCAAAAGAAATGCCCAGAAAACACGCCCACTCTAAAACGTATTGTGATTGGCCGGCTGAAAGTGACGTCAGCTCCTGCAATGGAGAGGGAAACGGCGGAACGTACTGTACCTGTGGACGTTGTTTTCAACATTTGTTGTCGGATTTAGATATCTTTGGTGTGGTTAAGGAAGGCTGCGAACATATATGATTTCTTTAGAAGGTATGGAGTCTGAGTTTGTCAAAGCTGAGGCAAGAAATCTTCCGAAAATCTCAACATTAGCAATGTTTTCATACGTGTCAACACCGTGTTTAAATGTAACTTCGTTCAATCTTCATAGAAAACCTGATTCAAACGGAAATCCAAAGAGTTAAGATGGCGAGGTAAAAGCATGTCAATGTTTGAAAATGAATGTTCACATTTGAATTTTGTAATATTCATAATATGGCGGTGCACCAAAACATTCATCATGATGAATGTTTTGGTGTTAGGGTCGTTCGTGAGGAACACGACGATGATGCCATCGGCTACGGGCAGGTTAAGCTCGATAAAATGTTGTTCGTGCTCGTGTATGCCCCGAGCATAAACTAATATGTCGTGGAAGCACATATTTTGATGGATGGCGAAGACAAGTAGGTATACCTACTTGTCTTCGCTATAGACTTTAGTGAGCATTTCGTGCAGGGATTGCGTAGGTACGTCAAGTTCGGGACCACAAAAATAAGATGTATAATGGGCATCTACTTTATCCATTTGTTTACTTTGAATTACTGCTCCAATATGTGTCGACATCTCTATATTTTCAGGCACATTATATCATTAATGTATCATTTGGGATGTTTTCAAGGATTCGGACTAAGGCCTGGTTACACGATACATTAACCCGTACGAGTTAATGTGTAAATGCATGAACGCGAAAATGCACCGTGTAACCACACCAAAATGTACAAATGAATGAATGCGTGAACAGAAAATAGAACCTGTTCTATTTGGTTCATGCACTAACGTACAAGTTGAGCAGAAACCATTCACGCAAATGTACATTAACCCGTACGTGTTAATGTATCGTGCAACCAGGCCTTAAAAGGCCTAAATAAAAAATACAATGAACGTGAAAATCTTTTGTTTGTAGTGGCATAACCTTATGGTGCAGTTATGAGTTTTGATACGATTTCCAAGAACTTCCTTTTGGGGAAATATATATTGGGCTATTGAGACAAAGGGGGATTAAAAAACCCTTGATTACCGAATATACCGAGGAACTTGAAAATTTAACCTGTTGCGCAGGAAGCAAGTGCGATCGTGATCCTAGATTCTAATGTTGTGTTGTGTAATATTGGTGTATTTGGCATATTAGCTGATCTAGACGCAGACGCGGTATGTTGAAACGTGAATCTAATGTGTTAAATCGTGAAGGTAATGCAAAGAAATAAATATTCCCGTCTACAACTACTTTGGTTTAATAAATTGTTTTTATGCGCACAAGTAGCCATTCACGCATCCATCGTTCACGCTGACCTTCGAAAATTGAAATTGACCGGTGAAAATTACTGCTTGCGATTAATAAAAGTTAGGACATCTAATCTTGAAAAGTAAGCAGCGATAGGTTCAGTGGGTTCAGTCTTTTAATCATAATTGAAAGTTGCTTAGCGAACTTTTTCAAACATGGCATATTGCCTGATATGGAAAAGATTTTTCGTGACATATGTCCAGCACATTTCCCTCGTACTCTGATTACTGATTTGTGCATGTATTAAATTTCCTAGCAGTTTTTCTATCAATGAAAAAACTTTACCGAATAATATTGAGCCTATATGTCAATCGCATCAATAGTACTACTGGCGGCGCTTTGTTTTGACCTAGTTTCTGCACAATTAAGATACAATTAAGTGTAATTTAGCTTCCAGAATTGGTAAAATGAATATAGACAGAGTGAACGTTCAAAAATGCACACGTTTGATCGCATAGACAAAGTTTCATTTCGCTTACACTTCTTTCTTCACCCATATTATCCTGTTTCGGGTAATTAAAAAAAAATACTTGTTGGGAGGCATTTCCGTTGGTGTCATTATATTTTGGCACAAGACAACATTTAAAACAACGCTTTGGCATGTTAAAATAAAGTGCGTTCATGAAAGACATTTCAATAGTGATCTCCTAAACGCTTCAAACTTCGCATAGAAATATACGCACCGCGACCGCTGTTGCAGGACCTGACGTCATTCAAGATGGCAGCGATGCGAATTACGTTTTTGCGAGGGACCAGCTCGTGGCGATTCAAATGCTTATAGTTTAAAAATAAAATACTTTCTGTCAAAACTGCTTTCACAGCAAGTAATTTTTTTGTTTAAACTCTACGAAAATGCCTTTATTGGAATATGTGTCCAGAGACCTATTGTAAGAGAGTTACTTGTTTACAATTGCTCATCCACTCCTACAAAATCCAAAAAACGTATTTCAGCTCCAAATAATGGCAACTGATCATTGTCTCCCATAGTTCTATTATCTCCTCCACCTTCCAGTGGTTCTTCACTATGCTGTTCTTCGTCCTGTTCTAAGTTGCAGTCTTGAGAAAAACTAAATCCTGCTTTTTTAAAACAATTTGAAAATTTTTCCCTCATCAACTTCTTTCCATGTAGTGTAGTGCATCGAAAACTGTGACTTTGAAGCTCTTAGGGTCCCTCCCACTGTCTATAAGATTCATAGCCTTTCTCACCAGAATCCTGCGGTAGTTCGCTTTGAATACATGGATTATCCCTAAATCTAATGACTGTAACTGGCTGGTACAATTGGGTGGGAAGAATACCAGTTTTATATTGCTCAAATTAATATTGTTTGGGCGGGCTGGGCATTGGTCTAAAAATACTACAATTTTTCGGTTTTGTCCACCCATCTTTGCATCTAGAGCTTGCATTTGTTCCTGAAAGACATGTGATGTCATCCAAGCTTTGGTATTAGCGGCATAGGTTGTGGGAAATGTCTTGATGTTTTTAAAACATCTGGGATTTTTGGACTTTAAAATAACAAATGGCCTTAACTTCTCACTACCACTAGCATTAGCACCTAACAATACTGTCAGACGAGCTTTACTATGCTTTCCCCCATGGCAAGATTCACCTTTAAAGTCTAAAGTCTTAAGAGGAAGCAAATTTTAAAAAAGGCCTGTCTCATCCACATTGAAAATGTCTTTTGGTGCATACCCTTCAATATGCTGACTTAAAGAGTGTTCCTTCCACTGTGTAACTGTCTGGGGATCAACACTGTTTGACTCACCACAAATTGATTTATACATAAGATTGTACCTAGTTTTAAATCGGCTTAACCATCCGTTTGAAGTCTTTAATTCCTAACCTCATTGTCACATGTTGAGTCTTTTCCTTAAGAATAACTCCACTGATGGGTATGTTAGATGCTCTGGTGCACTGAAACCATTTCTTCAAAATTTCTTCCAGTTCATCATATTTTGAATACTTGACGTATTTTCGCCTCATTGCACTGGGTCCGCATTCCACTGCACTGGTTTCAATGGTTTTGAGTGTTTTAACAACAGTGTTCAATGTGGATATTGGAATCCCAAGTTCTCTGGCAAGGGAAACACGTGAACCTACATGTGAGTCAACTCTTCCCAAAATTTTTATCTTGTCTTCTATATACAACGTTTTCCTCTCTCCTTTGTGGGCCTTTTTTTGTTTTGCTCGTGTTACTTGATGCTGTCATGCAAAAAGCAGGGAAAAAGTTATTATGATTAGAATGACTTTAAAATTAATGGCAGAACTTCGTAATGCACGAGAAGAATAAAACTAAGTGCGTGGATCATCATGAAAACACCCACGAATATAAACATAAGTGTCTATATTCGTGGATACGACGCTTACAAATAAGGTAGAATTATTCGCAGGCATGACTGTTAAAGACAAGTGCATATTTTCTTTTTATTACTCATAATTACAGCCAAATTCTTCCCGGAATACAGTTTTACGATGGAAGATACATATCCTTCATGATCTTACCGCATAATTGCCACTCGTAACGGAATATAAGGCATTTGGGGAACTAGTACAATCGGTAAATTGTTATAATTTTACCTGATTTGCCTCTTGAAGAATTAAAACGAGTTTATTACGAAAGTATGAGATGAACCCAGAAATAGAAGGAATTAGAAAATTTATTGTAATTCAAAGGTCTTTCGCTTGCAAATGTCCCAAAACTTTTTCCGCCGATTTCCATTTCGTTCCTCATATGGTTGTGATACGCTATCCGCCATGTTCCTTTTGGCGGCCTAGCGCAAATGGCGGACCATTTGAAATTTCGTAAGTTTCAATATGGGGAAGACATAACACCGTGGAGATATATAAATCATCGGGACTTGATGAAAATGTCGTAAATTGTGGGAAAACGTAAATTGCGGGGGTGTAAAAGCGAGGTTTTACTGTATATTATATTATATATAATATATATATACTTTGTGAGTGTCTCCTTTTTTTCATGTATCTATGTTTTGTGTTGAGTGTCTTTTAGTGTGAATTATCATATATATTGTGACGGACTGCCCGTCTTATCTTTGTTTTTCAACTGGACGCGCCTCCCGCGTCGGTCATTTTGCGTCCCACGCCGGGTCCCCGTTGCGTGAGCGACGTGAACGCCTGCCTTTTTCTGTGTGAATATCTGGTAAAATGTTCCTTTGTCTAGCGCATTGGATTTTTTAAAAGTGAGAATCACGCCACTTTTGTGTCAACCCAGGTCATTGGGCAGTGTAAGCCATGAACCTATTGGTGTTTTTTTGAAATGAAGTCACGTGAGAGGGGGGGACGAGAGTTACAGGAGACGAACGAGGGCAGTTGGTAATTGGAGTCGAGCACAGAAGCTCAGGGTGTGCTGGTGAAGCCAGGCGAGAGTGTGGATGGAGAGAGAGAGGCGATAGTTGGAGACGGAGATCACCACGACATCCGCGAGGAATTGACAAAGTCGTTCCCTAGCGGTTTTTCCTGCGTTCTGCCCCAGAAGAGGAACGAGACGCAGCGGACCTCGATCCCGGCACCCCAAAGAGGAGGTGCGGTTCTGGGTGGATAAGGGCGACAGACCGCAAAAGGTAGCGGGCCGCCGCATCCCTGGAACCAAAGGTTGGACGAGTTCCTTTCAGTCGGAAGGTGTATTTTCACAACAGGAGTTGTTGAATTCCGTTCTCCATGCCACCATACCCAAAACTCAACAGTGCAGTCTCTCCGCGCTGGATTTCGCCGTCAAGCTCCACACCATCTCATACATAAGTATCGCCAAACCCGTATTTCCCCAATCCTAAGTGGTTTCAACCCTCTTATTCACGCTTCCCCACTGTGAAACCCGTGTGCGCCAGGATATGTGGTGTATGAGATATCCAAACAGAGTTAAAGTCCCTTCAGGTTAAGAGAAGAGACCCTGTCAAACTGATCCCAAGAGTGAACAATCCTAGTCCTACGGGATCATAACTCCTGTATCACTCACTCCCGTCCTCATCAGTAAAAGGACGTAGGTAGAAGGAAGTATTCAAAAAAAGGACGTGGAGCTTGTAATTCTCTTCATTTGGTAGTTAATGTTATTTTTTTTTCATACTTGGTCATTTATTTGTTCAAAGTGTTAAAGAGTGATTATTTTATTTTTGTTGTTTTCGTTCCATTTATGTCTCGCCATTCATTCACCTTTCATCCCTCATTAGTTAGTAAGACATGTGTTAATTAGCTGTAGAGTGCCTCCTTCATGTTCATTCTTATGCTCATTTCGATGAATAAATGTTGTTTGTGTTAAATGTAGAAAAGGCAGAGGTTCATTCTTACGCTTCGCGTAATCTCTCTCCCGTGCTCGCATCCTATGGCGCTCCCTGTTTTACCGTCTGCCCTGGCTTAAAATCCCCCCAACCCTTGAACAATTTGGATCGTCCTTGCTTTGCCGGCTAAGCTGGTTCGATACTGCGGTTTTGGGTGGCGCCCTTCTCAAACACGTGACAAAGGTCGCGATATCCCTTTTTCTCAAAACCATTTCCCACACAGGAAAGTCCAAAGTAGACGAGGTGTCGAGGCAAAGGTAAGGGGTCCATTTCTCGAAGGCGTAAGGACTGCGGCGAGTCAACGGGCAAAGGAGAATCAAGCCCGTTCCGTCACAGTTATTTGGTGCGAAACGTGGGGCGGCCAGAGGTAGAGGCGATCATCACAGTCATTTTTCACGAAACGTGAGGCGGCCAGAGGTAGAGGCGGTCATCACAGTTAATTGGCGCCGAGCTCGCGGCTTGATTGGTAGTGTGTATTCTCTGCTGAGTAACGTTTAAAGACCAACCGAGACACTGAGACCCGATTAAAAGTGTAAGAAAGTTTTTTTTTTTGTGTTTGTTCGTGGTGATTTTGAAGGTTTGAATTGTTTCCCCGGTTTCTTGTTAGGAGAGTTTTGGCGAACTCCTATTTCCTTTTTCGTGTCCACTGTATTTTTTCGTCTTGTGGTGTGTTCGGCTTAACAAATGTCCTGGTGATTTCACTTCATACTCATGAGTTATATCAACTAGAATCCACTATGGAGGGATCCGATAAGCAATCGCCTGCTTTCACTCAATATCGGGAGGCTAGGAATGATACCGACGATTCCGATGGACGAAGCATGAATTCCGATATGGAAGGACTTGTGGGCACATTCCAAAGTATGCTATTGAGCACGCCCGATGCGGGGGTTAGTGAATCAAATGTCACTCAGGGGGTAGGTGATGGCGGAGGCGAGCCCAGCCAAATGGCATCCCGCGAAGAAACGATATGTACTCTTTTGTCCGTTATGCAAGGGATAAAAGTAAGTAATGAATCGATGCGACAGGAGATAAAAGTAAGTAATGAATCATTGCGCCGGGAAATGAATCACGCTAATTTAGAAATGAAAGCTAATAACGAGCGGGTACAAGCGGAAATAAAAGAAATTCATGACAATTTCTGTAATGAGATCTCGCGAATTAATGACAAACTTCATAAAGTTGAAACTAAATTCGCGCACAAAATGACTGAGGTGGCTCATCATGTTCGTGATGAATGTCGGGGGATAGTTCAGACCGAAGTGGAAAATCTAAAGGTTCGGACTGAAAACTTAGAACATTCATACGATAATTCCGAGGTGCAAGAGGAACAATTGAAATCGGTTGAAGTTGGAATGGCCGCAATAAAAGCTAAAGAACCGGCCACGGTGACCTCAACAGTTTCCGCGCAAGCGATAAAAATGCCTGTTTTTTCAGCTAATAGTTATGAACATCCAATAGCTTTCGTGAAAGAAGTGGAGAATTACTTTTCCCTGGTGACTGTTCCTCCAACTTTGCAATCACGTTTGTTATATCAGATGTTAGAAGGAAATGCAAAGACATGGGGAAACGCGCTGTTACCATTCCCTTCTACGTTATTAGAATTCAAGCAGAAATTCTTGGCAAATTATTGGGATGCGGATACGCAGTTCAGTTACCGTATGAAGGTGACGACGGGTAGATATTCCAAAAGTACGTCGGGGACCATGAAGCAATTCGCCACGGAGAAGTTAGCCCAAGCACGCCTGTGTTCTCCACCGTTGAATGAGTTAGAAATCCTACATGCATTGATCAGACAATTTCCCATGAATGTACAGAACTTGTTAAAATCGGCCGAACAATTATCTCTCGATCGATTACTAGTATTATTGGGCTTGTATGATCAATCATTTGAATCATTGACGGCTACGAGTGGTAATAATAATCATTCAAGTCCGCCACAAATTAATGCGCAGCAAAATACGTATGAAAGAAATCTGCGAATCAATACGATTCAGCACAAAGGTAGACCCCAAAGATGTAACCGAGATTCCGATGAGCTCTTAACTAATCCGCCACGTGCGGGGGGGTGTAAGAGCCGAACTCGAATAGATGGGACTCTGAAAGAGGGAAAAATCTTACTGCTCATTGCGGTACCAAATGCGCTGTTGTATGAAATGAATAGAATTATTATTTTTAAATTAGTAAATGGAATTATTACTATTATGTTAACCGATAAATTGAAAAACGAAAATAACACTAGGATAAAGGAAACCTACAAAAATGTACTGAGTATTTCAAACCTTCCCGGAAGATTTAAACACAATGACTTTCAAGGCATCTCTATAGTACGAACAGATAGAAAGGGGAGAGGACGCGCACAAGACGGCATCATACTATGGTATCATTTATATTTCGCAAATACCGCAAGTTCCACAGCAAAATACAGTAGAAACTCGAAAATGCGAACTTCGAAATTACGAAAATTTGATTTTACGAAGCAAAATCTTCGGTCCCGACCAAAAGGGTATCGAAGTGTATATAACAGTACGCGATATTACGAAATAACGAAGTTTTAAAATTACGAACCTCGGATCTTGGTCCCGACGTGAAAGGTTACTCGTTTATACGAATAGTGATGGATCACGGTAACGTTTTCCGGCGCTCCTTGTCAGAGTTAAACATCTAATTAATCATCGTCGCCGAATACATTATTCACTGATTGTATTCCTGAACGATATCTCGTTTTTCAATGCTACAATAGTAAAGATGTGGTTTCGCTGGGGCATCCCGCGGCCGCGTGCGGCGTCCGCGTCCAGCAGCTGGAAGTCTCTGCCTTACTCATCCAATCTATATCAAATGGGTTCGGTTTCACTGATACGCCTGGGCCGTCGTGTTCGACGGCTGGTGCCCGACGTCTGCGTCTCGACTGTTTTGAGAGCCGTCGAGATGCGGACGCCTAGTCGGGCAGTCCCAATTTTTGGTGATTTTTCTGCTCTCCTCTCTCCGCATTTTATATTACGCGTCCTTTCCAGCTCTTTTTTGTAAAACTACTTGCAACATTGGCCGTCCTTTTCTTCGTCTTCCAACAAAACTATATCGTCACCATCCATTTAAGCGTAAAATCAACTCACTCTCAGGAAACACTAACCGATGATAAATGTGTAATTAAACTAAATACGCATTCTCCCACATCGCACAGCCTCGGAAACAGGATGTAGACGCCTGAATGAAACCACCCGGCCGCGTCATCCAGCCGCGACGTCCAGACGCAGTGGTTGGACGTGGCCGCTGGACGCCCCAGTGAAACCAGACCTTCAGGACGACTTTGAATCGTAGCTCATAAAATATGAAACCAGTCTGACATAAAATGCGTTCGGCTTTGTAACCACGAGTCCACAGTGTTGCCAACGAGTAAAAAAATGTAAAGTAGTCGTGTACGGATATACTCGCCGGCGAGAGACTAATTGCTACAACCAGCATTTTCCTCTCATGATCCCTGGCATTTTTTGTTACCAGTTTTCCCAAACATAAATCCATGATGAATATTTCTGGTATAGAAATCGTTTGCTGCGCGTTTGCAATAACTATGACATGTATCGGGGATGGTGCTATGTTGTTCGAGCGGTAGATTCAGTCGTGAATATAACCCAAGGAAGCTTTATTTCTTCTCACTATTTCAGACTGATTACACTCAACCTTGCTCGACGGCATAATTATTCCGGCTGGCAATAGTTATCATCGAAGGACTCGTGTTTAATTTACCGTCCTCATTGAGCGTTTTGATGTAGTCATCGAGCAAGGCTCTTCATACGCATTTCCCTTCCCTTCTTCCACCGCCAACAGCGAAGAAAATCAGAGAAAGTATGAGTTCGCATGGTTCATAGGGCCCCTTAGTTTAACGCACGTTATTTCTAAAGGAAGACTAGTTCTGGGCGCATGCATAATCAATGGGAAAAAACGCTCAAGCACCCATATATATATGTATTTTCGGAAAATGGTGTACCCTCCTCCCCTTTCACTCCAACATAGCGATCGAAGAAATATCCTAAAAGAGAGATCAGTTGCGTTCCTGCAGATCGATAAAGAAACTTTTAAGTGTTTTGTAGTTCCCTCCAAACGACCCTCCGTGTCCCCCCTTCCCGCTCTATGAGTGGGCACGAGCCATCCCCCTCACACCCAAGCCCCCCGTGCCCGCCCTCCGGGATATCAGGCCCCTTCGAGTGCCCCTCCGTCCCACCCCCTCAACGCTAGGCTAGCATGAGATGCCCCACGCTAACTTTGCAGGCCCCCATACCAGCTCTTGGGCCCTCTAAGAAGTTCTCTCCCCAATCTCAAGGAATCTGTGCACGCCGATGGGTCTAACTCAGCGTAAATATTGTTTTGCGGGCATATCTTGATTCATGGTAAAAGCTCCACTCGCCAGAGTCATGTCTTCCCTCTCCGCCGACGCAGCAAATTGAGGTAAGGGAGGAGGAAGATAAGATGCGACTCTGATTCATTCGAGGTTTATTCTTCGCGCGCAGCCCTTGGCCTTTAATCCCAGGTGGATCACCCTCACAACAGACGTAAGATACTACGAGACCATGGGCCTCGCAGCTGTTTTTGTGAGCGGGCAAATGGAGTAACCCCCACCCACAGCGAGGGGGAAAGGAGGGAACGAAGGCAGCTTCCAGCTTGATGCGTGGCCTGACCTGGAGCTGCAATGCTTGGACGCAAGTCTCCTTGCTTGATCGTAAGCAAAGGAAAAACGATTAGCAAAAATATCCCACATTTCAATTCAATAGCGAATGTTTAAAAGAATTCTGAGATATAATGAACGATGAACAGGCAGGCAGACCTAATCTGAATAGAACCACAACTGAAGCTTTCATGTAGTAGAGTGAAAAACGAAAATTATTAATTTGTAATGTTAGCATCGTAGGTAGCCGATGAAGCCGATGGCTTGTACACTTTACTTCTGAAAGGAGGTACACAGCTGGACTCTTCTATAAGCTCTTCTTTCAGCTCTATCATCTCGGAAATAACCACGCACAAATAAGCTGAATTCAAGGGAGAAAAACGATTGTTATTTCAGGAAATTAATGGGCTTATCATTATTTATACGAAATACATAACGTGTATCCATCGCATAGCATCCGCGAGAGAATCTTATTTGCACTGTCTTAGCTTAACGTAGGTAGATACATCTATTATGCCTGACGCGGAGAAAGGACCATCTTCTAAAGAAATTTTATTCCTCTAATTTAAATATCCGGTGCCAATGATCGCGCAAGTCGCACACTTCCTTATTGTATGCATCAATCAGCATTACTGATGATTAAACATCGCTCACGCTTCAGTTAAAGAGTTCTCCAGTTAGGAAATAATACTGAAAAATGCGCTATGAAGCTTCATAGGCTTATTCCAAACTGCACAAAAAATTTTGCAAAGACGCTTCAATGCCTGATCATTCATTGGAAAAAAAGAACGGCAAGTTAGTTGTCGCGATCTAAATTTCCGCGGGGCTTAGATGGGAGTTTAATTCTTCCGAGTTTCGGGATTTCCGCCGTGAAAAGATGGAACGATGTGGTGGGAATCCCGAAAATTGGAAGAATCAACCTCCGACAAATTAGTTGCGATAAACTGTTTGCACCTTGTGGGCATGAACACACATTTAAGTATACTTTTATGAATTATAACTTCGTAAATCATGCAAGTGCATCGCGGGAAACGAAAAAGAGCTTCGTCGCGATGTTTTTGAAAGATACTCGTTGATACGAAATTTGATATTACGAAGTGCCGATTTTTACGGTCCCGTCGACTTCGTAATTTCGAGTTTCTACTGTAGTAAGCTACAAGCAATTAGAGATGATCACATTTGTCTAACTGAAATCAGTCACACGGATATTAAATATTTGAGTAACTTAGCTGTGTTATTTGAGCAGTTTCTGAGCGAAGAGAAGTTGAAACCTGATATCTTTCGTCACTATACTTAATGTTACGCAACTCCTGTCGCAGCTGCAGAGGGGTCCAAGTCCCAGGCGGATCACGTTACCAAGAATATAGATTCCTTGTGTTCACAAATACCTAGAAAAAAAATATGCCCCCCTCCCGCCAGCTACTCCGAAAACGGGCACTTCATTGTTCTTGAAAGGTCTTGATGGAGAGGGAGTCATTTTTTTAGTTTACTAACAAATGTTTACTCTGAATTCCAACAGGAAGCTGGAAAATTATAAATATGCACGGTATTTAATATTTTTCAAAATTTCTATAAATGGGTGACTTCAATCTTGTGCTTTATAGCTATCACTGGCTCAGTTTATATTTCAAAGTAAGCAAATAACTAATGCCAGTAATTTAATCTCGACCTTCGAAAAACGGGAATAGTTTACCTGAGCTTAATGGAACTGGGGGAACCACATAGTTTAGAAGGTGCAGAAAGCAGCATACGTATGCAGTCTAAAGTTGAATATGAAGCCAGAATGGTTCCGATATATTCGTTCGGTCGTGTATTTGCATACTTTTCACTGTTTTTTCGATGGACTTTTTAAATGACACTTCATTTCACCTTAGCATTAGTTTCGGTGAGTTTTTTCGTCTTTCTCTCTGCGTTTATTTGTGCATTCAATTATATTAATATTAATAACCTTAGTTTTACCGACTACAAAAATCCTTGATGCGTGAGGAGCGTGAGCAACATACACATTTAGGTAATACCTTTCTAGCCTCCGCGAGGGTTTATGGCAAGGGTTATATGGGAAAAATAACATTTAAAATCCAGAGGAAAAACCATCTATCCCTCAAATCTTATTTATCTGTTCAAATCGAGCATAATACGGAGGGCTACTTAATATGTATCTTACCTCCTTAATCAACCTATCCGTTTAAGTTTTGTGCCGGAGATTTAATCGGTAGTTAAACGTATGATCTGCTAATGATTTCCAATGATTTCATTCTTCTGTAGCACCGCATTTAGAATGCTTCACACCTTTTTTTCTCCGCTGCTGTCAACGTCTTACATGCCTTGCTGCCGTCATGCACTCAATATCGATATAAAAAAGCTAGTGAACAAGACACCTAAAAGAGAGAGCTAAACGAAATGACCATTAAACAAAAGACTAATAACAGAAATAAATTAAACCGAAAAAATCTGGTAAACAAAAACAAGAAACAGGAAAAAATCATGAGAGATTGACGCCCAATGATAAAATTCGATACAATGATAAAGGATGGTACAAGAAACGGAAGCGATGGATATTTGAGAAAAGCCGTGTCAAATTAATAGTAGAATAAGAGCACAAGATGATGCATGCAGAAGTATGTAATACATGAAATAAAATTATCAGAGTAATAAGGATGCAAAATTGAGAAGCTTGGAGGAGAATCGGCCAGCCGAAAGAGCTGTCTGCTCTTAGGAGAGCATTAACGATAAAGGTACACAGTGGATACCTATGTCAAGAAAAAGCAGATGATGAGTCTGATAGCGAGATGAATATCAAAAGTCAAATACCGTGAACTTGCGCGACATAAATTAATCGCAATAAAGGAAAATAGACTATCAGTTTCGGAAATGTGGAGAGGGTAAAAAGATTGGAAATGTAGAGACAAGCAAGAAAACAGATGCCTTGGAAGCTCAACTGGTAGAGCACCTGGCCAGAAATCAGGGGGTCCGGGTTCGAGTCCCGGTCAAGGCAAATGATTTTTTCCCTTTGGAATATTTGCTATTGTGCAATTTCAGCAGGTAACGCCGCTAAAGTTTTCACGGTTAGTACGTGAGCTTTGTATCTCTCTAATCTTATTTATCTGGTCAAATCTAGCATAATACGCTGGTGTTTTTAATATGTGCCTAACATCTTCAGTAAAGCTATCCGATTGAAATTTCTCTAATAGATTTAATCTGTACTTTAACCTACGCTCTGATAATGATTCCCACCCTAATTCTTTTATCAATTCTGAAAGGCTAATAAACCTATCGTAACACCTTTTAACGAACCTGCTGCTCTACGCTGCACACTGTCTAGTTCTCTGATCAACCCTAATTCATTAGGATCCCATACACTGGCTGCATACTCAAGATGGGGCCTAACTAGTGAAAAGTAGCATCGTTCTTTTGTCTTCTCATCACATTTCCCAAGTACCTACTCTTTTTATAAATCCTAGCTTTCTCTTCGCTCGGCCGCATATTTCCCATATGTGCCTTCCCCACGATAAATCTTTAGTGATTGTTACTCCTAAATATCTTACGGTTTCAACATTTTCGATCTTCGTGTTATTATTCTATATGATCGCTCTATCGAATTATTCCTCCTCCAAACATTGATAGCTACACACTTTTTATGGTTGAGTTCTAACTGCCATTTGTCGCACCACTCTTGAATTGCATCTAAATCCTTGCTAAGCGATTTCCTGTCCTCTTCTTTTGATATACCCCTGTACACTATCGCATCGCCTACAAAAAGTCTAAGCTTACTACTAACTACGGTACCCCAATCGTTTATGTATAAAAGAAATAGAAGGGGACCTACTACGCTACCCTGGGAACTCCCGATGTGACTTTGATTGTGTACGACATGATACCACCCATGACAACCCTCTGCTCTCGCCCACTTAAGAATTCTTTTACCCAACATACAACGTCTTTATTTATACCAAAACTCTCTAACTTCAGGATTAATTTGTCATGAGGAACTTTATAGAAAGCCTTTTTAAAATCTAAAAATATCGCATCAACTTCAGTACTGCTTTCGCGGTGGACTAAAATATCGTGTACGAATAAAGCTAATTGTGTCTCGCAAGATCTACCTTTCCGGAACCCATGCTGGCTGTTTATCAGTAATCCCTGACTATCCAAATCCCCCATGATCGAATTGACTACAATGTGCTCAAATATCTTACAAGAGATTGACGTGAGTGAAATGGGTCTGTAGTTACTAGGTTCTTCCCTATCACT
This sequence comes from Platycnemis pennipes, assembly GCA_933228895.1. Taxonomy (NCBI): domain Eukaryota; kingdom Metazoa; phylum Arthropoda; class Insecta; order Odonata; family Platycnemididae; genus Platycnemis; species Platycnemis pennipes. The sequence goes on from OW121849.1 coordinate 1,986,393, forward strand.
GCTTTTAAATATAGGTGTAATGTTAGCTACTTTCCAATTGGGTACTGTGGGTTCTTAGTGTTTTATTGAATATTATTTCTAGATAGGGGGCTATTTCAGGAGCTAATGTTTTATATACTCTGGAAGGAATTTGATCGAGCCCTGGTGATTTGTTTTTACTTATGCTTTTTAACTGCTGCTCTATTCCGCGACATGAAATGTTTATTTCGGGCATTTCCTCACTGAAAGTGTTCTGCGGGGGTTCCACTGCGTTGTGTGATGATGAGTTGAATACGCTTTGGAAGAAGGTGTTTAAAGTATTGGCTTTTTCTTTACCGCTGGTAACTCTAATTCCTTTATCGTTTTTAAGTGTGTGCACTGTGGACTTATTTCCCTGAAGCTCTCTCACATATGACCAAAACGCTTTAGGATTGCTATCAAAATATTCTCCCAACATCTTGCTCTTGAAATGTGATAACGCTTGCCGACATGATTTCCTTGCTAACGCTCTAGATTTTTTATAGTTTTGAACTAGCTCAGTTTTTTCCTCTACCGATAGACCCCGTCCTGCATTCTTCATCCTAGCGTGGCATACCCTTAATCGTTTTAGTGATTTCCTAACCTCTGCGTTATACCACCTTGGCTCTGTATTATCACTAATAAATTTACTTGGTATGTATTTATGAACTGCGTTACGGGTGACCTCAAGAAATTCTCTCCACGAATCCTCTGTATTTAATCCTTTGCTTTGTTCGCTGAATACATTAAATGCTTCCCTTAATTCCTCTTTCATACCGTCGTAATTAGCCTTGCCAAATAAGTATACCCTCCTCCTTGGTTTATAATGTCTTTCAACGCCTACAATTAATTTCGCATGCACTATTTTATGATCACTAATTCCTGTGTCTGTAACTGTATTTAGAACTCTTTCGGGTATATTTGTTGCTAATAAGTCTAGAATGTTGTTTCCCCTGGTCGGCTCTGTAACTAGCTGTTGCAAAGAATGTGACGTAAAGGTGTTCAACAGTGATTCGACGAGTTCCTTATCCTTACCTCCTGTTATGAAACTACACGTATTCCAGTCTATCGAAGGGAGATTGAAATCTCTGCCTGCTATTATTCCTCTATCATTGTTCCGAGAAAGTAATGTACCTATCTCGGACTCTAGGTCCATTATAGAATTGACGTCTGTGTCCGTTGGCCTGTAATATGCACCGACATATATCTCTTTTGCTTTACTACTTCTACTTTTAACGGAACACCAAATACTTTCTACATTTCGCTCTGAAATAAGTTCTCTTCTACTGACATATGGGTCCTTCACAGCTATAAATACTCCTTCTCCGTTTCTGCTTACTCTATCCTTTCTGTATACGGTAAAACACTTTGGGAATACTTCGTAATCTGATATGTCCTTCGAAAGCCAGCTTTCTGTACCAACGATTATATCTGCATCAGTACTTTTTATGAGGTGGTGAAATTCAGCTACTTTATTTCTTAAACTACGACAATTCACTACTATCACTGAAATTCAAAGGTATATCATGGTGATGTCTACTCAGTCTTGAAAAATACTAACATGTTAAAGCATACCTTTACAGAACGTAACCATCCAAGTGGTTTTAAAAAATTTCCTCCTTCTGTTTTAAGTATTCTTCCAAGCTGTTTTACGGTCCTAAGAGAATGATTAAAGATTTTCCGTTACAATTCACGGCATTCTACGACGGAAATTAAACGCTCTACTGGCATATATACTCTAATAAAGATGAAGCTGGAAGATTCTAATGCAGCTTACATGATGGTTACAGCACTTAAAAATAGCAAGCCTCTTTTTACTGATGACGCAGTAGTGTATGAGGAAATTAGAAATGAAGAGGCAAGTCAGTCTTTAGCAATATATTTGAATGCGATTGAAGATTGGTGTGTTGGTTGGCAGCTAGATATAATTTGAGGAAGTGCGTGATAATGAGGTTTTGGAAAAAGAATAGCTTTCCCCGGAATAATTATTTCCTCAAAGAAAAGAAGATAAGAATAGATAAGAAAAGAAGAACGTAGAATATACTAAATACCTAGGCGTCACCATCACTGAAGACATGTCGTGGGAGATGCACACATCAGAGAAATAACTAGTGTTGCATACTTTATATTAGGATTCGTAAAAAGTGTTCTAGGCAAAATGAGAAAGAAACTTTTTTACTCTTGTCAGGCCTCATTTAGTCTATGCCGCTTTAAGACCTTTAAAACCTAGATATTTCTACAGAAAAAAATACCTAAACTTTGCATACAACGCCAGATTTCCGAAATTTCCCATTATACCATAGTCATGTAACAACTCTCAGGAATATTTGCGTTGTCCACCACGGTTGTCAGGTTGGTACCATGCCAACCGGTCTACCTCGGTTCCAGTTCGCAGTTCCAATACCATCTCTGGTATTGATTTTGCTAGTCCTAGGTTAAGTTTACGTTACATTGTGTGATTCAACCCAATTGTGTTCCATTGTGTGATAACTTGTAATTATGGGCCTGGCTAAAAGTAGGAATTTTTGTCGAAAATTGGAAATCATAAAGAAAGTCTTAAAAACCTAATTCTTCATGTATATCCGGTAGAAAGGGCACTAATAAGTAGTTCTTCAACTAGGCATAATAATTATATTGATTATATGAACTGCACTTACAGTACATTTTGACATGGATTGCAATATTGACTTGTTTAAGGTAACAACCAGTGTCCACCACCATGACACAAGGAGAAAAGAAAAACTTGTTGTACCACACTGCAGGTTAACAAAAACAAAGGAACATTTCAATGTTCTAAAAATAAAATTGTTTAATATGTTGCCCCAAGAGGCCAGAAATGCTACATTGGCTAGATTTAAATCTATCATTTATTGTTGGCTTGTATCAAAAGCATTTTATTCTATTGATGAATATCTTATGTGCAATATCAATGATATAGTATTCTGATTTTGTTTGTGTTGTCCTTAACCATGACGAAGACTATTGCAGATGTATCTTGCTTAACGTCCAATAAATATGTATGTATGTATGTATGTATGTATTAAAAAAAACAGACAGTATAAATATTTATCTCACACTACGACCATGGTTTCCACGATTAACGTCATCATCCTGATGTTTATTCTGTTAAACCTAAATGATTACCGTAAATAAATTCAAGACAGTACTTAGTTGAAAAAAATATTTTTTGAATTTCATCCTGGATAAATATCCTGTGCACCAAATAACAATGAAATCTAACATTTCCCTAGCTCCTCACTAATATGAGCTAATTTATTAATGATAAAGTCTTTATCTGAATTGAAAAACAAATCTTGTTCGGCATTAATTAGAAGTCAATTGTACAGAGGATCTTGAGTCAGCGTTCATTTATGTCTGTCCTCGACGATTTTTAATTTAGAAAATACTCTTTCTCATGTCGCCCGAGGAAGGGTAACAACCAACTTAAGGTGCATTGTACAAGTCAAAAAAAAGCTCAGATTCAAACAGTTCATAGACTTGGGAAAAGCACAAACCAAACATTGAAGCATTTTCTATTTTGGGTGCAAGGAATGAACTCTTCTTCGAAGTTCACTTCATCATCTTAACTGTCTTTTCGAATTTTTCTTAGATTAGGCATGTCTTCTCCTTCATTATATTCAACTTTTTCTGTCTTGGTAAAAATTTCGTACTGATCTGCAAACTATTTCAGTTCTATAAATAAAGAACTTCTCTCTACTTTACAAAAATTTGGAATGGCGCACATTATGCCGGGAGGAAAAGTATCTACCTATGCTATTTCGGGAAAGTTTTTAGGATCAATCCAAAAGTAATCTTTTAAAATGTCTCGTTTGGGTATGAATTTGCCTTTAAAATTTGTTTTGGTGCGATCAATAATGCTAAAGTAGATCAATACATACTTTTGAATTGCAGCAATTTCAGGTGCTTTTTTCTGACATTATTTTCTTTCTTGAAGTCGTTTGTGTTTTAAAATCCAATTCCACTTCCACGTCAATTGAGTCATCTAGATCACTTGTAAGTGCTCATATCACATCTTTTAGAATTGGGTTACTCTAACAAACAATCCAACATATTCCAGGCTCTAGTGTAGTCTATATTCTCACTCTGAAGGTATTTAGACTCAGGAGAGGTACAAAAATACATCCAAAAAACAAAAAAAAATAATGTTTTCATATGCTCTTCCTTGGCTTACTAAATATATGGCTGTGAATTTTGATTTGCAGTCAAAATGTCCAGTGGATATATCCCACAACACAAAATTATATTGGTTAATTTCCCTGAGTAACCAATTAATTTCATATATTCTTCCTCTTCAATCGATAAAAGTGCCTAATGCTTACTCCACCACCTTGTAGCACCAATATTTTGGATTCTGCAGAGTTTATCACAAGCATGATGTTCCCTTATAGTTTCCATCTCCCACACTGACATTCTCTTGAAGGACAAGTAATAGAAAACAGCTGATTTTTCTAATAAACCAAATATGTTGTCTGCTTGCACCAAATTTACAGTTGAATCGGTACCACCATATTACATACAAAATACATGCCCCGTACAGAGGGTTTAAATAAAATCAGGATTTTCTCTTTTAAAGTGGGCTTGTAGGCTGTTGTAACAACCTCTCTTGTTAGTAGTTCCATCAAACGAGCTAGCAATAGTACTTGACATTATAACCCCACTCTGCACTGGCTCCGATCTGATGCGATTAAACAAAGCAAGTCCACTGGAATCGTCAACCACTATTTAACTGAAGTCTTTGATATATCTTCCCTTCTACTACATAGCGGACGCAAATCGCCAACTGGTCCAACATAGCAACATCCTGTGTGATATCAACTATTAATCTAAACATATGCTGTTATGCAGGTCTTTCAGAATTATATCAAGTCCCAAAGTACCAATTACGTTAATTAGCTTATCAACGAAATATTTGGAAAAAATGTTTAGAGAGAGCCGCGAACAATCTGACTTTTAGTCTATTCTCCAGCAGCTCATATTATTTCTTTGTTTCCATTCTATGCAGTTCGCTCTCTTCAATGTATTTCCTTACGTAATTTTTAGGGATGTGCGAGTACTCGAAAATTCGAGTCGAGTCGAGTAGTTGGTACTCGACTCGAGCACTCGAGTATTTTTACGAAAGTCGAGTCGAGTAGTTTTTGTCGACGGAGCCGCCAAGGCCAATAGGTTCAGAAATCTGCCGACAGGAAGCGCTATCATCAAAATCGAGTAAATCTCGGGGTTACACGGTAGATAAAACGTACGAACATGTACTTACGTACGTTCATTTACATTTGCGTGAATGGTTTCATGTACGTTTACGTGAACGGGTTCATGTACGCTTGCGTGAACGAATGGATGAATCGCTGGTTACACGGTCCATGAAACCGCATATGTACCGTATTCCTCCGAATATAGCTAGCCCCCACTTTTTGGCCGAAATATTCGCGGAAAAAGTCTGGGGTGGGGGACTATATTCGAGCTAAAAGCACCTAATGTCCGTTGTAAAATTCCATCCCCTGAGTTTGAAAGTTTAGATCACAAAAATGAGTAGTTCAATTTTAAAATAAAGTAATTGGAACTAAATCTTGTTTATTTATACGTTTAATAATGTCAAAAATATATTTTTAGCTTGTTATATTAATTAATTTTTCAACTGAGACAGATAAAACGCCGGATATTATTCAAGTACGGGGAAGCGAGTTTGACGCCCACTTGAAGATACACATGAAAAGCCACTTCTCTATTATTCGCATAAGATATGGAACATATATTTATCTTAGACTAAACAAAGTTTAAAATAGATTACTCAGTTACTAATTACGTAACGAATAATATTTAAAAATGCGCTATCTCAGCATGCGGAAGTCGGAAATTTAGTTCGTTTTGATGGTATTCTTCGTGTTTGAAAACTAAGAACGTGTAAAATGACTTAACAAATTGGGAGAATTAGATATGCTTTCAACGTGTATATATTTATTTCGGAAAGCGAGCTCCACGCGACAGGACTTTTGGCCTGGAGAGATAAGCTGCTCGAGGTTGTCAAGTTGTAAGCTACCGTAGGTACCGCGCGCACCAAACACCACGCGAGAAAATTTCTCTAGTATGCACAGGAAAAATATCCTTGCCTATGCTTGAATAAAAGTTTATAAGTTGCAGAATTCACCAAAATAAAATCAGCGATAAGAGAGATAGCTTTTGTCCCCACATTTCTCGGCTTCTCGACGAAAGAAACAAATTGCATTCTAAATTATCTTCCAACTCCGTCTCCTAAATCTTTGCGCGAGGAGGCATAATGACGGTATGCTTCCAAAGATACCGTCAGTTCTTAAACTGACACTGACTTGCATTCTTAAAGGCGATACTTTTTTTCGCTATTGTCGAGTCCTCATGACTCATTCACAGCGATAGGCGAGCTGCTTGCAGCAGAAGATTCCACGCGCGCGCTACCTTTCTCTTTCAGGCATGCTCTGGACAGTTGAGCGTGCTTTTATAGCCGAAAATAAATAAATATCGATATCAAATAATCAACGACTTCTACTGAGATTTCATAGGTGGATTCAATTTAATGATTCGAGAGCAAGAGAAAGGTCCAAACGGTGATTTCCGGAACGGAAAGCGTGCGGGACGGAAAATAACGCAGTCTGACAAATTCATCAATAACAAAAATATTGATGAACGTAATAGTATGAAACTTCGTATAACTATTAAAAAAGCCCTTAGCTACAATATGTGATAAGGAAGTTTGATAACTCGATCTGTGTTGTTCTTACGATGCCCGAATTCGATGGATCCATCTGGTATAAAAAAAAATTCGCTAAAAATCTGTTCTTAAACACGTACTTCAGTAAAAAAAATTGTAAAAATATTTTAATACTACCAGTAAACGTAGAAATAAACAGGCTTTAATTTGATATACTTTATTGTAGAATTGCTTTAGCCATCTTGGAGATATTGGTCTTCAAACTCACGGGTGAAGGAAATTTTGTAACGGATGGTAGGCACCCTATTATAAGGGCATTACGGATGATATAGGTATCGTATAAAACTTATAAGTTTTACTATTCCAATTTTTTATTTCCTATTTAGGATTATTAATTACGTCATTAATTTCAAGTTCCTAGTCATATCTTAAGATAGGTAATTATAACTATCTATAGATAATTATTTATAATAAATTTTTGTTCAAATATATTTCCTTAGAAATCGAAAACTTTAATCCACAGGACTCTATACAAAATTCATGTACCTGCTCACATTCATCCGTGAATGAAAATACATTGTTCAAGCATTATTAACTTGCATTAATGAATATTGGAAATAACCAGTGCTGATATTGGGTGTTCATGCATCATGCAAATGGGGGTGATTGACCCAGGTCCTTTTTATGATTCTAAGTTCTATCATGTTTAGGCAGAAATCATCTATTTTAAAGAGATGGTGCCAATAATTGGAAGAGGAAGAAAAGTATATGTTAAAAAACTAACTATGTAATTAACGGCCAATCATAAATTTGAGGTGTGACTTATCAAATATTTACTGCAAAAATAAGGCATATTGTGTGAAATTCACTGTACTGTTGGACTACGGCATACCCGACATCACTGAGAAAGCGTTTAGCTCTGAAAAGAAATAAATACATAGGAATGCGAAATACAAGGAATGCTCTTCTAATTAGGCTTATGTATTCCTTAAGAAAAAATAGTTTGCTTCCTGGCTTACTTTCATTACAAGTTAATAGGGCATGTCACTCATATAGGCCTCATATTATGCCTAAGTACACTCTAGGTACCGTACTGCAAGCTAATTAACACATTTTTGAGTAATCCTAGGAATGAAGGTAAGTTTCTTATTTCGAGAGCTACCGGAAAATTTCCATTACGTCTTTTGGCCTGCACTACGTGTCATATTAATTTGACTGTTTATAATTATGCATTAGGTAGGTAGACCTGCCATTTGATAGTCAGATTGCTGGCTAACTTTAACTGCTATGATTTAAGTAAGAACTGGGTCTCTTCACTCATGTACAATAATGTACAAACTCAACTCGACTCGATACTCGCGAGTACTTTACAACTCGACTCGATACTCGACTCGAGGTCAAAATGTGCTACTCGCACATCCCTAGTAATTTTGCAATATCACGTTGTAGCGTGCAACTAAAATAACCAATTCAAGGAAATTTCCATGATTTTCAACTGTTACATGAGTTCATAGTGTTACAATTTAATCAACAATTTGTCTTTACGTTGTGGCAAGGAGCTGTGACGAGGGTAGACATTGGAATTAGACTTAGTATCATGTTTTTCTTTCAAAAAGTACTGAAAAGTATTCTAAGTCATATCTTCTTTATTTTAAAATACATAAGAAATGAAATTTTTCTTGCTTTGCTAGCATAGTATGTAGGAATTTGAAGTTAATTTATAGAATCCACAGAACAGTACTCCTCTTCATTTCAAAAAAACAAAATATTGCATATTGGTGATAGCCACTGATTTTCCTAGCGTTCAGTACGTATTCCAAAAGTTTTCATCACTTTCCCGAAAAAATAGAAACAGTAATGTCTTTAATCGTTAATGTTATATAAATACCAAGAGCGTAAACCACAGATTTCTTTATTTTTAAAATTAGTAATTTTAACTGCATTGGGACTCTGAAATGAAATTTTTATGAGCATAGCGTTTCAAGTACGATAAACGTTACTTTTCAACTACTCACACTTGGTATAGTCTGGTTGGAAGGCAATTAGTTGTCAAATCAGTTGTCGTGAGGCGCGATGTTAGACTAACTTCTGTCCTCGCTAATATTGTTGGCAACCCTAAACGGGGGCCCCACCATGCTGCCTCGGGCCAGGGGCCCTCGGCGATCGGCGACCTGCCGACTAGCCAGACCGCCCCGGGATGTAATGTAATATTAGTCCAGAGTGAGTCACAGAGATATTAAATATCTGAGTGAGTCAGCACTTTGGCTCACTAGCTTTGAGATGTCGAAATCTTTCGTTATCTTCCTTTCGTATTTAAGCATCTAGGGTCCAGGTGCAGAGTCAGCCTCAGCAGGAGAGGGGTCCCTGTCCCACGCGGATCATATACTGTCTCAAAATTCAAGCTCTCTCCATTGACGACAATTTTGAAAGCGTTCCATCTCTTCCGTTCATGTCCCAGGTCCGTTCAAATGCACACACCCATCAAGAAATAAAAAAAACATTCTCAACTTGAACACCACTGAAGCATTCATTTTAATAATACAATGCCTTTATATGAGGGATGTGCGAGTACTCGAAAATTCGAGTCGAGTAGTTGGTACTCGACTCGAGCACTCGAGTATTTTTACGAAAGTCGAGTCGAGTAGTTTTTGTCGACGGAGCCGCCAAGGCTAATAGGTTCAGAAATCTGCCGACAGGAAGCGCTATCATCAAAATCGAGTAAATCTCTAGTTACACGGTAGATAACACATACGATTTATGTACGTTTGCGTGAACGAATGGATGAATCGGTGGTTACACGGTCCATGAAACCGCATACGTACCGTATTCCTCAGAATGTAGCTAGCCCCCCCCCCCCCTTTTTGGCCGAAATATTTGCGTAAAAAAGTCTGGGGTGGGGGACGATATTCGAGCTCAAAGCACCTATAATGTCCGTTGTAAAATACCATCCCCTGAGTTTGAAGGCTTAGATCACAAAAATGAGTAGTTCAATTTTAAAATAAAGTATATCGAACTAAATCTTGTTTATTATTACGTTTAATAATGTCAAAAATATATTTTTAGTTGGTTATATTAATTAATTTTTCGATTGAGACAGATAAAAACGCCGGATATTATTTAAGTTCCGGGAAGCAAGTTTGACGCCCACTTGAAGATACACATGAAAAGACACTTCTCTTTTGAAGGATCTCAGTTTTCCCGGCGAATAGACTGGAAGAAGAGTTCTCGGGTTTCCAACCGGGTCTTCTTCAGGGTGAAAGGGACGATGGCGGACTTAGCCTTCGAAACGTTGGTGCCTAAAAACACTTGGACCCGGCTGGAAACCCGAGAACTCTTCTTCCACTTCTCTTTTCTTCGCATAAGATATGGAACATATTTATCTTAGACTAAACAAAGTTTAAAATAGATTACTCAGTTACTAATTACGTAACGAATAATATTTAAAAATGCGCTATCTCAGCATGCGGAAGTCGGAAATTTAGTTCGTTTTGATGGTATTCTTCGTGTTTGAAAACTAAGAACGTGTAAAATGACTTAACAAATTGGGAGAATTAGATATGCTTTCAACGTGTATATATTTATTTCGGAAAGCGAGCTCCACGCGACAGGACTTTTGGCCTGGAGAGATAAGCTGCTCGAGGTTGTCAAGTTGTAAGCTACCGTAGGTACCGCGCGCACCAAACACCACGCGAGAAAATTTCTCTAGTTATCACAGGAAAAATATCCTTGCCTATGCTTGAATAAAAGTTTATAGTTTGCAGTATTCACCAAAATAAAATCAGCGATAAGAGAGATAGCTTTTGTCCCCACATTTCTCGGCTTCTCGATGAAAGAAACAAATTGCATTTTAAATCATCTTCAACTCCGTCTCCAAAATCTTTACGCGAGGAGGCATAATGATGGTATGCTTCCAAAGATATCGTCAGTTTTTAAAAGGACACTGACTTGCATTCTTAAAGGCGATACTTTTTTCCGCTATTGTCGAGTCCTCATGACTCATTCACAGCGATAGGCGATCTGCTTGCAGCAGATGATTCCACGCGCGCGCTACCTTTCTCATTCAGGCATGCTCTGGACAGTTGAGCGTGCTTTTATAGCCGAAAATAAATATATATCGATATCAAATAATCAATGACTTCTACTGAGATTTCATAGGTGGATTCAATTTAATGATTCGAGAGCAAGAGAAAGGTCCAAACGGTGATTTCCGGAACGGAAAGCGTGCGGGACGGAAAATAACGCAGTCTGACAAATTCATCAATAACAAAAATATTGATGAACGTAATAGTATGAAACTTCGTATAACTATTAAAAAAGCCCTTAGCTACAATATGTGATAAGGAAGTTTGATATCTCGATCTGTGTTGTTCTTACGATGCCCGAATTCGATGGATCCATCTGGTATAAAAAAAAATTCGCTAAAAATCCGTTCTTAAACACGTACTTCAGTAAAAAAAATTGTAAAAATATTTTAATACTACCAGTAAACGTAGAAATAAACAGGCTTTAATTTGATATACTTTATTTTAGAATTGCCATAGCCATCTTGGAGATATTGGTCTTCAAACTCACGGGTGAAGGAAATTTTGCAACGGATGGTAGGCATCCTATTATAAGGGCATTACGGATGATATAGGTATCGTATAAAACTTATAAGTTTTACTATTCCATTTTTTTATTTCCTATTTAGGATTATTAATTACATCATTAATTTCAAGTTCCTAGTCATATCTTAAGGTAGATAATTATAAATATCTATAGATAATTATCTACAATAAATTTTTGTTCAAATATATTTCCTTAGAAATCGAAAACTTTAATCCACAGGACTCTATACAAAATTCATGTACCTGCTCACATTCATCCGTGAATGAAAATTCATTGTTCAAACATTATTAACTTGCATTAATGGATATTGGAAATAACCCGTGCTGATATTGGATGTTCATGCATCGTGCAAATGGGGATGATTGACACAGATCACTTTTATGATTCTAAGTTCTATCATGTTTAGGCAGAAATCACCGATTTTGAAGAGATGGTGTCATTAATTGGAAGAGGAAGAAAAGTTATGTTAAAAAACTAACTATGTAATTAACGGCCAATCATAAATTTGAGGCACAAGCTTATCAAATATTTACTGCACAAATAAGGCTCTAGGTACACTCTAGGTACCGTACTGCAAGCTAATTTACATATTTTTGAGTAATCCTAGGAATGAAGGTAATTTTCTTATTTCGAGAGCTATCGGGAAATTTCCATTATGTCTTTTGGCCTACACTACGTGCCATATTAATTTGACTGTTTATAACTATGCATTAGGTAGGTAGACCTGCCATTTGATAGTCAGATTGCTGGCTAACTTTAATTGCGATGACTTAAGTAAGAACTGGGTCTCTTCACTCATGTACAATAATGTACAAACTCGACTCGACTCGATACTCGCGAGTACTTAACAACTCGACTCGATACTCGACTCGAGGTCAAAAAGTGCTACTCGCATATCCCTACTTTATACCTTCCTATATCCTCGTGAAAAGCACAATGCCATATATGGCATCCTTCTTCAACCAACTATTTAAGCATCAACGATGTTTTCATTTCGGAGACAATAATGGCAAAGGCCTTAGCAATGCTCAGAAAAAGAATTAAAAAAACAGTAAATTTCCACGTAAATTACACAATACCCAGAAACCCGGATGACAAAGTGTAAATCAGTTAAAAGAATAAGAGGTTTACACATTTTCCCATTAAATACAGGAAGAATGAAAGAAATTTATTAATATTTAGTTATTTTACTGAGTGAAATAAAAAAACTATTGCACTAAAACAAATTGAAAAAGTCAATTTAAACCAATGTAAATACATAATTGGCGCCAGGAATCGAACCCGGGCCCTGAGCCTTTTTTTTCTATAATCTATAGAGCATATAGCTAGCCTTTAGCACCTTCCAGTGCACACGCCAGAATCCTCCAAACTTTCAGCTTAATCGGTTCAGTAGATTTTGAGGAGATGAGTGACGAACATAGAACCAGCAGACACCACTTCATTTTTATATATAAGCATGATTACATTACTACTATGAGGAGTACTATAGAGAGGATTTACACTCTGGCCTCGAGGAGGAATGCAGAGGGGGATATTTTTCACATTATTTTCCAAACAATAATCTACTCACAAGTAAGTATTTATTCTTTTAGTGGCTTGTGATTTAAAGATGGACATTTCTCCAGCAACAGCATCAACCCTTTTCACTCAGATGATTCTTACTATACCAGTAGTCCACTTGGAATTTAATTTCAAATGCCCCTGGATTTCACCCGTGTCGAGTGACGCTTGTCACAGTGGACAAAAGGTTAAAGCTGTGCACTCACCTGCAGGCATTTCGAGGGAATTCACTTCGGACAGCATCGAGTGGTAGCCATCGAGTGTGACCAATTGAACTGCCACCGAATAAATGGTCCCTTCCTTCACATTGTTCAAGATGAAAGGCGGGCCAGATGATTCATACTGCTTGGCCGTAGACATGTCAACATTGAGACCCTCTGAAACATACACTTTGTATTTGTACCTTAAGAAAAGGAGATAAAAGTAGGATATATTAGACAGGTGGCAGCATTTTGGCTCTTTCACATTGTAATAAATATTTTAAGTAGTGATGGATGGATCCAGGTTTTTGTCAGATCTGGAACTGGATCCTTACCTGGGTTTTGGATCCTTAGTCTCAGATACTTGATTCTGAATTTCATTCATTTTCTAATCCTAGATTTTTAATAAATATATAAACACAGCAACAATGGAATTACCAAAAAACAAGTGAATTTACTGTAGAAAAAATCAAATTCCTATCATCTATGTGGATTATATTTTCCTAAATCAAGATTTACGGATGCAATAACTATATCTTATTACTTCTAATATAAAGATAAACTTCCTTATCACATACTCATCAAGCAATACATTTTTGAAACATGTACAACTATTCTTTATAGTGCAGTTAAAAGAAACATAAGTTCATTTTCATTAATAAAGGAATTATTTTCCAATTATTAATGAAATCCTTGAATGCTTTCAAATTATTTTTTAGAAACAAAAAAATTTTAATGCGGCCAAGAGATCCCATTTATGGAATATCCGGGGATTCCATTTTTCATATGAAAAAATTATTATAGAATTTTCAAGCTGCTAAACTAGTATTTTGCAATGTCTCATTAATAATAACCTTTAAAATGAAATTTGATAATTTTATACTCCTAAGGAGAGGTTGTGTCACTCAGATCTTGAAATGAGATTAGCCTTTTTTCATGCAACTCTAAGCAAAATAAAAAATATATGTCTTAGCTTTTTTCTCCATTGGCCCGGGTTTGCAAGAAAGAAAGTAGAATTTCATATGGGTAGCCTGCTTTCTCCAAACTGGGGTAGTGGACTGCAGGTAATGAAGTTCGATTCTTATCGCTGTTTAAAATTTTTCTTTCAGCCATTGAATCAAAAACTTTATCACGCTTCATTTCCAACCTTTGTGTGTGGATACTGACTTTTTTGTACTTCTATCGTTTAAACTAGATTTACAAATGCGTCACTAAAAAATACATGTAAAGTTAATGTAATGATTCCACGATTTAATTCTGTAATAAAAAATTTTTCCAATCATTTCACCAATGCCAAATTTTATTCTTTTTTTGACTTATAAATTGACATGAAATTTCTAATAATCTACTTTTTTTAACTGCCTACTTGCAACACCCTAGGAATACAGCATGGCCTGTATTCCTAGGCAATGTCAAGGATCAAACTTGCGACCGGCAGTACACTAGCTCTCATTTTTAACAACTACGCTATCATAAGTTTACGGGAATATGGCTAATGTTGGCTACCCACGTGACATTCAGCTTTGTTTTTTTTCTCGCCTATGGAGAAAAAAGTCACGACGAGTATTTTTTTTATTTTGTTTTTGTGGCACAGAAAAAATCGTCTTCTTACTTCATGACCGAGTTACACACCCTCTCCTTGTCAGTTTCTACCATACGTACATTCCATTCGCGGGGCACACCGATCACTAAGCCACGACATTTTAAAATCTCTGATCCGGATCTGAATTTTTACTGTCTTCAGATATGATTTCAGTAGCGAATGAAATGAAAGACCCGTGGATCTGACCCGACCATCCTTAATTCATTATTGGTACATTTGGAAATCTAATTTAAACAACAAAGGTATAATAAAGTGAGTATTCAGATTTAATGGTTTGAAATTGAAGATGATAACATTTTCGATTCAATGACTGAAAGAAAAAAATTAAACTGCGATTGGGATCGAGCTTCGCACAGTACACTAGCTCTTGTTGTACGCCTGATCCCGGCGAATGTAGGCTACCCACGTGACATCTTACGTATTGTTTTTCCCGCGATACCGGGGTAATGGGGGAAAATAGTCATATTTCTTTATTTTGCTTCTAGTTGCACGGGAACATTATCATCTAATTTCGTGACCTGAGTTACACATCCTCTTCTGGTCAATATCTACCGCACCTACATTCCATTCACGGGGCGCTCGAATCCGGAACCGAGTAAAATGAAATATCCACGGATCTTTGGATCTGATCCGGCCATCACTAGTTTATTTCATTCCTGATTCTTTTGTAGTGAAGTTGCCCTTCTTCAGTTTCCACATTATTATATTTTCTTCTCTCTTCCATCAAGACTTCTTCTGTAATCCATGGCTTCTTCTCGACAACTTTCCTTCTCCCCACAACTACTTTTGCTGCTTCCTGTAGCCCAATTTTGATATCTCCCATCTATTTTACTGATTTCACAGTCAAATCCTCTTCCGTTTTGTTTTCCACTGCCATTGTTGAGGTTCCTTTAGTTATAAGTGGCATTTCATCATCACTAAGTTGTGGTCATTGTCGATATCTGCACATGGGTAACTTTTGCAGTTCTTTACCTGGTTTATGAACCTCTGCTTCACTAAAATTTAGTCAATTTGACATCTTCTTCTGTCTCCGGGCATTTTCCAGGTATATCTTCTCCGTTGGTGGTTTTTAAACAATGTGTATGCCACCACCAACTTGTGTTGTGTGCAGAATTCCATAATGGAGTCTTAAATACACTCTACCTTGATTTGTTTTTTCACTTTTTAATCAACTACATTTTGTATTCTTTTTGGCATTTTAATTTACTTATAATTTAAATTTTTAATTTCAGTTGATATTTTTTTGGCCCGGGCCCCTGGGCATTTGCTCCCTTTGTCCCCCCTTGTCGCCGGCCCTGGTTATGCGGTGACCTTCCCTGGCGACGGTCAAATGCTGAATCCTACAGTCATCGCTCGAGAAGGGAAGGCTCGGGAGGAAGAAAGGGGAAGGCATTAGTCATGGCGGGAATGCCCTGGAAGAAAGCTACGGACGGAGCGGCCGAGATGTGTGTGCGCTCAAGATATATTTGATTAGGGTGCTGCTGGTGCTCGGTGCGCCATAAGCACAAGCTAATGTTCCAAATAGCTTGGAAGCACTTTAAAGAAATTAATGCTCAAGAAAGCGATACCAAAATCACAACGACTATAAAACACTAACTACCATTGACTGGCGCTGCCACTGTGAATCGTTTCGAAATGAACGATACGTTGGGGCATCATGGGTCGAAATTCGACTTCGAGTTACATATTAAGGATATTTCGAAGTATCCGATTCGAAATGATCATTGGTTTGGCATTTTTATGTCCATTCTATTATAATTCCCGTTGGGCCCTGTTCTATGATAATTCCCTGTTACATGGGTCACTACGTTCAGACAAACAACAAAGTGCGACAAGACGAAAAACTGGAGTCCTTCACCCCATTAGATCACCTGAGAACATTGAGGCAGTGAGAGCTTCAATTTTGCAATTACCAAGGCGTTCGGCATGCAAACATGCGTCTGCCCTTGAACTTTCCGATCGTTCTGTGAGGAGAATTCTTCATGATGATCTTCATTACCATCCTTACAAGATGGCGATTGTGCAGGGACTTTCTGAACGTGACTTCAATTCCCGGAGGAACGAGTGTGAGGTTCTTCTAAAATTCGTTCCCGAGGATGCTATTGTTATTTTTTTAGTAATGAAACCCATTTTCATTTGTGTGGATCCGCCAGCAAACAAAACATGCGCTACTGGGCTGACACCAATCCTCGAGAATTGCATCAAAGGCCTTTGCATTCCCCTAAAGTTGCAGTGTGGTGTGCAATTCCCTTAGCTGGAATTATTGGTCCCTGGTTCTGAGGAAAATGAAGTCACAGTGACAGTGAATTCAGACCAGTATGTAAACATGTTACAGGAATTTTTTTTCTCCACGGCCAGATGAATTGGACTTAGGGGACATTTGGTTCCAACAAGACGGTGCAACGGTTCCCACTTCAAGAGCATCGATGGTTGTTTTGAGGGAACACTTCCCAGAGCGCCTCATCTCAATTAGGGGCGATTTGGAGTGGCCGGCCCGCTCTCCCGATTTGGCCCCTTGTGATTTTTTTCTATGGGGTTTTTTGAAATCCTGTGTTTATGTGAACCGTCCAAGGACCCTACAAGTTTTGAAGACCAACATCCAGGAAGAAATTGCCAACATAACCCCTGCTATGCTGGCAAGAGTCATGACAAATGCCAGAAATCGGTTTACTCAGTGTATGGAGAATGGGGGACGTCACCTACCTGATTTGATCTTCAAAACTGTGTAAAACAGAGCTTTAGATATGTGCTCACATTATAAAAAACAAATTAAAAAATTCTGATTCATACAATGGGTTTTATTATGTTTTGAAAAAAATAAACTATTATTTATATTATTATAAATTAAATATAAACAGAATATTAACCCTATGATTGTGTGTTTACACCTTCCTCGCTTGACAATATGAAGGTTGGACAAATCTGAGTGGAATGGTGACTTAGTGATCAATAAAGATTTGTGTTTCAAAGTAATAAGGTTACTGGATATAAAATACCTGCCAGAACATTGAATTATTTTAAGGCCTTAAAATATCTGTGGAAACGCTATGACAATTCAACCAACGCCACCTAGATTATAAGGGCTTAGTGCTCAAAGTTCAAAATCCCCTGATGTCATCATCCGGAGGCCTGATCCTCCTTGAAAACTCCCGATAAACGAAATGAAAGATTAGCCCCGTCTTGTTATATTTACCTCTTCTTAACGTATTTAAAAAAAATGTTACATAATTTTGAACATTTTCGTGGTTTTTGCTGTTTTGAAATTGAAAAGGACCAATCAGAGACTCTGAATGAACAAGCCAATCAGAAAGCTCCTTCTTTTTTGTTTACTCAGTCGCATTTCGGGTAATTTGCATCATTTGCTAGCGGCGAGGTTAGTGATTTGGTTGGCGTACTCAAGTTTTACTGCAGTTCTTTTTCATGAGTATATAATTTTAATCTTTGCGAGTGAAACCTGGTTGCTCTCAGTGTCACTGCAGTTCTTTTTCGTGTGTCTATAATTTCAATCTTTGCGAGTGAAACCTGGTTGTGCTTTAAGTGGCAATTATTACATCTGGTAATTTATCTACTTCTTTGCAAGTTGGTAATTTAGTCCCCACACTTTTGCTAAACTGATCTCCATGCTTGATTTATAAAATGCCAAATGTTGACTTTCGTATCGTGGGCTTGAACATTTCTTTAGCATACTTGAAACTCACCTAATGCAATAAAATTCCTCTCAGCCATCTTGAAAAAATTTCCCGAAAAAAATGTGTTAGATGGCGGGACGAAAGCCAACATATACTATTCTCATTGCTCAAGACTATTTCAAATGAAATTGTGTGACGTCTTCAAAAACTTAATCTTAATTAAATTTTTCCAGTTATGGATCATGGAGTTAAGCGGCGGCGATTTTCCCTGTAAGAGAAAGTCAATATCCTTAAAATGGTTGACGAGGTCATGAAGAAGGCAGAGGTTGCCCATAAATTCGAAATACAGCCGTCTACACTATCGACCATTCTCTCTCAGCGATCTCACATTATGAATGCGGTATCGCAGGGACCGGATCGGAAATGACTGAGGACCAATGTACATGGAGGACCTGGACCAACTTCTTCAGTCTTCAGACCAACAGTCTTCAACTGGTTTTCCCAGTCACGGTCCAAGTTGATTCCTACACCAGGACCGATTCTGCAGGAGCAAGCAGGGATGGAGGCCCTGAAGTTAGGTATAGACAACTTCATGGCATCAAATGGATGGCTCCACAAGTTCAAGAAACGCTGGAACGTGACGTCATAAAAAATCTGTGGGGAAGAGGCCCTGACGTGGTAGCCCTGACGTGTTAGCCCTGACGTGGTAGAGAGCTGGAGGGAGAGGCTGCCATTTTTGATTGTTGAGGGCTACAGCCCAAAAGATATTTTTAATGCAGACGAAGCGGGCTTTGTTTATAATTTACTGCCCGATCGCACATTGAATGTGAAAGGAGAGGCCTGCCATGGGGGGAAGGTGAGCAAGGAGCATTTTACGGTCCTCCTCTGCACCAATAGTGATGGCTCGGAGAAGTTGCCACCGTTTGTTATAGTTCTTCAAAGTGGCATAATAAGAATCCACTCTTGCCAATTCTAGCATATTTGTTATGCAATGGGCGGGAAGTTAAGGCGGGTTTAAGATTGGCTTCAACACGTACTTCACCCTCGAGCTGATTACACAGGTTCTTACCCACTACTACAATTATCACAGCATTTACAAGCTGATAATGCTCGTACTCGTCCATGTTCTCGCTCTTTTGTAGATAGTAAACAAATCAACAGATGTTGGCGCCTGGCTACGTGTAAATATCTGCATCCAAGCAAAGATGAATGAAGGCAATCAAAGGTTACCGACGCACGTTCCAGTTAACGGCGATCGTAACAGGATGGTGTTAACGCAAAAAAATTCACGGTTAAAGTTTGACGTTCACGCCAATCATAAACTGGCGATCGTAACAGGATACCGTGAATGTAAAAAACAATTCACAGTTAAAGTTTGATGTCCACACCAATCATAAAGCGGCCTTTAGAAATTGCAGTAAATGGTATAATTAGCAGGACTTGCTGAAAGACCTCGTCGTCAGAGGTGAACTCCCAATGGACGAACTGGAAAATTTTCGGTGCCTTACATATTTTCGTTTTGTAGAGGTTATGCTGCACTAAGTACATATTATGGGCCAGTGAGCGTAAATACCAGACAATTAGAGAAGTGAGAGGAGGACTACCGGGGGAAAGAGGACTTTGGGTATCGATGTATTCGAGAGCATATCATCTTTTCAACATGCGTGCGGAGTTGCTAGTCTCCCATCGGGCACCTCCCCAGTGGCGGATGCTCACCAGATATGGTGGGGACCGAGGAAATAAAATACTCAGGGTGAGCCAAAACTAGCACTACT
Source organism: Platycnemis pennipes (assembly GCA_933228895.1). NCBI lineage: Eukaryota > Metazoa > Arthropoda > Insecta > Odonata > Platycnemididae > Platycnemis > Platycnemis pennipes. The sequence continues at coordinate 2,006,465 of OW121849.1, forward strand.
GCCTTGCAGTGAGGTGTTGGATCACCAAAGGCCAGAGGATGGAAAACCTTGATCAAAAACCCAGGTCCTCCAGGTTGGCGGTTGGTCGTAGGGCTAACAACCCTACACCGGAAAACAGCCTAAGTTTATGAAAACTAAAATCAGCCTCGGACGGATGGATATAATGGCCAAAGACCTTTGCGAGAACGGAAACACGAATTACGGATTGCGACATGGAATGTAAGAACAATGTTGAAGCCAGGAAACATGAAAGAAGAAGCAGATGAGATGCAGAAGTACAGAATGGATGTCATTGGGTTACAAGAGATAAGATGGCAAGGACAAGGCAGAATAAATAAGAGGGAATACACCTTACTATACAGTGGACCAGAGAATAGGACAGGAAGATATGGTACAGGATTCATTATTTCGAGTAAGATAAGGAAGAGCCTCTTATTATTTTGAACCAATAAACGAGAGAATTTGCAAGATAAGAATAAAAGGAAAGTTCAGAAATATGACTTTCATTACAGCTCATGCACCTACGGAAGACAAGACGGAATTGGAGAAGGAAGAGTTTTATGAATGCCTGGACAATGTGTTAAGTCTTTGTCGGAAATATGATATGGTTACAATTTTAGGTAACTTTAAGGCAAAAATTGGGAGGGAAGACAAAATGAAAGGAGTAGTTGGAAGATACTCAATACATGAGAAAAGTAGTGAAAATGGTGATATGCTCGTGCAATTTGCAGCCAGAAACAACCTCATCATAAAAAGCACGTTTCCCTCACAAACGAATACACTTGGGCACTTGGAAAGTCCCAGGTACAAACATAGTTAATCAAATAGATCAGGTGCTGACTAAGAGAAGGCATTCATCATCAGTTATTGATGTCAGAGCATGCAGGGGTCCAAACTGCGGCAGTGACCACTACTTAGTAAGGGCAATCATTGAGCAAAAATTGTCAAAAACCAAAGTAACATCCAAATCAACCAGAAAACATTGGAATGTTGGAGAACTGAACATCCAAGAGAGCTTAGACAAGTACCAAAGAGGTATGGAGAGAAAACTTTTTGAGTACCAGGCAGATAAGAATATCAATGAAAAATTGAATGATTTAGAAACAATCATTAAGGAAATAGCAGAAGAAGAAATTGGTGAAAGAAGGGTGGAAAGGAATAGTGACTGGTTTGATGCGGAATATATGGACGCCGCTAGAAACAAAAACAAAGCTCGGGAAATAATGATTGCTAGGGATACAAGAGGCAATAGAAGAGAGTATAAAAGGTAAAGACGGTAGCAAATAAGGTGTGCAGAAGAAAGAAAACAGAAGCAATGCAAAAGCAGTTACAAGAAATAGAAGAATTAAATGATCAATCAAGTGTAGCAAGAAAATTTTACAAAGCTGTCAAAAGAATGACAAAAGAGGGATGACAATTGGGAATGTAGAGGGACAAGGAGGGAAAGATACTGGGAGATGATGAGAAAATAGCAGAGAGATGGACAGAGCATTTCTGTGACCTGTTGAACAATGAAGTGTTGGAGGAAGAGAGCGAGGTGCACGAATATCAAGAGGAAATGGGCGAGGAGGAAATCAAAGAGCCTATGATGGAGGAAGTCGGGAAATTAAAAAATAACCGGTCACCTGGTGAAGATGAAATAGCCCCAGAACTTATTAAGAAAGGTGGAAATACACTCATGAGATGCATGCATGAATTAATCAGTGACATTTGGAGACAGGAAATAATGCCTGTAAAATGGAGAACTGGCATTATATGTCCCATATACAAGACAGGTGACAAAACGCTCTGCAACAATTACAGAGGAATTACGCTGTTGAACATTACATATAAAGTGCTCTCAGGAATTACACAAATGAGAGTTAGCAAAAGAGCGGAAAGCATCATTACCAAATATCAGGGTGGATTTCGACCAGAGAGGGGCACAACAGACCAAATATTTACTTTGCGTCAAATAATGGAGAGTACTTCGAGCACAACCAAGATTTACACTTATTGTTTGTAGATTTTAAGCAAGCATTTGATAGTGTGAAGAGAAGCACACTGTATGCAGCATTAAACAAATTAGGCTTGCCTAAGAAGTTAATCAGACTGGTAAGAATGACAATGCAGGAAAGGCTAGGTTATAAAGGAAAGGTTAAAGTCGGCAATAAAATGGGTAGTGCTTTTCCATTTAACATGAGAGTAAAGCAAGGAGATGGTTTGTCTGCAACATTGTTCATATTGACCTTGCACTGGGAAGTGAGAGGAGTTGACCCTGGTGGAACAATATTCTATCGGAGCAGTCAAATACTGGCGTATGCAGATAATGTAGTCATTGTAGCCAGATCTGCAAGGAAGTTGAAAGAAATATTTGGCTCACTAAAGGAAAGCGCAGGAAGAATTGACTAGAAAATAACTGTGATAAAACAAAATACAAGTGTATGTCCACATCTGAAGCTTGCAAACGACCTCAGACATTAGATATCGACAGAGATAAATTTGAGGGTGTCTCATCCTTTAAATATCTTGGAGCATTGGTGACTTCGGATAACTCAATTAGTGCTTGCATAAAAGAGAGAATCACTGCTGGCCACAGAGCGTACTTCGCAAATCATAAATTGTTGAAAAGTTGACTGGTAAGAAGAAATACTAAATATAAAATATATAAAACTCTAATAAGACCCGTTGTCACTTATGGATGTGAATGCTGGACATTATCAACAGCCGAGGCGCAGGCACTTACATGTTTCGAGAGAAGGATCCTAAGGAAAATTTTTGGACCTATACAAGAAAATGGAGTTTTTCGAAGACGATGGAATGAAGAACTTGATGACATCATAGAAGGCCAAGACATTGTGAGATTTGTCAAGTCACAGAGAATCAGATGGATGGGGCATTTGATAAGGATGCCAGAGGGGAGAGTGGCCAAAAGAGTATGGGAGGGAAAATTATTCAGTGTAAAAAGAAGAGGACGACCACGCCTAAAATGGCAAGACGGAGTGGAAGCAGACCTCGATACTTTGGGGATAAGAGGACGGAGAAAGAAGGCCTTTAAGAGATAGGAATGGAGGAAGATTGTAATGAAGGCCAAAGCTGACAAAAAGCTGTAGCACCAAGGAAGAAGAAGAAGATCATCTTCAACAGCTGATGATGATTGAACTTGCAAAAAATTACAACTAGAGTATGAAGAGAGAAGAGCAAAGTCAGAAAAAAATTGAATGAAACTTCATAACACTCAACAGATAGTGAAAAGTTACAGCCCATCAGGGTCTAAAATGAACCTTGATTAATATTCCATCCTTATTGAGTTAAACATACATTAATAGCACAATAAATATATCATCATTCACCCCAGAAAAATCATACAATTGCAAAGAATGAAATACCATTGATAAAATAGTGGAAGTCACAGCTTAAGAGTTCAATCATGTGTCTGGCGATCAACCAAATGCCCCCTTACACGAGCACACCATTTCTCCCATTGGTGTGCTCACATATCGTGGGGGGAACGCAGGATGATCGCCACTCCACTCTTTTGCACACATGGGTGGGAGAACCATGACTTACACACCCCTCCCTCATCACTATCAGTCCCACCAGGTTTTAGGAATTGACCTCAAAAATTGGACTCCACTCGTAAAGAAGCAGCATTTACATGTAAAGGAGGAATCAAGACAAAAAAGTTTGCTGCACTTCCCGATAAAAAAATTATAAAAACTGCACAATAATTTTAACTACTTCATTATATTAACACAGACAAATGAGACATGCATTTCATGGAATACTTACTCTCCATCTTTAACCTGACGTGTGACCTCCTTGTCATCCTTCCAGTAAACGACGTAGCTTCCATTACGCTCTGGAATCACCTGAATCTGGTGCGGTGGGAATATTGGAGGGGCTTTATAAATAATTGGCTTGCTTGGCATGGACAGTGCAACTGTTTTCCCATCACTGGAAGAGGGCAATGTCTGAACTTTGAACTCATAATGTCCCCCATAATGGCCCTCAAGTCGGTGCTCCAAAGCTGTGCCAGCAGAGGGGGCCAGTGAGATGTGTGTGGCCAGCTTGTGAGTCAGTTCTGTGATGGTCATCTGGAACGAGGCACTCAAGTGAGAGGACACTTCGGTCAGCACACAGCAGCAGCCAACCACTAACATCCATTAGTTTCACTACCACTATTACATATTAGGTAAGTTAAATTTAAACAATGAACGCTAACCAGAAGGAGACAGTTCAGGGAGATGGCAAAGCAAACAGCAGAGGAATGTCAATATTACATATCACTAGTGACGGATGGACCCACGCCTTGTTTTCGGATCTGGATCCAGAACGGATCGATGCCTTGTTTTCGGATCTTCGTCTCAGTTTTGGATCCTTAGCATCATACACTGGATAATGAATTTCATTTCCTTTCTAACCCTAGATTTTTAATATGCACAGAAAAACATCAACAACAATATTTCCACTACAAAAAGTAAATTTATTGTAGGAAAAAATCAACTTCATCTATCATCTGTGTGGATAATATTTTCCTGGAACAAGATTTGCAGATGTAATATATGTGATTACTTCTTATATGAAGTTCACTTTCCTTATCACATACTAATAAAACAATACATTTTTTAAAACCTGTATAACTATTCTTTAGAGTGCAGTTAAAAGAAACATTTTAAGTTCATTTTCATTAATATTTGAAATATTTTTCCAAAATATAAGATCCTATTGATCCAAATTGTATCACCCTCCATCCAGAAATTTTAAATGCAATTATAGAAAGACTTCAAAGTTTATCATATGCCAAGAATAATAAAATATAGAATATTAAATAGTAATATCATGGGGTCAAAAATGGACCACCTCATTATGGTGTCCTCGGTAACGGCTTCATCCAGCTAATGGTGGCCGTCTGCTTGTGGGGCTAACCACCACACTCACGGTTCCACTGATTCCTCGAGAGAGTACCAGGAAGGCCACCCACAACAGTCTCGGATGGTGGCCCTAGTGGAGTTGGGTGTGGCGGAAACAACAGACCAGCGCATACGGGAGCTCATATGAGGTGGGCGGATACCCTAAGAGGCGACCTACTGGCATGCTATGCTGCCAGCGATCCCAATCGTAGGGGGTACATGGCCAGGATGCACTCTTTGTGGTGTGAGATGCATCCAGAACACCACCAACTTTCGCAGCAGAACTTGCACAATCAGGCCAACCACCTACGAAAAAAGGAGTCACTTCACCAAAGGCGGAGTCAGAGTATAACACCACCAGCTGAACATACCTCCCAGACACTAGCAGCAAATACACCGGCTGACTTGAGTCCCGCACTTATGTCGGTATCTCAAGTACGTGATGGGGAGGTCAGTCAGTCTGACTCCGAACTGAGATCGCGGTTAAGGAACACAATCTCCTAAGATGAGGACAAAACATGGCAGAGAAATGACCATCAGAAAACTTCTTTGCGGGACACCCAACTGTTCCGAATGAATGGTCTAATAGACGAGATCCTGACAGAGGCATAAGACCTCTTGATAGTCAACTGCATGGTCTATGCTGCCGCCAAAATAATGGCCTCCTCCCAGAAGAACACCCCTTGGGAGGAAAGGCAGCTACAAGGCTCAAAAAGTTAGAAGCCAAGATCACGCTGGCATGACAACAGGTGTCAAGGATTCAGAGTGTGTTAGAATACATTACTGCTGGGTGAACATTTACACCCAGGTTTGGCACATTGCACACAATCTCAGACCTCACTATCACACACTGAATAAAAGTGTGTGGCTTACCATTGAGCAGCACAAGGTCAGAAGAGTGCGGGTGCTTACCACGGCCAAGAAAAAACTCCTCAAGAGGAGTAGGTCGGTGAGGGAGGATGCAACCTTTCTCCTTCAGCCGTCCCGACTCTTTCGGCCACCTCCACCTGTTGTCGACTCACCGCCAACCGTCCAGGAGGTAGAGCGTTTCTGGAAGGACATCTATGAAATGTCAAAGCATTTCAATGGAGACTCTCCGGCCGTAGGCCATTTTAAATAGTTTTGTGACCACCACCTACAAGACATGGATGGACCCCTCTCCGTCTCGGAAAGTGACGGGAAGAGGGCCTTCTCTGGCAAGAAGAACTTCACTGCCCCGGGAATGGATGCAGTCAACAACTTCTGGTGGAAGAAGTTCACATCCACCCATAAATATCTCGCCAGAATCTTCATGTCCTTCCTGTCAAGGAGTGAACCAATACCTCCTTGGTTGACTGAGGGTCATATGGTTCTAATACCAAAAAAGGGAGACTTGTCCGATCCTAAGAACTACAGCCCCATAACCTGCCTCAATGCTGTATATAAGGCGTTCACCTCCATCTTGGGCGACATCCAGCCTGTGTGGGAGGAAGTGTACGAGCAGAGGGGCTGCAAGATAGGAATCGCAGGATGCACCTGCTCATTGATAGGTGCAATGTCAGGATGCCATCCAACATAAGCGAAACCTATCAATTGCGAGGGTGGACTATCGTAACGCATTTCACACCACTTTGCATGAGCTACTCATCGCCATGCTGAAGCTGATGAAAGTCCACCCGGAGGTTGTAACCTGAATTGAACGCCTGTTACCACTCTGGAAGACAAGCTTTGTCCTGACCTCAGGCAATAAATCAGTCTCAACAGAGTTTGTAACATACCACCGTGGTGTTTTTCAAGGCGATAGCTTTAGCCCCCTCCTGTTTTGCATTTCCCTCCTCCCACTGACATTCAGACTGCGATGAGGAGGAGGAGGATACAAGTGCGGTGTCCCAGTTGACAGGAAGCATAGGGTCACCCAATTGTTTTACATGGATGACCTTAAGCTATATGCTTCCAACACGAAAGAACTTCACATCGCACTGGACACAGTGCGGGAATACAGTGAGGATATAGGGATGGAGTAAGGATTGGACAGGTGTGCGTCCATTAATCTGGTGAGAGAAAGACTTTTGGACATGCAACTCGTTGATGGGAGCATCATCCGTCACCTCGAAGATGACCTACCCTACGAATATCTAGGCATTCCCCAGCGCCAAATGCAGGGGGTGTCAGTGGTGAAGGAAAGACTAACTGCCAAGTACAGACAGACTCTCAGGAAAATCTGGAGTTCTGAGCTGTCTGGATTGAACAAGATTTGGGCCACTAACATGTTCGTAGTCCCAAAGCTATGTACACCTTAGGTTGCTTGAAATGGAACGTTAACGAGTTGCAAATCCTCGATAGGGGAACGAGGAAAATGATGACCATCTTCAGAATTCTTCATCGAAAATCTTCCGTCGCTAGATTGTATCTCCCTCGCAATGTAGGTGGTCGAGGCCTATTGAGTCTGGAGTGTCTCCATGTCCTGGGTACAGCATGCCGAGTTCTAAACAGTACAGACCACCTGATATGTCTCGCAAGAGAACATGAGATGGCTGGAGCAAGGGCGTTTCTCTTCCAGGTGGCAAAGAGGGCAGCACACAAAAGTGGTCTGGACTTCGACCTGTCATCCGATGGAAGCGACAATGACACATCCATCTTGTCATTGAAGGCAGACGTTCTCAAGCACAAGAAAAAGAAAGCCGAACAGAAAACCTTGCTGACGGCGCATATAGATAAGCCTATGCATGGATGTTTCTATCAAAACATGGAAAAGCATAGGCTATCGAAAGAGCTAACGTTTGCCTTCCTACACTCCGTGGGTTTGAAGTCTGAGACTGAAGGATTCATCCTTGCATGCCAAGATGGTGTCATAAACACCCTAATGTACCACCGCCTTATATTTACGGACACGAGATGCAGAGCGTGCCGAGCCCAGCCGGAGACATTGAGTCATGTACTCTCCAGCTGTAGTTTCTATGCCAAGTCAGTGTATTTAGCTTGGCACAAGGCGGCTCTGCGGGTGTTATATTTTCACCTGCGGTACCATGATGGCTTGGATGAAACACCTGTGCTGCCAGTTGCACCTGGAGAGATCGTGTCCACCTTGGAGAACATTAATGTAAAATCTGGTGGAATTATTCCATTTCCACCACCAGGCAGTTGATGGCAAAAAGGCCTGATATCGTTCTCCTCGACCATCTCTCTCACTCCATGTACGTGATGGATGTGATGGATACAAACATGGACGGGAGGGAGGTGGAGAAACGGACGAAATATCAAGACCTGCAGTTTGAACTTCAACAGATGTACCCCGGACACACTGTTAAGTTAGTAGTCCTCATCATACGTGTGCTCGGTGGAGTAAACGGGTCACTGGTGGATAACATCAAGAGCATTCCGGCCTGCGTGGCACAGGCGGAATTGCTTTTAGCACGTGTGCATTAGGCCGTCATCTTGGGTTCTCTCCGTCTGCTGCATAGGCACGACCCCAAAGCAGCATAGCCACTCATCCAATGGGCATCAGAAGTGGCTAGGAAAACTGTCCAACCCCTTTTGAATCTGTGGTCATTATGATGGCAATGAAACCTGATGCAAGCTGGAGACTCAAGAGGTGGATGTTACTTAATTGTTACCTTAATGAGGGGCCAAAAATGGACCACCCCCCGTGGCGTCCCTTGAAACGGCCAGCTAATGGTGGCAGTCTGCTCTTGTGGGGGGTTGACCTCTCATCACTCGCAGCACTACTGGGTTCCAGAGAATTCAGGAAACGCCACCCACAAATGGGCCCTTCTCGGATGAGGGCTCTAGGAAAGCTGGGTGTGGCAAACCTATGCCATCCAAGAAGGGAGAGTGGACGGAGACCCTGAGGGGAGACCTTCTAGCTTGCCATGCTGCCAGTGAGCCAAGTCGCAGGGGATACATGCGAGGATGCACTCTTTGTGGTGTGAGATGAATATAATTATCTGTCACAGCAAAATCTGCATGACTACGCCAATCACCTATGCTAGAAAACGACACCCCAACCGCAATATCAGAGTAGTACATTACCGGCCAAGGCTCTATCTCCTACAAAGGCAGATGTATCTCCTCCTACTGCCTGTGCTTCCGCTGAACTTTCGGTGAAGGGAAGGCCGATTCTGATCTACTCAAGCGGTTGGAAAGCATTATAAACTACCTTGCAAAAACACCTTGCAAGAATCTTCACATCCTTCCTTTCAGGGATGCAGCCAATTCCGTCCTGGCTGACTGAGGGGCGAACGGTTTTAATACCGAAAAAGGGAGACTAGTCCGATCTGAAGAACTACTGCCCTATCACCTGTCTCAACACTGTATACAAGGCGTTCACTTCCATCTTGAACGACCTTATCCTCCGCCACGTCCAACTGGTATGGGAGGAAGTGTACGAGCAGAGGGGCTCGAAGAAAGGCATCGCGGGATGCAAGGACAACCTGCTCATTAATAGGTGTGTGAGCCAGGACGCTTGTCAATACAAGCGTAACCTGTTAATGGGCAGGGTGGACTACAAGAAGGCTTTTGATACCACCTCTCATGAGCTGATTATAGCCATGCTGAGGTACATGAAAGTCCACCCAGAGGTTGTGTTCTGCATCGAACGCCTGTTACCACTGTGGAAGATGCGGTTCGCCATACCATCTGGCAAGAAGACCGTCTACACGGATTTGGTAACATACCACCGTGGCGTTTTTCAAGGCGATAGCCTCAGTCCCCTCCTGTTCTGCTTATCTCTCCTCCCACTGTCCGTTCAGTTGAGACGAGGTAGGGGATATTTGTGCGGTGTCCCGTTGAAAAGGGAGCATAAGGTCGCCCATCTTTTCTATTTAGATGACCTGAAGCTTTATGCTTCAAGCGCGAAAGACCTGCACCTGGCGTTTGACACCGTAAGAAAAAGAGAATTGCTTCATCAGGGAAGGGAGAAGAGTGGCTGTAGAGCACTTTGCTGATACCCTACTCGCGGAAATAATTCCGATACGTTCGGAAGTTGGTCGGCATATTATATCACCCACAGAAACATTCCCGACACGTTTTGTGACACCTACAGCCCCGAACAGCAAGCAGGAGGTGAAAATAGAAGCAAGCCTGACCACAACAGAAAAAAACTTGACTCATGCGGGACTTGAACCACAGATCTCCAAATTTGCTGTTCTTCGTGATGTTCGAAACATGGTTTAACTTTGCACAGGCTCTCCATTTCTTCACATTTCTACCATTCGCTATCTAATAGTGTATTGGAGAAAAAGATGAATAGCAGCATTGATGTCAGAAGGAACATCGTATTGGCAAGATAAGCTTTTACTCGTCGACGTGAACTATTCAGGGGCATTACGTAGGGAAGTAAAGAAAATACTGGTGAAAAGTTTGATATGGAGCGTGGCACTATATGGCGCTTAAAAATAGGCTTTATGGAAAGAAAATGAAAATATACTTAGGGCTTTTGAGATGAGGGTGTGGAGAAGGATGGAGAAATTAAAGTGGGTCGAAAGGAGGACGAACGATGAAGAACTAGAACACGTAACCTTTGAGTACAGGGTGATTATCTTTCCTGTGCTTTGCATCACACAGTTCTCAAGTAAGGACTGCTGGGACTCGAACGGGGGCCTTCCAATATGAAAACACACCTATGGTTTTGACCAATGCATATACGAGTATTTTTGAGACGTTCAACATATTCCTAATAATCTCCTTAATACTTTTATTTATTAAGTAAGTTTGTTTTGATACTTAAAATAGCATGTACTATGGTAAGAATTGCCAATGAGTATTCATCTAAGAAACAACCAGACGAGTACGCGAGTGCGAGGATTGTGTGTAATTTGAAAGAAACTCTAAATATTTCCGCAATAATTTTCCCCCACATATTACCTACTTGAGCTTGAAATTTAACACTTATATTCTGTAATGACATTCAATACGTCTTCTCTATTCTTATTGAAATCTACATGTATCAGCTGTACCATTAGTATTTTTACAATTACTATGCAAGCGCATTTTTCAAGCTCCTTGCACAATCAAATAAAATTCACTGATAATTGAAAAATATCATCGATCGTTAACAGATACATTAATTTTGATAACGATAATCATCTATTTCATTAATATTGCAAGATCAAATTATTTCCTACGACGAAATAAAGGCAAAAACTGAGTATTTTGGAATCTTTTGGAAATGTCATAGACTAATAAATATCGAGGGTGTCAATGACATCTTTCGCTCCGAAATGCATTTAGATTTGGGTTGTCACTCTCGCAAGAGCCGTAGTCACAGAAACCTCGGTGACCCATCTTCAAGCGAGTCACTCCGAGCAGCAGCAATCAAAGAGAAGGCTTTTTTCCTGGGAGAAATCCTTGGAGCTGACTAACTGCCACAGGGCACCCTTTAGGCTCACTCCTCCTCCAACGCAAAAATCCCTATCACAACCCTCCAGGTCATTGAGGAAGGGTCTCACCCCAAACCATAGGGCTCTCTTAAGAGGGCCGTGCCGTGGTCTTGTGGGTCTTTCATGCATTCAAAGGGACAGAGCTGCACCGTTGTCAAATCTCATTCAACTCGGGACTTAGAAAAAATCAGCCTCCGAAGTGGTAACATTTTATTGTGGACGGGTGTACATTACGAGAACTACCTGTTCTTTAGACCCTGCCCTTGACCCTTCGTTATAGCCTTGAATGCTCTTTATGGATTGACAATACAATTTATGCTGAAGTGGCATCCCTCCTGTCAGTTCAGCTCTTGCGGTCACAGGAATACCCAAAATGGAGAATTAAAATACTGATTTGTATACTATGTACAAAATGAAGTTCCATACCATGTAGCCAATCTTTTCAGTCATTTGAGGGCAGGATGAATTCCACGTGACGACCATGACAGTTTCATTCTTGGGATCAGCAGTCACTCTCAGGTTCTTGGGAGGAGCAAACTCATCGAAGTGCGTGACCACGTTCAGTGGGTGGGTGGAGAGGGGGCCGTATCCCAGAGGTCCCACAAGGCCCACGTCAAAGACATACGACTCGCATGCTTCCAGCCCCTTCACAGTCATGCTCAAGTCGCTAGTCGAGTACTTGGGGCCTTCAATTGTGAAAAAGAGAAACCACATATATCAGCACAACTGTGTAATGGGACACTCACATTTAAAAGTATTGGACTTTCAAATGACTCTAGTCTCCCCACCAGCACTCTAGGACTAGAATAGTGAAAGCATAAAATCCAATGATTATCTTCAGGTTAATTATAAGTTTGGTACCATCTTTAGGTTAATAGTTAGCATTTAAATTCAACAACTAAACTACCCTGCAAAACGTCAATGCTTTCAGTGATTTTCTGCTACACCGCCCTGTGAACAAGTGAAGCATCATTCACTTTGTGTTTGATGCAAGAGTACTTTCATAGCTTGGTGTAGCATCACTCTATAGGAAAGCCAATGTGAGAAACCCATGGCCACCTTAGAACAGGGGCTGTTGTAGGAGTCAAGGGAAAAATTGAATTACAAAGGAGGCAAGGGACAATTGAAGACAGGCTGTCATAGGCCGCGTCATTATGGAAAGATTACAGAACCAAATGAAAAGCAATAAGCAGCGCAAAAAATCAGCTGCTAACTACATTTCATTACAAATTGCTATAGTATTAGCTTACAATAGTTGAAGGCACAATACGAATCCGTAAAATAAATTTGATTTATGAGTTGCCAACTAAGTTTTTGCAGTTCCATCTTCACACTTCCCGACATGTAACAGCATTTTTTCAATAAGTAATCTCAATTGATTCAAAATAAATCTCTCTTCCCCATGTTGGTTATTACTTCATATTACTTACAAGGAGACATTGTGAAACATTTGTTGAGATAGCTAACAAAAGCTTTTGAATATACCACAATTTTGGAGAGATATGTGGCTGGGAAGTGAAGTGGACAGAAGGTGATTGGGTCATTGCAGTGCGAGAGGAGTCAAGAAGCAATTCAGAGAGGGAATGTTCACAATGCAAGTCCAAAACCATCAAACCATATGCAAATCCTTGATTATTAGGAGAACCATTAACTGGCACAAACATGTAACTTGGCAGATCTCTAAATGTCTCCAACCCATAGAGTGTAGGATACTTTTCATTCACCTGAGTCCTGCATTTGACTTCACACACCTTTACACTTTCCCAAAAGAAAACACTTAAAAGTATATTCTTTGGCGAACACACTGAGCAGTAATAATTATTAGACAACCAACAGCATTGGTTATTTTCACCTTTTAGGATAGGTGGGAAATTGTGTAGAGGAAGGGATATTAGGACCCAACGTAGGCATGAAGCCAGCAGCTCTCCATCCAAAAGGCCTTTCCTTTGGATGGCGCACAGAACGTGAGGATATCCCCCCACAGCACCAAGTTTGGGGCCCAACGAAACATCTCCTCCACTGCCAGGATTTGAACCTGGCCCAAGGGATGGCCCCATCCACAGGGGACCTTGGGAACTTAAATACATTTATGATAATATTATACATCATAGTTTGTTAATTGTGGCTTTACTAAGTATCTCCTCTAATGAACTCACTCAACAATGGAGTGTCACAAAACTTGAATAAGACACAAAAATTGAATACCTTCAAACAAATCCTTGGGTCTCAGAGCATAGTAGACACCATAAACCCATTTCTCCTTGCGACTGTCTTTGGGTGGATCCCAACTTAATTTCACACTCGTCCTTTGGGATGCTAGAGTGGCAGCTTTGATGTTCATAAGGGAAGGAAGAGGAGTGCCTGGGGGAAAATAATTAATTCCAGCAATACAGTTCATTGCACAAGTTGCAGCAACAATAGCTGTGAGAAATAATTCATACCATCTGTTTGAACACATATTACTCTTGTAGGTCCTGTGAAGTTCTTCCTGTAAGCATTTACCTCAAAATAATAGGAAATTCCTGGAGACAGATTTTTAACTGAAAATGAAAATATAATAAGCATTATGTCATGTACATATTTTACGGTATAGACATGAGATTGGGATGCTATTACACATTTCATGACAGCAGGACCATAATTTTATGGCTATTAGTGAAGGTGTCATACCTGTGATTTCATTTACGATTGTCTTAGTTTTGTTCAGCTTAGGATAGAAATTCATCACCCTGGAATTAATGTTGTAACCATCCACATTGGTCATCTTCTTCCATCCAAGGGTAACACTTCGCCCACTCTTCACAATAACCTTCAGATCTTCCACTTCATCAATCACTGCATTCTTATCGAAGGTCAAGCTGAATACGTTAGAGCTGTTGCTTCCTTGTACAGCATTTATTGCAGACACCTGCAAACCCACCAAAAGAACTATTATCATCTCAGCATTACATTTGTGCTTAGGTGAAAAATAGATGCCTAAGGAAACAGAAGTTCACTGTACTGTGATACTGTAATGGAAACTTAAAAAGACCAGCTGATAATGAAGGCAACAAGTTCCTTACACAGGGGTAGATCAATATTACGTGTCAAAATACAGCACATTGTGTGTGTACAATGTACTTTTGCTCATGTCATCTATCATGTGCATTACCCATTGATATCCAGATATTTTGTCCTTTCAAATATATCTTCTACCTGTTTTTCTGTCTTCATTAACTATGTAGCTCAGCTAAAAATTGGAAAAATATTTGAAAATATATTTCATCAATACTTAAATGATTACAGGGTAGGTCATTGGACACAACCTCTAAGAGTATGTGTGTGTAATTAATCACGAGGGTTTATTGGGTATGGAAGTGTGTCGCAGCAACTACCATAGCTCACTGTTTCACCAAAGCTGGGTTTTCACTCGGCAGCGTGTGTGAAGATTTGAGAGAGGACTTGATGGACAGTGAGTTGTGGGTGGGCTGTCAATGGGAGTCAATGCATCATTTGATGAATACGCGACAGTGGACATCAAACATCATAAAAATCCGCATCCAAGCAAAGATGAATGAAGGCAATCGAAGGTTACCGACGCACATTCCAGTTGACGGCGATTGTACCAGGATGGTGTCAACGCGAAAACAATTCACTAATTAAAGTTTGACGTTCATGGCAATCATAAAGCAGCCTTTAGAAATCGCAGTAAATGGTATAATTAGCAGGAGTTGCTGAAAGAGCTGTTTGTTGTTATTCCACAAGTTTTTTACAAGGCAAGGGAGCAGTAAGGATAGAAGTATGCGATCCTCTGTGGAAATTTTACAATTAATTGAGTTGTGCAAACTCCCTGAAATTCAAGGTATGTGCATACAAGAAGTGGATTGTTTACGTTGCCCCATGCAACGTGCACCTGTGATGAATGAACTCACAATGAACGAACTGGAAAATTTTCGGTCCCTTGAATTTCGTTTTGTAGAGGTTATACAGCCATTGACCAATGCATGATAATTTTTGCTACATTGTAGGATTTGCACAGTATATCCACGGTATTAATTCCACCTTTTGTTCTCAAATTGAAGGACCGCGAACTGGCCGTGAGAACCTTAACGGCATTACCCACTGAAATGCACAATAGCAGAAATTCCACAGAGAAAAAAAAATCATTTGCCTTGACCGGGATTCGGACAGTCAAGGCGACTGATTTTTTTCTCTGTGGAATTTCAGCTATTGTACCTTATGTTCTAATATAAAAAGTGATGACCTACACTTTTTGATCATTTTCTGCATCATCATTAATTGTAAATATAAGCTGAAAATTTGTATGACATTACGATATTTTTACTATTTTTGAGGATGTACAAAACAATCGTGGATTCCTTCCTAAACCTGAATAAACTTTATTTTGGTTTACAGTTCTTGAATTACAGTAGAATCCCATTATAGTGAGTATGGCATATAGCAAGAATCTCGCAATAACAAGTGATTGGCAATGTACCATCGAAAGGCCCCTGATTAACATGTAAACGAAAATGGGTATAGCGAGGCCAAGAAGCTCCTGCCACGGTATACGCTCGGTATTACGAGCGATATTTCATGAGGGTGATGCACTGCGAAGTACGAATTAACACATGGTATTTATCTTTACTAGCATTATTTGTCGACTACAACTTAGAAAACAATATTTGTGCCACCTCTACATTATTTAAACTGCAATCAAGTCCAAGCACTGATGATTTACGGCCCGCCCCTTGTGCACACTCGCTGTTTTTAGCTGTTCTTTTGTTAAGCCAAGTTCACATAGGAGGCATAGGAGTCGAATGGGTGGAAGATGGACAAAAGCTGAAAAGCATCTAGCCAATCACACGACAGCGGAGAGCAGTGGTGTTGACGGATGAGGAGTTGATTAACTCAGTGAGAAACAAAGGCAACAATGAAATTAGTTCTCTTTCGGAGGAAGAAACAGTGCCTATGCCGACTAGAGCTAAAGCACAGCAGGCTCTTAGAAAAATAAGCATCATGTACCGGGCCAGTGATGCTTCCGCCGATGACTTTAGCAAATTTAGTGAAGTGGAAAGGTTTTGGAAACTGCCAGTAGACTGAAGCAGACGATGCTCGAATGATATTTCAGGCAGGAATAGAAATTGAAAGTACTGTGCTGTTAATGCGAAGCGTGTACATGTGTGATACTAAAAAGGTCTGCCATTTAATTGCTAATGCTTTTTATCATCACGATGAAGTCGTCAAAGTTTTCCAATGCCAAACAATTATTTATACTCTTAAAATTTTACGATTTATCCTTGTTTCGATTATTTTTCCTGTTAGCAGAAGTAATGGGAATACTTATGTTTTCTGGTACATTTGTTAATTAGGGCATATTTTTCAAGATTTTTGTAAATATTGCCAGGGCTGATATTACGTGAACAATTAAAATTTTTCCTGTTCAACAAGTTTTTATTTTATTATATGATTCTTGACTTCATGGACACATACAATTTTGAGTGAATGCATCGATAATTCTTGGCAATAGTATTTCACGGTAGTTACCTCCATTTGCTCTAGATCCTCCAGATGGCAGCACTAGTATGACACACGATGTGCATCGCAACCAACAGAGGTATTTGCTTGTGTAAATAAATACTCGCTGCCACTAATTTTCGAAAGATAACTGAATGTGAATTTTAGGAATGGTTAGGAAGATGTAATTATGCAAGAAATGTTTTCGACTGCCGAAAAATGCTGTATTTCTGCAAATCATTACGGCAACTTTCCTAACCAATGGATGCACTGGTTAACCCTTTAGCTGCGGGAGCGTCTGAATCTGGTTTCCACCGTGTGCGGGACATGAGCGAGGAAAGTATTTTCCCGTCGATCCCGGGCGTGGGTCTAGCAGGTAGTGGACCCTCATAATCCGGGACGGCCTGCCTTGAACCCTCACCACAGACCATGAATACATTTGAGACCTTTCGAAGAATCATAACTGGAGTTTAAATATTCTAACGTAACTTTTTGTAATTCAAATTTTAATGCGTTATTTTTCTCAAATTTGACCATCGTGGCATTTTTGCGATCAATTTGATACCAAACCGTAATAAAATCCATTGATTTTCAACCATATTGCTCGATGAGATTTTAGCCGATTTGAATGTATCGAAAAATTTCGCACATATCTTTGGATGCGTCATATAAAGGTAAGGGATAATAAAGTTTATTCTAGGCATTTGATTTGAAAATATTATATTGTTGTCACTTAGAAATCAATATATGAATGATAATCTCTAAAACAATCAATACATAGTGCTTTTTGACAGTCTCTGCACCAAAAGCGCATGTCTTTTCTCTTTTGATCCCTTTTTTTAGTATTCTTACATACACAGCATACTCTCTGGGGGTTTTTTCTGCCCTCTGAATCGGGTATCTTTTCAATAAAATGCCTAGCATTTATTCTTTCAGGAACGTTCGCACCAACCTGGAAGTTTTCTTGCAATATGGTATTGGTTCCTAAAACACTATATTTTTTTAGAAGTTGATCTACAACAGCCCGTACAAATTTCCTATAAGGAATTGTCTTCTTAGTTTTCAACTTGAACAAATAAAATGCGTTTAACATTGTTACATCGAGCAAATGGAAAAACAGTTTCTTGTACAACTTCACGGACTTTCTCATGCACTCCACTGATCCAATCATCATATCCGATTTGTCGATCAACCTCATATTTATCACATAATCGACAACAGCATCTGGTTTGAAAATAATATTGTTTGTCCTATGGCATTTTTTTCCACTATCAAGCATTTGGCCTGTATGAAGAGTGGATAGCAAGCAAACATCGCGTTTGTCATGCCATTTCATGGCGAGTACATTTCCATTGCACTGCATCTCGAAATCACCTCTAAGCATTTTTTGTTTATCAAATTTTGGCATATTCTTCCTATTCATTCTGACCGTACCACACAAACCAGTTTTATTTTTTAAAAGAAATTCACACAATTTAGGACTGGTGTAGTAATTATCAGTATACAATACATGCCCTTTACCAAGATAAGTTTCCATTAACTTTTTAACCACTTCACCAGAAAATCCCAAATCACCACAGCGATTAATCTCAGTTTTGGCCCCGGCATACACTATCATGTCCAAAATAAACCCAGTTTCACAGTCACATAAAACAAAAATCTTCATTCCAAACCTGTCTTCTTGACGGAATATATTGCTTGAAGCCCAGGCGTCCTTTGAATAAAACTAATGACTCGTCGATCACTAATTTACGGAATGGGTGAAACACCTCCGAAAATTTCAATTTTAGGTGGGAAAACACACGTCTAATTATCCATAAAGGGTCGCTCATTGATGGATTGTTGTTGTCCACAAAATGAAAACAGCGCAATATCAAAAGAAATCTGTCTCTCGGCATACACTTTCCAAAAATCATGGTGCGGATTAGAGGATCTCGGGACCAATACTCCTGAATTAAATGTTTTTTTTACGTTTGGCATAAGAAAACTAAGGGCAAGAAATACATAAAACTCATCACAACTTATATTGTCCCAGGATTTCATTCGGCTTTTTGGTGATAGGTTAGTGGAATTTGCCAAAGCATTGCCATATCTATTTGTTTCGTCCACAATATGTGACATCAAACCAGTGCCAAAAAACAACAGGAAAAAATCTACCTCACTACTTTTCTCATGAAGGTGGTCCGATATTACACCAGATGAGGAGCTATCAAACTGGAAAAGCTGAGGAGTAAAATCAGCAGTCCTAGACCAAGAGGATGATGCAGGTGCACTGTCTTCCGCCAAATTAGACGGACCGCCATAGCCGGAATCATTTTCTTCGTCCCCATCCGTCTCAGTATCACTGGTAGACTCAGACACATCGGAAAAATTTCCGTCCTCACTCTCACAATCAGAGTCAAATAATATATCGAGAACCTCTTCCTCGTGAACAACCTTCCTCCTTTTTGACCGAGGTGGCAAATTTTCTCTATCCATAGTGTAAATGAATTAAGACATTCACAAAATATCACTCGAGTACTTGATTAGAAGCAAACGAACACCACCGAAACTCTGAAAAAACTGAGCAAAAATCTAAAGCGCATGTGGAAAGGGCAGGATTTGCGAAGGTGGAAAACCCAGAACGAGATTATAATACTCAAAGCAAAGAAATGTCTTTGGTAATTACGTAGGGACGGAAGACCCACCTGCCAAAGTATAAGAAAGAGAGACCAATACTTTCAAAAACGTTTCCCAGGCTAATGGACAGTGGCCAGATAAAATCGATTCCTTGGAAATGCAAGGATTCATTGGAATTATATTCACCGTGAATGCGCCACGGAGAGCAGGGAGCTCTCTGTCGGAGAAGGGATAATCCGGGTAGCACACCCCGTGGTGAGGGTTGGCCCAGTGTGCCCAGTCCTCGAAAGACGCCTTTGTGCTCCCTGGGGTTAGGTCTGGCCATGTGCAAGCAACCGCGGAAAGGATGGCAATAAAATCTTAAAGGAAGGCTGCCGAGGTAAGAAAATCTGGTCAAACGTAGAAATACGTTTTTCCCGCAGTCACCATGCAGCACGTAGAAAAACGTTCCCGTAGCCTAAGGGTTAATACTCGAGTACTTCAGCAAAGCATAAAATACTGATTTGGAAGATTTAATTTGCAAAATAAGAGATAAATATGCAATTGTGCACAAAAACGGCTCTTCTACCAGTTTCTAATAGCATGATAACGAAAGAAAAACTGAAAGTAAGAACAACTGTAGGAATTGAGAGGCTTAATACATCACCTTCGGATATAACGAGTGCTCCCTTTAGTGAGTGATTTCCCAGCCATTGAGAGCACTCCTTATACTGAGCTTCCACTGTATTTGAATTCAAGCAGCATTTGAACTTTTTTAATCTTGCAAAAGAAAGCTTTTTCTCTTCTCCTACCAGGAAAAAATTGCTGAACCAATGATCAGATCCAAAGAACCTCAGATCTTTCATTTCAATCAGATCCGAATACACAGTGGAAAATCGATTGGGATCAGAGATTTTAAAACTATGTGGTATAGCTATCAATGTATCCCATGAATGGAATGTAGGCACAGTATATATTGACCAGTAGAGGTTGTGTACCTAGGGTCACAAAATTATGTGAACATTTTTCAGTGCAACTAGAAGCAAATTAAAGAAGTACATGCATTGGCTTTTTCTCTCCTTGTCCCGGCACCGCCAGAAAACAAATGCCACGCAGGTGTTCTACATTCACCAAGCTCAGGCGGACATCGAGAGCCAGTGTACTACAGTGTGCTAAGTTCAATCCTTATCGCAGTTTAATTTTTCCTTTCAGTGATTGGTTAAAAATTTTTACATATTCAAATTCCATAGCTGGGCAAAGTTAATCCAAAAATTAACTTCGTTAATGCATTAAAAGCTACTCAAAAAGTTGACTTCGTTAATCGTTAAATCGTTATCTTGATGAAAATGTAACGCGAGTTAAAGTTATCCATTAAAGTTAAAAATCTATATGATATTGTGGGCAATTTTGAAGTATATGCCACTTAACATTTAGGTATTTTTAATGTCAATGAACGTAATAAGAATTTTGTGATGATAAAAAATGCTTAATAAACAGTATAGATTAAGTAATGCAGACTTATACACATGAGGTATGGAGTTTCATGGTAATATACCGTTTCCGTCAGTAAAGTTGGACCTGATGCTGTTTGTATTTGATTATGGAAATAGAAACCTTGGGATGCGCCGCTACCGGTAGCTGCGATACCAAAAGATTCACCAATATTTTGCTGGCGTAGTTTTGTGCCATTAGATGGTGAAAAAACTATTGCCACTCCTATTGACAAAAGAAGAACCCACAGCTCTTGAAGAAGCCTTAGGTTTTCGTTTTCCGCGAGTTAATTCTGCCTTTACTTTTTCTTCAAATTGAACGTATTTAGATGCATACGTCTTTTCATGTCTTGTTTATTCTTTTGGGTGGAAACATGAGCCTTGACTGTGTAAATTATGTCTGTAAAAGTTATGTAAAAGTCTGATTGCAGTACAAACAATAAGTTCTCTAGATTGAATTCTCAACACAACTCCTTCAACAAGTTATTACATGGCAATCCAGATGGCTCTGAACAAAAGTAACTGACTTAAATTAACGGAATTAAAAGTTAACGGAAGTTAATAAGACCGTTAATAGTTTTTGGATTTAACTTAAAAGTTAAATCGTTAAGCAATATGTTAACTTCGTTAGTTAACGATTAACGGATTAACGCTTTTATGCCCAGCTATGTCAAATTCCAGCCATTAGATGTGAATTCTCACTTTTTGATTAGTTTCATATTGTCAACTAGCTAAAGGTGTACGTTGAAATTCAACGGGATGGGCAAACATAATAAATACAAATTGTGTTAAGAAATTTTAACATTTTTCATGAAGGGACAAAATATGTGTGGAAGGGAAGAAATAAGTATTGAAACTTGTGTTATAGAGATAGCTATGGCTCCAAGTCAGTATTGGAACCATAAATATAATTCAAACCAATGTGAAAATATAATTACCCCCTGGGCTCATACCTGGGTCTTCAAAAAAATAAGAATAATATTTCGAAACTTTCAGGCCAGAAGAGAGCAAGGAGGTTAGAAAGGTGGGTGTGGGTACTGTTGACAACGAGGCCAGATTCAGGTTTTAGGGAATGCTAGGACCCATCTATAAAGGCAAAACATTTTCTCTCTGACCTTTCATGCATGCTACGTTTGTCTCAATTCTCCAACTTGATAACAGTGGCATCTTCCTACGGATATGTATTATAATGCATTTCATTCCAATTTCGAGTAAATTCCGTTCTTATGACCCAGCACAGATCTAGCCTGCTAAAGCCAGGTACTTGTCGCTCGTATATTCACACCTTCTACTGCATATTTGACTTATAACTATTAGACTTGTACCGATACCACTATTTCTGATACCAAACAGATGCCTTAATACCAGTGGCCAATACTGATACATAGTATTATTTGCCAAAATCTTACTTATTTTTCTAAAAAAATGTGATAAATTTGATAAGTGCTTTCCTTCTCCTTAAGTCAACTCAGTAATCAATAGTGTAACAAAATAGCACCTAATTATTGAAAGAAATGAATTGCGACAACTCTTTTATTTTGCTACTCTTACAATTATCACTGGAATTAGATTTCAGACTCAAAGCCCTCTTGCATTTGTAAATACTGGAAATTCCTTATTAGAAATAAGAGATGCTGAACATGCTCAGCAGCTCATATTTGAATGTATTTCTGCTGGACATATTATCTTCACAAAAGAACAATGCTGTTTACGGCATCGCTTTTGGACGAACCTTTTTATCATTGCAATGACATCCCACGGATACGTAATGAGATATTATGTTCCATTGGGATTTTAATTTTATTCCCTGGTTTTTGTTAAACTACCAAAATCTCAAGCTATTTCAATCGACGACAATTTGGAAAGCACTCCATCTCTTCTCTTTGTGTCCCAGGTCGGTTCAAAGGCACAAACCCATAAAGAAATAAAAAAATAAAATTCACACTTTGAACACCACTGGTTCAGGGTTACATGGTACTTATAAGTTATTTGAGTTTAGTGACATTGCTGGAGTGATGAGTGGTAACCGGATTCAAACAGCCAAAATTTTCCATGTTAGCATTTGAAACTAATGCCCTGTTCGTTTTGGTTTGGTTATTTAGGGGAGGCGACCGACAGCTGAGGTCATTTGCGCCATATAGGATAGGTGGGTAATAGGGTAATGGTAGGAGTTTTTTTTTTTTTTAGGGAACGGAGGAAGGGTGGAGAGAAACCCGGCATCGGCATTAGCCTACTCTTAACGAAAGGCACCAAGGGGACCACGGCTTAACGTCCCATTGGACGGACGGAGTACTGTACTTGAAATGCCCTCCACTAGGCACTCAAGTGGGGACCGGTTTTCCACTGAAAAATCCGCCACTGCCGGGAATCGAACCCGGGCCCTCGGGATGGGAGGCCAGTACTCTAGCCACCACACCAACCCGATCCCCCCCTGTTCGTAATAGGAACATATTTGCAATATGCACAATGCTTAGATTCCATTATTTTCACTCACTGCGCAACTTTGATAATTTTAAATAATAACTTTGTGTATTAAGAAACCATTTCTTTCTGATTATTCTCAATAACTCTTTTTACAATAATGTTCAGTAAATGGCAAACGAACATATTTTGTTATAAATCATTGACTCCTTTCAATGAAAACATCCCGGATGTCAGGAATAGACCAGTTGCCATGCATGACACACAGTCCGTCAAAATCCCTAATCCGGCATCACTTCGGTCCTGACTGTGCCGGATTAAAGATGCTCAACTGTACTAGATTCCCTTCACATTAGTAAATACATAATAGTGATCTAAAATCTAAATTGCGACTAATTGGTTGCACTCTACACTCTTGTTTTCAGTCTGGTATTTTTCCTGACCCCCTCAAATACACAAAAGTGATTCCAGTTTATAAGCGTGGAGATGTACAATTGCCCAATAGTTATCGTCCAATATCAATCATTCCTGTTTTTGCAAAAATATTTGAAAGCATTGCTTACACTCAAATATTGAACCACTTTGAATCTCTAAATTTATTTACAACAGCCCAGTTTGGTTTCCGACCAGGCAAAAGCACAACAAAAGCAGTTGACAGTATAATTAAGCATATCATCAATGCCTTTGAAGTGAGGCAAGGCTTGTCTCTTACCCTATGTGATCTTTCATCAGCATTTGATTGCTTTGATCATAAAATACTTCAACAGAAATTACAGCATTATGGCTTCCAAGGCACTGAACTAAAATTTATGGCCTCATATATGTGTGATCGAAAGCAGTTAGTGCAAATCAATGGTACTCAATCTGAATTCCTCAAGGTTAGGCATGGGGTCCCACAAGGGTCTGTGCTTGGTCCCCTCCTTTTCCTTATCATGATTAATGATCTGCCAGCAAATGTATCCACGAATTGTGTCTTACATGCTGATGACACAACCTTCTTACATCAGTTTGACAATCACACTGAGGTTTCTAGAATCATATCCAGTACCTTAGCGCTGGCAACTGACTGGTTTTCAGCCAACAGACTATTTTTGAATCCAACTAAAACACAGTCCTTAATATGTTCTTTACAACATGTTACCCCTGAAAATGAAGATGTTAAACTTCTTGGCTTTTGCATTGACCCAAAACTTACTTGGAGTGCCCATATTTTTTCAGTAAGGAAAAAACTAGCCGGAGCACTATTTTTAATCAGCAAACTCAAATGGTGTGTGACTCATGACTATCTTCGCAATGCATACTATGCTTTTTTTCAATCTCATCTTTTATATGGTATTAGACTTTGGGGACATGCAACTGATGTAAAATTGATTTTGTTACTTCAGAAGAAGGTGGTTAGAGTTATCACCAGTGCAGACTATCATGCACACTGTAAACCACTGTTCGTTAGTTTAGGTATTATGACTGTATATAGCCTGTATATATTTAACATATTGTTGGACATAATAGAAAATTTGGATATGTATTCTACCAGGAGTGATATACATACTCATTCCACCAGAGCCTGCCATAAACTAAACATGCCTTACTGTAGACTTAGCAAATCTTATAACCATGTAAACCTGGCTATTAAGTGCTATAATATGTTACCTAACACAGCCAACAGTGTTGAAAATAAAGTGTTCCGTTCTGTCCTACAGAAATGGCTCATAGCTAATGCTCTGTACTCGTTGGAGGAATACTTTGAGCTTGACTTTACTACTGTTCGATTTTAATCCTGTATTATTACTGTGTCTGTATCTCTGTATCTCTCATTGATAAATTTGTTTCTTTGACGACATCTAACACAATGTATATGTGCAATGGATGAATAAAGTTTATTATTATTACACAGACTTATTTAATGTGTTTCATTCTATACGGACTGCATTGTTTAGTTGATGTACCCACCCGTGTGACCGCCACCTCTAAAACATCAATAGACTATATGGTGACGAGTCATGATTCTGAAAAAACCTCAACCGTAGTTGTAGATCTCGGTCTATCAGACCACAGTATGACTGTAACCAATTTCAGTTTGCGGATCCAGTCTAACACTGTAGAAATGCAAGCTCTTTTCACTAGAATAACTATGCCTCTTGTCTGAAACATTCCCTGACGAATGAACCCTCGGAAGATGCTTATTCATCAAATGCCTTCACTGACAATTTCAGCTTATTTTATGACAAATTGCTTTACCATATTGATTATTGTACACCCACAGTCACAGTAAAACATCGTAAAAAGAATCAAAGACTGGTGACTGATAATATAATAAGCCTCTCACGTATCATCGAAGATAAATCTTACAGATGTAAAGTAGGACATAGCCCAGAGGAGTATGCAGCATTTCTTGAACTGAAAAAAGCATATTGTTGATCGAAGATTTCATAGCATCCAATGGTTGGTTGTATAGATTAAAAAATAGGTAAAAATCTTGTTTAAAAGACTGTGAGTGGTGAAAGTAAAGGTGTTAACATTGAGACTGCAACTAAGTGGAAAGTATCTGAACTGATTAGACTTCTGGAAGGCTTCAGCCTGAAAGATATTTTCAATGCAGATGAGACACGATTATTCTTTAATGTGCTGCCAGCAAAAACACTGTGCTTCAGAGGGGAACAATGTCAAGGAGGGTCCCTTAGTAAACAAAGACTTACTGTCTTATTATACACAAATGCAGATGGAAGTGAGAAACTTCAGCCATTAGTGATTGAGAAATCAAAAAGTCCTAGGTGTTTCAAGGTTGTAAAACAGTTTCCCACTAGATACACTGCAAATACCAAAGCATGGATGACCTCAGCAATATTTGAGGATCAGCTTCATGCTCTGGATGTGAAAATGGGGTCGCAGAACAGGAAAATTCTGCTGTTTATTGATCAGTGCCCAGCCCATCCACCGAATGTACACTTAACACGTTGTGGACCAATCACGGAAATCTCCGTGTTTTCGCATGTGAGAACAAAACTTATTCTGATTATTTTAATATCAGCTACTTATTTTCCTGTTTGCTTTTGGTGTATTAACGAATGTTCTTTCAATCATTTAGAATTATTTTCTTCCATTTAAATTTTTATTTTTTAAGTATTTTTTAAATGAACGTTATTCATTTTTAGCGATTCATAACATGCATGAATATAAGTTTAGGATGTGTCACTGCATGAAAAAAACTCGATTAAATATTATTTTTCCAAAACTCTGTAATCTTTCCAGTGTTCTGAAATCATAAATTATATACATTTACCAAATAAGGAAGAGTTATGATTGGATTGTTTTTCTTCAGTCAGTGCTAATACCAAATCTATTCTTCGGTAATTCTCCAATCACCTAATGTTTTGTGGCCTAAAGAGGTCAATGAATATGCCATCTGGATCCGTCCGTATTCATGGCTGGCTTTCACACTCGCTATGATCTGGTTTCTTACAAGGCATCCTATCTACATTGTTCAACACAAACACATTAGCTGCAGAGGGCCAAGGATCTCTGAGATGTCTTTCCAGGAAAAGGACCAGATGGCCACAACGCTTATCTTTGTTATGCTCATGTGTTTCTCTTAGAATGCATATTAGTCTCCTCTGGAGTGCTCTCTTCTTTAGAGATCTCAAGTCACGTACTCAACCGGAGAATAATTTCCTTAGTTGAAATGAGCTGTGCTTTTACCCTATTGAAGTGCATACATACGTTAAAGCCCGGGCAGATTTCAATAATTTCCAGCAATAATTCCTGTATATCTCATCTTCCGAGAAGTTACTCCAGAAATAATAAGCCCTTATTAGAATTCTATAATAATGGCATCAACAAGTGGTGGTGCATCTTGTGGAATGACAGAGATGGACATACGTATATGAAGAACTTTGTGTTGACATATTATCGGACATGCCAGATGATTGTGTGGACGAGTGCGAGAGCTCAGATAGTGAAATTGGTTATGATATTAGTGGAACACAATCTAAAAGAAAGGTTTCACAGTTAGTTTACACTGATGATAGTGATTCTGAAGTAAGTGACAGCGATGGTAGCTTAGTGAAGGAAGCCTCTGTGACATGGAATAAAATAGACCCCCAAGAAGATTGGAAGATTTTCAGGGAGTGGCAGGAATCATGATTGCACCTGATAATTGTGAATGAGTTTTAGAACAGGGTGGCTACTGACAAACAATTCTCAAATTCCCTGACTTTTCCCTGACTTTTCTCTGATTTTTCCCTGACGGCTTTACCAATTTCCCTGACCGATCGCCAATAGGTCTCATCTTATCGGAATATTTTATTTCTGCTGAAATTTTTCTCAAAACTCAGAAAATGTTAAAAGCTGAAATCAATACATTTAAAGCTTTAAGAATGAAAAAAATATATTGAACCTCCGCCCTAATGAAAAATATATTTCACCTTCACAAGTTAAGCCTTCACACAAATTGTACACAGTTTTAATACATTTTTCGCAGCCATGTATCCACGGCCGTGTGTCATATTTCCGTGGCCTTGTATGTTTCCTTTGGGAAAATTACAAATTGACAATGTCTAATTCTTCAAGGAAGAGGTGGCATGTCGTGGTAGTTCTGGGAAGTTGAAGATTACTGAAAAGGCATCAAAGGGAAAGTTAATGGCCAATTTACTGGCGGACTCCGGCACAGTGCGAAAAATACAAACCAAAGCCAAGTTCTTGGACTGGATCAAGATCGGATGGCAAGAGTGACTTTTAGAAGCAAATAACAATTTTACTAACGTGGTAGTAACCCCTTGATTGTCAGAGGGAACCAAAAACGTAAAAATATTTGTATAAACAAAGAAAACGTAATCACACCACTGCGAGCAAAAACAGGAGGCAAAGAGCAACGGCAGCGTCATATTTAGGAATATCATATTTGAGGTGGTTTGTGACCTGACTAAATTGCTTCGAGAGGGAGCTAAGGGAGCATTCAATAATTACGTCGAGTGTGAAAGGTGGGGAGGGGAGGAGAACTCTTCTTATGGTCTCGCGAAGGGGGGTGTAGAAATCGAAGAAGACGTTACATAAGATTTTGTTTACATGTGTGTACAACTTGTATTACCGTTTTAATAATCATCGTATCGTACTTTTAGAACTGCAAGCACGTATTTACTACAAGCTAACGTGCTCCAACTACCTCTTGACCTGAGTCTCGGAAGTTAAAAAAAAACGCTGGGTAAAATCTTCTGAACAACATAGCCTCGGATTCCTTGTGATGAGCAGAATACACGGCGATCACGAATTTTAACACTATGTACTAGGGAAATATCGCATTAAGGATATACAAAAGGGATACATTGTACAACTGATTCACAACTAAATAACTAAGACTCACAACTGAATGTTCAACGAATTGACGGGGCATTCTATGTACTTTGGCGACGGATATTAGATTTAGTTGGTGAAATGTTTTGGTGAAATTTTGGTTTTGGTGGTAAACGTAATGGTAGAAAAATAACGAGAATTTCCTATCCCAGTTTCTCCCTGACTGTTACGAGAATTCCCTGACTATTCCCTGACTTTTCCAGATTTCCAAAATTCCCTGACAATTCCAGGTTTTCCCGGTTTTCCCTGACGATCGCCACCCTGTAGAAGTAGCAAAATTATTTTTTGGGGATGATCTTGAAATGATGTGCAATGAGACCAACTTGTATCACATGCAGAATGAAGGCAGTTACAAGTACTCGCAGAAAACTGGGAAATAGAAAAATGTAACGGTGGGAGAGATGAAAGTTTTCTTAGCAATAATTATTTTGATGGGAAAAATTAGGAAAGATTCAATTGAGGAATATTGGAGCACAGATGAATTTATCGATACTCCTATTTTTAGTAATTTGCTCAGCAGGAACAGATTTGAACAAATTTGGAATTCTTGGCATTTCAGTGATAATGAATCAAATTCTGAATCTTCTGATAGATTATATAAAATCAGACCAATTCTAGCATATTTCTTAGAAAAATTCAAAACAGTTTACATGCCTTTACGTGATCTCTTTCTCGATGAAGGAGTAATACCTTGGAGGGGAAGATTGAGGTTTAGAACATATAATCCAGGGAAATTGGTGAAGTACGGATTATTGGTGCAAATGGTGTGTGAGAGTGAAACTGGGTATATTTGCAACATAGAAATATACACAGCCGAGGGGAAAAAATTAGAGGAAACCATATTGACACTCCTAGATCCATATTTACACCAATGGCATCATGTGTTCCAGGACAATTATTATAACAGCGTACAAGTAGCAGCAAATTTTCTAGTAAAAAAAAACACGTGTTTGTGGAACCATTCGTGCCAACAGGGGACTTTCCACTGATTTTAGAAATGAAATTAAAAGTATGAAGAAAGGTGACTACATGTTCTGTAGAAGGGGGGAAGTTTTGTTGCTTGCGTGGAAGGACAAGAGGGAGGTGAGGATGATTTCCACAATTCATGATTCGAGTATGGGCGAAGGAAAACAAAACAGGTGGACAGGAGAAATACAGAAAAAACCGACATGTATTTTAGAATATAATAAGTACATGGGAGGAGTAGATAGAGCAGATATGTACTAGGCATACTTTTCAGTGCTTAGAAAAATTATGAAGTGGACAAAAAAAGTTGTGCTGTGGTTAATCAACAGTGCCTTATTTAATTCTTTTGTAGTGTACAAAACCTTGAACACATCTAGTCGCGTGACTTTCAAAAAATTTGTTTTGGAAGTAGCCAGGGGTTGGGCTAAGTGTGAGGAGGGAAGGAGTGCATCTTCCAGCGATGACGACACGGATGGCGATAGAGGAGGGCCGACTCAGCGAGCGCCTCGTCGAGATAACCCGGCAAGGCTAGCATGGGGAATGGTGAAACACACACTAGAGAGGATAGTGGGGTATGGGAAGAAGAAATATCCATCAAGGATGTGTCGAGTTTGTTCTGCAAATAAACTTAGGAAGGAATCTCGATAAATATGTGGATTCTGCAAGGTTCCTCTGCATAAAAAGTCATGTTTCACCCAATATCACACTAAAAGAAATACTAAAATATCTGGTGAGTGTAACGTTTCAAATTTTATTAAAATACGTTAAAAATTAAGCATGCTAGACCAATTTTCATACATCAATGTCATTTAGGTTAAAACCCCTTTAAATACCCGGTCCTACGCGAAGAGATTGGAATTAAATGGCCAATTCTCAACGTGTTAAGAAATGTAGAGTTAAAATTTTTTCCACCAAACTGTACCAGTGAGCTCCAACCATTGGATTTGGGAATAATTCACTCATTTAAGGTGCATTATCAAAGAATGATTGTACAAAAATTGATATCTCTGCATGATTGTGGTAGGGACATAAAGACAATCAAATTGAGTGTACTGGATGCCTTGCACTACATATCATAGGCCTGGAAACATATTAAGGACTCTATATTATATAACTGCTTTAGAAGAGCAGGATTTCATGTTGATAGTGGCGAAGAAATTCCAGTTGAATTTACTTGTGATGATGATACTATAGACAATGACTGGAATCTTCTTGAGACAAATTATACTTTCTCGGAGTTAGTCAAATTAGATTCTTGTGTTGTGACAACTGCGGTAGAGTGTGTAGATGAGATTTTGGATAACACCTGGAGGAAGATGCAGATGAGGAGGACATAGAGGATGAAGAGACTCCTTTACCTTCATACCAAGACACAGCATGTGCTGTTCAGACACTAAGGAATTGCTTGTTAGGTGGAAACTGCAGTGAGCAAATGCTTGATGCAAAAAATTGAAAATAAAGTGCATGATATCAATAGACAAAGGAAGCCAAAGCAGTTGAAAATATCAGACTTTTTTGCTAAGTAATATGTTAATCATTAGATTGTTTCAATGATTCCTAATAGCAAGCAACACTGAAATGACACTGCCATTGTAATTCTTGCTTATATTTACAATTTCTTCTTTCAGTATTCTCAACTAGATACATTGTTGTGTGTTCCACATCCACATTACCTGAAAATTGCATTTTCATTACGTTCTTTTCTTCACATTTGTTCATTTTTTTCTTGGTTTTGTGCAATATGATGTAGTCCTAATTTATTTTATGTTATGGCAATGAAAGAGGAAAAAAGTTTGATTTTTCTTAAGTTTAAATTAAATAGTTTAATTTTATTAATTTAAAATATTTAATGCTATGTTATTCACAGTAAATGAAGAGAGCTGTAGTTAAAGAAATAAATAATACTATTCCTCTGTTTCAGTTTATCAGCCTGCTTTTTATTTTTAACATTTCCCAAGCAAGTACGTATGTAAAAGTGAAAATTCTCCATTTCCCATTATTTGCATTTTCCGGCAATTTGCACTTTTTCTGGGATCCCTAGAAAAGTGCAAATAAGGGGTTTTACTGTATATTATTTTCTAACGTGCACAGACAGAAGAAGACATGGTGTAAATATGGGGTTCTACAACATTGTAGATACATGAAATTGGATGGGTCACGATAAAAATGATGTAAATTGTGGGAAAACTTAAATTCTGATAATGCAAATACATATGGGATTTTACTGTATTTGCTAACAATTACAATAAAACTTATTTCACTGCTTGCAGATATTAGATAGAATGCTTCTACCGAAATATACACTAAATGGAAGGAATAAACTGAATGATTTAATTAAAAAAAAGTAATCAAGTGAATCTCGATTATCAATAACTTGGGTGCTTCTAAAATGGAATATGTCTGTAAAGTGGAATATAAACTTTCAGCTACGGAAGGTGCTACCGCTAAAAGGACTCTTTTAGTCTCTTTTTAAACTTCTAAAATATACTTGGCTGGCTACAACAATGGCCTTAAAGTGTTTTTATGGTATCATTTAAAAATCAATCATGGTGAAAAAAAAACTTGACGAAAAATTCTTGACCTTCAATTTTGGCCTAACGACGCTGTTGTAAATAAGTTCCGTTTCAAAAGAAACTTTTTCGCCGAGATAAATTTAAATAGTGAAAACTCAGTAAATATCGGCGAAAATGCCTCTTGACAAGGCCTCTCGCCGCATCTCGTGACGAACCATGCGCTCACCGTGATGCATTTAAATATCCAGTGCCTACGAAACAAACTTCTTGAACTAGAAACCTTGATAAATGACTATGAACCTGATGTGTTGTGCATTTGTGAACACTGGCTGAGCTTAGAAGAACTTTCTACCATCTCTCTTACGGGATATATCGTTACTGATGCATATGTGCGTACTCATCACAAAAATGGTGGTGTTATAATATTTGTGAAATCTACCTCAGTGATTTTATCCAGCCAATTTTCGTGCATGCATCTAAATGAAGAGTTAACCTTCGAGTGCTGTGTTACGTGTTTATGTTTGACCAATGATGAGAAACTGTATATTGTAAGTGCTTATAGATCACCCCTTGGAAATTTTTCCGTATTCTTAGATAAACTTGGCTTGATGAACTTCACAATATCGATTGTAATATCTCCATTATTTTAACTGGTGATTTTAACTGCAATTTGTTAGTTGATGATAATTCATCACATGACTTCCTGCGATTACTTAAATCCTGTAATTTATTACCTACCGTCAATACTACACCAACCAGAATCACGTCTAATTCAAAATCTCTACTGGACAATATTGTTTCTAATCTGCACTCAAGGCATGTACTTACCAAAGTCCTTGACGCAACCATATCTGGTCACTGTCCCCTATTGTCGTCCATAAATGTTGATCCACTCACTCGCAGTAGGAATACTTATTATTCTAGAGTCTATTCTAAAGTAAACCAGGACATATTTTTATCCAACTTATAGAGTCTTATGATTGGTCTGAAATATAAAATAGTACATCATTTGATGCAGGCTTTCAACTTTTTCATGTTTACCTTCACCACAGTTTTAATGTTGCCTTCCCTCTTGTTCCCATGAAAAAAACTTTGATATCACCTAAAAAACCTTGGGTAACATCAAATTCGCTACTACTCCGTTTTCCTCAAAAATATCTCTGCAAGAGTGAAACATTCAAATGATCCTCTCCTATGCGATGAGTTCACTTTCCAAAAAAGGAAATACAGGAGACTCTTGGAACATGCCAAAACATCTTATAACAATAGTAGGGTACTCGCATCAAAAAATAAATCCAAAGTGTCTTGGGACATTATACGGGAGTCTACAGGGAAATTCCATGAACACATTCTCCCTGGAATTACACAGTCAGAGGATGACTTACACATTAAATGCTCAAACCTAGCAAATGAATTTAACGACCTTTTTACAGTCAAATCATCAACCACCTCACCTCCTACCTCTTCCAATAACTCATTCTATCATCAAACTTCCCATTTGGCCTCTTCATTCGCCCCTGTGCGGAACCTGAACTAACCATAATATCATTGTTTGCCAGCAAAAACTTCTCAGGCCCTGATGAATTCCCAGGGAAAATATTATATCTTTCTTATACCTATATAAAAGAACCTCTCTTATTTCTTGTTAATGAATCGCTCAGGCAAGGCATTTTCCCATCTTCTCTGAAACATTCAAAAATCATCCCTCTTTATAAAAATAAGAGATGTTCCAATAACTTAAATAATTATAGACCAATTGCACTTCAAAATGTCTTGTCCAAAGTCTTTGAAAAAATTTTCTGTAACCAATTAACATCATTCTTAGAAAAATTTGCCCAATTGTCATCTAATCAGCATAGGTTTCGAAAAAACCGTTCCACTTCTACTGCTTTATTTTAAGCCACTGACTTCTTATTGTCTTCTCTTGACCATAAACATAAAACAATGGGAATCTTCTATGACTTCTCCAAGGCGTTTGACTATGTTAATCACACATGCCTTTTCAACAAAATTAATAAACTGGGCATCAGAGGCATTGCTAACAAATGGCTTCACTCTTACCTCGCCAATCGAACACAAGCTGTGTCACTCACTGTAAAGGGCAACAGATATTGCTCTGAGAGTAGTACCACTTCTGTTGGTGTACCGCAGGGGTCCATTTTGGGCCCAGTTCTTTTTCTAATCTATATAAACGATTTGCCAGCATCCATTGCCAATATTCCTAATGCTGAAGTCATAATATATGCTGATGATACAAACATCTTACTTTCTGCCCCATCACAAAATGACCTTATCATGAGCTCTAGATCTGCAAACCAAAACATTCTTCGCTGGTGCGTTGATAATGAATTGAAATTAAACACTGAAAAGTCGCACATTGTTCAATTTGGGTGTAAAAGTCATCTCCTTGAAAGTATTTTAATTAAAATTGATAAAAAGTCCATTGAGAATGTTACCATAACTAAATTTCTAGGTTCATATATAAGTGGTAATATGTCCTGGGAGAAGAATATTGAAATTTTAGCCAATAAACTTAGCTCTATTTGCTACCTTTTACGCCACCTCCGAAAATCTGTTAATGTAGATATCTTACTTACTGTGTACTATGGTGCCTTTTATTCCCTGACGTCATACAACATAATTTTTTGGGGCTCATCACCTCACGCATCCAAAATATTTACATTGCAAAAAAGGGCCAATTAGAATTATATTAAGAAAACCTTATGATGCTCCCTCCAACCCCATCTTTAAAACTTTGAAGATCCTCCCATTACCATGTGTCTATTTATTATCTCTGCTAATTTTTACGCATAAAAATCTAGACATGTTTGAAATTAACTCCAATTTTCATAAGTATGAAACCAGAAATAGGCAAAGCCTTCACTATAATACAGTGAGGACAAACAGGACTAAGTTAGGTCCGAGAGAAATGGGACTCCGAACCTACAATAAACTACCGCACCATTTGAAAAATCCATGTGAGTCATTGCTGTCTTTTAAAAGGCAGTTGAAAGTATTCCTGCTCGCAAAGAATTACTATTTTGTGACTGAATATCTTACTGACCCTATAATCTAGTGCTTCTTTTTTATGTTGAAAATATATTGTATGTGAATTTAATATATACTTTGTACGTAACATTTCATCTTGATGCTTGTGAACTACTAATTTGTATTAATCTCCTCTTTTTTTTGACGTGTCTTATATCTTTCTGTAGATCTTTGGACAAAAATAAATTATTATTATTATTATTATTATTATTATTACTGAAATCAAGACTGAATGAATAATTCCAGAAAGAAAAATTGTACTTCACATGAAGGAATGAATGAAACTGGAGACA
Organism: Platycnemis pennipes; assembly: GCA_933228895.1. NCBI lineage: Eukaryota > Metazoa > Arthropoda > Insecta > Odonata > Platycnemididae > Platycnemis > Platycnemis pennipes. The sequence continues at coordinate 2,041,884 of OW121849.1, forward strand.
GTAAACCTTTTGGGCATGAGATGAGACGAAAAAAGTTTCAGGACAAGGCAAGACGAGAGGAAAAGTTCTGGAATAAGGCCTCATGGTTACATTTATTCCAAGCCCTGCTATTTAGCAAAGTATTAGATAATTCCAATCAATTATATTTCCGATGGAAATTTATCTAATACAGTAGAAGCCCGGTATAGTGAGTACGGCTTATTGCGAGAATCGCGTTATAGCGAGTGATTGTCTTTGTACCGCCAAAAGGCCTATGTTTTACATGTAAAATAAAGCGGATATAGCGAGGCCAAAAAGTTCCTTCCACAGTATACGCTCGGTATTACGACAGATATCTCTCGAGGGCGATGCACCGCCTAGCAAAAATAAACTATTGTGTTTTGTATTATCTGCTAATTAAACTAAAAATGCAAGATGTTTGCCATATCTACAACACCTAAAGCCAGTTATGTCCAAACATTAACGATTTACGGCCTTCAGTTCGCTCTGCACGCTCCCATTTTATGTTCTTCTTTTGTTGGGCCCAGTCATCAGTGGGAGTGGACAGACGACGAGCAAGATGAGAGTAGGAGAGGGAGTTAGGTCTACTGTCGTGGAAAAAAGTCATGACACTCGAGTTTACAAGTCAATGACAGTTGTACGCGTAGTCCCACATGAAAACAAGTTATATCAAAAATTAGCAAATTTAATTCTGCGTTTAACTGTGGAAAGTAAAAATTTTTATTTTAACTTGTTAAAATTTTATTGTCTGCGAAACAAAAAAAGTGCCCGTTTTTTCACCGTTTTAAACGGAATGCTCACTTTAAAAATTCATAACTTTAAAAGTATTCTTTGGATCGTAACCAAACTTTAATACAACATAGAGGAACCTGTTTTTAAGGTATGTACAAAGTTTTAAGATAATCGAAGTTGAAATAAAATTGTTGTTGTTAATTTTGTGAAACAACTTTTTCTCAGTACTGCGTGGTCATATCGATACGAATTTTGTTCTGTCACGGAGCTTATGGTAATACAAGGCTAATCGGTTCTCCATATTTAGAATTTATTTAGTTGTTTATTTTATGTGCGCTTACATTTAATTCGGTGTTTCCCACAACAAGAGAAGTGAAGCGAGCGGGAGGAAATGGACGCATGGTCATGGAAATCCGTGCGACGTTGCCACGTTCGACACCATCTATTGCCATCGGACACCATTTGTTGCATTGTAACTTAAAAAGTTGATGGAAAGGGATGTATTTTCTTTCGAAAGATAAGAATCCCATCTGTTTAAGTTACAATGCAACAAAAATGTACTGATTCTACACATGGAACGATGGTGTCGAACGCGGCAACGTCGCACGGATTTCCAAGGTCATGCGTCCGTTTCCTCTCGTTCGCTTCACACCTCTTGTTGTAGGAAACACCGAATTAAATGTAAGCGCACATAAAATAAAAAACTAAATAAATTCTAAATATGGAGAACCGATTAGCCTTGTATTACCATAAGCTCCGTGACAGAACAAGATTCGTATCGATATGACCACGCAGTACTGAGAAAAAGTTGTTTCACAAAATTAACAACAACAATTTTATTTCAACTTCGATTATCTTAAAACTTTGTACATACCTTAAAAACAGGTTCCTCTATGTTGTATTAAAGTTTGGTTACGATCCAAAGAATACTTTTAAAGTTATGAATTTTTAAAGTGAGCATTCCGTTTAAAACGGTGAAAAAACTGGCACTTTTTTTGTTTCGCAGACAATAAAATTTTAACAAGTTAAAATAAAAATTTTTACTTTCCACAGTTAAACGCAGAATTAAATTAGCTAATTTTTGATATAACTTGTTTTCATGTGGGACTGCGCATACAACTGTCATTGACTTGTAAACTCGAGTGTCATGACTTTTTTCCACGACAGTAGGCATGGGCGATATTGATAATTCAATATCAGGATACGATAATTTTAGCATATCATAAGGTGGCGATAACGATAACTCAGCGTGACGTTAAACATCGTCTTATCGTGCCCGATATGTTATCGGGGCACGATAAGATGTCGGTGCAAGATAAGATGTCGGGGCACGATAAGATGTCGGGGCACGATAAGATGTCGGGGCACGATAAGATGTCGGGGCACGATAAGATATCGGGGTGCGATAAATATCGCTATAAATAGGTATCGCGATAATTATCACGATAAACATCACGATAAATATCGTGACCATGATAAATATCGCGATAAAATATCACGATATCGCGCCCCGATAAAATATCACTATATATTATCACGATAAATATCGCAATAAAATATCGTGATATTGCGCTTGTTCAAACATAGCGTGTTCACGCCCAATGAATTATCGTGATATTGCTCCAGTTAATCGAGTCGGAAAAAGACAGCCGTAAGTTGGCCTTCGCTTAAGCTTGAAAAATATCTACGACCCCCGAAACATGCCGTATTTCAGTGAACCTTCAGGCCAATTTTCCCAACTGATGGACGTACTGGTTAACATTCGAAAACTCGACAAAGCTGATATTATCGTCATGACATTTTCGCAAAATTATCCAAAAACTTCCACAGTATACCTAATATTTTAATTTCGACTAGTTACGCTGTCTTTACAGCTTTCTTCGGCGATCGAAAAATAGAAGAACTGGAAGAAAGACATCGAAACTAGGGGAATCAATATTTTATATAATGGAAAATGTCCTGTTTCTTTCATGAAATATGTTGATATTCTACCAGATTGTGCCTGAAATGACTTTTTTGCTGTTTACCTTCGTCAAATACCACGGAAACAAAAGAAAAACTGTAAATACGAACGACTATGAGAATTAGGTGGGTTTTTTCAACACCTTCGGATATAACGAGCGCTCGATTTAGCGAGTGATTTCCGAGGGATTATGAGAACTCGTTATACCGGGATTCCACTGTATAAAACAGCCACAGAAGCAAAATAAACTTGCTTGCCTAGGGCATGCAAACAGTGATTCCGGAGACTCACCATAATACAACATTTTCATGGTTGCAATTGGGACCCCTGCCGCAGGAAAACCTTTTTGTGTGGGTTAGCAATGTTGTAGACTTTGCTGTCTGCAATAGCAAACAGAAGCAGTACCTAGTGGATGGGGAGGGACTTGTCGAGGGATTGATGCACGGGTTATCCAACAGTTGGTCAAATGAATGTTTAATAATTGACACTCCACTGTACTGCCATTAATTACTATTCACACTTTTTTACTATTCACAATTTTTCCTGATATTGGAGTCCCAAGAAAAGGGGTTCATCTAAGGCGTGAGCAATTGGGGCATGTGCAGCCAACACACGTTTTCTCATTTGCACTCTGACGTCACCAGACCGTCCCCTGGGCGGTTTGCAGGTGGCATTCCTTGAATTCTTTAGAACCAGGCTTTTCCACACATCAGGAGGCTAGCCCGACATGCAGAGATAGACAATTACCATTATTACCAGTTCAAAGGAAATTTAAACTGCATCAAACGGCATATACTGAAGTCAGTAATATGCCTCAGTTATTTTCAATCCTTGATTAAAATTAAGACTCAGATATTGACTACATCAAAGTCCACATACCCAAAATGAGTAATTAGCTCCCGGTATGAATTCTGAGGTGATGACGACCCTTGTTGTCGAGTGATGAATGACCTTCTTCAGTGGAGGAATCGGAGGAGTCATGCTCACCACATAGTCGACAATCTCACCATTGGGGTGTACGGGTGGTTTCCATGTGACCTCCACCTCCTTCGAGCTCTTCTGGACGGCCGTTACATCCCTCGGTGGAGAGGGCACTGCAACAAAACATTTCCATCAAAGTCATACAAGTTCACTGTATGGCTGAGGCAACAAAAAAATTACATCATCACCTTCACACTTTAAAATTTGGATGCTTCCCCGAATCCTTCCTCACTGGAAATAGCAACTCAATGGAAAGGATGATGCCTTGACAGTTGTGATGGGCAATTTAATTCCTTTTAGGGAATAGTTCACTGAACTATAGTTCATCTGTCGGAACTATTCAGACAAACTGTCATGTTTGTAATTTATTGTCACTTTTATTATTACAAGCTATTACAAGTAGAAGACGCCCGCCGCCTATCAGATGCGGCCGCCCTACACATTATTTTGCTCCTCAGTTCGTAGTGTCAGTGTGGACTGGGGCTGGAGAGGTTAGTGAAGGGAGGGAGGGGGGTGCGATTCAATAAGAAGGCAATTGGAGGCTTACAAAGAGTGAGACTACTGGGACTACAGTGTCATATTACATTGATTGGACGGCTTCATTCTTCTCCAGCAATTGTATCTTGTATTTTTCAATCCAAACTGCAAATGTTTAGACACCTTGTGGCACGGAATATTTTCTCTCATCATGTTCAAATTTTGCTTAGCAGCTGCTTTTGAAAAAAAGGTAAAAAATAAAAAGTGGTGCAAATCAAAACATTGAAGTTCATTTTTCAGGGACACCCTAATGTTGTTGGTGCATAATTCCATATGTCGGCCATCTAACAAAATTGCAAACCTACCTACTGGCTCCCTAAGGAGAAATACAGAGTGTACTTTTATACCCCCACGAATCTTTCAAAATTAATCAGCAGACCCTAAGATAAAGTGGACATACAAGGTAGATGCGGGGTTTACGCACTAGAATGTGATTCCTGCAAAGCGATATATATGTGGGCCAAACAGGCAGAAACTTCCACACGAGAATCAACGAGCATTGGAAGTGCCTTGTGAAAGGACAGGACACCTCCATCGTCGCCAAGCATCTTATGGACACAGGTCATCAGTGCAGTTTTGTTCCAAACATTTTACATGCAGAAAAGAAAGGGAAGAAACTTGATGCCTTGGAACAATTAGAAATAATTCAACATAAAATTAATAATATCCCACTCCTAAATGATAACACCTTTCCTTCCCATTCCCCGTTACTGTCCATAGCACTTCGTTAAACCACTGCCACCCCTATTACCCCCTATCCATCCACCATTCCCCCCCCCCTCCCTTTGGTAACCCCTCACATGCCCCTTCCTCCTCGCCTGTTTCACACACGCACAGGGATTTCCTACCCCCCCCCCCCAATTAGAGAGCCGACATTCTGGAACCCTCCCCTCCTTCGCTTCACCTCCCCCCCCTCTAAACTCCGGAGAGCTCCTCAAGCCGGGCCACGGAACATTGCCCGCTGGTCTCCAATCGTGGAACCCTAGCTGCAGGAGCAATAAAATCAACAAGGGATCCTAAGACGACAGTGGCGTCCCACGGAATTTTCTCCTTCTGTTCTCTCCCCCATCTTCCCCCAACGTCATCAACCGACACCGGGGTTTTCCAAATTTTGAATAAACTGACCTGCCCCTCTCACCCATGCTCCAAACTGATCCCTCCTTTTCTCTCCCCCCCACACCGACCTGCTCCTACACATACACTTGCTTGTAAATAGAAAGCTTAACTTGACAAGATGTAGCAGCATTGAAACTAGTTGAAATAACTTTTTACTTGTGGAAAATTGCCATATCTTTCTATTAATATGGAACTTTTCCACCACTTCACACCTGAATCTGGCTTGCTTATTCTTTCCAAGGGATTTGTAACGTTCAAACAGGTTTATTTTTACCTTAAAATGTGGTTGTTTAACATTACATACTTTTCCTTGTCCTTATAGAATATAAAATCTCTTTGACTGCTACAAGAAGTTAACTTCATTCATTCGTCACAAGTCTTCTATTCATTTAGTATATGCCCGCAGTAATATAAATTATATATTTGGAACGTTATTTTCTCAAGTTCTTCACCTATATTTTTTGTTCTTTCATTCTAATACAATAAAAATGACTGCCAGATCTGCTGCAGTAGTTTTTTCTTATTTCAGTACTCATTAAATCAATTTAGATGTTCCACATTTCAAGGAACAATTCATCCCAAGTTTCCATGGCGTTGTTTTGATGAATTCCGGGTTCTCTGATGCGCTCATTGCTCAGTAGAAAACAGTTTCGCCAACTGTCCTGCTGGCTTCCTCAGGTCGTCAGTAGTTCATTCTTGACCTAAGAACACCAGCAGGGCACCTGGCAAAACTGTTGTCTTCTAAGGAACGAATGTGGATGCAAACCCAGAATTCATCGAGGAACTATTCCCGGAACTATGCACGAAATGACCTCACTGCTCGCCAACCACTTCTCCTGGAACAAAGTAGTTCTGATGGATCTGTTTGAACTATGTAGTTCCGAGGCGAACACTACACAACAAACTACGATGAATGGAACTGTGCTCTGAGGGAGCATAGTAACACCGACTGCGAAATTTCCTGGAACTAAGTTTCGAACTATGTAGTTCCGGCGAACTGTTGGAACAATTTGAACTAAGAGAACTGAGATGCCCAGAACTATTCATTTAACCAAGGCCGGTCAGTGAACTGCAAGTGGTACCATCATTCAGCAAATTGTGTGAACTCATCGCCTGAACTGTCAACAAGCTAATGTAAAGAAGCATTTTAAAGCTCATTGGGTAGGTGGCAACAATTTGATTTTTAGTTCAAACTGAATGATTCACTGTCTTAGGCAGTGAATAGTTCCTTTTGAATCATTCATTTGTGAACTACCCATCTCTACATGGCAGCTGAAACTGGATGCACTGAATAAAGTTCTTGTACATTTTGCAAAGTTTTACTTTTTAATGCAAGTTGTACATTGTTGATGCTGCAGGAGAGGGAGAACTTGGTTCATAATGGGAGCTTCACACATGCCTCTTTGAGATCAAAATGAATTTATTTCCAAGGAGATACAAAAGAGGGAAATCCGATATCAGGATTTCAAAAGTTGAAGCAAGAGAGGAGTGTCATAGTGATGATGATCCATTGGACGTGCTGAATTACCATTTCCACCAAACATGGCCCAAAACAGAGACATTTCTCTGTACAAGATTTGAAGTTTGAAGCTTTGTGAATGGTTCTGAGTTATTCAAAAAAGTACCTACATGATCTAAAGTTTAGATGCAGGTATATATGTCATTTTGTGTTCTTGCTTTCTGGTATTTATGTCATCATATTTGATTGCAGACTAGAGAGTGAGAAATATATTTCCACAGCAGCATGTGTCCACACACTCAACATGATTGGCCCTTATCTCACTCCAATAATCTTTCCTGAACTCATGTGATTTCCATTCCAGTCCTGGAAATGCTTTGATTTCAGCAATTTCTGAGGCAAGTCAAGTTTGGCACCACGGATTTCCCTCATTCCACTCACAGAGGAATGCGGAGCACGACGTGGTGGAGTATCCGAACATCCTTTACCAACTCATCCCACTTGCCTCTTAAGGATCATCACTTATGGACGCCTAACTACAATAAATACAAATTGTGGTGAACAAGTCAGGTGAAGAGGGTTGCAGTATATTTTTGATAGAAAACTACAATTTTTCTCATATTGAATGTAACTTATAAATAATTACATGCAATGCAAAATCAGGTTAAATTGATGCAAGCTCATTCTTTCCAATTTATATAATTAAAGGTGAGATATAGGCATTTAAGGAAAATATTGGTGGTGTAAAGGCTCTTACTCATTGAAAAACCTTTGGGAACACACAAAAGAACAAACACATGGGAACATGGAAATAAAGTCAATATAGAAATGAAGACAAATGTGGATAAGAAGTAATTGGATTTTGAAAGGAAATTGTTTGTCTGAGACAGAATTCTATCTCCATGATGGCACACACACATGGAAAGCATTTCGGCTCAAAACTTCCACCTTCCAGCCTCAACCGCAAAGCTTGTTCACCAACTTAGATGTGAGGCTATGATCCCTGGATGAAAACTATGCTGCAAGACGTGTGTCCACCCAGTGGCCTCCTCCCTCTTCACCTTGCAATTGGGACTTTGGAAAGAAACCATCTGATATCACAACAGGCTACTGGCCAAACTTATCCCTTTGAGTGCCACCGATTTTTAGATGGGTAGAAATGCCAAGGGTATTTGGCTAATTTTGTAGGCCTTTATTAAAAAAATCATTATTTTTTTATTTATTGCTACTTTTACATGATTTCTTCTGCATTTGAAAGTAAATACTTTCTTCCAAATTAATATGGAAAGCAATTTGCAGATTTTCTCAATGACACGCAATTGTTAGTTTAATTTGGAATTTACAGGATTGAATAATTTTATTTCTCAAATTTGACCAATAAATCGAGAAATAATATTAACTTTAAAGAAATCAACCATTGATAAATATAAAACATTATTATTTTTCTAGGAAATGATCATATAATATCCAAGGAATTTGCACGAATTTTCAATATATATTCGATTGAGTAATACAATGCAAATTGCATAAAATTCAGGGAAAATTATCAAAATGATTGGAGGTATATAATGTGAATATTTTCGCAGAAAAGAGTACATTTGGATGTGAAAATGTTATGAAACATAGTATGTGAATAATAATAACAAGAATTTATGTCTGTTATTGCTTACAAAATGTTAACAAGTACATAACAAATTATTGAAAATATGTAGTGACGGACGGATCCAGGTTTTTTGTCGGATCCGGAACCGGATCCTTGCCTGGGTTTCGGATCTTTATCTCGGTTTCGGATCCTTAGTTTCAGATACTCGATTCTGAATGTCATTCATTTTCAATACAAGTAAATTTATTGTAGAAACAATCAACTTTCAAATCTATGTGGATAATATTTTCCTGGAACAAGATTTACGGATGCAAAAACTATACCTTATTACTTCTAATATAAAGATTAACTTCCTTCTCACATACTCATCAAACAATATATTTTTGAAACCAGTACAACTAATCTTTAGAGTGCAGTTAAAAGAAACATAAGTTCATTTTTATTAATAAAGGAATTATTTTCCAATTATTAATCAAATCCTTGAATGCTTTCAAATTCTTTTTTAGAAACACAAATTATTTTAATGTGGCCAAGAGATCCCATTTATGAAATATCTGGGAATTCCATTTTTAAGACGAAAAAATCATTATAGAATATTTCAAGCTGTTAAACTAGTAATTTTGCACTGTCTCATTAATAATCTTTAAAATGAATTTATAGAATTTTATACTCCTAAGGAGAGGTTGTGTAACTCGGATCATGAAATGAGATTAGCCTTTTTTCATGCTACTAGAAGCAAAATTTAAAAAAGTCTCGGATTTTTTCTCCATTGGCTCGGGTTTTCAAGAAAAAAGTAGAATGACATGTGGGGAGCATGTATTCTCCAAAATCAGGCAAGCCCACAATAACAGAGTGGGGTAGTGACTGCAGGGTAATGAAGTTCGATTCTTATCACTGTTTAAAATTTTTCTTTCAAAATCAAAAACTTTATCATCCTTCATTTCCAACCTTTGTGTGGATACTGACATTTTTGTACTCCTATCGTTTAAACTACATTTACAAATGCGTCACTGAAAAATACATGGTAAAGTTAACGTAATGATTCCATGATTTAATTCTGCATTACAAATTTTTTCCAATCATTTCACTAATGCCAAATTTTATTATTATTTTGACTTATAAATTGACATGAAATTTCTGATAATCTACTTTTTTTCCCACACAGCACACAGAAAATTTATGCCGTATAAAATATGCATAAATGGATTGGTATAAATAGTAAACAATATTCCGTCAATTATTAGCATTAATTTGAATAATATGCGCGCACTGCAAATCGATGTCTTGCAAACAAGATCGACTTGGACCATCTCGAAAATCAAAATGGCAGTCCTGTTGATAAGCCGGTAACGTGAGAAAAAACTAGCTCCTCCAATATTTACGTGTTCTGGCAATTTGTGATCGTAGAAACTTAATTTTAATTCTAATGGACAGTTAAGTTACGGTGAGTACCTAAATGATTGTTATGACCAGTGATTGCGTTGATTATTTACGAATTCGTCATTGTTTACATCAGCCTTCCATGTTGATTTTTTTAATTGCTGCCAATTGACTCTATTTATCATGTTTCAGGCACATACAGTCTTTAACAAATTGGGACATTAGGAATGATCCAGCGATAATTCAGATCATCATTCAACTATTTGATAAACGTGAAAAGTTTTGCGTGTGTTATGACAGTGCAGTGACTTTCGGTGATATTTGAACGAACCAACTGTTGGAAAAATATAGTTTCAATTTTTAGAAGAGCGTTGTTTTTTTAAAAGACAGCAGGTTTTTGTGCAGCCAGATAAAACATTTGGTAGATGTGAGCTTAAGTGTATCGAACTTCAAACACTTGTCCCGCCAAAACGGTGTTCACATGCAATGTAGTTTGATATTGGTGATTGTCGCACTGGCTGTTCTTGAGGTCATGCCTTATGTATTGGAATATTATGTGTTACAATGTCTAGTGAATGCAATGATTGAAAATGGAAATAGTGTCAATAAATGTAATTAATTTTATTAAGAAACAGACGTTTTCGTTTGTAATCGTCTTAACTCGTATAAATGTGTTATTGAAATTGTGAATTCTCTATGTGATATCAAGAAACGGCAGACGTGCACAAATTTTGCACGGTATAAGTCTGTGTATAGTTAACGTGTGCCAAATCATGCCGTATCAAATTACGTGATCTGCCTTATCCAATCCGAGATCGTGCCAGTTCAACTTTTTCAGTGCCTATTCTGCAAAGAAGTATGTCCTTAGTTTTCTGTAAATTGTTTGACATGGATCCATGGTCTAACTAGATATATAATGGACCTAATAAAATGTGCAATAGATTAAATAATATGCGATTACAGTACTATGCACGCGATATATAATATTAAATTATATGCACAAAATATTGAAGTATTATGAAACGTACTATTTCAGTCACCGTCTAGATTCAGCATATTATGCACATAAAAGTGGTCGCTATGCGGACATTAGCCCATCTATATAGACAGTTCATGTAAATTTTATGCACACCTTATACCACTGCCATGGTATATTTAGTGCATAATATTTGAACATAATGTGTGTATTATTCCCATAGTGCTGTGTGGGTTAGCTGCCTACTTGCATCACCCTGTGCACTTGCATCAGGCAGTGTTAAGAATCGAACTCGAGACCGGCAGTACACTAGCCCTCATGTTTCACAACTACGCTATCATAGGTTCACGGGTATATGGCCAATGTAGGCAACCCTCGTGACATTCGGCTTTATTTTTCTTCTCGCGCATCCGGGCCTTTGAAGAAAAAAGTCACGACGAATATTTTTTTATTTTGTTTTTGTGGCACGGACAACTCTTCTTCTCATTTCGTGACCGAGTTACACAACCTCTCCTTGTCAGTTTCTACGATACGTACATTCCATTCGCGGGGCGCATCGATCACGAGGCCGCGAAATTTTAAAATCTCCGTTCTGGATCTGAATTTTTACTGCCTTCGGATATGATTTCAGTAGCGAATGAAATGAAAGACCCGTGGATCCGACCCCGACCATCCTTAATTTATTAATGGTTCATTTTTAAATCTAATTTAAACAACAAAAGTTGATAAAGTGAGTGTTCAGATTTAATGGTTTGAAATTGAAGAGGATAACATTTTCGATGCAACGACTGAAAGAAAAAATTAAACTGCGATTGGGATCGAACTTCGCACAGTACACTAGCTCTCGTTGTACGCCTGATACCGGCGATTGTAGGCTACCCCCATGACATCCTACGTATTTTTGTTCCCTCGATACCAGGGTAATGGGGAAAAAGTCATATTTATTTATTTTGCCTCTAGTTGCACGGGAACATTTTCAAATAATTTCATGACCTGAGTTACACATCCTCTTCGTGTCAATATCTACCGCAACTACATTCCATTCACGGGACTCTTCGATCGCTAAGCCGCGAAAATTTAAAATCTACGATCCGGATCCGATTTTACTCCGTGTCTTTGGATCCGAATCCGGAACCAAAAAAATGAGAGATCCGCGGATCTTTGGATCCGACGGATCCGATCCGGCCATCACTAAAAATATGTACTCATACTTAAAAAACGATTACAACATTACAAACCCTATTCCAAATCAAATAAATAATTTTCATATTATTCACAAATATGATGAGACACATAAATTACATGTAGACCTTATTCATTAGATGGCCGACTCTATAGAAAAGTGCATGGTTTGCTCCGAAGTATTTGACGATAACAGTGTAATTATCACTTGCGAATTCCATTGCTTATTGAAATTTCATATGCAATGTACTTCATTAACTAAAACTAGCCTGAATGCGCTAAATGGTTCACGTGAATTAGTGTATCGATGTAAAGATTGCTAATTGAAGCCTTACCGACAAATTCGTTCAGCGGAAGAAATACTTGGTGTTGTCATAGAAAACCAGTGTGAAGTTGGAAAAACTGTGGAATCCCTTAAAAATAGCCTGCTTGAATGCATCGGGAACATGAAGAGTCAGTTCTCACAAATTGAACTCCTTCGCAACGAGCTGAGTTCCATGACTAAATCGCTACCGGGCGCTAAAGCTGAAGAAAACGATCCTGTTATGAAACATAGTGGAAAGTATTCATCTACAGAAGTGACTCAAGCTATGACTACCATCTCCCAATCCTCCTCGGAGATGATAAGACGCAATTATCCGGCAAAAAGTGCTATTACAAGTCATAGTGATTCCTTGACTATCTCCGAGCGACAACTTATGACAGAAAACCCTAGACCTTCTTTGGAAAGGGTAAGACGTGATTATCTGGGGAAAAAACTGCCAGCTGCCCTCTTAGTGATTCCTCAACTACTATTTCTGAGGATGTTTCAGTTATTAGTGGATTAGCGTCAGGTGGAGATACAAACGTGCATGCCGTAAACGTGGTGAACCGTGATCATTCTGCAGAGGATATTGCTAACAACTGGGTTAAGGTAGAGGGAAAATAGGGGAAGAAGAGGGGAGAAGAGGGGAAATAATATAATGAAGAACAAGCAGGATAAAAATAGCACCGTTACGTACAATGTCCAAAAAGAGAAGCTGAATAGTCATCATCGTAATACTATTGTGGGTAAGAATATGTCCGAAACGGGTTTAGTGGGAGTGAAGAAAGCTTGGATTCATCTTGGCAAGCTTGAAGGCAAAACTACAGAGGAAAACGTTGAAAGTTTTCTGAATAGAAACTTCCCTGGCGTGCAAATCTCAATGAATATACTAGAATCCAAAGGTTTAAATGCCAGTTTTAGGATAGGAGTGCCTTTCCATCTACGCGATGAAGTGTTACACAGTGAGAAGTGGCCTTGTGATGTGATTGTCCGGCGTTTTTTATTCCCGCACCAGAAAGGGGCAATATTAACATAACTAATGAATTTGATGATCCATATTCATGTGTTACGGGTTCATTGGACTCAAAGATTACGAATATTTACTATCACAACGTACAATCGTTGAGAAATAAATTGCATGATCTAGAAATACTACTTAACAAAGAAAATGGCCAAATTAATTTCTTATGTATTACTGAACACTGGTTAAACGGCAAGGAAGTCGACTTCGTTCGCATTCCTGGTTTTTCTATTGGTAGCATTTCTTGCAGGACAAGTTGTAAAAATGGAGGGACATGTATTTTTGTAAAAAGTGGTATTGAGCATACGCCAATCTTCCTAAAAAACGTATCTAGCACATTGAATTCTCAATTGTAAAAATTCCTCCTCTTAACATAGTACTTGTTTGTATATATCGATCCCCAGTTGGTGACATAAATATTTTCATAAACACACTTACTGAACTATTGGATAATTTGTTAAAAGTTTGTGATGCTAATTTCATTTTATGTGGTGATTTTAACATTGATTTCTCCAGGGATGACTGTGATATCGTCATGAGACTTGTTCATGTTATGAACTGTTTTAATCTTCATATGTGTGTCAAAAACCCAACGAGAATTGTGAAATATAAGCAATCCACCCTGGACCAAATCATGACAAATATTTCTGAAAAAAATGTCAAAATCGACATGTTTGAACCAGGTTTCTCCGACCATGAAGCTATTTTACTGGAAGTGAATTGTGATTCTAAACTTCTTAAAAATCCTATTGTATGGTCTCACAAATGTTGCTACCATGACAATCTCATTCATCTCTTTGGACTTACCATGGAAAATGAAAAATGGAGTGAAGTGTTCGCAGCTGACTCCTTTGATGTTAAAGAGGATATTTTCCTATCCAGATTTCAGTACATATTTGACACAACTTTCCAATTTAAAAAGTGTAGGGTTTGCACCTCTGACTCAGGACTAACGAGTTGGATAACTCCTGATATTGTCCACTTGAGCAAAGTAAAACGACAGTTGTATAATAAATATAAACAGTGTAGCAATGATCAAAATAGAACTGCTTACAAACATTTTGTCAAACAATATAAGAAAATAATACATAATGCGAAATCTTCCTACAACAATAAATGGATAGAAAACTCAGGAAATGTTTCAAAGGCAGCTTGGTCGATTATTGTCAAGGAAAGCAACAAAAATACTGCCTCTTTATTTGAGGACTGGAGTATTCTACATGCTGGCACTTTAGAGACAAATCCATTAACTGTGGCAAATGTTTTTAATGATTACTTTATTGAAACTCCTGAGAAAATACTCAATACATTTAACAGCACTTACACTACCAAAGATCCCCATTACAAGCCACCAGCGTCTAAATCTATGAATGCACCTTTTATTTACCCTGTTACCCCAAGAGAAATTTTACAAATTGGTCTATCCCTCCAAAATAAAATGTCATCGGGTTTTGATGGCATTCCAGATAAGATCATAAAATACTCTATTCCTTTCATCGTCAACCCACTCACTTATTTGTGTAATGTGTCAATAACAGAAGGTATCTTCCCTAAGCAGCTAAAGATTTGTAAAGTCTACCCCCTCTTTAAAAGAGGAGATAAAAAGGATTGTAATAACTATAGGCCCATTAGCTTACTTTCTGGTTTCTCCAAGATATTTGAAAAAGTCATGTACAAATGCAAGTTTATCTAAACACCAATTTGGTTTCCGACAAAATAGGTCAACAACTGATGCCTTGTTTGAATTTCTTAATGATGCTACTGATGCTCTCGATAAAAATAATCTAACTGTGGGGTTGTTTATCGATCTCACTAAAGCATTCGATACTGTTAGCCATGATATTATGTTGAAGTGCCTTTCAAATTATGGTATTACAGGTCTAGCATATTCTTGGTTAAAATCTTATTTAACAAACAGGTACCAAATTGTCCAAATACCTCATTTTGACTCAAATACAAAATATATAAATAATTTCTCCTCAACCATGAAAAAAGTTAAATACGGAGTACCCCAAGGCTCAATCCTAGGGCCATTACTGTTCACCTTATACATAAATGACCTTCCTGAATACCTGCAGGACGTAAAAACAATTTTATTTGCTGATGACACAAGTATACTGGTTCAAGCCCCAAATTTTCAAGAACTACAGAAAAAGATAAACTTTACTGTACAACATATTCAATTATGGCTGAGAAACAGTATGCTGGCTATCAACTTGCAGAAAACTGTGAGTGTGAACTTCAATTGTAAAGTGCCACCAAAAGTGGAATTATTCCGTACTGAAATCACTTACGCAAATAATATCTCTTTCCTTGGAATCACATTGGACAAATCTTTGAAGTGGTCTAGACATATCGAAATCTTAACCACCAAATTGTCACGCATTATGTATCAACTGAGCTATTTACGATCAAGTGTTTCTTTGAGGGTTTTAAAATATGTGTACTTTGCTAACTTTCAATCCTTAACATCTTACGGTATTATTTTCTGGGGTGACAGTTGCAATAGCACTGAAATATTTATTATGCAAAAGAAAACTTTAAGAATTATGCTAAACTTAAAATATAGACAATCTTGTCGACCTTACTTTAAGGCACACAAAATCTTAACCGTAACATCCCTTTATATTCTGAATTTAATGCTATTTATAAAGAAACGTATAAATTCTCTCCCAAATAATGCGGACTACCATTCGCACATGACAAGAACCAAGGACTACTTGCATGTTCTTCCTAGAAAGACAAAAAGGAGTGGTGAAGGTCCTTTCCACAAGGGTGTAAAGCTCTACAACCTTTTACCAGAACAATTGAGAAATTTGTCCTCAATAGAACTTTTCAAAGCGAATCTCAAAAGATATCTTGTTAATAAAACCTTGTATAGTATTAACGAATTTATAAATTATTGTAAAGGAAGTGGTTACATTATGTAAAATTCTTCAATGAGAATTGTTTGTACATGAAATATTGTGTTATAACTATCTCGATTCTGATAATGTGAACTTTTGTCTGAATAATGTGAACACCTTTCATGTAAATGTTCCCTGATATGCCACTATGTATCACTCATATTCATTGTATTGACGAAGCCTATACCATTTACTTGCCTGTATTGGTTCTCTTGGTTAATAAACTACTACTACTACTACTATTGTTCACGCAGTTCTAGATCTATGGACAGGGCCTCGGTCTTTCCTACTGCATACAGCACAAACTTTTTCCCTCCGCCCTGAAAGTTTGCTCATCCCATATATTCCTGGCGATACTGTCCTGAGAGCTGACTGACTGCAATTGTTCCATCTAAGTAACCATTCACTTACAATGCTATCCATTATTTCTGACAAAAACTGTTCTCTTGTTTTTTTCTGGATTGTTTGATTTGTAAGTAATATAAGCATTTAGCACCATTCTAGAAATTAAATTGAAGACCATTTTCTTCCATTATTTCAAAAAATCTTCTCTCATCTAAATACACGTACAACATAATATCCGATGAATAAATGCCTCCCATGTATCATTGTACTGCTCAATGATTTGTGGACTTTTCTTTGGAAATTCTTGACCCTTGCGAATGACTGAATTGCTTTTGGCTATCGAGTTGGTGGAAAGTAATAAAACTGGCTTTTTTGTGATTTCTTTTCTCGATACCCAAGAATAAGAAGCTCTTTACTTCTAAAATACTTTTTCTTGTCCACACTAAAGCTTTATTTGAGAGGTTGAGGTACCATGGTCCAGAATGCGTTGGTAAAAAGAGGTTGAAGTACATGATCGGAGAAGATTTTGGTGGTGGTAGTTGTTTGAGACCGGGAGTTTCCAGGAATTGGAGCAGGGAGTGAATCACAATTGTCCTGAACCTCAATGAATTCCACAGAATGGTACCGGCTTCCACTTTCACGTTCATTAGAACTGACCCTATCATTACTATAGTCAATAATTTCCAGTCTCTTCTTAGGAAGGATTATCACGCTTTCTTCTGAGTCTGATAACACTTGCCCTTCACTAGTGTCTCGACAATAATGGGCGCTGTCTTCACTTTCCTCCGAGTCGTCGTCATTACTTAATGAATTTATGTATTCAGCTAATCTGTATTCGTCAAGACCAGGTGAAAATTCATTTCTAGAAGTTGACGCGATTTATTAGGCAAGAGGGTTATTTCACTTTCAAAAAGCCACTAGTGAAGTTTTATTGTGTACACAACAACAAGAGATGACAAACACTGTATTTTTTATGCTCAGCATCATCTTGCAATTACTACTGCTGTATCTAGGTGTGTTGTTGCGAGGTGCAGAGTCTGGCGTCTGCCCAAGGAGCGGAGTGCCTTGGCACTTGGTGGTTCAACGCTCGCCCTACTAGGGACGATCGCTGGGAATAGGCTGTTGCCCCATGCACCCAGAGGGTGATAAGTACTGTCCGCCATCCCCCCCAGGAAGATCTTGCCGTGAAAGCCCCAGACGCAGCATTTTTTTTCCTCTCAACTGTGTGAATGTTGTGCTTTTAATTCAACACTGTAATTATATCGCAACAAGAAATCTGTGAAGAAGTCACGGACAGTGGAAGCTGTGATTAATCAGTTGGCCATTTTGATGTGAATCCTCTTTCTTGTTTCCCATATCCGAATGTTTGTGAATCCATTAAATGTTTAAACGCCCAGATGGCGACAGACCTATTTTTTTTGTCTCATTAGTATTAAGTTAGGATTAGCGTCACCCCTCATTTTCTTTGCCAAGTCATCATTTTGCTGATGTGTATTGTGGTTGCCACTAATAAATTGTTTATTGAAAAATAGAAAAGGAACTATCGGGGAACTTGCTTTGCCTTGGGTCACCCACTTTACTCCAAATCAGCCATCTTGCACGTGAGAATCCCCCCCCCCCCCCCCCTCCCCCGACCACGAGAGGTTTAAAGGCGTCTGCTAGCTGATGCAAACACCCCCTCCCCTTTTTCTTTCAGTTTCCACCCCCCCCCCTCATATTTTTCCATGGTCCTTTACCCTGACTGCTTCGAGGCCGGTCAGGTCACGAGGGGCAACAAATTGGCTTCGAACACGAGGCTCGATAGCGACAATATGTATACTTCTGTCCATAAGGCCTAACAATGCAAGAAAATCGAAAGAGTTGAAGGTAAGGTGAGGAAGGAAATGGGAGAAATAAACAACACATTAGATTGTTAAACTCAAGATGTAAATCAATGCAAAAAGTATATGATACTTTAAATTAAATGCTGTAGCCTATCTTCATAAAAAATGAAATATAATGAGGTGCTCAGGGAATGACATTTTCCTTGGAGAGCCATTCACCACCATTTCATTGCCATTCCATCATACATCCATTTGATACGTAATGTCTTTATAGTCATGCTGAGCACTGAAAGCATTCATACAGTGAAGAAATTCTAATTACTAACTGAACCAGGCAAAAAGCACATGTATTGGACCAAACTGTACTCCAAGGAGAAAGGACGTTTGTGAGGGAACTCACCATCTTCAGAGGTGGTGGCATTCACATAGCTTGCTGGAGGGAAGGCATCGTCGCGACCCATTATGCGCACATATACAGTCAGGTTGTACGCTGTATATGGCTGCAGATTCATGAATTTGAATTCCGGTTCTGTTATCCATGTTGAATGATTTGTCCAATGGTCGGAGTTGAGCTCCGAGTACGAAGGCAAGTATTCAAACTTGGTGTCCTGTGGCGTGGGGATCCACCAGTAGAGGAGCAGGGTGGTAGGGGTGATGCTGCGCTCATCCACTCCCATCCGAAGCACCTTCAACGAGAGTCAAACGCTGAACACTACTGCCTCTCCACAGCCTACACTTTCAATAGACACAAACTGTTCCACTACGATGTAACATCATCATGTGAAGGGAAGGTCATATAATCCCCAAATATTCACATGATGATGTTGATTTGTAAGGAAACTGGTTGTGCCTACCAAAAGTGTCAGTGGAGCTGCAGTGCATTTGATCAAGTTTATCATGAAGGAGTTACGAAAAGCATAGTTTCGACAGTCTCTCAATGAAAAAGTTCTACCCTACAAAGAGAACATCCCGACAGAATGATGAAGGGCAGAGAGGGGTGAGAAAGGGGAGGAACAAGAGTTGTGTAAACAGCCTTTTTCATCTGCCCCTCATTCATGTCAACGACACTAACTATACAATGTCCATTCATCTGTATCGTAGATCATATTTTGTAATGAATCTCACAACAAAGCAAGC
This sequence comes from Platycnemis pennipes, assembly GCA_933228895.1. Lineage (NCBI taxonomy): Eukaryota > Metazoa > Arthropoda > Insecta > Odonata > Platycnemididae > Platycnemis > Platycnemis pennipes. The sequence continues at coordinate 2,061,349 of OW121849.1, forward strand.
AAAGGTCACTGCTGGATTATAAAATAAACTTTACCTTCACAATTTATGGGTCCATAGTTACACATAACACATTAGGATGTGAACTCCATGGGAAATTAAAATGATGAACAATACCTATAGAAGGAAACATCAATGCAATAGCTTAAATGCCCACAGTTTTTGAACAATTCAGGATTGATTGTATGAGATCACACAAACCTCAATTTGGCATCATTTGCCTAAATACCCACTTCTCCTATAAAATATGTTCGACACCAGGGGCCCAATTCTTGAAATCATGTGGTAATTATCATATACAAAAATTTTCGAATGACAAATGTTGAAAACGAAAAATATTTTGCACTCTTGAGCAGCATGTGATAATGGCCTTCAGTAACGGAGGAAGGAATTCAAAGTACCACTCTCAGATGAATTGCTTCTTGTTTTCGTTTTCCATCACCATTGTTTGGCTGCATAACAATTTAGCACCTTGCACATTGTCCAATTGTTCACAAAGCAGTTTTTGGTAGACATCAACCTCATTGAAATGAAAAGGTAATTTCTCTCAGTTTATCATTTAAAATAAAAAAGAATTTTCCCATATTATCCCGTTCAGTGCTGTATGAATTCCATATGTATGCAATATTTATCCACAATGGTGGATAATTAGCTAAAACTGGCTCCAAAAAAAGGTTTGATATGTGCATGAAAATAGTGTTGATATCATAGTAAATGCTTCTAGAAGTATTATAACATTGGGCACCATAGTTGGGATTAACGATTAAAATTAATCCTTAAAAATGTGGTTAACTATTTATTTTAAATGTTACTTTTTAGAAGAGTTAACTTTGCCTAGGAGTTATAAGAGTTTCCGGAGGCTGTATGTTCGGCAACTGCAGATTCTCTAATGTTTCGATGAGTGATCGCTCTCTGGTGCTCTTTGAGACAGCAAGCCACTGTTTGCCTGATCTATGCTCTCCCACACGACGTACAGGGAATCCCATAACTCCCTCCGTCAATAAAGGGTGCAGCCGTTCCTTTCATAAAACATCTTTGATACGGGTCAGCGTGCAGAACTGCGTCTTGATGTCTGCTTTCCGAAGTATTCGGGAAATGCATTCCGAAATGCCGTCCACGTAAGGGATGATGGTGGCGTGTGCCGTTGCTTTGGGGCAATCTTTGTCGGATCCAGAGGTCCAGACATGGGTAATAGCGAGAGAACAGCGCTATTACCAAAGGCTAATACGAGAAGCGGTCAAAATAGAGAAATGGAAACAACTTCAACCGTGACAACGGCATTAGACTCTGCACCGCGTGGAAGAGGATTCTTCGTTCCCCAACCGAGAGGGGAAAGCCCTCTAAAACACCTCGAGGCCAAGATGATTCACCACCTCATGACGCAAACGGGGAAAGAAGGGATATGAGAGACAACGCCAAATAAGGCTTGGGGAGGGGGGCATGTCTCCCCAATAAATAGCGAAGATGCTAATTCTTCTTAGGTTATTTACCCTGATGATGCCGCCTGCAACGGACGCGAAAGCTTGGGTGAAAAAGCTCCATAGGCAGCGGCTCCTGAAAGAGACAACTGGAAATTCTCCACGCTGCGAAAACCTATCCTCCACAGTTAACAGCCTCTACAGGGAGAGGATACTTATCGACAGACAAGAAGATTGGCTCTGCAATAAGAAGTAACGGCTTCTCTCTCTTCCCTGGCATTCCTTCAACGCTGCCGGGACTCTGACACCGTTCCGACTTGCGTTAAAGTGATCACCACATCAAAACTCGGACGGCGAATAAGACTCTTCATGGCACCAGCCTGGCGCTCCTGAGAGAAAGAATCCAGTTCACCCACTTCGTACTCCACCGCTGCTCTGCCAATCTCCATTCGGTGCATTGCTCACTCATCATGGAGCCAGGGATCTGATTGCATCACCTTTGCATCAACTATGAAGGAGTCTCAATCCACCACTAGTAGACAAAAGAAGAAGTTCTGTAGTCTGCAAGAAAAACAGCACCCAAGACCTCCAGAGGATGACTCCAAATCACCTATAACTTGGCGGGCATCCCACCTAATGATGCAGCCATGTCTGTGTTGACCAAGGGACTCAATTTTGCCATCACACCCAGCCGTGTTCCTAAGGAAGAGTTGGTGACGGGTGTGGAAAATGCCCTTAGAAGACTGCTACATGAGGAAGCAGATTCCCTGCGACATAAAGTAGCAGACGTCATCGCCAAGGCACGTCCACCGAAGGCCAATATCTCCTCGGCTGAAAGAAAAGCACTGCAGGATTTAAAATCCAACGCCAACATTCGGATTTTACCCGCTGACAAGGGCTACGCCACAGTTATAATTTCAGCAATAGAATACAAGCAGAAGGTCGAGGCCTTACTTGAAGATCCCACCTACGTCAAAACAAAGAAAGACCCGAGTGCTAAGATTGAATGGGAAGGGAGCTCATGAAATGTTCCAGCATCCCACTTGAGGAACAACACAGAATACTCCTGTCTTCATCCAGGCCGCCGCGACTTCACTGATTACCTACAGTTCACAAAGAAGGCCCCTACGCCCTCTCATGAGGAGCTACATTGGAACCCCCCCACCTCCATCGCTCTGGCCTATTATATATCACGGCCCTTCATTAGGACAGACAGGATCCTGGGTAGAAAACTCCGAGGACTTCATCCACAGAATCCGAGAACTGAAAGTCATGGAGAATGACATCTTAGGCTCCTATTCTGAACAAGATAGCGTCGGCCTTATCATAATAGTGGAAAAAGTTGATATTTACAAGATTATTATGACCCAGTCGCAATATGGCATTCTGAACGGCAGATAGCAACCGGCAGGGCCGTAATATTATTCCTCGATTCTAAAGACCGGACAATCTGGATAGTGCTACATAAATCAGTACGCTGAATGACTTGCAATTATTTATAATGTTCACATTGAGTAGTATCAGGTATATATTCGACGTTTGTTTACTAATTGAAATGAATGGACGTCTGCATTTCAAGTTTCGGCAATTTTTAATGCATATGTAGAAACCCGGGGTAGGCTACGGTTAGAGAAAGTGAGACATAATTGTTAGAACGAAGGTTTCCGTGGTGATGGTTTGATCTCTATAAATCTCCCTCAGCATTTACTGTAACTCTATGTAACTGAGCCGGTTCCACTGCAATTTTACAATTGTGAAGGGATACTTCACATCGCAATGTGGGGATCAATATCAAGAACTAACCTTCAAGTACTTTACTACTGCGAAAACCTACGCTCTGCTGATTGACATATTATTGACACAGCTGCTGAACATGCCCAGCAGTTAAGAGGGTTCTTCTATCAGGACCATTGCATCAGTCTCAGAAAACATTGCTCAAGAAACTCTAAACCTGCAGGTACACCCAAAGACAGTGGTCTCTCATTAGCACATTTTTGTAGGGACCCAAAATCCTGAACACGGTAACGAGGAAGACTTGCTGAACAGGAAAAGGCCTTCTCGTGTTATGTTGAAGACGTATGCTCGTGTTGAATAACTTCCAGGGGACCAATATGCATTCCATCAAATTAGTTCATTACTGCCGTTAATATATTGTAACAAAGTTTCATTTTAATTATTACACCTCCCAACAAATACGTACAATACCTTGCGTTGATGTGCACCCAACATAGTTGGGAAAGTTACATAAAAAAAATTACTAGAGGGCTAAATCCCTCTGGTGGCTCTTTCTCTGGGGTTGTTACGCCTTCCCCTGTCTCCTTGGCTGAGAGAATTTCCGACGAAGTGCGTGGGGTGACCTTCTCTTGGTCACGGAAAACTCCCGGTCAATCTCCTATTTCCGTCCAACCCGGCTTCTCCTCTGGTCCAACCTCCAGCGCCACTTCAAATCTTCTCTCTCTAGGCCACTCTCTCCTCTCTTGTCGCACACTCTCCGACAGACGTTTGCCCCGAGAAAGACGCCCAGAGCCTAGGTCAGTAGAGGACTAGCAGCATTACAGCATAACAGGCTAACCGCCAACCGCCGCGGGTGGCTTGCGCACCGGGGTTATATACCCTCTGAGGGGTGGTTTTCTGGGGGGGGGGGGGGGAAGTGGGGAGAGTATGGGGAAGGGTCATGCTCCTTCGAGCCGCACCATCGCCGGGGAGGGGGGGGGGGATTCTTCTGTACTTGGGGGGAAGAAACTTAGATTCCGGAGACCGCCGAACTGTGTCCTTGTTCTCGGTGGGGGGGGGGAGGCGGAACGGTCGGGACTCTCTTCTTTCTTCTCGAAACGGTCAAGGACACACACAGGAGGGGTCGGAAAACGGGGAATTGGGGTTGTGGGGGTGGGGAATGAATCACACTCTTCGTCCATTCAGACACACATGTTCCACTTGAACAAACATACCCTAAGTCAAACATAAAATTAAGCTCTCCTTCCCTCAAGCGTATCCATACTACTCCTACTATGTCACCGGCCAAACGGCAACGGTTACAGTATGCTTGTGTTGAATAACTTCCAGGGGACCAATATGCATTCCATCAAATTAGTTCATTACTGCCGTTAATATATTGTAACAAAGTTTCATTTTAATTATTACACCTCCCAACAAATACGTACAATACCTTGCGTTGATGTGTTGGGAAAGTTACATAAAAAAAATTACTGATTAAAGTTAAAGTTAATCTGTGTAAAGAGTAACTAGCGGTAGAAAGTACTTTAAGGCTAGTTCTTGATATTGATCCCCACATTGCGATGTGAAGTATCCCTTCACAATTGTAAAATTGCAGTGGAACCGGCTTAGTTATAAAAATAAGTAGTACAGCAGATGCTGGGGGGTGTAGCTGCGCAACTTTTCTCGCAATTCACTGGGGGCTGATTTATTGAAGATGCGATGTCGCCGAGTAAGCCAATCGAGCCCTCCAGGACATTGTCTTCATGTGGTTTCGTATTTTCTCGTCTGAGGGTGCGTTCCTTAATTTGGGCGGTCACTCCCCTCAACACCACTTTTGTTTGGATGTATTTGTCTCGGCCTATTCAATGCATTCTTGCACAACCACCCAGCTACATTGCATTCTTATATACTGTTATATTTTCTCCTTTGTCTGTTGGGCAAGCTTTGTGCCCAAATTCGAACAGGTACATTTTCCGAAAATTAACACAAGTTATTTTTGTATCAGTTAATGCATAATTTTAATGATTAAGGGCCAGTTTCACCAACGACGGTAAAATTTCCCATTATCGCAGTTTACATTATCTCCGTTAATATTATTATCTCGATAATCTCTTGCTTGCGTTCCACCACTGTTATTATTATCTCGGTTTTTGTAAACCGAGATTTCTCTGAGAATGTTTAGGTTGGTAAATTTCTCATACTCCCGACGTCAGCAAACAAATAAAAGCGCCTAACCGATTTGTAATGCAGCTGATTTAACTTCGTGCTTATTATAACTAAAGGCATTTCCAATGTACCCTTGAAGGACAAAATATTAACTAAACGTCCACGAAACATCTATATTATCTTCTACGTATATCTAGAAAACATCTATAATCACTTTCAAAAATCGTCTATATGTTTATAAGATATTTCAAACCCCGCTTTTCCTAATTCTACTAAACATTTCCCCTAAGATATCACTTATTGTCTTCACTGTTACGTTTGGGAGATAGAGAAATAAAATACTGGAATGAACTTAAATTACATTGCCTTTATTTATAGCGTCTCGAAAACGAACAGTAACTGCTATTATAGGTACCTTTCGATCACTTAAAACTTAGCATTTCCTTCGTCGTTGTCATTGGTGTCAAGGTGAATTATCATGCGAATGAATTTAAGTGATGACCTGAAATTGCTTCTGCTTAGGGCGTTTAACACGGCGAATGATCTTTTTAATTAATTCCTTGAAACCCTGTTACGTTCAGAAAGTATGTGTAGGCGTATCGATAGCACATATCGATTCACGGGAGATTTCCGACCAACGCAGCGGTATCGATGGTTTGTTTACGTTTGTGTCTTCTGCCTTGTTTAGAAGTGATGCGTGATAGGTGAAATAAAGAATCGTGTATATTTAGTAATTATAATATTCATTATACAAAGCTTTCTAGATATTGAGGTTTGAGGCCATCGGAAGTGAAGTAGAGCTATTAATAATGAATCGGTATGGTTTAATTTTCGCATCTACTGCTAGTGTCCATACAACGGTGGCAGCCACAAGTCTTCCGGAGAAAGCTACGAGAGAGGAGAAATAATGGTCGAGGTACGTTAGGCGTGATTCAAAATAAACTTTTTATAGGAATGTAAGGCCTATCGTCATTTATTAAGAAAAACATTGGAGCAATTTCGTACTGCATTACACCTCGCCAGACGTGATTATGAAAGATCGGACACGACGACGAGAGAAGCAATTTCGGTGACAAGAGATACTTGATCAACCTTAGGTATACATGTTTATAATTATATTGATATTTTACAATCCGATTCCGGCTGGCTGTCACGCTAAGATTTTATAGCCACGGGCAAATCGTTTCCATGACCGTATGCGGCTATAACGTTCCCTGATTACTCAGCAAGAATTCATGAGGGTTATAAAATATGTTTAATTATGGTTGAAGTGTGTAGCAGTGTCTATTGTGAGAAGTGTACTATTTACATTTAAATAAGATAGAGTTTTAGAGGTTAGATACGTGCTATCTGCTTTTATTTATCCTTTATATAACACCATTTCCACGGACGACTTGTCCATCGTCTTCAGGGTGAGTGAAGTTGGTGTTATATAAATATTTAACCCGGTGGAAATCCCGAGAAGACCTCACCTGAATTGTTGCTAAGTGCTTTTCGTAGCGTTTATTAACTCGGGATAAATCAAATCTCAAGTTTTAGGTTCAACTAAATTGCGCGTTCCTTAATCAACCTAGTAATTGCCTTAAATAACGATAATTGAACTCAAATGTCTCGACTAATATCTAAAAGTAGCTGACAAAATCGCCTGTGCGCCATGTTGCTTTTACAGTATTAACTCGGATAATATCCTTTCACCTCGCGAAAACGGCCGGTAAAAATATTAACCGAGATAATGCACCAAAACTGAGTTAATGGTACTGGTGAAACAGAAGTCACATTAACTCGGTTAATCCCAAAATTAACCGAGTTAAAAAGATTATCTTCGTTGGTGAAACTGGCCCTAAAAGTTAAACATTAACCTTCTAGAATTAACAATTATATTTAATAGTTAAATAAATTTTAACGATTAAATTTTTTCAATCATTAATCCCAACTACGGCACTCAATACAGTGGAATCCCAGTATAACGAGTGCTCATAATCCCTCGGAAATCACTCGCTAAATCGAGCGCTCGTTACATCCAAAGGTGTTGAAAATACCCACTTATTTCTCATGGTCGTTCGTATTTATAGTTTTTCTTTTGTTTGACGAAGGTAAACAGCAAAAAAGGCATTTCAGGCACAATCTGGTAGAATATCAACATATTTCATGAAAGAAACAGAACATTTTCCATTATATAAAACATTAATTCCCCTAGTTTCGGAGTTTTTCTTCCAGTTCTTCTATATTTTGATTGATGAAGAAAGCTGTAAAGACAGCGTAAATAGTCGGAAATAAGATATTGGTAGACTGTGGAAGTTTTTGGATAATTTTGCAAATATGTCATGACGATAATATCAGCTTTGTCGAGTTTTCGAATGTTAACCGGAACATCCATCAGTTGATTTTGAGTTTTTAAAATTGACGATATATCGTTGCTCGATAAATATCGTCTTATTGTGCCCCGATAAAATATCGGGGCACGATAAGGTATCGGGAAACGACAAATATCGCGATAAAATACCATGATATCGCATCCCGATAAAATATCACGATATCGTGCCCCGATAAAACATCACGATAAATATCACGATAAAAGAACGTGGTATTGCGCTCGTTCAAATATCGCATATTCGCGCCCGATGAATTATCGTGATATTGCGCCGGTTAATCGTGCTGGAAAAAGACAGCCGTTGGGTTGGCCTTCGCTTAAGCAGGATCAAGTAGGTACGTCACCTATCTGTCCACGCAAGTACGTCAACTATCAAACCACTAAAATTGGAAGAGAGAGTGTGAGAGAACTGCTGAGAATTTGAATTAGCAGATAGCAGAATAGTAAATTTTCAAACGTACTGACTATAATTCATCAGGCGTGACACACTACATTTGAACGAGCACGATATCATGTTCTTTTATCGTGATAATATATCGTGATATTTTATCGGGGCGCGATATCGTGATATTTTATCGGGAGGCGATATCATGGTATTTTATCGTGATGTTTATCGTGTCATTTATCGTACCCCGATATCTTATCGTGCCCCGATTATCAATATCGCCCATGCCTAGACCTAACTCCCTCTCCTACTCTCATTTTGCTCGTCGTCCGCACACTCCCCTCCCACTGATGACTGGGCCTCACAAAAGAAGAACGTAAAATGGGAGCTCTCTGAGCATACTGAAGGCCGTAAATCGCTAATGTTTGGACATAATTGGCTTTAGGTGTTGTACATATGGCACACATCTTGTATTTTCAGTTAAATTCGCAGATAATACAAAATTTATTTCTGCTAGGCGGTGCATCGCCCTCGAGAGATATCTGTCGTAATACCGAGCGTATACCGTGGAAGGAACTTTTTGGCCTCGCTATATCCACTTTATTTTACATGTAAAACATAGGCCTTTTGGCGGTACAAAGACAATCACTCGCTATAACGCGATTCTCGCAATAAGCCGTACTCACTATACCGGGCTTCTACTGTAATTAATAATGACTATATAAACAAATAGCACGTTTTGTGTATACTATTCACCCAAAAAGTATATATAGACTTGACTTTGAGGCTTGATATCCCAAAAAAGGATGAAGCAAAATTTGTAGAGAACATATCAATGTGTAGATAATTTAGCCTTTCGTTTATTTCAGGTACCAGACTGATTTTAATAATTACTTTTTAGGCAGGTTTTTGCAGTGAGGATGAAAAATGGCACATTTTTTAGAATTGCAGAGGCCAGCATCACTTTGGAGATTGTCATAACAATATGAAATGCCCAAACGAAAGGAAATTTTGATAGAATATGAATCGTACTTTTGCCATGAAGTGCTTTAAGTTTCAAATATTTACTTATATTCGTTTAAGTTATTCTAGTCAATTTATGAAAACAGGATTTCTCCATAAGTATGCAACACTGGAGGCACGCGACCAACACCTTCGTCTTCATTTTAAAATTTCTAATGCGAATCCATTAACATCATAACACTTGACCATGCCACGATATTAGAATTTTATATTTTTGGAAAATGAGCTTGAAATACAGGTGGAAACGCCGAACAACGTATGCATTGAGCAGAACGAACTTGAGTTGATGGCAGAACTTTAATTTTTGCTGCTATTTCAAAATACTTTCTTTGTAAGTGGATTTTCATCTACTTTTCGTCTCAGGCTTTCCCACAGCCAATTCTAAGTACTTTTTTCACTTTTACTGCCACACAGATCGCAGCTAAGTAAAACAAATACGCGACACATTGGTAAGTCAGTTGAAGAAGGTGGAATTTCGAAATAATATGTTTTTTGATGATTTTACCCAATTAATACCTTTAAATACAAGTATCAAAGAAAAACAAATACTCAAAAGCATCGAAGTATCGGGAAAATGGCCAATACCTGATACTCGCTATTGGTATTGTCCCAAGTCTATCTTTTTTTGCACATGAGACTTAATTAACACCATCCTCAGTGAGAACACACTTTTTTAGCTGCCACTTAGATACAATTTAACCTTTTCCACTTGGGAGTCGAGTGTCACTCGACACGCGTAATCCAGGGACATTTAAAAATAAATTCCGTATGGACTACTGGTATAGAGGATATCCGAGTACAAAGGGTTAATCCATTCATTCGTAGACTTCAATCACAGCCTAGAGCTCTAATATGCAGAGTGACAGAGATAGTATAATTTTAAATGAAACAACCAAAAATCACCTGGTACACAGTAGGATGCTGGCCACAATTGAGCTCATCAGTTCCATCAACACAATCTTGGGTCCTGTCACAGTAATTGGCCAATGGGATGCAGCGACTTCCAAAGTCACACTGAAAGAATCCCCCACGGCAGGAAGCAGGAGATGAGGTCGTGGCTGTGGATATAAAGTGCAATGGACATGCTACGTTAAGCGAGAGAAAAGAGATTCCATCTGTCCTCAAACTCTAGCCATCATCTTAAACTTCCATTTCTTGTGGCAACAAGAAAAGTACATTCACCCAAATTTTATCCATCTATCTATACATACTGTCAAGTAAAACAGCTCCATTACCAACTCCGATTGAGAAGCAATAGAAATTTCAAGATGAACGTTAAATAACTCCGATTGAGAAGCAATAGAAATTTCAAGATGAACGTTAAATAATTTGAAATTTTATGGAAAAAATATGACTTATAGGCTGATATTTAAGATGAAGATATTTGAGATATTTTAATGAGGATATGATGGCCACTCAATTTAAAATAGTTATATACATTCATACCCATAATTATAATTCACAAACGCGGATGAACAAAAATGGCCACTAGTCAATATTTTAAAAGTACTACCTATGATAAATGTATCGAATGTAAATAATTCACATTACTTTCCCCACATTCCTCAAGTTTAAGAACCAATCATGTAAACAAGATCCTACATTAACCAATCATGTATTTTAATCAGAGCTAAACACCACTATTATTATTATTGCTGATTCCTGCAATTCTACGTACCCCAAATCATGTTATAGTACCCGATGGCCAAAAAGTAAGAGCCAGAGGCAAACAGTCCACTCTCACAGCTTCTGTTCCTCAGAGAGGCAGCTGCGAGAAGACATCTGACCCCTCTGCAGCACAGCCTATCGAGTGATGGTGTCACACTGAAAGCACTACTGAGGCCGCCAATCACCTCCACAGAACATTCCTGTCTTCATTACCGAGTACACCAAGTCCTCAACATAAAAACAAGTTTCATTCTGATAACTTGAATGCAAGTTGAATTTGTTTGGAAGTCAAAAAAATTAAGTATCAATCATTGTAGTTAGGTGTACAGCACTCTATACATATTATTTTCATTAAATATGCATTTCGGGCACTTATTACCACTCCACTCACACCCTCATGACTTCCCTCCCTGTTTGAGACACCTTTAAATTAGATATGAGTGAATAACAACCATGAATACTCGAAATTGTACTATATACGAAATCTTGAATAATTATATGCTAAAAGAAGTCGATATTCAAAATATCAAATAATTATGCTAATTATGTAATATTCAATGTGTTGGTGAACTACAACATATGTGCTATGAGAGGACGGTGGAGAGTCTGTTGATGGGTTTCGCCACGTTATTAACAATAGAAAGACAACAATTCCAAATGGGATTCCGGCAAAACTTGCCTTTTCACCAGAAATAATGCGCCGAAACTAGTTTTTGCCAGTCATGATTCAAAATCTAAAAAAGTTCATAAATATCATCGATGGATGCCACTCAATACGAGCTTTGCTTACTCCCGTTACACATATTCATTATTAACATATAATCAGTCTTACAATGTGTCTATATGCAAATGTGTTTTTCCATATCGTACTTTTGCAAATAGCTTATGAATTTTATGTGACAGTTACTGAGGACTCATGCCTCTACCATCACTACGAGCTATTGTCGATATTTTCCGTAAGACATCGTCGAAAATACACCAAGATGCCTGTGTTTGAGAAGCTACAGTGGAATCCCGGTATAACGAGTGCTCATAATCCCTCAGAAATCACTCGCTAAATCGAGCGCTCGTTATATCTGAAGGTGTTGAAAAAACCAGCGTAATTCTCATAGTTGTTCGTATTTACAATTTTTTTTGTTTCCGTGGTACTTGACGAAGGTAAACAGCAAAAAAGTCATTTCAGGCACAATGTGGTAGAATATCAACATATTTCAAGAAAGAATTTTATAAAATATTAATTCCCCAAGTTTCGGTGTTTTTCTTCCAGTTCTTCTATATTTTGATTGATGAAGAAAGCTGTAAAGACAGCGTAAATAGTCGGAAATAAGATATTGGTAGACTGTGGAAGTTTTTGGATAATTTTGCAAATATGTCATGACGATAATATCAGCTTTGTCGAGTTTTCGAATGTTAACCGGAACATCCATCAGTTGATTTTGAGTTTTTAAAATTGACGATATATCGTTGCTCGATAAATATCGTCTTATTGTGCCCCGATAAAATATCGGGGCACGATAAGGTATCGGGAAACGACAAATATCGCGATAAAATACCATGATATCGCGTCCCGATAAAATATCAAGATATCGCGCCCCGATAAAACATCACGATATATTATCATGATAAAAGAACGTGATATTGAGCTCGTTCAAATGTAGTGTAATCGCCCCCGATGAATTATCGTGATATTGCGCCGGCTAATCGTGTTGGAAAAAGACAGCCGTTGGGTTGGCCTTCGCTTAAGGCTGCTCTATACTTCCACCCTTTCTCAGATGTAACGGATTTTTGGGATTAGTTCTACGATTCCCCGCATAGGTGGCGGTATAAAAAAGTGGAATGGGGGGCCTTCTCCACCTCTTCTCTCCCTCCTCTAGATGTAACATGATACCGGTCCGAGCTACTCCTCTCGGGAGATATCTCGAGCGCGGTCACTCGAGATTCTTAGAACCCGACCCTTTCTTATCTATGACCAAATGAAAGGGTCTCAAATCTTCCTGTTTCTTGCTTGGGCATCGTTTCACTTTCTATTACGAAATAATGATTCGTCCCACCTTGAATTTGCAATGATGGTAAATTTGGTACAGATATTTAGACCGCGGTTACAAACAGTAGTTGTTCGGTATCACGGAGTTGAGTTTACGATAGGTAATGCAATGAACCATGAGAGAAACAAAGTATCATACATATACCAAATGTGCACTTAGGTCAAAACGCAGCTAAAAATTGCGCTCATGACGATTTGGCTTCTAATTTCTTAACTCAATGAAACTCGAAAGTCAAGGGAAATTTTATTGGGCGTTTTTATTAAATGAACACGGTGTGCATGTATTTTGTCCAGCATGGTGTGAATTGTCGCAAATAATATTAATAGAATGTTGAGTGGATACGTTTCTTCTTATTTAATTAAATTTAATATTCCTATTTCATTTCTCTATTCAATAAAATTATGTTATTCGGATTTCAGAAAATTTTTGACGTATTATAACACACTTATGGCAGTTAAAATAAACAAATAAAAATTTTCATTTCCTAGGACCCTATGAATTATGCCGAGCCCTCCTTATGTAAGCTTGACAGCGAACAGTCATTGCGTAGAAGCGTATCTTTCTCCGCCAGATCCTAACTGATGAATCGCTTAGGCAGGTTAGATTTTACGAGAACTCTTTTGTGAATGCTAATCCCTTGTACAATATGCCCTGGTTTCAACTTTCAGAATCCGAAGAATGCTCCTTTTCAGGAACTGAAATGGTGAAACATATTGTACACTCATTTCGTAGATAACTCAACGACATCAACTGTGCCTCTTTCATCAGTACAGAGAATGAGTGGAAGACTTAAGATTATTACAAACATAGAACAGTATGTATTTCCACTCTCTAAATCAATAGGGTATCACCTAATCGAGACAAAAAAATGCCGGTTCAATACGGTTTAGAAGTTTAGTATTCATAAAACGCCTACATTTACACAATATCCTGCAAGCCACCGCAATGGTGTGTGGCAGTGGCGGCATTTCACCATGCTGTATTATCAAACAAGGAGAATACTTACTACTATCCTACTTAATAAACCTATGATAGAAATAGGCCACGAATATTTTTAAGGGTAATAACAACAAAATCTATAAAAAAAGAAAAAAATAATTGTATTCTTCTTGGGCCCCGCACGGATCGCTTGCGATCACCTAGCTTCTCAAAGTGTTCTTCCTGAAAATTCCAATTGGGTTTTTACGAAGGCTACTTTGCTAATATAGTTCCCATGTCCAATCAAAGTGCTTTTCCATAGTGGTTGGCCGGCTTATTAAAAGTATCTCCGCTCCTCTGCTTTACTATTTAGTGTACCTTATATAAATTCTATTCTCTTATCCATGATCGCATATTTCTGGCAACATTTTCCCTGACATAGTTCTTTGATAATCGTCAATCGATTTCTGCGGTCATTGTCTCAAACAAACCACTTCATCTCTGCTTTAGATATGGCTCACGAAAATGACATGAAATTTTGCCGGAGAAAGCTAGAAGAAGAGAGGAGAGATAGAGGTCAAGGCATGCTAGGCCTGATTCAAAATGAACTGTTATTATAGCACTGTGAGGCCTATCGTAATTCATTAAGAAAGACGCTGGAGAAATTTCATACTATATTAAATCTCACCAGACATGATTATGAAACGTCGGACACGACGACGAGAGAAGCAATTACTGTGACAAGAGATCCTAATTTAACCTTTGATATAGATGTTTATAATTATATTGACATTTTGCAATTCGTTTCTGGCTTGCTGTTACGCTAAGACTTTTTTCGACGGGCGAATCGTATCCATATAGATACGATTACGGTCATGCATGACCGTATACGGATATAGCGTTCCCTGATTACTCAGCAAGAATTCATGAGGGTAAAATAAGTTTAATTATGCATGAAGTGTGTAGGAATATCTATCATAATAGATAGTGTACTATTTAAAGGTTAGATACGTGCTATTTGTTCTAATTAATCCAGTTCGTGGTAGCTGTATAACAATTACAACAGGTGACATCCTCATGAATGGCATGAGAGACAACGGACAAGTGCCGATGGAGATATTTCAATGTATTGTTTTCAGTTATAATTTTCATGTTCTGTTCTAATACTTTATTGCTCTATACCTACTGGTCACAAGAATGATCAAAATCATAGAATACCTACATAATATATTACTTTCAACTCAACCTTCGCCAAAACGTGATTAATTGAAGAACTTCACTAGGTGAATGCCTATATAAAAATACCTATAAGAATTACATATGATTATAGTGTATACTACATGGGCACGCCAGTTAATTGTATACGGAAAAGCTCTGAAAAACAATTATAATTGCATTTATTCCTGCACTTGTTTAATTTGAATCCTCTTCCAGTCGCTCATAAAACAAAGACGAACGTCGTGCGCTCGTATAATGCGATCATTCAAGGAATCATGCGATCAAAATTAGAACATGTGCTAATTTTGATCGCATGATGATCATGCGAATGAATTTCATGCGAGGAGATTTCCGTATTACACGACGCATGAACTTCATGCGCATGATTTCATTTGCAAGATCATTCGCCGTGTAAAACGGCCTTCATATCCGACTCCTCAGATACTCTCCGTAAAGCTTGGAAAGAACATTTTCGGTTTCGTCCATCCAGCTGGGGGGAGGGGGGGGGGGGAGAAGAGGGGTGTTATCTCCGAGGTGTAACCTGACACTGCTGTGGGAACCCACAGGCTCGCTCAGAGACAGAACCCATGTGACCTTTTTGTAAACAAGAGGGGTGGAACGCCTTAGAGCAGGAGTGGGGGTAGGCTGCCAAAGGAAGAAATCTTTGCTAGGAACTCACGCGCATCACGAGTTTAAAAACGCGATACATGCTCCATGGCTAATGGGTTTATGGCCTAGCTATAGAAACAGCATCAGCAGTTGTTATTTGAATGGGTAGATGAAGGATCAAGCTTTGTAACGAGTTGAAGCAAAATCTTCGTATCGTATTCTAGGCTTAACAAATAGCTGCTGAAAATAGACAAAAAATGGAAAGTTTGGCTATTTTTTATAAACCAGCAAATAAACCTACAAAAAATCTATTTTACTAAAGACTAAAACCAATACTTTTTCTATAATGGGAAAAATTCCCAAGATGCCAGCTGCTACGATAAAGTCGTAGTCGCGTCAGGCATAAGCATCTGCAACGGCCTTTTAAAGGCTGGTATAGAGCAGCCTTAAGCTGGAGCAAGTACGTCACCTATCTGTCCACGCAAGTACGTCAACTATCAGACCACTGAAATTGAAAGAGAGAGTGTGAGAGAACTGCTGAGAATTTGAATTGCCAGATAGCAGAACAGTAAGTTTTCAAACGTACTAGCTCCAGCTTAAGGTGGCTCACTAGCTCTCAGTTTCGCCTCGTCGGTTCTCCCCCTACTCAGTCCCGGGTGGAATGGGAAGGCTCGTAGCGTGTAAGGGGAAATCGACGAGGGATTGGAGGGGAGGGGGTCTGCGCGCGTCGCTTGGTTGTAGACGAGCCTAGAGTGTCCTTGCGCTGGATGGCAGGGCAGAGAGGGGAGTCAGCTGACAAATAAATACGCGTGATCGTATTCGTTCGCAGCTCAACTTCGCTGTTCGTAACTTTGATGTCGCAATTATCTCGCATATACTATTCCATTGTGCATTTACAGCACAATGCGATACTATGCCTGGTGGATCACAATATTGCACTAATATCATAGTAGTTGAAAACTTCGTGAATACCACATGTCCACGGTCGATATTTTCAGTATCGCACAGTGAAAATAAGTGATTTTACGTGGGGAAATGCAGTATAACCAGTCTCACGATTTACCAGAATGTCTCCTTGCCTTCCGCTGTTTCTTCATTCTTACCACCAATGTTTTCGTTATTCGTCATGGTTTGATCTCAAAACATCACAATTTCATTACCAGCACCCAGTGAGAGAAAAGTTACCCATTGCAAAGAGTTTACAGCTTGGGCCTGGACTAAGATTAAAACCATTGATTCGTACGAACTTATGAAGAGCGACCTGTAAGGTAAATAGTGTGGGGTAAAGCGTAAGGATGATTACTTCAAGAAAAACAGAAGGTTAGAATTACGTAATGGCTAAGCATTAAATAATTCGTTTTAATGGATATTTAGGCGAAGTATTTTCGGCAAAGTACCTCCATATAAAATTTTTCTAATTGTTGTTCCATTTGGTGTTTCCAAAAGAGATCATTTCTATTAATACGCTCAATGTAAATGCCTAATGGGCTCCAAACGATAAAGTCGCAGTACGTTTTGTCACAAAGGTGCAACTGTCCCTGTATTTGGTAATGATACTGATGCTTTTGCTTTAGCGTGACATTCTCCCAACTCTTTTGAAGAAAGTTTAGTTTCTTCTGTCCTGCCGCCTCCGATGGAGACAAATCCCTGCAGGTAATTGCACATTTCACTTCGATTATGCCGAAAAACTTATTTGTGTATTTTTCCATAAAGTTTGCCAGAAAAAAATTGTTTGAAGCTCGTAAAATGTCATAAGGATAAGTGAAAATAGATTCTAACCTCTCTGTCTCATAATCAGCCTTTTCTGGCTTTTTTTGTGGAAAATGAAGATTGAATTCTCTTGCGCAGGAATCCAATTCCATAATCTCTCTGCGATAAATATGATGTTGTGAACATTCCACATCGCTGTTATAGTAATGGCAATTGCGATAAATATTATAATCTAGTCATTTAATTGAGAATTGGTCAAACTATCTATTATTTCTAAATCACAACAATGACTTCTCATAAAACAACATTCCTTATACGAATACGATTTCCCCTCACCGCCTCGTCCGTTCTCCCCTCGCCAGTTACTTTGTCTGATGGCGGGTGATACTCGCTCTTGTGAGTGCCCCTTCCGCGCTGCGGCGGGGAGAGAGTAGTTGGAGGTGGGGGTATAAGCGGCGGTGGTGGGGGCAGCCCGACATTGGCCGTGGACACGCGAGTGAAAAGACAGGAAACATGCGTTCGTATTTTCAAAACTATAGCTATATTTTTGTATATTAAGTACTGAAAATACTTCTGCTTCAAAGATGGAGTATGAACCTTAACCATCACTGTGTAATATTTTTGGTTTACGCAGCAGAAACTGAACTAAAGCGTGCTGAAAAACGATGGAAAGCGTCGGTGGGCACACTATTTCTCCTCTAAATCAATGCAACAACGTAATTTACAATGATAATGTTGCGCAATGACTGCGAAGATCCATCCTTTTCTAAGATAAGAGAGAAAACTAGAAGTACCTCCGAGCTATAGTTTAGCTACGAAAATGTATTAAGAAATGGCCTGCAGGAACACTTTCAGCCAAGCTAGTGAGCCACCTTAAGCGAATGCCAACTCAACGGCTGTCTTTTTCCGACACGATTAACCGGCGCAATATCACGATAATTCATCGGGCACGATTACGCTACATTTGAACGAGCGCAATATCACAATCTTTTATCGTGATATTTTATCGGGGCGTGATATCGTGATATTTTCCGGGACGCGATGTCATGTTATTTTATCGTGCCCCGATTATCAATATCGCCCATGCCTAGACCTAACTCCCTCTCCTACTCTCATCTTGCTCGTCGTCCGCCCACTCCCCTCCCACTGATGACTGGGCCTAACAAAAGAAGAACGTAAAATCGGAGCGCGCAGAGCGTACTGACGGCCGTAAATCGCTAATGTTTGGACATAATTGGCTTTAGGAGTTGTAGATATGGCACACATCTTGTATTTTTAGTTTAATTCGCAGATAATACAAAATACAATAGTTTATTTTTGCTAGGCGGTGTATCGCCCTCGAGAGATATCTGTCGTAATACCGAGCGTATACCGTGGAAGGAACTTTTTGGCCTCGCTATATCCGCTTTATTTTACATGCAAAATATAGGCCTTTTGGTGGTACAAAGACAATCACTCGCTATAGCGCGATTCTCGCAATAAGCCGTACTCACTATACCGGGCTTCTACTGTATATCTTCCAAAATAGGAAACCAATTTTAATGCAGTGAAATGTATCTTACAGAGGGATTATTTTTACATTTTCTTATGTAAATAAATTTCTTGTCGCTCAGCATAAAAGCTATTGAAGAGGAAAGCGAAGTGGAAAAGGATGATAAGGGAGCATCAATATTAACACTTTGAACGCGGCACCATTTTTTGAGTTACCTATCCGGTGACTGAAATTTTATTTACTAATTTTCCGATAGATTTCAATGCTAAAAGTCGTTATTTAGTGTTTAAAAGTTTGTAATATAAAAATTGTAATTAACATAATTTTTTTAAAAAATGACGGGAATCCCCGTCACGAGTCACCGGCATGAACATGTAGTGCGTGTTGCATAGATACCTCCAGTTCATTTCTGGCGTAATTTTTGCATTAGGCCTGTGTTTTTTTTAATATTCCCATATTATTTCATGAGGGTTGTATGTACATTCAAATGATGAATTAGAGCAAAGATGAATGTGGAAATTGATAAAAGGAACATGACTGTGGTCGTGGGCTTTCCTTACACATTCATAAAGCGGCTAACATTTGTGTCTATGAGAGAACTAATTCCTACATGATTCCCTCTTTCAACACCTTCGTTAATAGTTAATTATATACCTGCTTTAAAATGTCTAAACCGAAATACACCGCCATTCCTTCTAATTACCTACCTTTGTAGAATATAGTAATAGGTTTAGTTTACGTATTCATCAAAAGAAGAATGAATTCAACGATAAATAGCAAAAGTCACACGCATTTTTATAATAATTTTTATTTTTAAGAGGCTGAGACTCTTTTACTTTTAAACTGATTGACTCTAAAACTAGAAAAAGCACATACATTACAAAAGTTTAACTAATATTAAATATATATTTTTCCATAAATTTCCGCTACTTACGTTTTAAATGTAAGAAGATGAATGATCTATTCGAAGAATCAACATGTATTTTCGTTACATATTATATAGGAAATAATTTTTTAAATCATTATTACTTTTTTCTAAATCAATCTTTTATTTATTTAAACACAAATTTTATATTTTTACACAATTAATTTACATACATCTTATATCGTTAAGACATTCCACAAAACAGAATGAGACACAAGGGAGTGCAGCCATCGCACTCCGGACAGTAAAAACTTGATTCCTTTGTCCCTTTCCATAGCACTCCCGGCATCTTTTTTGAAGTGTTCTTTTCCTATTTTTTTCTCATTTGAACTAAGCATGAGTGGGAAATGTTTCAATAAGCCCTTGATCCTTGGAGTAGGCAAAGGATAAGGTCGAGGAGTAGGTGTGGAAGAAGAGGGTTGGAGTAGGGATTTTATTGAGGTGAGTCGGAGAGAGTAGAGAAATACCCTAAGAGGGGATTTTAAGTAAAGGAAATTACTGTTTACAAGGAGGAGGTGGAAAATATGGATGCCCAACTTCCGATACCATTTAAGTGTCTTCCTCTCTATTGGGTATCAAGACATCATTTGATTCAAATGATCAATGCCACCCAAAGACTTGTATTCAGCAACAGCCTCCGGTTTGGAAGTGGAGCCACCTCCTCGCCGGCGAGGGAAATCGACCATTTGACTCCCATATTGAGAGGTGATCATCAGAACATCCCTCCTGTCTCTCCACTTAAGTACACAAACGCCATCAGAAGTGAATTCATCCACAACCTCAACCCTTTTTACTTTTGCGGATAGGACGGAAGAGGGATTCCCATTCCAGTTAGATCGGAGAGTGCCGGAGGTTTATCTTGTTCTGGATTTTTGGGGTAGTGGAGGCGTCGCAATATATCCATTAACCTGCCATGACTCATGTAGCGTCGAAAACATTGAAAATTGATCAAGGAATCAGTACTCCAATAATCTGACATCCTACTCAGAGGAATGGTTCCCATGTGCTATAATAATCCAAGAACTTCCTCAGGGTCCAGACTCTTCCATTTCAGAATCCCAGCTTTTGGAGTTAATTTCCTCACAATAGTGTGTTAGCAAAGTAGTTAGTCTCTGTCACTGTAATTCGTATAATATTATCCGTCAAATGAATGTCGAAAAAGTCTCGGGGTTCATCTCCAGGTTCGGGAATACTTAGTCCAGGGGTGAGCGTTTAGGAATTTGGTGCATAACTCTGTCTGTGGGATTTCCAAGTGTATGTTCTGCCAGGTGTGCGAGTTGTTTCTTCCTGAAAAGAAGGACCGGGAGTGCTGATAGGGCTGGGTGTAGATGATGCTTGTGGAGAGAGAGCTTTACCCCTCACTTTTACCCCACTCCGTATCCCCAGAATCATCGCTGAAATCGCTTTCTTCCTCCAGATATTCTTCTAATTCCTTATCACTGAGGATTTGTTGCCCCAAATCAACCTTCTTATGTTACTTCAACGGAGAAAGCTGGGGGATCATCAGCTGATGAAGAACCAAATCCCCGCGATGTGGAAGGTTGTGGATAGGGATTCCATGAAAGAGACTTCTGGGCACCCCAACATCATAGTTCTAATATATAATGCCGAGTTCTCCGATTTTTCTTAAATGAATCGCTATTGCGTTGCCTTCCCTCAAGGGAAATACACTTGACTTGATGGAACCTAGAAAAATTGAAATATTAATAGCATCCGCATTCATTGCTTCATAACAGGTGGTCTGACTATGATTCTAGGGATAACTTTTCTTACGTCAAATCGTTTTTGTATTCATTTCTTCAAAAATGTCTTCAATTTCCTTCTCTTAATAAAGTCTGTAAAAATAAATAAACTCATTTTAATGCAAAAATGACCAAATATGATAGTTGATTCTAAATTTATTTTGAAGAAAGCTTTGCACTTAATTCTAAAAGCTACGACAAAAAAGATAATATGTTCAAAAAACCATCACCATCCGTATCTAGGAAACGACAACACAGGGGCGTAAAATGGACGTACTTTATAACTTAAACAATATAATTTTGAAAAGAAATCGGACTAGCCCTTGTAAAATAAAAATAAATCCACTTCATTTTAGGAACCCGATAAAAATCGCAGGTAGTAATTCATCAAATAAGCTCCAAGTTTATTAGTTGAAAGTAGAGAAAACTAAAAAGGTAAATGTTGTGTTGAGAGTTTATAATGATTTAACATAAATATATTACGGAACACATTTGTTTTGAAAATGTAATGTCTATAAAAATAGAATTTCCCCTAGCGTTATTATATCAGGAAATCTATAAATGTTACCTTAGATGGAACCTAAAAATGTATAAATTTAGAGATAAAAATTATGTGTCGCAGAAGACGATAAGACGTCATGCAATCTATTCTTTTCTTAAGGCATATGTTTATCTGTGATAATGAAATGGTTAAATATACAAGTGACTAAAGGTAGCAATGAAACAATAAAATGTCCCGAAAACGTTAAGAAAAATTATTTTTAAAAAAATAGTATTTATACCCCTGGTGAGTAGGCAAAATGCCATTACAAGCGATCAAAAAACAATAACAAACAGGTAAAAAAATCTTTATTTCGTTAGAGTATTATCCCTGATCTAAAAATGGTTTTAATAAGGAAAAAATGAATGGAAAAACACGAAAGACATTAATAACTATATAAGAAAAAAGAAAGACTAACAAGGAGACATCGCGAGATTGATGTTCGGGATCCGAATGCCGATGTTATTTTCTGAAACTATAGAGGAAATGTAGAAAAAGTGTCACGGCTTTCTTCCCCATAGGCCCGGGTTCGAGAGATATAAGCAAGTAAAGATTTGGCGCAGAATCAGTATCTTTAAGTAAGGGTGCAATTCCAACAACTGGCGTAGCCGCGTGCGTTAAAGCGCACGGCCGATGGCTTTTGCCCCGGGCGACCTGGGTTCGAGTCCCGGTGAAGTCAATTTTTTTTTCTTTCTTACAATTTAAGGAATCAATGCTACAACCCATCCCCATTCAGTTAAGTCAGTTTCGTTCGTATTTTTTCTATTTTCAACTCATTTTCTGGATTTTCAATGGACCGAGGACTTACGACGCGAATTAGGGGATTTTATTTTCCCATTACAGGCTCACATGCTGCCCGACGCATTAGGTTTGGATTTCAAAGATCCGTGAATACTTCTATGAATACCAAGGGCTTCAATTGTTCGCTGGACCTCCTGAAGATAGTAAAGAATGAACTAAATGCTTATTACACTGCTTACTATCAAAATCACTACTTTACACACCTTCAAAGCTATGCACAGCACCAGTGATGTCATCTTGGTATGATGACAACACCGATGGAGAAGTGTCATTTACATTGTCTGACAATGAGGAGCCGTCACTGGACGAAGGACAGATTTCTCGAACACTCTTCATTTAGCTTCCGAGAACTCCCGACACAACGCCGCAGATAGGTGAAAACTAAATAATGCACAAGACTTGCTGCAGGAAACTTGAGCTACGATTCACTTTACCTTCACTGATCAAGAGCTGGATTGAAACTGGCGAAATAGACGGCCCAATACAGCTGCCACGCGTTGCTGTATGTAGAGGACACCCCTTCCCATTACTAAAACGTTGTCTCAAACCGGGATTTTCCGACTCCTACATTCTTTTATTCATAATATCATTTCCACTGGGTTTTCCCTCCGTTAGATTTTCTCCACAGCCCACCCACTGTCTTTCCAACAAATTCTCCCTCCTTACTAAAGAATGTCCTTCCGTCCACCCTGTCTCCTTTATGACATGCCTTCTTGCGCCCTTCAAAGAGTTCCGCCCCCAGCAACCCTTCCTCCACAGCTGACCCTCGCTAATCTCTCAATGAGGCACCGAGGCCCAACCGTGTGAAGACGGGTGTGAAAGATAGACAAAGAAGACTTTGAGACCGCTTTGAGCAGACTACTGGAACGCAGGGTCATTGCACTTGACCTAATGGGTAAAAGGGGGAAGCTGGCTAGGGTTAGTAACTGAATGTGAGGATAGCCAGTAGAGTTTATTTGGTGACAAGAAAGAGTTGAGATCAAAAATATATGAAGGAGTTGAGGGAGCAATGGCTGGGGCGTAGAAGAACGCATTACCTGGAATTTCACGTGTCGTTATATACGTCCCCAAATTTGCGTGGTAAGTCACCATTCGGAGGTCCGTTTAAAAATCAATAAAATACGCTGAAGATAGAAAAATACTATTGTAACTGACATTAAATACTATTTAATTTGTATGGGATTGGGTATGTAAAAACGATGAAGGAATATACCTTACTTCAAAAGTTTTATCAATGCCTATAATCAAATAATGGGCAATTACATGCCACGAATGAAAATTTAAATTCATTCATTGAACCGAAAGAAAACAGGAGGTGGGAAGAAAAATAGTGTTATCCCTACATCATATTTTATGTGTAGGAATTCAAAATCTTCCCTTCGTCCACGATAAGGGTTCACTGCTATAAAATACGTTGTACTTTGAGAAAATCATTTTAAATATGTTTCACATGCCCTTCTATTCACCGCCGATATCATGCTCACTATTTAAGGAAAAATTAAGTGATAAAAGTGAAAATTCCAGGGCGGTTCCGAGGCATTTACGAGGGCAACCGTCGCAGTGTAATAAGCATTTAGTTCATTCTTTACTATCTTCAGGTAGTCCAGCGAACAATTGAAGCCCTTGGTATTCATAGAAGTATTCACGGATCTTTGAAATCCAAACCTAATGCGTCGGGCAGCATGTGAGCCTGTAATGGGAAAATAAAATCCCCTAATTCGCGTCGTAAGTCCTCGGTCCATTGAAAATCCAGAAAATGAGTTGAAAATAGAAAAAATACGAACGAAACTGACTTAACTGAATGGGGATGGGTTGTAGCATTGATTCCTTAAATTGTAAGAAAGAAAAAAAAATTGACTTCACCGGGACTCGAACCCAGGTCGCCCGGGGCAAAAGCCATCGGCCGTGCGCCTTAACGCACGCGGCTACGCCAGTTGTTGGAGGTGCAATCTTACTTAAAGATACTAATTCTGCGCCAAATCTTTACTTGCTTATATCTCTCGAACCCGGGCCTATGGGGAAGAAAGCCGTGACACTTTTTCTACATTTCCTTTATAGTTTCAGAAAATAACATCGGCATTCGGATCCCGAACATCATTCTCGCGATGTCTCCTTGTAAGTAGCAGTACTCACCAACAAAACGATGTGTAGTCTTCGAAAAAAAAGCTCCCAGAACCAAAACTGACCACACTCCCTCAAAGAAGGGTTCATACTGATGACTGCAGCGCGACGACAGTGCCCTAACGCGTGACTGAGAGCAGCAGGACCCGATAGAAAGACGCATATACCAGTGACGGGAACTCCCGGCATGAGTCACCGGATAGATCCTAGGATACGGGAATTCCCGTCATGCCGCATTGAACGTGTTAAGATCGGAATTCGACGCTGCAGTAAGGGACCTTCGGACGAATAAGGCTTCTGGTATTGATGATGTCCCTGCTGAACTAATTAAAAATTCAGGAGAGAAGCCATTAACTCATCTTCACAAAACCATCTGCGACATGTACTCAACAGGAGAAATTCCAAACGACTTCGAGAA
Organism: Platycnemis pennipes; assembly: GCA_933228895.1. NCBI lineage: Eukaryota > Metazoa > Arthropoda > Insecta > Odonata > Platycnemididae > Platycnemis > Platycnemis pennipes. The sequence continues at coordinate 2,086,633 of OW121849.1, forward strand.
AAACATCATCATTCCTATTCCCAAGAAAAAGAGAGCAGAGAAATGCAAAAATTTTAGGACTATAAGCCCGACGACACATGCATCGAAGATACTCACAAGGATCATCTACAGAAGAATAGAATGAAAAGCAGAGGAGTTTCTGGATGAAGATCAATTCGGATTCAGGAAAAGTAAGGGTACAAGGGAAGCAATATTGGCCCTTAGACTGCTCATAGAGAAGAGAATGGAAAATAACAAGCCGACGTTCATTGCATTTGTGGATTTAGAGAAGGCTTTTGACAACGTGGATTGGAATTCAATGCTTGGAATTCTGAAGGGAATGGGAGTGTCATACAATGACCGAAGAATTATACACAAGTATTATACAGTCAGTACAAAAACCAAGTAGCTGTGATTAAATTTGGACCCAGCTCTGAAGAAGCAAGGATAAGGAAAGGGGTAAGACAAGGCTGTGCACTGTCTCCAGTAATTTTTAATGTTTACATCGAGAAGGCCATCAATGAAATCAAGGAAAAATGTTCTGGAGTGACTATCCATGGAGAAACAATCAGCATGCTACGATTCACTGATGACATAGCTCTCATAGCAGAGACAGAGAAGGAGCTGAATAAGATGCTAAAAACCATGGAAAGGACAATGGCCAGTTATCATCTAAAGATCAGTAAGAAGAAAACTAAGATATTGGTGTGCAGCAAGAGAGAAGAGGCCAAAACCAATGTCAAAGTAGGAAAACAAAAACTTGAAGAGGTGAAGGAGTTCTGTTACCTCGGAAGCAGAGTAACCAACGATGGACGAAGCAAGAAAGAAATAGTTAGTAGAATAGCCCAGGCAAAGAGGGCATTCTATCAAAAGAAGAATCTACTTACAGCTGGAAATACAAGCGTAGAAGTAAGGAAACAGTTTATCAGAACATACATCTAGAGCATGTTTCTTTACGGCAGTTGTTTGCACCAGTACTCTGATTGGCCGGGTGCCTCACAGGGAGCGAGGGTGTCGCTCGCCTTTTGTTTGTGTTTTGTTTGCTCACTCGGCCGAGTGGTGCGCTGATGTATGTGTACGTGTGCTGTGTGTGGTTTTGAATTGTTGAGATATGGTAGAAGCATTCCGAAGGTGTGTTCGTGTCGGGTCGAGAGGTACGCTGAAGGAGTTGTCGAGCAGCCAACCTGTCCGGTGGAGGAGCCAATTCTACATTAGGTGAGTGATGACTTTCGTTCTCGTGAGGCTCCCATAGTTAAATTGGTAAACGGATTAAGGTTGGCAAAGTTAATAATACAGTCCACTTAAATTAGTTATTTTAACATCGATTCGGAATCGTACAGCAACGGAAGCATGGACGATGAGAGCAGTGGAGAAGAAAAGGGTGGAAGCATTCGAAATGTGGTGTTACAGAAAAATGCTGAAGATTAAATGGATTGACCGAGTAAATAACGAGGAAGTCCTAAGAAGAGTAGGAGAAAAGAGAAGTCTGCTGAAAACTCTAAAAAGAAGAAGGGAAAACTTAATCGGCCATATCTTAAGACACGACGGTCTGATGAAGACTATCGTCAAGGGAAAAGTGAACGGGAAGATTGGAAAAGGCAGGCCTCGTATGAAATACATGGAACAGGTTGTGAAGAATGTAAAAGAGAAGAATTACGTCACAATGAAAAGGTTGGCCGATAGAAGAATCGAGTGGAAAGCTGCGTCAAACCAATCCTAGGATTGTTGACCAATGATGATGTCGCTTAAGATTAACTTTACAAAATTTTATTTTGATTAAAACTGTTTTAAAATCCATTATGATGAATTGCGTGCTTTTCATCCTGTTAGCCATCCTCATGTTAAATAGAAATTTCAACTAAAAAAAAGCCAATGATGAATTTTTATTCTCATCAAATATGCAAAAGTTATTGTGAGATTTGTAAAACTCTACTACAAAACTGGTAACTTGACAAACTGAGTGGAACCACTTTAGTCACAGGTTTTTTAGCATGAAAAGTATAGAGAAGTAGAGAAATAATAATTATCAGTATTCACTAACTGCATTGTAACTGGTTTTCTTATTTGGAAGAGATAACTTCTCAAATTCAGGGGACTTAACTGACAGTAGATCATTACCTAATAGAGCATCAATTACTCACTAAATGTGTGCATTGTACCAGAAATACCATGGCTCATTCCGTAAGATCCGATATTAACATAGCCGATTTTAATGGTTTCCGTAAATTTTCAATTTACTTGAACTTTATCACTAGTTTTTTGTTAATTCAAAACTGGACCAAACATGGTGTATTAATACTTTATGTCCACTTATTAGGGCTTATAAAGGTTAATGTATGTAACAATTGGTAATAAAATTGATTTACAGTCGGATCCGGATTTAAGGTTTTCGCATTTAAGGTTTTTCCACATTTAACGTTTATTTTTTGAGGTCCCGATTCATTCCCTATAAAAACAATGTAAAAATTGTCCTAATTTAGCGTCACCGCATTCTACATTTTTCCGCATTCTAGGACGTAAAAAATTTTCCCGCACAAGATTTTTTACCAGATTTAAGGTTTATTCATGATGATTCATGCAAATGATTATCCATACATCAGTGATGATTATCACCAGCATTAGTTTTCAATAGGTCGACGGTCCTTAAGGTTTCGCTTTAAGATGCTTGTATATGTACAATGAATGAATGTATAATGAACATACGAACATTAACATATTGTATGCTCTTGGTAATACATTCATAAATGTAAAACAGCATTTTCCCCTATAGTAGGTTTAACTCAATGATGATATGCCATATTACGCAGTTGAATTCGTTGAAATTTTCCCGGGCGCTGTGTAGAAAAAATGAATGTGGAACTGTGCGCCATGTGAGAAACTTGCATGTGCAACAGCAGCTTAATTTCTAGGAGCTACAAATCAAAATTGATTGCTAAATAAGGCATTCTCATTATGTCGTACCATCAGTAATATTCTCATAATCGGAAAGTATCAATATTTTGCGAAATGAAATGTCTTTCTTTCGCTCGTCTTTAATGATGCTATGATGATGATTTTTCGAGTACATAGCCGCCTACACCTCGCTTTTACAGAATAAAATGGGTGTAAAAATGCATCGAGACCACTGAGAAATGTGTAAAAATGGAATTTTTAACGTTGATAACCATCCACACTAACATTCCCAGTGGGAATTTTCCTTAACTCCATTTTTCATAGGAAAATTTCCAACATCCATTAGGTGCCGCAGTGACAACGACAGTAAAATTTAACCCCAGAAAATGCAGAGGTTAGCTTCATGCTAAGTTACGGCCGCACAAAAAAAGGCGGGAGGGTTGAATTACAACGTGTTTTGCCTGAAGGTTCAAATTAGAGCATTTACGAGTTAGGGTTGAATGGTCGGTAGTAAGCGTTTATTTAGTTGCGTAACAGATAAAAAAAATACAATTTATTATATAGCCACATTTGAAGTCAGTGAGAAGTGGCTCAGTAAAGAGAGTTGGCGACTTCTTTGTAAATCATATGCTCCTCGGCAGTCGAGTTGGCAGTGTTACAAGGAAACACTTTTCAACAAGACCATTGATTGATCAGTACCAGTCTCCCGGGTGCTATTGGTTTATAGAGAGCAGAGGCTTTGATTTTGGGATGGCTTCGAAAAGGAAATCTCTTGGCTTCGAAGAGAGGAGAAAAATTATTGAGGAGGTGGATAAAAATCCTCACTTAAAGAGAATTGACTTGGCGAAGAAGCTGCTCATGCCAGTAACAACATTGAACAACATCATAATGAAAAGGGAAGCAATTTTAAGAGAATCTACAGCATTTGGTGTTTTATTTAAGCGTCGTAAGCACTCAAAAAAGTCCTCGTTTGAGGAACTGGAGAGACATTCACATTGCATTGGTGAGAAAGGCAATTGTATCAATAAATTGTGGGCATCAACAAACCAAAATAAATTTGTTACAGGCAATCCATTTTAGTGCAAGTGCATGGGAAAGTGTGAATAGTGCAACCATCTAAAATTGTTTTGCCAAAGGGGGGTTCCTGAATACCACCGAAACAATGTGATTTGCAAACTTCTGTGGGCGATAATGAATGGCAAACTTTGAATTCAGAAATATCGTTCAGTGATTTTGTTGAATGTGATGATAACCTGCAGACCAGTGGCATTGTTTTAATAGGGGAATTGTGTGGTACATCAAATGAAACAGTTTCTAACTGCAGTGAGAATGAGGATGAGGAAGAGCTGACAGTGGCTTATACCTTTTCGGAGGCTGTGGTTGGACTTGAGAAATTGAAATCATACTTTTCATCCATTGAGAACAATCAATCTACTTTACTGATGGTTTCAAAACTGGAAAAGAGCTACTTCTTAGTTATAGTAAAAAAAATAAGCAGAGTAAAATTTCAGATTTTTTTTTAAAAGTAGCTGTTCAAAAATATAATTAATCTCCCCTAAAAGTTTTTCAATTGATATTGAATTCCTGAGTAGTCAGAAGGCTAAAGCATTGTGTTTTTTGTTAAGGCATTTTCATTTTTGGTTAATTTTTCATTTATTTTCGTTTTGTCACTGAATCCAACCTTCTTTAGGAAGAGCATATAAAACTAATGAAAACTTTTTATTGTTTTATGTGACCCCTTTTAGTGACTTTTATATTTTTATATTCATTATATTATCTTTTTGTAGAAAGCTGTTCTAATCATTACAGACCCTAAAACCTCAAAAAAAGTCCGCATTAAGTGTTTTTCCACATTTAGTGTTTTAAATTTTGTCCCCCATGAAAAACCTTAAATCAGGATTCTACTGTATTATATATTTGACATTGTAAAACCAGAATTTTTTAAATTTTAATCAACTTGTATCTTTTTAATTCAATAGGCAACAAATTAACTATAGCAGGACGACATTTAGCATATCAATTGCAATTCTAGCATTCGAGGTATTCGAAATGGAAAAATTTGCTATTTGAACCATCTCTACTTTAAATGCAAGACATACTTTTGAAATCACTCTAAGCACTCTCCAATCCTTGCTGCCAGATGAAGGGCCCAAAAAAGCACTCAACACCCTGCCACACACTTTGAAATTCCAGAACACGACTCAACGTTGCACTTATGCATACAAGTTTGTATGGCTTTACAGTAGAGCTCCGATTGTCCGATATTCATTTGACCAACTGTTGGATAACCCGTGCATCAATCCCTCAACAAGTCCCTCCCCATCCACTGCTTCTGTTTGCTCTTGCAGACAGCAAAGTCTACAACATTGCTAACTTTTGCCCACACAAAAAGGTTTTTTTGCAGCAGGGAATCCAAATACGCAATGTTGCATTATGGTGAGTCCCTGGAGAGTGAGGGAAGGGGGGAGGGTGCAAAAAATCGTGGTGGGTATAATGGATAAATAGTACAGTCAATGCTGTAAAAAGTTTGATGAAAATAGTGAAATCATTACGTTTATAGTCGGTTGGATTTTCATCTTCAATGCACTAACATTAACAAAATATTGCGGAATGATTTGAAGTCAAAAGATTTGGTATAAAGATGTAAAAACTGCCAGTTGCTGCCTTCCCACCAGTCAGTAGAAAACGGCTACCTTTAAGCAGTGGCAAATGTTATACACACAGTGAGTTTCTCGTCTAGAATGCTCACACTTTACACTCCCGCGAGTGATACTTCTTCTTCCCTTTCCCCACTATGGGCTTGAGATGATGCCTTGCCAAGTCCCCTGAGAACCTGGATGGGTGATCTTCCTTGGAGGCCCGCTGTGTCGGCTCTTTCACCATAAGTGTTATCTTGCCGCATGACCCACCCATGTGCACCCTGATATGTATTATTTGTATCGATATCCCATCATTTTGTTATGTATCGATTCTGTTGATAATTGGTCATATGATGTGGGCTGGTCAGATGTTTTGTGAAGTTGCATGGTCAGTATCGTCAGAGTCCGTGGCCGAATTGATTGCCACGTTCAATCCTGGAACCCAGTCTTTAAGGACATAATAGTTGGCAACGAGGATGTTGCATGCTTGTAGGCTGCAATTAGGGTTGGTCGATGGGGGATAAGAAAAACGAGAGGAAAATGTCGCAAGTAACAATTGCACTTTTCGTACTGGGCAGCGAACCCTTGCAAAATTATTTGGATCATCTAAAGGTACAATTAAACATCCTAAATGTCAAGGAGGAAGAGAAAGTATGCGTAGCAAGGTTTTCGGGTTGATCTCCGCATCGATTCATCTTTATGACGACAGTTTCGCCGGCGTTGCAGCTGGCGTCTTCAGGTTCGAAGTGTTTGATGCAGGTTTTTGCCCGTCTTATATAGGCCTTGGTTTTGTCTAGGTGCGTTCTGATTGGTCCGTTTGGGTGAGAGAAAGGGGACTTTTCTGAGAAAGAGGAAGAGAAAGTGGACTTTTTGATTGCGTACATCCGTGTCGAGGCATATGGTCAGTTGAAAGACATGCGTCTACCAAAGACTCCGAAAGAAAAATTTTTTAAGGAACTTATTGAAACGTTAGAAGAAATATATTCACCTCAAAAATTAGTGACCAGTGAGAGTTTTAAATTTAACCAACGTGTTCAACTTCCCGGTGAGTCTGTCCTTGATTTCATTACAAATTTGAAGAAACTTGCCAGTAACTGTGACTTTAAAGATTTATTTGATGATGCTTTACGAGATCGGCTCATCGTGGCGTTAACCGACGAGAGTTTACAAAGATGTTTTGTTAATTGAGCCGGATTTGAGTTTTGAAAAAGCTTGTAACATTGCAAAGGATGCAGAAATAGTCACCAATCAAGCAAGACTTAAAAAATGTGGAAGTGCATAAAGTATCCGGTACTGTCTCTGGTCAAATAGGCAATCGAAGACTGCTTAGTAAGGGTTTTCTTAAGCCGTCTTTTCAGAAAAATGAACCCAGTGCACCACCAGGTAGAGCCTGCCATCGTTGTGGGAGATGCGACAACCCAGCAAATTGTCCAGCGTTGACATTGTTTCAATATCCAGTCCCTTGGTCACACCTCCACAACGCGTAAGAAGAAGAAGAAGAGTACCCCGCCGCTACTGCAGTTCTTGGAATGGAGAGCGAAGGTCCCATCGAGGATTTTGCATCTCCAGCAAGTGCCCTCCTGTCCATGTTACGTTAATTGTGGGTGAAGGTGTAATGTTGAAGTGAATTTTTAAGTCAACAGTGAGGCTTGTGTGTCTATTCTACCTAAATGTCTGTTTGGTAAGTTGTTTCCCGATATCGTAATTAACCGTACGAATGTAAAACTAGTCAGTCAGTCTATCAATGTTCTTGGTCAAGTCCAGGTGGATCTATCATTAGAAAATATCAGAAAACCAAATGTTCCATTGGTGAATACCGACAATTCGGTTAAAACACCCATATTCTGGTTAGGTCTTGGTTAAACGTGTAACTTCCCAAGTGGAGAGATCTAATTCATGATATAAAGAATTTTAAGGTTAAAATTGGCTATTGGGAAATGGACTAGGTCAAGCGTCTTGCCATGATGATAGTGAATTAGGTGTTGAAGAACTCAATAAATTCATGTCTGAAATTAAGTGTAAGTTTAAACATTTGTTCCCTGAGCTTTGTAATGAATCAATTAGGGGTTATCAGGCTAATCTGATGTTAAAAGATAGTGCCACACCAGTGTTCCATGGGGCTTATCAGGTGCCACATGCACTGAAGGAGGAATTTGAAAATGAGTTAAATAATCTTGAACAGCAGGGAGTGATCTCCAAGGTGGAATTCAGTGAGTGGGCTTTGCCTATTGTATCAGTTCCATGTAAAAATGGCAAAATTCGATTGTGTGTGGACTTAAAGGGTTTCATTAAACAAAGCCAAAAAGGTACCTCAACATCCACTACCAAAAGCTGAAGATGTATTCAATACCCAAGAGGGAAGCGAGGTATTCACAGTCTTAGACGAGGTAGTCACCATTTATTAACTATTACACATCTAAGGGTTTGCTTCAATTCAATCGCTTGTGCTATGGAGTGACATAAGCACCAAGCATATTCTAAGCTGCGATGGAATCAATATTAAGGGCATTACCCAATGTCCCTTGTTACCTAGATGATGTTTTAATTTGTGGTCCTTCTTTGGAAAAGTGTAAAAAGAGTATTGTTGAGGTGATGGAGTGGTTAAATAACCATTGTGACAAAATTAATTGGTATTAATGCCAATTCTTTCAGTCTTCAGTAACTTATATTGGTCACAAGATAGATCAAGAAGGTATTCATCCTTCTGAGGAGAAGGTCCATATGCTATTAAAGCAGCTCACAAGCCGCAAGATGTAAGTCAATTAAAATCCTTCTTAGGAAAGTTGACATACTACCATCGCTTTATACCTATGTATTCTTCAATTTTGCATCCGTTATTTGAGTTCACTCATTCAAATAAGAAATGGCATCGGTCAAAGCAATGAAAAACTGCTTTTCAACAGGCAAAAAAATTAGTGATGGGGCGAATTCAAAACTTGATCGAATCCCAATCCCAAATCTGAATCCTGTTTATTTATCGAATCCAAATATCGAATCCTAATCCCAAATCCTAATCCTTTTCAATTCCATTAAATTCAAATCTTCCTTTTATCTGTAAATTGTTAAATAATGCTTCCTTTCTAGTGAATTTTGTACTTAAATTCAATTGAAGCTGGATCTTATTTCTTAAAGTAAATAATGAATGGTCATATATTCCCAGTCACTGAAATTAAGGACATGTTCGAGGGCAAATATAAAGAATGGGTAATTTTAAAAGTAAATCAAAGTTTAATTTTTCTTAAATAAAATTGAAAATTCGATGAAAACATCAAATGTTTTTGATTAGAAAATGCAGCATTTTCACTCAGTTCGCATGTAATCGATTTCTTTTCTTATCAGCCAAATTTCCAGCAGTACTGAAGGCTTTTTCTGAAAATACTGTTGCTGGAAGAATGTAGAGGACCTTTTTTTGTTAGAATTTTCAAATTGGGGAATTTCAAAGAATTCATATGTGGACAAGAATTATTAGTAGCACCCATGCCGATAGTATTATTTGCCGATGCCTTACTTATTTTTCTAAAAAAATTTAATAAGTGCTTTCCTTCTCGTGTCTCAGTAATCAAAAGTGTTATACAAGAGCACCTAATTATTGAAAGAAATGACATTTTGACATCCTTTATTTCACTACTCTTACAATTATCACTGGAATTAGATTTCAGACTCTAAGCCCTCTTGCAGTTGTAAATACTGAAATTTTTTTTAAGAAATAACAGCTGCTGAGCATGCTCAGCAGCTCATAATTGAATGTATTGCTCATTGACATATTATCGACACGTCTGCTGAACATGCTAAGTAGTTAAGAGGTTTCTTCTATCAAGACCATAGCATCAGTCTCTGAAAACATTTGCTCAGGAAACTCTAAACCTGCAGGTGCACCCAAAGACAGTGGTCTCTCATTAGCACATTTTTGTAGGGACCCGAAATCCTGACCACGGTAACGAGGAAAGCTTGCTGAACAGGCTGTTAGGCCTTCTCGGGTGTATGTTGAAGACGTATGCTCGTGTTGAATAACTCCAAGGGGGGGACCAAAACATCGTACTATCAAGTTAGTTCATTGTTGATATAATTTACAGTAACAAAGTTTCATTTTCAATTCTATTACACATTCCAAACAATACGTATGATACCGGGCATTGTTGCGCACTCAATAATTAATGATGACTACATGACCAAATAGCACATTTTGTGTATACTATTCACGCAAAAAGTATGTACTAAGACTCGACTTTGATAATAATAATAATTTCTGTAATGATCACAGGTGACCCCAATTACGATCATTTTAATATATATATAGACAACACATTTAAAAACACCCATGCCCTGGACAGTTGAGTTTTTACCCAGGCGGGACTCGAACCCGCGACCTTCGGAATGGCAGATGAGGACTTAACCCTGCTGGCAAACATTTGCCGGCCTCGGCAAACACCAAATGTTGATGTTTGATATGCCAGAAAAAGAATAAGCGAAATTCATAGAGAGCATATCAGTGTGTGGTAATTTAGCCTTTCGTTTAATGCAGGTACCAGGCTTTTTTTAATAATTACTATTGAGGCATGTTTTTGCAGTGAGGATGAAAAATAGCACATTTCTTAGAGTTGCAGATGCCAGCGTCACTTTGGAGATTGTCATTACAATACGAAATGCATAAATGAAAGGAAACTTTGATAGAATATGAATCGTACTTTTGCCATGGAGTCTGATAAGTTTCGAATATTTACTTATATTCGTTTAAGTTTTTCTAGTCATTTACGAAACCGGGTTTTAAGTATGGAACATTGGAGGCACACGACAAACACCTTCGTCTTCATTTTAAAATTTCTAATGCGAATTCATTGGCATCATAACACTTGACTATGCCACAATAAGTTTTATTAAATAATATGTATTGGCAATTTTCCAATTTATTGGTAATTAGTTCAATTTTTTTATATTTGAAGTGAATTTTCAAAAGTGAGGCTATTGGATTATTCTAGGTACTGAAACGTTTCCTAATATAATCTTCTTTAAATTATTTCCCTTCATAATAAAGTACTATGTCTATTATTTATAAATTAAATGTTCGTTGAAATTCAACAGAGTCTTAAAAATAGAAATGTTTGTAACTTATTACCTATTTGAGAATTTAGGTGACCCTTATAATCAGGTTTATATTACCTACCGGTCCCACGATTATTGCTCTTTAGGTTTGTACCTAATGTTAACTCTTTTTTTTATTTGTGAGCATAATATTCATTCAAAGTGCCTGCACCTAAAGGTTATTCAAAACAAACACCAAGAAACAATGATGCTCATGTATATCATCTGTCACGCAAAGGTTGGCAGTACACTTGGCTAAATAATGCTCTTTACAATTTTGGTTTAGCCACTGCCAGCAACGGATCTACAAGGATTTTCCTGTGCGTTCCACACATAGTAATACTTCAACAAAGATAGATTGATATTAACACTCAATATTTTAACCTCATCACCTTTGCTTACACTTCCACAATCACTTACACTTGGCTTGAAACTAGAGATGCGTTCTCGAATCCACCTAACCCCCCAAATCCACCGAATCTTACTGGATTCGAGGATTCGAAATTTTTGGCTGGATTCGATCGAATCCAGTTTGAATTCCAAAGAGCAATTTTATTTTATCAAACCTTTTTTAAAGCTTTCTTAAGAATATTACTGTAACCTTCATTGCCATAACCACATAATTCATCGTTTTCACTGTCTCTCTTAAACACGTCAATTTTTACTGCATCAAAGCGTAAGATGCAATTTTCATCATAAAAATGTGATTTAGATGTAGATAAATGCATGAGGAATTTCGCTCGTGAACTCGTAGACGGAGATAGCTCTCCATTTGCCGTAAGATGGCAGGCACAATGCAGTCGTTAGTGTTAATACGGGGTTTACCAACATACCTATTTACTCATGTAAGCCGCGCCCTCGTGTATCCCGCGCACCCCTATTTTCGGGCAGGTTCGTGAGGAAAAAATTATTTCTATCGAAAAAAAAATTTTTGCCCTTGAGTCTGCATCATTTTGTCATAACATGAATGCACGTTCTTTAATAGAAATGCTGTGCCTAAATTACGTGTACGTCTTTCTCATTAATTGATTGAATTACGTGTTATTATCGTCACGATCGTCATCAATGCACTGCCTCTTTTACTGTGCATCTGTTTCTCGTAGCATCTCACAGTAATCACAGTTTCATACGATCACATCATCCAGCTATAAAAACGGCATTTGTTCAAAAGAACATCCAACTGAAATAATTGCAAAAATATATACAATTTCAACCCGTGATTACTCTATTATTACGGAAATCGTTGGCATATCAACAAAAAAAAGCCAAATGCCATCCGTACCTGATAGCGGTGAACTCGTCTGCTCTCTGCGTAGTAGCTGTGGACTGGGACGATTTAACAACACTGAAAAGTCTTGGGAACACACGGAAAAAACTAAGCTCAATGTAATAACAATTATAATTCTTATAAAACTAAAGAAAAACAAATTCCCGGAAATATAATCATAAATCACTAATGAATATTCATATCATAACAGTTCTCATTCTTAGTTTTCGTCACTGCTAGATTCAGATGCACCATATTTCCTTCATGGAGCTCGATTTCCTATTTTTTCGGCATCATTTATAATATGTAGCTTTATACTCACAGGAAACTATCAAGACTCCAAGGGGGACCAAAACATCGTACTATCAAGTTAGTTCATTGCTGGTGTCAATTTCTTGTAAAAAAGTTTCATTTTCAATTACAGTTGAGCACCCTTAATCCGGGAACCCCTAATCAGGGAGAACCTATAATCCGGCAATTTTGCCATGACTATCTGGTACTTAGTGGAAAATGCCGAAACATTTTTAACCGGAACATTCCTTCATAACCTGCCAAGATATTATTCTTATATTAATACCAAGATACCATTCTTAATTAGCATTAAATTTCCCATTTCGAGAATCAGAATAATTTAAATATATTCATTTCTGGTACTTCGTGTACACTGGACTTATTCTGGAACTTGAAGTAAACATATAAATTTGAAGACATTGCCTATGACTAATTTACAGATCGGCCACTTTCAATGACACGTACATTTTTGATTGACCACTAGACGTAATTTGATAAAAATTATATGTATTCTGCTTATGTTTCACCCAAAACATGTCTCATCCATACAGTTGTGGCAACAGCACAAAACGTTAACCATCGCAGAAAAAGTGCGAGTTGTGAAATAGCTTGATGCCATCAGTAAAGAGTTTGACTGAAATATACTACGTGGGATCTTCAACAATATAGCACTTTAAGAAGGTTAAAGAGAAAAATTATCAAAATTTTACTGTTAAAGTGACATGAAGAAGTAGATAACATAGAGAAAAACTATGAAAGAAGATTTAAGTGCTGATTTGGATTATAGCCTGGTTTTGATTGCATCGAAGTGAAGGGCTTAGTTAGTATTTCTGGCCAAATGCTAATGGAGCAGGATAAACTAATTCAGAAATAGACGTGATCAATCCAAAAGACGTGATTCGGGAAATTTCACGTGCAGGCAATAGCATTTCACCATCCATTCTAAAAACACGCGTGGTTTAAATTGTGGACTGCTTTAAGGGTTGATATAGACGAAATAATTGGGGATTTAAAAATTTCATGTTTCTGAGGATAAAAATATGATGATGGAGTTTGCAAACATCATCCATAACCCTGAATTAAAGGAAATGGAATTGGTAAATTAAGACGAAAGGTTAGTTAGCGGCCACGATATTCTCACCACACAACATATCATTGATGATGAAATCATTGAAATGGTAATTAATAACAATAAATCTGAGTGGGGATGACGATGATCAGCCTGAAATTGTTGAAGGAAGACTACTATTGATGATGGTCTTTAAAGAATAATCCCGTCCGGTCGCCCACGGCGACGTAGTGATGGGCGGCCGTGCACACGACACCCACGCGTTGACATCGCGCTGAATCAGCTGATAACAAATCGAGCGCAGTAGGAAATTATGTTACGCAAATCACAGCATAAGAAATATCAAATTTTATACCCTTTTCCAATAATAATATGAAACTTTTACATATGCAGCAATAAGCAAAATGCTTAGATTCTGTAATTTTCACTCACTGCGTAACTTCGATAATTTAATAACTTTGTGACTTGAGAAACCATTTCTTTCTGATTATTCTCAGTAACAATTTTGAAAATAATGTTCAGTAAATGGCAAATGAATATTTTGTTACAGTAAAACCTCTCTATATCGAAATGGAAGGGACCAATTTTTTAGTCATTTTGATAAGTGGAGGTTCATTATAAAGAGGTTTTAGCAAAATGAACACATATTTCCACCTTATGAAACTTTTTGTTAGTAAATTGTGCTGCTTTCTCTTTGATTACTATATTTGTATATTTAAACATATGCAATTATGCTTTTTCTTAGTTTTAATGTTTATAATATTAAAAACACGGGTACAAAAACTTACTTAAGCACTCTCCGCTGAAAAAAATTTGTAATTTCTGTTTGTTTCATTTTTTTTCAAATTCTTTTGAGATTATATCTTCTATCTTATTTAATAATAGTAGATTTTCAGTGCTGCAGTCCTCCATATCAAAAAAAAATCTTTCCATCACACCCAAAGCATCCTGCACCTCTTTTTTGGTTGGCTTTGGCATAAAATCCTCACCATCACTCTCTTTTTCTTCCATGTTACTTATGGACTACTACTGGAGATTCCCCGCCAACTTCTTCTTCCATTTCTTCCAACACCTCTCCCTCACTTGGGGCACATGTTAGCAAGACATTGTCAACATTAATAAAGTTGTCAAATGATGACTGAACATTAATTATTTTGTTTATTTCAAGCCATTCTGTCGATTCGTCCTCATACAAAATTTCTTCCTCACTGCTGTCCCCCATAAATCCAGCCTTTTTAAAACATTTTTCAATAACTTCTGCCTTCAAACACGTCCACAAAAGACAGAGCCTGTGCATGGCCTGAATTATGTTCCAAGAACACTTTTTCAAATCATTTTTCTCCTTAACTGTTCGCAACATGTATGACACCAGTTGCTGCCTGTAATATCTCTTCACAATGGAAATTATTCCTTGATCAAGTGGTTGCAATTTGCTGGTGGTGTTTGGAGGAAAATATACTACTTTGACGTGTCGTAACACAATCCCCTCAACTTTATGTGCTGTGCACTGATCAATGAAGAGAACTATTTTCCAGTTTCTCACTCCCATCTTTGAGTCCAGCATGGTCAACCACTCACAGAATAAAGATGCTGTCATCCAAGAGTTTTTTGAGTTTTTGTATGAGCAAGGAAGTTTCTTAATATTTTTAAAGCATCTAGGCTTTTTATATTTTCCAATCACAAGAGGCTTCAATTTCTCTGAGCCATCAAAATTAGCACAGAAAAGCACTGTGAATCTTTCTTTGCTTTTTTTCCCTCCATGGCATGATTAGCTGCTAACTGCTAAAGTTCTGTCTGGAAGCAAGTTATAAAAAAATCCTGCCTCATCCCCATTACAAATGTCTCGTGGTTTATACCAGGCTCAAATGGTCTGCAAAGTTTTTTCCACTCTTCTACCACTGTGTCACTTACAGAAGCTTCTTCCCCACTCATCTTCAACGTTTTGAGATTCTACCGCACTTGAAACTTTTGAAGCCACCCATTCGATGCATGAAAATTTTCAATGCCCATTTTCACTGCTACTTCTCTTGCCTTTTGCTATAGAATAGGTCTAGAAACAGGAATATTTCTGGTTCTACCTTCCATCAACCAATCAAATATGTGTCTGTCTAATTGTTCACTTTTCATTGCCCGCAATTTTTTATTTATGCATCCTCGATGTGCTGCCCCTTCAGTTTCTTTACGTTTTTTTTTTAATTTTTAAAAATAGACTAAACTTACACAGAAGTTAGGCGTATTTCACTGACCGATGTCTTAAACTACAAAATTGTAGCTCAAATAACTAACAATGTTGTTGTGGGGACGGTAATGCACCATTGTTACGGATTGAAAGATAATAGAATGGCCGAGTTACAATTCGCGGCGACAATATCCAAAAGTAAAAGACGACTGCCATGAGGCGCAAGCATGAAAAAAATGCGATCATTCTGGTAGGGCCGTAATAATATCAAGTGTTCATAGTGAATTAAACTTCAAACGAATAGTTCAGAAATGAAACAGAATAGGCTAAATTCTCCTTAAAAGATAATTTGAACTCTAAAATATAACAAATCTTCCGATACGGTACAATAGTCGCATCCGTTTTAATCTTGTACGTGGGTATGGACTCTTTCATAGCTCTGCGTTGCGTTATCGCGAGCAGCAGGCTTTCATAGCTCCGCGTTGCGGAAACAAACGAAAAGCGATATGCGTTTCGATAAATCAGCCGCAAACTCACTGCAATTCTGTACATATCGCATTAATATTTGATTATAACTGTGAAAATTGTGAAAATAAATCTTTGACGCATATGATTAATAACAAACACACTAACGACTGCCCAGCTAAGATTCACTTTTCAAGCGCTGCGGGTTTTCGCGCTCCCAACGTAGAAAAGTCGGAACGGCCGGACGGAACTTTCTGCGGCTGGCGCCAGCTGAATATTTCATTCCATGGAGGTGGTTGGCTCGTCATGGGGGTGTATTCTCAGTACGAAGAGCAGAGGTTTTTCGAACACATAGAGGTGCGATATAGAGAGGTTTCTCTATATAATTACATACACATTTTGGCGGGACCAAGAAGTTATTACGAAAAACGGAGGTTTACGATATGAAGAGGTTCACTAGATAGAGGTTTTACTGTATAAATAATTGACTCCTTTCAATGAAAACATCCCGGATGTCAGAAATAGAGCAGTTGCCATGCATGACCCATAGTCCAGCAAAATCCCTAATCCGGCATCACTTTGGTCCCGACTGTGCCGGATTAAAGATGCTCAACTGTACTGGGAAGAATTTCGTAAGTGTCACACATTGTAAGAATCAAATAACTTTGCATTGTTCTGCTTAAATGTTTACATAAACACTTGACTTCAACGTCTTAGCGTCATTGTTAGCATAACAATTACTTGAGAATGACACTAAGACATTCAAATTCATTGGTAAAATAAAACTTAAAATGTAATTGTACAAAGTACAACAATTCTTACTACATTGAACAAACATACAAGATTTTTCCCAGCGATTTTCTTCGAATCACCGATGATGGCAAAGGTTTCGTAATAATGCCATCGAATCTTGATATTCAATTCACTCCTAACCGAGTATTTAGTAGGTACAACCGTGCGACAGTTGCTTAATTAATCTTAAATATATTTCCCGCTTCTGGGGAGGACACATAATTCCTCTTTTGCCATGTTTCTTCAGCTGCTAAACTATCGGCACCCACCATTACGCTCACTCGAAGGGTAAGTCGGCTGGTATCCACCGCTCGAGTAGCTGGCAGCCGTATACGAGTGAACTCGAGTGGTTCGATCATCGCAAATCCGCCGAGTGCTCGGGCTCATACCACGTGACTAGTATATGACAGCGAAGTCTTATACGACTAAAATTTCGAACATACGCCCCCTGGAATAGATCCTGTGACTCCAGTTCTGAGGCATTTTAGTGTGAAGCCTAGAACACACTCTGGAATGGGAATGATTGCTCTTCGAGTGTGTGTCCCAGTGAGAGCTCTTTTGAAAAACAAAGAGTGCCAAGATACAGTCCACCATCATCCCAGTACACTCATCAAAGCTCAGAATGCACTGATTCTTATAAAGGTGCCACTGAACAAAAAATATTTCCATTCTGATATAAGAACATAATTGAATAGCATCACGAGTGCAAGAATATCACGAGACAGCTGTGAGTCACTACAAACAAGGAATAAGGGTGTAGAGTATCTCCTGCAGAGAAGGCACTTGATAAACATTAGCAACTCACTTGACTTTCCCTTCCCTTCACATCCGTTCTCATCTGATGAATCTGGACATTGAATGACTCCATCGCAAACTTGAGAGAGGGGAACACAGGACCGGTCAGAACGACAAGTAAACTGGCCACTTTTGCAGCTCAGGGCATCTTGGCAGTTCTCTTCATCCTCACCATGATCACAGTCAGTGGAATTGTCACACACCCAGGAGCTTTCAATGCAGTCACCTGAAATATTGGGTAATGCATGAATACAGATGATCTTAAAGAAATGCATTTGCATCTTGGATTCACGAAAATGATAAAGACTTCCAGAGTCAAGGAAATGGCAGTTGTTAAATACAAGACATAATAGAAGTGATGTTCTTGAACACAATAATCCTAAGTGAAGACTTCCTTCCCATCTACACCTGGGAGAGGAATAAATCAAGTGCATCTGCAGCAAAGTGAATATGATGACACCACTCACGTCCCTTCCACAGTAGTTCCCTTCCCTTGCCTTTCTAATGGGGGTGCGTTAGGATCATTTTGTCGGAACTAATAGATCCCAACTTTGCATGGATTAGATTTAAGATAAGAAATACTTTCAGTTATAATACCTCATGCTATTTCCCTTTTCAAAAGATTTAACTCATAGTGAGAACTGAAAAACAAACCCATCAGCCTGGGTACATCCAACAAAGGGAACTTACTATAAATGGGACAAATTTATCGACTTTTAATATAAAACATAACTCTAATTCAAAATACCTTGAAATAAATGCTGGAATAACCACAAATACGACCATGATAATTATTGTATAACATTTTATTCACCTAATTTATTTGTTCTCTGTTTAAGTAAAAAGCTACAACTCCGTTATATTAAAAAATTGATTCCAATTTTAAAATTTCAAATAATGTTACAAATAGATTATACTCAGCAACATTGACCTCATACTTGACAAAATGAAGCATTGCATTACCAATACAAGGTAAATATTTTGTGTGAAATTGACGCAAAAATTGTAAGGATCAGGTGTCTGTAAAAAGACTGAACATCAGAGTTTGAGAAGCTATAGCTTCCAAACGAGGAAACCAATTTTCAGCCAGTTAGTAATACTGTTTATTATTTCTTTACTTCTGCACACTATTATTACTTAATTATCTGTAGGGAAAATACTAGTGATGAATTTCATTACTTTTCTAATCCCAGATTTTTAAAATATACAGAAAAACAGCAAAAATAGTATTTCTACAAAAAAGGAAATTAATATAGAAAAAAATCAACTTCCTATCATCTCTGTGGATAACATTTTCCTGGATCTTGACTTGCAGATGCATTATATGTCATTACTTCTTATATAAAGTTCACTTTCCTTTTCACATACTCATCAAACAATACATTTTTTAAACCTGTACAACTATTCTTTAAAGTGCAGTCAAAAGAAACATTATAAGTTCATTTTCATTAATACTTTCATTAATAATTATTTCCCAAAATATAAGATCCCATTGATGCCATATGGTCGTATTGATGATGGTATGCTTATTGTCTTAACATAGCATTTTCTTCATAATAGGTAAACTGCATCTCAGATCAGATAGACTATTTTAATTATTGTTCAAGATACCTCCAATTGAAATGAAAAGTGGGATTGTGTGTTAATAAAAAAATAAATCTTTATTTGAAAAACATTATTTCATTAATTTGTTCATAAGTATGAGTAAGTAGCTAAATTTACATTAGGTACCCAGATATAAATAAGTCTTATTATTACACGTCCGTGAAAGTGGTTTTATTATTTGCTAAAATTCGTTTTAAAACTATGTATGTGATTTCAGTTATAGAAAATCTTGGCGGTGTTATTATAATGTTACAATTTTTGCACATTTCTACGCGTTTTATTATATTTTGGTACATGTTTTGTGAATGCTTATACAGTGAAACCTGTCTTTAGCGGAATCTCTCGCTGGCATCATTTTTTTCCGGATAAGACAGTGTTGCGCTGAACCCAGGGTCTGTCAATTCAAAAAAACCCTTGAAAGTCATTTCACGTCCATTACATGCGTCGTCGCCTTAAAGGTTGGTTTGACTCAAATTCTACATGTAGACGAAATTATTATGAAATAATGAAAGTACAGTATCCCATTGGGGTTTAATTTGTTTATTTGAAGTAATTAACGTAAAAAGCGATCTATAAAATACGCATATAATCCGTCATTTTTGTCTGTTTTTCCTTTTTTTCTGGTATAATACAATTCTCTACGCTGCCAATAGTCCCATTTATGATATTAAATAAATCAGTGCTACCTTTGGTGAGACTGCTAATTCTTTTAATGAAACAAACATTTCTCTATGGGACTGTTTGTTTTCTTCACATATTACGGTTATGTTCACTTCTTTGTCGGATTTACAGGCTTCGTCTTCTTTTATAGTGTCTGTCAGGGAGCCATATTCATCACCCGTAAGAAGATCGTTGTCCACAAATATCTCTGCATCCATGTCATCACCTATTAATTGCTGTAATTCACTTAGATCGTCCATTGGCTCTGAAATAGCAAAGGTGATGTATATATTCCTGTAAGTGCGTAAATATGCATTTACATTGGTGATATGATATGATTTGTTTTCCTTAATTCCTCGGGGACCAGTTCTGGCAGAAATCCAGCTTTAGCGAAACATTGTTTAACAGTTGATGTTTTACTATCTTTCACTGCCAAATTAATCCAATTAATGGCATCCAGCACTGATATTTTTTTGATCGCCTCCGACACTGTATTCGCAGTATTAGCAGCAGCTAATAATGATCGCATCATATACTTTCTATATTGTGCCTTCAGCGATCTAATAACTCCCTGATCCATTGGCTGAGTGATTCTAGTTGTGTTTGCCGGAAACCAGGGTAGCTCCACATTCGGAAGGCGAATTTTAGGGTGACAGGTTGCATTATCAAGGAAAAGTATGACTTTCCTATCTTTCCTGTTCATTTCGGCATTGAAACTTTTCGGCCACTTTCCCATGATTTTTATTATGCCTCCATTTGACCGGTAGTTTCTGAATTTCAACGTGTTTGACGCATTGCGGTCGATGTGATTTCCCGATGACAAGAGGCTTTAGGAGCTCCCCCGCCATATTTCCACAAATGAAAATGGTTAAATGTTCTTTTGAGTGCTTCCCTCCTACAGAATAAAGAATAAGTCAAAATGTAAAATAATTGTTTTCACTCTTCCTCCTTTCACACACAATGTTTTAGATGGCAGGGCCTTAAAAAACATTCTGGTTTCATCCCCGTTGTAGATATCACATGGTTGATAGTCTTTAATTTTTCTTGAACCATGCCTTTCCACTCCTCTACGATTTCATATCCGCCTCGTTTGACTCGCCAACAACACTGCTCCAAACAACATTGTGTCTTGCTCTGAAGCTCTCCAACCTACCATTTGCGGCCTTAAAATCTAATTTTCGTATAAAGATACTGCAAACTCCTTTGCCTTTTCTTGCACCATTGGACCTAACAATGGAATATTTCTTGATCTTGCTTGCACAAACCATTCCCAAACTAATTCGTTTAATTCTTCACATTCGCATAGAGGAGTTTTCCTCTTTTAATGTAAACTTAAGCCTAAAATAAAAGACAGAAACGACAATTATTTTATGGTGTGTTGGTTTGCTAACTATTGTGGTATGGGATATGAATAATTACGTTTCTTAGGAACCTACCTCTTTCAAAGTGTTTCTTAATTTCGTCATTCCTAATTGCTTCGTAAACTTATGTCTTTCCACATTTAAACCTCTCTTGCGTCTGCTTCACGGAGAGCTTTTCTCGTTCAAAGCACTCGATCGAGTCCAGTTTATTTTTCAGCGTTAATAAGTTTCGTGGCATGGTGGAAATCAATCAGCAGTTCCCCTAAGATCCTTAGCGTTCTCTGGTGTGGTCTTACCCTGTCAGCAGCACGTAGGAGAATGATTCCTTCTTATTCGGTTGCGAGTAAGGCTACATAAAATGTTTAACTTGTAGAGAGAAGAGAGGGTTCTACAAGTTGGATGAGAGGTATGTGTGCAAGCGTGGGTTGGCGCAATGGTCAAGAAAGAGAAATAAGGTGATGGGTGGGAAGAGGAAAGAGTGTTGTTGAGCATTTGGTCAACGCTAGGTTTAGGGAGACTGGGAAGCGTTTTGGTCGATGCCACATTGTCCTGAGTCCCTCCCGCGACGTGATGTCAGTCGATAATGAGGTAGCCCATAGTGTGCGAATGACATTTTTGGCTGGTTCCATGTTAAGTATTGTTTTTTAGGGAGAGGGCTTTACAAAACATTTTAGGATTTTAATTCCTTACGGTAAAAATTGTGCATGGAATTGTTTTTTGTAATTCCGCTTAACCCAGGTACACGTGCCCGGGAATCGATTCCGCTTCCGCGTTTTACAGTTTCCGTTTAACACAGGGCACCAATGCATGGAAAACCCTATTACGACCGCCGGGACCAACATTTTTTTCTGGACAAGACAGGTTTCCGCTTAACTCAGGTGCTGCTTAAGGCAGGTTTCACTGTACTTTTATCAAGCATTTTACATAACATTTAATACAATTTTGATTGTACAAAATTTCTGATAAAACCAAATGAGGGAAATGGTTCAAGTTGTGTTAATATCATATAGAGTGAGCAAGGAAAGGTGTGAACACTTCACTTTAAGAATTGTCTGCGTGAGGAAGACTAGAGCAAAAATTAACCAAATGGTTCTGAAATTTGTTTTCAATTTCATTGTACATATTAATTTAGACCAATGTGAAAAGAAAAAACACTTTTCAGTGAAGTCTGTCATTTCAAGCAAAAGCTTGCCTGGGGCAAATCTGCAAAACAAGTAAAAAAACCAAAGTTAGACTTATTCAAGTGCAAAAACACAGAAACAAATTCTATGGATCCAGACTACTGCAAAATAGAAATAAAATACCAGGAAAATGCTAAAATGGTGAGGATTTTAGCATTCTGTGGCTTCAATCTTCTCCTTCGATCAGATACCACCACACAATACTGAGATATCCATCGTTCTGCATCTACATTGGACGTAGGGTACCAAACAGCTCGCTCGTTGTGATGTAGTCTTCTTTTATGGAACACAAAAGGCTGCAACAACTGTTCCTTGGCCATTTTCTGAGCATGGTGTAGCCTTCAATAAACTTCTGAGGACTGATAGGGGTAGCATATGACAACTTCTTCAACTTTCTTAAAATGCTATCAATCGTTTGGACTGGGGAACACAGACTTCTCCGATCAAACAAATTATTAAGTGCTTCAATATTCAACTTTGAAGGGTCTTCGGCCATCAGTTGGTTGAGTTTCAGTAGACTCTTCTGAGCAGTCATCTTCAAGGCATTTACAACTTCAGCTCTGTTCATGGCTTTCAATGTTTTTGATTTGGCATTGAGCTCTGGAGAAAAGACCTCCTTCGTGACTAGACCCAGCATATTCTGCAGAGCCTTCAGTTTGGAATGCAGGACATGAGCTGTGGGGTAGCTAAGTTTACAAAGCGGTCACAGTTGTCAGCAATGAACTGCGCTTGGATTCTTATGACATCTAAAGCACTTGAATTTTAAGTTTTTAAGGAAATGAACACCACTGTTTTCATCTTTCATTTTTTCCATAAATTCCATTATGTCATCTAGGTGCTCATGAATACACAGCCAGAAACCACGTATTCCATCTAGTTTGCACTGGCATGGGAAACAATTTTACTTTACTTTCTTCATACTTCCCACGTAAAAATTCCAAGTAAAGATGTTTCCTTCTTCTTGCATTCAGAAATGCTGCTTTTGTTTTTGCAACTATTGAGTTCACTTCATCCAAATTGCACCGCCAAATTTGTCCCACTAAGTTACCTTTATGTGCCCAGCATTGCACATGCGCAAGATTGTCCCCAATAAGCCCCCTCAAAGTATTAACACATGCACTCATGTAACGTGCAGAATCTGTAACAACACCAACAACATTGTGGTAATGGACCTCATATCGATTTAAAGTATCTACAATTGCTTCTGCTCAGGAAGCACCATTTGCAGCATCTAAAACCACACTTGCAACTAAATAAATGCTCTGGCAGCAACTATTTTCCAGCAAACGAAATGACACACAATTTCCTGATTTGTCCGTTGTTTCGTCACAAAAAACGAACAGCTTTTTGTCCTTAACACAACATTTAAGCTCTTCCTGCTTTTTTTTCCCTACAATCGGGATGTAGTGTTGGCGAATACGATCGGCAGACGGCAAATCCCCACTACCTTTCATGTACTTTGAGAGTCATTACCAAATTTTTGGATTATCGAGTTTCTCTACACTGATTGCAGCATTTAAAAATGTTTCAGCATATAGTAGCGACAACAAACACCTCTTTCTCCTCCTTCGCTTTCTTTGACTGAGTAACTGTCTGTTCCAATGATAGCTGTCGTTTTGTGGGGCCCCTTTCTTTCGCACGTTTATGCGTATCGCTACCGATGTGCTTTAACAACGTGTCACGTCTTTCAAATTCAAGTCTTTTATCACAAAATTTGCACAGTAATACTTTGTCGTTCACATAAAATCCTTCTGAGGTGAATTTACTCGCCCTGGTATGAACGGTAACACTAGGTTTCGGCATTTTAAAATTCCTTCCCTTCGTTTGATATTTAAAGCTGTAACCGCGAGAGAACAGTCCAAACTCGAAACACGACCACTCACGACGGTATTTTCAAACGGAGTGCTGGGCAGCTACGGTATAACCATGAGTAATGTATAACTTACATTTTGGCCAAAATGTTTCTTGTCGTTTTGATACCCCTCACCCAAGTGCCGAACAAAAAAGCTTAGTATTGACTACAGCTGTTACCAATCGGTAGGGACATGCAAAAGTCGCAAATGCGATAACGCGAATTTTAATGCGAATTCTGGGGTTTTCCCGCGAATACACGAATTTCACCAATTCAAACGTGATTTTCATCATTTTATTCTTCTGCTCATGCTTCTCCCACCAAAGTTTTTTCGAGGCATATGTTTATGGAACATTGCTACGATAAACTGAGGGTTTGGATAGTTTTCTTGGCTAATTTTCAATAATATGTGGTAGAATAACAGTACTACACTACAAAAATTGACGATCATGAATGAGTCGTCAGCGAGAAATCACTGCGTAATGTTTTAACCAACAGTATAAAATTTTTATGCGGCTCTAATTCATTGCATTAAAATATTCCTGGAGAGGATGAACGATTAATAACGAAAGAAAACTAGTAACTAATTTGATATATTCATAATAAGCGTAGATAAACTCAGTATATTATACGAAAATAATACGCACAAGAGAGTTTTTGAAAAATGCCTTTCTTGTCGAAAGATGACATCTAAGCATCAAATACGGTGAAAAATTCTCGGGAATTTGTTAAAATAAAGGTGCCTTCCCAATGCCCTCAAAGTAACGAATGATGTCCACTAAGTAACACATTCGAAGAAAAAAATACGACTTGTTTGTCAAGAGGATGTCTAAACCACGTGTGGCTACTTTGTAGCTACGGTTTCGGCTACTTTGTGAACGCGTTCATGCGATGTCTACAAAGTAGCCGAAATGCCATTAAGTATTTCTTATCGCCACTACCGGCGCTCCCGTTTTAATCCCGGGAAGGCTCGAAAAGTAAAGTGGGTTAAAAGTAGCTTACCGTTGTTTGAGACATCAGCATCGTTAATTTATAATGCCAATAATAGTAAAAGTATAATGCCGAAGTGGGCAGTGACTGCAAAACAACGCAAAGCAGAATTTCGGGACAACGGATTATATTGTGCTGATGACAAAACAATATTGTGTCGTTTTTGCAATACAACTGTTTTGTGGGAAAGGAAGGACAGCTGCACGAAGCATATCGCGAGTGAAAAACACAAGTCTAGTGTAGAAAAAAATTCGGCAAGTGGAAGTACAACTATTCGGCAGTCATCAATTACAAAATTGCTCCAAACGACCAAGAAGAGAGATGCCTCCTATGAATTTGCAAAAGACACAACAGAGGCCTTCATAAAAGCCAACATTCCGCTTGAGAAGGTAGACGATCCAAACATTAGAAGATGGTTAAACAAATACGTAGATGGTTAGTGTTAAATTATGTACTTCAGGAGCTGTACTAGGCCATTAATAAGTGAAAATTTTATGTTTTTCATACACCTAGTTATTCCATAATGCATGCGAACATAATAGGTTCCCATAAATATTGATCAAATTTTATGAATTCTGCAATTTCTTTGTTTTATGCATAAGATTCATTCTCCTTTTATTTTATATCTACAATACCCAGGGGCTGGTGACCTACCCCATGCTTGAACAATTCAAGAAAAATATGTAAATTATCTGGCCAAGGAGTGAATCGAAGAAGTTGAAGTTGCTGTTCAAGGCAAGCCCATTGATGTTTTTTGTGATGAAACCACGGACAAAAAAGGCAGATGTGTATTTGTGGTACTGTTTAGGACATTTAAAGATTTTAATGAGCAGCCATTGCTTTACGTTGGTGGTGTCCACACTCTAGAAAGTACTGATGCAACCCAGTGTATTAGGGCAATACAGTGTAATAGGGCAATACAGTGTAATAGGGCAATACAGTGTATTAGGGCAATACAGTGTAATAGGGCAATACAGTGTATTAGGGCAATACAGTGTATTAGGGCAATACAGTGTATTAGGGCAAGAGTCCCTGCGGATTTATAATGTGCAATACTCAGATGTTAAAGTGTTATAACAGACTCAGCCAAATATATGACAAAGTGTGTTGCAGGCTTGAAATTGATTATTGGTGAGGAGTTAATCCACATACAATGCTGGGCTCACAAATTAAATCTTGTGGGAAATATTTGGATCCATCAGATGGCTGACCTTAATAGAGCAGTACTGATGATCAAAAGTTTATTCCTCCACACAAGAAAAAGAAAACATTTGTACTTAAAATTTGTTTAGGACAGAAATGAAAAGAGTTTAGTATTATTCCCTATTCCTGTCGTCACCAGATGAAACTCCTGGTTTCTTAGTGTCTTTTATTTAGCCGATTATTTGACACATTGTTTACTTTTGTAACACTGATGAAATGGAAGCGATTCCGGTGTAGGATATTTTTGTACTTTAAATAATGATACCATAGATTCTATTCAATGCCAGGCAATATTTGTTATGGAGCATGGGAAACAGCTGGTCGACTTAATCAAATTATTAGAGGGTTCAAACTATCCTAATGCACACATTTTGCATAGAGAGTTACGGAAGTTAAAAATGAGTCTCGAGAATATTCAAAAGGGTATTTTTTTTGATAAAACCACTAATTACTTAAAAACCATGACAACATCTAAAGAGGCTGTTGTAAAGTCAATACTAATGCAGATGACATCAAAGGCATCAACCAAACTTAGTTCTCTTATGGAAGACCCAAGCAGAAAAATATTTGAAAATCTCACACTTTAGGTTTTCCTGCAACAAGTTATCCAATTACGCTGTCTACTGCATCGCGGTGAGTCACCAGAATTACTGCTCGGCATTGATGTGTGCCAGGTGCGGGAGCTTATATTTCCGCTCTTCCGCAGCAGGGTTAAATTTCTTTAGGCACATTATTGATTCAGAATATCTAATCCTTCAGGAGAGAAAGTGCACACCATTTCTAATCCTTCAGGAGAGAAAGTGCACACCATTTCTAATCCTTCAGGAGAGAAAGTGCACACCATTTCTAATCCTTCAGGAGAGAAAGTGCACACCATTTCTAATCCTTCAGGAGAGAAAGTGCACACCATTTCTAATCCTTCAGGAGAGAAAGACACTACTGCAACAATCAATTGATATACTTAGATTTGATTGATATATTTATGATTTGTAACCACATACTCATTGTAATTAATCAGTAATTACACAGATTCGCAGTAAGAGGATGTCAGCCAAAACTTACCATGAGACTTTCATTCGAAAACAGACTAATCGAAGTCTGTGGCACAATCGGCAAGTTCTGGCACCATTAAAATTTAGCCCATCATAGTATACAATTGCCCATGCAGTGTAAGCATTCGATAACAACACAAATTATGGAATGGAGATATTGGCCAAAACCAACTATGTGAATTTGATTCAGAAATCAAAAAATCGGAGCTGTGAATCTCATATTACCACCTTTAACAATAATACATATACATGAATTATAAAATTACTAAAAAAATTTCACGAATGAATTCTTCGTCAAAAAATGACAGAAAAATAACCACTGGATTGGACAAAGTTTTGGCTACGCCTCGAGGTCTGTAACCTCCTACAAATGTTTTTCTGTTGCCTAAACAATTTCTTATACCCTCCTATACCAAGGTTTTGGCTTCAACCACATCCTCAACTTGATCGTAAACTGGCTGGAGTGTATCCATTTCAGAGCATTTCCATTGATGTAATTTTCTTCGTCACTTTCCGAACTTACATTGTCGTCAGAATCACTTGCAAGTAATACTTCTGTTATTTCCTCATCACTTGGAAATGGTAGTCTTTTTCTACTTGTGGAAGCCATTATAGGAGTACGTATTTATAATAACTGCTTGCTGAAAGTGCACATGAGGAAAATGATATTGCATGGTACAAAAGGACACTATACACCATGGAAGGTTCCAGCGGACTGAACAACTTGAATTCGAAACTCCGAGGGATGAGTAAAGATTTTGAGGGGGCCCAGTTTATGCTGAATGCTTACAGAGACTCTTATCTTCAATGGACTGTGAATGAAGGACAAAGAAATGCAGAGCGAAGCACATGGCCCCTTCACTTGGGACTGACGCGAAGAAGGTATTCATTGGGCTTGAGGTGATGATGCACGAGGGAAGGACATCAAGAGAAGGCAGGGAATTCATGAAAAAGATATTGTATCTCATGCACAAAAGCAGCTGACCCTTCTTGACATCTGACCACTAGAATAGGCACATGGTTTCAAGATAGTTAGGAAGGAGGAACATAAGGACTGGAAAAATTCAAATTCATTTACTCTCGGGTTTGGAAGGAAATTTAAATGCAAAATAAAAAACATCTAAAGGACTAAAAATGTTGCGTATTTTACTATGCGAACAATAAACATATCTACACAATATAAGGAAAAAAATTGGACTAAATATGCAATTTCAGAGCGAGAAAAATTACTATATTCGGCACTTCAGGAAGCATACTGGTTATAATGACGGCAACATATGGTGATTTAACCATGCATTCTGGGTACTCAGGATGACGTTGAGGGGTTAAAGGCTTTTATTTGCCAAGTGATATGTGGAAGGAGCTAGTAATGAAGATGAAAAATCTTTTTTTTTATATTATAAGAAAAGGACGGTAGTCAGGAAAAATACTGTGGCTATAATGGTGGCACAGGTAGGGCCAGCAGTTGATGTAGCTACAGAGGTGTTGATGGCTTACATTTTACAAAGTGTACATGAGAATAAAAATTTTAAAAATAGAAATGATTAATTGTAAACAGAATAGGAGGCATGAAAGGAAGTTGAAAACATTCTAAATCATGCTGCTTTTCTCAGGTACTTTGCTCAATTTTCAACCAACTGCTAATTTTTGTGTGTGTAAAAGGTTCCAAATCTCGTCTCATGAAGCCATATTCGGATTCCTTATGCAGATCCCCTTTGAGTACTAAGACGTAGGAAATGAAGAGAGTGGGGGGGGGGGGGAGGGGGGGGGAGTATGTGGTCGGGTTGTGTGAAAAACTGATGTAAATCTGGGGAAAATGTCGTGTTAATGAGAGAAGGGCACATAAGAAGGGTAAGAGGCAGTAGGATAAAAAGAGGAAAGATTTAAGTTACCAATATGGGTAATATGCATATTTGAGTGCAAATTAAACTGGGACGTGTCAAGAAGTTCCATTCACCATGGAAGGGTCCCATCCGAGTGAACGAAGTTTCATCGGGGGTTTATGTGCACTTGGAGCTACGTCCTTTCGCCAATTGATTGTGCACAAAAACAGATTAAAACCCTATTTTGGTCCTATCCCCCCCCCCCCAATCAACCGGCAGCAGATTCCTTGAACAGTGCCACGGATGTCCGAGGAAAGCACAGACGACCGAGAGGACACAGCTGTGGGCAGTGACCCCGCCCGCTTTCCCCTCCCTCTGTGGCCTGCCTGCTGCCAGCAATTCCCGCGCCCTGCCAACTCAACAACTTGTCGACAGAGGCACATTCCAACAAAGGCCACGAGTACAACGAGAGCACAGAAGGTTAACACATCCCCCTCCCTGAGTCCTCTCCCTATGTCCCCACAACGACAACATTGGGTGTTTGGGGATAGAATATTCTCAGTGTTCAGTTAATCCACTGATAATTACAGTTTCGGGATGTTTATCTCATGAGGTGATAAATTTGATAGATCCAAGATGCAATGAATTATTGTGCTGGTAATTGGTTGGTTCCTGACATGTTTTGCAAAATTGTACTATGTCCAATTTTAAATTTTGAGGGGGGGGTGTGTGTGACGCAAGAGAGATCCTTCTTCCTTCTCAAATACCTCTCTAGAGTTGCAACTCTCCCACATTCCTCCGGGGTCACCTAGCTTTCTCGTTCTCCCCCCACGTCAGCATTGTCAGCAGCGTGTACCATCGCCTGACTGCCATGACGACATTACCAACCAATAGGAGTGCCCAAAGAAGTCACGAGGGGACACCAACAAGGTGCAACTGTGGGTGTTGGCTTGGGCATCAGCCACGAGATGTAAACGGAGCAACATCACAAAGTCTGCTTCTTGCAGAACACCATTTCTGTACTCGCTCTGACGCACCCCATCCCAACTGAAAGCTAACAAAATTATTATAACTTTCCAGTTTCACTTTACTTTGTAGAGCAAGTTGATGCTACTGACAATGTGTCTCTTCATTTGCTTCTATTTGCCCTTTCCATTTTCCCTGCAATGAACCACTTCCATTTCAATCCTCCTCCTCCTCCTCAGAGGAACGTTTGGCACCCATGCAACACACACTATTCACCATCCATTTGAAGCTAATAGTGTCCACTGTCTGACAAAGGGAAAATTGTTTACCTGAATAGCAGCGGAACTGATCTTTCCTGCAAACCTTCTGTGGTATGGTCATGGCAGTGGTGGTTGTGCTGGAATTGCTCTCCATGCCACAACCAATTTCATCGCTGTTGTCGCCACAGTCATTCACCATGTCGCATTTCCACCAGTACGGGATGCACTTATTACTGCTGCACATGAACATCCACTCCGAGCATGAATTCTAAAACCCCAAAGAAATATGCAGGGTAAGAAATTAAAAGATATTGGATTAGCAATGAAGAGCTAAAGGGCATAACCACTTCCATCTAATTATGATCAACATATTATAATTCTCAGACTTGTGGATATTTCATCATGTTAGCAAACAAGGTCAAACTAAAAATCTAGCAATTCAGAGAACAGATCTTACTTTTCAATTATAAGACAGTGATGCAATTTAAGGTAAGTCACTCTTAGCAGTTGGGAGAGGAACGAATATGAGGAAATGATTTAGACAGCATCATAAATCAGCAAATTTCCTCAGAAGTATTCACCTCGATTGCGGATTCAATCTAATGAGCATCAACTCTGCCAGCACAATGCACAGATCCCCCCCCCCCCACCCATTTATCATCATATTCATGGTGGAAAGAGAAATCAATACACCTCTAAATAATCCCGAAGACAGACTGGCCATCACTATCAGAGGGATACGTTATCCTAGAGTTACAAATGCTCTAACTTATGAGTTTTTCCAAGTACAAGTCATCATGTTTGTTTAAGTTACGAGCCTAAATTTGAGTGACAAGTGAACCTCATAGATGTCACTACTAGTAAACAGAACAAACTCAATACCATATGCCCAACATCCTGCTCATTCAATGCATGCGTTTACCTTGCCGTGGAATTGATGACGTAGATGGTTGCAGGTGTTATACCTAGTGGGAATCCTTGCTGTAGTAGGTGAACAAATACTTTACAAATTCCACTTTTTTCATTGTCTAGAAAACGATACTTTCGCTACATAGTAGCATCTTCGGGTTAATTCAGAATACTGTGGTTCCTCCCTTCCAGATATATTAGACCAGGGCTGGGGTGGGGGTGAGGAACCACAGTATTCTGAGTGCAGGAGGGTCTGGTGACATGGCCAACATGGTGGCGTTTGCATCACCGATGGCAGTGAATAGGCAGGCATATGTGGGGCAAGGAAGGTGGATCATTTTTGGTGGTCGTTAGTTATCTCTTGTTTCAGAATGCAGGTAATTACCTATGCTGATCCACCAGGAGAACATGCGAAAAAGATTAGACATCCTAGAACAATAAGAGATCCTTACATGGATGATCTGATCTGTCTATAGTTGGGGACAATTAAACCAGCTCTTGACTTTGCACAATTCACTTCACCCCTCCATTTGTTTAACCAGGGAAGTAGGCTGCAATAAGATAAACTTCTTACATTTATATATTTAACTATACGACTCAAAACAGTGTGTTGACTTCACACCCCGCCCAAAAGACGATTCAAGCACCTTTAACCTCACTACCACATATTTCCCCGGCATCCACCGATTAAAGTCATTTCTCTCTGAACTCTACCCCATTCTTGGTAATAGCAAAATTACCAAAAGCCTTTTTTCGAAACCCCCCTCGATAACATATCGTAGACCACCCACCCTAAACATGCTTTTCAACCGGACACGCACACTTAAACCTCCTTCCCCCTTACCCCCTGCCACTTACCCTTGTAATCGCCCTCGATGTAAATCTTGTCCACTCCTCACTAATGATTCCCAATTCTCCAGCCCCAACACACCTTCCACCTACCCTCCTATTCGCTCCCATACGACTTGCACCTCGATGAACATAATTTACAAACTCACCTGTACTCATTGTTCCGCTTTTTACGTTGGTCTTTCTACCAATCCCCTAGCCATTCGAATTAATAATCACCGTTGCACTACTAATAGCCTCAATTTGAATCTCCCGGTGCCCATTCATGCTTCCACCCATAATAGTAAGTTTGACAGTTGTTTCCGCATTACGATAATTGCCTCAATTCCGCCTAATTCACCTGAAATCAATCTCCGTACTCTTGAGCTCGCACACATCCATTTGTTACATTGTAAACGCCCACCCGGTCTCAACCTAAACCTCTAAGGCCCATTTCGCGTGTGCGCGTGTGGTCCGCTCTTCGCGGATCGTGCGTGTCCATGTGGGGTGGGCGCATCCTTTCCACATTCCAATTTAGCCCTAATTGTTCCCCTCCCCCCTACCCCTCCCCTTAATTCCTATCAATCCCAACTTCCATTCTAATCTTCTGAGGAAGGAGGTCCATGCCTCCGAAGTAGTATGTTTACTTTTGTGTTTTTTCTTTTTGTGTCGCCTCATCTGTCTGCTCTGTGAATTTTTATTATATATATATATATATATATATATATATATATATATATACAGAGTGTCCCATTGATCGTGTGTCATTTCTAACCTGTAATTTTAAACACTTCCTTTTGAGCCACAAGGATGAAATTTGGTACCAGGCTAGAAAAAGGATGTAAGTTTTATTGAGTCTAAGCAAAATATGAAAAATATGACCTTTTGACCTCAGAAATAGGGTCCAACCTAAAATCCAAATTTTGCCTTATGGGCTTTCAATGTTAAAATATTCGAAGTACAAAAAAGATGGAATTATTTAGCGAAACTTTCGACAAATAGGTTTTTGGACACGAAGAACACGATGGAAGAAGTATTAAGGTCAAAAATTGCATTTGTGACCCCTGAAAGGTCACAGTCAAGGTCACAGGGGTTACAAAAAATGAATCACCGCTTCAAACCTGTCGAATCATAGGTTTAAAAAGGTGCCAAGGTCGATTTTAAGGTCTTCATATCCCTCTTTTCATCTCATGACCTTCAAGGGTAACTCAGAGGTCAAAGGTCACAGGGATGAAAAAACTGAATCCAGGCTACAAACGTGTCGAGTCATAGGTTTAAAAAGGTGTCAATGTCGATGGAAAGGTCATTCGATCCCTCTTTTCATCCCTTGACCTTTAAGGGTTACTCAGGGGGTCAAAGGTCAAAAAGGTGACAAAAAGTGAAATTAGGCTAAACGTATCGAATCATAGGTTTCAAAGAGTGCCCAACACGATGGTCAAAGATCACAGGGATAGAAAAAGAGAATCCAGGCTACAAGCGTGTCAAATCTTAGGTTTAAAAAGTTGACTATGTCGATGGAAAGGTCTTCAGATCCCTCTTTTCATCCCTTGACCTTTCATGGTTACTCAGGGGTCAGAGGTAAAAATGGTGAGAAAACTTATAATGAGGCTAGAAACGTATCGAATCCTATGTTTGAAAAGGTGCCAAGGTCGTAAGGTGTTCTGATCCCTTTTTTCTTTCCTTGACCTTCAAGGGTGACTCAGGGGTCAAAGGCCCTTAGAGTGACAAATTTCAAAACGGGGCTACAACGAAGCATTTGTTTAAATAGTGCCTAACACCAGGGTAAAATCCCTCCAGGAAGTCTCTAACGTTGAACGGTTGGGCAGGGGTCAAACTCCACCAGGTGTAGTGAAAAAAACATTCTCGGGCATTGAATAAATAAAGAAAGAAATTACAACGTGTGTAGAGTCCATATCTCCGAATATGCTGGAAGACACATTCATACGCTTTTATCGGGCAAATTCAATTGTGCCTGGCATGGAATATCGGGTACGTAGAATGAATAAAAATTGATTTTCATTCTTACTGCTTCGATATTTAAATTTTAAATTTTAATAATGAAAATTTTTGGATAACACTTTAAATACTTTTTTAAATAAAACGTATGGTAAGTATTTTTATTGAATAAAAGTAATTAACTTGAAATTACAATTGAATTTTTTCATTGATTAATAAACTCTAAATCAACGACTACCATATGACCCAGATGGTTAAAGGGATGGAAGTTGGGATCTGAATATCTTAACATTTACTATGGCAGCCTAAATAATGTCATTCATATTATGTGTTTCACGTCTTGGCATATTTTACATCTGTGACCAATAAACTCAGTGTAGCCCTTTCAGGTCAGGGGACAACAAACAGGACCAAGTAACTTCATCTAATTCTTCACCCTTTCGAAGCTAGAATTCGACGCGTCTATTTCCCTAAATCTAGGATACACCTAGTGACCTTTTGCCCTTTCCCAACCATTCAATGTCAGATAATTCCTGGAGGGACTTTACCATCGTATTGGGCACTATTTGAAACCTATGATTCGATACGTTTAGCCTAATTTCACTTTTTGTCACCATTTTGACCATTGACCCCCTAAAAGGTC
The DNA here is from genome assembly GCA_933228895.1 of Platycnemis pennipes. NCBI lineage: Eukaryota > Metazoa > Arthropoda > Insecta > Odonata > Platycnemididae > Platycnemis > Platycnemis pennipes. The sequence goes on from OW121849.1 coordinate 2,121,369, forward strand.
AAGGGATGAAAAGAGGGATCTGATGAGCTTTCCATCGACATTGGCACCTTTTTAAACCTATGATTTGACACGCTTGTAGCCTGGATTCTCTTTTTCCATCCGTATGACCTTTGACCTCTGAGTTACCCTTGATCGTCAGGAGATGAAAAGAGGGATCTGAAGACCTTAAAATCCACCTTGTCATCTTCTTTAACCTATGATTGGAAAGTTTTGTAGCCTCATTTCACCTTTTGTAATCACTGTGACCTTTGACCCCAGAGTTACCCTAGAAGGTCAAGGGATGAAAAGAGGGATCGAATGACCTTTCCATCGACATTGACACCTTTTTAAACCTATGACTCGACACGTTTGTAGCCTGGATTCAGTTTTTTCATCCCTGTGACCTTTGACCTCTGAGTTACCCTTGAAGGTCATGAGATGAAAAGAGGGATATGAAGACCTTAAAATCGACCTTGGCACCTTTTTAAACCTATGATTCGACAGGTTTGAAGCGGTGATTCATTTTTTGTAACCCCTGTGACCTTTCAGGGGTCACAAATGCAATTTTTGACCTTAATACTTCTTCCATCGTGTTCTTCGTGTCCAAAAACCTATTTGTCGAAAGTTTCGCTAAATAATTCCATCTTTTTTGTATTTCGAATATTTTAACATTGAAAGCCCATAAGGCAAAATTTGGATTTTAGGTTGGACCCTATTTCTGAGGTCAAACGGTCATATTTTTCATATTTTGCTTAGACTCAACAAAACTTACATCCTTTTTCTAGCCAGGTACCAAATTTCATCCTTGTGGCTCAAAAGGAAGTGTTTAAAATTACAGGTTAGAAATGACACACGATCAATGGGACACTCTGTATATATAATAAATATATATATATTATATATATTGTTATATTATATATATATTATATATATATAAATATTATATATATATAAATATATATATAAATAAAATATATATATATATATTTATATTTTTATTTTATATATATATTGGCTCTGGGCATGAATCTTAGCCACTATTACGATGGATTGAATCTCTTGAATGTTACTACCAAGTATTTGGAATATTATATGATCATTGCAGCTGTGTCTTTGATCACTAGATCTGGTGTGTGTCCCGCTCAAGGTTTATAGAATACACCTTATTCCTGCTCACAATTTTCAATTTGGGACTTTTTTTTTATGATGGCCGATGGTGATTTGCTCTGCTTGAGATAGACGCCTTGATGTTAATTTTGGTTGTCAATGAGATAATGCATGCCACAGAAAGTTGCTTTCAAAGAAAACATTTTTTCAAGTTAATGTTTGCTCAGTTGGACACAGTTCCACAGAAGGAAGCAGTCAAACGTGCCGTCAACCTCATCGTAGTTGTGCTTGTAATGGGCTGGTTATCAAAGTAATTTAGAGTGGAGCGGAGAAGAGAAGTTTAGTTCATGAAGAAAGGTAAAATCCAATATGACATCCCAATAGCAGTAATATTTCTTGAATTACAAAAGGTCACAAAACCTTCGACTCAGTGTCCCACAGAAAGTTGCTGGTAAAACTTAAATTGTATGAGTTGTATCATAATTAACACTATTGACACAAAAATTCAAATCTCCCAATTCTCCTCCAATCCTGATGGGAACCGATTATATTGTAGCAAAAGGAAATAGGTGCCATTGAGTGATGGTTTTACGAAGCCAAACCTTGAAAAAAGGCTAATTGTAGCTCTAAATGCATTTCCCCAAATGAAAATATTCCATTCAGTCAACCGCTTTCTTAAAGAATAATTAATATCCAAAGTCATTCACATTCAGAGAGATTTTTGAATGGCCGCCATCTAGATTTAGTTCCATTTTTTCCCAAGTGGCAGCACTGGGGTGCTGCCACTTGGGCATCACTACCTGCGGAATGTTTTGGCAACATTTCCAAGGTGGAGTCGAGTGACCACTATCGAGTGACCGTGGTTGAAATGTAACATCCCTGGCTGATATTGCTTCTATATTTGACAAACAGGAAGGAAAAAAAGGCATTCGCAAATCTGAACATTTTAAAACTTTTATTAAGGGTGATCATCAGTCGACGTGTGCTGAACACAATCGATAATGATCACTCTTCCAATTTTACTCCCAATTTGTTTGTGACAAGAGAAGAAAGTTACCTTTTATGGAAAATTTCGAACGTTTTGTCATATTTTAATGTCTACAAAGACAATATTTTAAATGATCTAGTCCCTTCCTACCTCTTCCCAGTTCATTCAGTACCCCCACCACCATCCCCATATGGTCCGATAATAATTTGCCCTCTTGACCAAAGTGTGCTTCGAATGTACATCCTCCCTCTCACGGCCTTGCCTCCTGACCCTTACAAATCCTTCTCTTACCCTGCCCCCCTCCCCTACTTTTATATGTACTCTCAAGTTAGCATTCTATGTCACTCAGCTCTCATTAAGAACCTGAAGAGGTCGAAACCAGTTGAGCCATATTGAAAAATATTAGTGCAGAATACAACAAAGTATTATTGAAGAAGTGGATGATAACAGGGAATGTTTGCACTGCCATGATGCACAACAGTTTTCCTATATGATGGGTTATTATGAAACAAAACTTACTGAAACTTGCTTTATGGCATGATTATTATTTTGAGAAATATTTGATGTTGGCTAGTTGCTTGCACTAGCTGATCAGCACAGTAGCACCATATTCTCATATGTCATTAATGTTATTCTCAATTACTCCAGAATGTATATTTTACCCTACTTGGAAGCGAATTAGAATATTTTCAGACGATTTGAGGGTTTTTGGGTTTCTTCCACGCTGGTTCATCCTGCTGGATGTTCCCAATCAGCTCCCAATTTATATTTTGAAGAGTTTTCCCCACAAAGAAAAAAGACAGACACATGCACTGTGTGTTTCTGGAAAGGTGCCTGAATTTTTCTTAGGGGTACATACCCACCATGCATTTAAAACATGTAAAAGATGATGCAAGCAAGGTAGTGAATGAAGCACAACCATCTTCATTACACCCGCACACATACACTGAAGACCAAAATGCTAATTAATTAATAGACTACTACAAAAATCTAACGAACCGTGGGAAGAAATGGGACTTGCGTTGTGGTTGGAACTGTGGTATTGGCTGCTGTACAGTTCACCTCATCGGAATTGTCTTGGCAATCATCCTGACCATCACACTGCCATGCTCTGAATATGCATCTCTTATTTTTGCACTGCAAAGAAAAATAATGGTCTGTACTATAAGCAATATCAATATTTTGTTAAATATAATAATAATATATTTTAAATTATTTTTATCCTTATGGCTATACTGTTCACTGTTTCAGACACCATGTAGTGGAAGTGAGGCATATTAGGTGAGTAAAAAAAACTGTAGCACTTTTCCACAATTATATTTAAAATTATAAAATTACTGAACATGTGTTTCGGCTTACTTTGGCCATCATCAGGTGTACACTCACAAACTATCCGTGACAACAGTGCAATATATATGAAGCGGGAAGGGCATGGGAGAAGGTGGATACGGGGAAGGACCAGATGGCGACTGAGTGAGGTGGGGGCGAGGAGAGAAAGGACTGTGTTAAGCACTCGTTTGCCCTTGGAATTGGTTACTTTGGAAAAGGCAATGGATGCGGAACAGTCCTTGCGCAACAGGCTTTCATCTAAAATGTATAACTTCCACTGTTCCCACTCGCCTACTCTTTGGCCTTCTTTGGACTCCACTCTGATTTTGAATGCTGCGCAATACCGTATTTACGAGTGTAAGCCACGCACCTTTTTTCCCGAAACGCCGGAGAAAAAATGGGGGCACGCGGCTTACACGAATCCTCCAGATTTCGTGTTAGCCGCGAACCATTTTTCCTCAGCTTCCTGTTGTTTTCTCTCCTTAGTTTCACATTCTGTCTAGTAGTAGTGGTATACTAGTCTTCACAGCATGGTTTAGTAGTAAATTACACATTGTAAAGTATTCTGAAATTTTGAAGTATGTAATTAAAAATAAAAATCCGCGTTTAACAAAGTCTGAGCGTACAACGGAACTGGAAGAAACGCTAGATCAGAAACACCATTTGTCAAAGCAATAGATTTATCGTGTATAGATCGTAAGTAGGACAACACATTGTAGCACTGATATGTATTTAAATATACTGTATCCTGTAAGCTGCCGCATGGAGTTTTATGTTTTTTCAAAATCGTAAGCGGATTTTGTTTCGGCATCACGTATCTGTAGCAACATTTTCACGAAATAGATAGCTCCTTTTGCGTACACATTAAAGCTACATTGCAAAGACAAGACAAAAAATTTGTTACGTGGTGGCAATAGTCGTATGCTCAGAGGATATACCTTCTTACTATCCGTGCTATCCGCTCCAAGCGTGAGAGTAGTAAACGCGTTCGAATCGATCATTTAGCATTTTAAAATAATTTGCTATTATCACCCTAAAATGAATTCTGATGTCAAATTTCGATAGTTTCCTGTGAATATAAAGCTACATATTATAAAGGATGCCGAAAAATAGGAAATCGAGCTCCATGAAGGAAATATGGTGCATCTGAATCTAGCAATGACGAAAACTAAGAATGAGAACTGTTATGACATGAATATTCATTAGTGATTTATGATTATATTTCCGGGAATGTGTTTTTCTTTAGTTTTATAAGAATTATAATTGTTATTACATTGAGCTTAGTTTTTTCCGTGTGTTCCCAAGACTTTTCGGCGTTGTTAAATCGTCCCAGTCCACAGCTACTACGCAGAGAGCAGACGAGATCACCGCTATCAGGTACGGATGGCGTTTGGCTATTTTTTGTTGATATGCCAACGATTTCCGTAATAATAGAGTAATCACGGGTTGAAATTGTATATATTTTTGCAATTATTTCAGTTGGATGTTCTTTTGAACAAATGCCGTTTTTATAGCTGGATGATGTGATCGTATGAAACTGTGATTACTGTGAGATGCTACGAGAAACAGATGCACAGTAAAAGAGGCCGTGCATTGATGACGATCGTGACGATAATAACACGTAATTCAATCAATTAATGAGAAAGACGTACACGTAATTTAGGCACAGTTTTTCTATTAAAGAACGTGCATTCATGTTATGACAAAATGATGCAGACTCAAGGGAAAAATTTTTTTTTTTTGATAGAAATAATTTTTTCCTCACGAACCTGCCCGAAAATAGGGGTGCGCGGGATACACGAGGGCACGGCTTACATGAGTAAATACGGTATTTCATGAGGAGAAGATGAAACTTCCACCCTCCCACTCGCTTACGTACAATACAGCTCTGGACAAATTTTTATTTTCCCATTTATATCTGTTTCATCTGTACATGCTGTGGTATTGCAGTTATTTTTCAATGGTTTGAGTGCAATTTGATGTGCAGACTCTTCTTCCCCACCCTCTCCACTTATACAGATTTTTCAAGGAATTTGCCTCCCTTGCCCTCCCACAACTCAGGAATTTGCCGCCTTCCGTAAATTGGAAGTTGCCGCCTTTCGTAAAGAGTAGGCTAATGCTGGGTTTCTCTTCACCCTTCCTCCTTTCCCTGAGATGTTCCTACTGTTACCCAATTAGCCACCTATCTTAAATGGCACAAATGACCTTACCAGTCGGTCACCAACAACCAATAATACAATTAATTATATTATTGGTTGGTTGGTTTATTATAAACAATAATATAATTAATAACAACCAATAATAATAACTAATGAATAACCAACCAACCAATGACAAAAGTTTATCTATTCAAGAATTCAATACAATGATTCAGGACAAATTTCTCAGTCTTAATTCAGAAAAAAATTAAAATAAAAAATAATAGCCCCCAAGAGAGATAATAAAGAATCCGAGAAAGAAAGAATTGGCTTGTAGATGATCCTTCTCGACACCCATGAGTCAGACTATAAGAACTCATCACGAAAAACTCTGATACAAGTGGTGTATTGCACATGCTTGAGGGGTTAACGTCCATATGTAAACTAATGCTTAAGGGAAACCAGACTCTGCAAAACCAGTTCTTTGTGTCATAAAGTGGTGAGGGAACACTGGCAGCAGCACTTAGAGAAGTAGATGATGACTGCCTCATGGATCAAGAGAAATGTGAAGAAGGTGGTGGCTTCCCTGAAGACCCAAGGACTGGCTGAACTTTCACACTCACCATGAACTGCCATGATTCGCACGTGTTGTTCATACAATTGGATTCATCTGACCCATCCGCACAGTCAGCTTCACCATCGCAGTGCCATGTTGTAGGGATGCAATGATTCTGCTTCCCACAGCTGAAATCTCCAGCTTAAAGAAATCCATTTTCACAATTATTAGGTCAATGTGCTAGGAAGGAAGGCAGGTGGAAAATGCACCTCTCCAGTCGATGCATGCATGTACACCATATTCACCTGAATCTAAGACCTAGACCATTGAGTATTCTGGCAAAGAAATGAAAAAATGACCTTATCATTGGGATAATTATTTTTTACTCCACTTTTATTCAATATAATTGCCTTAAGTATAAAATTTGAAATCTTAAAATTTTAAACCATATGATATACAACCATTCAAGTTAAAAACATTCTGTATCAGAGGACAGAAGGCCCATCATACATTTCTGATAAGTGATTTGTTTTTTGTTGGAGTTGTGGGGAAATTTCTTACTCAGTGAAGTTCACTACTATGGAGAAAAATTAATTTGCTGCATCAGCCTTGTGCATTTGTTAGCTTTAAATTTGTGGTTTGAATTGTGGTTCAAATTCTCTTTCTGCACATAAGAAACCGTTTCCGGGATGAATTTTTCCATAATGGAGAAGAGAAAAACTAACAATGCAATTCCACAAAACTTAAGTTAAACTTAATATTTTTGGAATTGCATTGTTTTCCTCTTCTCCATTCTCTTTGCGCATCATGGTCACATTTCAGATGGATCAGATTTCTGTTAGAAATACTTTTCCCTGTTTTGTGTTCCAGCTGTGCACATTTGACACATCAGGCACTCCAAACCATCTACATGTGTCACAGTTATTGTTTGGCATATGGTATAAGCTTAAAATAAAACTAAATTGGTGACTGTGAAACAACAGCTGAAACAATCTTCGATTGCTGAAAAAATAAAACCTATTGAAAGTTGCTTTCTCACATCGAATCCACACGGCAACAAAAATAATTATTTCTTTCCAAAAGGTTTAAAGTTATTTTCTCTAGTCAAACAGTGGGGTATCTCAGATTTTCATGTGTTGTTTAGTGACCCTCAATTTTTCCAGCACTTAAACCTTATATTTAGAGGTCCAAGAAAACAGTTTTATAAAAATTCAAAATTAGTTTTAGGAACCTCAAAATTAGTGTCATATACTTTTGTTTATTATATAGCTTGTTCCAGTGCAAATAAGATGGTAAAAAAAAGCAAAAATACAGATCATTCATTCGTTCGTTTTAGGACCAGTCAGAGGTAATAGTCAATGTTTTTGACATTATTACGACAATTCTCAAAATTTGGTCGGTATAAATGATTTTTTGTTTAAACATTCATTACGTAAAATATAAAATATGAAGGAGCCATGCATTGCTGCATGCAACAATGCTTCCTACGCTGCCTGCATGCAACAATGCTTCTGCCCCCACTTCCTACGCCGCTGCGTGGAAGGTGGGGGCAAAAGGGGACGAAGGTCCTCCCCCCCAGAGTTTGGCTAGTTCAGGCGAAGCGGGCCATTTTGGGCCCTCTCCTATCCTCAAAAAAGGCTTTTCTTAGGAGCCTTTTCAAGATTGCCTCCCCCCAGCAGCATGAAGCCTCTTTTGGGCCATTTTGGGCCCTCTCCTATCCTCAAAGAAGGCTTTTCTTAGGAGCCTTTTCAAGATTGCCTCCCCCCAGCAGCATGAAGCCTCTTTTGGGCCATTTTGGGCCCTCTCCTATCCTCAAAAAAGGCTTTTCTTAGGAGCCTTTTCAAGATTGCCTCCCCCCAGCAGCATGAAGCCTCTTTTGGGCCATTTTGGGCCCTCTCCTATCCTCAAAGAAGGCTTTTCTTAGGAGCCTTTTCAAGATTGCCTCCCCCCAGCAGCATGAAGCCTCTTTTGGGCCATTTTGGGCCCTCTCCTATCCTCAAAGAAGGCTTTTCTTAGGAGCCTTTTCAAGATTGCCTCCCCCCAGCAGCATGAAGCCTCTTTTGGGCCATTTTGGGCCCTCTCCTATCCTCAAAAAAGGCTTTTCTTAGGAGCATTTTCAAGATTGCCTCCCCCCAGCAGCGTGAAGCCTCTCTTGGGCCATTTTGGGCCCTCTCCTATCCTCAAAAAAGGCTTTTCTTAGGAGCATTTTCAAGATTGCCTCCCCCCAGCAGCGTGAAGCCTCTCTTGGGCCATTTTGGGCCCTCTCCTATCCTCAAAAAAGGCTTTTCTTAGGAGCATTTTCAAGATTGCCTCCCCCCAGCAGCGTGAAGCCTCTTTTGGGCCATTTTGGGCCCTCTCCTATCCTCAAAGAAGGCTTTTCTTAGGAGCCTTTTCAAGATTGCCTCCCCCCAGCAGCATGAAGCCTCTTTTGGGCCATTTTGGGCCCTCTCCTATCCTCAAAGAAGGCTTTTCTTAGGAGCCTTTTCAAGATTGCCTCCCCCCAGCAGCATGAAGCCTCTTTTGGGCCATTTTGGGCCCTCTCCTATCCTCAAAGAAGGCTTTTCTTAGGAGCCTTTTCAAGATTGCCTCCCCCCAGCAGCATGAAGCCTCTTTTGGGCCATTTTGGGCCCTCTCCTATCCTCAAAAAAGGCTTTTCTTAGGAGCATTTTCAAGATTGCCTCCCCCCAGCAGCGTGAAGCCTCTCTTGGGCCATTTTGGGCCCTCTCCTATCCTCAAAAAAGGCTTTTCTTAGGAGCATTTTCAAGATTGCCTCCCCCCAGCAGCGTGAAGCCTCTTTTGGGCCATTTTGGGCCCTCTCCTATCCTCAAAAAAGGCTTTTCTTAGGAGCCTTTTCAAGATTGCCTCCCCCCAGCAGCGTGAAGCCTCTCTTGGGCCATTTTGGGCCCTCTCCTATCCTCAAAAAAGGCTTTTCTTAGGAGCCTTTTCAAGATTGCCTCCCCCCAGCAGCATGAAGCCTCTTTTGGGCCATTTTGGGCCCTCTCCTATCCTCAAAGAAGGCTTTTCTTAGGAGCCTTTTCAAGATTGCCTCCCCCCAGCAGCATGAAGCCTCTTTTGGGCCATTTTGGGCCCTCTCCTATCCTCAAAAAAGGCTTTTCTTAGGAGCCTTTTCAAGATTGCCTCCCCCCAGCAGCGTGAAGCCTCTTTTGGGCCATTTTGGGCCCTCTCCTATCCTCAAAAAAGGCTTTTCTTAGGAGCATTTTCAAGATTGCCTCCCCCCAGCAGCCTGAAGCAACGTGAAGCCTCTTCTCGGCCAAACAGAGAATCCCAAAGTTTGTTTCATGGGTTTCCCAAGGAGGTTGATTGAAAATCCAGCAAATAAGGTGAAATAAAAAATGTTGCTGCTATTGCCGTAAAAGTATGGGATTGGGCATTTTACAGTGATTCTGGAAAGTATTTGAAAGAAAAAAAATTTGCATCCTCTTGGCTGTGAACTCACGCCGCCACACTCAATTTGCCTGCAGAGGCACCATAACCCACTCAGCCACGAAAGATGTTATTGTTAATTTGTGCATCGTAAAGGATTTATACAAAGGACTTCAGTAGTGTTTATCTCGCAAACCCGGGTCTATGGGGAAGAACGCTGTGACACTTTTCCCGCATCCCCTCTATAGTTCCAGAAAATAGTTCCGTCATTTGGATCCCGAACATCAGTCTCGCGATGTCTCCTTGTAAGCTCATATCTTACCAACTATTTTTTTGCCTTTGCAAAGTACAGTAAAAAGATGGTAATTTTTTGGTATTTTTAACCATCTTATTTGCACTGGAAAAAGCTATAATAAACAAAACTATATTACACTAATTTTAATAATATAAATAAATATATACAGTAATTAATTAACAAATCCAATTCTTTCAAAATCCTACCGAAGGATCCTACATCTAGGTTTCAAAAAGAATTAAAACATACATTGTCCCAGTTTTCGACCATAATTCCTCCCCACCCATTATTGGCATTTAATTAAAATGAACCCCCCCCCCCAGAAATCCTCCTTGGTTCCACCAAGGAAGCCTGACGACTTCCTTTTCATTTCTAAATTCCCTGACTTTTCCCAGTTCCCCCAGTTTTCCAGGTCTGTAGCAAGCCTAATCTAAATACTCTCTTTTTTATACTTTTATGGTTTTAATTAGATTACAGATGTATCACTAAAAAATTAGGGATGCTTGGGTCAGATCCTAAGACCCACATCTTTTATTTCATTTGCTACTGAAATCAGATCCAAAGACTATAAATTTGTATCCGGATCTGAGATTTTAAAATTTTGCAGCTCAGTAATCAATGCACCACACAAATGGAATGTCAGTACAGTAGATACTGACAAGGAGAGAATTTGTAACTATGGTCACAAAATGAAATGAAATTTTTTCCACAAAATAAAGAAATACATGCCTTGGCTTTTTTCTTCACAGGCCAGGATGATTGGGAAAAAATTATTCAGAATGTCACGTGGGTCGCCTACATTCAACAGACTCGCATGAAACGATGATAGCGAAGTCGTTAAAAAAGAGAGCTAGGGTACTGCTGGTCACGAGTTCGATTCTTAACACTGCCTAGGATTACAGTCCATGCATTCCTGGGGTAAGGCAAGCAGGCAGTTAAAAAAAGGATTATCAGAAATTACAAGTAAATATTTAAGTCAACAAATAAGATATAAACATAATAAATAAAGGTTGGCATCAGTGAAAGTGACTGGAAAAATATTTTATTACAGAATTAAAATTGTGGAAACATTATGTTAACTTTACAATGTATTTTTGAGTGATGAATTTGTAAATCTAGTTTAAGAGATAAAAGTACAAAAAAGTCGGTACCCACATACCTACAAGGGTTGGAAATTAAGTATGATAACATTTTTAATTCAATGGCTGAAAGATTTAAACAGTGATAAGTATCGAACTTCATTCTCTGCAGTACTCTACCACACACTGCCATTATCGGCTTATCCGAGTTCAGAGAATGCAGATGTCATTCCAACTTTTTCTTGCGAATAATGGGGAAAAAAGCCAACACACACATTTCTTTATCTTGCTTTTAGTAGCAGGAATAAAAGGCTCACCTCATTTCATGATTCCCATCAAACCTCTCGTTATGAGTATAAAACTCACAAATTCCATTTTAAGGGTATTAGACATTGCAAAATTACTAGTAAAGCAGCTTGAAATATTCTATAATAATTTTTTCGTTTTAAAAATGGAATCCCCAGATATTCCATAAATGAAATCTTTTGACCACATTAAAAAGTTTTTGTTTCTAAAAAAGAATTTGAAAGCACTTAAGGATTTGAAATACCACAGTAAATTAATATTTTCACTTCCACTAACTTATCACAGTTTGTGACCAATCATAGGATATTCTTACATCATAGAACAAACATGCTATTGTATAAAAATGTATAAATGAGAGATATCCCATGGAAATCTTGAATAACAACAAGATACCTACATTTGCACGTAGAGGGGCTCACTGATGGGCAAACTGCTTCATCAGATCCATCACGACAATCATCTTCCATGTCACACAACCACTTCTTGGAAATGCATCTCCCATTGTTGCAGGTGAACTGTTGATCAGTGCATGATGCATGGGCTATACAGGAGTAAATGAGAACAGTAATAAATATGGTGTTACAATAACTGACCACTCTAAGGCATCTTCAATCAGCAAGAGAGAATAATAAATACTAATACTTATACACTCAATGCTTTGAGGTGTTCGACTGTGGAAATTCATAGCCACAAAGAAACACACCAACTAAGTATATTTTAACTTAAAATTTACTAGGTAAGACTGATTTCGTAGACCCCTTGCGGAGTAGCTACCCACCCAAGGAGGAAGGAAAGTCAACATGACATCACTTTGACCTCAGAATGACCCAGGAAAAGTCACTATTCAGTCATGACTCTGACCGAAGGAGTAAGGGAAGTCAACAAGACATCACTTTGACCTCAGAATGGCCCAGGAAAAGTCACTATTCAGTCATGACTCTGACCGAAGGAGTAAGGGAAGTCAACAAGACATCACTTTGACCTCAGAATGGCCCAGGAAAAGTCACTATTCAGTCATGACTCTGACCGAAGGAGTAAGGGAAGTCAACAAGACATCACTTTGACCTCAGAATGGCCCAGGAAAAGTCACTATTCAGTCATGACTCTGACCGAAGGAGTAAGGGAAGTCAACAAGACATCACTTTGACCTCAGAATGACCCAGGAAAAGTCACTATTCAGTCATGACTCTGACCGAAGGAGTAAGGGAAGTCAACAAGACATCACTTTGACCTCAGAATGGCCCAGGAAAAGTCACTATTCAGTCATGACTCTGACCGAAGGAGTAAGGGAAGTCAACAAGACATCACTTTGACCTCAGAATGGCCCAGGAAAAGTCACTATTCAGTCATGACTCTGACCGAAGGAGTAAGGGAAGTCAACATGACATAAAGGTAGTTGTTTCAGGCTTGATTTGGTGGAATATCATAGTGAAAGAAAAAATGGCAATTTTCCACAAGAATATTCTTGTGGAAAATTGCCATTTTTTCTTTCACTCAACATGACATCACTTTGACCTCCAAATGACACACGAGAAGAGGGTCATTTTGAGGTCCATAAGGGGGGCCAGTTCCTTTCCCTGGGCCAGCTCTACAGAGGATTATTAATTTTGGGGAGTCCAAAGGCTTCACCCGAGATTTGAACCTGGGTCCCTTCGGCCAATAGCCGGTGGCTACATCCATTAGGCCACTCAGTGGCATAGACAGGTTTTAGATCTAAATTTACAAGGCGATGCCTCCTAAAAATTCCCCCCCCCTCCTGCCCACCCCCCCCTCCCCATCGGCACCTCAAGACCCAAAACCTGACTGCTCCACTAGCCCTGGGCGATCGATATATCACGATATTTAATTATATCGGGAATCCTATATTGAGTTTTGAACATTATAGGTAAATGGTTGTTCGATAAATCGGGTGCGATAAAAGTATCGGGATCGATAGACTATCGGAACCGATAAAATATTATGATATATCATAAGATATTTCAACAGAGAGAAATTTTGTTCAACGCTCATTTCGATTATCATTATTAATTCCTTTACCTTTCTTGGATTTTCCGGTGAATTCCTCCGGATGTCTTTGGAAGCCTCTACCCAAGCAGCATCATGAAATCGGCCCAATATCATTTTTACACCGTCACATATCACTTATTGGTCAATCCGATATTGGCTACCGACCGATATCGGCAAATGTCAAAAGTGATAACATTTGCCATTATAAAAATGACATTTGCTGACAATATTGGGCCGATATTAATTTGATGATAAAAATACATCTTTCGCCACTATACAGTGGCATATATGATATTGGGCCGATGTATGTTTGATATTACCATTGACTGAATTTTCATTAACATGATATTGGGATGATTTAATAAGTAAGATAGTTAAAATATATCCTGGATAAACATGTTTAAAATATTTATAATGAGGGAACGGTCGTACAATAAAACAGCAATGGAAAAAAAGTGCCGAGAGTTAGTTTCGAACTTAGAAAGTTCACTTTGAACTTTACCCCTAACCAGCCCCCTGAAGCTTAATGCTATCGCCTTATAGCGAAAGCGTACCATTCGTGTACGGTTTCAGTGTTTCGCCACCAGATGTCGCTACTGCCTAGCGATGCTAGAATTTTTCTGGATGCATTGCTTGCATGTGAAAACATCGGTTAGTAATGAATTGTTTAATTATTTAGTCGCCAGTTAGCGTTATTTAGTTTTTGGCTATTTCAGCAAGAAAACATTTCCAACTCTTGCGCTATTGTCACTGTGAGTTCTTTGTCAAAGAAAACTAGGACAATGCCTAAAGAAGTGTGGTGTTCTGTTGTCACATTCATCTTCAGCCTCGTTATATTAAGAATTAAAACCATATTTTTTCGTGGCATTTCACGTATATATAACCATAAATAACGATTCATCGTATTTCTATTATAATGTAACTGATCTATATTGCGACACGCTAAGGTTTCATGATAAAAATAAAAAAAAACTGTAGTTAGTACAAAGCCCATATTTGTACGAAATTTTTCCCGTGCTGTGCTCAATACTCAAAAATGATTTGCTTGGTAATATCTGCACTGTTTTCACACTTGCAACAATTTGAATAAAATATGTTAAAATGTCGGAATTTGGACCCCTTCGCCCGAATTCCGACACATATATGCTTCTAATTCCGACAGTGTGTGGTTCGTAAGTTTAAGAGCTAAAAAGCAAAAAATGAGTAGGAAACTGTAATGAAATAAGTTTTATTCACGCAAAAGAAAGCAATAATTTCATAATAAAGAGTTCATGACAATACTTGAAAATATTTTACTAGTCATAGCATTAAGGACAGAAGAAAATTGTACGAAATTTAGCATCTGCACATTCCTCACGGACATACTGTTTGCAAACGCTGCACAGACTAATATCGGCACCCTGTCCTCTCTGAAAATGGTGAAATACCGGTGCTCTTTTTTATTGGAAGGCATTTCACTAGCACCCGGCTTGCCTGCGTCTCCAGTTCAGGATTTCTTTTTTCCGGAATGCTTTTTCATCAATGTTGTAATTATTTCCTGGCATTTGCATAACATAGTGTTCAATCACGATACTTTTTAGATTTTCAAAGTAATATTTCACGAGCATGCGTTTTAATTTCATGGCTCTACCTTGGTTCATTCTCTAAGCCCTTCTCTTTGATACATCCATGCGTCTATTCAAAAATAACTTCATCAACTTTCTACCAGTTAATCCTGCGTTTTCATAGAAATTATGTGTGATTACATTGATTTCACAGTAGGCATAGACCCTTCTTCTCAGTCGACCAGTTACCGGCATCCCTACCTCTCCGAAAAAAAATTCTCCGGCATAATTCCTTCTCTTGATCACAAACCAAAAGAGCAGACGACCAATATTTTTTGATCATATTATGTTCTGAATTAAGAAAATTCGTGCATAACTTGCAACAGTTATTTCAATGAATTTTCGTTCTTCTCATTAAATATTTTTATGTAAGGAAACAGCTAATCATAGAGCTCTGAAAAACCACAATAGCTGTTTACAAAATTAGCACATAATTCAACGATCTCCGGTACTGTTACGTGCGAGTTAAACGGAAATTAAGAGCCGCTAGTCCTTATTCCGACACCTGTCGGAATTAGGGAATCCACGATCTTTCCAACTCACTCTTGAAATTCTCACTGTGTATCCATTATTTCTCCTAACTATGCATGCTGCACTATACAGCAACAATAGGCTGCTAAGCGATATAAAATATATATCACTTTCTAAAAATGAAACACAGAAAATTGGTTAAAATGACACCTCAAGACGAACGCCTTCCGCACTAGAACACAAAATGTGCACTAATACAACCAGCGCCACACCTAGAACAAGGTAACTTTTTGTGTCTCCTCGTTGATAGACGCCAGTACCATATTTAATGACAACTGTCCACCAATTTCAGTACTTTTAGCAATGCACCCGGGTGTCGGAATTATTCCCGTGTCGGAATATGGCGTAGGTACTCTTATATCATCCAGATATCCACCCATCTATTATGTGGTTGGATTTCTCTGTAGGAAATTCAGAGAATTTGTACACTGCATTGATTGTTCCAGTTCTTTGGATTAATACAAATCTAAAAGTGACGTCAGCATTGTTGAATTCTAGGAGTTCTATTATAAAGCAAAATATCCTTTACATTATGCTGAGGTAAGTGGAGCATATCCTTATAAGCAATATAATGTTTCCAGATTGCTATTCCAGAACATTAGAGTTATGTTTGGACAATATGTGTTTTACATTTCCCTCTGAAACACATGGGACTGATATGATAACACATATTTTACATTATTTCATTTTAATGAGACTTAGGCAGCAGTATAAAAGAATAAATGCCGACTTAATTTTTTAAAAAATCAGTCTACCGAAAAATCCTCTCATTTTCATAAAACATGATGCAATTTAAAATTTTGATTTGCATTTTAAATTCAATGTGTTTAAAAATGTTTTGTTTGACAATAAAATAAAATCAGTATCTTCTCCGAATCATGGATTTCCTTGTCTCATCTTATCTCTCTGTACCACGTAGGAATTTTCTGAATATGTTGAGTGAGCTTGAAATGGTAAAAATGCACGTTATAAGCATAATGAGTTAATTCTTTTACGCATTTTTAATAATTCGTGCATTAACTACATTATTAATAATTGCTTATGAATGTATACGATATTGCCACAACGCTTGAATAGTTTTTTAATGTCGTTAAAGTGCTGTGAAGGTAAAGCGGAAATATGCCTCAAAGTATGAGGTTCTTAAAGTTATAAAAGGATACTCTTTATCAAAGTAATTTTATAACACTATCACGCATGTTGAAGACAAAACTCAAGCTTATGTTTTTATTAGGTACTACACTTATAATTGGCATTAAAAGGATTTAAATTAAATTGCAATTAGCGCGTGTCAACTTTTCCTAAAAGGTTCGAATTTAAATAATTGAAATTTACTGGTTAAAAATGCTTATTTTACTTGAACATTCTGATGATGTGATATTAAATATAAATACTAAAATGTCCTTCCGTTGGTATTATCTCCTGTTAACAACACTTTGCCTCTCTGTTAAACTTACTTTGATTTTTAAGGATTCCGCAAACCCCTATGCACCTATAAATGTCACAAAAAATTGGCGCGCCTCCTATGACCTAATCATACGTAACAATATGAAACTTAGAGAGAATAAGAAACAAACTTAGCAATGTTCAAACGCTTCTCTGCATTATGACGAAAGAAGCTGAGATAATTTCAAATCCACCATAATGGTTTGTTCCAAAAATGCAAACATAGATGCGAGATTTGTGCACTTGTCACCCACGTTTTCCACCCACTTGCAACTTAAAATTATTTTTTTTTCGCGGTGGATAGAAATTGAAAAATTAGTACGAGTAGATAAGGTGTACTTTGCTTGGGTTTCAAATTTTTGGGAACCATATATTCATTCCTGCAACTCTTTAAATTAGATTATTTCAGTGTAACGCTCAAAAGCTAGCATCGCTAGATACTAGCGACAACTTGCGGCGGAAGAAGGAAACCGTACACTAAGGGTACGAATTTCTTTGTTGACATTCCTATCCTATATATTAATCCGTGCCCCTAACCCATCTGTCATATTGATAATGAAGTGATTTTATTTAAGAGACAAAAAATCATACTAAATGGGGAAAAAATAAAATATGCCATTAACGTATGTGACACCACCTATTCAATTGTTTTAATATACTGGACGAACACAGACTTGGAAAATCATTGAGCCATCAAATCTGAACCCTTGCCAACAAGCACAGAATTCACCACCAACATCTCACCAGTGAAATGTCCACACTTACTATGAAGGAGTAGCACGAGGCCTCATACATTTAAAATGCCTACATTACAAGCGAATCTATAACATCATAAATAACTTCCATTCAAAACAAAACTGCAAACTTTATTAGGCCATCATGTCCACTGACTGTACAGTAAACTCCACTGAAGATGAAGATAATTCACATAAACTGTGAAGATACATAATATCATAACTAGAGATGGACCAATACCTAAAATTCAAAACTCAACTTTCACTATTTCATTATTTTTCAATACTTAATTATTTAATACCATAAGTGAATTTACTAATCTACAGATAGGAATTAGTAAACCATAAACATATTTAATACCCTTCATTCCATAAATTCAATAATTACAAAAAATAATGCTACCAACCACCAAACCTTAACTAGGTTAGTCACAAAACCTACCTACCTTCATGAGTTCAGTACCTTTTGTAATTGAAGAGATGTAGGAATGTGAGAAGTAAAAACGGAAAGGGTAAACCGAGAAATTGTTTTAAGAACTGTAACACAAAAGAAAAGGGAAATGTATAATGAGTTCATCGAGGATTAATCAACAACCCAGTTTGTTCACAAAAGTATGTTTGTGTACCAAGATAATGTGCATGACCATCTTTCTCTTATAAAATGATGATTATGTATTTCATTGCGCTCCAAAGTTGAACTCAGTCAACCACACGTAGGAGAAGGGAATCACATCAGCAACTATTGTATCACACAAAATCACGCATCACTTGAAGGAGTCCGTTTTATTTCTGAGAAATAATGTCACATATTTTTGTTACTTTATTTGAATCCAAACCCTGGGCTAATCTTTCACCATAAAACAGCCACGTTTCAGCATGGTGGCGTGACAGCTTGTTTGAGGAAACCAACATTTGAAATAAGAAGCTGACACAAGCCAATAGGCATATACGTACAAATGCCCCACTCTTCCCATCTGAGCATAATGAAGCATGGCTTGGTGTGAAAGTTCTTTGATACATTAACTAGATGAGGAATGTCTTTTTGTGCTCACATTCATATTTAAAATAAATTGATATTTGCAATAAAAAGTAACATCTGCAAACTTTTGAACCTGCAAACTGTGTAGCTCGAAGTGTTTGTGTAATACACTTCAAAAAGTAATCACAGCTGTGATATTATACATCCAAGCACTCATTTAAACATTATATGTATTCTAGATGTTTAATATCAAAAACTTTGTTTCATCAGATTTATTTAATTGTGAATTTTTAAATCAAGAGCTAATGAAGTTAAAATCTGAATGATGACTCACTGGTGAAAAGCTGAAATGTGCAGTTTCTGTCGCAGACTGTTTAAAATCTGATTGTCCTGATTCCTAGTGCTCAAGGTCAACCACCAGAGAAAATATCTGACAATTAAAACCTAAGGATTCTCACAAAATTGAGTGGAATTTGTAGTACACTTTGAAGAACTACATGTGCACTTTTCCACAAAACAAAACTTTACTTTGACCTGTGTTTCAATGCTGATACATCATCTTCAGGTAACACTGACACATGTTATCAAATAAATGTTTGGGTGGAATAAAGTGAATTTCAATTACACATGTTACCTAAAGATGATGTATCAGCATTGAAACCCGGGTCGAAGTAAAATTTTATTTTGTGGAAATATTGCACATGTAATACAGTTGAGCACCCTTAATCCAGGAATCCCTAATCGGGGAGCAACCATAATCTGGCAATTTTGCCACGACCACCTACCTGGAACTTTGTCAGGGTTTATAGGGGTTTTCATTTTCATTTACCCTGACTTTTCCAGGATTTCCAGACCATTATAAGTGATTTTCCCTGACTTTTGAGCGCCTGAAAACTCCAAGATTTCGGTCATTTATAGAAGTCTAAAATTATGAAAAATTGTAGGTTTATTATCATATTAATCATATGAACTTCCAGTAATAAGAGATCAACAACTTTTTAGGTCAACAAAATAAAAATTATCATTCCTTACATTGATATGCCTTCAGAAAGGGTTTTAATTGCAGAAAAATATATGCAAAGAAGGCTAACCTGGCATTTCCTTCAAACCTGATGTCATGTTAAAGCAGCTCTTTGAATCAATCTTGATTTTTTCTTCCTCACATCCTTCTACAAATTTGGCTAAGTGACTTCAAATTTGACTGAGAATAACTTTTTCCTCGCCAGAGGGACAAAGCGAAGCATTCCTGGCAAAATCGCTAGCGAATGAAAATGAGATGCGCACACCTTTCACCAATCTTTTCACCAATTTGTGCAGGCTATAGCCAGAGGGAACCAGAATAGGGCCCCAGGGCTGCCTCCTCCACAGCGAAGCCAGCCTGAGGCCAGCCGTCCCCTACTTCACCCTCCTCCTCCTCTCCTATGTGCAGTTTTTGATCTCTTGGCATTTTCAGGTAATAAATTTAAACATTTTGTGATTTTTCCCTGACCAGATGCTAAATTCTCCAACTTTTCCAGGTTTTCCAGGATTTCCAGGTTCCTAGAAACCCTGTTTGTGGAAAATGCCAAAAATTTTTTACTGAAACATTGCTTCATAACCTGCCAAGATATTACCCAATTTGTAATGTTAATTTTCCAATTCTGAGAATGAGATAAATTTAAACATATTAATTTCTGGTACTTCATGTATGCTGGAATTATTACGCAACTTGAACTAAACATACAACATTGAAGACATTGCCGAGATGGACTACGACTAGTTCACAGATCAGCCACTTTCAATGGCGCACTTTCGGCCACTTTCAATTTTAGATTGACACTAGACGTAATTTGATGAAGTTATTAGTTATCTGCTTATATTTCCCCCTAACCATCTATACAGTTGTAGCAACAGCAGAGGAGCGAGCATCAGTACTAACCGTTAACGATTGTAGAAGAAATGCAAGTTTGAAAAAGCTTGACAACTTTGCATCGATGCATTGATCAGTAATGCGTTTGTCTGAAACATACTGTGTGGGATCTTCGACAGTATAACGATATAACACATTAATTGAATTAATGGATGAAGGCGATAGAAGTTGCGAACGTTAAACATGGTAAATGAAACAACTGTACTTTCCACACAGCTTTTTACAGTTAAAGTGACATGAAGAAATGGACAACAGAGAGAAAAAACTATGAAAGACGATTTAAGCGTTGATTTTACATTGCGTGGTTTCTATAGCGTCAAAATGAAGGGCTTAGTTAGTAATAATAATAATTTTATTATTATTATGGCCATCTTCTTGTGGGGCTAACCACCCCACCCGTGGCTATACTGGTTCCTAAAGAGAGTACCAGTAACGCCACTCACAACCGGCCCTTCTCGGATGAGGGCCCTAGCAAAGTTGGGCAAACCTATGCCATCAAAAAAGGGAGCTCACGTGGAGTGGACGGAGACCCTGAGGGGAGACCTTCTCGCTTTCCATGCTGCCAGTGAGCCAAGTCGCAGGGGATACATGGCGAGGATGCACTCTTTGTGGTGTGAGATGCATCCTGAATATAACCATCTGTCGCAGCAGAATCTGCACGACTACGCCAATCACCTGCACAAGAAAACGACACCCCAACCACAAGATCAGAGTAGTACACCACCGGCCAAAGGCTCTATCTCCTACCAAGGCAGATGTACCTCCTACTGCCGGTGCTTCCGCCGAACTTTCGGTGAAGGGAGACGAGCCAAAGGCCGATTCTGATCTACTCAAGCGGTTGGAAAGCACGATAAACTACGACTACCAGGAAGAGAAATATTCATCATAAAATTTCTCTGCAGGACCAACAGCTGTCCCAGTTGAATGGCATTGTAGATATGATCCTGACCAAAACGACCAGCCTCTGGGAAATAGACTACGTGGTATATGCTACCGCCACACTGTTGGCCTCTCCCCGAGTGTCTGCCACTTGGGAGACTGAAGCAGCAAATAGGCTTAAACAGCTTAATGCCAAAATCACACTGGCAAGACAACAGGTGTCGAGATTTCAGTGTGTGATGGATTACCTTTCCTCCAATCGGGCCTTTACGCCGAAGGTCAAGTGCATTGCACATGCAATCCGGAGAGACCACCACACACTGAACAAAAGAGTGCTGCTTATCCTTAAGCAGCACGAGGTGGATAGAGTGCGAGCACTTACAACGGCGAGGAAGAAGTTGGTCAAAAGGACCAACGCCAGGAAAGAGAACTCCACCTTCTCATTTCAGCCGTCCCGCCTCTTCCGACCCCCTCCACCTGTTATCCAAACACCACCAACTGTCCCGGAGGTGGAACGTTTCTGGAAGGACATCTACGAGACTAGGAAGCCATTCAATGAAGGTACTCCAGCTATTGCCCACTTTAAAGAGTTTTGTGACCGCCACCTAGCGGATATAGATCGTCCCATCTCAGTCACGGAAAGTGATGTGAAGAAGGCCTTCTGTGGCAAGAAGAACTTCACTGCTCCAGGAATGGACGCAGTGAATAACTTCTGGTGGAAAAAGTCTCTTCCACGCACAAACACCTTGCCAGAATCTTCACATCCTTCCTGTCAGGAACGGAGCCAATTCTGTCCTGGCTGACTTAAGGGCGAACAGTTTGAATATCGAAAAAGGGAGACTTGTCCCATCTAAAGAACCCTATAACCTGTCCCAACACTAAGGCGTTCACTTCCATCTTGAATGACCTTATCCTCTGCCACGTCCAACTGGCATGGGAGGAAGCGTACGAGCAGAGGGGCTCGAAGAAAGGCATCATGGGATGCAAGGACAACTTGTTCATTGATAGGTGTGTGAGCCAGGATGCTTGTCAATACAAGCGTAACCTGTCAATGGGCTGGGTGGACTATAATAAGGCTTTCGATACCACCTCTCATGAGCTGATTACAGCTATGCAGAGGGACATGAAAGTCCACCCAGAGGTTGTGTCCTGCATCGAACGTCTGTTACCACTGTGGAAGACGAGCTTCGCCATACCATCTGGCAAGAAGACCGTCTAAATGGATTTGGTAACATACCAAGGCGATAACCTCAGTCCCCTCCTGTTCTGTTTCTCTCTCCTCCCACTGTAATTCAGTTGAGACGAGGTAGGGGATATATGTGCGGTGTCCCATCAAGAAGGGAGCATAAGGTCCCCCATCTTTTCTATATGGATGACCTGAAGCTTTATTCTTCAAGCGCGAAAGACCTGTGCTTGGCGTTGGACACCGTATGCAGATACAGTGAGGATACAGGGATGGAATTCAGATTGGACAAGTGCGCAACCATACATCTGGCGAAAGGAAAGATTTCGGAAGACCAGGAGGACGTGCAGCTCAATGACGGAAACGATATTCGTCATCTTGACGATGACAAAGCGTATGAATAACCCAACGTCCCCCAGCAGGAGGTGAGAGCAGTGAAGGAAAAGCTTACAGCCAAATACGGGGGTAAGGGGTCAGTGACTCCAGGGAGGGACGAGGGCAGAACATGCCTATGGACCACCAAGACCGTCATGTGTGGTGAAGAGCCACATCCTCCTCGAGGTGCCCCTGGTATCGCTGAACATGACGGTTCTAGACCTGGCGGTCATTAAACAGCTCCCATCACCACGGTGCGTCTCTGTGCTAAGGGTGACCGCATCTTCGGGGCGGAGGGTAAGAAGTCACTAACAGAGAGACTCCGGATACTGGGCGACCTCCGATTTTATTTAGCCTTACCATGCATGCGGGGCTCTGCATGGGCGGACACCATATTTCCCTAGCTACTCGTGGGACCTAACTTGGAACCCTCAAACAAAACTATGGAGGGCACTGAGAGGCGCACTCTTCACTTGAACTCTTGTAGTCCATCTTCTTTCTTGGGGGATGCGATACCGGTGGAGAGCCCCGATGGGGATCCCAGTCATGACCCACCCTCTACTACCTTAACCTTGCCTGTGGGGGTTCCTTCTGGGAGACCCACAGTTGCCCCTCATACCCTTCGTGGGGAGAGGAGGACGACATCCTTTTCAACCTCTCTGGGCCCACCTTCAAGGAGGCACCAAGCCTGGTCTCCCCCATGGGGGTAGAGTCTGACTTGGGAGCCCCTGTGGGTAGTGGCCTAAGGGAAGGCTCCATACCCCCTCGAAGAGAAGGAGACAAGGGAGGAAGAAGATGTGGGCGGGGCCGAACCATGGCTGGCATAGCCGTGCTTCAGGCCAACCTACAACACAGTAAGGCTGCCTCAGGGGTTCTGCAAAGGATACTCTCTGAAGGTATGGTCAAAATAGCTCTGATTCAGGAACCCTGGGCTTTCCAGGGAAGAGTCAGGGGCCTGAGCATGACAGGGGGAAAAATATATTACTGTACCACTGTTGATAGGCCTAGATTTTGTATCTATGTGAATGGGATAAGTGCTTTGCATCTTACGGAATTGACCACTAGGGATCAGACAGCAGTTCTGCTGAACCTGGGGGAAAGTGAGAACAGGAGGAGGGTGGTCATCTGCTCCTCCTACCTGCCATACGATGCACCGGCTCCTCCACCATCAAATGAGATGGAGAGGCTGGTGAGTCACTGTAAGGCCAACAAGTGGGATCTTCTGATCGGTTGTGATGCTAACTCGCACCACATTGTGTGGGGGAGTGGAAGCACCAATGAAAGGGGAGAGGCTACTGTTGGAGTATCTCATGTCTACGGAGTTACAAATACTCAATAAAGGATCACAACCTACCTTTGCAAACAGCATTAGGCAGGAGGTGATAGATATTACACTGTGCACCAGTTCTCTGCTGCACAGGATTGATGGGTGGCGAGTGTCAGGGGAGATAACTTGTCCGACCACAGACACATACTCTTCACTCTTTTAGAATCCAATTACAGGGAAACAACATATAGAAACCCCAGGACTACCAACTGGGGACTATCTCGAGAATGGCTGGGAGCTGCCCTACAGTGGGCACCTCAGTGCAAGTTTAGAAATGTGGATGAGGTAGATGCTGCTGTTGATTATCTACAGAGAAGCATCATCATATCCTATGAAGACAGCTGCCCCCTAAGGACCAGGAAGGAAGGGTGTAAATTACCCTGGTGGGGAGCAGAATTAAACGGTCTCCGTAGAGAGACTAGGAAACTCTTTAATAAAGCAAAGAGGACAAGAATGCCTCGGGATTGGGAAAACTTTAAGGTTGCCCAACGGAGGTACAAAGCAGCAATCAAGCACTGTAGAAGGGACTCATGGAGGAGCTTCTGTGAGAGCATAGAGACTGTTCCAGAGATGGTAAGACTTCATAAGATCCTATCGAATGACTCAGAAGCGGGGGTGGGTTCTCTGCTGCTTCCCTCGGGAGACTTCACATCTTCCAACAAGGAGGCACTAAAGCTAATGCTGGATACCCACTTTCCAGGCTCCAGGGAGTTGAGGGAGATGCATCATGGGAGGAATCCCATCCGTCCGGCACGGACGGAATGGAGACTTTCCTCCAGCATCGTGACGTACTCAGTTACAAAATGGGCAATCATGAGTTTTAGCCCCTTTAAGGCTGCTGGGGAGGATGGGGTATTTCCTGCACTCCTTCAGGAAGGGCCTGCTGCACCTCCTGGGAATTGTAGATTCACCTAGATGCAGGTGGTGCGAAGAAGGGGATGAAACTACATCCCACATATTATGCGAGTGCCCTGCTGTGATGAGAACTCGAAATAGGTACCTGGGGTCTCCATTTTTGGAACCCAGAGAGGTAAGGGAAATCCCCATAGGGGACCTGTTGGCCTTTAGCAAGGCGATTGGCCTTTATGGGTGATTTTCTTAGAAGGGTGGTTGGCACAGTGGGCCAATAGGTCTGAGTGCCTCAGGGCCTCCTTGGAGGAACTCCACTGAAAAATAATCTATCTATCTACAGCCAAATACAGGCAGACTCTCAGGCGAATCTGGAGCTCTGACCTGTATGGCAAGAACAAGGTTTTTGCGACCATCACCTTTGCGGATCCAACACTGCTCTACACCTTCAGTTGCATCAAATGGAATGTCAATGAGCTGCAAAACCTTGACAGGGGAACGAGGAAAATGATGACCACATATCGTAGTCTTCATCCGAAGTCTTCCGTCGCCAGATGTATCTCCCGAGAAGGCTAGGTGGTAGAGGGCTGATAAGCCTGGAGTGCCTTCATGACAGAGTAGTCCTTAATATGGCTTGCCGCGTGTTACACAGCAAGGACCCTCTTATGCTGCTCTTAAAGAAACACGAGAGTTGGCAAAGGGACGTTCCTATTCCAGGCGGCGAAAATGGCAGCAGACGGACTCGGATTGGACTTGGACCTTACTTCCGGCAGATAAGCGTGCGATAAATCTATCTTGTCGCTGAAGGCGGACGTGTTAAAGCTTGAAATAAAGAATGCGGAGTAAAAGGCACTGCTCCGCAGGTCTGAAGTCCGAAATCGAGGGATTTGTGCTCATGTGCCAAGATGGTGTCATTAACACCCTCATGTACCGTCGCCTCATCTTTGGGGCAAAACGTGATGGACACGAGATGCAGAGCGTGCCGAAGGCAGCCGGAGACTTTAGGTCATCTACTCTCCGGCTGCACCTTTTATGCGAAGAATGCATTTATAAACACAACTCTGCGGGTATTGTATTACCACCTAAGACTCCATTACGGCATAGACACGAATCCGGTGCTGCCTTACGTCCCTGGAGACATCGAGTCTGTCGTGGAGAACGATAAGTGTAAGATCTGGTGGAATTATTCCTTCTCCACCTCCAGGCAGTTGGAGGTGACGAAGCCTGATATAATTCTCCTTGACAATCTCTCTCATGCCATGTGTGTAATAGAGTTTTCGGCACCGGCCGAAATGAAGATGGCAGCGAATGAGATGGAAAAAAGGACGTTATATCAAGATGTGCCGTATGAACTCCGGGAAATGTACATCATGGGCGTGCTTGGTGGTGTCGAGAGCTCACTACTGGTCGAAAATCTCAAGTGCATCCCAGCATGCAGGGCACGAGCGGATGCACTTGCAAGTGCAATGCAGAAGGCTGTCCTTCTCGGGTCCCTTCGCCTGCTTCATGCGCATGACCCTAATGCTGGGTAGCCACCTATCCGACGGTGGCGGAAGTGGCTACCCTTATTGCCTTGCAGTCCCTTACTTGCATTAGTTTGATTAGGAAATGTTTTAAAAAATATATTACTATTGTGTCTGGAAATCAAAATATTATTGCTAAAAAACTATTGTTCAACTTTATCAAACTGAAATAATATTTATTTTTTAGTCAATGTAAAAAAATTGCATCATTATTATTTAGTTCAACTTAAATAATGTAAAAAAAAACAAATATGGATAGATAAAACAATAGCTTCATAATTTTTTTTCCTAAGGTGCTACATTTTATTAAATTAACCTCGGCATTTCTCGCTCCCAGGAGAAAGGTCAGCACTAAGAGGACATGTTCGAGGGCATATATAAAGAATGGGTAATTTCAAAAGTAAATCAAAGTTTAATTTTTCTTAAATAAAATTGAAAAAGAAATGAAAACATTTTACAAGTTTGTGTTTAGAAAATGCAGCATTTTTATTCTGACAGGATCTATTTGATTTCTTTTTTTATTAACCAAATTTCCAGGAGTACTGAAGGCTCTTTCTGAAAACACTGTTGCTGGAAGAATACAGAAGGACTTTTTTGTTTGAATTTTCAAATTGGGGAATTCCAAAGAATTCATAAGTGGACAAGAATTATTACCACACAATATGCTGCGTAAACATTTCCTACCAAGGCATTTACGATTCAAATATCAAAAATGAACAATTATAGTAAGTCTTCGACTTACGCGGATCCAAGTTACATGGATCCAGATTTACGCAGACGTTCAGTCAGGCCGGTGACATGCTTGCATTTCTCCGCGTTTTTGTTTTTGCAAAAGACTCAACCGCGTGACGACCCGTGGCTCATTGCCAAGTACGCAAGAGTTGATGCCAAACTAAAGTCTGATGCAATCAGGCATCGACATCTCTTTTCCACATAGTTTGACCTTCCTGCGTAAGTCGATGCATAGTTAATTATCTACTCCATAGATGATGCCTGTTGTCCAATACAGCAAAAAAAGAAGTTTTGGGTAATTATACTTATTTTAGGTTTAAATATCCAGTGAAAGAAAGATTCGATTTGTATTACTATCGGCTTTGTCGTATTATGTTAACTTAATTCTATGCGTAAATAAATGAACTACTATAGTTTAATTTTCATTTTTATTTGTACCTCAGGGCAACATGTACTAAAAGAGCCAGATAAGGCTTGCAAGTGTACTTTGCCGACCCCTGGTCTCGATGGCCGTGATCTAAACACAAAAACACGTAAAATTGATGAATTTGAAAGTGGAGCAGTGGCCATGCATCTACAGCAGAACCTCTTTTTTTATGAACCTCTAATTTACGAAATGACACCAATTTACAAACCATTCCACAGGTCCAGATCTTTGTATATAGGAAAACCACGTAAAATGACCTCCGTTTGACGAAACCTCCATTTTACTGATTTACAAAGTGAGAGGCCGGTCCCTAGGAGTGACTGATCCCCGTTTTACAAAGTTTTTGGAATGATTTTGTAGCACTAAACCCAGTATAATGGAATAACAATCGTTGTATACCGCGACAGGAGTAGATGAAGCCAGATCGATCATATTGAGAGGACCCTCGGCCCAAGTATTTTATATGGGAAAATGTGGAAAAATCGAATGAGAGCATAGTGCTTTTTGACGTGCTTTAACTGTAGCAAAAATCAAAGAGACTGATCATCCGAATTGCAATTCAATCCTAATTATATGATCCAAGGAAAAAATCTTCAAAGATGCCTGGCACAATGTAAACAATGCCCCAGTTCATTAAATAAGTGGACTAGTGCTTGGTAATTTCTATTCTTTTTCTATCATTTTGTTTACTGCGAATACCTACCTTGTCATCACAAAGGATCCATATTTTCTCTGGAATTATTTAAAATTAGCTTTAAGATAGCTGCCAGAAACCCCAACTCATAACTCTGTGCAGCCTTTCCCTTAGGAAAACTTACTTTAGAAATTTCTAAATTAACTTTAAAGTACTTCAGTAAATGAAAATATCATTATATTATTATGTGCTAATGCCAACTTTAATTTAAAAACCACTAATTAATAAGGATCCAATAAAAAATATATTTCAATTATCATTACTTAAAAATGCACTCATAACTCTTGAATATTTGTTGAATGCTTGTGAGGGAGGGAGAGGCAGGTCGTGTCTCAAAAAAGTGCCGACCACGTGTGGATGGCTGCTTCAGATCCAAAAGGAGTCGTGCTTCCCGACCCGTCTCTCACAATGAACTCTTAACAGAAGAAGGAGAGCAACAAAAAGAACAGGCTATTTAAAAATTCATATGGGCATACCGTTAATGTTGAAAATGTTCACTACAGTGAGTGGAAAAAATTGTTTGCATTTTTAATGCAAATGGTGGTTGTCATGAGCACAAGCAATGTGCTATGTCGTAATGTCGAACACCCCAGTGGCAGCAACTTGAGGTCCACATTAGTTATTACATCTAACACATTAATCACAGGATAATACATAAATGTAGGCCACCCCTTGCTATTTCAAGCTTCTTGTTATATGCCGTACTCGTTCCAAGGGGCTTCCACTCTAGGCACTGCTTTTACTCTCACTTCGTGAGACGTCAATTAACACCAGAAGGATGGGAGAGGTCATTTGACCCATTTTCCGAATTCAAATTAATATTTCACAATGTAAAATATTTGTAATCCATTGGAAACTTTTTTACTCAGATCATTTTCATCTGAGATATGGTTGGAGTCAAATGATCCCTTGCCGTCCTTCTAGGTAGAGCGACAATCCCGTCCTCCTAGTGTCAAGTAAAAGCAGTCATAGTTGGAATTAATGGAATAACTGAAATAATGCCAATGAGCAAATTCATCACCTTTGACAGCAAATAACCTCAAATGTTTTTAAAATTTCCACTAGATATTTAGGCTATAAATACAACATTAATATTCATGAACAGAGTAAGACCTATAGAATAATCACTGAGGGAGCTATTGTTAAAATTACTTGAATGACGACAGTACTGTTGGGTATTCTGATGACACATTCCCCTGAGATTGATGATGAAAATTTCATGCATTAAAGACAGCAGGGCCCTTTAGGATTCCTATTACGTACAAATGAAAAAGCACAAACTTACTGCAGTTTGCTTCATCACTGCCATCAGAGCAATCTTTATCAAAATCACACCTCCAATATGGTGGAATACATTTCCCATCTGTGCACTGGACGTGATTGCTGGGGCAAGTGGTTGGGTTGCATCCTTCCTGGAAAATTGAAGCACATAAATATTCACTTACTACATCAAGTCTTGATTTGAAAAGGGTCACAAAGGAAAGCTAGGGGTGGATTTCTCTACACCTCTGCACAGGGGTAGGTATTCCACACCTCTCGACTTTCTGTTTTGCCCTGCCATCGCACCACTTTCTGCCTTTAGCTCTTCCTGTGGCTCTGTTGCCTTCACTCTTTGGCTATCAGCTGTCGCGTCAAGCAAAACTGCATAAGCTCGTGCCTGAACCCCTGAACTTCCATCTGTTTGCCCTTGCCCTTTATTGATGACTCAGTGACTGACACCGCGGATGACGCTATAGTCGATCCTTAGCTGATACCACTTTGCCGCTGAGTACGCCATGTAATTTTCTCATCCGACGTAATTTCATTGGGTTGACAGTTCAAGTTACAGTTGGAGATGTATGCACAATCAGATACCACCACGCAGAAAATAAAAACAAAATGAATATTTTCGGGAATGTTTCCAGTAATATCACATAAGGTGTATTTTCCGTAATGCAAGTAGGCAGTTAAAAAAAGTAGATTATCAGAAATTTCATGTCAATTTATAATTCAAAAAAATAATAACATTTGGCATTAGTGAAATAATTTGAAAAATTTTTCATTGCAGAATTGAATGGTGGAATCATTACATTACCTTTACAATGTATTTTTGAGTGACGCATTTGTAGCAGCGATAAAAATCGAACTTCATCACCTGCAGTCCACTACCCCACTTTGCTATTGTCTGCTTACCCAAGTTTGGAGAATGCAAACTCCCCACGTCATTCTACTTTTATCTTGCAAACCCAGGCCAATGGAGAAAAAATCCGAGACTTTTTTAAATTTGCTTATAGTAGCATGAAAAAGAAAGGCTAATGAAATGAAAGGCTAATCTCATTTCGAGATCACAGCTACACAACCTCTCCTTAGGAGTATAAAATTCTCAAATTTCACTTTAAATGTTATTATTAATAAGACATTGGAAAATTACAGTTGAGCATCTTTAATCTGGCACAGTCGGGACCGAAGTGATGCCAGATTAGGGATTTTGCCGGACTATGGGTCATGCATGGCAACTGGTCTATTTCTGACGTACGGGATGTTTTCATTGAAAGGAGTCAATTATTTATAACAAAATATATTCGTTTGCCATTTACTGAACATTATTTTAAAAAGAGTTACTGAGAATAATGAGAAAGAAATGGTTTTTCTTAATACACAAAGTTATTATTTAAAAAATTGAAGTTGCGCAGTGAGTGAAAATAACGGAATCTAAGCATTGTGCATATTGCTGCACATGTAAAAGAGTCATATTGTTATTGGAAAATGGTATAAAATTTGATATTTCTTACACTGTGCTTTGCGTAACATAATTTCCTACCGCCCTCGATTTGTTATCAGCTGATTCAGCGCGATGCCTACGCGTGAGTGTCGTGTGTACGGCCGCCCATCACTAAGTCGCTGCGGGCAACCCGACTGGATTATTTTTTAAAGACCATCATCAATAGTAGTCTTTCAACAATTTCTGGCTGATCATCGTCATCCCCACTCAGATTTATTGTTATTAATTACCATTTCAATGATTTCATCATCAATGATATGTTGTGTGGTGAGAATATCGTGGCCGCTAACTATCCTTTCGTCTTAATTTACCAATTCCATTTCCTTTAATTCAGGGTTATGGATGATGTTTGCAAACTCCATCATCATATTTTTATCCTCGGAAACATGAAATTTTTAAATCCCCAATTATTTCGTCTATATCAACCCTTAAAGCAGTCAACAATTTAAACCATGCGTGTTTTTAGAATGGATGGTGAAATGCTATTGCCTGCACGTGAAATTTCCCGAATCACGTCTTTTGGATTGATCACGTCTATTTCTGAATTAGTTTATCCTGCTCCATTAGCATTTGGCCAGAAATACTAACTAAGCCCTTCACTTCGATGCAATCAAAACCAGGCTATAATCCAAATCAGCACTTAAATCTTCTTTCATAGTTTTTCTCTCTGTTATCTACTTCTTCGTGTCACTTTAACAGTAAAATTTTGATGATTTTTCTCTTTCAGCTTTTTAATGTGCTATATTGTTGAAGATCCCACGTAGTATGTTTCAGTCAAACACTTTACTGATGCAACGGCATCAAGCTTTTTCACAACTTGCACTTTTTCTGCGATGGTTAACATTTTGTGCTGTTTCCACAACTGTATGGATGAGACATGTTTTGGGTGAAACATAAGCAGAATACATATAATTTTTATCAAATTACGTCTAGTGGTCAATCAAAAATGTACGTGTCATTGAAAGTGGCCGATCTGTAAATTAGTCATAGGCAATGTCTTCAAATTTATATGTTTACTTCAAGTTCCAGAATAATTCCAGTGTACACGAAGTACCAGAAATTAATATGTTTAAATTATTCTGATTATCGAAATAGGAAAATTAGCGTTAATAGCCTTTTTCGTTGTCAGTCATTCGATAGCCCTCGGAGCGTGTTCAGTCGCCGTAGCCGGAATTGCCCACACCCAGAAGCGCCGTTACAACAATTTGTTTTTTACAAAGTAAGTTATGTTTTTTGCGCATGTATTAGCTCTATATTTTCATTTTTTGTGAGTTTTTTCCCATTCCTTTATGAAAAACAATATTTGTTTCGATCTCTAATACTTCGTATATACTTATGTAATTTTTTCAATTGATCGAATCACACTCCCCCTCCTCTCCCCCCCTCCACTGCACCCCGAATTTCATTGAATACTTTTACATCTGGTTGATTGCTTTCAAAATGTTTTCTTATTTTAATATATTTTATTAAACATCATCTCACATGTATGTCACACTAATGGATTTATTATAATGATATAAAAATTAGTTTACGAGTATATAAATCGTCTTTTTTTTTATTTTTTCCATTATCAAGCCTCATTTTTACAAATGCACTGTTGATATTTTTCGGTGTATTTTCGTTAGTTACTTATAAATTTAGATTCAATAAAGCTTTCACATATATTTATTTTCGATTTCATAATTTGCTTCTGCATTGAAAATATAACAATCCTAGACTATTTGCAAATATCCAGAATATACTTTGTTAAGTATTCCCAATTGATCAAATATATGCTTTTTTCTAGTTTTTCACATAGTTCCTTTAAAAGACTCATGATATTTATCAACGTATATGATATAAATCTAATTGATGTTAGCATTCATTTAGGATATAACTTGCTGTTTTTTGTGGATTTTTGTTTTCTAATAGTTTTTATCTCTCATTTAGGGACAAGAGAAATATATCTCAGAAATGTTAAGTCTTGGGTTACGTTTTTCTCTACTGGAAGTAGGTAAGTAATTTTACGGATGTTCCTAGGGTTTCAATATTTTTCCTCTTGTATGCCATAAATATGCCGTAGAACCGAGACAAAATTCACATTTTGAACATTTTTTCTTTCAGAATGGTTTCACTCAACAAGATTGCTAAAGCAGAAAAGAACGGCAAGGGAAGGCATTACCAGGAAAAGGGAGTGCTCACCGAACCATCCGGATTGGATTTACGATTTCTTATTTATACTGGATCTTCCGATTCTGATGTACGCGGGCTGGACATATCAACAATGCTGTATGGAAATTAATGGAAGGACAGCTGGGCACTGTACAGTCTCTTTTTATGGATAATTACTACCAAAGTGTTGACTTGGTACACCACTTGCTTTAGCGAACGACCTATTTTACCAGAACTCTTAGAGCTACCCGGAAGGGGATTCTACCTCACCTCATAGCGAAAAACTGAAACGGGGGAAGGTAGTGGGCGTATTAGGCACCGATGGAGTCTGCGTTATGAAGTGGAAGGATAATCGGGAGATTGTGATGATCAGCTCCGAATTCGGGGGTAGCTCCGTCGATGTCCGTCGACGGCGAGGGGTTGGCGTCACTTCCAAACCGGAGGTCATTGCTCGATACAATGAGTCAATGAGTGGCATTGATCACTTAGATCAAATGATGCCATATCACCTCATTGAGCTAATACTCTAAAATGGTCTAAGAAGCTTGCTATCCACATACTTCACCTCGTTTTGGTTAATAGTTATTTCCTCTGCCGTAAAACCCAGCCCAAAACATCTCTCTACGACCTATGCCTCTCCATGATTAGAATCCTCCTCAGTCATTCCTACTCAGAATCAATTCTTCATTTCTCCTCAAGTGGCAATATTTCGTAAAGAATTATTGCGAAGGATACGGAGGTCTGTAAACTGGAAGCTGCGAGATCATGGATTTCAGAAGGAATTGATGGAGGCCGTGAACTACATGAACATTTATAAGAATGGTTTTTAAACATTTTTTAAACAACAATATAAATAACAATATGTAATTAGGAAGTCCGCACATATTTCGTCACAAGTAACAAGAATCAATGGAAGAAACTTTGAAACAGACTATCAGGGAGGGTATGCAACCACACACAACACCCGAGTTGTGCTATCGAGTGGCGGCGGATGACGATCGTTGTCCAAAATAAAAATTCATTTTTTACGCGTAATTTTTATTTTACGGTATTTTTGTTGATTGACTTATTGTTCTTAGTGGAAAAACATTACGAAACTTGAAAAAAAAATTTCAGCCACCGACAAAACCGTAAAATAATAGTGCCACGTTGAACGTGTTAATAATGAAAATGAACTTAAAATGTTTCTTTTAACTGCACTCTAAAGAATAGTTGTATAGGTTTCAAAAATGTATTGCTTGATGAGTATGTGAGAAGGAAGGTGATCTTGAAGAAGTAATAAGATATAGTTATTGCATCTGTAAATCTCGATCCAGGAAAATATTATCCAAATAGATGATAGGAAGTTGATTTTTTCTACAATAAATTTACTTGTTTTTTGTAATTCTATTGTTGCTGTATTTATATATTTTTTAAAAATCAAGATTAGAAAATGAATGAAAATCAGAATCGAGTATCTGAAACTAAGGATCCGAAACCAAGATAAAGATCCAAAACCCAGACAAGGATCCGGTTCCGGATCAGGATCCGACAAAAAACCTGGATCACTAGTTTCTACCTAAATATACTAAATGGAAGGAATAAACTGAATGATTTAATTAAAAAAACATAATCAAGTGAATCTCGATTATCAATAACTTGGGTGCTTCTAAAATGGAATATGTCTGTAAAGTGGAATATAAACTTTCAGCTACGGAAGGTGCTACCGCTAAAAGGACTCTTTTAGTCTCTTTTTAAACTTCTAAAATATACTTGGCTGGCTACAACAATGGCCTTAAAGTGTTTTTATGGTATCATTTAAAAATCAATCATGGTGAAAAAAAAACTTGACAAATACTGAAATCAAGACTGAATGAATAATTCCAGAAAGAAAAATTGTACTTCACATGAAGGAATGAATGAAACTGGAGGCAGTAAACCTTTTGGGCATGAGAAAAGACAAAAAAAGTTTCAGGACAAGGCAAGACATAAAAATTTATGGGGTGAGACGAGAGGAAAAGTTCTGGAATAAGGCCTCATGGTTACATTTATTCCAAGCCCTGCTATTTCGCAAAGTATTAGATAATTCCAATCAATTATATTTCCAATGGAAATTTATCAAATATAAAACAGCCACAGAAGCAAAATATACTTGCTTGCGTAGGGCATGCAAACAGTGATTCCGGAGACTCACCATAATACAACATTTTCATGGTTGCAATTGGGACCCCTGCCGCAGGAAAACCTTTTTGTGTGGGTTAGCAATATTGTAGACTTTGCAATCTGCAAGAGCTAACAGAAGCAGTGGATGGGGAGGGACTTGTCGAGGGATTGATGCACGGGTTATCCAACGGTTGGTCAAATGAATGTTTAATAACTGACACTCCACTGTACTGCCATTAATTATTATTCACACTTTTTTATTATTCACAATTTTTCCTTGTTAGGCTATTTATTATGTCACATATGGGAGAGTCCACGATAACTGGCAGAGCATCTTATCATATTTTAGTATGCCCTTCAGCGTAAAGGCCCGATTGGAGGAAAGGTAATCCATCACACACTGAAATCTGGACACCTGTTGTCTTGCCAGTGTGATTTTGGCATTAAGCTGTTTAAGCCTGTTTGCTGCTTTAGTCTCCCAAGTGGCAGGCACTCGGGGAGATGCCAATAGGGTAGCCACGTCCGCCACCGGTGGATAGGTGGCTATCCAGCATTAGGTTCATGCGCATGAAGCAGGCAGAGGGATCCGAGAAGGACAGCCTTCTGCATTTCACTTGCAAGTGCATCCGCTCAGGCCCTGCACGCTGGGATGCACTTGAGATTTTTGACCATGGAGCTCTGGTCACCACCAAGCACGACCTCAATGAGGACTATCAGTTTCACAGAGTAGCCTGCGTACATTTGCCATAGCTCACACGGCAGATCTTGATATTTAATCCTTTTTTTCTATCTCCTTTGCAGCCATGTTCTTTTCTGCCAGTGCCGAAAACTAGATCACAAACATGGCCTGCGAGAGATTGCGAGGAGAATGATATCAGGCTTCGTCCATAATTCTACCAGATCTTGTACTAGTTGTTATCCATGACGGACTCGATGTCTCCGGGGATGTAAGGCAACACCGGAGTCGCGTCTCTGCTGTAATGGTGTCTTAGGTGGCAATGCACCACCTGCAGAGCCAAGTTGTGCCGGTTTATGTATGCATTCTTTGCATAAAAGCTGCAGCCGGAGAGTAGATGAAATAAGTCTCCGGCTGCCTTCCGCACGCTCTGCATCTCGTGTCCGTCACGTTTGCCCTAAAGATGAGGCGACGGTACACGAGGGTGTTGATGACACCATCTTGGCACGCGAGCACGAATCCCTTGGTTTCGGACTTCAGACCTCCGGAGCTCAGGAAGGCGAATGTGAGCTCCTTTGATAGCCCATGCGTTTCCAAGTTTCGATAGAAACTTTCATGCATGCACTTCTTGGTATGCTTACGGAGCAGGGTCTTTTGCTCTGCATCCTTCATTTCGAGCTTTAACATGTCCGCCTTCAGCAACAAGATTGATTTGTTGTATGCCTCTCTGCTGGAAGTAAGGTCCAAGTCCAAACCGAGGCCGTCTGCTGGCCTTTTCGCCGCCTGGAATAGGAACGTCCCTTTGCCAACTCTTGTGTTTCTTTTCCATAACCTTACATTTAGAGTCTATCTCCTGAATTATATAATCTACTGCTTCAAATAGAGCAAGACTTGTTGACTTTCCCTTGCGGAAACCAAATTGATAATCAGATAGCACATTTTGATTTTCAAGATAACCTAATAGTCTTTTACAGAAAACACACTCAAGAATTTTATCGAATTGGGGAATTATAGATATGGGTCTATAATTAATTAAATTGTTCCGATCACCCCTGTTCTTGTAGTTGGGTATAACCTTTGCCATCTTAAGGGCATCCGGATAGATTCCTTCAGCTAGGGACTGGTTCACTAGCATTAGCAATGGGTCTAGGATAAGGTTCGCGCAGTCTTTTATCAATTTGCCAGATAAACTATCAATACCTACGGATTCTTTTTTCCCAATCTTAACAAGATAAGACCGTAGTTCTCTCTCACTACACGGTTTTAGATACATAGTTGCATATGATTGGATATTAGATGGCATGGGCTCACAAAATACAGGATGGGGTGTGTTTGGCAGAGCCAGGAAAACCTTGTTAAATGCAATTGATATTTTACCTGGCTCAGTAATTGTGCTATCATTGTTATCGTTTGCCTGCTGAGGCAGTGCAACAGTATTTAGGATACTATTGCTTTTAATAATTTCCCATGCAAATTTTGAAGGATTAGAGGCATTCCAACTTATCCACTTATCATTATTATCTTTTTTTGCACGCTTCACTAAATACCTAAACTCCCTTTTCTGTTGGGTGGGATGCTTGTGTGCTGTACCGTCTCTAGAATATTTAATACGAAGGAACATCATTTTCAATTTCTTAGACATAGCATGGATTTCAAGAGTAAGCCAGCTTTTAATGTTACTGCTCTTAATTTTCACTGCTTCATTAGGGAAAGCAAGGTTCAAATAATGGATGAAATAACTATGAAAAACATTAAAATTCTCATTCAAATTGACCGAATGAGACATCCCCAACCAGTTATGTCGGTTTAACAACACACAAAAATAATTAACATTAGATTCACTGAAGAACCTCTGATATTTGAGGGTGTTAGATAGATGAAAAGTTGACAGTACAGCTGAATGATCTTAGATTGCCGGATCAAACACTTTTGTATCAATTCTGTCTCCATGATAATCACAGAAAACATCATCAAATAGTTTTACCTTTAGCCATTATTCTAGTAGGAGAAGTAACTAATGTTTTCATATTGAGGGAGTCAAAAATTTGAAAAAGCTGTCTTCGATCACTTCCATCAACCTGCAGGTTGCAATTAAGGTCACCAGTTAGCATAATAGTAAGTCTTGTTGCATGCTTTGTTAACGTAAACAAAATACATTTGAGTTTATCACCAAAGTATACAAAGCTTGCTGAGGGAGACCTATATTTAACCAAGACAACAAAAACACGGTCATCCCTAGTGAACATTACTACCGAA
Source organism: Platycnemis pennipes (assembly GCA_933228895.1). Lineage (NCBI taxonomy): Eukaryota > Metazoa > Arthropoda > Insecta > Odonata > Platycnemididae > Platycnemis > Platycnemis pennipes. Next base: position 2,159,712 of record OW121849.1, read on the forward strand.
CATTCGAGTGTTAATTCTTCATTTAGATGTCTTATGTCTTTCGAAATTGCATTAAAGACAAGATTATTCTTAACATAAATAACCACTCCTCCATGCAAATTGTTCTGACGGCAATGTGTGTCGCCTATTACATAACCTGGTATTGTTACACTCATATCTTTTTGCCAATGTTCACTGAGGCAAATGAAGTCATGTTTTTCAGTACAGTTGAGCACCCTTAATCCGGGAACACCCATAATCCGGCAATTTTGCCATCACCAACTACCCGGTACTTTCTGGAATTTGCGGAAATCTTTTTACCGAAACATTGCTTCATAATCTGCCGAGATATTATCCCATTGTTAACGTTAAGTTTCCAATTTCGAGAATCAAAATAATTTAAACATATTAATTTCTGGTACTTCATGTGCACTGAAATTATTCTGCAACTTGAACTTAACATTCAAAATTGAAGACATCGCCGAGACGGACTACGACTAGTTTACAGAACGGCCACTTTCAATGGCGCACGCATTTTTCATTGACCAATGGACGTAATTTGATAAAATTATTTGTTGTCTACTTATGTTTCTCACTAACCATGTCCAATCTATACAGTTGTGGCAACAGCAGAGGAGTGAGCATTAGTACAAAACGTTAACGATTGCAGAAGAAGTTCAAGTTGTGAATAAGCTTGACACCGCTGCATCGATGCACCGATCGGTAAAGCGTTTGTCGGAAATATACTGTGTGGGATCTTTGACAGTTTAAAGATATAACACATTAAGAAGCAGAAAGAGAAAATCCTAAAAATTTTACAGCTGAAGTGAGCGAAGAAATGGATGACGGAGAGGAAAACTATGAAAGAAGATAGAGTTGATTTAGATCGCGTGGTTTCAATTGAATGAAAGTGAAGGCCTTAGTTAGTATTTCTGGCCAAATGTTAATGAAGCAGTCTAAACCATTTCAGAAACAGATATAATCTAAAAGACGTGACGTGGGAAATTTTGTGTACATGGAATAGTAATTCAAAGTCAGTTCTAAAACACGCGTGGTTTCAATTGTGGCCTGCTTTGAGGTTTGATGTACACGAAATAAGTGGGGATTTCAAAGGCTTTCATGTTTCTGAGGATAAGAATATGATGATGGAGTTGATTGACTGTGCAAACAGCATCCATAACCGTTAACCAAAGGAAATGCAATTGGCAAATTTAGAGGAATGGATAGCTAGTGAACACGATACTCTCCCCACACATTTTACCGATGATGGAATCACTGAAATGGTAATTAATAACAATAAATCTGAGTGGGGATGAAGATAAAGAGCCTGAAATTGTTGAAGGATGACTACAATTAATGATGATCTTTAAAGAATCATCCAGTCCGGTCGCCCGTGACGTAGTGATGGGCGGCTGTACAGACGACACCCATGTGTTGACATCGCGCTTAATCAGCTGATAACAAATCAAGCGCAGCAGAAATATGTTGCGCGAAGCACACCATAAGAAATATAAAAATTTATATACCTACCCTTTTCCAATAATAATATTACACTTTTAAATGTGCAGCAATATGATGCAAACGATGCTTAGCTTCCGTTATTTTCACTCACTGCGCAACTACGATACTTTTAAATAATAAATTCGTGAATTAAGAAACCATTTCTTTTTTTATTATTCTCAGTGACTCTTTTAATAATTATGTTCATTAAATGGCAAACGAATACATTTTGTCATAAATAATTGACTCCTTTCAATGAAAACATCCCAGACGTCAAAAATAGACCAGTTGTCATGCATGACCCATAGTCCGGCAAAATCCCTAATCCGGCATCACTTCGGTCCTGACTGTGCCGGATTAAAGATGCTCAACTGTACTGGCAACAGCTTCTAGCCCACAAATTTGTTACTTGTGTACTGTATATTCAACACTAGTATTTTGATCTTTTGACCATTATTACCCTAATTATATTCTTTTTTAGTCATGGCTAACGTACTGTGACCTTTTAGTCATGCCTTCTTATTTCTCACCACTTTTAGCCCTCATGACCATACCATCCAACTTTTTCCCATATCCCATGGAAGCATTTATTGCCACGATACAGTAGACTCTCACTAATCCGGCAGATATCGGACCAAGGTACTGCCGGATTAGTGAAAACGCTGGATTACTGGACGCTCATTAATAAAAACATTTAAATGCACAAAATGCGTGTTTTATTGGACTTATACAGTTCCAAACTATTGTTTAATATATAAAAGAATCAACAACTAATCAACATTGATCTATAAGAAATCAAATGTTAATAGTACCGCACTAAAAAACTAAAAGTAAACATAACCTTCAACCTATGGTACAGTACAGTATCTGTTCCATTGGAGTAAAAAAACTGTCAATTTTCTTTTGTTTCTTAGCTTGAAAAGACACTTTCAACACCTTCTCTTGAAGTCTTTTTAAAACAAGTATGTCACTAGCAGACACATTATTTTCTTCCGCCCACTTCACTGAAGTTGCACATGGCAGCATCGTTGCTCACAGTGTGAAGGCAGGCCCCTTCCTCTCTCTCGTCGTCGCCGTCTTCTCCTTCATCTCTGCTAGTCACGTCTTCGACTGTTTCATCATCCGTCATAATTTGGCCGTTTTCCTCTTCTTCACCCATCAGCCACATGTTTACATCCTCTGTTGTCAGGCTTTCGTTGCCGTCTACAAGTTTTTCAGAAATCGTATCTCGCAGCTCAATTACAGGGTGGCTAATTGGCTAGGATAATTGGCTACTGATAGCCAATTTTCAAATTCCCTGACTTTTCCCTGATGGCTTTACCAATTTCCCTGACCGATCGCCAAAAGGTCTCCTATTATCGGAATATTTTATTTCTGCTGAATTACATTTTCGTCAAAACTCAGAAAATGTTAAAAGCTGAAATTACTACATTAAAGGCTATAAGAATTAAAAAAATGTATTGAACCTCCGCCCTAATGAAAACATACATTAAACCTTCACAAGTTAAGTCCTTACCCGAATTGTACAAACTTTTAATACATTTTTTGCGGCCGGGTATCCGTGGTCGTTTATTGCATTTCCGTGGCCGTGTATGTTTCATTCGGTAACATTACAAATTGACAATGTCTAATTCTTCAAGGAAGAGGTAGTGTGTCATGGTAGTTCTGGAATGTTGAAGATTACTGAAAAGGCATCGAAGGGAAAGTTAATGGCCAATATACTGGCGGACTGCAGCACAGATATCGCTAACCTAAGCGAAAAATACAAACCAAAGCAAAGTTCTTGGACTGGATCATCGGATGGCACGAGTTTTAAGGAGGTTGATCCGAAAAGTGAAAGTCATGTCATTTTTTTTATATTTTCAGCACTTATAGAACTAAAGTTCCTCTATCTAATAAAGAAAAGATAATTACACCAACCCATACTCCTTTTTCCACAAATTGCATTTGAAATTACATACGATTAACGGCGAGAATGGCCATCATATGGGAATATAACGTTTAAAAATACCATAGTGACATGTCATTTTTGCAAAAAACTGATATTTTATGCGTAATTTCACAAGGAATAAAATGACATGAAAAAAAAGGCATCAACCCACTGTATTTTTCGCTAAATCCACCAATTTCTGCACTTATAGCAGACGAAATGCGTTAGATGTCTTCAAGTGGTGCTGCGGTCGCTCTAGCCAAAATGCATGGCGTATGAATAATATCATTACTAATGAGATATTAAAGCATATTTCAGAAAAATATTATAACATAACGTTTGATAGTTATATTCTGGTGTTATACATTAGTAAATTCATTGAGTACATGAATTTATTTCTTTAAAGTAAATGCTGAATTGGCTCCATCGTCGAGCTGATTAAAATTATCATAAAAAATAAATCCTTCGACCTACCATTGTATTTTGTGATACTTATGACTTTCAATAGCTTAGGTAATTTTCTTTGTAAAGTAAGGATCACTTAGCAGGCATATACTCGTACTTAAATTAATAAGATTCCTCAGACAACTTGACTCAAGCAGTCGTGAGCCAACCTTCCTAAAAGTGAATAACAACTTGATTAATGTGGTCATAACCCCTTGATTGTAAGAGGGAACCAACATTGCTAAAACATTTGTATAAACAAACAAAACGTAATCGTGCAACTGCGAGCAGAAACAGGAGGCAATAAGAAATGGCAGCGTCATACTTAGGAATGTCATATTTGAGGTGGTTTGTGACCTAACTAAATTGCTTCGAGAGGGAGCTAAGGAGACCATTCAATAATTACTTTAAGCGTGAAAGGTGGGGAGGGGAGGAGAACTCTTCTTATGGCCTCGCGAAGGGGGTATGGAAATCAAAGATGATCTCACGTAAGTTTTTGTTTACACGTGTGATCGTACTTGTACAGTAGAACCTCTTTTTTACGAACCTCTAATTTACGAAATGACACCAATTTACGAACCATTCCACCGGTCCCGATCTTTGTATATAGGAAAACCATGTAAAAGGACCTCCATTTTACAAAACCTCGATTTTACTGATTTACGAAGTGAAAGGCCGGTCCCTAGAAGTGATTGACCTCTGTTTTACGAAGTTTTTGAAATGATTTTGTAGCACTGAACTTAGTACAATGGAATTACGATCGCTGTATACTGCGACAGGAGCAGCAGAAGCAAGATAGGTCATGTTGAGAGGGCCCTCAGTCCAAGTATTTCATATGGGAAAATGTGAAAAAATTGATTCAGCATAGTGCTTTTTGAAGTACTTAAACTGTAGAAAAAATTCCAGAGACTGATCATCCAAATCGCAATTCAATCCTAATTATATGATCCAAGGAAAAAATGTTCAAAGATGCATGGCATGACGCCTACTTCTCGAAAACAATGCCCCGGTTCATAAAATAATCGGATTAGTGCTTGGTAATTTCTATTCCTTTTCTATCATTTTGTGTACTCGTCGTCACAAAGGATCCATATTTTCTCTGGAATTATTTAAAATTAGCTTTAAGGTAGCCGCCACAACCCCAATTCAGAACTTTGTTCAGCCTTTGGCTTGAAACTAGCATTCCCATAGGAAGTTGTTTGCTGCAGCTGTCGTGGAGCTTAGTTTCATTAAAAAATACTAATTTTGCAATAATAAATTACTTATATTCAAATCTTGATGCAATTTGATCATTTAATTTTTCATTAGAAGTGTTTTACGTCGTTAGGTAAGAATTTGCGATCGCGACGCTTTCTATAGCCGCGAGTAAATAGTTCTCGTAAATCACCGCTAGATGTCAGCACTGTAGAACGCATCTTAAAAAAAGAGGTAATTTCAAATTAACTGAGTGAATTTCTAAGATTGACTTTCATCAGCGGCGAATATTATTATTATTAAATGTATTTGAAATGATACGCTTTCTTCAAAAAAGGCAATTTCTGGTCTTTTCACTGAAATATACTGGGTCAGTTGGAACTTTGTTTTTAAATTTCCTAGTTGAAATGCATCCCTGGCTTTCCCATGTTAAAATGACTTCTTTAAACACAAATCGACTGGCACTAAATATACCCCTTTCGTTAATTAATGATTACTGCATATGTTTAAAACACTCCGCAGGATGAGTTAATTCTCTTATGAGTTATTCCCCTTATTTTGTGATCTACCAACTGAACAGCTACAAGAACTTAATTCAGTTGCAGCAGCCAAGTTCATACCATTATAACTTTGTAGAAAAATATTCACCTGTTTTTTTTTTAATTCATGGCTGTTTCATTCTCTTTTACTAAAGTGAGTCTCCTAGCCTTAGGAATAATGCCTATGCTATACAGCGAATCAATACAATGCCAGAGCATGGGAGTGTCACCGCAAAAACTATTTCCTACTGTTGGAGATCAGCTGGTTATGGTGACACATCATTTCCAGAGACAGAGGAGTTAGTGGAAGATAACCTCCAATTTACAAACCCTCTGATTTACAAAGCTCAAATTTTTGGGTCCCTTCAACTTCGTAAAATAGAGGTTCTACTGTATTACCGTTTTAATAATCATCGTCTCGTATTTTTAGAACTGCAAGCACGTATTTACTTCAAGCTAGTGTGCTACAACTACCTCTCGACCTGAGTCTCGGAAGTTAAAAAAAGAAACACGGTTTTTCGGAAGAAAAAATCTTTCGAAAAACATAGCCTCGGATTCCTTGTGATGAGCAGAATACACGGTTAACATGAATTTTAACACTACTAGGCAAATATCGCATTAAGGATAGACAAAAAGGATACATTGTGCAACTGATTCACTACTAAACAACTAAGATTCACAACTGAATGTTCCACAAATTGATGGGGCTTATTCTATGCACTTCTATGCGGCGACGGACATTAGTTTCAGTTGGTGAAATGTTTTGGTGAAATAAAGGGCGGAAAAGACTACCTGGTAAACGTAATGGTAGAAGAATTATGAGAATTTCCTATCCCAATTTCTCCCTGACTGTTATGAGAATTCCCTGACTATTCCCTGACTTTTTCCAGATTTCCAAAATTCCCTGACAATTCCAGGTTTTCCCGGTTTTCCCTGACGATTGACACCTTGAATTAGCTCTTGATCAACACTCTCGCCATCCTCCACATTCTGGTCAGCAACAAGCTGCATTTCAATTTCATCGTTTTGATCATTGCCCATTTCGTTTTTTTTGTTTTTATTGTATTGCTCCAACAAAGTCATATCAGGCCATACGTTGAGCCATGAACAAGCAATTGTTTTTTCTGCGAGCTTTTCCCAAGCATTAGCAAGGTCAAAAACCACGTCTTTCAAGTTCGTGTCTTTCAATGACTGGATTACACTGCTTTCCTTTGGCAAAACTTTGTGAAGCAAAGCTTTTTTATAGTGCATTTTAACAGTCTGAATGGCATTCTGGTCCATGGGTTGTAGAAGAGGTGTAACGTTAGGCGGCAAAAACATGACATGGAAGCCTTTACTTTTCAGCTCATCTTCTCCTGGGTGACCAGGGCAGTTGTCCAAAATAAGCAAGGCCTTTTGGGGCAATTTCTTTCTTTTCAGATACTTTTTACCGATGGCACAAATATTCCGTGGAACCATTCCTTAAACACTGACTGGGTCATCCAACCCCTGCCCGCGTTTTTGTAATCAACAGGCAGGTTGACATTTTTAAATGCCCTGGGATTCTTTGCCGTACCGATCACCAATAAATCTCATTTATGTTCGCCACTTGCATTTGAACACGGCATGAATGTTATTCTGTCCTTGGCTAGTTTTCGTCCCGGAGCACTTGCTTCGGTGCTTGCACGGTGAACGAATGTTTTTTTTTTGTAAAAGCCGGTAAAACAAACCACTTTCATCGGCATTGTAGACTTGGTCAGGAGTTAGGGCTAGTTCATTAATGATTTCTTTGAAATTTTCTTTGTATTGGTCGACTGCAGCAACATCACAAGAAAGTTTTTCACCTGTCATACTTAGCAAACGAATTCCAAACAGTTTTTTGAAATTTTCAAGCCATCCTTCACTAGCTTTAAAATGGTCTTTCCCTATGATTTTTTCATAAAATATCTTTGCTTTTTCTTTAAGAATTTCCCCTGATATTGGTGTGTGCCTATTCCTTTCTTGAATGAACCAAGCATAAGGCTATCCTCAACCTGAGGGAACTCGCCCTTTTTCAACGTTTTCCGGACACTTTTTACATTGTCACTGCTTTCACAGAAAGACTTAATTTTGTCCCGGTTCTTACGTATGTCATGTATTGTAGCACGGCCGACTCCATATTCATTTGCTAGGTTGGTAAGCATGTCACCCTTATCAAGTCTATTTAAAATCTAGTTTTTCTGAATCAGTGTTTAAGTTTTGTGCTCCCATTTACACTGAGACATTTTCACTCATCAATATCTTGAAATATAAATTAATCTACTCTATAAAATGTCACCGCACTCGACACCACACTAGACACCACGAATAAAACTGGTAAATATGTATGCCAGCGGGTAAACCACGAGACGGCGAGGCAACTGAGTGATCGCTAGTTGTTTGTTTACAATAGTTTCAGTAACGTGTCTCAACTTGAAACCCCCACCACGCCCGTAAAAATATGCCGGATTACTGGAGTGCCGGACTGGCGCAGTGCCGGATTATAGAGGGTCTACTGTATAATCAAAAGCACATTCCAAGAAATTCTGCTGCTGGCTGTGGTACCCTTCCGTTGTTTCACCATCAATCAATCAATTTGGATCAATCACATCAGTGGCAGCAGCAGTAGAAGTAGTGCACGGAGGAAAAAAATGACATCCTACGGAAACAAACCAATACTTTGCACTACTTTGAATGACCTGCAGTAAACATCACAGCCATGGTTATACGAAAAATATCCTTGAATTATATCTATACATTTTTCATAACCCTCATTTGCGTCAACACAAAGTGTCGACGAGTTGTGGATTTATGCCTCCCTTAAAAGCAGTTTAGAGGAGTATCCACAGCAATTAGAACAAGGTTATTGCAATTACTATTATCACAATCAAAGAGCAGAAGAGCAGATGCCGGTGATCAAAATACATGAAAATAACTCAGGTAATATTTCCTTTAGAAAAGTTGTTCCACATACATGTGTGAAGAAATATTCTTTCCAATTCATCGTGCCATTTGATAAAATTTTATTAAAATTAAATTTTATTAATTGGCATGATGATTTTATCATTTTTATCATCAAAAAATTGAAGTATATTTAAAATTTTGTTCTCTGCCCAGGAAAACACATTGTCTATGCATTTCCATCATTAATATATTAATAGGGAATGTTCAAGGGAACTGTACAACAGATATAAACTTATTTTGGAAACACAGTGAAAGTGGCACCACTTGATTAGTTGCATTACTTTTGAATCTGACTGTACATAGGGCTCAATACTAGGGATGTGCGAGTAGCACTTTTGGACCTCGAGTCAAGTATCGAGTCGAGTTGTAAGTACTCGCGAGTATCGAGTTGAGTCGAGTTTGTACAATAGTACATGAGTGAAGAGACCCAGTTCTTACTTAAGTCATCGCAATTAAAGTTATCCAGCAATCCGACTATCAAATCGGCAGGTCTATCTACCTAATGCATAATTTAAAAAAACAGTTAAATTAATATGGCACACAGCGCAGGCCAAAAGACCTCATGGAAATTTTCCACTAACACTCGAAATAAGAAAATTACCTTCATTCCTAGGATTACTCAAAAATGTGTAAATTAGCTTGCAGTATGGTACCTGGAGTGTACTTAAGGCATAATATGAGGCCTACATGAGTGACATGCCCTATTAACTTGTAATGAAAGGAAGCCAGGAAGCAAAATATTTTTTCTTAAGGGGGCTCCCTAGCTGCCTCTAAAAGCCCGTTGCAGATGCTTAAGATGAACGCGACTACGACTTTATCGTAGCTGCTGGTATTTTGGAAAATTTTCCCATTGTAGCAAAAGAATTGCTTTTTTGCGTAAGTGGAATGGAATTTTTATTGGTTTATTTGTTAGTTTATAAAAAATAGCCAAACTTTCCATTTTTGTCCCTTTTTAGTCGCTATTTGCGAAGCCTAGAATAGGAACAGAGGATTTTGTTTCCACTCTAGAGAAAGCTTGATCCTTCATCTATACATTCAAACAACAACTTTTGATGCTATTTCTATAGCTAGGTCATAATAGTAAACCCTGTGGAGCATGTATTGCGTTTTTAAACTCGTTGTGCGCTGAAGTTCCGACCGAAGATTTCTGCCTTAGCGGTCTACCCCCACTCCTTCCCTAAGGCGTTCCACCCCTCTGGTTTACGAAACTCCAGATGTGTTAGGTCTGTGAGAGAGCGCGAGGGTTCTAGAGCCGTGTCAGGTTACCTCTTCTTAGATAACACCCCTCCAGCTAAGTCGACGAAGAGCCAAGGAATTCTTTCTGGCAGTCGTGGACATTGGAAAGCATATTTCGATGACGGCTCATAAGTTTAATATGGCAAATTGTGAATATGTGGAAATGTTATTACTACACGTATTAAATAAAGATTCTCCATGAGAAATGGATTGGAAACGGCATGGTTACTTATCACGTTTATCACACGTATCATTTATTTCAGTGAAGAGCATGTGATGCATGAAGAAAATTCATCGGGTCATTATTTTAACATTTTCAGCTATAAAAAATTACCGAACTGAATTACCGGTCTCCAATATGATATGTATAGGGCTAGGTTACGCCCGAATGGCGGAAATGAGTACAATTTTGAACGTTCCGCACATGGCCAGCCAAACATTCCCGAATAAGCAAGTCGACATCGCTCCTGCCATACATGATGTTGCTTGGGAGGAGATGAAGAAAGCGGCTATGGATGAAAGTGAACTTGCGATCAAAGCAGGGGAAGTGGATTAAGATGGTACACCTTTGATAACGGTGGTGTGTGACGGATCATGGGAAAAAGATCATACCGCACAAACTATATATAGGTATACCTAACTCTTTGTCAGGAGTGGTACGTATATTGTTCATGGATGCCAAATCGGTCGCTATTAATGCAAACACATTTTCAGGCTTACATTGTGGGATTTATAACTAAAAAAGTAACATTTATTGGAGTAAGAAATAAGTACTGCAGTATGTACGCAAGCAAGTTCAAAAGACCCTACGAATAATGAAAGGCCTCACACATGTTTTAAGAACTGGAGTTCTTCTTATACAGCAATGGAAGCAGATACCATAGTAGAAGGCTTCAAAACAGTGTTAAAATGTATAATTTTAAGTGCAATACACTCATAGGTAAGAAGTACTCTAGTATGTGTCAAGTTTTCAAGAAGACGACTATCTATATGCTCCACTAAATTCAATAATTTTTTAAGGCGATGGAGATACTAGCATCATGCAAAGACTTGTATTGCCATACGGTGTAGACCTTCCTGTTCTAAAGGTGGAATGCTCGAACCATTTGCTTCGAAATACTGCAACCGCATCAGAGATGTAGTAAGGAAAACGAATAACTGGAAATGCCATGCACCAGTAACTATTAGGAAAAATATTGAAGACAACTTACATCGGTTATGGAATGCGGTACCTTCTGCCATAAAATTTAGAAAGAGTACGTTAACTGCTGACCCCAAGGAGCTACAGAAAGACATTATGAATGGCCCCCGGCTTGTTTTCGAGGATCATAGCAAATGTGCGGCGTACTTTTGTCGTGGACCAAAGTCTCATGAGGAGAACCGTGTGCCTCTGTTGATGAACTTTGGGGTATGGGATGATATCATGTCAGTAGATAAACTCCTGGGCCAACCACACTCCCAGCTTTATCCTGGACGTAACCAACAATCAAGCAGAATCCTTCAACTCATGTGTGGCAAAATATGTAGGAGGGAAAAGAGTAAATTTCGCTTTCATCTACATCTATCTACATCTACATAATACCCTGCAAACCACCACAAGGGTGTGTGGCAGGGGGTCATTTCTCAGCAAACATACACTACATATCATGCATAAAAAAGGAATAGTATTAATATAGTAGTCACAACTACACTATTTAAAAAAGATAGAAATTGCAAAGCAAACATGCAAAAACATTCTGTTAGTAGTTGAATGAGAAGCAGTAACGTGACAACACCTGATGATGACGTGCTACGTCGAAACCTAGGTCGTTTGCAATAAATACATGTGGAATTACAAAGTTACTGCTTCTCATTCAATATGCTAAGCAAATTCCATGAAGTCACGCCTGAAACAACGGAATTCTGTTAGTAGGGTTAGCTTTAAGTACTCATACCAACATGCAGCTACCAACGCTATTCATTGCTACTCTCCGATAGGACATATTTACTGTTATTCGTATCTCTAATTGTACGAGGGAAAAAGGACATTTTGAATCGGTCAGTTCGGCAATCAATTTCTCTAAATTAATGATTATGGTGCAGTCTGCCATAGTAAGTTGGGGTTCGTAAAATATTTTTAACATCATCACTGAAAATATTGCCTTGGAATTTGTTTAAGAGATTAAGTCTAAATTTCAACCTGCGATCTGATAATGATTCCCATTTCATTTTCATTTAATAGACTGGTTACGCTAATATAATTATCGTATCGTCCCTTTACAAATCTTGCCGATCTTCGCTGCACACGTTGAAACGGGGGTCATATCAAACTAGGTGTGAAGTGGCCGCTTCAGCCTTCAATGCAGGACCAGATGTTCATACATTGATACACAGCAGCATCACAAACAAGAGTCCAGGATTTTTTACAAAAATATTCAAACTGGCCTCCGAAAAAAGGCAGAGATGCGAAAAAAGGCAGAGATGCGAAAAAAGGCAGAGATGCGAGCAAAGCGACGTCTTGAATGTAAAGGACAATTGGAACATCATGCCCAGCATTATGGACTGCATGGCCCACAAAATGTCGAGAAGGAGTTTAAAATCGACTTAACTGTGAGATATGATTTCCTAAATTCCCTGAAATTAGACGAGGAGCAAACAAGACAACTGGAAGCATCTACCAAAACTCAATGCCTCTGTCAAACATGGCATGTTTAGCGGAGAAAAAGGCTCACCGCCTCTACCTTTGCTCGAGTTTGTCAATTCAGAGCAGGAACCTCTCGGGAGAAGACTGTTCAGTCTTTACTCTCCCCATCTTTTCGCGGAAATAAAGCCACCGACTATGGAATTGCGGGTGAGGCATTGGCGATAGCGGAGTACGAGAGATTCCAGGGCAATACGGTTAACCCATCGGGACGTTTTGTCGATAGGAGGACCTCTTACATAGCAGCAACGCCAGATGGCGTCCTGTCAGATGTCGATGGAATAGTCGAGGTGAAATGTCCATACGTATGCATGGATGCGCATCCGACGCATGCTGTCTCTCAAAAGAAATTAGCATCTTGTGAGATTATAGACGGCGAAGCTGCTCTGAAAGTAAAGAGTGATTATTTTTACTAGATCCAAGGTCAACTCCATATCACGGAGAAGAAATACTGCCACCTTATTTTATGGAGCCAGTTAGGTATGGCAGTTTTGCGATTGACAGAGATTATGACTTCTGGTCAAAATATATGCAGGATAAATTTTAAAAATTTTACACAGACAGCCTTTTGCCAGAAATTCTACATCACATTTAAAAGCTGTTGAACGAGAGTTTGATGGTGACGTGGGAGAATAATACTTACCCTGACACTCATTGAAAAACCATTCCATTTCCCTTTGAGACCTAATCATCTTCTGAGAGTGTGGATTTCAACCTTATTTGAAGTGCTTTCATCATTTTTCCTTGACTTTGTTTATTCTTGTTCCTTATCCTTTTATAAATACTAACGCAGGATCAAGTTCTCCCAAAATTTTAATAGCATGCGAATTGTTTTCTCATATTATGTTTTCATGTATTACTAATATAACAAATATATTATGCAAATCCGTGTGCTTCCCTTGTTTTTCATAGCAGTGTGATATTTTTAAAGCTGTTTGTTGATATTTGCTGTTCAATTTCACTCAGCATTTCTAAAATATGTAAACATTCTTTAGATAATCCGTGTTTGAAGAGTGTATTGTATTTTTGACTTGGCTTATTTTGGGGGAATTTCATAGAACGGCCTACACTGAAACCAATAGCCCAATGAAAGATTTTTGTCATTCTTTGTTGGAACTATTCTTTTAAATTATGCCACAAATTTTCCACTTTTCATCCTACATCTGTTGTGCATATTCTAACTCGGAGTTTCATGAGTTTAGACAAAGATGAATTTCATAATGGGCGTAAAATATAGACGAGCAAGCGAAAATCTAGAGATATCTGGGTTTGATCCCCGATAAAGGCGAACGATATTTCCTCTGCGGCATCGTCGCGCTTCTACCTTGCCGTTGTCGCTTTACGGGTAATACCGCGGTTAGTTAGTGGCACTCTCAAATAAATTCAACCAGACGGGGGCATAGGTACCTACAAGATTTTAGGTTATCTGCTAGAATGACAATGGCTGCATAAAATTCATAACGGCCACGCCTGCTGCTAAGGAAAGCGAATGTGTATTCTCCAAGGGGTTGAAAAAAAACTTGTCGATTTCGGGAATATGCAGCCATAGATTTTTGTAACAATTTCTAAAATTTCTTTTCTAGAATGAAAATTTTAATTTAGCAGCACTGTTCCCGGTCCGAAGAAGGATAATACCCACAAGACTTGTTTAGGATGAGGATTTCCCTCACCATCATCCTTGCCTCTCGCTTATCAGCTACGACTGCTAATCAAAAGTATTAAATTTCGCTTTTTGCCTTTCCGCAGGCAAACCTTCCTCCCCCCCCCCTTCTTCCTCTTTCCCCTCTCTTCTTCCGATTCCAAGCGTTCTGGCTTGTGCCCTGCGAGAACCGATAAATAGGGACTTTCACTTGCCAATTGGGGAGGGGGGGGGTCTAAACAAAACATCATTGCAAGTGCAAGTCGGGAGGAATAATTCTTCCATTATCAAAAGTGAAAACGATGCCCAGAAACTGTACTGGAAGATTTGAGACCCCGTCATCAGGTCAGAAATAAGAAAAGGTCGGGTTGAGACATCTGCGTTGACCGAGGGGGAGATATCGCAACTTCCGGTCACTCATCGAAACAAACCACTTAGAGGGAGGCGAGCGATGCTCGGCAAGCTATCATGTTACATCTAGAGGAGGGGGATAAGGGGGGGGAGAGGGCCTTCCCTTTCCACTTTTTAATCCCGCCACCTATGCGGGGAATCGTAGAACTACAATAGAAAAGCCGTTACATATGAGAGTGGCCTCAGCTAGGGAGCTCCCTTAAGGAATACTAATTAGAAGAGCATTCCTTGTATTTCACATTCCGATCTATTTCTTTTCAGAGCCTAACGATTTCTCAGCGATGTCGTGTATGCCGGGGTTTGTCCAACAGTACAGTGAATTTCATACAATATGCCTTGTTTGTGCAGTAAATATTTGATAAGCTCGCACCTCAAATTTATGATTTGCCGTTAATTACATGCATAGTTTTTTAACATATACTTTTCTTCCTCTTTCAATTATTGACACCATCTCTTCAAAATCGATGATTTCTGCCTAAACATGATAGAACTTAGAATAGTAAAAAGGACCTGCATCAATCACCCAATCATTTGCGCAATGCATGAACACCCAATATCGGCACGGGTTCTTTCCGATATCCATTAACACAAGTTAATAATGTTTGAGCAATGCATTTTCATTCACGGATGGATGCGAGCACGTATATGAATTTTGTATAGTCCTGTTGATTAAAGTTTTCGATTTCTAAGGAGATATATTTGAACAAAAATTTATTATAGATAAGATAATAGTAAAACTTACAAGTTTACATGATACCTATATCATCCGTAATGCCCTTATAATAGGATGCCTACCATCTGTTACAAAATTTTCATAACCCGCGAGTTTGAAGACCAATATCTCCAAGATGGGTAATGCGATTTTAACTTGAAGTATATCAAATTAAAGCTTGTTTATTTCTACGTTTACTGGTGGTATTAAAATACTCTTGAAATTTTTTTTACCTAAGTACGTGTTTAAGAACGGATTTCTAGCAAATTTTTTTTTGTACCAGATGAATCCATTTGAATTGGGGCATCATAAGAACAACACAGATCAAGATATCAAACTTTCTTTTTCACATATTGTAGCTAAGGGCTTTGTTAATAGTCATACTAAGTTTCATACCATTACGTTTATCAATATTTTTGTAATTGATGAATTTGTCAGACTGCGTTATTTTCCTTACCACACCGTAATGCCCTTCATAGGATGCCTACCATCCGTAACAAAATTTCCTTCACCCGTGAGTTTGAAGACCAATATCTCCAAGATGGCTACAGCGATTTCAAATTAAAGTATATCAAATTAAAGCTTGTTTACTTCTACGTTTACTGGTAGTATTAAAATATTTTTACAATTTTTTTTACTTAAGTACGTGCGTAAGAACGGATTTTTAGCGAATTTTTTTTGGGACTGGATGGATCCATCGAATTGGGGCATCGTAAGAACAACACAGATCGAAATATCCAAATTTCCTTTTCATGTATTGTAGCTATGGGCTTTGGTAATAGACATAGGAAGTTTCATACCATTACGTTTATCAATATTTTTGTTATTGATGAATTTGTCAGACTGCGTTATTTTCCGTCCCGCACACTTTCCGTTCCGGAAATCACCGTTTGGACCTTTCTTTTGCTCTCAAGTCATTAATATGAATCCCCTTATGAACTCTCAGTAGAATTCGTTGGTTATTTGATATCGATATATATATTTATTTTAGGCTATAAAAGCACTCTCAACTGCCCAGAGCATGCCTGAAAGAGAAAGGTAGCAGGCGTGTGGAATCTTCTACTGCAAGCAGCTTGCCTATCGCTGTGAATGAGTCATGAGGACTCGACAATAGCGGAAAAAAGGATCGTCTTTAAGAATGCAAGTCAGTGTCAGTTTTAGAACTGACAGCATCTTTGGAAGTATACCGTCACTATGCCTCCTCACGCAAAGTTTTTGGAGACTGTGTTGAAGATAATTTAAAATGCAATTTGTTTCTTTCGTCGAGAAGCCGAGAAATTCGGGGACAAAAGCTATCTCTCTTATCGCTGATTTTATTTTGGTGAATACTGAAACTTAAAAACTTTTATTCAAGCACTGGCAAGGATATATTTCCTGTGCATACTAGAGAAATTTTCTCGCATGGTGTTTGGTGCACGCGGTACCTACGGTAGCGTATAACTTGGCAACCTCGAGTAGCTTATCTCTCCTGGCCACAAGTCCTCTCACATGGAACTTCGTTTCCGATTTAAATATATACACGTTGAAAGCATATATTATTCTCTCAATTTGTTAAGTCATTTTACATGTGCTTAGTTTTCAAACACAAAGAATACCGCCAAAACGAACTAAATTTCAGACTTCCGCAAGCTGAGATAGCGCATTTTTAAATATTATTCGTAACGTAATTGGTAACTGAGTAATTTATTTTAAACTTTGTTTAGCCTAAGATAAAAATATGTTCCATATCTTATGCGAAGAAAAGAGAAGTGGCTTTTCTTGTGTATCTTCAAGTGGGAGTCAAAGTTAAACTTGCTTCCTGGAACTTGAAAAATATCCGGCATTTTTATCTGTCTTGGTCGAAAAATTAATTAATATAACCAACTAAAAATATATTTTCGAAATTATTAAACGTATAAATAAATAAGATTTAGTTCAATATACTTTATTTTAAAATTGAACTACTCATTTATGTGATATAAACCTTCAAACTCAGGGGATGGAATTTTACAACGGACATTAGTTGCTTTGAGCTCGAATATAGTCTCCCCCAGACTTTTTCTGCGAAGATTTCGGGGATATTCGGAGGAATACGGTACATATGCGGTTTCATGCACCGTGTAACCACCGATTCATCCATTCGTTCACGCAAACATACATGAATCCGTTCACGCAAACGTACATGAAACCATTCACGCAAATGTAAATGAACGTACTTCAGTACATGTTTGTACGAGTTAATCTATCATGTACCCAGAGATTTACTCTATTATGATGATAGCGCTTCCTGTCGGAAGATTTCTAAACCTATTGGCCTTGGCGTTTCCGTCGAACAAAATTACTTGACTTGACTTTCGTAAAAATACTTGAAGTACTCAAGTCGAGTACCAACTACTCGACTCGAATTTTCAAGTATTCGCACATCCCTGCTCAATACATTGTATTTATATAGGGTTTCCATTGCACACCCATGCTGGATCCAAAACATTCAAAATTATTATCAATGCTTTACCATACGACCAAAGAGGAATAGCACCCTAAAGCTATTAACAATAATAATAATAATAATAATAAAACCACCATACCTCATCTGTGTTGTCACCACAATCATTATCTCCATCACAGTTCCAAAGTCTGGGCACACACAAACCATTTCCACACTTGAAATAATCCTCAGCACATGAGTGGGAGGCTGCAAATGAATATTTCAACCATTGTACAGCAATAAACTTATAAGGCAAAGTCTCTTAAAAATATCACACATAATTTAACTTTTAAGTACATATGTTTCATAGAAATTCACGCTAAGGATTCTCTCTTGCACTTCCTGCTGAAGGGCTACTACGTACACTATATAAACGAATTCATGTTCACATTTGATTAAAACAAAACAATGGGCAACATGCATTGTTATTTTTTATAGCTCTTTGAATGAGAAGTTTATTGGATAAAATGAGCTCAGCAAAAATGTTGCTGAACACTTAAGTTGTGCTGCAAAGATATTACTCTTTAAAAATTGTATGTTTTCGACAGCTTAAAGACATGTTGTCATCGCATGACATCATGGCACGGTATCACTATGGGCATTGTTTATCTCTTGTAAGTGAAGGTAAGTTGTTCATTGAATACTTTGAAAACATTTGTATTCCTTCTAGAGGGATACCACCCACGCGATGTGTACAATGCAGATGAGACTGGATTGTTCTTCAATATGCTTCCCGATAGAACCTTGGCGTATAAAGGAGAATTTTGCCATGGTGGGAAACATTCTAAAGACAGACTAACTGTTTTACTTTGTGCCAACAGCGATGGAAGTGACAAACAAGTGCTGTTGGTGATTGGGAAATCACCAAAGCCAAGGTGCTTCAGGAACATCAAAAAATTACCTACTAAATACCAGGCAAATGTAAAGCGTGGATGACGACAGAGATTTTTACTTCATTCCTCCAATCATTAGATGCTCAAATGGGTGGGCAGGGCAGAAAAATCATCCTTTTTGTGGATAATTGTGCGGCGCATCACAAAGATACAGTCTTTCTCAGAAATGAGAAAGTGGTACGGTTTCCAGCAAACTGTACTAGTACCCTCCAGCCTCTTGACTTAGGAATCATTCATAGTTTAAAATCGCACCATAGAAAACGCTTAGTGCAAACCTCCATTTGCCTTATGTGGTCAGGAAAGGCGATGAAGAAAACAATCAAC
The DNA here is from genome assembly GCA_933228895.1 of Platycnemis pennipes. NCBI lineage: Eukaryota > Metazoa > Arthropoda > Insecta > Odonata > Platycnemididae > Platycnemis > Platycnemis pennipes. The sequence goes on from OW121849.1 coordinate 2,178,618, forward strand.
GTACTCAAAGCACTGCACTACATAACGGCAGCATGGAAACTAGTAAGCCCACAAACAATTTAGATTTGTTTCCGTAAAGCTGGATACAGATGTGAGTCAGGTGGTAATGACGTAGGAGACGGAGATGATGATTTCGGCCAGGACTGGGAAGAACTATGTAGAGCCCAGAAATGCTACTTCTCGAGCTACGTCTCAGTGGATCATCATGTGGTGACAAGTGGCAATGAAACGGTTGAAGAATTGTGTGAAGCATTGACATCTTCACGTAATGCAGAAGAAGAAGATGAAAACGAACTGGTCCCAAGCTTCGTCGAGGCTTACGAAGCTTTGAAAACAGTCAAAGCATTTTTCTACGTGCACAGTGGAAGTGATGGGGATCAGGAAAACATTTTAGGTCTCCAAAAAATCATATTCTGAATTAAGAGAAAAATCCGACAAGAGGCAAAGGACCATGCATGACTTCTTTGATAAAGATAACTAAAAAAATATGTGGTTTAAAGTGTATTCTTGCTAAAAGTAAAAAAAAACAAGGCCAACACTTCCGTGTGTGTTATTTATTTACGACGAGTGAAGTAGGGTGCTAGAAGTGTGGTACCAGTAAAATTCCAGCGATATAGGAGGGTGGGTGGAGCACCATCTGACCAAACGGAAGGACAACAGAAGGTGAATCAGATGCTGACTGCGTGGAATTTGGGGACGTGAGGATAACCTGCTGATCGTATGTAAAATCGAATTTCTTTTAATGCATTCCACATTATTATGCCACTCAGTAATACTAAGTTTTCCAATATCTCGGAAACTATACAATGTAGTACTGTGGGCCCTAAATATGTGGGGGGGGGGGGTGGGTGAAGTCGTGCCAAGGCAAGAGGGCGTGACTAAGCATCGCAGGAATTTAGTCGATTTCAGTCACCCATGCTTCTCCGTCGTGTCAATATTGTGAATCTGCTCACAGTATTGCCTAAATAATACAGGCTCATTCAGGGCTCTTTCCATTTCCCGTTTTCTCCATCTTCACACACACCCTTTTTCCCCCTATACCTATAGTATGTTTCTTTCATGTTTTGTCACCTGATTGTTCTCACTGTTTCTTCTGAGATTATTACTTACTTAGCTTATGATAATATTTGCCCGACTCCATTTCCAGTTTTAGGTATAAAATTCAAAAATTTTCGAATATTTCGTCGTGCCTTGGGAATAATATTGATTTATTTTTTCTAAGAACTGGTGCTCATATACCTACATCAAATTTCCTATTATCCATGCATGATTTTTCACCCATCGCCAATATTTTCCACCAATATACATCACCAATATATCTTTAGAAAACAGTCTGACACAGGATTTTTATATTTCTAGTGGAGCTTATAGTGGAACTTTTAGTGGCATCCTTTTCATGACATTCAAATTCACCTCATAAAAAGTAATTCTCATCCGTGCGTACTCAAAAGGAACGTGTTGCGTTTACTTCGCCATCTGCTCTACTATTTCACGAGATGATGAGCAATGGAAGAAACTTCTAGATTGATTTTAAGTGTTTTTTCAAATGATAACCAATTGTAAAAAAAAAAATGTTACTAACGATAAGTGTACTGTATCGCATAAGTGCTTTTATTGCCGCGGACTCACGTGTGGTTGAATTCAAAGCAAAGGAACTGGAGGTTTTCTTCGCCCACTGTCCGACGCGAAAGAGCCCGAGATCCCAGCTTGTACCCTAAACCTTGTAATTTCGTGATTAATCTACCGACAACGGAGAAAGTAGACAGCAATGTATTAATTTCCTCCCAGTTTCAGAGGATCGACCACAGTCTTGATGTGTATGATGACAAAAAATAGAGAGAAGAAAGTGAAACGGTCTTCCAGTGTACGACAGATACTAAGGGCATTGTTTACACCTTGATTGGTCAAGGGGAAGGAAGTAGGGGAGGGGAATTGGTGGAGGCGATGGCGACGGGACTAGCGAACGCATAAGTCAGTGCGTAATGGAAATGGGAATACAATGGCATAGTCGCTGCTAAAAGGATTCGTGATCGGGTGAAGAGAGCCCCCGGCGAGTAGGGGAAAGTGGGGCAAAGTGAAATAGTGGGGCAAAGTGAAATACACTAATATTTTCTCAAGCATTGCTGCCATCTACCAGAAATCACAGATCTATAAAAAAAAAAAGAATAATGAAACATAGGCAACAAGATGGTTGACATGTGAAGTCTAATTTGGATTTTGCAGATAATTTATCAAAAAGGTACGTATTTACTGTAATATTTCTCTTTTGATCATAGCATAATAACTGCTCTTTAATGATAGATAATAAGGAAAATATGGATTTCACTAAAAATAAGGATTACAAGAGATATTATGATGTAAAAATTATATTCTTGGACAACACATTTATGACTTAAAAATTAGTTTCTCTAAAATAGGGCATGGTGGGGCAAAGTGAATTTTTTCACTTTGCCCCTAACAATTAACAATTACCTTTTGATTCAACAGATATAGCTGGCATATTAGCCCACCTAGGAGAACTATAGTTGGCTATATATAGCAATTTATATTTATGTAAACTAAAATAGTTTTGATAACATCTTTTAGTGTAGGTACATAATGTTGATATAAATGGTGTGTAAATGAAGAGTTATGTTTAGCTGGGAATATATTCCATGTGCATAATTTTAAAACAATTTTAAACTCCAATCTTATTATAAGGTGCTTTGAATGTAGGACATGATGTTGTGTATTTTTACTATGGAAAACCTGTTAAAGCATTCATTTAACTTCAATAATGCCTATGTCTTCATTTCAGTGTTTTTCAGACGTCACTATGGTTAGGAATTACAAGCGAAAGTCTAACCAGCATTCTTGGTCTGAAGTCTCAATGAAGGCTGCAGTTGTAGCAGTAAGGGAGGAAAAAATATCTTTCCAGGCAGCAGCCAACAAGTATGGTGTTGTTCCTATAGCATCACTTTACCGAAGAGTAAAATCGGATGCTGATGCAGGTGTTGCATCCCTGTAGACCCTTGGGAGATTTAGACCTGTATTCTCAATAGAGCAGGAGCTGCAGCGGAAAGAGTATATTTTACTTATGGAAAAAAGACTGTTTGGCCTCACCACTCATGATTTTCGCTCCCTGGCATACCAATATGTGGAGAGAAATTCAATTCAAAACAATTTCTGCAAAGAGACTTGTCTGGCAGGACGAGATTGGTTAGAAGGGTTTATGAAGAGAAATCATGATATATCCCTTAGAAGGCCAGAAAACACTTCGGCAGCTCGTGCAGCTTCATTTAATAAACACAGTGTTGGGGAATTTTTTGAACTACTTGGAGAACTTATGGATAAATACAGTTTTTTACCCAGTCAGTCAGCCCAGGCAAATATAAATTCAAACAGTAGGTGAAAGAAAGAGATAGTGAACATACATAAAACGTTGAACACAACGGTGGCGTGGAAATGAAATGGTGGTCGAAAACACATGGAAAAAATTTCACCTTGACCGGGAATGGAACCACGGACCTTCCGCTTGCTGGGCGACTGCATAGACCACCATGCTACCAAGGTTACTCTAATCTCCAGTGAATTCGACGGGGGTTTATAGCACCAAGTGCCCCCCAGATGAGCCCATAGAAGCGGCCAAGAGATGGCGCGAGGGCATGGTTCCACCCACCAACGGAGAGAATACACAGAAGAGGAAATGATAGAAAGTTCCACTCACACAGACAGTAGGAAAGATAGAGCACATATGTTTGAGGCACACAACCTCTAAGAAGAAAACAACCAATCTGGTCATACTCACAAATCACCATTCATACACAACGCCATAGGCGCAAATACACAAATATAAATTCAAACAGTAGGTGAAAGAAAGAGATAGTGAACATACATAAAACGTTGAACACAACTTACACACACACACACACACACACACACACACACAGTGTAATCCCGGTATAACGAGTGCTCATAATCCCTCGGAAATCACTCGTTAAATCAAGCGCTCGTTATATCCGAAGGTGTTGAAAAAACCCATCTACTTCTCATAGTTGTTCGTATTTACAGTTTTACTTTTGTTTCCGTGGTATTTGACGAAGGTAAGCAGCAAAAAAGTCACTTCAGGCACAATCTGGTGGAATATCAACATATTTCATGAAAGTATACACGATAAATATCGCGATAAAATACCATGATCTCGCGTCCCGATAAAATATCATAATAAAAGAACGTGATATTGTGCTCGTTCAAATATCGCGTAATCGTGCCCGATGAATTATCGTGATTTTGCGCCGGTTAATTGTGTTGGAAAGAGACAGCCATTGGGTTGGCCTTCGCTTAAGCTGGAGCAAGTACATCCCCTATCTGTCCATGCAAGTACGTCAACTATCAGACCACTGAAATTGAAAGAGAGAGTGTGAGAGAACTGCTGAGAATTTGAATTAGCAGACAGCAGAATAGTAAGTTTTCAAACGTACTTGCTCCAGCTTAAGCGAAGGCTAACTCAATGGCTATCTTTTTCCGACACGATTAACCGGTGCAATATCACGATAATTCATCAGGCGCGATTACGCTACATTTGCACGAGCGCAATATCACGATCATTTATCGGGTCGCGATATGATGATATTCATAACGATATTTACCGTGGTCTCGATATTTATCGTGATGTTTCTCGTGATATTTATCGTACCCCGATATCTTATCGTGCCCCAATAAAATAGCAGGGCACGATAGGACGATATTTATCGTCACGATATGAGTTATCGTTATCACCACCTTACGATATCGCCCATGCCTAGACCTAACTCCCTCTCCTACTCTCATCTTGCTCGTCGTCCGCCCACTCCCCTCCCACTGATGACTGGGCCTCACAAAAGAAGAACGTAAAATGGGAGCGCGTAGAGCGTACTGACGGCCGTAAATCGCTAATGTTTGGACATAATTGGCTTTAGGTGTTGTAGATATGGCACATCTTGTATTTTTAGTTTAATTGGCAGATAATACAAAATACAATAGTTTATTTTTGCTAGGCGGTGTATCGCCCTCGAGAGATATGTCGTAATACCGAGCGTATACCGTGGAAGGAACTTTTTGGCCTCGCTATATCCGCTTTATTTTACATGTAAAACATAGGCCTTTTGGCGGTACAAAGACAATCACTCGCTATAACGCGATTCTTGCAATAAGCCGTACTCACTATACCGGGCTTCTACTGTATATCTTAATGCCATCGTTGTTGATCCTATTTATAAAATAAGGTTTTTTTGTCTTGACTTAATAATTTATAAAATTCCCGACTCAGACCAGAAAATCATATATAATCCACAAACATTTCCCTGCATTGAAAATTCAAGAATAATTTCCGATTTTCCCGGTCTGTGGACACCCTGTTACTGCCACTTATTAAGTTCAAAGTGAAATAAGGATTCAATACAGAAGAACCAAGATAAGTTGTAAAGCTACTTTTCTGGGCCATATCAAAGATCAATGCAATGGTTTTGAGTAGGAAGGAAGTTGATCTGAAAGGTCAATTGATGATTTTCCTTTATTGTATTTTAGATAACTACCAGTTTCATTACCCTTCATTTATATCTTTCCACTTCTATCGTTCTAATTTGAGTGGGCAGTTGAGCAAAACAAAACATTTTATTTATCTTTCCATTTCATTATAAATACTACCATTTGATTTTCCCTGGCTACTATCTCCCCTTCCTTAATTTCTTTTTTAAAACCTTTGAGTGAAATGTGAAAAATGACCCATGCCTTTTCTGGTAAAATATTATGTACTCTGCCTAGACCTCCGGAGAATGTGTGTTCTGTGTCTTTTGAGAGCACAAAGGAATGTTTGAATCCCTTGAATTATGGCTCCCCTTCACTGAGTCTTTGAATATCCTCTAATCCATTGAGTTTCACCTGATTCCTTTACGCTCCCATGGGTTTCATGTGCCACAGAGTGCCACCAGGCAAACAAGCCTCTCCTGGATACGAGTGGGGGGCATTCGGCCCCTTTCAGAATTTGCCCCGGGCCCTAGAGTAATGAGTCTTCATTAGCACAAATCAAATTGCACTTGTTTCCAGCTTGCCTTTTCCCTTCTGACGCATATTCTACCACCTTCATATGCACTATTAGTGGAATTCTAGTCTCTACCCCTACTATCCGCAAAATAAATGCGGGCCCTTTTCACAGAAGCCGGGTCCTTTTCCTAAGAGCCAGGCCCTATTCAAGGTTGGCCCCTCCCAGTGAAAATAGTTCCGACGCCCCTGTCAATGCGTTGAGAGCCTTGCTATCTATGCTTTCGACTACAATCATGGGTGGCGGCGGTAAAGTTGAATTGAAAGGAATGCAAGGATTTTCATCTGCTGAGGATGTACGTGACTCAAGATTGTTGAGGATTCGGATTCGAGGTGAAACTCAACGGATTCGAGGATTCAATGAAAGAGGTATTATTTGAGGGAAATACACACGCACACTGTGTACCTCAAGCACAGAGGCTGAGGCTTGTGTGATATAAAAAGCATGCCTCTGCCCCCACGGGAAGATTAACGAATAGTAACTGAAGTACATCAGACTGATGAAAGAGATTAATATTAAAAAAAATAAATTTCTCAACGACCATCCTGATTGCCAAATCAGCCACCTTAAATTTCCACCCCCCTTCAGAGAGGCAATTCCTTCCTCTCTTTATTACCCCTACTGCAAAACATTCTCTCCTTTTCAAAATTATGATGTTTATTATCCAAAGACCAGATTATACTGATATAGGATTCATCGCAAATACATCGTCGTTTGTCACAATAATAATAGATAACAAATTTTTTCCTAAAACTATACATCATAGCAGAAATTCAACAGGGAAAAAAATCATTCGTATTGACAGGGATTTACTATGCATCATATTTTGGAATGATCAAACCTGAATGGAAATATTATTTAATCCCTCAAGTGGATTATTAACTTAACTTGCATATTCACAATGTGCATGAAGTGTGCTTACCAGGGCATGTTCCATTGGCATACGGCTTCTCCGCCCCTGGACACAGGCATTCATTGTTTCTCTCTATCATGTTGTCTGGGCAGAGGCACCTGTAGCCACCACGAGGCATGCCCACGCAAATGAAAGGACACACAGCCGGATGGCTCGAGCAATAGTTCACTCCCTCTTGCACACTGTGGGCATAGATCTGCAAAGGTTGCAAAAGAATTTACTGATATAAAATCAAATAAAGTCAAATAATTTCATTTCCATTACCATATGAGACCCATAAACTAGGGAGTGTATTGTACACCAGTGCATCTTATAAGACTCAAATAACGATAATTATTGTGTCTAGCAACTGGATCAAAATCCCCACCACTATGGTGCCAGAGTCAGTGTCATTATCATACACAGACAAATATGTAAATACGGAAAAGATTTTATGCCTTCATTCTTAACCACTACACACATATCCCAGAAGTACAGTAGAAATCTGAAAGCTTAGGTGAGAGAGAAATTGGTGGTCCATGATTTGTATTTTGAAAGAATTAGTTGTTTGAACTCACTCACTCAGTGTCCAACCCAACGGTTGGCTCACCCAAGCCATTGGCGCACACATTGAGAAAGCAATGCCTTTCCCTGCACCACAGACAGGAGCACACCAATGCCTTTTGCTCATGGCATAATATTTATAATCACAATTTAGCGTTTTAAGCAAGTTTAAAATGCCCTCTTGCCTCGCCACTTTCATATTAATTAATCAAGCGAAGTTTTGCTTCAGATCCAATGACTTGCATTTCCCAGCCATGAAGTTGGCTCTTGGAGCGAACAGGTAACGGAGGTGGGAGAATAACAAAAGGCAACGAAAAGGGCATGAACTATCAAGAAACCACACAAGCACATACAGGTATGCCCAGATTGTTGCAAATGTACACATGACTATTCGGCGGAACATTCGGCAGAAAAATTTGTTTTCATATTAATGCAAGGGATACACATCACGAGGCTAGTGCACATGCAGAGTTCAGTTTATTATGTAATATCAAACGAACCTAGCAAGAACTACTAGCTGCTCTCCTTATTGCCAATTTATATTACATCCAAATCATTGGGTAATAAATGGTCCCCAGGCCATCCCTAACTATATTGAGCTTCTCATTACAAGCCAAACTCGATATATGAGGCTTCCAACGAAGTCTGGTTTCAGATTTAATCACTTATCTTTCACACCATGAAGTTGACATTCAAATTGAACTGAACTCTGAGTAAGAGAAGTGGGAAAAAACGAGAAAGCGGGGACTTCCACTGCATAATTAATTTCCTAACATGTACATGGACAACTCATGAAATCTTCCAAATGGCTAAGTTCATGACATCTATGTACAGCTACTTACAAAAAATTCGTACCACTTCCTGATGCAACCCGGCAAACAGGTCTCTTTAAAATTAGCAATGAGATAACACTGTCGCTGCACTCGACTGCCCAATGCAGTTACTGGCGATCTCGGTAGGAGACATGCCTGAACGAAACATGAGCTGGCGAAACCAAAGCCCTATCACACTTGATACTGGGGACTGGAAGCTCACAGGCGACGAGGGTTTCCTTACCTCGGAACAAAAGCGGAGCATATCATGTTGCTATGCATTTAAAGTGCGCCGTTCCAATTTGAGCCAATGCCTGCCTTGCCATTTATTAATCTTGCTCCCAGTTGAGCGTGTGGTGTTAGCGGTGAAGTGTGTGTTTTTGGCAGGAAAAGTAAGCCAATAATTCACATTGAGGGTGCGTACTAGTCACGCTAGAGGAATGCCACAGATGACACCTCACTCAGTGATTCACCCCGAAGGCTGGTCTTTGATAGGTGAGAGTAGAGCTCACCCCGTACTAATCCAATGGCAATTCACACATTCAGGGTAGGGGGGCCAGTTCCTTTCCCTGGGCCACCTGCGATTTCCTACCAAGTTCCAACACGCAGAAAATCGAATCGCGAGGTACTGTCAAAATATTACCTGCACTCGAGTTTGAAGGGTGATTACGAGTAACCAAAATAACTACTTAAAATTTCATCATATCATATTTTCTGTCATTTAATTCTCATTAATTGTGCATATTTATTTTCTTTATTATATCTTTGTACTTCTTATTAAAGTTGGAATGGAAAAAGTGATGGTTTTAAACATTTTCAACTAAAAGGAACCATTTGATCCAGTTCCGAGAACTGGAAAAGAAAAAAAGAAAAACTGCAAGGAAAAACATCGTGACTTTGAAAATTAGTCTAGAAGATACACCTGAAGGAATATCTGAACTCCTCTAAGTGATGATGGAAAAATGGATAATCCTCGTCCATCTTCGAGTGCATCAGATTGCTCGTCCTTTGTCAGCCAAATTAAATTCATCAATGCCAAAAAAGGCGGAATTTCAACCTTCACTCAGTGACATTTGGAGGAAACCATACACGGAAGATGATTGCCGCAGGAAGAAAATTACTAACCTAATAGGTCGGATGTTGGCCGAAAACTTTCTTTCATTCAAATTAGTTCAAAGTAACTGTAAGTATTTTGTAAATTATGATGACATTTTATTCAGTGCTTAATTCTCCATTGGTTTAACGTGTAATATTTTTTCAGCTTTCATTAATTTGATGAAATATGTCGAGCCTCGATATGCCATACCCTGCCGCCATACCTTCTCCCGAAGGATAATCCCATTTTCATACAATGCGACTTTGTCAAGCACGAGTTGGAGGAGGCTGAAACCGTTGCCTGTACCACAGACTTATGGTCATCGAATTCAGGTGATGATTATTTAATTTGAATCCTTATTGCCCATTGACTGCGATCCTCTTCATTATAGGAAAAATTGTAAATATATGTGCATCTGTCACAAGTAGCCAAAAGATTTTTAGCTGCACCATCAGGATTTGTTGCATCAGAAAGGTTTTTCAGCTCAGCAAATTTAGTATCATCAGAGACAAGGGGAGCATTGAACCTAAACAAGGTTAAGCAACTTGTTTTTTTGGTTAAAAATATGTACTGACATGTAGAAATTCTGAGATCTTGTTAATGTTTATATTTTGTAGATTGATCTTTAAAATAAGTGTTGAGCACAGTTTTGTATAGCCCCAAATAGCACTGCTTGCTACCGTATGAGGTATTCAATATATAAATATACAGGTACCGTATTTACGCGTGTAAGCCGCGCACTTTTTTTCCCGAAATGCCGGAGAAAAAATGGGGGTGCACGGCTTACACGAATCCTCCAGATTTCGGGTAAGCCGTGCACCATTTTTCCTCAGATTCCTGTTGTTTTTTCTCCTAAGTTTCGCATTCTGTCTAGTAGTATGGTTAGTAGTCTAGTAGTAGTGGTATACTAGTCTTCGCAGCATGGTCTAGTAGTAAATCGTACATTGTAAAGTATTCTGAAATTTCGAAATATGTAATTAATAATAAAAATCTGAGTTTGACAAAGTCTGAGCGTACAACGGTACTGGAAGAAACGCAAGATCAGAAACACCATTTGTCAAAGCAATAGATTTATCGTGTATAGATCGTAAGTAGGACAACACATTGTAGCACTGATATGTATTTAAATATACTGTATCATGTAAGCTGCCGCAAGGGGCTTTATGTTTTTTCAAAATCGTAAGCGAAGTTTGTTTCGGTATCACGTACCTGTAGCAAGCTCACATCTACCGCGTACACATTAAAGCTACATTGCAAAGACACGACAAAAAATTTGTTACGTGGTGGCAATAGTCGTATGCTCAGAGATTATGCCTTCTTCCGTGCTATCCGCTCCAAGCGTGAGAGTAGTAAACACGTTAGAATCGATCATTTAGCATTTTAAAATAATTTGCTATTCACCCTAAAATGAATTCTGATGTGATATTTCGATAGTTTCTTGTGAGTATAAAACTACATATTATAAGCGATGCCGAAAAAAATAGCAAATCGAGCTCCATGAAGGAAATATGGTGCATCTGAATCTAGCAGTGACGAAAATTAAGAATGAGAACTGTTATGATATGAATATTCATTAGTGATTTATGATTATATTTCCGGGAATGTGTTTTTCTTTAGTTTTATAAGAATTATTATTGTTATTACACTGAGCTTAGCTTTTTCCGTGTGTTCCCAAGACTTTCCAGTGTTGTTAAATCGTCCCAGGCCACAGCTACTACGCAGAGAGCAGACGAGATCACTGCTATCAGGTACGGATGGCGTTTGGCTTTTATTTGTTGATATGCCAACGGATTTCCTTAATAATAGAGTAATCACGGGCTGAAATTGTATATATTTTTGCAATTATTTCAGTTAGATGTTATTTTGAACTGATGACATTTTTATAGCTGGATGATGTGATCGTATGTAACTGTGATTACTGTGAGATGCTACGAGAAATAAATGCACAGTAAAAGAGGCTGTGTGGGCCGTGCATTGATGCACGATGCGATTACGATCGTGATGATAATAACACGTAATTCAATCAATTAATGAGAAAGACGTACACGTAATTTAGGCACAGTATTTCTATTAAAGAACGTGCATTCATGTTATGAGAAAATGATGCAGACTCGAGGGAAAAAATTTTTTTTTCGATAGAAATAATTATTTCCTCACGACCCTTATGGAAATTTCAGATCAGGTCTGATCTGATCCAGATCAGGTCTGATATGACCTGATCAGGTCTGATCTGAACCAGATCAGGTCTGATCTGAACCTGATCAGGTCTGATCTGAACCTGATCAGGCCTGATCTGACCTGATCAGGTCTGATCTGAACCTGATCAGGTCTGATCTAAACCTGATCAGGCCTGATCTAAATCTGATCAGGTCTGCACTGAACCTTGGTTTTCAACTTCAACCTTAGTTTTGTTGGATATTTTTGTCATATGAGAATAATACCTGAGTATAATGTTGTCAAGTCAATTTTTGACCTGCTTGTAGACTATGAAGGAATATTTCACCATAGTCCACAAAAAATCGTGTATTTCTTCAATGTCTACATAAGGAATTAATATTATGATGAATAATGCATATACGCTGATGGGAGTTTCTCTCTGGGAACTGTGCCAGGAGGATCCCCGCTGTTTCGGGCGAAGGTGTAACAAATGGATATTATATTAATAGTTTAAATCTAATGGATGACTCAAGGCCGTTATACACGGTTCATTTTTTGTGCAATTTCTTGTACAAACGCTTGTACGAGAAAATTGTTCCTATTGACGGCAGCTGCCGTCTAGTACTGCCGCTAGTACTGGCAGTGAATTTCGGAACGCGCCTAAAGTTGAATGCTGGGAAACAACGGAACATCAATTTACGCAAGTTTCACATTGAACGGCGTGTGACCATTGTGTTGGTGATAATTGTATTACTAATTATATATGTATAATTAGTCTTTTACTCCGATGGAAGGAATCAGTTGAATCGTCTAGCAGCGATATTTACACGGCTACTCTCGGAGCATCAATTAGTGAGGTAAGTTTCATTCATTCTCTTATTAATTAATGTGCTTGCTGAATAACGTTCACGACAACTCGTTTCACACTGAAAATGTATTTCAAGCATTGGCGATGTGCTGCATTTAGTAGCCATACCTGTAAAAAAGTTGCGTTACTTTATAATCGTGAATATGTATAAGCTTATCAGTTGAATCTTTCGATTGTGTGTTTTCCCGGTGCATAGAGTTAAAGACGTTTTGGGTTTCCAATCGGGTTAATTGCTATAGAGCCTTTTGAGGCAAGCAGCCCTTTCATTCGGTTTGATTCCAGAGTTATTCTTTGATTAGTCAGAAACTGCTTAAGTTTGCAACATTTTACATGAATGTTATTTTGATCTACTTTGCAGTGCGAAAGAAAACAACAATGTACGGTGAAGTGAGTGACAAAACAAAAATAAAGTATTGTAATCATACTAAAGAGGATATTTAGGGATGAACCTGAACTTATCACTTTCTTGGTGGAAGTGAAGAGGAAATAATTACTAATTGGAAATCTAGGATATAACTGTGGGTAAGTAGTTATTCCTGAAATTTAAGTAGTTTTGGACTTGTTGGCCTAATGTTATGATTCAATACTAAGCCTGGCAATACTAAGGAAAGCCTCGAGATTACTTATGAAATGCAATGTTGTAGATTCCTGGACTTTATAACTTGTATCTAAGTAATACACATTACTATTAAGTAATATAACCAGGCAAAAGCATTGCAATAGTCTATAATTGCCATAAATGCTTATACCCCAAGATAAAAATAATTAATAGGTTTTACCTAAGTGCTTTCTATATTATGGTAATCATATACCTTTTCTATTCCTACAGATGTTCTTGGGCATCATTAGTGGAAAGGCGTTCCTTTTAAAGACTTGGAAAATATAAAAGGAGCAGCAGTTCCATATGTGGGCAAGAAAAGGGCTTTCAATGGAATATGCGAGTGTAAATTGATGTGAATTATATTTTCATAATTGCTCTTTTTTAAGTATTTCAGTGGCCAATAAAATGTTATTTTTAACATAAAAGAGGTAGTATTTATTGACCTAAAATAGATTGAAATCCTAATCAGGATTCCAGATCAGACCTGATCTGGAATTTCCAGATCTGGATTTAGATCAGCTCATTTCCTGATCTGGAATTTTCAGATCAGGATTTAGATCAGCTCATTTCCTGATCTGGAATTTCCAGATCAGACCTGATCTGAAATTTCCATAAGGGGAGCCTGCCCGAAAACAGGGGTGCGTGGGATACACGAGGGCGTGGCTTACACGAGTAAATACGGTATATAGGATTAAAATATCGGACCAGATCAGGTTATTGGGACAAAATATCGGGTATTGGTTATCGGAAAAAAAAGGCTATTGGCTCACCCCTAATATATGAATGTATACACATATCATGATAAACAAAACTCATTATTAGAGGATTCACTGACCTTAAGATCCATTAAGCCAGGCAACTGCCCAGCAATGGCTGTGATTCCAACTCCCAAGTCCTTGTCTGCCATGTAGATTGCATTTTGTCTCCAGTCATCCCAGTACATGTTGTCTTTGAACACCGCAACTGAGAAAGGATGAGAAACTCGACCCTACAGAGAAAGAGCAAGCACAATTATGTAACACTTGAATCAATCATGATCAGTGTTTTACCAAACTAGACCTTAGATGACAAAGCCTCTAGCCCAGCTTATAACTCAACCTCCATTACTTTCAGTGGAATCACTGTGTCTGATCCTGAAGAAATAGCTAATATGTTTAATCACCATTTCTGCTCAATTACTTCCCAGACCAAGCAAACTAGTGCACCTCCAAACATAAACTATGCTTATTCACCTCACTCAATGTTACTATTCCCAACCTGCCCAGCTGAAATTGTAAAAATAATCAATTCCTTTCAAAACAAATTTTCCTCAGGGATCGATGGCATCCCAATGCCTGTTGTAAAAGCAGTCGCTCACTCTATTGCAATACCTTGGCTGACGTGGTAAATTCCTCTTTCCTAAGTGGACAGTTCCCAGCAATCCTCAAATACTCTCATGTGACTCCTGTTCCTAAAAAAGGGACACGTGATAATGCAGACAACTATAGACCAATATCTGTCATATCTGTCTTCTCGGAAAATCAACCAACTCTGCAACTTTTGACCTAAACAATACTCTACATGGTTTAGACGAAAAACTTCTCACTGCAGGCATATTCTTTGATTTAAGCAAAGCTCTTGATCTTATTGATCATAACATATTAAAATATAAACTTCAAAACCTAGGAATTTCTGGTAGAGCACTGGAATGGATTTCGTCATATCTAAGGGACAGAAAACAAATTGCGAGCTATTCCTACAGGGACACCTATATGACACAAACTGCTAAATCTTATCCTCGAAGCAAGAACTCTGGTGTTCCCTAAGGATCCATATTAGGACCTCTGTTTTTCCTCCTTTTTGTAAATGACCTCCCAAATCACCTATCACACTGTAAAATCACCCTTTATGCAGATGATACATCTGCCATTGTTACAGCTGATTCCCTAGATAGGTTAATTGAATACACTAACAACGCCATTCATGAAACTCAGCAGTGGTGCAATAGTAACAATCTAGTTTTAAACAAAGAAAAAACACAGCTCATCCAGTTTATAAGTAAAAACTACAAAAAAAGTAACCTTCTAACATATAAAAATGTCACTTTCTTACACAAGGCAACTGCCATTAAGTTCTTGGGACTCCAAATAACAGATAACTTGGACTGGTCTCCCCATGTTCTTGGAATAGTGAAGAAAATATTTGTTGGTATCTTTATGATTAGAAAGTAAGCTCCTGTTGTTTCCATTGACATTCTAAAAATGGTATATTATGCTAAAGTGCATTCATATATTTCTTACGGCATTATGTTCTGGGGAAATTCAAGCATAGCTAGTAAAGCCTTCTCTGCCCAGAAACAGGCAGTTAAAGCCATGTTCCAAGTCCCTATACGTACCCCTGGAAAACCACTTTTCACTAATGCAAATATACTAACATTGCCCTCTATTTATATTTTGTCTTGTGTTTACTTTGTTAAAGAAAATCCTGATAAATTCCCAATGAACTCCATATATCAGGACTACTCCACCCGCTCAAACAATAACATACAGTAGAACCTCTATTTTACGAAGTTAAAGGGACCCAAAAATTTGAGCTTTGTAAATCAGAGGGTTTGTAAATTGGAGGTTATCTTCCACTAACTCCTCTGTCTCCGGAAATGATGTGTCACCAAAACCAGCTGATCTCTAACAGTAGGAAATAGTTTTTGTGGTGACACTGTCCTATGCTCTGGCAACACCTTGCACAGCATGGACCAATGTCCATGGAGGCACATCATGCACATAAGGGGCTTGATCTGAGACAAATGTACATATACTAAAACTCTGCTGACAGGAATGCGAGTGTACTTTCAATGCAATTAAAGACTATGCTGTACTTAACTTGTCAAATAGTTATCTTAGGGTTGAAATCAAACTAATTCATATAACAAATAATAGTCATCTGCTCATTCAGGAAAAAAACACATTTTACGTGAAATTCTCTGTGTGCAGTGTATTTGTCAGAAATTGAAAGGATTTAAAAATTACACCTCAATTGTATTGATTCGCTGTATAGCATAGGCATTATTCCTAAGGCTAGGAGACTCACTTTAGTAAAAGAGAATGAAACAGCCATGAATAAAAAAAACAGGTGAATATTTTTCTACAAATTTATAATGGCATGAACTTGGCTGCTGCAACTGAATTAAGTTCTTGTAGCTGTTCAGTTGGTAGATCTCAAAATAAGGGGAACAACTCATAAGAGAATTAACTCATCCCGCGGCGTGTTTTAAGCATATGCAGTTATGCATTAATTAACGAAAGGGGTATATTTAGTGCTAGTCGATTTGTGTTTAAAGAAGTCATTTTAACATGGGAAAGCCAGGGATGCATTTCAACTAGGAAATTTAAAAACAAAGTTTCAACTGACCCAGTATATTTCAGTGAAAAGACCATAAAATGCCTTTTTTGAAGAAAGCGTATCATTTCAAATACATTTAATAATATTTCGCCACTGATGAAAGTCAATCTTAGAAATTCACTCAGTTAATTTGAAATTCCCTCTTTTTTAAGTGCGTTCTACAGTGCTGACATCTAGCGGAGATTTACGAGAACTATTTGCTCGCGGCTATAGAAAGCGTCACGATCGCAAATTCTTACCTAACGACGTAAAATACTTCTAATGAAAAATTAAATAATCAAATTGCATCAAGATTTGAATATAAGTAATTTATTATTGCAAAATTAGTATTTTTTTATGAAACTAAGCTCCACGACAGCTGCAGCAAACAACTTCCTATGGGAATGCTAGTTTCAAGCCAAAGGCTGAACAAAGTTCTGAATTGGGGTTGTGGCGGCTACCTTAAAACTAATTTTAAATAATTCCAGAGAAAATATGGATCCTTTGTGACGACGAGTTAGGTATTCGCAATACACAAAATGATAAAAAAGGAATAGAAATTACCAAGCACTAATCCGATTATTTTATGAACTGGGGTATTGTTTTTGAGAAGTAGGCGTTGTGCCATGCGTCTTTGAACATTTTTTCCTTGAATCATATAATTAGGATTGAATTACGATTTGGATGATCAGTCTCTGGGATTTTTGCTACAGTTTAAGCACTTCAAAAAGTACTATGCTCACATTCGATTTTTTCACATTTTCCCATATAAAATACTTGGACCGAGGGCCCTCTCAACATGACCAATCTGACTTCAGCTGTTCCTGTCGCGGTACACAGCGATCGTTATTCCATTGTACTGAGTTCAGCGCTACAAAATCATTCCAAAAACTTCGTAAAACAGGGGTCAATCACTCCTAGGGACCGGCCTCTCACTTCTTAAATCAGTAATATGGAGGTTTTGTAAAATAGAGGTTCTTTTACATGGTTTTCCTATATACAAAGATCGGGACCGGCGGAATGGTTCGTAAATTGGTGTCATTTCGTAAATTAGAGGTTTGTAAAAAAGAGGTTCTACTGTACATGCCAGTCAGCATTCATACTCCCGTTTTGCTAAAGGCGCCTATCACTCATCCTCAATACTATACAATAAGTTGCCAAATGACTTTAAAACCATTACCTCTCCAATGATTTTCAAAAGGAGAGTCAAAGAATTCTTAATTAAGAAATGCTATTATGATGTAAGAGAATTTCAAAGTGATTGCTTGTAAATAACTTTGTACATATATGTTCATTAATATTGATATGATGACATTGTAGTTCTTGTGTGTATATGTCCTGCCCGAATTTCTTGACGAAACCATGCATGTACTTGCTAACGGTGTAATAAAAAGTATTATTATTATTATTGTAGTATGAAGTGTGGACGATACTTTCTGTCCAATCTTCCCACCTTGGCAATCCAAATCACCCTTCACCATATCACCTACGACCAATCTTTACCCGGCCCCGGCGGTAATGCTAGGGACAAAATTGGCTTCGAACGAGGTCAGAAACCTGCCTGCAGAGGCCCTTGTGGAGAGGTCTCTCGATTTTTATCCGACAGGTGACGGAATTTTTGATTTTGCCCACGTGTCTCTGAAGCGGGAGGGTACGTATGGGCGGAGTATCCGTGTCCCGTTCGCACGGCCGAAAGGATGGGACTGGTACAATATATATATATTGTGACGGATTGGCCGTCTTATCTTTGTTTTTCCCTGGTCGCGCCTCCCGCGCCGGTCATTCCCGTCCCAAGCCAGGTCCCCGTTACGTAAGCGAGATGAACGCCTGCCTTTTTCTGCGTGAATATCTGGTAAAATGTTCCTTTGTCTTGTGCATTGGATTCCTTGAGAGTGAGGATCACGCCACTTATGTGTCTACCCAGGTGATTGGGCAGTGTAAGCCGTGAAACTATTGGTGATTTTTGAATGGAAGTCACGTGTGATGGGGATGAGCGTTACAAGGAGGACGCCGACGGTTGAGTCGGGAGAGATATCAGTTGGCAGTTGGTGATTGGAAGTCGAGCAGAGAAGCTCAGGGTGTGCTGGTGAAGCCAGGCGAGAGTGTGGACGGAGAGAGAGGCGATAATAGGAGTCGGAGATCACCACGACTTCCGCGAGGAATTGACAAAGTCGTTCCCTAGCGGTTTTTCCTGCGTTCTGCCCCAGAAGAGGAACCAGACGCAGCGGACCTCGATCCCGGCACCCCAAAGAGGAGGTGCGGTTTCGGGTAGATAAGGGTGACAGACCGCAAAGGGTAGCGGGTCGCCGCATCCCCGGAACCAAAGGTTGGACGAGTTCATTTCAGTCGGAAGGTGCATTATTTCAACAGGAGTTGTTGAATTCCGTTCTCCACGCCACCATACCGAAAACTCAACGGTGCAGTCTCTCCGCGCTGGATTTCGCCGTCAAGCTTCACACCAGCTCACACATAAGTATCGCCACACCCGTATTTCCCCAATCCTAAGTGGTTTCAACCCTCTTATTCACGCTTCCCCACTGTGAAACCCGTGTGCGCCAGAGTAAGTGGTGTACGAGATATCCAAACAGAGTTAAAGTCCCTTCAGGTCAAGAGAAGAGTCAAACTGATCCCAAGAGTGGACAATCATAGTCCTACGGGACCATATTTCTGTATCACTTACTCCCGTCCTCATCATTACCATTCATAAAAGGACGAGGAGCGTGTAATTCTTTCCATTTAGTAGTTATTTTATTTGGACAAAGTGTTACAGGGTTATTATTTCATTGTGGTTAATTTCGTTCCATTTATGTCTCGCCATTCATTCACATCTTCATCCCTCATTAGTCATTAAGACCTGTGTTATTTAGCTGTAGAGTGCCTATGTGTTCATTTTCATGCTCGTTTCAGTGAATAAATGTTGCTTGTGTTAATTGTAAAAAAAAGGCAGAGGTTCATTCTTACGCTTCGCGCAATTTCTCCCGCGCTCACGTCATACGGCCCTCACTGTTTTACCGTCCGCCCTGGCTTAAAGTCCCCCCGACCCTCGAAAAATTTGGATCGTCCTTGCTTTGCTGGCTGAGCTGGTCCGATGCCGCGGTTTTGAGGTGGCGCCCTTCTCAAACACGCGACAAAGGTCGCGATATCCCTTTTTCTCAAAACCATTTCCCACCCGGGAAAGTCCGAAGGAGACGAGGTGTCGAGGCAAAGGTAAGGGTTCCAGTACTCGAAGGCGTAAGGACTGCGGCGAGTCAACGGGCAAAGGAGAATCAAGCCCGTTCCGTCACAATATATATATATATATATATGTATGTATGTATGTATGAAAAAAGTTCAGCGGAGTAAGTATACAAGTTCTTGATGAGCGAGGATAAAACACAGAATGAAAAACACACGCACAAAATGAATAAAGGACACTGACAATTGCTTGGAACTGTTTCGGCGCGGCAAGCACCTTCTTCGGCCAAGAGACGACTGATGGTTTTGAGGCATGCTGTGGAAGGGGTCGAGAGTGGGGTGGGGTGCAATTTCTCTAGTTTTAACATCTAGGGAGGATGCAGTTTCAGGGAGGGTTTCAAGGATGGTGAGTGAGAAGCAGCTGTCAAAAGAAAGATTGATGTTTGCTGAGTGGATGGAGACAGGAAAGTTGCATCCGGATTTTGTGGAAGAGCCGTGATTATTAATTTGGATTGAGAGCGTAGTGCAGTGTCCTGCATAGAAGGATGGGCATTGATTACAAGTAAGCATGTAGACTATGTTTTTAGAGGAGCAGTTGGATTCATATGTAAGTCGGCAGGTGGTAAGCGGGTGCAGATTGTTAGGGGATTGGTTAAAGTTATTGATCAAGGTGCATGTTTTGCAGCGGGGGCGGTTGCATGGCGAAGGTAGTTGGATGGTCTTTTGTGGGCGTGACAGAGGGTCGGTAGATTTTAGGATGTTCTGTAGGTTTGCAGGTCACTTGTAGGATACAGAGGAGGGAGGAGGTGGCATTGTTTTCTTTTCGCAGCAGATAAAGTGTTTTGAGGATAGATTTTAGTTTATGGGGCCCTGGGAAGAAAGTGGTGGTGATGTTTAGTGAGTCAGGGGCAGATGTTTTCGGACGGGGCGTGTATTTAGAGGAAGATGGGAGTATTTTGCTGCTGAGAATCTTTTCCTCGTTTTTTAAGGGTGGTGTGGAGTTGGCTTAGGTATCTGTCTAATGATTCAGCATTGTTGCAAATGCGATGTCCTTGGATTGATAAGGAGTTAGGAATGGAGCGTTTTATATGGAGTGGGTGGCATCTGTTTAAGTGAAGGTATTGCTGATGGTTGCAGGGTTTGGTGTGAACGGCGGTGGAAAATTTGGAGTCAATGAGTTCAATTTCTACATCAAGGAAGTTGATGGTGGTATCTGAGAAATGGGAAGTGAATTTGACAGAGAAGGAAGAGTTGAGAGCAAATAGAAATTCTTCAAGGGATTCTTTTCCATGCGTCCAAAGGAAAAATATGTCATCGATGAATCGACACCAGAGAAGGGGTTGAAGTGTTTGTTTGGTGAGGAAGGTTTCTTCTAGATGGCCCATGAATAGGTTGGCGTAGGCAGGAGCCATTCGTGTTCCCATACTGGTTTCGGTTTTTTGTAAAAACATTTGTTTGTTAAACGAAAATGCATTCTTGGTGAGTACATATGTTGTAAGTTTAAGGAGAAAGTCTGTGGAAGGGACATGTGGGATAGGGGGGCGAGAAAGATAGTGACCGAGAGCAGCCAATCCTTCTTCGTGCGGTATTGAGGTATAAAGGGATGTGACGTCAACAGTTGCCATTATTAAATTTGTAGAGGGGGGAATTGGAGTGGAATGTAGGCGGTCTAGAAACTGATAGGTGTCTTTGATGAAGGATGGCAAGGAAAGGACTAGGGGTTGTAAGTAGTGGTCTATGAAGGCAGAAATTCTTTCTGTGGGGGAATTGAAGCTGGATACAATGGGGCGTCCTGGGTTATTCGGTTTATGTATTATGGGCACAAGATAAAACTGCAGTGTTCTTGGGTTTGGGGGGGAAAGGATGGATATGTCGAGAGGAGTTAAACCTTCCTCGAGTCCAGATTCTTGGAGGAACTGGGAAATTTCAATTTGAAAATCTATGCTAGGGTCGTGGGTCAGCGGTTGATAGGCTTCAGTGTCACTAAGTTGACGATGGGCCTCTTTGATGTATTCTTTGGTGTCGAGGATCACCACTGAAGAGTCCTTGTCAGCCATAGTGATGATGATGTCTGGATTGGATTGCAGTTTCCGGAGGGCATGGACTTCTGCTTTTGAGAGGTTATGCTGGGGCTGGATAGACTAAAGGAACAATTTTTTGGGAGGTTTTGGTTAGGAGAAGATCAATGAAAATTTCTACCGGGTGATTCGACGGGAGGGGTTTTGGTTCGTATTTTGAAGGCGGGTGTAATTTTGCAAGGGCAGCATAAATAGGGTGGCAGCTAGGCATGTCAGGTTGAGAATTCCAAAAGGCCCGCCACTGTAGATCGCGGCAAAACTTAAGGACGTCGGAAAGAATGTCACGTGGTGAAGCTTGGGGGTGGGGGAGAAGGAAAGGCCTTTAATTAGTACGGAAATTTCCTCTTTGGTGAGCGAGGCTTTAGGAAGGCATTGTGTGAAGGGTCTGTCTCGGCGTGGGTCTGTCGCCGGGTAGGGAGGCCCCGAGGTATGGCTGGGGGGCCATGTGGTGGAGGGGGAAGGTTGAGGATAGTCTGGAGGTCAGGAGAGTATGTGAAAAGTGGAGGTGGTTTGGGCAAATGCAAGGGATTTTGAAGGGGCAGGCTTAAGCCTGCGTGTAGGAGAGATATGTCAAGTTTGGAAAGGTTTTTGAAGTGACGAGAGTGTCTGTTTTCAAGGGATTTAGGAGCTCAGTAAATGATGGCATTTAGCCTGGGAATGAGGTGTTTAGAAAAAAGAAAAATTATACTAGGGATAGAAATCAGATTAAGAAGGTGTTGGTCTCTTTTACTGCGGTATGCATCTAGGGTTAGTTGGGCGGATTCCAATGATTTTTGGTAGATAAAGGTTTGATAATGTGAATGCAGGTCTAGAGGGATGCCAGAGATAGGAAAATTGAGGATGAAGCCCTTTGGAACAATACCTGAAGATAGGCAAGCCGAGAGGAACTCAACATGGCATGAATATCGGGTGAACTTAAAAGCATTGGTCTTCAAGTTTCGGATCCAGGTGTCTAAATGATTGAAAGGGAGCATAGCTGGAGAAAGGTAAAAAAAGGAATATGAGGAATGGAAACAAAGGTAGAGGAGACAGTGGTGAAAAGGAATAGCACACTCAAATGAAAAGACGTCTTGGTGGCGCAGGCCGTGGGAAGCATCGTTGGACAACCACAGAAGGAACAGGACGTTGGGAGTTAGGAAGCTCAGTGCACTCAATTGAAAACAGCTCAGCGGAGCAAGTATACAAGTTCTTGACAAATTACAAAGTTTGATAGGTGATATTTGATCATCATGATGGTGAAAAAGTCTAATGTAATCAGGCATCAACGTCTTTTTTCGGCAGTTTGACCTTCCCAAGTAAGTCGATGCATAGTTAATTATCTACTCCGTAGATGACACCTGTTGTCCATTACAGAAAAAAAGAAGTAAAAATCCACATAATTCGAAACACCACAATTTTACCTATCCATTCTTGAACCATTAGTGGTGCCACTTTCACGGCGACAATCATTGGCAATCAGCGATGATTACAGAAAATGCCATCTTTTGAGAGGCTGTTAAGTTAACATGACAAAGCTGAGAGTAAAACAAATCCAATCTTTCTTTCATGGGCTATTTAAATCTAAAATAAGTATAATTACCCAAAAATTCTGTTTTTGCTGTAATGGACAACAGGCATTCCGAACACCTAGTAGTTAGACATCAACTCTTGCGCGCTTGGAAATGAGTCGCGGGTGGTCGCCTAGTTGAATCTGTCGTGGCAACAGAAACGTGGAGAAACGCAAGCATGTCACCAGCCTAACTGAACATCTGCGTAACTCCGGATCCGTGTAACTCTGATCTGAACAAGTGAAGGACTTACTGTAGTTCTCCGACTCTGGTACATAGAATCCGCACCACTTGTATTCAAATCTTTGGATTCGATCAAATCTTTTAACCTTGGATTTGACCTAATCTTCGAATCTCTGTCCCAACCCTAGTACTAAGCGAAAAGCCTCAGGCCCTTTGAGAAAAAGCAGAGTAAGTCAATGTAAAGAAAATTTGGTCAGACATTTAGTAGTTACCTACAAGTCTACCACGATGGAACTGTGTTCCTTGTAAATAGCAAAACTGTAATTGCATGTGAAATGTGTGATGTTGCTTTGCATGATATTTTTGCTGTTCTGTTCATTAACTAACTTTGAATCTATGTAACATATTACACACTGAATGAAAAATTACAGTTTTCAGATGGCAAAGATAATTTTATTACTACGAGGGAAAGTTTGTGAGGTAAAATTGAAATTTAAAATTTGATATTATGCCACATTATCCCAAGTTTTACCAGAAAAAATAAATTAATATTTAAAAAATTTAAAGAGTATTAGCCATTTGTGAATCACTTAATGCCATAATTAACAACCAATTCATCAAAATAACAATTTTTACTGGGCATTGGGATACTGGGCAATTTTTACTGGGCATTCAGAGGTACAGTGAACTCTCGTTAGTACGTCCCTTGATAGCACGTTTTCCTCGTTAGCACGTTCATTTCCTCAGGTCCAGGTCGCAGTACATGTAAACAATCCTGGTTAGCACGTTTTGGTTGCCTCTTTAGCAAGTTCGTAAGAGGACCAAACCAAATTCGTTCCAGCAAAATAACCGCCCTATAGGTTAACATGACGAATATCACTCAAGAGGTTTGATTGTCGCATTAAAAAAGATTGTTACCGCGTCAACCTAATAGGTATTTTCTTGGAAGATGTAATAAGAGGAAGTGAAACGTTTTTTACAATAAATGAACGGCAGCTATCTACCAGAATAAACTAAACGAACGGAGCATTCCCCTGAACGTTATGCAACTCATTATTAATCTTTAACGGTCCCTGGAAGGCCAAACCTCTTTAGCACATTTTCCTGGTTAGTACGTTCAGAATTTCGGGTCTCTTCAAAAACGTGCTAACGAGAGTTCACTGTATATAGTCTGCACAGTTGTAAGTGTAAATGTGTTAATATAAAATCTGAGGATTTAATGTGTTAAGCTCGCAGAACGTCGGGCCAGGAGGGCATTGGCAGACATCAGGTCATCCTAAAGCCCGCTAAATTCCTCCAGGTGAGGCACTTAAGTCACCTCCCCATTCTCGCCTCCTCCGCTTAAGTACAAATCACACTTTTGATGCTTCCCAAACACATGATAAGAAAATATATTACCCAAAAAAATGAAAATGTGCTCATAAATGAGTAATGCTCAAAAGAGAATTGTTAAATGCAGCAAAATAAAAAGTCAACATTAGTACCTTTTCTTTGCATTCTTCCCTAATTTCCCTTAGAGGATATTATCTCCTCCTTTGTCAATATCCTCTTTAATATCTCACCTTCTTCCAGCCTTAGGTGTTTTCCATGCTGTTCAATAACAAAATTTCTGGCCTTTCTTCTTTGACGCAGCTGAGATGTGTTATCTCCAAGGGGTACCTGGCAATGCCCTGGAACCCAAGTGCTCACTTATAGACCGAACCCTTCTGGATTTTTGTTAACAAGGGTGTGTGGAACGTGTTAGACCGCCAAAGGAAGAAATCTTTGGTAGGAGCTCCTGTGCACCACTAGTTTAAAGACACGATACATGCTCCACTGCTGATACTATTATGGCCTAGCTATAGAAACAACATGAACAGTTGATATTTGAAAGGGTAGATGAAGGATTAAGCAATGTATAGAGTGGAAGCAAAATATTCACTTCCTATTCTAGGTTTCACAAATACCCAATGAAAATAGACAAAAATTGGAAAATTTGGTTATTTTTTATAAACCAACTAATAAACCTATAAAAAATCCATTTCACTTAAGACGAAGAAGAATCCCTCTGCTACAATTGGAAAAATGGCCAAGACACCAGCTACTACAATAAAGTTTTAGCATCTTGGTGCGGAATGAAACGCTATTCTCTTCTTGTAGACAGCTGTTTTTATTGAGCTCCTCTTACAAGATTGTCTCTCTCTTTTCTTTCTCCATTAACTACCCTCATGGTAACCAACATGGGTATTGTTGCCCAGTTGGTATGTAGATGAATAAAATAATAAATAATAATAATTGATAATAAATAGTAATAATTGATGATAAATAATAATTGATAATAAATAATAATAATATAATGAATTACTACATAATGAATGAATGGCTTATAAATGAATATCATTATTTGCCAACGTGGCTGTTGTGGCGGAGTATCGCCACAAAGTCAAGGTCCCATCGACCTTAAGCACCTGCAAAGGCCTTTTAAAGGGAGGTATAGAGCAGCTTTAAGTGAAAATACAGCAAGAAAACTTACACTATTAATCTCACTTTCAGCTAATGCTCAGCAATGAATCACACAGTGTTCAGGAGAATAAAAATGGCCTCAAGTGACTAAGAAAGACTGGGACTCCAACACTTCCCGACCTTATTCTTTGCATGCAATGCTTTTACAAACATTTTGGGAGAAAACAACATGTAGGAAAGTAAAGAAAAATAAAAGAGTCAGCAATCATTACCACATTCCTGAAGATAGATCAGAGCACAACTTACATCATTGGAAATGATTTTTCGGAGTTTTTTCCCATCGAAGTCTGAGGATGAAATATAATCCTTCTTGGCATCGACCCAATACACACGCTCAGCAATGTGATCAATGGTGATCCCGTTTGGCCACTCAAGAAGAGGACTGGTGAACAACTTGCGGACATCGCTGCCATCCAAGTTGGCTCGGCTCACACTGGGATCACCTGGAGACCAGTCCGTCCAGAACAAATACCTGAAAAGATAAGGTTTATCCATTCATGTGTGAATACATACAAGGACTCGAGGGGGCCATTATCTTGCATGAAAATAAATGAAAACATGTGAAGAAATGTATTTCGTCATGTTACACATTCCTCCTCCCAGATAAGGTTTCTAAGAGTCATGGTAAAGGTAGCAATTAGTGATGGCCAGATCCTTCATTTTACTCGGTTCCGGATTTGGATCCAAAGACATGGAGTAAAATCGGACCCGGATCGTAGATTTTGAATTTTCGTGGCTTAGCGATCGAAGTGCCCCGTGAATGGAATGCAGGTGCGGTAGATATTAACAAGAAGAGGATGTGTAACTCAGGTCACGAAAATAGATTAAAATGTTCCCATGCAACTAGAAGCAAAATAAAGAAATATGGCTTTTTCCCCACTACTCCAGTATCGTGGGAAAAAAATACGTAGGATGTCACGCGGGTAGCCTACATTCACCGGGATCAGACGTACAACGAGAGCTAGTGTACTGTGCGAAGTTCGAACCCTATCGCAGTTTACTGCGATAGGCAAAGAATTCTCACATTTTTTTCTTTCAGTCATTGCATCGAAAATGTTATTATCTTCAATTTCAAACCATTACATCTGTATATTCACTTTATCATACTTTTGTTGTTTAAATTAGCTTTACAAATATACCAATCAAAAATTGGGGATGGTCGGGTCGGATCCATGGGTCTTTCATTTCATTCGCTACTGAAATCATGCCCGAAGACTGTAAAAATTCAGATCTGGATCGGAGATTTTAAAATTTCACAGCTTAGTGATCGATGTGTCCTGCGAGTGCAATGTACGTATGGTAGATACTGACAAGGAGACGTTGTGTAACTTGGTCATGAAATGAAAAGATTTTTTCCGTGCCACAAAAACAAAATAAAAAAATACTCGTCGTGACTTTTTTCTCTAGAGGCCCGGATGCACGAGAAAAAAAAAAATAAAGCCGAATGTCACGCGGGTAGCCTACATTCGCCAGATTCCCGTGAACCTATGATAGCGTAGTTGTTAAAAATGAAGGCTAGTGTACTGCCGGTGGCGAGTTCGATCCTTAACACTGCCTAGGAATACAGGCCATGCTGTATTCCTAGGGTAATGTAAGTAGGCAGTTAAAAAAAGTAGATTATCAGAAATTTCATGTCAATTTATAAGTCAAAAAAATAATAAAATTTGGCGTTGGTGAAATGAATGGAAAAATTTTTTATTGCAGAATTAAATCGTGGAATCATTATGTTAACTTTACAATGTATTTTTGAGTGACGCCTTTGTACGTTTAGTTTAAGCGATAGAAGACACAAAGATTGGAAATGAAGGATGATAAAGTTTTTGATTCAATGGCTGAAAGAAAAATTTTAAACAGTGGTAAGAATCAAACTTCTTTCCCTGCAGTCCACTACCCCACTCTGCTATTGTCTGCTTACCTGAGTTTGAAGAATACAGGCTCCCCACATGTATTTTCTACTTTTATCTTGCAAACCCGGGCCAATGGAGAAAAAATCCGAGACTTTTTTAAATTTTGCTTATACTAACATGAAAAAAGGCTAATCTCATTTCAAGATCAGAGTTACACAACCTCTCCTTAGGAGTAGAAAATTCTCAAATTTCACTTTAAAGGTTATTATTAACAAGACATTGCAAAATTACTAGTTTAGCAGCTTGAAATATTCTATAATAATTTTTTCGTCTTAAAAATGGAATCCCCGGATATTCCATGAATGGGATCTCTTGACCGCATTAAAAATGTTTTTGTTTCTAAAAAAAAATTTGAAAGCATTCAAGGATTTGATTAATAATTGGAAAATAATTCCTTTATTAATTAAAATGAACTTAAGTTTCTTTTAACTGCACTCTAAAGAGTAGTTGTACAGGTTTCAAAAATGTATTGCCTGATGAGTATGTGATAAAGAAGGTGATCTTTATATTAGAAGTAATAAGATATACTTATTGCATCCGTAAATCTTGATCCAGGAAAATATTATCCACATAGATGATAGGAAGTTGAATTTTTCTACAATAAATTTACTTGTTTTTTGGTAATTCTATTGTTACTGTATTTATTTATTGAATTGAATTAAAAATGAATGAAATTCACAATCGAGTATCTGAAACTAAGGATCCGAAACCGAGATAAAGAACCGAAACCCAGGCAAGGATCCGGATCCGACAAAAAACCTGGATCCATCCATCACTAGCAGCAATAATTTATAAAACATCAAAGATACTAGTATAGGACAGAGTTGTGATAAAAGACTGATAGGCGATACAGTAGACTCCTGATAATATGAAGCACGAATATATGAAGCTCTGATTATAGGAAGCAAAACTGCTGGTATCGATGAAAAGCTTACAGTAAATACATGGCAATATTCAAAAATAAAAACTTTCAAAAATACAAATTTTTCAAAATTCTGAAATTCAATCCCGGTCTTCAGGAAGAAAATGAATTCATTTTTACGAACCTAGATGAAAAACTGCTTCAGCACAACTATTTTTGCTGGCATAGACACAACAAATCAGTGTTGCTGATTATGGTGCATCATGTGAATACTAGTGCATCGTAATCAGTAGTAGAGCATGTAATCATTAGTGCATTCATCTCCCACACATGCCAGTCTCTCATTTTCCCCATGTAACTCCACATCTCATTTAAAACTTAAATAATGAGGAAATTGTATGAGAAACTGTTTCCAGGGTAACTTGGTGGAATTTTTCCATAATGGAGAAGAGAAAAACTGACAATGCAATTCCACAAAACTTTTATTTCGACATGGTTTCACTGTGGAGCAGCATCTTCAGGTGGTCATACAAAATGCTGCATCAGCCTTGTGTGTGGTTACAGTTGGGGGGAGAGCGGAATTGACCTAGGATTGGCCGGTTGGATGATGCACTAGGGTGTTTTCAGGTCTGGTGGAAGTCGGGGTGGGGGCGGAATGGAGTCGCAGAGAGGGTGGGAAAGGGAAAGTGACCGAGGATTGGCAGGTCGGGTGGTGATATAAGTTAGTGTGTTTGCTCCGGGGGTGGTTAGGGTTCCGTCTGGGGAGTGACCGAAGAGTAGGCGTTGGAGCTCGGGGGAAAAGGGAGGTTTAAGAGAGGGGAGCAGGATAGATACAACAATTCATTCAAAACCACACAAGATTTGGAATTTACATGGATTGAAATTTCTATTTCCTTGAGTCCATCCAACATGGGACCCTTATTTTCAACGTGCAAAATGTGTGGTGTAAAATCACTGCTGTGTTTGTGTTGATGATTGGCCAATTGGGAAGTGTCTTTGTGGTTACGGAAGCTTTGTGTTCTTTTATCCTCTCGTGTCAAAGGTCCTCCCTGTCTGGCCAATGTATGATGCACCGCAATCGTCACAGATGAGTTTATAAACTCCGCTCTCTTTCAAAATATCTAACTTATCTTTGGTCGACCCAATTATGTCTCTTAAAGTAATACTGTAGAAAGCGGCTCTGATTTCTTTTTTGGGGAGAAGCTTCCGGACTTTAAGGGATAATTTGCCAAGGAATGGTATCCGTCTCCACCCCTGTACGTCATTGTCACGCTGTGCATTGTATAGGGACATAACAGCCAGTTGTGTTTCTTTTTGTCTGTAGAGTGTATTGATTAACCTTTTATGAATTGAGTTCTCTTTGTTTATTTGTGTGTGACATGGGAATGTGGCATAGTCTGTTCAGCATGGAGTGGAAGGTTGCTAGTTTGTGTGTTATGTGGTGATTTGAGTGAGAATGTATAACATCGTCAGTGTGCCATGGTTTCCTAAATATGGAGAAATCAAACTTGTTATTTACAATCTTAAACCCTCAACACCTTCAAGCGTACCCAGTATACATGTTTAAATCACCATATGTCACCGTCATGCATACCCAGTATGCTTCCTGAACTGCCAAATGTAATATTTTTTCTCGCTCTGAAATTGCATATTAAGTCCAATTTTTTTCCTTATATTGTGTAGATATGTTTATTGTTCGCATAGTAAAATACGCAACATTTTTAGTCCTTTACATGTTTTTTATTTTGCATTTAAATTTCCTTCCAAACCCGAGAGTAAATGAATAGGATCTTTCCAGTCCTTACGTTCCTCCTTCCTAACTGTCTTGAAACCATGTGCCTATTCTAGTGGTGAGACGTCAAGAAGGGTCAGCTACTTTTGTGCATGCGATACGATATCTTCCTCAATAGTTCTCTGCCTTCTCTCGATGTCCTTCCCTCGTGCATCATCACCTCGAGCCCAATGAATGTTTTCTTCGTCGCATCAGTCCCAAGCGAAGGGGCCCTGTGCTTTTCTCTGAGTTCCTTTGCTCCTTCATTCGCAGTGCATAATCTTTGAAGATAAGAGTGTCTATAAACAGTCAGCATAAACTGAGCCCCCTTAAAATCTTTACTCATCTCTCGAAGGAGTTTCGAAACCAAGTTGTTTAGTCCACTGGGACCTTCCATAGTGTGTAGTGTCCTTTTATACGATGCAATATCATTTTCCTCATGTGCACTTTCAGCAAGCAGTTATTATAAATACGTACTCCTATAATCGCTTCCACAAGTAGAAAAAGACTACCATTTCCAAGTGATGAGGAAATAACAGAAGTATTACTTGCAAGTGATTCTGACGACAATGTAAGTTTGGAAAGTGACGAAGAAAATTACATCAATGGAAATGCTCTGAAATGGATACACTCCAGCCAGTTTACGATCAAGTTGAGGATGTGGTTGAAGCCAAAACCTTGGTATAGGAGGGTATAAGAAATTGTTTAGGCAACAGAAAAACATTTGTAGGAGGTTACAGACCTCGAGGCGTAGCCAAAACTTTGTCCAATCCAGTGGTTATTTTTCTGTCATTTTTTGACGAAGAATTCATTCGTGAAATTTTTTTAGAAATGAATTGTTATGCTGAGCAACAGATTTCATCTAGTGAGCCTCTCTTTTCGCGAAAGTCAAGAATAACTGCTTGGAAACCTGTGACAGCAGAAGATTTATACATTACCACAGGACTATTCATGCTCATGGGAATTGTTCAGAAGCCAACACTTTGAGCTAACTTTTCCACAAAGAGAGTTATATCAACTCCAGGTTTTGGGGATGTAATTTCAAGAGACTGATTTGAGATAATTTGTAAATTCCTTCATTTCAACAACAATGACGAAGAAAATCAACTGATTCCTCCCAAGCTAAAAAAGATTTTTCCGTGATTGAACATCTAAATGAAAAATTTCAGACACATTTTTTACCAAATGGCAACATTTCAATTGACGAGTCATTGACACTATGGAAGGGTAGGCTGTCCTTCAAGCAGTACATTCCTCTGAAGGCATCCAAGTTTGGAATCAAGACCTACGAGCTTTGTGATGTAAATAACGGCTACCTCTGGTCCTTTCTTGTCACTTGTCATTGCCACATTTTACTGAAAAATAATACTAAATCTCACTCGTAACTGACGACATTTCTTTTTCTGAATAAAGTATTTTCGCCAGAGAAGAGCAGATTTCAATTTTTCACCTTGCCATTCACAAGCACTGAACTCTACGGTGTTCATAAGATTCACAATGAGCTCCTGAGATTCATTCAACTTAAATTTTGATTGCGGTTACCTTCAATATATATCATTCACGTCATTGCTAAATAAAATGCTTCCCATGTGACTATGGAAAGTTTATTTCAATTATTGGCAGAACAAATCACGTATTTGAATAAATCTTTTAATCATATTGTTTTCACAATATTCTCCACCAATGATCGCATCATCTATATCTGATGATTAGTGAAAAATTTTCAGCTTGAATTAGGTTTTCTCATCATGCAGGAGGTGGAGGCATTCTTTGTTACGGAGCAAAGTGCGTAGTTAGCAGATGCAGTGGTGGGGAACTATCGATAGTGAAGAAAACCATTGATAGTTCTATCAAAGAGAAACATGCCACGCGGAAGGGATAAGTAGTGATTTCTAGAGAATGGTATTTACGATTTAAATGCCAAAAACAGACAATTATATCTTTTCCTAACAAAAAATTGTTAATCATCGCGATAGTCTCGGCTACAGATACCTCTATTTTCTAACGTTAATCTAATCTTCGTCCACACTCAACTAAATTGCAACATCGAAAATTATCAATATTTTGACCACGTTACCTGTCGAATGTACTTCATTATCGGTACTTTTCCACCACTGATACATAGAATCTTCACGACTGGTATTCAAATCTTTAATCCAAAGATTCGATGGAATCTTTGGATTCAATCGAATCTTTTATTAATGGATTCGATCAAATCTCGAATCCATGGATACGACTGAATCTTCGAATCCCTGCCCTGCCCCGACCCTATTCTTACATAATGGCTGTGGCCGATTACTTCTCTCTCTGACTAATGCTTCACAAAATTATCTCACAGACACTCTAAGAGAGGAAAATGACATCACGGAAGAAATGAAACAGGTAAGGGGAGGAGAAAACTACGATTACTATAGGAGACAGGAACACTGTTGTGGGTGAAGGTCAAAATGAAAGAATAACTGGGAAATAAGGATTGGGAAATGAGAAAGAAAGAGGGGGAAGAATTCCGCACACCACACAAATGCGTGGTTGTCAACACATTGTTTAAAAATCACAGCCAAAAAATACATGCATGAAAAGGGCCAAGAGATAAGAAAATATTTCTGATTGACTACATTTTAATGAGGCAGATATTAAGGAACTAGGTGAATGACTGCATAAGCTGAACAATGCATAAGCAGAAATCTCTTATAATGAAGTATTCTTATCGACCACTTTATTTATGTAGAAATGGAAAAGTTATAAGGAGTTGTTTGGACATTTTTGATGAACACCAATTTGCACAAAAACAAAAGGTTTAAAAAAAACGAATTGTCACCAAAGCCCTGAACAAGCCGCAATAAAGAGGCGAAACGTTGGCGAAAATTGGTGTTTATCAAAAACGACCAAACAACTCCATATAACTTTTCCATAAGCAGAAATCGACAGAGACCAATAATTAGAGAAATGCCATTAGAAATTCAAGAAACTGAAGATAGCAATGTAGAATATAAGGCAAGTTCATACCTTGGAGGACACTCAGCATAATGTCCAGAAAGCAGCAAAATACAAGAGTTGGGAGGCTAGCCTTCCAGAAAGCAGTGAAAAACAAGAGTTGGGAGGCTAGCCTTCCAGAAAGCAGTGAAAAACAAGAGTTGGGAGGCTAGCCTTCCAGAAAGCAGTGAAAAACAAGAGTTGGGAGGCTAGCCTTCCAGAAAGCAGTGAAAAACAAGAGTTGGGAGGCTAGCCTTCCAGAAAGCAGTGAAAAACAAGAGTTGGGAGGCTAGCCTTCCAGAAAGCAGTGAAAAACAAGAGTTGGGAGGCTGGCCTTCCAGAAAGCAGTGAAAAACAAGAGTTGGGAGGCTGGCCTTCCAGAAAGCAGTGAAAAACAAGGAGGCCCTGACTGTCACAGAGCAGTGGAAGGGACGTATCTTTTATCGCATGAAAAACACACTGAATAAATAAAATTATTTTGTTGAGAAATTTTTAAAGCTGGATAACTGCTGGCCAACCAGAGAGGTAGCTTAATATTCTCATGATGTGTTTAAGTTATCCTTAGTTACTCCAGAACGTAAATTTTATTTTACTTGGGAATAGAAACGAATTAGAATATTTTCAGATGAATCGAGGATTTTTGTAAATTTTCCACGTTGGTTCATCCCTCTGGACGACAGTTCATCGGCATTCCAGATGACATCTTCAGGTCTGTAGATAGCATCCCATCAAATTTCCTATACATTCATCCTATATATTTCCTTTATCTTTGTACTATATATTTCCTATATCAAATTTCCTATACTTTGGACCTGGAAATGCCATCTGCCACCTGGAATGCCGGCGAAACAGTCATCCTGCAGGATAAACCAACATGGAAAAAACCAGAAACTCTCGAGTCATCTTCTAATCACGGTGGAAGCCTTTGGAGCAACTATAATATTTTCAATTCAGGCATAAATAAAAATTGTGGATTCTCATGATGCAACTTGCACTGATATACATACATACATACATATTTATGCACAACATCTAAGATTACTGGTCTCTACAATGGACACAATTATCCAAAATCACGTTGTGATTTAAAAACATATTAGCTAGTGCAGACATCAGTCGAAAAAAAAAACAATGTCAAAAAATCATCCTATGAAGGAATACCAACTTAAGAGGACGCAGTACATAATTTTTTTTCCACTTCTGGGGGTGAAGATAGTTTTCCTGTCGACCGATAGAGTTACCCGAGTCAGTTCCATTCCAACGGGTGTATTTGTTTAGAGTGTGTCTTCTACGTCGTTCATGCCTTGTGTGGGGGAAGGAAGAATCCCCTCCCAATGCCTCTATTGCCCCGTAAGGGGGGGCCCTGGGCCTTCCCTTCGGTAATCTGATCCTTCTCCACCGAAGAAGATTTCGTAACCCACTGAGCGCAAGGTTGTCATTTCAGCGCACGTGAGGCTGACTCCGCAAGAATGGCAACAGCTCACACACATCGTCTCTGTCGCCCTTGCTATTAGGGTGCGCGTCGCACGATTTCGTCGAAAAATGCTGCGTGATAACATGACTTCTCCGGCCCGAAAGTTTAACTTTAAAAGTTAGAAAGTTTAATCACTTTATTTTACCTGTTGTACTAGACAATGTATATGGCGAATTATGTTGTAACTCTATCAGATTGCTTTTAGAATTAACTGACTCCACTAAGTTCCTAGTTTCTGCAGTAGGTATTCCCGTGAAGTATGGCTATGGTGATCAGTCAATGTCCTCATCAAAATCGACGAAATAAATGAATACATTGCGATTTAATTCTATGTTAGAGTTTACGTTCTCATTTCGGTTGAAGCATCGAGCGTGCTCATCCCTTTCTAATTCTATACTGATCCTTGCTTTTGTAATTCTTCACCCTATTCACCAGCAGTCGGTTTAGTTTCAGCTCCGACTGTGTTACATGAGGAGTTCAAATCACTCGCCTCTCAAGTAAAAGGCGCTACCTGGGTACTCTACCCCACCACGGGAGGAAAAAGAAAAAGTCACATCGGTTTTGAATATGATTTATTTTTTCTGCTAACTTTCGTTCCGTCGTTCTTCATCCAAAAATTAACTTTACCTTTCATTATTGCTTCTTACACAGTCTCATCTCTGAAGCTATTGATGGGCATTTAATTTACACAATACCTCAAAGGAGGAATTGAGGAGAATCAAAATTGCTGTACATAATTGATTTTATCACATTTACACAGCCAGTGTAAGGAAGCATTCTACAAACATGGTAGAAGCGGTAGCAGCCTCCATGCTGAAAGAACTCTGATGTGAGCCCCAATTCTTAAAGCATTTGTGCTCTGAAGCTTCTTGCCCTCTCAAAGCTGCCCGGGCGCAAGTGGTGCACTATTTGTCCTTCACTGCTATGAAAATAACTTTTTCGGAGTTAAATCCAATGATACTTCGCGCCCTTGAATGAATGTGCACGATACTTTACAATGCGTGCATAGGAATGACAGAAGATAATCTTGTGAATAAACCTTATTTCATCATTTTTTCAGATTTAAAAGGTTATTGCAGGAGAGCAGATTAGAGGAATAGACTCTCTCCCTGAGTAATAAATAGACGTAAAAACAATGACTGAAGAGTGGCACTCAAGAAAATTTACTCTCAGATGAAATTAGGTCCCCTTAAAGAATTCTCGCTTATTCCCTAAAAAAAATAAATGTTACCTCCAAAAGATTATTGTTTCACCCAAATATATCGCAAATTCTATGCGTCTTTTTCCTTTACATAATATTTGCATCAAATGGGTATTTTCTAGCTTGAAACATTGAATATTCACTACTCCTGCCAATGATGAGTAGTTACTGCGATAAGATCTCTTACACCAACTCCCGTCAACAATCACTGTGATTAGAGGGACTCCATCTTTGTCAACGTCCTCGTTTTCTTTTGAGGCTTCAATCTTCGCCGCCGTCTCTATTTCTATCGCAGCGGACATTTCCCATCCTTCGCGCACTTTATCGTGGCATTTTTTATAGGTTTTTTCTGCCAAGACGGGGATATCCATTGCAGAAAATATTTCATCTAGTTGGGAATAACCGCCACCTGAGGACATCACACCAGCGAAGTTAATTTCAATACTCGTAGAATTACTGTCTGCAGTCCACATATTTTCCTTGGCATTGCACACTTGGCACATAAATGTTAAACGTTTTCAAGCCTAGACGACGTTCTCCCACAAGAAACATATTTCTGAAAGTGCATTTGAAAGGCGAATGATCAATGGATTTTTTTTTAAATAATGCTAATCCACTATCCTTCGAGCAGACACAGAGAGCTACAGGTTCCTTACGCATTTCCGCTACCTCGATCAAACTTTCCGAAGAAAAATGAAGGTCCGCTGTAGAGGCTGTTGGTGTACGCACAGTAGTTGTTATCACTTGAGAAGGTGCTTCATCAGCGCATTCATTCGAGCCTCTTTCTTTCCGGTTATTAATTAATATTCTGCATTCAGAATTGGCACTGAAATTTTTAGAAAATTTTGTTATTTTGTTCAAAACGGAGAGAAACTCTCCTTGTAAAAGATGGAGTGTGTGTACTGTCTCTTGGGTTCCGGATTCTGTATCTTACTAAACATCGGATTTTATACACCGGGCCTTTTTTCAAATAACATAAATTAATGGCTCACGGTGAGACATTTCCGTGCAATTGGCAACTTGGACATGAACATTTTATGACATGTTTCTTATTTCCATACTTATGCTTGAAGATATGCATCCCAAAGCACAAGGAGCATGGCTTTTTTCCTCGCAGCCATTACATTACATTTTTCCTTGCTTCTTCCCTCCTTCGTGCTAGATGCTCACCCCTCCTCCGTTCCTCGCGGCAGACAAATTCAATTTTCTACTGCTCTCTACCCTTTATTTGACACTGTTTTGCAGAAGGCATTGAAAATATACTTGGTAAAAGTATGGTAATGTAACAATACTGTGGTAGTACTGAATTCTACAAGATGGAAAACCTTCTCAAATGCGGCTAATGTGTGCGTTATGGATAAATGACTGGTGGCTCAAGCAGTTCGCTAGCAACTCTTGCCAACGACTACCTCACTCCGTAGATTAAGACCCTCTTGGACTCTTCCTGGGGAAGTCAGACTCTACCCCCCTTTCGTCTTTCTAACCCCCTGTCGTCTTTCTCCCCCCTTCTTGTCATTCTTCCCCCCTTTCGTCTCCCCCCCCCCCCCTCGTCAGTCCAGCGAGCTATGAGATATATGAGATGGTCAGTTCCGTTTCTGAGAGTGCGCTCGCAGCGGGAAAAAAGAGAACTAAGACAACAGCGGGGGCTGCTCTAGACGCTGATTAACATGCTAAAATGTCACAAAACTCATGTTTGCTTTTCCTAAATTATACATTTATTTGCGAAAATTTCTCAGTGGCAGTGGGTATGCCAATGGCAGACATATAACCCTGGGGTGCAACTTTGCCAAAAAGGCCGTTTTCCGAGTCGGTTTTCCGCAACATTTCCCGAAAAAAGGCCCATCTTTGTTGAATATTCCTTCTATTAACATTGGATTCAGAGATTTTTAAAAATACAGCCCCCTAATTTCACTTGTTTCCTTGATTTAACCAAAACTTTCAAATTGATACAAGCAAAATTGATTGAATGAGAACGGATCGCAGAAGATGCTACAAAATAGGGGGGTACTTCGTCCTCTTAAAAAGTGGTTTATAAGTTCTAGATCGTCCTGTATTGCCGTGAATGGTTTCTTCAGAGCAGAAAAGGCATTGTCCAATGTATAAATGTTAGAATTATGGACTTGACAATGTCCAATGGTTGGTTGAAACATTGGTAGAAATATATTGCACACAAATAAATCAGAACAGCTCTATACTTAAAGAAATAATTAATAATATTGCTCTAATTCAGTTTATCAGTGTTTCTTATTTATATATTTACTCTACAT
Organism: Platycnemis pennipes; assembly: GCA_933228895.1. Taxonomy (NCBI): domain Eukaryota; kingdom Metazoa; phylum Arthropoda; class Insecta; order Odonata; family Platycnemididae; genus Platycnemis; species Platycnemis pennipes. Next base: position 2,216,962 of record OW121849.1, read on the forward strand.
TGTTAAAGTATGCTTGTTAAACTGATAATTGTCCTTGTCCTGCTACTTGCATTTTCCCGCAATTTACACTTTTTTCCAGCGGTCCCTAGAAAAATGTAAATAATGGATCGTACTGTAGTTTAGGACAACAACTAGTTTGGTACAGAGGCATCATCCTCTCAGGTGCCTGCTTCTAAGATGTTAAAGAGCTGATTTGGTTGAACAGAGGAATTAAATCAAAAAAGAAGAGCTGATAAAATAATTACCTACAGCTATTTTAGTTAAATATTCAGACAAAAGAAATTAATCAGAAATCATAAATGAAGATATTCAAGGCGTACCCTTGCATGGGATGAACTGCGATTCCCCTCGGCTTTTTGAGCACAGTTGCATTCAGAATGGTTCTTCTCATCCGGCCCAAGTGATTCGTGTCGATCCTTATCACTTCTATCTTGGATCTTATTCCGTCAACAAAGAAGAGCAAGTTGCTGACCCAGTCCAAGGCCATTCCTTCTATTGACGCCAGCTCTGTCTCCACCAATTTCTCCGGTAACTCTTTCCCATCTGACAAACACTGTCTCTGAAAATGAGTCAAATAAGAGAGGATGCAACAGCAAAACAAAAAAAGGTTCAAATTCTCATAAAAGTCCAAGTATCATGAATACATACTCCGATCACATCATCTTTGATATCAGCCCAATACACGCAATTATTCCGCAGGTCAAATTCAATTGCAATCACATTTTTCAGGTTTTCCACAGGGAGAACTTGAAGTTTCCGGTCTTCAAGGCCTATTCGAACTATCTTCTCCCTCTGGGCAACCAGTATGAATTCCTTCTTCTCCCTGAATATTGATAAAGATCATCATTACTTCTATAACAAGAAATAAAAACTACACGAATGCTAAACCTGTGTTTTCCTATTACTTGAATGGGCAAGGTAGACTATCAGGCAAGAAACGAGACTCATAGCCTCCCTCACAACTGTCCCCAGGGATTTTCACATAGCCTTTAGTTCTATTGTACATTTGGCCAGGTCGACAGGTGGCTGGCACAGCATATGGATCAACATTGTGCGTTTTGTTCCTAAGGCACTGATGGAATTCCAGTTTCCGCTCAAATCCATCATCACTGGAAAGAAGAACAACATGTGTCCATGAATCATACATAAAAGACTAATGCTAACAGGTGAACATTGAGTTACATATCATAATCATTGGAACAGAGGTTAATAAATAAAATGTTAGAGCAAGAGATTACACAGAGCCTAGAACGACTAAATGTGCATGGAAAGTTTCTGCAAGACAGCCAAAAAATGGTCTCTTGAAGTGGTAGGATCCTCCTCCTGGTGGCCCAGAAATTATAGCTTCCATGGATGCAAAGGACCCTTCTTTACACCACTTTCATGTAAAACATGGGATACAAGAGTAGAGCTGAGCCATCTACACCACTATTGCCGTGCAGATAACAATTTTATGAAATTTGACACACCTGTCTATATCCTTGCAGCATCTGCATTAATGGTCTGTTCGAGTGTTAAGTCTATTGGTATTTGGTAAAATGTTTCATTTGCTCTCTTTACCCTATAATGCCATTTTTTAATTCTGCTCATAACTTTGGGTGAGTCTCTGCAATTTTAAGTAGATTTTCATGGTACATACTCGAGTACCCAGATAGAACATTATTCAGATTAAAAGCAACAAATATGTTGCATCATTTAGGTATGATGAGCTTGAACAACAAGTAATTCCCAGTAAGTTTACTATGAGAAAACATGAGGTAATAATTAAGGAGTTCAACATAAACCATGTAAAATTGCACTTTTTCTGTGCTTTCCATTTAGGGTATCAATGTTGTACTTTAAGTATTTGTCTATAATCATAGAAAGTTCAGTATTTCCAAAAGCTTCCACTGAAATATTGTCTGCATGTGTTTTATTACTAAACTGAACTTAATCATCTCTTAGGTTTCAGCTTTAAAAATTTCTCAGAAAGAAGAAGCATATCTGTGGAGTCAGAGTTAGCTGAAGCTGTTTGCATCTGTTGAAATGCTTGCCACTTAGAAATCACTGAACATGCCAAGAGCAAACCATCAACCATGACAAGCGTTCATCTACATTAATCAATAAACTTACCAATAGCCTTAAAATATGCAATCCATTTGTAAAAACCTCCCATTTGATTGAAGACATTATAGAAAAATGGCTTTCTGGTCAATTAAATTTGATATTTCACTTTAAGTATTGCAAGATCGTAGGTAACTTCCATTTAGGATATGCATTTGAACTAATCCCCCATGTGGGTATCTATTCCCATCTTCACTATCTCAGTTACCATCGCTAAATGAAGTCTTTTAATCAATGGTTTTCCATTGTTAGTGGTCGATGAGTTAGTGTGAGTGGACCTATGTTAACAAAGAAGTTAGCTTTGAAGCTTGACCATACTGATTTCAAGTCAATGGATGGTTGGCTATCTAGATGGAAGAGTAGAAACGAAATAAAGTTCAAAAGTGCTCATGGAGAAAAACATAGAGCTGATTTTGCAATTGCAGAGGAATGGAGATGTAAGAGGCTACCCACCCTACTTCAGGAATTTTGAGCAGATGACGTGTACAATGCCGATGATACTGGCCTGTGTTACCAAGCCACACCTAATGGTTCTCTTTGCTGCAGTTATGTGGAACTAAGTGGGTCTAAAAAAGCGATGGAATGGATTACTGTTTTGTGCTGCTCAAACATGTGGGGAAGTGATAAAAGGAAACTTTTGGTCATTGGAAAAAGAGCTAACCCTCGCTGCTTTAAGGGGTTATGAATGAACAGCTTACTGGTGGAATATTACGCTAATAAAATGTGTGGATGACTGCAGACCTCTCCAGCCATTGGTTAAGCAGTTGGGACAAGGAACTAGTGCGGAAATCGAGAAAAGTGATTCTTATTCTGGATAATTGTACGGCACACCCTAATGGCTCCAATGTCTGAAAAAACATTGTTGGAATTTTTACCAGCCAACACATCTCCTGTCCACATGTCTTGTCCAATGGACATGGGGATCATCAAAATTTGAAAACAATAGAGTGATCACATTCTAGCATCAATGGAAGATGATCTTCTGACATCCACTACAACTGCCAAGGAAATGAGGTGAACATCCAGCAATCAGTAACGCTTTTGGCAGATAGCTGGCGAGAAGACACCAGTGAAACGATTATACATTGTTTTATTCATTGTGGTATACTACCCACCATGCGAATACTACCCATGAATACTAGAAAGTATTCGATATTCAAGACTTCGAATAACTATGAAAATTACGCTACACAGTGAACTCTCGTTAGGACGTTTCTAGATAAGCATGTTTTCCTTGTCAGCACATTCGTTTCTGCATCGCAGTTCATGGAAATAATACTGGTTAGCATGCTTGGTTACTTTTTTATTTAAGTTCTGCCAAAAATTTAAGTTCTGCCATCAATACTAAACTCTATCTTGTTCTACTCAATGCATGTGTTGTTTGGTGTTTCTGCCTTCGCTCTGAACTCGTTCTCAAAAAATATAAAATTCAAAGAAACTACTGCAGAATGGACAAGTGTTGTGATGATATTGGGTTCTTATTAGAAATTTTAAATTGAAGACGAAGGTGTTTGTGTAAATCCAATGTTGCATACTTACGGAGAAAACCCAGTTCGGTAAATTAGCTAGAATAACTTAAATGAACACAAGCAAATATTTGAAACTTAAAGGACATCATGTAAATAGTATGATTTATATTCTATCAAAATTCTCTTTCATTTGTGGATTTCATATTGTCGTGAGAACCAACAGATTGACACTGCCCCCTGCGGCTTGAATAAAAAAATCTGCCATTTTTCATCGTCACTGCATAATGATGCCACAAAAGTACAGTAAAACTCCTCTTTTACACTTTTGAGGGGGATAAGGGAAAAAAGTGTAAATTGCGGGAAAGTGTAAATCGAGGGTAGGCACAATTTAATGAAAATAATCCCTTAAAGTATTGCTAAATGTTCTATTTTTCACAATTTTATTTAAGGCTCATGCAACTCTGCACCAGTCAAAACTACTTTTCATTTGATCACAAAATATACCGTGTGAACGAAGGACTGGCCATGGGTTGCCCTCTTTCACCTCTTTTAGCCGATATATTCATGGACAGCTGGGAAAGGAAACTTTTTAACTCTGATGACGTTTTACTTAATAATGTTTTCTATTGGTACAGATATGTCGATGATATACTCTGCTTGTGGACGGGGAGCATGCGACAACTGGACAAGTTTTTATCCCTTTTAAACGAATTCCACCAAAATATTTAACTAACCATGGAGGTCGGTGGACCAATTTTAAATATTTTAGATTTCACTATTTCCATAGAGAACAATAGACACACATTTGCCGTGTACCTGCCTACCCACACGGACACCATCATACCAAACAGCTCATGTCCTCAGCCATATTCCCATAAACATGCGGCCTTCCACGCTATGATCCACCGCCTTCTTAACATCCCCCTACGGGAAACGGAGTTTGCACAGGAACTAAATATTATACGACAAATTGCCCATAACAATGGATACGAGCAATCCATAATTACCCGGATTTTAAATAGGAAACTTAGAAGTTTTAACTACTCTCATTCAAGTTCCTTGCTCCCCGCAGAGCCAAAAAAGACAACCAAATGGTGTAAAATACCCTTTATCGGCCCCTTGTCTTATAGTATAGCAAAACGAATCCCGAAGAATAATTTTAAAGTATGCTTTTATAATAACAATACCCTAGGCAACTTGTTGAACAATGCAAAAGACGTTTTAGACCCTAATTGTAAATCAGGTATATACAAGTTAAAATGTGAAAATTGTGAATGTCATTACATTGGCCAGACGGGACGAAACTTCAAGTGCAGAGTGAAAGAACATAAGGCATGCTGGAGGAACAAGGATGACTCGTCAGACACCTCTTCGCCCGACACCTCTTGGAGACGGGGCACCAAAGCAGTTTTGACCCTGAAATACTGCATTTTACTGGGAAGGGAAGGAATATGGATGCCTTGGAGATTCGGGAGATTAGCCTTAATAGAAAAGACCTTCTCAATGACATAACCTTCCCAAATCCATCCCCCTTATTACTCATCACCTTAAACACTTCTCCCTCCCTCCTCCCCTCCAAACAACCCTCCTGATTTCCTCGTCCCCACACTCAGCCAACCCCCTCGCTCCTCCCCACCCTTCCCCCTCTCATAGCACTCCCGGAATATATAAACCTGTGTTCTGCTGATAATAATTTTAATGTATCTGAGGATGGCTTGACAGCCGAAACCGGTCGTTCGTTAAATAAAATTGTGGAAGTCACAACGCTTTTCATTGATATTATGGAATCCTTCCACTACGTGAAAGCTTCAAATTTCAATTTAATTCTATTTTTCAATTGAATCATGTCTAAAATGAAAAGTAAGTATAAAAAATGTAATTATGACAATAAAAAAATTCTTTATTAATACCAAACTCTCAGTGAGGTAGATTGTACCATATGTCAGTCTTCAGAAAGAGATCATTCTACATAGGTGGTAGCTGATAAATAAATAAAATGGAAGTACATATTCCATAAACTCCATAAAATGAAAAAATCTTCTCAAAGTAAAAGTATTTAAATCTTTGGATAAATTAACGAAAATATGACTTAATAATCCATATAAACCATTAGTTTAAAAAATTATGTACCAACCTTTACTCTCAAAAAGTCTTCTCAAAATTTAATCCAAAGAACTATCTCAGAATTTAAGTAAAACATTCTTGGCTGAATTCAGCTATAACAAAAAAATACACCATAAGTAAATGTTCATTTAACTAGCCTCCTTCTGGAAATATTCCATTATCTTTGATTGCTTGCTCATTTTATTTGTATTAATTGATTCTACTCTCTTTTCTATTCTGTCTAATAGCTCTAATTCGTTCTCACTTCCTGCAACACTTGATAAATATAGTCATAGTACATTAACAGCCGAAATAGCATTGATTGTGCTTTCTTTTGGTGTTTCCGTATCATCATCATCCTCCTCGCTTGCTACCTTTTCACTGATATGCAGGTCAATAGCTTCATCAATTGTAAGAGAGTTACTTGTTAATAATTGCTCATCCACTCCTACAAAATCAGAAAAACTTCGTAAATAGAAAGGAAAACTTTGTTTTATTCCACCAATTTATTTTAAGGTACAACTAGTTTTGACGCAGCAGCGTCATCTTCAGACCTGAATTAGGTCAGGTTTCATCAGCTGCGAAATATTATTGAAGGAATTTCAAACAATAAGCTTTCTTCAAAAAAAAAAAAAGGAATTTCCTGGTCTTTTCACTAAAATACACTGGGTCAGTTGGAGCTTTGTTTTGAAATTTCCTAGTTCCAATGCACCCCTGGCTTTCCCATGTTAAAATGGCCTCTTTAAACACAAATTGACGAGCACTAAATATACCCCTTTTATTAATCAATGCATAACTGCACATGCTTCAAATACTCCGCGGGATGAACTAATTCACTTATTCCCCTTATTTTGAGATCTACCAACTCAACAGCTACAAGAACTTAATTCAGGTGCAGCAGCCAAGTTCATACCATTATAAAATTGTAGAAAATATTTACCGTTTTTTTTTTTCGTATTCATGGTTGTGGGTTTCATTCACTTTGACTAAAGTGAGTCTCCTAGCCTTAGGAATAATGCCTATGCTATATAGCGAATCAATACAATTGAGGTGTAATTTTTAAATCCTTTCAATTTGCTGCAGATACACTGCACACAGAGAATTTCATGTAATATCTGTTGTTTTTTCCCAGAATGAGCAGATGACTATTATTTGTTATAGTAATTAGTTTGATTTCAACCCTAAGATAACTATTTGACAAGTACAGCATAGTCTTTAATTGCATTGAAAGCATACTCGCATTCTTGTCAGCAGAGTTTAAGTAGATGTACATTTGTCGCAGATCAAGCCTCTTATGTGCATGATGTACCTCCATGGACATTGCTCCATGCTGTGCGAGGTGTTGCCAGAGCATAGGACAGTGTCACCGCAACAACTTTTCCTACTGTTGGAGATCAGCAGGTTTTGGTGACACATCAGTTCCGGAGACAGAGGAGTTAGTGGTAGATATTTACAAACCCTCTGATTTACAAAGCTCAAATTTTTGGGTCCCTTCAACTTCGTAAAATAGAGTGTTGTGCATTATGACCAAAGGCACGTGTGTCTGAGGTTGTCAGCTGGGCAAGAGCCCTCAGCATCTTATGGATGTGCCAGCTGCAAGTGTGTCCTAGTAATGGGACAGCTGTGAACTCTGGAGTGGACATCTGCAGCGATTGGAGGAAAAGGAACTAAATTCATTAAGAGGTCTCATTAGAGCCTGAAGGGAACCATAAACTTCCCCAGCACTCAAGGATGCATCTTAGTTCAGACGGAAACGAAAAGTGCATCCTTATGTGGGATTCTCCCAAGATATCCCGGAGTGGAGAAACCCCTGTCCTTTCCCCTTCCCTCAATGCAGATGCTTGGCCCCCCCCTGGCGGGGAAATCTTTTATAAACCACTGAATCCATAGACTCGGGGGAGAGACCATCGCTCGCTTGCCGAAGGCTATGGTCCTTTGGACATTGTACCAGAACAAATAAAGTCTCTTCCCACTAGCATTCGCTTGGGTTTCAACTCTTTAGTGCCTAATACCCCTAGAGAGAGTCGACTTAGCCACTCGGGTCGCTTTCTCAGTTTCTGTTTGTGTGCACCGAGCAATCGGGACACCACATAGAAACGTTATTGGTTTCAGGTGTGGGGTGAGGTACAGCGATTGCTAGGTTTGAATTCTGCGTTCAGAAGACTGACGCAGATTCAAGTGAAAAAGCGAGCGCAGAGAGACATTGCCGTAGCTGTGCAACGCCGGAGATTCAACGGGGATCAGAGATGCTGCCGTCGCCGTGAGATCCCGGAAATTCGCGGGGAGCTGAGACGCTGCCGTCGCTGAGAAAGGGCTGACTCGACGCCAATCCGCCAGAGACCGGAATGTCACAGAGGGAGACAGGAGGCAGATTCGACGCCAGAGGAGAAGAGGATTAGCGCCGCAGACACTGCCGAGGGATTACAGTTCAGAGAGTAGCTGCCGAAGGACCACGTCACATAGATTGTATCGTATGGTCACACTCATTCCCTTCTCCCCTACCCTAATAATATTGTGGTTCGGTATCTCTATAAAATAATTTAAAATGCCAGATAGTAGTGACAGGGCAGGTAGTTCAAGTGACTACTGTGGAATAATGGAGGCAATTAAATTGATTTCCCAGCCTTTCGATGGGGATAAAAGGAAGTTAAGGGAATTTATTGATAACGTAGATTTGAGCTCGTACATCCCGACAACCATGACAAACTCCTGAAATTTGTAAAGGCTAAGGTGACTGGCGAGGCCAGGTCAAAACTTATTGTTAGGGATCTAACGGATACGTGGGAAAGAGTAAGGAACGTATTGGAGGAAAATTACTCCACGAAAAGAACCCTTGATTACTACGCGTGTAAGATGTTTAATTCTAAGCAGGGCGTAGCAGAGTCAATACTTCGTGGGGAAGACGAATCAACTGAATGCAAACGGAATTAAGGGATGTGGCTAGAAGAGATTTAACGAACGAGGAAATTAACGGAGCTATAGCTCTCATTAATCACCTAGCAAAAGCATGTTTTATACAGGGTCTTAATAATGACAGGATCCAAACTATTGTTAGGAGCTGCGGAGAGAAAATTCTTCTCTTGTTCGCCATTGAAATTGCACTAGAAGAGGTAAGTGCAATATTGTCACAGAAAGAAAGGGGCAATAGAGGTCCAATGACAGGCCCGAAAATGAGGTGCGAAAATTGCAATAAAGTAGGTCACCCCTCGTCCAAATGTTATTTGAAGCAAGGCAGAGAAGAAGCCAGGGACGTGATGAGATGTTTTAACTGCACGGTCACTTGGCGAGAGACTGTAAGGCGCCGAAGGGTGACCCAAGGATCGAGAGGAAGGACCCGGGGGATGGAAAAAAATGGGACCCTAAGGGAAACGGGCCGAGTAGGAATGTGGCCATAGTGAGAAGGGTGAGTGCCCTCCAGTTGGATGTCGGAGATACGGTGTCGTTCTTCGTCAAGGAATGTGAAGGGGAAAGGTTTGCCTTTCTCGTGGACACAGGAGCCGATGTCAGTGTAATAAATGCATCACTGTGAAAAGGAGGTATTGACTACTTCCCAAAAGAGAGCATAAAGATTATGGGAGTGACGGGTGAGATTGTGAGCACCCTGGGATCGGTTAATCTCATTCTGATGATGGAGGACCGGAAAACATCCCATTAATTCCAAATTGCTGATGAGAATCTTACCCTGAAACATGATGGTATCTTGGGTAAGGACTTTTTGTGCGAAATGCAGGTGCAAATTAATTACGAGAAAAGAATGATTACCATGCAGGATGTAATTGTCAAATTTGACTCACGACCAGATGACAAAATATGCCCGCAAGCAAGACGAGTGACCCACTTAACGCTACCCGCTAGGAGTGAGGCGATAGTTAAGTGTCATTCAGAGAAAGATGGCATGGGTATATTAGAAAAGAGGGAGATCTGCCCAGGCGTACACATGGCGGCATCACTTACCGTCAGTGTAGGAAACGAGTGCATCACGAGCCTCGTGAATTCAAAAGATGAAGACAGAGATTGAGGCTCCATTCGGGCAACTGATATCAATTAATGATCAAGGATTGAATTTTGAAAATGAAACCGTTCGTTCAGAGGTTGACCTAGAGATCATTAGCCCTAGAGAGGTGAACGTACTCGAAGGGTATCAGGCTGGTTCAGCATTAAAAAGAGAGAAGCTTTTCTGGATTCCTTGCGACTTGAACATTTGAATAGGGAAGAAAGGAAAGAGCTAATCAATATGGTGGAAAAATACCAAGATGTATTTTACTTGCCAGGTGATACCCTCTCGTGCACCAATGCCATAGAGCATGCGATACCAACTCCTCTAATTGATCCTGCCAAACCGATCAATATGAAACCCTACAGATTACCGGATGCACATAAGGAAGAAGTAGACAAACAAGTGAAGATGCTGACGGAAGGAGTTATCGTCCCGAGCAGGAGCACGTGGAACTCGCCCATTTTAGTCGTTCCGAAGAAATTGGACTTTTCCAAAGAGAAAAGGTGGAGAATTGTCGTGGACTACCGAAAGCTGAATGACGTCACGATGGGAGATGCGTGTCTTCTTCCAAATATTAACGAGATCCTTGACCAGCTGAGAAAAGCATGCAACTTCTATACGCTGGACATGGCGGGCGGATTCCTCCAATTCCCCTTGAAGAGAGAAGACAGGGAGAAGACAGCACTCAGCACTCCTTACGTTCACTTAGAATTTGTTCGTAACCCGTTTGGACTGAAGGGCATCAACTGTTTATTATATCTTGATGGCATAGTAACCTACGGGAATTCGTTGCAGAACCACAACGAAAAACTCAAAGAAATTTTGGACAGGCTGAGAGAAAATAATCTGAAATTGCACCCGGATAAGTGCGAATTCCTCAAAAAGGAAGTGGGCCATGTAATCTCAGAGGATGGGGTGAAAACCAGCCCAGAAAACGTCAGGAAGGTAAAAGAATTCCCTTTACCTAAAACCACTAAACAATTGAAGGGGTTTCTAGGCTTAGCGGGATATTACCGATGGATTATCCAAGAGTTAAGTAAAATAGCGAAGCCACTGCATGAGCTGCTCAAGAAAAATGTAACATTAAATTGGGGCAGTAACCAACAGGCAAGTTTTGAAAAATTGAAATTTCTTCTGACCACGGAGCCGATTCTTAAATATCCAGATTTCTCGCAGGAATTCATCCTGACAACCGATGCAAGCAATGAAGCATTGGGTGGCGTTCTGTCGCAAGGTGAAATTGGGAAGGATTTGCCTGTAGCTTTCGCAAGCAGATCCCTCAACAAAGCAGAAAATTACTATTCGACAATAGAGAAGGAATTATTGGCGATAATATGGGGGACAAAATATTTTCGACCATATCTGTACGGTCGGAAATTTACAATTGTAACAGACCACAAGCCCCTCACATTGATTTTTAACATCCGGGATCCTACGTCAAGACTGATGCGTTGGCGGCTCAAGTTGGAAGAGTACGAGTACAAGGTGGTGTACAAGAAAGGAAAATTAAATTCCAACGCCGACCCCCTCAGCAGAGTGCACAAGATGACGCTCCTCGATGAGAAAGAAGATGATGACAGCACGGAGGAAGAGACGTCACGGAGGAAGAAGAGGCGAAAACAAGAGAGGAATCCGAAGGAGCAAATGAGATGCCCAAGACAGAAGAAGGAAGACGAGAAGAGGATGGCACCACTAGTATTTAAGGAGAGAGAAAGAAGAGAGAGGTCATGGAGGAAGAAGAGAAGAGAACAAGAGAGGAATTCAAAGGATCAAATAAGATGCCATGGAGAGAGGAGAAGAAAGAAGAGAAAGGGAGAGAAGAGGATGGCCCCACTAATATTTCAGAAGAGAGAAATGAGAAAATACGGAAGGAATTCCACGATTCGCTGATGGGAGGTCGCCATGGGATGAAGAGGACGTATGAGAGGATGAAATTATATTCCTCGTGGTCAATCAGAATGAAGCAGGATGTGGAAAAATACATCCGTATGTGCCAGGCATGTTAGAAGAATAAACTGACAAGAAGGACGACCAAAATGCCGATGCAGATAATTTCAACGCAGAAAACTGAACTATAATGTTATTAATTTTATACAATTATTACGATAGTTATATTACATTTATATGTCCCTATTGAAACAATGATTGAATAGTTTTCCCGTAAAAAGACTTGTCCCTCCCTATTCCTATGAGTGTGGCATACAGTAGCGCCTTATTAAATATTATTGAATTTGATGTGTTTATTAATAATAATATTCTTGTGTATGTGATTAAGGTACCTTTAACAGATCATACAAAATTTAATGTTTATCAAGTAATTCCATTTCCTATAAGATCTGAAACGAATGCTTTAAAGTTTTTATTTATCCAACCAGAGAAACCCTACATTTTTATGGATATTGCTAAAAGGTATTATTCTAAACTAACTGAGAGTGACTTATCAAAGTGTAAGAAAATTAATATGTATTGGAGAATATGTAAACAAATGTATCCTATCCTGTCAACGCATTTGCATGAAGAATGCGAAGCTAAAACGCTCCAGTCGATTAGAAAAATTCCATTTGATTGTTCTGTAAGAGTAGCCATGCTGAACCAAATGCTTTGGACTCAGCTAGACAATAACGAATGGTTATATGTAGCTGCGAGACCAGAAACCATCACAATTTTGTGTGAAAAACAGGACCCAGTTGATGTTCTAATTAATGGAACTGGAAAGCTGAAATTAATCAAGAAGTGTAAAGGCTACGGACCAAAAGTTTTACTTCAATCACAAATTGTATTCAAATCTAACTCTAGTAACAAGGATGTGATTCCTCCGTTAAGTTTATCATACGACTGTTGTCTCTATAGGAGTGTTGTAGAAACTGTGAACTCATTGAAAATTGATACTCACCTGAAACATATTGTGAACAATATCGAGGACTTAAAATACGCAAGTCATAAGGTGCAAGAGGTAGAAAACTTACTTTCAGAAGAGGAATGGAAGCAAAAACAACCTGAGAGAGTATATAATCTCTCTTTTATGTCAATTACTGGAAATTGTATTAATTCATGTTGTTATTGCTGCAAATGTTGTAAGGTATATTTTCCAAAATGTTTAAAGTCTTGTAAGAATGGCGAGTCATGCACCACCATTGTATTCAGACAAAAACTTATAAACAAGGCGCACACCTCTAACGAGGCCATGGCAGAAGGTAAAGACGAAGGTGAAGAGGCAATCTGTTTAGCCGAAATAATGCCCTCTCCAAAGCTAGGCCAGCGCCCAGGGTTGAGAAGCGCTGTAGCCAAGCGGTAAGCTTCACACAACGAGAAAGCAACTAGAGCATTGTTGCTTTCTCTATGTATGGTGGGAGGTGTTGTGCATTACGACCAAAGGCACGTGTGTCTGAGGTTGTCAGCTGGGCAAGAGCCCTCAGCATCTTATGGATGTGCCAGCTGCAAGTGTGTCTTAGTAATGGGACAGCTGTGAACCCTGGAGTGGACATCTGCAGCGATTGGAGGAAAAGGAACTAAATTCATTAAGAGGTCTCATTAGAGCCTGAAGGGAACCATAAACTTCCCCAGCACTCAAGGATGCATTTTAGTTCAGACGGAAACGAAAAGTGCATCCTTATGTGGGATTCTCCCAAGATAGCCCTGAGTGGAGAAACCCCTGTCCTTTCCCCTTCCCTCGTTGCAGATGTTTCGCTTCCCCCCTCGCGGGGAAATCTTTTATAAACCCCTGAATCCATAGACTCGGGGGAGAGACCATCGCTTGCTTGCCGAAGGCTATGGTCCTTTGGACATTGTACCAGAACAAATAAAGTCTCTTCCCACTAGCATTCGCTTGGGTTTCAACTCTTTAGTGCCTAATACCCCTAGAGAGAGTCGACTTAGCCACTCGGGTCGCTTTCTCAGTTTCTGTTTGTGTGCACCAGGGACACGACAAGAGGTTCTACTATATTTCGCTCAACTTGAGTCTTTTTGCTGTACATACAAAACGTGTTCTTTGGTCATTATCGTCATAATTAATTGCTGAGTGCACACCTACTCAAGGTATTGCACATATTTTCTTGAGCGGCAAAATACAGTAAAATCTCAATAATACAAAGTCAGTGGGATCAGAAAATTGGCACTTTGTTATTTCGAACTACGTAATTTCTAAAATTTTCAATAAATCGTGAAAAAATTTTATCTTTGTTTTCTCTAAGTTTTGTTGTCTTCGGCGACAATGTGTAAGTTTTTTGGCCATTGTTCATGAAAGCATTCTTAAAAGATTTCTTTGTATACACTGTATTGCGTGCATGAAAAATCGTAAAATACATACCGACTTGTACTACGTAGGTAAATTGTATAAAGTCGGCATTGTCTTGTTGGCAAAATTTCGTCCCAGCATCGAAAATGAATATAAAACAAAAGCTGAACATTTTGAAATAAGAATTTTATTTTCAGAATCCACAGTCAGAAGAGACAAGCAACTCGTATGGATGCTAAAAATAGACATTTGCTTCCAACATATACGCAGTTATGATGGCAGTTGGCCCGACCGCGCTTTAGTTGCCCTCTATCGCCCAATCATAGATAAAAAAAAGCATGGAACTGAGCCCGTTTCCAGAAAAAAAATCATTCACAGGTTATCATTTGTGGCATCTTCCGTATCATCAGCTGAATAAATGATCTTGGGGGTAATATTGTTTCATTTCTATTGCTAAGACGTTGATGAAAAATTGGGCGTGACTGGCCATATTTTCCGCATCTTCTCCTCAAGGATTATACACACGGAGGAATTTCACATGGAGGTGGCCTGTTCATGTATTTTTCAATAAACTGGATCTAACCTCGATTTATAGCTCAGTACTATGGAAGGAAACAAAAAATTCTTAACTGAGTCATGAGGAGATGACCAAAATTTTAGTTGAAAAGGCGTGAGGAATCTTGTCCGACGCAACCTCCACCATCACGCACCAATCGAACAGGCAAAACCAAATTCGACTCTACTTTCACGTCCCTCTAAGTAAAACAAAAGAGAATATGTTGCGAAAAATCTCCAAATTGTCAAAACCATAGCTTCCCAACTCGTTTTCAATGCAAAAAATATTTTGCGGAATGTGTGCCAAAAAGAAAACCATGTGCCTAAAATGTGATGATAAGTAATATTTTTTCAATGTTTATATCAAAGAATCCGCAACCAACACATTATTCTCATAAATGTTTCAAGTATAACTTTAATAACTATAAATAATTGCAATTGCATGATTATATTGACTATAAAATGAAAACCATTTAAACCTAATGACCATTGACTACTAATTAGATAATGATTTACATAAGTGATAATTTTATATTTATAACCATCGGAATACCTTATTAAATGCTTCTTGGTATAAGTATTACATAAGCATCATCACTACTACAAGAAAACATTCCATGGGAATACATAAAAGTTTATAATTTGGTAGAATGAAGTTCTCAAGAAGGGGTCAAATGACCGCTTGCTGTCCTTCTCGGTAGAGCGAAACTCTCGTCCTCCTAGTGTGAACTGCCTTCTTGCATTACCCTAGGAAATCAGCAATTCCTAGGCAGTGTTAAGGACGGAACTGGCGACCAGCAGTAAACTAGCTATTTTTAACAACTACACTATCATAGGCTCATGCAAATCTGTAGAACGTAGGCAACCCGCGTGACATTCAGCTTCATTTTTTTCTCCTGCATCCGGACTATGGAGAAAAAAGCCAATATGAGTATTTCTTTATTTTGTTTTCATCTCATCTTCATCTCATTTCATCACCCGAAATTAGCAACCTCTCCTTGTCAGTATATACCGTACCTAAATTCCATTCACCAGCCGCATCGATCACTAAGCTGCGAAATTTTAAAATATCCAATTCGGATCCGAATTTATACTGTTCAGATGCAAGGGTTGGAAATTGAAGTTGATAAAATTTTTGATGCAATGACTGAAAGAAAAGTTTAAGCTGCAATAGGGATCGAATTTAGCGCAGTACACTAGTTCTCGTTATCTGCCTGATCGCGGTGTATTTAGGCTACCCACATGGCATTTACGTATTTTTTTCTTGTGATGACGGGATAATGGGGGAAAAGGGTCACATGTTTTTTTTTGCTTTTAGTTGCACAGAAAAATTTTCATCTAATTTCGTGATCATTGTTACACAACCTCTTCTTGTCAATATCTACCGTTCCTGCATTCCATTCACCGGACACTTCGATCACTACGCCGCGAAAATTAAAAATCTATGATCCGGATCCGATTTTACACTTTTTATGTCTTTCTGGATCCGGATATGGAACCGAATAAAATGAAAGCTCTGTGGATCTTTTGATCCGACGGATCTGATCCGACCCGATCCCTATTTTTAATTTTTGGTGGAATCACAAAGTCACCGTCTTTTCATCATGAGGTTCCACCAAGTAATGCCTGTAGCCACTGATTCCTATTCTTAAGTTTTAAAGCAACAAACATTTTAATTTCAGTCATAATTACAGAGAGTTTGACTTATCTCACGTATAGAGAATGAGAGGCCTCCGAGATGAACACGTGCAGACAGAGGGCCCTCACACGGAGTGGACCTCCTTGGCCCAACTTGGACCCTCTTAGCAAATTTCATGCACTGACTCAAATACAACGATCTTTCCAACACTTTAATATAGAACTGAGGCTATACTACCCGATTGGACATGTACTGCGGTCAATTAAGACCTTCACTAGTCGCAGCACATAGAAGCACTAATCTGCCTGTGATAGTGCAACTTACCACTGGAAATCTTCTGCATCACATTCACAGTTTTCAGTTTTTATAGGGCGGTCAAAATCCCTTCCATTGTAGCAGTTGGCATGGGAGATCCTCCTCAGGAAAACCTCCTTCTTTCCCAGGAGACAAGGCATTTTGGGGCCGTCTTCACTGCTTGGAGACCAGTACTTGTAGTCATCCTTGGTACACGCATAACCTATTCCAAAAGTGCTTTCATTAGAAAAGTTTCATAGGGAAACATTTAAAAAGAAATTTCAAACATATTTCATTTCCAAAGAATTCAAATAGACATGATAAGGAAGTATAAAAATACATTTTTGCTGAAATCTAAAGATTAGATAGCAAATAGGGGTACTACTAACTTTATAGAGAAAATAATATTCACAATGAATCCAACACTAAAATACACATGTTTATCATTGCCATCAATTTCCCAAGAAAGATGACAAAGTGGATGCGCCAGTGACCTCCAACTGCTCGTGTGTGTTGCACATGCGCACGCAGCTTGCCAACCCAGCAACACAATGATAGCAGCTCTTTTTAAAAGGTAGACCATCATTTCAATCTTCTTCTCTTCATTTCATCTATTTTCATTTTCTCTTTTCCTCCTCCTCATCACTTTCTTTTTCGCAATTTTTCCATTTTAACCTTGATTCAGGCTCTATAAGGCCTACGTGCAGCAGCAGACATTTATAAGATGGATAAATAAGCCCTGAACCATCATGCAAAAATGCAATGTTTTTATGCAACACTCAACTATTTGGAGAATCATACGTTGCACAAATATGAACCTTGGCTGAGATTTCCTCGATGCCTTGCATTTGAGATTGTTATCATTAGGGAGGGATCTGTCGGACCCAAACATCCCCGGACCTCACTTGGATCCAACATTGGATCCCAAGACAGTGTTAATCGGATCTGGATCGCAGATTTTATTTTTTCAAGGCTTAGTGATCGATGTGCCCCGTGAACGGAATGTAGGTACGGTACACATTCACAAGGAGAGGTTGTGTCACTCAGGTCACGACATTAGATGAAAATTTTTCCATGCAACTAGAAGGAAAATAAAGAAATATGACCCTTTTCCCCATTACCCTGGTACAGCGAGAAAAAATACGTAAAATTCCACGCAAACACACCACAAATTTCCAACCCTAATAAGATTAAAGTACAAAATCACATTTCCAGAAAATCCAAAACAAGGTAAAAGCATTTATCGAGAAGGTGCTAATGTTTCCTTTTTGAATTTATTAACACTACTCATCTCTTTAATTCTGTTGGGTAACTTGGGGGAGTGGTAAGGAAACAAATGGTCATTAGTGACAAAACGGCAAGAACGG
This sequence comes from Platycnemis pennipes, assembly GCA_933228895.1. Classification (NCBI taxonomy): domain Eukaryota; kingdom Metazoa; phylum Arthropoda; class Insecta; order Odonata; family Platycnemididae; genus Platycnemis; species Platycnemis pennipes. Next base: position 2,234,723 of record OW121849.1, read on the forward strand.
CAAAAATGTCACTAATGACCATTTGTTCCCTTACCACTCCCCCCTCCTAGATATCCCGTGGCTTCACTCCGTTTCCACTCAGCAGAAGGGTACTTCCCCCACTCCCTGTGGTGTTCAACCCTTTCCCACCTCACCCTTTCAGCCTACGGCCACCACCACCACCCACCTACCGCTCCCACCCACTGGAGGGACAAACCTTAGCACCGTCTTAGCACCTTCGCCCCCCTGATCCCTACCCTCCTTTCCCCACCCCCCCCCCTCTCCGCCCGATCCTTACCCTCCCCCCTTCCCTTTGGACCCCTGTATATTCATGTGCCTCATCTTTTTCTTGTACATGTACCTGATGATGCTTCAGTGAAGTGAAACATGTCAGAATAAATCTTTTTACCCTGTGGAACGCTAAAGTTTTTACTTCTCATCCTACCTGACACCCATCCATGAAAAAAAATTACGTAAATGGAGGTGTGGGTGTAATGTTGAAGGAAGGATGTTAGGGGAAATTTAATACAAAGGCCATTGGGTATTATGCTTAGGGAAATGCAAGAAGAGAGAAATTCTGTATGACACGTATTCTGAGCAAGCTGGAAGGTCTAATTGCATAAATGTTTTATCCAGAGGGTAGTCGGATCAATGTGGCACATGATGAGGGAGGAAGTTCAGGAGTATGGAAGAAGAATGAGAGGATAAAGATCAAATAGTGGTGAAAGGAGGGATAGAACCCTGAAAAAGGTGACTGTGACTTACAGTGCGGGAGCCGATGAAACAGCCGTTGGACAGAAGAATGCTCAGTAGGTATGTGTAACGCATTCGTATAAACAAGCCTTTGGAGAAGCCACAAACGTGGAAAATAAACGATGATCACAGGTGTGCTTTTTCTGAGTCTTTCTATGTATATTTTTCACACCTGTGAACATTTTTTATTTTCCACGTTTGTGGTTTCTCCCAAGGCTTGTTTCTACGAATGCATTACGCATACCTACTGAGCGTTCTTCTGTCCAACGGCTGTTTCATCGGCTCCAGCACTGTAAGTCACAGTCACCTTTTTCAGGGTTCTATCCCTCCTTTCACCACTGAGGGAAAAACACTTATAAAAGGTTGTGGTTCACGGAGTGTAAAGAGACAGGGGGATCATGGCAAAATTTAGTAGAGAAATGGTGGTTGTTAATTCTAAGGGATAAGGGGGTAGTACATTTTCCAATATAAAAGGCGGGGCAGTGGTTGCATATGAGCATATATACTACATTCTTTGACAAGCGATTGGCCTGGAAGCGGTGTCGACGGGAGGTGGTTGGGTGCCTGTGATTGTGGTGCTGGAGGTAATTGTTGATTAGTGGGCAGGTTTTACAGGGCAGATGGTTGCAGGGCGAAAGGCGGTGGGCAGTGTTATGGCGTAACAAAGGATTAGTGGATATCTCTTAGATTGGCGGGTCATTTGTAGAATACTGAGGGGCATTGTGGCAAGAGGGAGGATGTCTTATCATTACGGACATGACATTTTCGTAAGATGTTTTTAGCGACAGGATTCACGAAAGAAGCGACTTTAGGGTTTTTCACGAAATTAACCATGTCTTCTTTGAAATGTGATTTTTTAATGAAATTTGAGATACTTTGCAAATGCTGAATTTTTGTAGCATGAAATATTTTCTTGCTTATTACAATTTCTGTATGATCATCATTCAATTACAATTGTTTTACTTTTTGGGGCCTATTCTGTAACTTGGAGCTCTATGTACTCTCAGTCAGAGCTCGACCTTCGTCCGGTGCGGATCGCTCCTGCTTTCTCTTTCTCTCTCTCTCTCGCGCGACCTCATATTAGGCCATGCCTAACTGCGGTGCCTGTCTCAAAGTCACCAAGAGAGACCAAAAATTGCTCTCCTGTTGTGATTGTGGCACCTTTTACCATCCAGTGTGCCTCTCCATATCCGACGAGGACCTCAAAATTCTCAGCGAGCAGCAAAGATCATGGTGCTGTGATGCCTGTCGGGCCAGGAGTTGCTCAGTCAGCGCTGAAGAGGACACCAAGAAAACACTCTTGAAAAGTGAAATGTTTTGGTGAAATAAAGAGCGGAAAATGGGCTGATAAACGTAATGTTAGAAAAATAACGAGAATGTCCTATCCTTATTTGTCCCTGACTGTTACAAGGATTCCCTGACTTTTCCAGAAATTCAAAATTCCCTGACAATTCCCGGTTTTCCCTGATGAACGCTACCCTGATTAATTATAATTACTGTTCAGATAATCCTAAAGTTGGATAAAAAGAACATGCATTGCCCTCTTTATTATACTACCTCTCTTGTCCCAATATACCACATGGCCTCATAAGGGTTAAGTAAAGAAACAGGCTGAAAAAGTAGATATGAGGATGAAGAGGAATACATTTGAGCTGGAGCCATTGTTGAAGGGAAGCATTTGCCAAAGAGATCTTCTAATCAAAGCCACAGAGGAGCACGAGTCAACTTCTATAACATCAGTGGAGGATGCATTACACGAGAGTGAAATTTAATTTGCTAAGTAAGTAGCTTAACTCAAAGGGAATGACCGATTATAAGTAAAAATTAAGGAACGTCATAGTGTAATCACAGAAAGGTTCTCCGGCCATGGCTAGGATATTTATTCTAAAGGACTTTACCTACTTCGCAGGAAGAACTGGAGAAGAAACAAAGTGAATTAAAGCATCCTTGGTGGTTGATGTACTCCAATCTCATAACTGAAGGCAATGTATTCTGCCAGTCAGTTTGTACAAGAATCTCTGCTTGAAATAAAGTGGAAGTGTACCTGCAGGAGCCAAGGCTGCCAGTGAATATCTTTCTGTATTGAAAAACCAACTTGGGAGTATTCTCAGCTACGTAAAGTAGCAAGGAAGTATTTGTGTTGCGTGAAGGTTTCTCGGGTCCTCCACCAGAGGGTTAATTCGTCCATGTCCGCCGACGTTTTGATTCCCGACTCGGCAATCGTCTTCAGGGCTTCTGAAGCCCTGAAGAGGAATGGACGAATTAACCCTCTGGTGGAGGACCCGAGAAACCTTCACGCAGCAGATACGCCGGGAAAGCACCAGAGAATGTTGATTTTTGCAAATAAAAACTTTGAGGTGCGTGGAAGTGATTAGGTGTAAAAAATAGACCTTGCCTACAGCCATGTTGAAGTGCAGTGGAAGCCCCATCCAACGAGTATGGCATTTAGCGAGAAGCTACAATTAGCGAGGGATTTGGAACGAACCATTTAAAACCCTATGATTTACATGTAAAATAAATTGGTAATAGCGAGGACAATGACCTGCCTCAACTGCGGTCATTCTCTATTACGAGAGGTAAACGTTGTTGTGCTCACATGCTCTTTTCAATAGAATAAAATGCCAAACAGTCAATTTTTATGCCGACTTTGACGATCAAATTATCGTTTCGACCATTCATGAAATGCCTGTATGCATCCTTATTAATTAAATATTAATTTCTCATACGTCCGTACATTTCATTGTTCTTTTGTAATCCTTCCGAACCCCCCGATTTAGTGTCAAGTTCAGTCCGAATGATCCAACATCATGGCTGGGAAACGAAAGTCCTTGGATATAAAAACGAAATTACAAATTATAAATGACTGTGAAAGTGGCAAGTGTTCCACGAGCGAGATTGGGAGGCGATATGGCATATCTTCCTCGCCTTATTCACAATTCTTAAGAATGAGGGAAAAATTTGTGCAGCAGTGCTTCAAGAAGGACGTTCAAGCAACCACAAACAATTGCGGGAACATCCTCAGTTAGAATCTGCCCTTTTCTCGTGGTTTTGCCAGCAGAACAATTCCAATAAGTGGACCGATGATGAAGGCAAAAGCAAAGTATCTAAGTGAGAGGCTCGGTATTGAGAATTTCAAATGTTCCCATGGCTAGTTTGCTCGGTTTAATCACAGGAAGGGAATCACTCTTCATAAATTATCCGGGGAATCTGCAAGTGTTGATGTAAGTGCAGTGGAGGGCTGGGCTCCTGTTTTAAAAAGTTATATGGAGAATTACAGCCCATGTGATGTGTATAATGCAGTAGAGACAGGCTTATTTTATAACCTCCTTCCACACAAAACTCTGGCCATTCAAGGGGACACTTGCAGAGGAGTGAAAAAAAGGAAAGAGCGGTTGACAGTTCTTTTGTGCACAAATATGGATGGTTCCGACAAAGTAAAACCATTCGTGGTGGAGAAATCTGCTCATCCCCGATGTTTCAAGGGGATAAAAACAATGCCATACGAAGCCAACAAAAATGCTTGGATAACGTCAACTTTATTTACCCAATGGTTACGCGCATTTGATGCTGGGATGGGTGGGAAAAACAGGAAAGTAGCATTGTTCATTGGCAATCGCCCTGCCCAACCGCCAATTTAATTAGGAAATGATCTTGCTGCCGCCTAACACGAGTATTCTGCAGCCTTTAGACCAAGGGATAGTCAAGTTGTTCAAACATTCTTTCCGCAGTTTACTTGTGAATTACTTGGTGGCTCGAGTACCTGGACGCAACATAAAGGCATTAAAGTGGAATGTCAAAGATGCTATGCGAGTAAAACTGGGAAAAAACATCTCCGGCTCATATAACAGCATGTTTCCGTCATGCTGGATTCATTAGAGGTGAGAGTGAACAGCCAATAGAGATACCGGAGGAGAAAAATTATGAACCTGATGGTTAAATAGACATTCAGGAGCATTTTGGCTGTTGTCGTGATTTCGATGTCTACGTGGATGTAGATGAATGTACATAGCATACATGTACCATCCATCTACAATGTACGTGAAGAGTTAATAGAGGAGAAGTTGATTGCCGCTTGAGATTGAGTTGAGATGAAGGAATTCCCGATTTAAATCACGAAGTTAGCTCCGAATCAGAGGAAGAAACGGTATCTATGCCTCCAAGGGATGAAATACAACATGCCCTTAAGATCATCAGTGATGTTTACCAAGCGAGTAATGCGTCTCAGGATGAATTTCATAAATTAAATGACATGGAAGGATATGTACTCAAAGCAAGTGTGAGCAGGAGACTGAAGCAGACTAACAATGAGTAATTTTTTGTAAATCAATAAATCAGTGATAGAACATTTTTCTTTGGTAATTTATTCCTCAATGGCAAATATTATTTTCATATTTGTTACTGCAGTTCTGTTTTTTTAGCCACAAGACGAAGCTTGTTATTTATTTTTCGTTAAAGAGAGGTCTATTTATATTTCATAGCTTTCCCTGAACAAACTTGTTTTCACTACATCCGCCAACAAGTAGTTGGAGAGTGATATTTATTTTATCGTCAATTTTGCACGGAGTACCATTTGATGTCGAGTGCGTAAATTAATGAATTCAGATGTCTAATATTTTAAGCTTTCTATGAATCCTCCATTGTAATTATTTCCAAAAGTAAAATATTGAAAACAGATCAACGACGATTCATTTCAATGTGCATGAAAGGTATGTTATGTAAGTACCAGTACGTACTATACATCACATGTTTATCTTGCACACGAATATAGACATTTCTATGTTCCCGATCTTGTAGCAGGGAGATAAGTCGTCGCAATCATCACGCATTCGTCGGAGATTTGTCTTCGTATAACAAAGTTCCCGATGCTGCTGCTAGATGTTGGTACGTCAGCTGATAGTGTGTTCACCTGTACCTATCTCGACGAAATTGAATTTTGAACTTGCAATTGCTTGATTGTGGACTTACTTGCCACAGTTATGTTTCCATAAATTCAAGATAGTATTCCACACATAAGTATTGCGGTCCAGGACATTCATAACAGGGTTTATAGGAGCTTTTCATTTTCATTTTCCCTGACTTTTCCAGGATTTCCAGACCATTATTAGTGATTTCCCTGACTTTTGAGTGCCTGAAAACGCCAAGATTTTGGTCATTTATACAGATAAAAGTGGTATTGAGGATTGAGTGGCTACTGATCTTGATGAGTCTCTTGCAGCCCGTGACTTCTGGAAGGGATGCAACATCTACAAAGCCATACTAAACATTGCAGCTGCATGGAATGATGTTCAAAGCTCGGCTATGAATGGCGTATGGAAGAAGCTGTGCCCACAATTTGTGAATGATTTCAAGGGTTTTGACAAAGGTGAAATCAATGAATCCTTAGTGACATTGAGCAGTTTACTGCATATCGGCTTGGAAGAGGACTTTGTGAAATCATTTGAGAAAGACAAACAGCCCCTGACAAATGAGGACTTGATGGAAATTTACGCTCAGCAAAGAAGTGAAGTGGAATAGCCAGAAGATGAAGCAAAAACCTTTACGATCAAGAACATGGAGGAGGCCTTTGCTTGCATGGAAAAATATCTCACATTGTTTGAAGAGATGGATCCAAATGCTCAGTGCTTTTCAAAGGTTATGGGGTCATGTCACGAAGCTTTTGTCCCTTATAAAATAATCCTTGAAAATAAGAAGAGTGAGTCAGTTCAAGGCACTCTCGACCAGTTTCTGAAACGCATCGACACTCAGAATGACTCGTGTGATGAGGGCAATCCTCAGCCGTCCATGATGTAACCATTAATCGTACCCACCTCATCATCCACCAAAGGATAACATCACCATTCAGGTAGGTTACAGCATTAAATATTATTCCTTGGTAAAAGAGTGTTAGATGTGAAACTTGTGATGGATGAGCAGTGCATTTGTGCGAATGTTACAATAGCCATCTACATTTCAAAAAGCGTCACCCACGAGAGCAGAGGCAAATATGAGAACAAATATGTTGTATGCGTTCGCGATATGTTTGAAATGGAATTGTAATTACGTTGTCTTCTTTTGGTTAATAATATTTTACTATAATATACAAGAAAGTACATTTATTTTATGAAAATGATGCGTAAACATTTCATTACTAGTGGTTTTCTTGGAGTTCGTTCAAATTTGGACGTCAAAATTCGACTTACGTCACATCTCATGGAACCAAGTAACGACATAAGAAGAGGTATACCTGTATAAATACAGTAAAACCTCGCTTTTATGTCCCCGCAATTTACGTTTTCCTGCCATTAACGACTTTTTCTTCATGTCCTAATAATGTCCATATACCCGCAATGTAACGTCTTCCCTTTATTCACGCTAGCAAATTCTTGAATGGTTCGCCATTTACGTTTTACGAGACGATTTTGCCGTGATTGTCGTCCTGGTTGCATAACTAGTGGTTGGACTCAACGCTCCGTGAAAGACAAAGTAAAAACTCATGCAGTAAGTTACCACTATGAAAGAGAAATAAAATTTGCCCAGATATACCTCCATTTACCGTGACCTCGCTCATCTGTGCAATTGTAATGCCGCGAGGGATTACAGTACACGTACGTCGTTTTTCTCGCGATTGTTGTTCAGGTTGCATAACTCGCGGGATGGCTGATGCTATCGCATTGGTGATGAAAATTTTTCATTTATTTAAGAAGTGTATGCTTTTCAGCATTTGTGGTCTTGTCTTTCTTTTTTGGAGGCATTAATACAGATTTTAAAAAATCCTCCAGCCAAATTTCATCCTCATATATCCTACGAACACACCCGTAAAATCATCTCATTCTTCCTTAGCTCGATTCTTAAGTAGCTTTGATAGAATATCACTATAGTCTCCACACCTTCTTTTCTCATAATATTTACCCTAACTTACTAGCATGGTTGGATCAAGACTCCTGGCCTCAGTTCATCCTTATCTATGTCATTCTCCTCTTCTATTCCCAAGTTCCCTTGTCTATCATTAATGCCATGCAGTTCTTTTCACATTTTCCTTACCCCTATGCTGAATCTCTTGTAAGTTCTATCAGCAGCTCTCCTCACTTAACAGTAATGAACAGTGTCTTGACTACTCTAGTGTCTACTACACCATCCCCCCCTCCATCCTTTCTGAACTGCTTGCTGTTCTGCATCTTCCCTCATACACCTGTAAACTAATTCCTGATATTCTCTCCAATTTACAACTGTACAATTTTTTCACACTCTTCCTAATCTTGGCCCAACCATATGTAAACTAGTTAATATATCTCCCCATGTCCCCATGCATTTCAAATAAGAGATTTTGGCATTATTAAAGAGGTTTTGTTGGAACTATATTTCAATTTTAAACTTGTCATTCAATGAAAGCAAGAATTAGGCAGGCAAAATCAAGAAGCAAGACTCTTTCAGGCATAACTTTCATATAAAATTGCATACCCTCAAATTACACTTTCCCGCGATTTACACTTTTTTCTCTAGTTCCCCTCAAAAGTGTAAAAGAGGGGTTTTACTGTACTTCTTCGCGTAGGTACATCTTTGAACACAGTAAATTCCATGCAAGAATTCATCCAGTTTCCAATCAACAGCCCTAAATCCACCCTTGAAACTATTATTGGTAGTATGGAGGCCACAGGATCCCATGTCAAAAAAATTTTGGATTTTAGCATTTGGATTTGGAGTTTACCAGATACCGTGCGAGTGTGGCACGGTGTACGTCGGAGAAACAGGCTGCACTATTGAGACCAGGATGAAGGAGCACAGAAGGCACCTTAGGTTGGGGCAACTGGAAAAGTCAGCCATCGCGGAACTCAGCGTCAGCCGTGATCACACCATTAAGTGGGATGAGAGGCAAAACGGCTTAGCCGATCACATGGCTATTGGGATCGCATTGTCAAGGAGGCCATTGAAATCCGCCTCAAAAAGAAGAATTTGATTAGGGACGCAGGCTTCCAGCTAAGCAACACATGGAGACCGATCCTCAAATGCATACAAGAGGAAAGGGGTAATTCTCGACCAATCATGAGGCGCCCTTCTGAAGGTTGGTCGATGGACCAATCAGGAGACACCTGACCCCAGGAGAACGGTATATAAGGAGGACAGTTTTTGCAATACGGAAGCCCTGAAGACAATTGCCGAGTCGGGAATCGAAACGTCGGCGTACATGGACGAATTAACCCGGTGGAGGACCCAAGAAACCTTCACGAAATAAATCCCCTTCAGTTTTATACCGGTAATTTCTTTATCTAGTTGCCGCTACTCACTGTTTCAACTACTTTTGGAGAGGTAGAAGGTATAATTTTTTCTGGTTTCCAAAAGTTTTGCAGTTAATAGTTTGTTGCATTGCTATGACCAGCAGTTGTGACACATGAATTGGTGCAACCAAACAATCAGGGCAATGACAATATAATTAACACGTAGTACAGTATATGCATCTGAGGCAAGGGCTCAAGTGTAAAAATTCCACTAATTATATTCCAGCATATGACACAGAACGTAGAATTTGATGTAATTGAAAGTGGATACGATCATGGGCAAATGAAATGTTTGAAAATTTGATTTTTAATTGCAATCTCATTAGAATATATTCACCACTCACAAAAATAACCCAAAATATAGCTCTGAGGTGATTATTTAGTTACCTTCGGTTACAATGACAATTCTATATAGCGAGTGATTTTTCAGTTCCCGAGGGCTCTCGCTATATAGAGCTTCCACTGTACGCAGAGGTGCGTGTTTACCTAAGGATTGTAATAATAATGATTTTTTACTTCATTAAATGATATTATTCATCACGTGATTATGTATTTATGATATTTTTTTATAATTAGGTCTCTACCAGTTATGGTTAGGTTTTAACTAACTTGCTGAAAGGTTCCACCCGAATGGATTCCTTATTATGATTATTTGATTTATGGAATGAATGGTATCAAATATTCTTGCTGGTGTACTCATTCCCATCAATATATGAGTTAATTTACTTAACACGTTGCGTACGGATGGCGAGAATTCTCGTCATTTAAATGCCATCCGTTGCGGACGGATGACGAGAATTCTCGCCATTTAGGCACATCATGGTAAAGTTTTAAATTGTGTTTAGTGATGGCCGGATCGGATCCGTCGGATCCAAAGATCCGCGGATCTTTCATTTTTTCGGTTCCGGATTCGGATCCAAAGACACGGAGCAAAATCGGATCCGGATCCTAGATTTTTAAATTTTCGCGGCTTAGCGATCGAATCTCCTCGTGAATGGAATGCAGTTGCGGTAGATATTGACAAGAAGAGGATGTGTAACTCAGGTCACGAAATAAGATGAAAATGTTCCCGTGCAACTAGAAGCAAAATAAAGAAATATGACTTTTTTCCCCATTACCCCGGTATCGCGGGAAAAATTACGTAGGGTGTCACGCGGGTAGCCTACATTCGCCTGGATCAGGCGGACTAGTTTACTGTGCGAAGGTCGATCCCTATCGCAGTTTAATTTTTCTTTCAGTCATTGCATCGAAATGTTATCATCTTCAATTTCAAACCATAACATCTGAATACTCACTTTATTATACTTTTGTTGTTTAAATTAGATTTACAAATGTACCATTAATAAATTAAGGATGGTCGGGTCGGATCCACGGGACTTTCATTTTATTCGCTACTGAAATCAATCCGAAGACAGTAAAAATTCAGATCCGGATCGGAGATTTTAAAATTTCGCGGCTTAGTGATCGATGAGCCCCGCGAATGGAATGTAAGTATGGTAGAAACTAACAAGGAGGGTGTGTAACTCGGTCACGAAATGAGAAGATTTTTTTCGTGCCACAAAAACAAAATAAAAAATACTCGTCGTGATTTTTTTCTCCATACTCCCGGTTGCACGAGAAAAAAAATAAAGCCGAATGTCACGCGGGTCGCCTACATTCGCCAGATTCCCGTGAACCTATGATAGCATGGTTGTTAAAAATGAGGGCTAGTGTACTGCCGGTCGCGAGTTCGATCCTTAACACTGCCTAGGAATATAGGCTATGTTGTATTCCTAGGGTGATGCAAGTAGGAGAGTTAAAAAAAAGTGGATAATCAGAAATTTCATGTCAATTTATAAGTAAAAAAATTTAAAAAATTGGCGTTAGTGTAATGATTGGAAAAATTTTTTATTGCAGAATTAAATCGTGGAATCATTACGTTAACTTTCCCATGTATTTTTAGCAACGCATTTATAATTCTAGTTTAAACAATAGAAGTACAAAAAAGTCAGTATCCACACACAAAGGTTGGAAATTAAGGATGATAATTTTTTTGATTCATTGGCTGAAAGAAAAATTTTAAACAACTGCATATAAGAATCGAACTTCATTAGCTGCAGTCCACTACCCCACTCTGCTATTGTCGGCTTACATGATTTTGGAGAATACATGCTCCCCACATGCCATTCTACTTTTTTCTTGCAAACCCTAGCCAATGGAGAAAAAATCGGAGACTTTTTTAATTTTTGCTTCTGGTAGCATGAAAAACGACTAATCTCATTTCAAGATCAGAGTTACACAACCTCTCCTTAGAAGTATAAAATTCTCAAATTTCATTTTAAAGGTTATTATTAATGAAACATTGCAAAACTACTAGTTTAGCAGCTTGAAATATTCTATAATATTTTTTCGTCTTAAAAATGGAATCCCTGGATATTCCATAAATGGGACCCTTTGGCCGCATTAAAATATTTTGTGTTTCTAAAAAAGCATTTGAAAGCATTCAAGGATTTGATTAATAATTGGAAAATAATTCCTTTATTAATGAAAATAAACTTACAATGTTTCTTTTAACTGCACTCTGAAGAATAGTTGTTCAGGTTTCAAAAATGTATTGCATGATGAGTATGTGATAAGGAAGTTGATCTTTATATTAGAAGTAATAAGATATAGTTATTGCATCCGTAAATCTTGATCCGGGAAAATATTATCCACATAGGTGATAGGAAGTTGATTTTTTCGACAATAAATTCACTTTTTTTGGTAATTCTATTGTTGCTGTATTTATATATTTAAAAAAAATTAGGTTTCGAAAATCAGAATCGAGTATCTGAAACTAAGGATCCGAAACCGAGATAAAGATCCGAAACCCAGGCAAGGATCCGGATCCGACAAAAAACCTGGATCCGTCCATCACTAATTGTGTTATTTATGTGCATCGTGAATATTTCTCATTTGCTTGCTGTTATTTATTAAGAATAATCGCAACATATTGTTCGATAACCCAAAGTAATTTCGTTATTTTTAGACATTTAACTCTATTTAAATCTCAGTCCGGTGTTCTGTGATGGCGCGTAACTTCAATTCCATCAACTTGAAACTTATTCGTCTTCCCTCTTCTTTTCGGAGGGTATATTTCTTTCACAGCTTCCTCGGTCACTCCACCTCCTTGCCTCATTGTTTACGAAATGTTTCTCCACATGGCCCTAGCTTAGCCAGCGGCGAGGAACCGTATCTCTGTCGCCTTGAGGACCATATCTGTATTGCCTCGCCTCCAAGTTCCTCTCACAGCAGATGAAATGTGCTCTCAGCTCTGCTCCATCAACGTAAACATTCATTATAAAAAGAATGAGGGGGCCAATAATGAATTGTTCATTGTTCTTTTACGGCTGTGGTTAGTTCCTTCTCTCGAAGTATCTTGAGCAGTTTGTTTTCTTGAGTCCAAGTGAATTGTGATTTTTGTTTCGGGTTTGTCTTGCGAGAGGTTTTCCTCAACCTGTATCTATTGATATATTCAGTGCAATGGCATCGCATAGGAATGGCAGTGCTTTGCGCGAGGAAGAAATTTTCTTAGATCTGTGCGCCGATGATTTATCAGATGTACCATTACAGTGTGAAGAAGATAGTGACGAGAGTGGAAGTGAATCCGATATTGTAGTGAAGGTCAGAAATAGAAAATCCACTCCTCTCTTGATAAGTGAAAGTGACTCGGATATGAGCGCAAATGAAGACAATACTTCACCAGGAATCTCCACTACATGGGAAAAAAAAGATTCTGAGAGGAATTTAGAGCAATTTTTGGGCCAGCCTGGAGTAAAACGTGTACCAGAAAATTCTACCAGTATCCTTGATGTAGTCTCATTGTTTATTGCCGATGACTTGTTCGAAATGATGTGCATTCAGTCAAATCTGTATTACCGTCAAAACCAACACAGATATAAAGATTCACCAAAAACAGGAAAGTGGTCTGACATAACCATTACTGAAATGAAAAAATTCTTTGCTATTTGGATTCTCATGGGGCAGGTAAGGAAAGATTTACTGAAGGAGTATTGGAGCACTGATCCTTTTATAGCAACGAACATATTTAGAGAATTGCTGACGCAGAACAGATTTGAACAGATTTGGAAAGCGTGGCACTTTAGTAATAATGAGAAAATTTTGGACGCGACGGACAGACTATACAAAATAAGACCGGTCTTGGAATACTTCATTGAAAAATTTCAAAATGTATACAAAACAAAGCAGTAGCTCTCTCTTGATGAAGCAATGATTCCATGGAGAGGAAGATTAAAAATTAAGACCTATAATCCAGCCAAAATCATAAAGTATGGCTTGCTAGTTCGTATGGTTTGTGAAAGTGATTCTGGCTACATCAGTAATTTAGAAATATATTCGGCCGAGGGGAAAAAATTAGAACAAACCATCCTTTCTCTTTTGAAGCCTCATCTCAATCTTTGGCATCACGTATATCAAGACAATTATTACAACAGCGTAAAGATAGCAGAACTGCTCTTTGATAATAAAATTAGAGTTTGTGGAACCATCAGACCAAATAGAGGGCTCCCAGCCACATTGAAGAGTGAGGCGAAAACATTGAAAAAAGGACAATGCACGTTTTCTCGTAAAGGTGAAGTGTTACTTTTGCTGTGGAAAGACAAAAGAGAGGTGAGGATGATTAGCACTATTCACAGCACTAAGATGGGTAATACAAGGCTGAAAGATAGGATCACAGGACTTCCGATCAAAAAACCTTACTGTATTTTGAAATACAATGAGTGTATGAAAGGCGTAGACAGGGCGGATATGTATTTATCGTATTATACAATCATGAGAAAAACAATGAAATGGTCGAAGAAAGTAGTCCTGTGGCTAATAAACTGTGCCCTTTTTAACGCTTTTAGAGTTTATAAAACACTCAATGAATCAAATAGCATTCGATTCAAAGGCTTTCTGCTCCACACAGCCAAAGATCGGGCAGCGAGTAGAGAGGAGCCAGATGAGCCATTCTCGGACGAGGACAGAGATAAGCCGACGGAGCATGCTCCTTCGAGGGATCACCCACATCGTCTCTCGAGAGACCTTCGTAAACATCATCTCATCCCTATCGTGGGAAAGGGGAAGAAGAAATACCACACCCAAAGATGCAAAGTGTGTGCTTACAGAAAAATTAGGAAGGAGACGAGGTATGTCTGCTCAACTTGCGGTGTTCCACTCCACTAGGGAAATTTTTTTATGGAGTATCACACAAAGAGGAAATACTGAGACTTTCTGTGAGTATTATTTTCCAAATCTCTTTAAAAAATTTTCATTTTTAAATAAGTTACAGCATTTTTACTGATGCAATGCATTTCCAAACAGTGAGGTTTAAAAATCCGCCGGAACGGAGGGTTAAAAGGCATTTAAATACCCCGGTACGCAACGTGTTAAGGGGTGAAAGGATCGAGTATCGAAAAATAACAGTATCGTGAAAATTTTGGTATCGAGGATTGATTATCAAATTTTCGGTTGCTGACCATCCAATTAATACCAACACCTAGCCGATGATCGGGAATCATAAACAAATCAAAACCAACACGGATGAACTCACCTGGTGGGAAACCCAAAGTAATTTCACACATTGCATGTGCTGGGAAAGAACCGAATCTCTCAACATTCGCCATTTCTACATTGAGCCAAACATCTAAATTATACAAGACCAGATCAAAGAACTATTAGTCTAGAGAATGCAATTTTTGGTTAACACACAATTAATGTAAGATAGTAAGGTTCTTTCATCAAGACTCACTGAATGCATTCCGGAGATCAACCTTGACGATAAGCCACTGGTGATGGCCTTTCGCCGAGCCAAACATTGTGAAAATAGTCGTGTTCTCTCCAGGCTCCGTCATGAGTCCATACACACGGAGATCATCGTTGTAGAAATGGTATGCCTGCCACTTCTCTCCCTCATCAGTGGAGTAGAGCAGCTCCCTTGTTTCCCCCAGAGATTTGAAGTACCGCACAGCAACAAGAACTCCACCATGATCACCAAAATTGAAGAAGTTGTGATCCTTCAGTACCTAAAAGAAAAAAATCTGAGATGAAAACATTGTCAAAGAAATAAAGAAGCAGGAGGCAGGCAAGAGTGGTGAGGCTGTGTACCAAGAAAACAACGTTTTTGAAATTTCAAAAACGTCAGTTGGATTCCGATCACCCTCGAGTGTGCAAGGATAGGCAAGAAAAGAAGATTTTTGAAAAATATTCTAAGGTCAGCTAGCGAGAGGTGCCTAAATACCAACACCCTTAATTTGTCATACAATTTCATGAAAACTGTCATTTTCGGGGTAAACACGCTAAGTTATGTCCCTAAGGACAATAATTTCTTTGGTTTTTGAGCATCTCGCACCGTTTAGGCTTCGCAGCCTGGTGCCAAGGGTGTTGCCAGCAACAAATACATTTTTGTTGCTCATCGTTAGTAATTATGTTGTTGAATTCAGAGATAAGATAACAACCGCCATGCTCGGCCACACCTTTCACTGCTTCCAGCAGTTTGTTGTGTTGTCGAGCAGCTTGATAGCTTTCTGTTGTATCCCAGTCTTCAGGGTCTTTGTTCAGAAATTCTTGAGGTAGCTCTAGGGTTTTAAAGAGTGTCTTTGAACTGGATGACACAGAATATGATAGATCCTTACCCTGAGCACTTTTTGGCTCGGCTACTCCCTTCAGCAACCATACTCAATCATTCTTACGTTCATTCATACGTTTCCCCATTTTTCTCTTAACGCTAAATGGTACCCTATCGCCAAACCAAGACTTCCTCCGATTCATGATACTCCAAATAGAATATACACTTAATGAATTTCACGTTCCTATCACACTTCTGCTTTTTTAAATCTGGTAGCTCATGGTTTACCATATTCTACTGTTGGTAAAAGGAGCTATTCACAGGCATGATGCTGAAAACACTGTTAAACGCCGTCTTAAGGAGTGAATACGTGAAAAATAACACGAGTCGAATTTTCTGCAAATGTTTCAACTACTCACTTACTTAATTTCGCTATATACATATATGTTGTGCACGGCAAGATAAACACATACAATAAATTCAGAAGTCTTACGTACCCAGGATTCAGGGGTAAAGCATACTACTTAATGCTGACTTCGGACCTTTCCAGACGATTGAATCACAGAATCAGTAGAATGTGTTCACACAATTACTAAAATATATTACATTGTGATTAAATAAATATCTTTGTCAGTAAGAATCTTTACCAATGCATATGGTGCAATCCGGTCTCTTTGTCTTAAAACACTGTCCATTTCCACTTCCAAATTCAAAGCGAACCTTCTTTCTACATTTACTTGCGTATACACGCTCTTCAAATACCAGTAACTAGCTCCAACCATGGTAATTCGACTGTGGTAGGTAAACATACCAGGGTTGGTGTCAACTTGCATTCACACGCCCAATTTCCAACCATGGTAAGGCTACCTGCCTAAGGCCATCGTAAAAAGAGTGAGTAGTGGGTGCAGGGGCATTCCAGAAGGGCCGAAGGGGAGGGGGTTGGCGACAGGCACCCATCGGGCTGCACTGTGCACGCTGCACCGTGTGGCACCAGGCCGCAAAGTCTAAACGGTGCAAGATAAGCAAAAACAGATGAAATTATTGTCCAAAGGGACATAACTTAGCGTGTTTGCCCAAAAAATGACAAGTGTTCATGAAATTGTACAACAAATTAAGGGTGTTGGTATTTAGGCACCTCTCGCTACCTGACCTTTGAATATTTTTCAAAAATCTTTTTTTGCCTTTCCTTGCACACCCGAGGGTCATCAGAATCCAAGTGACGTTTTTGAAACTTCAATCAAGTATTTTTTTTTGGGACATCCTAAAGGGAGGTCCATCCACACAAGGGGATGAACAGTGATAATGTGCTCAATAATATCCACCGATGGAATGAAAAATATCATGAATGATAAGCAATGAGAAAAGATGCACTTTACAAACATCAAATGCTACAGATGGGTTCAGATTGAAAGCTCAGAAACAGAACCTCTGTCCAAAGCAAACCTCTGCTGACTAACAAAAGCACCTCCATCCCTCCCTGCCTCTCCGAGGCCACCCTCTTTGAAATACCCGAGACTCCTCTAATAAATGCCCATCCTACATACAACACCAGTCCCTCCTCCACAGAGAAGACCCTACTTAACTCCAAGCTCCAACTCCAAGCAGCTGATTAACTCCAGCATTGCAATGCAGGATTTTATGGTTTCCCTTCTTTATTCTCTATTGTCAAACTCTTACTAACGTATGGAATAAAAATGTGAAAAAGGATCTGATGCTTTCCCGGCGTATGCTGCTAGTGAAGGCTGCTCGGGTGCTCCACCGGGTAATCTCCTCCATGGCTGCCGACGTTTCGGGGTACGAGTCGTACTCCATCATCAGGGCTGAATGTCGTGGCTCGAAAAGTGGCCGCCTTATATAGCGGTGTCGGGGCCTCAAGTTCCCTCTGTTTGGTCCTTGGGTTTAGCCAATCGGATGCTTCGTAGGACAGGTCGCCAGGTGTTGCTAAGGGAGTAGCCACCGTCTCTATTCATGCTATTGTCCGCAAGCCGGATCTCTATGGCCTCCTTCGTAATCCTTTCCCAGTATTTCTTTTCTCGAGAGATGATCTTCACCTCGTCCCAATGGATAGCATGGTTTTTGTGGATGCTATGTTCGGCCACCGCAGATTTTTCAGGTTGACATAGCCTGAAATGCCTTTTATGCTCTTTTATTCTCGTGGCAATTGTCCTACCAGTTTCCCCCAAGTAAATATCTCCGCATTCACAGGGAATCTGGTATATTCCGGGAGTCGCGAGGCCACAGGGATCCTTCGCTCTAACTAATTGGTCCCTCAAATAAAAATACACGAATAAAAATGTTCTTTGCTTCCAAATACCACTGCAGCAAAGATGCTGGACCCCCTGAACATTAAGGGTGACACCCTCGTATGGTTTGGTGTGGAGTTCCAGGAAAATTGTGACCCCCTCTATCGATCCAATCTCTCGATATATCCAACCTCTATCGATAAAAGCCTCGGCCTCTACGAAGCTGGGCTAGGATAAAATTTTCACTCAATTTTACGACACGTCACTGAGATGCAATATATTCTTGCACATATTATGATTTCTCCATTTCAGTGTCAATAGCAGCGAAACTCATGAGTGGCTGAGGACAATTAAAACTTTTTTGATAAGCTCAATGCCAAGTAATATAATCTGACAGATCACTTGGCCATAGACAAAATCATTGTGCTTTTCAAAGCCATAGTTATATTTTGGCAATACATACTAAAGAAACACAAACATTTCGGCATATAAATATATCAAGGGCCAGTTTCAACTACGACGGTAAACTTTCCCATTATCGTAGTTTACATTATCTTCGTTAAAATTATTATCTCGATAATCTCTCGTTTGCGTTCCACCACTGTTATTATTATCTCGGTTTTATAAACCGAGATTTCTCTGGGAACGTTTAGGTTAGTTCATTTTTCATACTCCTGATGTCAACAAACAAATAAAAGCACCTAACCGATTTGTAATTCAGCAATTTAACTTCGTGCTTATCGTAACTAAAGGCATTCCCAATGGACCCATGAAGTATCAAATATTAACTAAACGTCCACTAAACATCTACATCATCTTCTACATATATCTAAAAAATATCTATTATCACTTCCAAAAATCATCCATATGTTTATTAGATATTTCAATACCCACTTTTCCTAATTCTACTAAACATCTCCCCTAAGATATCACTTACTGTCTTCACTGTTATTTTTAGGAGCTACAGAAATAAAATACTGGAATTAACTTAAATTATATTGCCTTTATTTACAGTGTCTTGAAAATATACAGTAACTGCTATTACAGGTACCTTTTGATCACTTAAGACTTAGCATTTCCTTCATCGTTGTCATTGGTGTTAAGGCTGTTTTACACGTTGAATGATCATGTGAATGAATTCATTCGCGAATGAATTTAAGTGATGACCTGAAATTGCTTCCGCTTAAGGGTGTTTTACGTTTATGATCATTTGAATTAATTCATTGAATGTTATGCGCAGAAAGGATGCGAAATGGTAGGCCTATTGATAGTACATATCGATTCAAGGGAGATTTCCGACCAACGCACTTGTATCTATGGTTGGAATGGTTTGTTTACATTTTCTGCCTTGTTCAGAAGTGATAAGTGATGCATGAAATAAAGTATGGCGTATATTTAGTAATTATAATATGTATTCAATATACAAAGCTTTCTAGATATCAAGGTTTAAGTTTAACTGAAGTGAAGGAGAGCTATTAATAATGGATCGGTATGGTTTAATTTTCACATATACTGCTAGTGTCCATTACAACGGTGGCAGCCACAATTTTGCCGGAGAAAGCTAGGAGAGAGGAGAAATACCATATTTACTCGTGTAAGCCGCGCCCTCGTGTATCCCGCACACCCCTATTTTCGGGCAGGCTCGTGAGGGAAAAATTATTTCTATCGAAAAAATTTTTTTTCCCCTGAGTCTGTATCATTTTGTCATAACATGAATGCACGTTCTTTAATAGAAATGCTGTGCCTAAATTATGTGTACGTCTTTCTCATTAATTGATTGAATTACGTGTTATTATCTTCACGATCGTCCTCGCGTCGTGCATCAATGCATGGCCCACACAGCCTCTTTTACTGTGCATTTGTTTCTCGTAGCATCTCACAGTAATCACAGTTCCATACGATCACATCATCCAGCTATAAAAATGGCATCAGTTCAAAATAACATCCAACTGAAATAATTGCAAAAATATATTCAATTTCAGCCCGTGATTACTCTATTATTAAGGAAATCCATTGGCATATCAACAAATAAAAGCCATCCGTACCCGATAGCGGTGGTCTCGTCTGCTCTCTGCGTAGTAGCTGTGGACTGGGACGATTTAACAACACCGGAACACAGGGAAGAAACTAAGCTCAATGTAATAACAATTATAATTCTTATAAAACTAAAGAAAAACACATTCCCGGAAATATAATCATAAATCACTAATGAATATTCATATCATAACAGTTCCAATTCTTAGTTTTCATCACTGCTAGATTCAGATACACCATACTTCCTTCATGGAGCTCGATTTCCTATTTTTTCGGCATTGCTTATCATATGTAGTTTTATACTCACAAAAAACTATCGAAATTTCACATCAGAATTCATTTTAGGGTGATAATAGCAAATTATTTTAAATTTCTAAATGATCGATTCGAACACGTTTACTACTCTCACGCTTGGAGCGGATAGCACGGATAGTAAGAACAATAAGAAGGCATAATCTCGGAGCATACGACTATTGCCACCACGTAACAAATTTTTTGTCGTGTCTTTGCAATGTAGCTTTAATGTGTACGCAAAAGGAGCTATCTATTAGTACGTAAAAATGTTGCTACAGATACGTGATACCGAAAGAAACTCCGCTTACGATTTTTAAAAAACATAAAGCCCCTTGCGGCAGCTTACAGGATACAGTATATTTAAATACATATCAGTCCTACAATGTGTTGTCCTACTTACGATCTAAGCACGATAAATCTATTGCTTTGACAAATGGTGTTTCTGATCTTGCGTTTCTTCCAGTACCGTTGTACGATCAGCCTTTGTTAAACGTGGATTTTTATTAATAATTACATACTTTGAAATTTCAGAATACTTTACAATGTACGATTTACTACTAGACCATGCTTTGAAGACTAGCATACCACTACTACTAGACTACTAACCATACTACTATACAGAATGCGAAACTTAGGAGAAAAAACAACAGAAATCTGAGGAAAAATGGTGCGTGGCTTACACGAAAATCTGGAGGATTCGTTTCTTCTTTTTTCTCCGGCGTTTCAGGAAAAAAGGTGCGCGGCTTACACTCGTAAATACGGTATAGGTTGAGGTACGCAATGAGTCATACAAAATCCACTGTTTTTATAGGAATGTGAGTCCTATTGTAATTTATCAAGAAAGATGCAGGAGCAATTTCATACCACATTAAATCTCACGAGACGTGATTATGAAAGTTCAGACACGACGATGAGAGAAGCAATTTCTGTGACAAGAGATACTTGATCAAACTTAGGTATACATGTTTATAAATATATTGACATTTTACAATTCGATTCCTGGTGGCTGTCACGCTAAGATTTTTTAGCGAAGGGTGAATCGTATCCATAACCGTATGCGGTATAGCCACAATTTCCCTGATTATTCAGCAAGAATTCATGAGGGTTATAGAATATGCTTAATTAGGCTTGAAGTGTGTAGGAGTACAGTAGAACCTCTATTTTACGAAGTAGAAGTGACCCGAAAATTTGAGCTTTGTAAGTCAGAGGGTTTGTAAATATCTTCCACTAACTCCTCTGTCTCCGGAACTGATGTGTCACCAAAACCAGCTGATCTCCAACAGTAGGAAAAGTTGCTGCGGTGACACTGTCCTATGCTCTGGCAACACCTCGCACAGCATGGAGCAATGTCCATGGAGGTACATCATGCACATAAGAGGCTTGATCTGCGACAAATGTACATCTACTTAAACTCTGCTGACAAGAATGCGAGTATGCTTTCAATGCAATTAAAGACTATGCTGTACTTGTCAAATAGTTATCTTAGGGTTGAAATCAAACTAATTACTATAACAAATAATAGTCATCTGCTCATTCTGGGAAAAAACAACAGATATTACATGAAATTCTCTGTGTGCAGTGTATCTGCAGCAAATTGAAAGGATTTAAAAATTACACCTCAATTGTATTGATTCGCTATATAGCATAGGCATTATTCCTAAGGCTAGGAGACTCACTTTAGTCAAAGTGAATGAAACCCACAACCATGAATACGAAAAAAAAAAACGGTAAATATTTTCTACAATTTTATAATGGTATGAACTTGGCTGCTGCACCTGAATTAAGTTCTTGTAGCTGTTGAGTTGGTAGATCTCAAAATAAGGGGAATAAGTGAATTAGTTCATCCCGCGGAGTATTTGAAGCATGTGCAGTTATGCATTGATTAATAAAAGGGGTATATTTAGTGCTCGTCAATTTGTGTTTAAAGAGGCCATTTTAACATGGGAAAGCCAGGGGTGCATTGGAACTAGGAAATTTCAAAACAAAGCTCCAACTGACCCAGTATATTTCAGTGAAAAGACCAGGAAATGCCTTTTTTTTGTTGAAGAAAGCGTATTGTTTGAAATTCCTTCAATAATATTTCGCAGCTGATGAAAGTCAATTTTAGAACTTTACTTGAGTTAATTTGAAATTCCCTCTCTTTTTGATATGCATTCTACAGTGCTTACATCTAACGGTGATTTGCGAGAACTATTTTCTCGAAGCTACAGAAAGCGATCGCAAATTCTTACCTAATGACGTAAAACATCTCTAATGAAAAATTAAATAATCAAATTGCATCAAGATTTGAATATAAGTAATTTATTATTACAAAATTAGTATTTTTTAATGAAACTATGTCCCACAACAGCTACAGCAAAGAACTTCCTAAGGGAATGATACTCTCAAGTGAAAGGCTGAACAAAGTTCCGAATTGGGGTTGCGGCGGCTATCTTAAAGCTAATTTTAACCCTTTCACTGCTCCCATCGTCTATAAGCGATCCATGTAGTAGACTGCTCCCATCGTCTATTGGCGATTTGAAGAGTGGTGCTACTCTCAGATGCCATGGGTGCCTCAAATTTCTTCCTTTGATGGATAGATGTCATGCAACCATCTTTTTGCCCTCTTTTCCCATTTATTGCCCTTCTCCAGCTGCCAGGAATCCTCAGTCACCCTTGAAAAATGTCGAGAGAAAGTCGCGCTTGTTCGTCACACGGCATCCGCCCCGGGAAGAGACCATTTTCCTCACGGAATATTGTGTCTGTTCTTGATGAACTCAGCAATGAAGAAGAAGTATTTTCCTCAGATTTGGAAGACAGTGATGAAAAAATAGAAGATCCTGTTGAGTCATCCAGTGAAGATGAGACAAGAGGAGAGAGCCCCGATCCAGTTTTTGAGTGGGAGAGCGGACGAAATTTTGTGCCACCGCTTTGGAATTTTGACTCTACAAGTACAGGAATTAGCAGTGATTTTGTAATTTGTGATGAAAACAATGTGTTGGAATATTTTGAGGCTTTCTTTGACAGTGCCATTGTGGAACACATAGTGAACGAAACTAATCGCTATGCCAATAATTGTATTGAGTCGCAGCCATTGTAGCAATTTTCCAGAATGATTGCACTGTAAATGATTTGTATGTGTTTTTAGGCTTGAAAATGTTGATGCCGCATTCAAAGAAGCATTCTATTGATGAGTACTGGTCAAAGGATCCCCTTATAGAAACGGCAGTTTACGGGAAATACATGTCAAGAGACAGATTTTTGGGGATTTTATGATTTCTACATTTCAGCGATAATGATGTTGCAAACCCAGAAGATCCCTTGCACAAAATTGATACAATTTTTTGTATGCTAAAGGAAAAATTTAGTGGTTTCTTCAATCCGTTTCAAAAGCTCGTGATAGACGAATCGCTTATGCTATTCAAAAGTAGGCTGTCATTCAAGCAGTATATTCCATCAAAGCGGCACAGATTTGGAATCAAGTTTTTTGTTTTGTGCGATTATGAGACAGGGATCATGATACACATGATTCCATATAAGGGGCAGACAACAAAACTTCCCAAAAGTAACTTAGGCATATCTGGTGCTGTTGTCATGAAAATGATGGAGAAATATTTACAGAAAGGACATACAGTAGAAGCCCGGTATAGTGAGTACGGCTTATTGCGAGAATCGCGCTATAGCGAGTGATGGTCTTTGTACCACCAAAAGGCCTATATTTTGCATGTAAAATAAAGCGGATATAGCGAGGCCAAAAAGTTTCTTCCACCGTATACGCTCAGTATTACGACAGATATCTCTCGAGGGCGATACACCGCCTAGCAAAAATAAACTATTGTATTTTGTATTATATGCGAATTAAACTAAAAATACAAGATGTGTGCCATATCTACAACACCTAAAGCCAGTTATGTCCAAACATTAGCGATTTACGGCCGTCAGTACGCTCTGCGTGCTCCGATTTTACGTTCTTCTTTTGTTAGGCCCAGTCATCAGTGGGAGGGGAGTGGGCGGACGACGAGCAACATGAGAGTAGGAGAGGGAGTTAGGTCTAGGCCTGGGCGATATTGATAATCGGGGCACGATAAGATATCGGGGTAAGATAAATATCGCTATAAATATCACGATAAAATAACATGATATCGCATCCTGATAAAATATCACGCTATCGCACCCCGATAAAATATCACGATATATTATCACGATAAATATCGTGGTAAAAGATCGTGATATTGCGCTCGTTCAAATGTAGCGTAATCGCGCCCGATGAATTATCGTGATGTTGCGCCGGTAAATCGTGTCGGAAAAAGACAGCCGTTGAGTTGGCCTTCGCTTAAGCTGGAGCAAGTACGTTTGAAAACTTACTATTCTGCAATCTGCTAATTCAAATTCTTAGCAGTTCTCTCACACTCTCTCTTTCAATTTCAGTGGTCTGATAGGTGACGTACTTGCTCCAGCTTAAGCGAAGGCCAACCCAACGGCTGTCTTTTTCCAACACGATTAGCCGGCGCAATATCACGATAATTCATTGGGCACGATTACGTGATATTTGAAAGAGCGCAATATCACTTTCTTTTATCGTGATATTTTATCGGGAAGCGATATCATGGTCTTTCATCGCGATATTTATCGTTTCCCGATATCTTATTGTGCCCCGATATTTTATCGAGGCACGATAAGTCAATATTTATCGAGCAAAGATATATCGTCAATTTTAAAAACTCAAAATCAACTGATGGACGTACCAGTTAACATTCGAAAACTTGACAAAGCTGATATTATCGTCATGACATATTCACAAAATTATCTAAAAACTTCCACAGTATACCTAATATTTTAATTCCGACTAGTTACGCTGTCTTTGCAGCTTTCTTCGGCGATCGAAAAATAGAAGAACTGGAAGAAAAACACCGAAACTAGGGGAATGAATGTTTTATATAATGGAAAATGTCTTGTTTCTTTCATGAAATATGTTGATATTCTACCATATTGTGCCTGAAATGACTTTTTTGCTGTTTACATTCGTCAAATACCACGGAAACAAAAGAAAAACTGTAAATATGAACGACTATGAGAATTAGGTGGGATTTTTCAACACCTTCGGATATAACGAGCGCTCGATTTAGCGAGTGATTTCCGAGGGATTATGAGCACTCGTTATACCGGGATTCCACTGTATTTTGTACACGGACAATTGGTACACTAGTCCAAGACTATGTAAATATTTACTTGACAATGGGACGGGGTCATGTGGGACAGTGAGGATGAATAGAAAAGGTATGCCTTCGTTCCCAGCAAAGTGTAATCCAGCAGACTATCATGTGAAAAAATCAAATAAAATATTAGCTCTCAAATGGCACGATAAGCATGATGTAACCATGCTTACAACTGTTCATAATGGGAAATTAGTGGCGAGTAATAAGCGAGATTGGAGAAATAATATATTTATAAAAAAACCTGATGCTGTTCTAGATTATACTAGGAACATGAGATTGGTAGATAAGTCGGACATGCAAATCAGTTCAGTGGAATGCATGAGGAAATCTGTAAAATGGTATAAGAAAATGTTTTTCCATCTGATAGATGTTACCCTACTCAATGTATACCACTTTCATTCCATCAAAACTGGAAGCAGCATGTCACTGAAGAAATTCAGTCGTACAATAGTGCGACAGATATTCACAAAATACGGTACCCTGTCCCAGTCCCACCCTGGCCGTTCGACACCCACTAACCTTGCACCAGACCAATTCTTGGGAAAGGACGTTATTTCACTACACTACCTGGAGTTCGTCCCACCCACAGAGAAGAGGGCCAAACCGCAGAGACAGTGCCACGCCTGCATGAATACGCAGCGTGCGGAGAGGCGCAGAAAACTAGTCAACACTTGGTGTAAGGAGTGTGGAGTGGGATTATGTATTGGTCGAGTCGTTCCGAACGGAGGGATGGCAAACATTTCGCTATACCTGATGCCAGCGCCACAACGAGCACTTTTGAAACTAATAAGGTAAATAAACCTCAAAATCGAAGATGGCGGCAAGTTTAACTGCACGGAAGCAAGTTCTCGGGTTGTACTTGCATAAAATATGAAGTAATACCGGAAAACATGAGAAATATTAATTAAAAATATTGTAATTTAGAATTCTTACACGATATAGCAGTTCAGTGTTATATTTAGCATATGCATCGGCAATATACTTAGCAATAAATGGCAAATTTTCATCAATAACTACTGAATTATGTCATAAAGTGGATGGCAGATAATCATATATTACTCTGTAGCGATATATTATGAGGGATGACATTTACTTCTGAATGATTATTAGAGGGGAATAGCATACATTTAAAATTACTTGGTAAAAGATCACGAAAAAGGGATGGCAAGCAATCATATATACCCCGGGAAGGTATTGTTTTATGAGAAAAAAAAACCATTCATATATACCTCAAATGCGATATGTTTTGGTTCAGAGCACCGTTTTAGGTATAGTTCAATTTATTTCGATGAGAGGGATGGAAAACTTCCCATTTGCAAGAAATATATCTCATGTTAGAGAGGCACACAATGATATATACCCAAACAACTAATTCTCTGAGTAAAGACAAACACTTATTGAAAAACCAAGGGCATGATCGTATATGACACGGATGATAATCTGGTGTAATCTCACAAGAGAGATGGCAAACAATAATTTATACCCCAACATGAAATTATCTCAGTGAAGGTAAACGCTTATTTAAATACCAAGTCATGATTATTTTACAGGGATGGCAAACTATTTACATATAACGGAAAATCTCATGATATAGATGGCAAACAAAAAAATATAGCTCAACTAACATTTAACTGAGTGAAAGAATACATTTGTTGAAGAACCATAGGGCATTATTATATGGTATGGATGGCAAACAAAATTATATACCTCAACCAGTGAAAGCATACATTTGTTGAAGAACCTAGGGCATTATTATTTGACAGGGATTGCAAACATTTACATATACCTGAGGAAATCTAATGGTATGGATGGCAAGCAAACATATATACCACAAAAAAACGTTATCTGAGTGAAAACATACATTTGTTGAAGAACCTAGGGCATTATTATTTGACAGGGATGGCAAACATTTACATCCCTGTTAAAAATTCCCCATTGCATGTCCTTATAGGGAATTGGCAAATAGGGAATTATATACATCATAGGGATTATATAATACATAGGGAATTTCATGTCCTTATAGGTCTTTTTAATGGAGTATCCCCATAGGGAACATAAAATCCCTATAGGGAATTTCATTTCCCCATAGGTGTCCCTATAGGGAATGCCAATTCCCTACAAGGAATTCTATGTCCCTATAAAGATTTTCTATGGGGAACCTGAGGAAATCTAATGGTATGGATGGCAAACAAGAATATATACCTCAACCAGTGAAAGCATACATTTGTTGAAGAACCTGGGTCATTATTATTTGACAGGGATTGCAAACATTTACATATACCTGAGGAAAACTAATGGTATAGATGGAAACAAAAATGTATACCTCAACCAAACTTTATCCTAATGAAAGCATACTTTTTTTGAAGATCCCTATAGGGAATTATGATTTCATTGGGATGGCAAAATTTAACTTATAGGTACCTAGCGAAATCTCTGAGACAGATGGCATATAATCATATAAGCATCAACAACGAATTATCTGAGTGAAGGCATACCCTTATTGAAGAACCTCGTGCATAATTATTATGCAGGGATGGCAAACATTTACACATAGGTACTTGAGGAAATCTAATGCTATAGATGGCAAACAATCATATAAACATCACCAACGAATTATATGAGTGAAGGCATACCCTTTGTGAAGAAGAAGGGCATGATTATTTGACATGGATAAAAACTTTTTTATATACCTGGTTAAAGATCTCAGGATTGAGATGGCGAGCAATTTTTTATATCCCAAGACAGGAATTGGTTCTACGGATACCATAGGTCAAATAATAGCTATTTATGCATCCTTTTTTGACAGTGGAAGCAAACATTTGCATATACCGTTAAATATCTCATGATAGAGATGGCAAACAATCATGTGGACCATAGGAAATGAATTGTTTTGACGGATGTCATAGGTTCTTTAATAACTACTGCATTTGTATTTGACAGGTAAGGCAAGCATTGACCATATACCTGGTAAAGAGCTCATGATAGACATTGGAAACTTATCATATATACCTCATGTACCTAACAAATAGTTTTGAGGGATGACATATATTAATCGAAACCTAAAGAGTGGTCAGTATTTGAGAGGGATGGAAAATTTTATGCATGTATCATCTGGTGAACCATCTCAGGAGAGAGATGGTAATCAATCATATAATCCAATAAATGTAAGACAAGTAATGTATTTTCTAGTTTATCAGATAGCAATACATTCATGAAATAAAGAATTAGAAGTTAATGCATTGAATTGAATAGCCATGGCTAATGGTAATTTGAATGACTTCAGTTTTGTTAATTACTAGCAATTATATTCTCTTGAAAATTATATAACTATTATCTTTAAATATTGATTGGCATTGAAAGATCAATATAATAATGTGCTGGTTTTAAATTTTATAAGATTTTGAAGATTTTCCTTTTGGGAAAGTAAAGTTGCAGTATTATTGATCAATACTTCTCTCGAGTAAAAGACTTGGTATTTGAAAATCTCCATCAAAATTTCAAAATCAAGGCTTTGCTGTAAAACAACCAAGCTCATTGTCATTCTCAATGCCAAGTAGCAAAATTGCATGAAATAAATATTTTAATACATGTTGAAAAATAATTTTTTGATATTTTAAACAGTTTTAAAATAATGTTGTCTGTATTGTTTCGGAAAAAAAATTACAATATTTTTCCATTACCTTCCAAAGGTGCAAAAATAATTTATAAGATATGAATATTACACTTAGTCATTGTTCTTAAATACAAGTACTTATAAATTAAAACTGCAAAGAAAAGAGTATTAGCTCATTTTGATTGCAAACTAAATTACAGCTCCACCTAACAACTCACACAGTAAACCCTAGATCATGATATTCATGCCCTCGATAATACGTAGTCAGTGGGATCGGAAAATCGGGATGTCGTTATTTCGAACATTTTGTAAAAATAGAGAAAACAAATGTTTTTTTTTCTAACTAAGGGCATAAGATATAAGTAGAACTCTAGAAATATTATTCTCATTAGTATATTAGAATATTCCAGGCATATTATCAGAACTTAATAGAAATAGCAGCCTGGACAGTAAACCCTCGATAATACGTAGTCAGTGGGATCGGAAAATCGGGATTTCGTTATTTCGAACATTTTATAAATATCGTGAAAACACATGTTTTTTTCTCTAACTAAGGGCATAAGATATAGTAGAGCTCCAGATATTTACTTTCCAGGCTGCTATTTCTATTAAGTTCTGATAATATACCAGGAATATTCTAATATACTCATGAGAATAATAATTCTAGAGTTCTACTTACATCTTATGCCCTTAGTTAGAAAAAAAAGATGTGTTTACACGATTTTTATAAAATGTTCGAAATAACGAAATCCCGATTTTCCGATCCCACTGACTGCGTATTATCGAGGGTTTACTGTCCAGGCTGCTATTTCTATTAAGTTCTGATAATATGCCTGGAATATTCTAATATACTAATGAGAATAATATTTCTAGAGTTCTACTTATATCTTATGCCCTTAGTTAGAAAAAAAAGATGTGTTTTCACGATTTTTATAAAATGTTCGAAATAACGAAATCCCAATTTTCCGATCCCACTGGCTACGTATTATCGAGGGTTTAATGTATGAGTTGTTAAGTGGAGCTGTAATTTAGTTTGCGAACAAAATGAGCTAATACTCTGTTCTTTACAGTTTTAATTTATAGGTACTTGTATTTAAGAACAATGACTAAGTATGATATTCATATCTTATGAAGTATTTTTGCACCCTTGGAAGGTAATGTAAAAATATTGTAATTTTTTTCTTTTTTTCCCATATTATTTGTACTAGAAAAGGAGAAATAAGCATAAAACTATATAACACTATTTCAAGATCATAAAATTATTTTAGAATTGTTATAAGACTATATCTGGAGCTCTACTATATCTTATGCACTTAGTTAGAGAAAAAAAGATGTGTTTTCACGATTTTTATAAAATGTTCTAAATAACGAAATCCTGATTTTCCGATCCCCCTGACTACGTATTATCGAGGGTTTACTGTATGGGTTGTTAAGTGGAGCTTTAATTTAGTTTGCGATCAGATTGAGCTAATACTCTGTTCTTTACAGTCTCAATTTATAAGTACTTGTATTTAAGAACAATGACTAAGTGTGATATTCATATATTATAAATTATTTTTGCACCCTTGGAAGGTAATGTAAAAATATTGTATTTTTTTCTTTTTTACCATATATTATTTGTGCTGGAAAAGGAGAAATAAGCATAAATCTAATCACACTATTTACTGGATCATAAAATTATTTTTGAATTTTTATAAAACTATTTCCGGAGCTCTCCCTTTATATCTTATGCACTATAAGAAAATAAATATACTCACCCAAATCAGATTATCAGACTTTAATATTACGGACAGTACGCAATTTACCTTTTTTGTTGGGAATGTGTAGTGCTGATTAATGTAGCCTGATATGTCTGTCACAGGTGATGATGTAATGAACATTGTAGCATGTGATTGGGTCAGTGATATGTTTCTTGTTCTATCAAGAAATTTTGCATAAGAGAGTTAATTTCAGCATAGGACAGCATTATGATAGATTACCATAGAAGAGTAAAACATAATTGCAACTTGTCAGAAAATCATTTTCAAATAATGATGTGGAATATTTAGTGTAGTACTTAGATAAGATGTTTGAGATGTATGGCGGTATATGAGTGGAAATAAAGAGGTGTGCGAACACTGGATAGAAAATGGTAGGTGGACCATATCAAGGAATGAGTGTTTGTCTTAGGAAGCGAGAATCGCTGTACAAAAAAGTGTGCTTCTCCTCACTTTGATATATGGTATTGAAATATGAGTATGTGTCGGGGAAAAATAAGAATAGGGTAAATGCCGTGGGTCTGAGATGTCTGAGGAGTGTTTGTCAAAAGTAGGATCAATATATTAGGAAGGATTGGGTCATAAAGGATGTGGGTTGGATGCTCCAAAAATGGACATATGAGAGGAGTGTGTTTCGTTGGTTTGGCCATGTTGAGAGAGTGGATGAGAGTCAAATAATGAAACTGGTATATAAGAGTCAAATGAATGGTGTGAGAGGTAGGATAAGTAGACTGAGATTGTCATGGTTGGAGAGAAGGAATAAATTAGGAGTCTTGAGAACTGTAGAGTGAGTGTGACCCAATTCATATGGGGATACATTGAGGCAAAATAGGTTTGCAAGGATGGGTAAGAATGGAGGAAGTTATAATGAAGCAGAGTAAGGTATACAAGCATATCATTATGCTACCCCAGAAGGGAACAGCATTATTGGCATGCATGCATCTATAATGCTATTTGATAAACTAGAAAATAATTACTTGTCTTGCATTCATTGGAGTGTATGATTGATTACCATCTCTCTCATGAGATAGTTTACCAGGTACATGTAAAAGTTTGCCATCCCTCTCCAATACTGATCACGCTTTAGATTTCAATAAACATATGTCATCCCACAAAACTATTCGTTACATGGGGTAAATATATGATAAGTTTCCCATCTCTATCATGAGCTCTTTAACCAGGTATATTAAAAAGTTTTCATCCATGTCAAGCAATCATGCCCTAAGTTCTTCAATAATGTTATGCCTTTAATCAGCTAATTAGTGGTTGAGGTATATATGACGGTTTCCAATCTATTACATTAGATTTCCTCAGGTACATCTAAAAATTTGCCATCCCTGTCAAATAATAATGCCTAAGTTCTTCAATAAGGTTATGTCTTTATCAGATAATTCTTGGTTGAGGTATATATGATTGTTTGCCATCTATACCATTAGATTTTGGCAGGCAAATGTAAATGTTTGTTCCATCCCTGTCAAATAATTATGCCCTCTGTTCTTTAAGAAGGGTATGCCTTTAATGAGATAATATTTGGTTCAGATATATATGATTGTTGGCCATCTGTCTTAGAAATTTCCCCAGATATATATGCAAATGTTTGCCATCCCTGTCAAAAATTAATGCCCTAAGTTCTTCAATAAAGTTATGCCTTTAATCAGCTATAAATTGTTTGAGGTAAGTATACATGATCATTTTCCATCTTAATGAAAAGATTTCACCAGATATATGTAAATGTTTGCCATCCCTGTCAAATAATAATGCCCTAAGTTCTTCAATAAGGTTATACCTTCACTTCGAATATTTTTGACTGAGGTATACATGATTGTTTGATATTTTTCTAAGAGATTTCACCAGGTATATGATAACGTTGCCATCCCTGCATATTAATCGTGCCCTAGGTTCTTCAATACGGGTATTCCTTCACTCAGATAAAGTTTGTTTGAGGTATACATTTATGTTTGCCATCTATACCATTAGATTTCCACAGGTATATGTAAATGTTTGCCATCCCTGTCAAATAATAATTCACTAGGTTCTTTAATAATGTATGCTTTCACTCAGATAAAGTACGTTTGAGGTATACATTTATGTTTGCCATCTATACCATGGTTAGATTACCGCAGGTATTTGTAAATGTTTGCCATCCCTGTCAAATGATAATTCACTAGGTTCTTCAAAAATGTATGCTTTCACTCAGATAAAGTTGGTTTGAGGTATACATTTTTGTTTTCCATCCCTACCATTAGATTTCCGCAGGTATAAGTAAATTTTTTTCCATCCCTGTCAAATAATAATTCACTAGGTTCTTTAATAAATGTATGCTCTCACTCACATAAAGTTTGGTTGAGGTATACATTTATGTTTGCCATCTATACCATTAGATTACCACAGGTATATGTAAATGTTTGCCATCCCTGTCAAATAATTATTTACTAGGTTCTTTAATAAATGTATGCTCTCACTCACATAAAGTTTGGTTGAGGTATACATTTATGTTTGCCATCTATACCATTAGATTTCCGCCGGTATATGTAAATATTTGCCATCCCTGTCAAATAATAATTCACTAGGTTCTTTAAAAATATATGCTTTCACTCAGATAAAGTTTGTTTTAGGTATACATTTATGTTTGCCATCTATACCATTAGATTTCCGCAGGTATAAGTTCCTCAATAATGTTATGCCTTTGACTGAAATTAACGTATGTCTTCTCGCAAACACGTTGATGTTGCCGTTTACATGATTGTTCGTCATCCTTCTCATATATTTAAACAGACAGTTTAAATGAATCTTTGCTTGGAACCAAAACATATCGTCCTTATAGGTATATATGAATGGTTTCCCACTAAAAAAATTCCAAAATTGATAAAATTTAGCCATTTTTAGCGAAGTATATTGCTAATACAAATCGAAAATATGTCACTGAACTGCTACGTCATTTAAGAATTATGTATTACTTCATTTTTAACGAGTTACCCAAATGATTTCCGGGTATTACTTCGCATTGCATGTTCCACACGCGCACGTTCTTGAATTTTTTCCTCCGAGTAGTTAAACACTCCGACATTACTTTTAATCAATTCTCTTAATATTTTCCGGATATTACTTCACATTTTACGTCTCAAACGAGTTAGTTCTTGTAATTCTTGCTTCCGTGCATGTAAACACTCCGCCATCTTTGATTTTAAGGTATACGTTTGTAGTTTCAAATGTGGCCGTGGTTGCCGTCGTGGCGCTGGCATCAGGTATAGCGAAATGTTTGCCATCCCTCCGTTCTCTAAAACTCGTATTGGTCAGTGTTTCCGTGATTTTCACAGCAAGATAAAATTTTAACAAGCATAACTATGATAGTAAATAATTGAACTTTCATTATGCTGACCGTAATTACAAATAAATTCGTATTCGAAAATAAATTTTGAAAAAAAAATTTTCGTCTTTCAGTAAAAAACCACTTCCTGCAACACGACATTCAGAGTAAAAGAATTAGAAAATTACGCAATTTTTTAACAATTTTTCCCTTGAATATAAAATGATAATTAATGAAATTACGCAAAAATAAGAAAAAAGAAAAATACATTTTTTTTGCGCCTGTGGAGAGCTAAATTTCAGATTAATTGTGCAGTTAAAGGGTTAAATAATTCTAGAGAAAGTATGGATCCTTTGCGACGACGAGTTAGGCAATCGCAATACACAAAATGATAGAAAAGGAATAGAAATTACCAAGCACCAATCCGATTATTTTATGAACTGGGGCATTGTTTTCGAGAAGTAGGCATCGGGCCATGCGTCTTTGAACATTTTTTCCTTGGATCATATAATTAGGATTGAATTGTGATTTGGATGATCAGTCTCTGGGATTTTTGCTACAGTTTAAGCACTTCAAAAGGTACTATGCTCACATTCGATTTTTTCACATTTTCCCATATAAAATACTTGGACCGAGGGCCCTCTCAACATGACCAATCTGACTTCAGCTGTTCCTGTCGCGGTACACAGCGATCGTTATTCCATTGTACTGAGTTCAGCGCTACAAAATCATTCCAAAAACTTCGTAAAACAGGGGTCAATCACTCCTAGGGACCGGCCTCTCACTTCTTAAATCAGTAATATGGAGGTTTTGTGAAATAGAGGTCATTTTACATGGCTTTCCTATATACAAAGATCGGTACCGGCAGAATGGTTCGTAAATTGGGGTCAATTCGTAAATAAGAGGTTCGTAAAAAAGAGGTTCTACTGTATCACCCTAAGGCAGAGTAGTAAACTCGTCCTATATTTTTTTTAATTGTACCTAAATATGTGCGCTAATTGACTGTGAAATAAAAATGGTGGTGTTTTGACTGCCACTGAGTATTTCAGGTTATACTTTTTTTCTGACTCGGTGATGGGGATTTTGGACACATATTATACAGGAAATATAATAAAGCAATGGGGGGGGGTTGATCTATGTGACCAAAAGATGGAGAACTACAGAATTTGGTTTAAAACAAAAAAGTAGACCCTCAAAGTGATTCTACACTTCCTGGATTTAGGAACCGTAAACTGCTGTGGTTGCGGTACAAACAAGCAAATAGAGAAAAAAGGAGTCCCCGGAGGAAAACAAAGGACTTCCTGAAGTTCAGGACTTGCAGCAATTGCTACTCCCGATAGAGCTAGGGTGGATGGGACTGATGAAGAAATTATGGCAGAAGAGGTTCCTAAAGTGAAAAAATGTAAATATTACAATCCACCCAGTGTCATTCCCTGTGCAGATAAGCGTTTTGATGGCTTTAACCATTTCCTGGTGATTGATGACATCCTATCGCCGAGAATGGTACAATCAGTGTAATAGCGGGACAAAAACATGATGTGAGAAGTGTAATGTTTATTCATGTCTACTAAAAAAACAAATTTTGTTTAAAGATTTCCGCACAAATCATCCTTAAATTAATTTTTAATTGAAGGACATTGAGAAAGAATTAAAAAATATCAATGCCCTTTATCACATGTTTATAAGTGTATTTTTTAGTTAAATTCGTTTCTCCAGAGAAAAATTACATATTTTTTGTTAATAATAGCTAAAATTCGTGTTTCATATGGGAATAAATCCTGTTAAAACAAAAATTTTTGGCATAGTTTTCAGTCCAAATTGCGCCTCCTCACCACGGCATGAGTGTGCGCACGAGGATTATTTTCCTGATTACATAATTACACCCAAACCCGCACGATTGTGCTGCGGGTACCTTTCAGCGATAACTGTTGGTCTCAAAATTTTTTTCTCCCTGAAGACTAAAATAAGTGTCTATGAACCAGAAAAATGCAAAAGTTGGTTAAAATAAAAAAAAAAAAATTCTCGGGTGGAAAGGGTTAAACTTAGTGCAAGAAAAATTTAAAGTCCCCAAATTAAATCAGAGGCAGTGAGGGTCTCCGTTTTGACATTTAAATCGGGCATTTAAAGGTTAACGGGTTACAGAGATGTTTCCCATGAGTAACTAATGGGTCCCAAGAGGCAGTATGGTGAAGTCATGCACATTTATTTTAGCAAGTGACTGTGCAATCGCAGAGAGTGTGATTGAATGGATGAGAAAAGGAGGGAAGGGGTGACAAACCTGGTGCCAAGTGAGGCCGGCATCTCTGCTCAGGAAGACACCAGGGTGGCCTTTCAGAGACTTCCCGACTGTTCCAGTGGCCATAATGATTCCAGGAGCAGATTTAGAAGACAATATGGGAACAGAACGTGTAACAGGATAGAGCTGATTGAAGCGCTGCGACAGATGCAGGGAACACCCTTCAGCCTGAAAGAAAGAAACAGCAAAATGAAAGGAAGGATCCCAATGGATGCAGCACATCCCAACAACCTGTTCTACAGGTTTGAAATTTCACATACAAGAGGATGATAGGATCTGGTCATTAAAATAATGAAAGAATTCTATTTCACTTGGAAGATTGAAACTTAAATTCTTAGCTAGTATTTTCAAGAAATCCTAAGGGTTTGTATAATGAAAAACAGGAGGCAATTCATTTTTTTATTTCCAGTAGCAAATTATTTGCAACTTCGTTAAACCTGCAACACCTGGGGATACTCCACATTTCTTGAAATAGATAGTCTTCCTTAGAATCACACGATCATTTTGTTACGCCCCTTTTCAGGGATAGCTCAAACGATAGCTTAAAAATGATTGTCTGACTTGATCACTTCACGGATAGCGGCAGTGATAGGGATCGCTATCCCTTTTTTCGTCATTTGAGCACGTCCTTTTTTCCGTCCCTCGGGCCTGTCATTTAGTCAATCAGAGCGCACGTTCCCAAAGAAACATTTGGCTGCAGCCAAAAGCAGTCGACGACGATGTAAACCATCCATAGTTACGAAATTGTTTACTGTATCTCGCGAACAGAAATGATACGAGAGGGGACGGTAAAAATGATCGTGTGAGCGGCAAAATGATAGCTTGAGCTATCATTGTTGCGGTCCCTGAAAGCTATAGCATAAACGATCCCTTTAAAGGGACGAGAAAAATGATGGTGTGATTCGGGCTAAAGATTTCAAGAAAGAAATGTAAAGATTATTTTCTATGGCTTAATTGGCGACTTCTTAGCCCTGCTTTCCTAAGAAATTCCAATCATCAGGTTTTGGTTTTAGGGTGCTTTTACATCTAAGGTCATATATGCACCATCAAAGTATTCCTGTATGGAAATAATCCATAATGACTGGTATTTTTGAACTTAGGCATGTCCATATTTTGGGCTGTCTCATGTAACTTATTATTTTCAATATTATTTTGAGAGTTAGGAAGCCAATGAAAACTTACGTCCATTTTAAATCTATTTATTGTACCATAATGGTGGGTCATTCCATGTCAGTTCATCCAGGCATGACACCCACCGACTCGGATTTGGATGAAACTTGGCAATTTTCATCCTTCCATGTAGGAATGAAACAGTGTAAAATATTTCTTGGCTATCTATAATAGTTTTTTTTCACGACCATTTGAAGTTTGGGTGAAACTGCAGTTTTTCAATGAATGCGGTCTCCAAAGGCACTTGTACCTCCAGAGGGAAATAATTTGTCTCAGCCATACTTTTCATCCAATTCTTATGAAAATTTGCAGGTTTACTATAAGGGATATTGAAAATTCTCTAAATTCATATGTTTCATAAGATTTTAGAACTTTTGCGTCAAAAACATGGTTCTATAACACATCAAATTTTCACCTAAGGCAATATGTGAATCAAGCTAAATTATTTTTTCTAATATTCCTTAAGATATGACCCACCAACTGTAAAAATAAAATTCATGGCCTTTTGCTTGCTTTGTTGTTAAAAAAATTTTGATGTCCCAAAAAAAATTTCCTTTTCACGGCTCAGGTAGTCAGTGTTGGGCTTCAAGTGTGATGAAATGCTTGTGTTAACTGTTTTCTATGTCTAAATAAATATTCATGACATGAATCTAGTACATAATAAGTGAAAAAATAAAAACATATTTTTTATGTGCAGGTTGTTTTTCTCCTAATAAGAAAAATATATTTTTTTAAATAGAATATTTTAAGGAATTCGTAGCACTTACCCATCATTGCTGAGAATAACTTGATTGTTGCTTTACAGAACACATCAAAATACAGGATGCATGTCAATCCAAGTTAACTTTCTCCATTTTGTATTGACAAAAACTTCACTAATGTGTTTTACTTGATTAATGTTGGATGACAGTCGCAACTTATGAATCAACAATCACAATAAAGTCACTTTCAAATGTCTGTGCATCAGTTAGTGGTTAAATAGCAAAGTATGCAAGGTCGTGACTGAGGCTTATCTCTGAGAAAGCTAATATTTCATTTGACACTAGTGCTACATTTCTTTCCCAGTAGTGGTAATACCTTTTTTTTCCTTTTAAATTCAACAGCCGTTGGTTCACACGTTCAATGTCTTTCTCTGAGAAGTAATACATTCCTCCTGAGCCTTTTGTGGTAGGAGTTTCCACATTACAAATGACATTATTCACAGGAACATGGCATATATCTTCTTTCTCTTTAGGCCAGTAAAATGATCTTGCAGGCCCATAAGGATGCAAGAATTTCACTTTTATATCACATTGATCAACATCCATTGACATAACTAGCCCAAGAAACCAGTGATTGTCGTACAAGCAGGCCATAAAAGAATTAGTACAAATTTTTGTCATAATTTGTTCCCAACTTGGCTTTACCAAGAAATTGTGGACAGAACTGTAAGTGGTATCAAAGCTAATTTTTTTTGTCACAATAATGTTTTTTGAAATTGGAATAAAATAATGGTAGCTACGTGTAGGAATTGTTTTTGCATGACACCAGCGAGTTTATGATTGTTGCCGAATCATTGATAATTGCTCTTTTTTTAAAACGAAGAATGAAATTTTATCCACTTTGTACTTGCAGAACTCATACACATTTTCAATGGAAGTCACTGTGTTACCCAGATCTCGTTGAAGACTTTCTCTGCTAAGAATTCGCTTTACTGTTCCTCCTATTCCATCACATGGAGATTTCCCATGACTGGTTGCAAAAAATGACCAAGAAGCATGTAAGTCAAAGTCCAGGTGATGATGGCATAGGTTTATAAAGTTTTTACAGTTCTTGTACTGGCCGGCACAACCATCACTGAAATATTGAATTTTTTTACTTCGGGGAACCTATCCTTTAAAAACTGAGTGACTATTTTTTGTGTTTCGAATACGAAAGCTACATCATGTTCAAGATCATCAGAAATAACACACAAACTTGACACATTGAGGTCTTTCAGTGGCTGTCCATGAGTATAAATTACCACTGGATGAAGGGAACAACTATCCTGATTCCAGTGATGACCCTGAACCTCATCTTGTATCACATAACGGTAGTTTTCACTGAAATCCAGCAAAACAATGGCTTCATCTGGTGTAGGTTATTTTTTAGTTCTTTCAGGTATCTCGCCTGGGATTTGGTTATAAAGGAATGTGGGAGAAGTTTTTCCAGTTTGTTCACCAGACTATTGATGTATTCATCCAGAGTCATTGTCAACCTTACTTGTTGGGTCCGATCTGTAGTCACCCATGCACTGTATGTCACTTCATCTTCAGGGTCCCATTCCTCAAATTTACTTTGCAGATGTTCCTTCAATCGTTTGTCTGACATACATTCTGAACAGTGTCGTAACATGCAATCCCTGTTATCTTTGGAACATACCAAGTAATCAAATAGGTTGCTATAGGTCTCCTCTATGGAGCATGCATGGAGAAGAAGTGATACATTCTGATGGATAGCACAGACACATACAGAATGGGTTCCAGAGGAGCCTGCCAACACACACCATTTAGGTCGCAGCAGACAGAATTTTGAAAACCCTATTTTAACATGTGGGTATTCAAATTTAAAAGCTGCATACAGCTCATTTAGGTTACTTAGTAGTAACCTCTTTTGCATGTGGACATTTTTGGACACACTCACCTTATCTTTCATTCCCGACATAAGGCGGGAATACTCATCATTTTGGTAAAATGACTGAACTAAGTCAACTGTAGTTTGTTCTATGTTTTTGCCCCTCCTTGGATCTGGTATGGCTATGATGCCTTTCACTCTCAGAAGTTCCCTAGCTTGCCGAATTGCATATTCAACATTAAATTCTCTGGCTACTTTTTTCCTACTCCATGAAGTTGGAGCTAGTGTTAGTAGCTGAATTATCTCTCGTCGACTGCCTGCTGTTGCCAGTTTTTCTTTTAGTAACCCAACTAGCACATCCATATCACTCGTTTTATCAAGAACTTCTGTATCATGCTCTGGAAGGAAATCTTTCTCCAATACTTTGCAAACCTTTTTGTTGGAAGAAGAAGTTGCAACTTTCAGTTTCCTTTTAGCACACATTGATTTGCTATGGGATGCAACTGCATGGAGTTTTAAAGGAGACATCCCCATTTCCTTGAATGATGAATTTATTTCCTCCAATGCTTTTTCTTTCAATGAATCTTTGTCCAAATCTACGATACTATCATCACCTCCAGCAATTGGGGTAAACTCTTCAGTGCCACAGTTTTCTTCAATATGGTGTGTGTATTTGTCCACTTTCTCTCTACACGAATTGCATTTTTTTGTCCTGGGATTGCTTTAACAATATCTGGTATGCTATTTATCTTGAATGAAAATTCTGGTGTTATTGTTCGTAGTGATTTACTAATTTTTTTCCTATGACATCTAAATGGATCATAACAAGTAATTTGATACGTTCTTTAAGAAGTATGTTTTATGGTGCTCACAAATATTGAAAAGAAGTCCAGAACTTATGCCACTCCTGAGTTCAATCATTTGCCTTTCTGATGCACTCAACTCTTCAAATTTTTGGAGATTCACTAACTGAGTGTAGCTAGTTTTATGGCACTCTGTACCACTATGTTCTCCTAGACAACAGTTACCAAGGTTAACAGGAAAGAAGAAAAACTTTACTAGTTCCACAAATATTTATTCACATGCGACCTGTTTCGATACAGTGTATCATCTTCTGGCAGTGATGACAAAAATTACGTACAATATATAGTGGTAGTCTGGGAATGGATGTGTGGTCGGGAAGGGTGGGTGGGGGAGGGGGCTAGGTGAAAGGGTGGGCGGGGGTGGTTGGTTTTCCTGAAGGAGAAAGGAAGGTTGAAGCATGGGCGGGGGAGAGGAGGAGGGATAAGACTGGGTGTCGGTGCATCCGAGTCGTAATACCGAAGCGGGGGGGGGTAAATGGGTGTAGGGCGGGGGGTAAACGGGTGTAGGGCGGGGGGTAAACGGGTGTAGGGCCATTAAGATGATGGTGGGGGTTTTTCTTGGGAGGAAAGGGAAAACATATTAAGGAGAGGGAATTCCATAAGTATAATTGTTCGTTGACCAGGTTGATGTCGGGGTCCATTTGGCTTCGTAGAATCTCGAGTTGTTCTAACGTGTCCAATTTCAGTCCATTCCTCTCTCTGTGCAAAATTTTTGATTTGAAATCACTCGTATGGCCACAATCGAGGAGATGTTTGGCGAAGTGGGAAGTGTTATTCCTGTTAGTGTAACATGAGTGATGCTCCTTAGCCCTGATACAAAATTTCCTCCCTGTTTTTCTGATGTAACAGGAATTGCAGTTACCACACTCAAGTCTGTACACTCCGCTGTGTTCCATATCACTTATTCTGTCTTTAGTGTTGCAAAGCACTTTACCCAAGGTAACACTGCTGTAAAATGATGCTCTGATCTTGTCTTTCAGTATGAGTTTGTTCACTTTTGTTGAAATGTCACCGAGGTATGGAATCCTGCACCATCTAATTTTCTCTTCCCTGCCTTTGGTACAATAAATTTGGTGGGTGGCAAGTCGGGTCACTTTCTTCCTCCACATATTGCTTATTAAACTCGCCGGGTACCCATTGCTGGTAGCTATCTGTTTGATAGTATCCAGCTCTTTTCTCTTGTTTGCCTCGGACATAGGAATCATCACTAATCTATGGAGCATGGAGTGGAGGGCGGACATTTTATGAGAAATATGGTGCCTTGAAGTAAAGGGTATAATATGGTCGGTATAACATTTTTTCCTATAAATTGAAAATCTAACTTCGGATTAACTTTTTGAATTGTTAGATCCAGATAATTAAGGGCGCCTTCATCCTCTACTTCACAGGTAAATTTAATATGCTTGTCTACTGAATTAAGAAATTTGACAAAATAATCTAATTGTCTCATTGTGCCTGTCCAGACACAAAACATCGTCAACATATCTGTACCAACAAAATATGTTCTGGACCAGGAGGCTCGTAGAAGTGAACACAGACTGCTCTGGATTATCCATATAAATATCGGCAAGTAGGGGTGACAGGGGAGACCCCATGGATCTCTGAAATTTATCCCCCTGTGATCTCCGAAATTTGCCACCTATTAAATTTGTGTGTCAATCAGAATGTATTCAAGTTCAATGGCAAAATCTATAAACAATCTGAGGGTCTCGCCATGGGGTCTCCCCTGTCACCCCTACTTGCCGATAAATTGTGTGCGACAAATCAATATTGTCGCTGAAGGCAGACGTGTTAAAGCTCGAAAGCAAAAGATCCTGCTCCGCAAGCATACCGAGAAGGCCATGCATGGAAGTTTCTATCGAAACTTGGAAACGCATGGGCTATCGAAGGAGCTCACGCTCGCTTTCCTGCGCTCCGCAGGTTTGAAGTCCGAGACCGAGGGATTCCTGCTTGCGTGCCAGGATAGTGTCATCAACACCCTCGTTTACCGTCGCCTCATCTTTGGGGCAAACGTGACTGACACGAGATGCAGAGCGTGCCGAAGGCAGTCGGAGACATTAGGTCATCTACTCTCTGGCTGCAGCTTTTATGCGAAGAACGCATATATAAACCGGCACAACTCAGCTCTGCGGGTGTTGTATTACCATCTAAGACACCATTACGGTATAGACGCGAATCCGGTGCTGCCTTACATCCCTGGAGACATCGAGTCCGTCGTGGAGAACGATAAGTGTAAGATCTGGTGGAATTATTCCTTCTCCACCTCCAGGCAATTGGAGGCGACGAAGCCTGATATCGTTCTCCTCAACAATCTCTCTCATGCCATGTTCGTGATCGAGTTTTCAGCACCGGCCGAAACGAACATGGCAGCGAAGGAGATTGAAAAAAGGACTAAATATCAAGATCTTCTGTGTGAACTCTAGCAAATGTACGCGGGCTACTCTGTGAAACTGATAGTCCTCATCGTGGGCGTGCTCGGTGGTGTCAAGAACTCACTGGTCGAAAATCTCAAGTGCATCCCAGCGTGTAGGGCGCGAGCGGATGCACTTGCAAGTGCAATGCAGAAGAAGGCTGTCCTTCTCGGGTCTCTCCGCCTGCTTTGTGCGCATGACCCTAATGCCAGGTAGCCACCTATCCACCGGTGGCGGACGTGGCTACCTCTAGGCATGACCCCTCT
This sequence comes from Platycnemis pennipes, assembly GCA_933228895.1. Taxonomy (NCBI): domain Eukaryota; kingdom Metazoa; phylum Arthropoda; class Insecta; order Odonata; family Platycnemididae; genus Platycnemis; species Platycnemis pennipes. Next base: position 2,278,331 of record OW121849.1, read on the forward strand.
CGAGTCTCCGGCAATTATGACGGCAACGAAACCTGATGCTAGCCGGAGACTCGGAGGTGGATGTTACGAATAGCAACAATTATAATAATAATAATAATACCGTATTTACTCGTGTAAGCCGCGCCCTCGTGTATCCCGTGCACCCTAATTTTCGGGCAGGCTCGTAAGGGAAAAAATTATTTCGATAAAAAAATTTTTTTTGCCCTTGAGTCTGCATCATATTTTAATAACACGAATACTCGTTCTTTAATAGAAATGCTGTTCCTAAATTACAAGATGTTTTTCTCTTTAATTGATTTAATTACGTGTTAATATCGTCACGATCGTCATCGCATCGTGCATCGATGCACAGCCTCTTTTTTCTCGTAGCATCTCACAGTGTTCACAGTCACATCATCCAGTTATAAAAATGGCATCTGTTCAAAATAACATCCAACTGAAATAATTGCAGAAATATATACAATTTCAAGCCGTGATTACTCTTTTAATACCGAAATCCGTTGGCATATCAACAAATAAAAGCAGAATGCCATCCGTACCTGATAGCGGTGGTCTCGTCTGCTCTCTGCGTAGTAGCTGTTGACTGGGACGATTTAACAACACTGAAAAGTCTTGGGAACACACGGGAAAAACTAAACTCAATGTAATAAAAATTATAATTCTTATAAAACTAAAGAAAAACATTCGCGGATAAGGAATCATTAATCACTATTGAATATTCATATCATAATTCAGTTCTCATTTTTAGTTTTCGTCACTGCTACTATGCTCCTCTGAGAAACTCACTTCCTCACTTCCACTGTCCCACACCTCACTGTCTTCGTTGCCGTCCATGTCATTTGAAATGCAACATTTCTTAAAGCTTTTTGCGACCAAATCCTCAGGAATCATCTTCGATGATGCCAAAATCCATTGGCAAATCTGCGTCAACTCCGGTTTTTTTATTTTTCCCGTGGGAGTTTCTTCATGTACAGCGCTTGCCATCCACTCTGTGTATGGTCTCTTCATGTTCGCTTTGAATGGTCTATTTAAGCAAACGTCCAATGGCTGCAACATAGACGTCATACCCCCTGCAATTGTCACCTGGTCAGTATTTCCCTCTTGCAGCCTTTGTTTTACCAGTTCTTTAAGATGCCCACGAAAACTGTCAAGCACTAACATGCTCCGCAGTCGTAGTAAGGCACCAGGACGGGATTCCCATACACATTTAATCCAGTCTAAAACCATATTACTGTCCATCCAACCTTTTTCTTGCACCCTTACTATTATACCGGCAGGAAATATCACTTTCTTGGGTTTTTCGTTTGAAAATAACGTAAGGTGGGAGCTTTTTCCCATCTGCCATTACTGTCAACATAACCGTACAACGCTGTTTTTCATAACCACCACTTCGTACTCGCACAGACTTCTGGCCAATTAGATTCACAGTTGTTTCTGATGGCATCTCGAAGTACACTGGGGTTTGGTCTGCATTTCCAATTTGTCCCAATAAGTAGCAATGTTTTTTCCTCAGCTGAATGATATATCTCTGAAAGCTCTCCAGCTTATCTTCATATGCATCAGGTAAGCGCTGGGAAATCGTAGTTCTTCTCCTAATTGATAGTCCATTCCTGATAAAAAATCGTTGCAATCATCCTCTGCTTGCCTTAAAGTCTGCCGGAGCAACACCTAATTCTCTCACTATTTCTCTTGCTGGCACATTTCTGATGAGACTGCATACGCAAACTGTCGTCGATCACGGATGTACGAAGGCAGTCGCTTTTCTAGTTCAGGGTATTTTGCACTTTTACCCCTAAATGCTCTTCTACTTTTATTTGCCGATTGCAGTTTCTCTTTCATCTTTCGTCAGTCTCTGATGCACGATTCAGATACACCATATTTCCTTCCTACAGCTCGATTTCCAATTTTTTCGGCCTCGCTTATAAGATGTAGTTTTGTACTCACAGGAAATGAACGCAATTTCACATCAGAATTCATTTTTAGGGTGATGGTTGCAAATTATTTTATAATGCTATACGATCGATTCGTATTCGTATAGGTACTACTCTTACGCACGGAGCGGATAGCACGGATAGTAAGAAGGTACAATCTCTGAGCAAACGACTCTTGCCACTATGTAACAAATTCTCCGTCGCGTCTTTGCAATTTAGCTTTAATGTGTACGCAAAATGAGTTATCTATTGCATAAAAATGTTGCTACCGATACGTGATACCGAAAGAAACTCCGATTACGATTTTGAAAAGACATAAAGATGCCGCCCGCCCCCCTTGCGGCAGCTTACAGGATACAATGTAGATTTAAATACATATCAGTGCTAAAATGCGTTGTCCTATGTACGATCCATACACGATAAATCTATTGCTTTGTCAAGTGGTGTTTCTGATCTAGCCTTTCTTCAAGTAACGTTGTACGGACTTTGTTAAACGCGGATTTTTATTACTAATCACTTAGAAATTTCAGGATATTCTACAATGTACGATTTACTACAAGGTCATAGTTACCAATTAACGTCGATATGTTCACAAAATGCGAAACTGAGAAGAAAAAAAGAACAGTAATTTGAGGAAAAATGGTGCGCAGCTTACATGAAAATCTGGAGGATTCATGTAAGCCACGCACCCCCATTTTTTCACTGGCGTTTCGAGAAAAAAGGTGCGTGGCTTACACGAGTGAATACGGTAATAGGAAATCTTTTAAGGAACTTCTACGGCATTTTTCATCAGGCTCTTCAACTGAGTGAGACCACAGGGGTGCAAGGAGGAATAATTTGTCATGAAGCCTTTTTGATTCATTATAGTGAGTGCATTGGAATGATTATGCAGTTCCTGTGCTTGGTTGCACAAGGATCGAATTTCAAAGAAAACACTCGAGACGAATATTGAATTAGCTAAGTTGTAGTTTTGTTGGATGGGCAATAGTGTACTTGCAAACATTAACGTTGAATTATTCCGACAAAGGACTTCTTGCATTTTGTGCAAGTGAGTAGCTTTGCTGTCATTTTCTTGTGGACGTTTTTTACTTTGAAGTTTCACTGGAGTGGGTGGCCAACGGGGCAGCGCTGCCCACGTTTAAGTGTTTTTGGGGTGCGTTAGAAGTAGCGAGATGTTCGCCCACATGCGAATGCGTTGCTGCAGTGCATCTGTAGCGCAGCTGACATAAAAATATCGGAAATTAGACGGCGTCGGGCATGCTGCAGCAGCGAGTCTGCAGCTGTTGCAGAGCTGCGACATTGCGCTGTTTCCGCACGTCAGCAGCATTTTGTGTTTACAGGGGAGGTTTCATAATGAAGAGGTTCACTGGGTTTTACTGTAATTTCCAATTCGCTAGTGGACATTGTTCATTGCAAAAGATGAAATTTTACAAAGACTAAAATAGATTAAGGATAAATATTGAACACAATACAAAATATTTATGCACAAACTTAACATGAAATGGCCCAAATTCAAAATTTTTGGATTGTGCTCAAAGCCTCAATCTAAAATACATCCTATTGATACAGTATTTAACAACATATGGCATGTCCACTCTATTATTTCATAATTACGTTTTCCAACCACAGGAATGTCGGCTCAAAATATCCTCAAGATTTAAAAATAGTTTTCAATTAAAGATGATGCTCGACTGATTTTCAAGCCCCACTCGTGGCTTTCATTGGCTGGCCCACACGTGGGGGACAATTGCAGAGTCCCGTTGCTCACCAAAGGGTGGCCTTGCCCTCTAAAAACGACCCCTTCAAAAACATGGGGGGGGTGGGAGTGCAGCATTGCTACATCAAGACCGCAAGTATGGCACTTTTCAACTGTTACTGCCACCAGTCCGCGTGAAAGTGGTAAGAGTTTTTTTGACCAGGACTGTACTAATTTTGATGAGAGAAAATTTTGACTATTTCATTGTCTAAGTATATTCGAACACATTGTTACAGCACCAGGCATATAAACATATTAAATTAATTCCACATAATGCAACATACTATGAAAAAAGTCCATTGTATGCAGGAATTAAATATTTCAATAAATTGCGTGAAAAATACAGGAGCTAGGGTATTAGTATTAAATTTGAACCACAGGTCAAAAGTATTCTTAAAAGGCATATTATGACCTGAATGAAATTGTCTTTGAGATCCAAGTCTTCATTGAAGACTATGATGTGTAGACTGAGTATTATCATATTGTTTTAGTTTTGTGAGCTTTTTCTGTATTTAATTCATGACTAACTGGCCTTGTAACATAATAGCTTGTGAATGACTATTATTATTACTATAAATCATACTCATTTGATGAAGAGACTAAGTATGGTAGAACACAATGCCCTCAATGCAATGGTAAGAAATGACTTCATAAGATTCATGACTAAAGGAACGCCAATTAAGACTCCTAGCAATAAAATAGCTGCTGCAGATGACAGAGCAGTTAAGCCACAGGAGTAAACCACCAAACCCTCCTCACTTCCCTGTCGAGGCCCTTACCATTTTGCACTTGATGGGCTGCCCCTCGTCATCCACTTTTGGGGGTTTCAACGGTCTCCACTCGCCACCCATGTCAAACGTGATGACCGTAGTCAGGTGCTCAGGCCTTATATTGGAGGACGTCAGGGTTGAAATCTGGGAAGCTATGTATATTCCCCTAAGGCCTTCAACTTTGTGGAAGTCTGCAAATGATACATCGGTCACATCACTGGAAAGAAAGAGAAAAATGACACATTCCAATTCATTATGTCAGTAGGTATGTTGGAGCTAGGGATGGGATTGAAAATATAATTTCATTCCCACCATTAAAATAGACTTCAACAGCCATTATGATTGAAAACTATCATCACATTCAACTACAATTCACCCAAGTTATATTAAGCTAGCAAATCAATGCAGCAATGGTTCAACATTACTAACTGAAAACCATGTCAAGCATGTCTTCTCAAAGCTTGATATGAAATGTTTTTCATTTCCTCAAAATTATATATATCACTTAGGGCAATCTTAAGCACAACACTACCACGAAAATATTGATCAATATGAAATTTTCTTCTAGAATACTTCTCAGAGTATCCAGATATAAATGATATTACTCAATTTGGATGAGGGGTACTGTATTTTGAAATAATCACAACTTACTTCAGCCACGAATCTTTCCAGGTGCTGTTGGGGAAGAAGCAGAATATCCTCGGGAGAGACAAAGTGAAGAGCATGCCACGCTCCGTGATTCTATCCGACACATACAGATTGACGGGCCAGTCATTATCATGGTCAACTGCAACAAAAACTTGCCCATCCGACACTTCAGCAATGTGGTAATTCAAGTTGTTCAGTTCCGAATGAATTATTGCTTTGACGAAAGGTTTTCTCTTGTGGGATATGAAGAGATCTAGATTTTTCTGAAAAATATGGCATAAATTTCAACAAAAGGCCTATAAACACACACTAAGCTAAAAAATAAATCAAATCAGCTTTAATCAAGGCTCTAATATCACTTTTCCTCTCACCTCTCCAGCCTTTTTCGTAGCAAACATATAGTCTTCACGGACTTCAAAGTCCTCCACGTCCTTAATTACCACCGTTGTATAATCATCTTGAAAAAGTGAAGATGAAGAAAGAACTGTAGAGGAACCCGTGGGCTCCTCCCTTTCCACGTACAAAAGCTGTTTCTCGCCGGGAATATTAGACCAGAAGTACGCTTTCACGTACTCTTGAACTAGAGTCCATGTACGTCCAAAATCTTTCGTGACCCAAAGCTGAAAGAAACGACATACATGCATAAAAGTGTATTCATTCATAACTACAATACAACTGAAGTTGCTTCACATGAAACGGGATACATGAACACAAAAAATTTTTTTATCTACCTTTTTCTGAGGATCAATTTTATCATAAGCCATGAAAGTAAGGGGCTCCTCCTCATTGAATGAAATATCAGTGGGATGGAATTTTAACTTTATCATTTCAAAGTACTTTCCATAATCAGTGGTCACGTAGATAACTTTGTTGGTGCTATCTATGAATACACACTAGAAAAAAACAGGAATAACGAAATACAAGGAATGACACCCTATAACAGGAAGAGCAGCACACATTACATACGCATATAATACTTACATGTGTATTATACTTGGGATGATTATAGAATTTATCCAAAGTTGCGTACTCTCCCGTCTCATCTTGGAGCGAGAAAAAATGAAGTTTATTTTCAAAACTATTCCCGTAATCATAGGAAATAAAAACTGACGGTGGTTTCCCACGAATAGGGGTAGGATCTCTGGCGAGGCAAATAATTACATCAGAACCTTCACCAGCCCAATGCACCATTAACTGTTGGTGACTATCATTCAGCTTATGCACCTAAAATGAATACGATTATTTCCCAAATTAATTCCAAGAGCGCGGACACAAAAATATCACAGGTAAGACCACAATATTGAGGACTATGAGGAATATATTTCTACGACGTTTCCAAGCATCTAATCAACATTCGATGAGGCACAATACAGATACTTTCACCCTGGTTTTTAAACACAAATGTAAAATAACAAATATCTTGGTTCGCATACCACCGAATTGATGTCGGGATCCTGGTTAGCAGCTCTTTTGAAGCGATGAGATCGAGGCTCTGAATTACTTTCATATCTATCGTCCTGAGAGGGTCTAGTGAGAACAAAGCTTCTCTGAGCTTTGGCTTTTTCGGCCACGTACAGATGTTTAGTTTGCAATCCATGCCTTTCAGAAATTGCAGACAGAAACGTCACCAGAAATAGGATGAAAACATAAAACGTCTTCCCATTGTCAGCCATCTTCACCTACTAGACCTGCTATCACGCATCACCCGTCTTCATATGAATGCAGCAGATGATGAGTCGGCCGATGATAGGGGGTGCTGCGCAACGCCGACTGTCTCGTGACATTGACGAATAATTATCAAGGTCGCCTTGTGTGTTTACTAGACTTACAAATATGAGAGGACGCGGTGACTTAATTGCAACGCTTTTTTCCGCTTGTTAGACGCGGGAATTTCTCCGAAGAAATGTTCTGAAAACCATACCATCCCTACAAACCAGGAAAGGATTAAATCCAGAATTTATTTAGAGATTTTCCAATACATTCAATCTAGATTTCTAAATCGAAGGATCCTTCAGAAATCCATATCAAATCTAGATTTATAAATCTAGATACGGCAAACAAAGATTTAATCTGGATTAAATCCAGATCTTCATATACTTAGCATTCTATAAAAATCGGAAGTTAACGTAATTCCATTCCATAATATTATCGTGAAATGAAGATTTTCCTATGTTCTCGCTGTGTTAACAACACATTTACATTTTCCTTGAATTCCTAGCCTAGCAGAGCTCTGCTAACATTCAGAGGTTTTTCTTGAATGAAATATGGATTTTGAAATCTTTGCCCTTAAGAGTCACCACAACATTAATGTTTTTATACATACCCAAGCAGCATCGTATCCCTGCAGGCACGCTCATATTCGTTTATATAAACCTTGTATCAACAGCAGGGAAAAGGTTGATGCGCTGGCGTTGATTATGAGTTGAGCTCAATGTTATGTATGCCGTTGAGTCTGGGTTGACTGTCATGAAAATCCTTTTCATATCGCACTATTTGTGTGGTTTTGAGCACTCAGTCTTTTGCTAAAAGTTGGTGTTAAGTTATTCTCATAGTGAAGATGTAATAAATGTATGTGTGTCAGCGTTATTACCAACAGTTTTTTCTGAAATTGATTAAATTTCTCAGAATTAATGGATGCATCAAATTGAATGGCATATACCAATGCTTGCCTCTATAAAATATGAATATTCTCTACGCAATTTGTCATGTTGATAGCATGTTTCTTAAGTATGCGGAATTCAGGGCTAAAAGAACGATTAATTGTGTTCGGCCAATCATTCCCGAGGGATATTTATAATTCCGAGATTGGATCCAATTGGATACTCATATCGCGATATAGTATACGCGTATGCTATAGTAAATTCGTATACGATAAATAGCAATGTGAATGATGAACGTATTTACTCATTAATTTACTACCCTTATGAAAATCTCAGAGTCCTAGGGACTCGCATGGATTCCAACATGGAGGATTCACTGGGAATCGTATTTCTTGTCGAAGGTTTGAGATTCCTTGCGAATCACAGCAAATTCTGACGAGTCCCTGCGAATCACAGGGACTGTAGAGGACTGAGAAGGATTCAAATTATAAATTACAACATAATACATACATACTAAATAGTTTATTAACATAAACAATAAAAACATACAATACAAAGCTTTACAAAATACACTGGGGTTCTTGAAGGACTCTGGCCCTAATATTATGAGCTTCCCTCAATTTACTCAATTTTGATCCCAATGCATGATTATAATTTTTTACAGTCACCACCGGAAAATTATTGGCTGTACCAATAATATCGCTAGCATCTGAAATAACATTAGTAATATTTTATTAACACAGAAGGTACATTGCAGTGACAATAGAGTATTTAATTCAAGTATGCAGGTAAGTTACATTGCAAACAATATTTATAATAAATTGGACATTTTCATTGTCACAAAAATATTCACTGTATGGCAACATGCCATTTTAAAAATTAATTAACATTTTCATTAAGTGTTTGTTGGGATTTGATGGTTGAAATATACTGGTAAATTAAAAACTTTTGTTCTTATAACAGTTGGGCTAAGGTAAGAAATCTTTGATCTGTGGTAATGGATGTGTAAGTTATCACTATTCCTCATACCACGATCATTCATGCAATTGTTAATATTGGAAAGTTAGGCTGGAAAGGAGATTATTTACGAGATTTGTCGTGCTATATGAATACTCAACATACTGTTAATAAATTAAGTTTTTGAAGAAGTTGCCTACATGGCAATGGAAATGATACTCCCATTAAGCATTTAATAGTTAAGATTTTTAATACAGTGAAAATTGTCCAAATGCATACACAACGTTATAATCAACAACAAAAACTCACCTAAAATGGCCTTATATGCTGGGGCATATAATGCAGGGCGCCGAGGTCCACTCCCTGAGTTAGTGCCCAATGGTGAACAAGAGAGAAGTGCGTCCTCAGAAAACACTTCCTCTAGTAGTGCCTTTGCCACTGTAAGCCTACTTGTATGCTTCACTCCAGACTTAATTCCCAAGAACGAAGTCCTGCTCAAATATATTTTTGAGCCCGGGATCAATTCCTGCAACTACCATTTAAAACATTATTAAACAGAAATTCATGAATAAAAGAAATCATCAACATCAAAATTATTGCTATGATTGCCACCCAAGAAAACTTAACAGTACTTAGAAATCAGCTTAATAAACAACTGCAGTAGTTTGCACTAGCTGACATTCACGTTACAAGTGTAAAAGTTACATCTCAGGGTTGCTGCATGATACATATTTTACAAGTTTTTAAATTTCCTGACTTTATCCTGACCAGTTTCGTTTTCTACTGACTTTTGGAATTAATATAAAGAGAGAAAGTCTGCAATTCTACATGGTGAAATTCTAAGGGGGTGAAATATTGGCATAAATGCAATACTAGGAGTATTTATCATTATCTTACAAAGAAATATTCATGTACATCCAAAATACAGGAGTTTAAATAAAAATTAAATTAAAAATAAAATAAAATGCAGTAAATTGCCCATACCAATACTGTAGATCAACAATCAAACAGGATGATTCATTGCAGGATAATGTTCTACACAAGAAAATACCCATTAACAAAAATAACCCAAATTGAACCCATGTAACCATGTTGAAAAAAGGTTGGTTACTGACTAGTTTTAAATTACCTGACTTCATTGATTTTAATGACCTGTAGCAACCCTGTTTCTCAGGCTCAGGAAAGGGAAAAAATCATAATTGTACAAATAGACTTAAGAAGGCCCTCACAGACACAACATACAATGAGAACAGGATAAACAAGAATTTGGGAGAATCATGTTTCAGCACCAGTAAAGCATCAAGCAAACAAAATTAAGCCATATACATATGTATGGTTTCCAAATGCCGTAAAGTGCAAGTGCAGTATCATCTAATAAAATATCTGTGATACAACATGGCAACATTACTTTAGCATAAAATGCAACAAAGTTAGCATAAAATGCAACAAAGTGAACTGCAATATTTATGCCATTGCAGGGATACCATTTTACAGCATGTGAAAAGTCACAATCAAATTTTTAAAAAATGAAACACCTCTGGCGGATTTTGTTGTGCAGCCAAATATTCTTGATTATGAAATCTCTCTAATTTTTCCTAGGCAAAATCCATACCTTTTACTGTAAAAATCTTAAATAAATTTGTGAAGAAAGACTTCCTCGCAGTCATATTTTCTCGAATCCAAAATTTTAGGTGTGATGCTTAAAATTATATAAAACTCTATCAAACCCAAAGAATGATTTCAAATCGTGCCATTTATCTTTCCCCAAGGATATTCACGAAAGTTATACGCTCATCCATGATCACTACACTGGCAAGTTATTACAAATCATTAACATCCTCATCTTTCTCAAAGTTTAACTTACGTTTTTGGACATGCACTTGTACTTTAACTGAATAGTATCGTGCCCGTCTCCTGCCGATTCCCCATCCAGAGTGGATTCATCCCGTTCTGGAGTTGGCACATCCACTGCTGAGACGCTGGGGAGCTTAACTGGAGACACTGGCCTCTCTGATTCGCAAGCATTGTGTAAAGGATTACGCTCAGGAGCACTCTGCCTATTTGCGTCTTTCTTCATACGAGTGTAGAGACTCCGGCACTCCTTTATGTAGTCACCAGCTCTCACCAATTCTGGAAACAAATAACAGTCGTATTAATAAATTAAGTACGGTGGCTTGAACCTTTGGTAAACGATCAGAATATTTAAATACCAGTTAGAGCCTTTGTTTCTCCTTTCATCGCCATGATTTGATCCTCCAAATCTTGGATCCTTTGTTTAAGGCGCCGTATTTCTTCATCCTTCCGATCGCCTTCCCCGCTTACCCGTTCTACTTGACTCTCGCTTGGATTTATAATCCCAAGCCATTCCTCCTCCTGCGCTCCTGCTTGCTCGATTCTGCCACTTGAGATGCACATTTTTTTCGAGCGGCCCTTTAACTGCATTGGGAGAACATTTGATTAATTGCCCGTCAAATTTTACAGTGATTGGAGACCGATTTCTCGGTATTCCTTTAGTTACCTTCTGGACGTCAACATCTTCCCCCCACGAGTCATTATCACTGTCTGAATGTAGGGATTTGGGAATGACTCCACGTCGGTTTCTCCCCATTTCCCTTTCCTCGTCCAAAAACCAAACCTTTCCAGTGCTCTCCATTGATGAGCAGGCACTTGTTAATTGAGGTTTACAACCTATTAAATATAAAGTCGCATTTAACATTGCAATAGCTTAAGAACATTAAAATGCTGTTTCACAAGAAGCAAATATATGGAAACTTACCTGATATCCCGAGAATTATGGCTTCAAAAAACTGGGGACCACGACCTTTTCTAGAGAAATCATAGGATTTTACTCTGACTTCATCCCTCAATTTTGGGCAGGCTTCGTTGGCCGAACTTATCAAATCGTCATTTTCAATAACTCCCAAAGTGTCATCTGCCTTGTACTTAACAAGGAGATATTTGTTTTCAGAGGCTTTTTTACTATTCATGATGTAGGACCACAGGGAACTATCCTCGCGGTTACAATTCACGCCGACTCAGCGATATTCTAACGTGTTTCAAAGTTCCGCCGCTGAACTCACCAAAGATTGTAATACACAGGACACAGGTACTCACCGCTTCACAACAATAATGGCGTCGCCCGTGGCAAGAACGAAGCGCGGCATGGAGACGACTGCAGAGCACCCGATAGTTATCAATATCACCCAAGATATTTCACATTAAGAAATTTTTTCGGAATTTTTTCTGTAGATATTTTACTTAATAGTTGATAACTCTTCATCCTCACATTTATATATAAGATATATTATACATCCCTCTTCCTCTTCGAGATTATATAGATCACTGGGTTTGAGAGTAAACAATTGAATATTGTATTTGTATAACAATCATCGGGTGCGTAACGTATCTTCGCAGTGTCTTTCGTGGTTATTTTTCGGCTTTCCGGTAGGCCGTATGAATGATATTTTATGCCTGTTTTAGAATTTATCTTGAACCTCGTTGAACTGTTTTACAAGGAGTGTACACCATGCCTAACGAAAGGGATAGCGATTATTTTAAGACTTATTTGAATGAGGTACGTATTAACTTTTTTCAATTGCATTTGTGCTGTACCTCATTGACCGAAAATCTTCTAATGATCTATTCTACTAGGTTTCCTTGTTCAAATTGAAGAAATATGCTAAGCGTAAGTTTGTTCCAAGTGACACTGATGGAAGCAGCTCTGAAGAAGAAGTAGCGACTCCCATAGATCAATTTCCCGGTAAGAACTTTCGTCGTGCCGTAACCAAACTCACGGCATTTTAGGATGTATTTAGATCTGGTCATAAATTAATAATTTTATTTACATTATATGTCAGCGTGCAAAAATAATTGTAGTATATTAAAATCTCTTGCGATAGTGGATCAGACACCGGAAGGAGACCACCTGCCAGAGACATCAGAATTCGGAGCTAATTTTTCATTGACTGGCCACTCTTCCCCTGAGAGTGCAACAATGAATGAGGTACGCATTCGTGATAAGTGCGGAAGTGATACCAGTGCAAGTTCAGAGTGGAGTGACATGAGCTCGGAGTCGAGTGACCAGTCCGACAACGAGGGTAACGGACAAACCTTTCAATCCGGTGAGCTATTGTATTGTAATAGCCCATTGTGTACGGACGAATATGTCCTCATGATTTTAAAGGTTTATTTTGAGAACAAGATGTCGAAGAAATGTTTGTCTGATGTTTTAATGTTAATCAACAAGGCATTGCCCCAGCCTAACAATCTCCCTTGCACAAAACATAAACTAAATAAGTTTATTGATGAATTCCTTGGTAGCACTATATCGAAAATTCACAGGTATTGTGAAAATCAAAATTGTAATGCATATATTGGGTTGTGGGATGATACAGATGGGGATAATGCATGTAGCACTTGTGGCACGCGTCATAACTATGGTTTGTTTGTAGAAAATATGTTGCCTGATTTGATAAAGCATTTCCTCGAGAAACGCAAAATGTATAAGTATTTGCAAAGCTCTAGTGGTTCTGATTGTGACGTGATATGTGATATCACGGATGGCAGGTTTTATAAAGATGTAAACATGCACAGACGTCAGTATGACCTGACACTAATGTGGAACACTGATGGGGTTCCTGTTTTTAAAAGCTCTAATGCACAGTTGTGGCCTCTGTTGTTTACAGTGGCTGAACTGAAGCCACTGGTCAGGAATTGCAATGTTGTTGTGGCTGGTTTATGGTTTGGGAAACGCAAACCAAATATGACCACGTTTCTAAAGCCATTTGTTGAGTCATTGATTTTCCTAGGGGTTAATGGTGTCTCATGGACTCATCCAGAGACTGAAGAGACAATATTGAGTAGAGTAATTGCCCCACTATGTACAGTTGATTCCCAAGCTCGTGCCCCACTTCAAAATATTTCTCAATGGAATGGAGAATATGGCTGTTTTCGGTGCGAGCAAAATGGGGAGGGCTTTCCCAAGACGTACCCGCACAAGGCATGCTTGCCTAAACTTAGAAACGATTCAAATATGAGATATCAGGCCATAAAAGCTAACAACAGGTCGAGGGTGTTTGGTGTAAGAGGACCATCATGTGTGGCATCTGTGCCCCATCTGGACTTGGCTCGGTCTTTTGTGCCTGATTATATGCATTGTGTTTTGCTTGGGGTCACAAGGCAATTTCTCTTCTTGTGGTTTGACTCATCAAACCACAATGAAGAATGGTATATTGGTGGAAAATCCAAAGAAATTGATAAAGTTTTGCTAGGGATTTGTCCACCAAATCAACTTAGCAGGGTACCACGTAGTATTGTTAGTCGTGCTATGTGGAAAGCCAGTGAATTTCGGAATTGGCTTCTTTATTATTCCCTCGTCTGCATAAAAGGTTTTATGCCAGAGAAGTTCATTGGACATTGGATTTGCTTGGTTGGTGCCATATGGATCATGCTGAAAGAGCAAATTTCTATTCCAGACCTTAAGGTATCATTTGAACTGCTGAGAGAATTTTTAAAAAGGATTGGACCTTTGTATGGGCCCCGGCAATACAAGTACAATGTTCACTTGCTTCTGCATTTGCCAGAGGCTGTAATGAATTGGGGACCTTTGTGGGCTCATTCATGTTTCATGTTTGAAAAAGTAAATGGGCAGCTTTTACGATTAATACATGGCACTCAAGAGGTTGCTAAGCAACTGACAAATACAAACAGATTTGTCATGGGATATGAAGTGCTGAGAGGGCAATATGATGGACATGAAACACAAGATTTGGGACTAGGGGGTGGGTGTTCTCGCTCATGTGTGGTGAATCATACCTCTCTTTCTCGTGCTGTGCAGGAGTTAATTTCCAGGTTCCTGGATGATCGCCCCGAAAGCAAAAGACATACAGTGTACTCTAAAATTTTAGTTAAAAACTTGGGCCACATAACTTCAAGAATACATAAAAAAGAAAAGAGGAGAGATAGCTCTTATATATTCTATAGCCATAATGGTCTGGAGAAGAATGGACAGGTTGAATGTTTTATATTCTATGAAAATTTTGGAATGTGTTGTGTTGTTTCCGAGCTGGAGGTGGAAAGTGGCATTTTTGTTGATGAACAGACAAATTACAGTCTGAAGCATATTCATCAATATAAGAAGGGGAACTCTCTTGTGCAAATTACATCTGAATGCATTTTACAGACTCTCATTACTTTAAATAATACATTTATTGCTAAGCAGCCCAATATGTATGAAAAAAATTTATAGTTGTTGATTTTTACTCTGTGTTAATATATATATTCCAATTCAATTTTTATTGAATATGTATCAAAACTGACGTGTCCTATATTTGTATTTTGTGTACAAGCTACAGATCCTTGGACAAATAAAGAATATTATTATTATTAGTGTCTGTACAGTTTCACCATGCACTCCCACCTCAGCATTAGTGCTCCCAATTCCCCCTGAAGTGTTCAGTGATAGAAGATTACTTTTTCTCTTGTTTGTATCGGGTGGTCTATCCCTCACTTGCCCCCATTGCCCAACCGCTTTATCACCCAGGTCCCAGTGACACCCCTGCCCCTCAACCACCAGACTGTACCCACAGTGTGAAGCCATTATCTTGCTTCTTTTTCTTCTCTCAGGTGACATGCAACTCAACCCTGGCCCTCCCTCTGACCTTAAAGTGCATTCTAGATTTGACATACGGAGTTGGAGTACCGATACCAATTCTATAGTTAGTAAAAGGTTGTTAGTGTGGTTGTAACCACAATAAATAAAGGCATAGATACTGCTAAGAAGTATCTTGTATATTGTTGTGACACTTAAGGAACACTTATCTGACATATTCATTTCCTTTACCTCTTTGAGCATCAACAGTTGCTCATTTTGATGTAAACAAAAAATTGTTTATAATTTGTCATTGTATAAATATATTTTTATCCCTAAAACTATAATTTCCTGGTTCATTTTGTAATTTTCATTTTCCTATTTAATAAATATATGTAATGAGCACTATTTCAACTTGTTGTGTCTTGATATTCTCACATGCCATTTACCACATTTAAAAGTAGTACTATACTAAAATCTCTTCATTGTAAAATATATGATCATATAATTTGTATAGATCCCATTGAACTAAATTATTGACATTTTTAAGTATTAATTATTTAAATAAATTTATTTAAAATTATTCAATATAATTTAGTTCCGTGGAATTCATGGGACTCACTGTTATTCTCTGGGATTCCACAGAATCTCCTTGGGAAAATCAGCGATTCCCTGCAAATCCTCTGGACTAACTGAATGAATCTCTGAGAGTCCTTGCAAGCCTCAGGGACTCCATGCGACTCTTAGTGATTCCTTAGGAATCATTAGGACTCCATGATTTTCATAAGGGTAATTTATTTAAGCATCTCTTTGAGAAATTCGTATGCTTTTATAGTATTTATTATCGAGGATACGGAGGACAGAAGTGAAACAAATTTTTATTAGATAGTCGATCGTCTGCATATTCATAAAACCGCGCATTACACGAGCTGAATGCGTGTTGGAATATTATAAAATGCAAACGTCAGCATAGGAAAATGAATCCTATAATATTACATACATTAATGCATTCGTTAAAGTGCGTTCCCAGTCAACACAGGCGTCGTGAAGAGGTCATATAAGAGGTCATACGTGGGACATCTTTTCGACTCGACTGTAGGAGCTCTTCTAGAGGTCTCCGCGACTCTTACTGTATGACCTCTTTTCAACTCGACTGTAGGAGGCCTCCGCGACTCGTGCTGTGTGACCTCTTTACGATTCGCCAGTAGGAGGTCTTAAAGAGGTGTTCGCGACTCGTGCTGTATGACCTATTTTATGATCCACCTAGTGGTAGACCACGGAAACTACACCTTCAGTTGGCAGTTGGCGCGTGTTTCCCGGTGATTCGGTGTGTTTTTTGCGACTCGGCTTCTTTATATTTTTTGACCTCTGCTTCGTTTGGACTTCACTCTCCTGTTTTGACCTCTGCACCTGATTGGATTACCCTGACGGAATTGCTGCCTTCGAGCATACTTTGGACCTCACTCTCCCGTTTTCGACCCTGAGCACCGTTTGGACTATCCGCACAGTTATATTTACATTGACCCTGCCTCCTTCGGACTTTCTTTGGACGCTGATTTATTTGATCCTGCCTGAATTTTATCCATCGAATAACTTACCCAATTTTTCTGGATTTGTTCTAAAATTGGTAGACCAATTGTGGCACGTGTCCGTACGGCGTGTGTGAGTAGTGTTCGTGCACGGACATCGTCCTGAATTTCAAGGTAAATTTTGTTTGTATGCACTCCTTTTGCCTTATTTATAATACCTACTGTTTATTATGTTTAGTTCGCAATGAAATATATTTACGTTACTCATTTTGTTCTCGCCCTGCTTCTGAAATCTTCACAGAATCTGGACATTTATTTGGATCAACCTTCTTTGGTATTCATTCGGATTCCTAAAAAAATTATACCTGCTTTGGTACACTCTACTGATCTGGCTTTGTTTCGACCCGTTTTTCATGGGATTGACTTTTGTTGGACGCGATCGTGTGCATCGCGCACCTTGTCTGGTTCGCAGAAAGTGTACATCGAGCTAAAAACCAAGGTGAGTAACGTTCATACAGTACTTATATCATATGTTAATTGCAGAGGGTGGGATATGTCAAGGCAGTCTCGATTTACAGGCTTGACACTCATTTCTATGGTACGTGTCACGAGAGTGATCCGATGAGAACTCATAGCGCGGAGAAATGCGAGGTTTGCTTTGAATACGCTGACTCATTTAACGTGGTTACTCGATCTGGTTCTAATTCCACTAATAATATTCCATTGCTTATCTGTTATGCACTTATCACCCTCATTCCAATTTTAATAAAACAACCATAATATGATTCTAATTTAGGCACTTACGGCCAACACAACTCTTGCTACCTTTTGTAACATTTTGCCGTTTTATTGCATCACTTTTAATTTTTACATTAATTATTCAAAAGAGTGTTACTCATCGCCCCAATATTTTTCTTATCAGCATTCCTAGTGGCACAAAAGATGCTGAGCACATGCACACGGCATTTTCATTCTGATCAAGGAAACATTTTCGAATCATATTGTGAGCATATGCTAAAAATGTTTTCATGTCATTTTATGAGCCACTCATTTTATAACATGCAGTCCGCATATTTCTAGCATACGGTAGAAAAAATTTGATGTTATGTGCTCAACATATTTTTAGCATATGTTCATAGTACATGTCTAAAATATTTTGGTGGAAATAGCTCATTGTTTATTGATAGACATGTTTATTTATACGTTTCCATAACTCACAACTTTGCAGTTTTGAGTTGAATTTACCAGTCCACGATCGTGTTCAGTCATGTTACGATAACTGATCATAACCAATATTGCCATCATCGTCGCGCTTAATTTCGTCGGTATGTCGATGGTTTTTGTACCGTACCTAAATTAATGTTAATGATAGTAAATAACTGTGTTGTATATTCATAATTGTGTTTATTTAGCTCAACGTTCATCTCATATTTCGCGGCGTTTGGAAAGGGTATAACAACATCGCAAAGCAGAGCGGCGGCGAATTATGTTGAGAAACGAATGTGGGAGTTCGTCAGAGTAAACTCCTCGCTAAATTGCATTTTAAGCTACTGGTGTTCACGACAGCTTAATTTGATAATGGGATGATCATCCTATCATCGATGATCATGTTCGAGCATTCAGGTACGGCGAGTATAATTATTTACGTAATTGAAAATAGGTGTTGTTGAAGAAAAGTCATCAATTTGTCAATGTTTTTAATAACCCTTCCAATGTTTTTCATTGGATTCCTGCCTCGAGTAGTAACGACAATTCTTTTTCTTCTTTCAGACATGTCATATTATTACCGTATTCGGCATTTTAGAATGAGCTAACGAGGACATAATTCAACTATAGAGCATATATGAACGTGAAAACGTCGGAATTGTTGATTGACCTTAGTGCAGCGACGAGTGTTGAAACCATTTAAAAGAACTTCCTCTCGGGAAAATGTAGTTAGGTATGTACATTACTGATTGTGAGACGAGAGTGTATTAAAAATAACTTTGGTCATTAAATACGAAGCACAAATAAAATTAAAGTTGTGTTGTGCAAAAGCTATCTCAATTCTATCTATTCTCGTGTCGTGTGCTGTCATACTGGTTTTCTTTGAGAAGACGCGTAGTATGTTGAAACGCATGTTTAATGTGGTACGGATCGTCAAGTGAATGAAATAATTGAATTTAGAAGGAATACTAATAAATGTTTGCATCTACAGCTGCTTCGTTTTAAAATCATTTCCCGAAAGTCGTGAAAATTAAGTGTGAATACATGTGTGTAGTAAGTCAGTGCAGTAGCAATGATGTGGCTACTAAGTACCAAATTATGCAGAAACCTGTGAAGACTGCTGTAGCTGGATTGAGTTCTGTGTATGAAAAAATAAGATTTCAAAATTTTGTTCTCTCCAGCAAGAGTCCAGCAAACAATTGCTGTTATTTCAGAACTAAGGAAATAGTGTATATAAAAGCCATAGGCCTAAACAATGGTACTCCTGTTATTATTGGTAATGTTCTACAGGGCTCAAAAGACATGTTATTTTATCCATTAGATTCTCGTTCCATGGATATTCACCTTGGTGGAAAATGGAGCACTGATAAAACCATTAATGTTAGCCAAATTTTATCCAAGGCAGTGCGCCTACCATATAACAGTGCAGAGGACTGCTTTTCCCCTATGCTGCACACTCAATTACATTAATAATTTTTTTAGTGTAGTTGGGTGGGGCATAGCTATACTATTCAGGGAGTGTGAACTAATGCCATCTGGTTAGTAGTTAGTTTAATGATTAATCCATTGATCTGTTTTGCCATGCATTTGTATAATATTACAACATGTCATTTAATTACAGATGTCCTACTTCGTGTTATTGGCAGAAAACTGGTGCGCTGCAATTCCAGGTTCTTGGATTGACGAGGAACAAGGCATCTATAAATGGCCAAGAAATGAAAGGATAAGAGTGGCTATTTGTCGTAACCTAGAGCCTGATGCTTCCTGGCATGCTGACAAGTATGACAGAGTATTAGGACCTTACGGTATATTGGTGTGAATGGTTTTTAATTTGGTGAATATTGAGTTAAGTGGAGTTGTAGTAGCATATGTACTTTTCTGCAGATACCCTAAAGGAGGCTAGAGAAGTTGAGGTCAGAATGGCTGAGTTTAGTACTGAAGATGAAGAGCACATCCAATGGGCTTCACAAGGGAGTAAAGGGAAGAGGCGTGTGAAGCGGAAAATTTTGATGATTATATCTTTGAGCAGGGAACTGAAGGTATGCTTGTGGTCCAATGTGAATAATTTTCTGTAAATACAGCTCAACTTATCCTTTGATATTATTGGAGTACATGTTCTTTAATATTCCTATTTTGGGTAGGAAATGATACATTAGATGAGTTGCCGGCTCCTCCAGCTTCATTCAAAGTCCCACGAATTGCAACTGAGGTAGAGGGCATCAATGATGAAATACCCATAGGTAAAGTGGTCACCAGTAGAGTAATAAAATTATGACAATTTGACTTTATTGAAACTTGCACTTTTTTGTCTCTGTGAAGAGGTGGATGCTTGAATGGTTGAAATAATTTACTTTTCCTTGCAAAAATTAATTTTAAAACTGCATCTGATAAGGGATCAAAAGTAAATGAACATGTAGTGGCAACTGGTATGGACTATTGTAATTAAATTGAAAAGTGCTTGCTTTCTAAGATAATATAATTATTGCCTACAATTCAAAAGGGTTACATAATAGTTTTGCAGATATCAAGTTCACGTGCCAGAGGAGCTCAACCTCTACCAACAGCCGAGGTAAGGTGAACTGGATGTTGTGCTTTAGATTGGAGAAATAATTTCACATATTTATATTAACTATTTTATATTTGTTGTTTCATTAGTATCCTGGCTCAGGCATTGCAACCGACAGGCAGAGAGCAATAGTGCCTTCTTCATCGGAAGCCAGTGGATCTGATGGTATGTATTGATTTTTTCGTTTTTCATCCAACTGTGACAGAAAAATCAAATTTATGCCTGAATTTTCCATTTATCAGAAGGCTAAAGTAAAAATCAACTCTTTCAGAAAATGACATGGCTAACTTGATAAATAAAGAATTTGAGAAATTGCATTCAAGACTGGAGAGGATTGAAAGAAAGCAGGAAGTCATTGAAAATAAATTGGATTTCCTGCTGGCACTTAGAGAAGACCCTGATCTAGGAATTATGAGTTCTACTACAAGGACAAGTCTAGATGAACTTCCAAGTTTACCCTTAACAGCAATGTGGGAGCTAAAAAAATTTGAGGGTAAACTCCAAAATGCAGAGGAAGCCCGGAAGCAATTGGTGAGTGATTCTTCTAATTATTTATAGTAAGAGTACACTATTACTGAAGATTTCCCTTCCTTGATTATCTTTAAGTCATCATATCACCATTGCATTTTTTTCTTAAAATCAGTGATTGATATTTAGGACATTTCCACTGCTAATTCAAAGCACTCAAATGAATTGAGATACTTTTGATACTTTGCAGAAGCTGAAAGTGAAAATGATCGGTGGAGTCAATGGTGAAGCCCATCTGAGGAAAACATTATCATCATTCCTATCAAATAATTTAGCCTATGATTTAACATGGATGGGTCCACAACATGGCTCTAAAAAGGGAGGATGCTCAAAAGAGACTGTGCCTAAGCAGAACTAATTTTTCAGTCATCCTTATAGGTATGGAGAGACTTACTTAGTGCCAGCATTTCATATGATTTGTGTCTTCCTTTTCTTTTTACATCTTAAATCAGATATTGCTAAGAAAAGATTAAGTAGTAATTTCCTACAAAACATTTAAAAAAATACATTTGTGTATTTTCCAGCCACCGTTCTGGAGTCCCACCCAATGACCACAATCGTCAGCCTGGAGAGGGTGGCTAAACAGTGGCTGCAATATGCAGGGGATCGCATTAAATATGCAGAAAAGAAGAGGACTGACAATGAAGAAGTTTAATTTTTGATAGTCTTCCACTCTCATAATTTAATGATGTTTTTCAAGCCAATTTTCAAGTGCTATGATATAATTTATGTATTATTGTTTCATAAACTCTGTATTGAAGTAAGAGCTAGGTCTCTATTATATGAATGTTTTGATCTTATAAACTGTTCTTACTGAAGTAATTCCCATCATCTTGATCCTCTTCATATTAGAATTTGAATAATCTAATGGTATGTGCACTTTCGGCTACAGCTCAACCACTATGCAGTTTGTGGAATTTGCTAGTGAAATCAGATTCTCAAAAAATGTTCTAATGTTTATAATTTTCAATCACAGGTTTTCTTCCAGTTATGTTTCAAATATTTGTAGAATTTTGTAAAATTACTGGACTGAATATTTGAATCAGATCATTCGTAATTGTAGGATTACAAACTAGGTGACACCACTAGTTCATAGTTCTACCATAACCCAATAGGTGGCATACTCGTTCGTAGTTCGTTCAAAATCCACTAGGTGGCACCACAATCGTAGGGAAGTCTTGTACAGGTCATATGAAAATTCATATAGGAGCTCATTAGGGAGCTCTTAAAGGACCTCGTAAAAGACTCCTATAGTGTTGCATCTGACGTCTTAAGTATCTCATCGTGAGGTCTTTAGGAGTGTCTCGTAAGACTCCTACAAATTCCTAAGACCTCTTTATGAGGTCATATAGGACTCCTACGTGTTGATTGGGTTATTTATAAACTGCAATATAAATATTTACTTTTGGGTCCTTCGTTTCCATGGATGTCCAAGGTTTGCGGCAAGATTGTTGAGTCTATCAATAGGTCCATATTTTGGTCATTGATCTTTATCTTAATTAAAAGATAACAACTAATAATTTTAAAATAGCTGAGAACATTTGTGGAAAAACGTGTGTCATTTGGAGTGGACATTGAAGACGCATTCATGAAGTACTTGGATATTGGAGACCATTTA
Source organism: Platycnemis pennipes (assembly GCA_933228895.1). NCBI lineage: Eukaryota > Metazoa > Arthropoda > Insecta > Odonata > Platycnemididae > Platycnemis > Platycnemis pennipes. The sequence goes on from OW121849.1 coordinate 2,301,029, forward strand.
AAGAGTCTTTAACCCTTTAAATTTATTGCTTTCTTGTTTCCGGCATTGACGGAAGAGAATTTGTGTATACCTCTTCATGCCGAATTCAAATTTCTTCGGGAAGATTGAAGGTAAGTTCCCAGGTAGAACACCAAAGTCACAATGACGTCATCTTGACATCATAGTGATGTACCTCACGTCATGGGACCTGATAATGACCTCTGTGTGACGAAGCACTCCAGGTGACGTCAAATGATGTCAAGATGACGTCAAGAAATGTTTAGTCCTATGTAGTGATTCTGCAAACCTTCAAGAAATATCGTGGTCGGCTTTTCTATGGATTTTCGCTTTTCGTGATCAGAGACCTTGCTAACACAGGAAGTCGCATGAACTTCAGGCAGAGTAATTTGAATTTAAAGAAGTTGAAGGATTTGAAATTGTGTGCTTATCGCGCCGCTGCGCTCAACTGTCCGCGTCAGCCAGTATACTTTTCACATTTCTCTTTCAGAATTTATTGGTTTCATTCTCTATTAAAATTAATCTATTTTTGAAACAAAATTATTGTTGTAGGAAACGTGAGGCTCTGCCTACAGTGTTTCGATACCAAAACTTAATAACATTTAATGACTCCGTTTGTACTTGTCGCCTCTTGAATTCTACGATCAAACACGTCGGGCGAGAGCGAAGGAAGTTATGAAGATCTGTTAGTGAGGAAAGTGTGCACGAATGTTTGCGAAATTTCACGCTGTTCCCTGTTTCGCCTCAAGATGGCAAGCAACACAAAAAGTATAACTTCTCTTTTCTCGTTACTGGGAAGTCGTCATGTTGATCAAGGTAATCCTATTCATTCGCCTGCCGGCGCTGACAATTGTATTTTTCGATTAGTCTGATTGATTCTTTATGGTTGTTCCCCTTAGCGCTCCGTTTTGTTTTAAGGTTTTTCTGACCGAATTGTTGCTGGTCTGGTGTGTTGATATTTGAAATTGTCATTGCGTTTAGTTCACTCTATTTGCTGAAGATTAATTCAATAGTTCTTGAATTCGTCATGGTCACTTACTCATCTCAGTAGTAATTAAAGATTCACCTTAGAATATAATATGTCAAATTTTGAACTTTTTATGTTCCAATTACAATATGCGAGTTATCACATTGTATGTAGCGATGTCTCATTGCCGACTCTATGGTCAAAAATTCTATCGGACTGCAGCACAAGATAGCATTTATACGATATTTATTGTGATAGTTTTTGAAGGGCTTGTGTTCAAGTATGCTTTCCTGTCTGTGTAGGTTGATAGGCGGAATAGGAGAAGAGCAGTAGCCATGGTTGAGGACAGGTTGACCGGAGGCAATGCGTGAGGAGGAGCCTGATTCATCCTCCAGTTCATCAGCCTCTGGTGATGAAATCAGTTCTGTTGATGTGACAATGGAATCAGTTCTGATGATGTGACAATGGAATCAGTTCTGATGATGTGACAATGGAATCAGTTCTGATGATGTGACAATGGAATCAGTTCTGATGATGTGACAATGGAATCAGTTCTGACGATGTGACAATGGAATCAGTTCTGATGATGTGACAATGGAATCAGTTCTGATGATGTGACAATGGAATCAGTTCTGATGATTTGACAATGGAATCAGTTCTGATGATGTGACAATGGAATCAGTTCTGATGATGTGACAATGGCATCAGTTCTGATGATGTGACAATGGAATCAGTTCTGATGATGTGACAATGGAATCAGTTCTGATGATGTGACAATGAAATCAGTTCTGATGATGTGACAATGGAATCGATCAGAGTTCAGATGGCAGTGGGAATGGTTTTTCTTTGAAGAGTGCTAATAGTAATGTGATATGCAAAATATTTGATATTTTTTGTTTTGTACGTGAGATATTCAATAAACCTTTCACGTTGATTTCATTGTTTTATCAAATCCCGCCGTAATTTTGAACATAAATTTAACTGAATTTTGGGTACTATTGAAGGAGGTCATTTCCAGGTCAAGATGAGGTCAAAATGACTCAAGAAGGACGTCCCGCACAGCGTTATTTATGACGTCATTTTCTGGTCAAGATGACGTCAAAATGACTCACGGAGGACGTCCCCGCTGTTGCCCATTTTGACGTCACCGTGACTTTTGGCCCGTGACCTGATCATGACGTCAAGATGACGTCAATATGACTTTGGTGTTCTACCTGGGTTCATGCATTTCCTCAGCTTCCCGATCTATTTCTAGCAGAATAAGTAGCATGCATTGGAGAAAAATTTGGCATATAATAGGAGTTGTAATAAAAACGACTAATATACTAGTGCATGAGGGTTACGGGTGTTACTTAATTAGTTTCTCGGCATATATTTCAGCTTCGTAAGAATCCCGAAAGGTAGTTATAAGCTGTGACAAGGACCCAACGGTGGAGGCTTCTACAAAGGGAGGCGCGGGAACATGTAATCGGCCGTAATAACGTCGGAGAGGAGGATAGGAAGTATAATGAGCCAATACTGCCAATGAGTCAAAAGAAGCTTGGGGGAATGGTTCCGTGTCTCAAAATCAAGGACTGCTGAAAGGAAAAGACGGAAAAGTGGCAACATGAACCAATTGAGGAAGATAACATAGAATACACAATTGATTTGTGATACTCCTTATTGCATAAATAAATGTATTACATTGAATAAGTGATTTATTTCATGGAGTTCCCTCTGAAATTCCCTTAGTCTGTATGCAATAGCGAAAATTGCAATGAACAAAGATTCTTCCTTCAAAAATAAAATAAAAAATTTTAAAATACGGGTATTAAATTACGTATTAGTACGAAGTTCTGCCACTAGGTGGAGCCACAGTCTGCATTTGGTGGATCTTACTGCCTGGATTTGCCGATAGATGACTCTGTTGCTCGTTTAGATCAATGGTTTACATGAAATTGGTTAAATTTGATGCCATGATTTATATAGAGTTTATATGGAGTTTATATAAGGTTGATATCGACGGTTGTGCACGTTTCCCTGCTGTTGATGTGATTTTTACATGAACGATGTATCAACGGAGGATTATGTGCTTGCTGGGATGGCAGTTATACGTCGGCCCAATGTCATTTTGACGTCACCAATGTCGTTTTGACATCGGCTAATAATGCCGATATAAAAATAACACATAAATATGGGGTGCTTTCCATTCAAGCGACTCATGCGTCGTCTTGAGTTAACTCGCGGAAACTCAAGTCGACTTGTGTCTTCGCGAATGGAAAGCAAGTTTCAGTGCGCAGAAGCTGATGCGCTAAGGACTTTCACGGGGACTCGTGATTGGTGCGTTTTTGTGGGAAGGAAATTGAATCCACAGATGTTTCCTTCTTGTTATAGAAAAGATCGTTACCAATAAACAAAAAAAATGAGTTGTAGGATGATTAATTAAGAAAATACTTAACTTAAACATTTGTTCTGATTTATCGGTTATTTTCAATATGCCTCTTGCAGACGTATTGCGATTTAGAGCTTGCGCCGTCCTTCTTTCTTTTTTCAGTAACTCACCATTACCGGTGTGTCACCGTGTGTCGACTCGCGTTTGACACAACAACGACACACACTGATTGGAAAGCACTACACGCGACACAAGTTGACTTGTGTCGACTTGCGTCGATGATTGGAAAGCACCCATGATACCTTTCTCCGATGTAAAATTGATATCGTCGATCGTACCTCTTAAAGTTATATTTAATAGATATATCGTTTTCCGATGCAAAAATGATGTCAGTTGAGCTGACTATAATAAAAGGCATAACAATTATCCTATTTTTATGGTCGCTGGATTTTATAATTTTGAGTATTGAAATTTTTTCCTCAAACGTCAGAGAGAAGAAAATCAAGTATTCGTGATTGGCCAGAACTTCAGAAAGCATTTGGAGGCCTACCCTAAGAAAAAAGTACTATAGAACTATATATAGTGATTATAGGAATTCTATAATCACTATAGAAATTTCTATAATCACTATCCCAGCCAGCACAAGGTTGTAAATAGAACCAACATATACAGAAACCTTCCATATAAAACGGAGAAATCATATACGGAAAGGGAAATGGTTTCTGTATATGGCAGTAGCAAGTTAGCGAAATGCTGGAGAAATCAAAGCGAAAGGTTTCCGAAATGCGATGGAAATCATTTCTCTAACATAAAGCTCTTGATTAGGAAAGTACGGTCAACGTTTGATCTCGACAAATGCCGACAATCGAGGCTTCTGATTGGTTCCCGCCATTTTTGGCCTACGCGAGTGTTTTGTTAGCGTCAGTTGCCTGTTAGAAAGCATTGGAGTGGTTGTGTTATTCGTGAAGCAGCGTAGCGTTTTTTTTGATACTTGGTTGTCAATATGCCTCAGTGTTGTGCAGTTGGTTGTTCAACGCAGGCGAAGAAAGGGACGAAGTTACATCTTATCCCTTCGGGAGCAGGGAATGAGATAAGAAGAAGAAAATGGCTGCAAATGATATCCAGAGCTCACTGGATTCCAGGGAAGGATGCCCGTCTTTGTGAGGTAAGTTCCGAATTGTTAACGATGCTATTGTAAACGAGAGCGCTAGAATTTCATGCCTTTTTATAACTTATGTGTTTTTCGTACAGTGATTTGGATTTATTGATAAACAATATTTCTTCAGAAAGCTGCAATTGCAAACCACTTGAGCAATTAATAGGTATTGTTTTATTTTTGCAAAGTTGTTGATAACATTGTGTGCCTTTATTTCTCTATCACGCGTGAATCGTACAGTGAATGAATGTTACTTTTATTAATACGTATCATTTGTTGATAAAAGTGAATATACAAACCGCGTGCTTAATTATGAGGTGTCGTCTATGTGGTGAGTGTAATCAATCCATTTAAATTGATTTGGTTATGATTCTCCAACTCACGAGCAATATCGTAGCGTGAAATTTGTTTATTTTGGTTAAAGTTTGATGTTGCTTTCCATGGTATTCATCAATAACTGTTATTCTTCCATCTTCAGAAGCACTTCACCCCTGACCAATACGAGCAGTATAGGGTAGACGGTTTTAGGAAATTGAAAGCAGATGCTGTGCCATGTGTTTTCAGTCATCGACCTACACCAAAGAGTCGAAAACCACCTGCGAAAAGGTCGTTACATCAAGGCCATTGGGAGAAGGCGAGACAGTCAAGTCACGGAACTGAAGGAGTTAATGAAGGTATGTATTATTTTTAACTGAAAATCTCTAAGATTTCATCACAATTCTAAGTTAAATAATTCATTATCACAGAGTAATTAATTACATAACGATCTCGCTGTGCAATATTTCCGCCAACAGATTACTGTTTACAATTTTATTAGTAGAATTGTCCAGTTTAAAAAATGATGTAAGTAATGGCCTTATGCAATGTGTACTGAAATACATGCTTATGAGTGATGTTTGTTGTTCGTCATGGTGCAAAGTTGATGACATTACTGTGTAATGAGGACTGGGTCATTCCATGTCAAATCATCCAGAAAATGTTCAAAATGACACCCACCGACTCGGATTTTTATGAAATTTTTGTCACTAGCTACTATCTCCAATGTGATAACCCATGTAAAGTATTTCCGCTCTCACCCTCATAGTTTGCAAGATATGAGGGGTCAAAGTTTGGGAAGTTTGCTCAGGTAGTGGGATTCAATTTTCAGAGTACAGGGCACAAGTTACTATCTAAAGCAAAGGAAAGAAATCTTGGACCCATGAGGCAATTGTTCTCCTTGACTTCAGTGAAAACTACTCATATGTTATCCAAGATGAGGCACAAGGGTATCACCGGGCAAATGATAGTTGTACCCTGCACCCCGCTGTGATTTACACTCAAGATCATCAGTAAAACAGCTACTTGTTCCCAGTTTATGCATCTGATCAGATGATTTGGAGCATGATGTAGCTTTTGTATATGAAAGCAAAAATAATATCTCAGCTCATGTTGAAAATTTTCCATCAGGTAAAAAAGTACATTATTTTAATGGTGGTTGTGCTGGACCATTTAAGAACTGCAAAAATTTTCTCAACCTTTGCAACCACAACCAGGGCTTCTCCTTAATGGTTTCATGAACATTTTTTGCTACAAGCCACGGAAAATCCCCTTTTGATGGCATTGGTGGTACAGTTACGCATTTGGTTGCCCGAGAGAGCCTTCAGAGATGTTCAGGAGATTTCCTAAGCTCCGTGGAAAAGATCATGAACTTCTGCAGGTCTAGAGTTGAAAATATTAAAATCTGGGCGATAAAGAAGGAAATTATTTCAGAAACCCGTCATAAGTTAGAATACAGATTCCTCAACGGAAAAACAATTTTTGGCACTCGTGCGTTTCACCATTTCACGCCTGTCTAAAAATTCCTTAGGAACTAAGAGTATCAGCTCGAATGAAAACTTATGCATATTATTCCATTTTGCCAATGACTGACCACCACCTGCAATTACATTGTCACAAATTGTAACAAACTCATATATTGCATGTGCCTATGATGATAACTTAACACTTGTATAAACAGGTAAATGCCTGAAAATGTGCATCAATTCATAGTTGCTTAAACATTTGGGCTCTTTTATCTTTGGCTGCCACAAGCCGCGAATTATTGTTTTAAAAAACTATATTAACAAAAGTCACAGTGACTAAAAATAGATGCCAGACCTTTCATTTGCTGACCATTACTTCAAATATTTCCTCATGAAGGTATGCATTTGGATACAGTCATGATTAGGATCTGTATAATATGTGTCCAAAATCCCCCTCACCGAGTCAGAAAAAAAGTAAAACCTGAAATACTTACAGTGGCAGTCAAAACAACACCATTTTTATTTCACAGTGAATTAGAGCACATATTTATGTACAATTAAAAAAAATATTGGACGAGTTAACTACTCTGCCTTAGGGTGATATTTGTTAAAATATGAAGTAATGTTTTTGAGTTCCAAAACTTGGTTAATTGACAACTAATTACATAATAGTGGCTAACATAGCTATGCAAGGGTGATAGAAAATATTTCTATGGAATCTATGTACCTTGATAGACAAAATGATAATTGGTTTATCTCAGCCGCTATATATGTTTAACTCCTAAACTCTTTCCTCTCCAGATCTTCAGCATGATGTAACTGCAGAGGGAGAAGAAGCTGAGGCGAGCATACCAGCTGCAGCAGGAGTGGATAGCAGGAGCGGATATATAGATATATATGGAAGGAAAAGTGAACGAGGAAATTGGAAAAGGCAGGCCTGGTAAGAGATACATGGAACAGGTATAGAAGGATGTGAAAGAGAAGAATTACGGCACAATAGAAAGGTTGGCCGATAAAAGAATCAAGTAGAAGGCTGCGCTTAACCAATCCTAGGACTGTTAACCAATGGTTATGAAGAGCTTTTATTCTTAATGGAGGGTAAGTCATTTGTCCTTTAATTGTGTGGTACTGTACATTCTTGTTATTAAGTTGTTCGAATAAGACGTTATATATTTTCCAGGTTTTAACAAGAACCTATCAGAGAACTCTTTATGTTGGTTATTAATATTGAAGGATGAGATATATGTTCTGAATACTTGAGTGGAATCAAAAATTTTGGATTGCCTTATATTATGGTTGCTGAAATTTATTCTTACAAGGAGCTTTTATTCTTACTGGAAGGTAAGTTATTGGTCCTTTGATTGTGTGAAACTTTACATTCTTGTTATTAAGTTGTTCGAATAACTCAGTTCGAATAACTCAGTGGATAGCTGTATCAAAGCCATCTCAGGATTGATAACTAATGATGATGAAGGTTGTATAGTTTTCACACTTTCAAAATTTTCCAGGTGCTTTTGCAGGTGGTGCTATGTTATTGGACTTGTAGTTGACTGCTCAGATCTAACCAAGATTTATAAGCAGAGAAAATTTTAATCCTGGATATTGATGTTGAAAAATAAGTAGTTTATGCTGATTGCTTGAGTGGAATCAATCTTATTTCATTTTTTCATTTTCTTGGAGAAAAATGTTGTATGTTATAAGGAACTATCATTTCCTATTTTTTATCCACTAATTGTGAGAATCTTAGCATTCTGTGTGTATTCTTTTCTGATGTGCACACTTTCCTAAATTTCCCAGGTTTCTACCGAGGTTCGTATGCTGAGAAACATTTGTGCTGGTTGTGGATGTTGGATTTTGAAGAATTAAAAATGGGTACCCTGAATAATTTTCTGGAATCAAGTGTACCAGCTAATAATTTATCATTGGAGCTTATTGAGTTTCGTTGCAACGTGTACTGGTTTCCTGTTGGAGGATCTTCATAGGAATGAAACTTATATTGGATGTGAAATTGACCTGTTCTTATTTTACTTAGCCATGTACGATGGAAAACATGAAAGAAATATTGAAAGAGTCACAAATTGGCCATTATTCTGTTGCTTTCCCTTGATTGACTTGAAGGGAAAGAAAGTGGTTTCATTGTGGTAAAAATTTGTCATTTGTTGAGATGTTTCCATAATCTAATACAACTTTTTTTTGCTTGGGTAAATTTCCAAAAATAATGCTTATCTATTAGGTAATATGTTGAATGTTTATTTCCTAGTACTTGCACTCGTCACCCAGCCTTTCTTTTTCCATTTTTTCAGGATAGACTTGCGAGTTTGCTGGACCTTTTATTAAGCCATTTCTGGAAACCATTTGTCATTTACTTTCCTGTAATCAAGAATATGTAGTGGCAGTTTCTGACTGGCATAGTTGTGACTTGCTATCGTGTTATGCTGCTTGCAGATCGGTTTTCCATTTTGGACTTCACTCATGCATTGTATATATTTACATTTGATGTTGATTAGCCAAAGAAGTTGAATCTTGTACTTCAAAAATCTGACAATTGTTTTGTGAATTAATGTTTTCGGTTTTTTGCCTTTAAATAAATATTTGTGTGTGAATTATTTTTTCTTGACGAACAAAATGTTATGGCCTTTTTGTAAATTTAGCAGCATGAAAGTTTTCGAGTTAACTAGAGTACAAACTTGCATTAAGAGAGGTAACACGGCTCTTTTCCAGGTGCTTTGATAGTGAAAATGGAATAATATAAGTAGAAAATATAGACTTCAGGTAATTCGGAATTATGTCATTGACAAAAATTATTTTATCTGGAGATTTGGTCAGTACTTATATCGTACAGTAGTGGTTCTTAACGAGTTGACAGTTCTCAGTTGACAACCTATTTGCCCTGCGTGTCTTTCTACCGAGTGAGGCTATGCGCAGGACGTAAATTAAGTAGCATGTTACATTTAGCCGCCGTTAACAGTCTCGTTCCGGTGCGGAGTACGATCCGTAACGAAGCCAAGGTATCTCAAAATGCATTTCTCTCACAATTATTGTCGCCCGTGTGATAATCATGTCCGCTGGCAGTAGCTGAAGTGCCAGGGAATCTAAGGGAGTTGTGAACGTGAAATTAGCCTTAATTGAGAATGATTAAGATTCCAGTGACAATACAAGTTTTGTCACCGTCTGTTCTCTATGAGGATTCATGGTCAAAGAAGACTTGACGTTTTACTCCTATTGCAGAGAAACATCCTATAGGTACCTAGTCGATTTTGATACCTAATTGACAAGTAAGCTAATATTTCTGTAGTTATATAACATTTTAAAATACCTTTCCGTCAGTTATCAACGAGAAGTCACTTTACGAGCGTGGAAAATATAGCGACGTTCCACTCATATTGCAGACAACGTCGTCTGCTGGGCTCGTATTATACAGGCCGACTCCCGCATTTTGAAGAATAAACTTGATATAAAAATGATGTAGTATTATAGGCAATTTTATCATTCAAAAGTTACCATGGCTCAAATTCGATGAAATATAGTTAATTAATTTTTATCTCGTGAAAACATGTTTAGTCCCTATCTCTCCCATGTAAAAATAGGCCAATCATGGCTAGATGCGCAAGGTTGACCGTACTTTCCTAATCAAGAGCTTTACTCTAACAGTGAGAAGGGCGCTCCCTAGGAGTCGTTCCGAATGGAGAGAGGGGTAACCTCAAAGGCAACCTGTCATGGCGAAATGCGCAACACATGACCGCGAATAGCAAAGGATTTGAAATATTACTGAACAATGTGAATAATTATACATTCAGAAATAGATAACAATGCTGAAACAACTGTAATATGAGTACAGTTACCAATTATTAAAACAAAGGGTTGAAATACAAGGGCAACGTGCGATATTAATGGTCATGTATTTGAAAAATAATATTTAAAGGTAAATTCGTGACCCATCCATATTAAAAAACTTCGATAATCAACGTAATAAGTAAAGATTTGGAACTGTTTATAATACTATTCATATATGTGATATCTCTGGGTATAACTAGAGAATTACCTCGGAAATATAGCTTCTATCATTTTCCAAGTGTATAAAAAACGCGTAATGTTGGCGTATGTATTAGGATGCAGGAAGAGGAAAACTCAGGGGAAACATTTATTTCTGTAATCCTATACATAGGGAAAGAGTTTGTAACTGGTTCAATGTATCCTTCGAATGCAAAACGGGGTAATCTCAAGGACAACCTATATGGCCACCTCAATTTCAAAAATTTTCATCATTCGGGATGTAAAGAGACCGACTGTTATTACGTATTACATATAAAAGGGTAACCTAAACTTATTATGTTTGATAAATTAACAATGTAAAAAATAATTTGGAGCTTTTAGCTTGATTATTCCAATTCAATATTGGGTAACCTCGAAGGCAACCTTAAAGGCAACCTCTGTTTTGGAAATTACTATCATTCGGGATGTAAACAAAACATTATGTTAATACATATTTCATGCTTAATAGAGTAACCTAAGCTTATTACGTTTATATAATTCACAATACAAACACAGAATTTGGACGTTTTTCTATAGTTATTCCATTTCAATATAGGGTAACCTCAAAGGTAACCTTAAGGCCAACCTCGGTTTTGAAAATTTCTATCATTCGGGATGTAAACAAACCGTCTGTTATAACATATGGCATAATGAATAGAGTAACCTAAGGTATATAATGTTTATATAATTCACAATACGGACACAGATTTTGGACGTTTTTCTATAATTTTTCCATTTCAATATAGGGTAACCTCAAAGGTAACCTTAAGGCCAACCTCTGTTTTGAAAATTTCTATCATTCGGGATGTAAACAAACCGTCTGTTATAACATATTGCATAATGAATAGAGTAACCTAAGGTATATAATATTTATATAATTCACAATACAAACACAGATTTTGGACATTTTTCTATAGTTATTCCATTTCAATATAGGGTAACCTCAAAGGTAACCTTAAGGGCAACCTCTGTTTTGAAAATTTCTATCATTCGGGATGTAAACAAATCGTCTGTTATAACATATTGCATAGTGAATAGAGTAACCTAGGATATATAATGTTAATATAATTCACAATACGGACACAGATTTTGGACGTTTTTCTATAATTACTCCATTTCAATATAGGGTAACCTCAAAGGTAACCTTAAGGCCAACCTCTGTTTTGAAAATTTCTATCATTCGGGATGTAAACAAACCGTCTGTTATAACATATTGCATAATGAAAAGAGTAACATAAGGTATATAATGTTTAAATAATTCAGAATACGGATACAGATTGTGGACGTTTTTCTATAATAATTCCATTTCAATATAGGGTAACCTCAAAGGTAACCTTAAGGCCAACCTCTGTTTTGAAAATTTCTATCATTCGGGATGTAAACAAACCGTCTGTTATAACATATTGCATAATGAATAGAGTAACCTAAGGTATATAATGTTTATATAATTCACAATACGGACACAGATTTTGGACGTTTTTCTATAATAATTCCATTTCAATAAAGGGTAACCTCAAAGGTAACCTTAAGGGCAACCTCTGTTTTGAAAATTTCTATCATTCGGGATGTAAACAAACCGTCTGTTATAACATATTGCACAATGAATAGAGTAACCTAAGGTATATAATGTTTATATAGTTCACAATACAAACACAGAATTTGGACGTTTTTCTATAATTATTCCATTTCAATATAGGGTAACCTAAAGATCAACCTATGTTTTGAAAATTTCTATCATTCGGGATGTAAACAAACCGTCTGTTATAACATATTGCATAATGAATAGAGTAACCTAAGGTATATAATTTTTATATAATTCACAATACGGACACAGATTTTGGACATTTTTCTATAATAATTCGATTTCAATATAGGGTAACCTCAAAGGTAATCTTAAGGCCAACCTTTGTTTTGAACATTTCTACCATTCTGGATGTAAACAAACCGTCTGTTATAACATATTGAATAATGAATAAAGTAACCTAAGGTATATAATATTTATATAATTCACAATACAAACACAGAATTTGGACGTTTTTCTCTAGTTATTCCATTTCAATATAGGGTAACCTCAAAGGTAACCTTAAGGGCAACCTCTGTTTTGAAAATTTCTATCATTCGGGATGTAAACAAACCGTCTGTTATAACATATTGCATAATGAATAGAGTAACCTAAGGTATATAATGTTTATATAATTCACAATACGGATACAGATTTTGGACGTATTTCTAAAATAATTCCATTTCAATATTGGGTAACCTCGAAGGCAACATTAAAGGCAACCTCTGTTTTCGAAATTACTATCATTCGGGTTGTAAACAAAACATTATGTTAATACATATTTCATGCTTAATAGAGTAACCTAAGCTTATTATGTTTATATAATTCACAATACAAACACAGAATTTGGACGTTTTTCTATAGTTATTCCATTTCAATATAGGGTAACCTAAAGATCAACCTATGTTTTGAAAATTTCTATCATTCGGGATGTAAACAAACCGTCTGTTATAACATATTGCATAATGAATAGAGTAACCTAAGGTATATAATTTTTATATAATTCACAATACGGACACAGATTTTGGACATTTTTCTATAATAATTCGATTTCAATATAGGGTAACCTCAAAGGTAATCTTAAGGCCAACCTTTGTTTTGAACATTTCTACCATTCTGGATGTAAACAAACCGTCTGTTATAACATATTGCATAATGAATAGAGTAACCTAAGGTATATAATATTTATATAATTCACAATACAAACACAGAATTTGGACGTTTTTCTCTAGTTATTCCATTTCAATATAGGGTAACCTCAAAGGTAACCTTAAGGGCAACCTCTGTTTTGAAAATTTCTATCATTCGGGATGTAAACAAAACATTCTGTTAATACATATTTCATGCTTAATAGAGTAACCAAAGCTTATAATGTTTATATAATTCACAATACAAACACAGAATTTTGACGTTTTTCTATAGTTATTCCATTTCAATATAGGGTAACCTCAAAGGTAACCTTAAGGCCAACCTCGGTTTTGAAAATTTCTATCATTCGGGATGTAAACAAACCGTCTGTTATAACATATTGCATAATGAATAGAGTAATCTAAGGTATATAATGTTTATATAATTCACAATACGGACACAGATTTTGGACGTATTTCTAAAATAATTCCATTTCAATATTGGGTAACCTCGAAGGCAACATTAAAGGCAACCTCTGTTTTCGAAATTACTATCATTCGGGTTGTAAACAAAACATTATGTTAATACATATTTCATGCTTAATAGAGTAACCTAAGCTTATTATGTTTATATAATTCACAATACAAACACAGAATTTGGACGTTTTTCTATAGTTATTCCATTTCAATATAGGGTAACCTAAAGATCAACCTATGTTTTGAAAATTTCTATCATTCGGGATGTAAACAAACCGTCTGTTATAACATATTGCATAATGAATAGAGTAACCTAAGGTATATAATGTTTATATAATTCACAATACGGACACAGATTTTGGACGTTTTTCTATAATAATTCGATTTCAATATAGGGTAACCTCAAAGGTAATCTTAAGGCCAACCTTTGTTTTGAACATTTCTACCATTCTGGATGTAAACAAACCGTCTGTTATAACATATTGAATAATGAATAAAGTAACCTAAGGTATATAATATTTATATAATTCACAATACAAACACAGATTTTGGACATTTTTCTATAGTTATTCCATTTCAATATAGGGTAACCTCAAAGGTAACCTTAAGGGCAACCTCTGTTTTGAAAATTTCTATCATTCGGGATGTAAACAAAACATTCTGTTAATACATATTGCATAGTGAATAGAGTAACCTAGGATATATAATGTTAATATAATTCACAATACGGACACAGATTTTGGACGTTTTTCTATAATTACTCCATTTCAATATAGGGTAACCTCAAAGGTAACCTTAAGGCCAACCTCTGTTTTGAAAATTTCTATCATTCGGGATGTAAACAAACCGTCTGTTATAACATATTGCATAATGAAAAGAGTAACATAAGGTATATAATGTTTATATAATTCACAATACGGATACAGATTGTGGACGTTTTTCTATAATAATTCCATTTCAATATAGGGTAACCTCAAAGGTAACCTTAAGGCCAACCTCTGTTTTGAAAATTTCTATCATTCGGGATGTAAACAAAACATTCTGTTACTACATATTTCATGCTTAATAGATGAACCTATGCTTATTATGTTTATATAATTCACAATAATACGGACACAGAATTCAGAATTTAATATTCTTATATCATATATGCTATAATATGTGCGTTCTCATGAATATGCTCTATATCCTATCCATTGACCTAAATCTAATTGAGAAAAACTAGACGGTATGATGATTTTGGTCCTTTAAAATTTTTGAGACATATTCGAGAATGCATGTTAACTGCATATAGTTAACATTGAATATCAAATAGAGTTGGGCATATATGACATGTGAACTGTTTCCATTGTTCTCTAAGCATTATTATACTCATAACATGTCATTCCTCGAAATAATGGTCTCCAATGAGAAGTTGACAGTAACACAAACATCATTGCCCTTTTTATATGAACACAATTGATGTGCCATCATTAATTGTTTCACGCTTTTCGTATTTATCAAAAATGATAGAAGTAAATTTTAAGCTGAGGGTACCATCAAGGTTGCAACCTAAATGCATCCAACTAGCATTACTGTGTAAAGGTCTTTTATAAGACTCTGGTGAAAAATATATAAGAAGCTAAGGTTGCCATCGAGATTACCCTATATTTCAACCGAAAAATTATTCAGCTATTTTCAATGTTTTGTGTATGTCTTCCAAGGTTACCATCAAGATTGCCTTAGTTTGCATACGAATAACGTTACAAAACCTTTTAACACTTTACACATATTGATTACTGCGATAAAAAATGCTCAGGTAGCCACTGCTACTAATGTAAACGAAGGTTATCCTATAATGCATCTGATCAATTATGCAAGAATTTTCAATGTTTTGTTTATGTCACCAAGGTTACCTTTGTTCGCATCTGATTGACATTAAAATCATTTTAAACATTACTGATTAAAAAATGAGAAGTTGAGGTTGCCATCAAGGAATGGTTAGTCTCAAAAATTTGCATCAAACCGGATGTAAACAAGCCATCCTAAACGGTCCGTTGTATACACTTCCCTCTTCAATATTTTAAAACGGGTGGTAAAGTTTGCTTAAGGTGAACAACTTTTAATGAAAAACTCTGTACTCAGGTTTTTATCTTCAGTTTGGGAACTGTTTCAGCTTACCTTCAGTCAATCCAGAAGTTCCTGACTACGCATTTCACTAAGTCCTTTTTATGTTTTGTTCAGTTCGTATACTTAAGGGTAGGCCTAAATCTATTATCAATAAATAATCTAACCCATCTCATGAACCACTACCTAGTGAATAATCTTCCTGCCAACTAAGAAGACTATATGAGAGCAGTATATAGTATGAGGGAAACAGGGCACTCATTCGGCCGATTCCATTAATCTCAATCAATAGGAATACTCAGTAAAACTGCTAAAATTATGTGCACAACATATTTATTGAAACAATGTTCATATATTACAACAGACTCATATAATAACAAAAGATCAAATACTGATTTCACCGAACAAAAATTACAAGTTCACACTTAACATAATATGGTGATCAACTTCAAACATAGACCAACTCAAATAACCATGACACATTCAAGAAAATGTTAATGCAATAAATGCAATGCGATGTCCTTTTAGATATATACTCTTGATACTTCATTTGCTGAGGGCCACAACAATAGGTTTACCTTGAATAACAAGTCGCCACAGCATAGCACCAGCATTAGCTAAACCTAGTTCCACCGACCTAGTTAGTGCTAGCGTCCAGCTAGTTACCCAACATGTGAGCACAAGGATGGACTAGTTCATCAATCTCAAGTTGCAATTCTCTTGGTCATTTCTCATAAAATCTGATATTCATTACTGTATGAGGGCCTTCACACAAGTACCTAACAAAAATGTGCACTAGGGCCCTTAGTTGTGGATGAGATTCTGCTGAGGCACTACACTTCAGCAGCACCTTCTGCTGATGCTGCTGCCTTTTCAGGAAGCCACATTCACTGATTCTTCAGAGCACTTCTACAGCGGAAATATTATTTTATTATATGCCCAGCTGTTAGGAAGAAATGGAAAAAAAGAAATTACATGTGGAAGGCTCAAGGAAAATTGGGAAATAGTAGTTTACTCAGATACTGTGAAAACAAAATTAAATCAGTGTTGCTTTCTTTATCCTTCAACCAAGTAGCAAAGTATAGTATACCATCAAGTATGAAATCAATTACCACTCCCAAGTGTGACAGTGAAAATTCTTGTTAGAAAGTAAAATGGTTCCATACCACATGACACTGTAAAACTGCCTTGCTAGAGAGTATCCTTGACCTTATCCTGGATCATGTACTTCAGTACTACACGTTGGCAAGTGATTTCAACATATGAAGAAGGAAAGTCGTCACAACTGCAAATCAGGTTCATATCTTGTCTGGGATGCTTTTATCTTAACAGGTATCTGCCTTGCCCGTCAAGCTCAGACGTAGGAATTATGAAAATAGAGAAACTGTGTTAGAAGGCCCAACAAAAAATGCATGTAAGAATTGCACAGGAAAATACTGGCATCATAGCAAGACACAAGGATAAAGTCATGAGAAAGGTATGGAAGTTAATAATTAATGTATATGCATATATTCATCAAACTATACACATGGAATCAATTAACAAGGAGAAAATTTTAATAAATAGCCATTGTATAAAACTGATAATATTAACAACAAATAAGTAAAGTATATTAATAAAACATCAAGAAATCTATAAAATATATAAATAAAACATTAACTATAATATAATTTATATAAATATAATAACAAATATAATAAAAACAATAAATTTGAACAACAAGCATAGAAAAGAAGTATTTAACAATACAAAGAGTATAAAGCAAAGGACAGTGCAGAAGAAGAGATCAAGAAAAAAAATCAATATAAAATAACATTGCAAAATTGCAACATGCACCTCATAACCCACGATTGAGGTCACTCCTCAAATCCTATGATGATGTCATACATGTACTTCCTATATCTGTTTGGATCAAATGACTCGGCTGTCGACTGCCCTAATATTACTCTTTCAGCATACCAAGAAACAAACACTCCACAATTGTGACCATCTTGTTGCTTTGAATGCTCTGGTAGTAAGACTTCCCAATCATTTTCATTACCTCCAAATTTGGCCCTTAACACTGTAATCCATCTATGTATTGCATAATAATTTTTGGGATTTACAGCATCTGCTGCAGGGTCATAGAAATATACTTTTCTATCATGTGGACAGGCAACAATAAGCATCCAGTGGGAATTGGAGATATTCAAAGGAATAATAACCTTTGTAACACTAGAGTCTACCCTGTCAAAGATAGCTATTGGCCTATCAAGAGTAATTATCCCTGTCACATACTGGGAAATCACTGGATCTACTGTTACTACTGAGGGAACACAGACTGAAATTCTCCATAAAAAAGCTGCAATGACAGTGTCATACAGCCAACCTCTTTGAAAATCTGGAATGACTGCCTTTATTCTATGAACTTCCTCCTGTGGTATATTAAAATCCAAGGATTTTAGTTCAAAAGCTTTTAGAGAGAATGAGCCAGCCTTGCAAACTTCCATGTGTGGATTCATATCATATGTCATATGGGCAGTGAAACAGCCCTCTTCTTTGGCTAAAAGTGCCATCCTGATTTCTCTTCTTCTGGCAGTGCCTGGCATTTTAAAGATATTATTTGCCAGTCGTCGGGTTTTACTCATTGGCTTTAATTGTATTTGAGGCCTGAGCTTAGCATTGGGTGGTATATCTTCTGCTTTCATTGTTGCTGGAATGCAGTTGCCTTTGTTACATTCAATTGCGCCTTCACACTTCTCAACAAGTAGCTTTAACGATTTGCACACATATGGAAGTAATACAGGTGAGCACTGCTGGCTTAAGATCTTTAATTTATGCAGAAGTTGAGTGATTACATGAATGTTTTGCACATTAGACTGTTCTACATGGCAATCCTTGGATGTAGCCGCACACCTAAACAGTTTCTTAGGAGAAACATTTTGGTTTGACTCAGGAGTAGGCACAGGTGTTGGTCTATTTTGGACAACAAATGAATGAACCTTGTGGACATGCTTGCAAAGAGTGTAGTTGTTAGGACAAGAGCACGTATACAAATGGCAACAAAGGTCCCAACAAGATAACTCATTACACTTTATAAAACACAAATGAGGGAGGAGGCACTCTTGCGAAATATTTGTTACTATGTAAGCTGCAGAGGGGTCTGATTGTGATCTAACATGCCAAACATTTTCTTCAGATGTCGGTATGATATCTTTATCAGAGATTCTAAGCCCTTTTATATGGTCACTGGTATGGCGACCTTGAAATCCCAATGGTGGCATCTTAGTCATTCTTTTGTATGTTAGTCCCAAATGAATAGTCTTATGAATTGTAAGCAGCACCTGAATTAAATCATCTAGACGCCTATTCACTTTCCTATTTAGATAATGGCTCTTCAATTTATTATGATAAGTCTCAGCAAACATATTAGTGTCAGTAGTGGCATGAGGAAAATTTCGATAGCACATAGCCCACTTCTCTTTCTTGTTGCAGTAATAATCCTTGAAATATTTTATGAATGCACTAGCTGAATCCGTATATTTGGCCAAGAAAGATGTTAGCATGATATTAAAGGTAGTATCATTTTTTTCCTCGATTAAAGTTTCCAAACCTTCATTAATTTCTATTATAAGGTCCTTGTTTTTGATTTTCTGCTGTAGATTTTTATGCCAGTTCCTTTTCACATGCCACAAACAAAGTAAATGCTTAGTTTTATCACCAAACACTGTTCTCACCGCATTTCCAAGGGCTTCATCACCATCTGTCATGACAGCATTTACATGCAAATAAGGAGACCTTCTCATGATGCTTTGCAATAAGTACGTTAGTGTCTCCTCATCTAAATGACTTGTTATAAAATGAGCTACAGGGTACCCAACCCCATACTCATCTGGGACTATAAGGTTCAACAAATGAAACTTGTATTGGTTAGTTCCATGAGTGGAGTCAATGCATAATATCCTGCCACAGCCTACTACCATTTCTTCTAACTGAAGCCTCTGCTGAATACCCAAAACAAAAAGATCAGTTGCATGGGGCAAATCATCTAGACCTTTATCACCTACGACCGTTCCTGAACCCAGGGGTTTATAAACCAAAATAGAATCCTTGGCTTCAGCTAGCATTCCGTTTACTATTAAATGAACAGCAATTGCATCATCATCACTAAAGTGCTTTTTTAAGCTTAGTTCATACTTCATTTTGTTTATTTGTGTGGAAGTAATGAAATGTTCTTTAAGGGGTAGCACATCACTAAAATTCAGATTATCAGGTTGAAAACACTCCTGAATTTTATGTGCTGGTACATTTTGCTCTAAAAGGGAATTAATTTGAAATTTAGTACTACTGTCCCAGCGATAAAATTTGACATTCTTAAACTCATGCTCATGGTTGTGTGAATTCACATACTTAACTGACACACCAGCTTCATTAACTTTGACCAACATCCGAGCTATGCAGTCACTGTTAGGCATGCAACCAAATTTCCTCCTTCTATTAGTTTTATTGACAACTGTGGCATTCTTGTGGTGGTTGTTAAATTTACAGATGTAGTAAAGGAATTTACTACCACGAATTACACGCTCACCATTGTGTTTTACCAAGGACATGTAATTTAGCCGACAGTGATTACTCTTCCAAGCATTGAATTCAGACACATCTTTGAACTCATATTCTTCCACACAAATATCATCATGGTGTGAACTTTGCAAATGACTGATCATAACTGAGTGGCTTTGAAATTTAATACTACAGTGGTCGTGGGGGCATAATACATACTGGCTTTTTGCATTGCAAGTTCTCCTATGCCTGCTGTAAGAGTGTTTATTTGAATAGGACACCTGGCATATGGGGCACACTCTTGGATAAGACATTACATCTTTTTTTTCAATCTTTGCACAACTTACTTTATGGCGACAAAAGGAAGATTTAGTGGCATAAACATTTTTGCAGTCGTCACACTTTCGAGGATAAATAGACTGCTTGGCAGCAGCTTCCTCTAATGAACCGCCACTCTGAAATTTAGCAGCTAACTTGCCCAAGGACAGAGAACTACGTACCCTTGAATCTACCTGCACACATTCTTTGGCAGTTTGACAAGTTATTTTATCACTGTAGGTGGTAGGTACGTAAGGTTTGATGGGCAGTGGTGATGGGCGGCAGAATGTAGAAGATAGTTGGCACTTCTTAGTGATAGGATGGGACATTACAGCATATAAAGGTGGGTCTGCTCTCAGTCTATGCTGGAATTTGTCATCTATCTCTTTTTGGAGGTATGATTTGCAACCTGATGGAGCTGAAGAAGTTTTTAGGGAATGAGAAAATGTTGTACCATGGAATCTCTTCTTGGTACAAGAAATTTTGTTGGTGAATTTTGATCCTTGAAGAATGTGAGAAGGATTTTCATCAGACTCATTCAAAGAGGACAGAGCAGACCACCGATTACAAAGAGGAATGTGGAAAGATGCATCAGTAATCATTGAAACTTTTGGATTCTTTTGGCAGCGATGCTTGCCTCTCCTTACCACAGTGATAAAGTCACTGGGGGAAGATGATTGACCAGGGGAAGATGAGTGATGAGGGGAAGAAAAATTATCGGGGAAAATTGCAGATGATAAACTTTTAGGATGCTGATTAGTTAAAACTGAAATAACATTAGCTTTATTCAAGACAGGAGAATGAAGTCTAGTGGAAGGCAGCGGACTTGAATGTTGGATCTCAGGAGAATAGCAGTCTAGGTTTGAAAGAAGGGCATCACGGTATGGAAAAACTGAGGGAAGAGATGAGTCACTGGCCAGTTGTGGAAGTGTAGAAGGAAAAGTTTGAAGGGAACCATTCATGCCAGCACCATCAGAAGAGGAAGGGGGAGGTGATGGTTGGTGGAAGGGAAATGATAGGAAAGGAGTTGGTTGGTTGGTGCAAGGAGAGGTAGAATGGTATTGTGGGTGGGTTCTGGTAGAGGTGGAGGGAAACGGTTGTTGGGTGCTGGGAGAGGAAGATTGTGGTTGGATGCAAGGAGAGGTAGTATGGTATTGTGGGTGGGTTCTGGTAGAGGTGGAGGGAAACGGTTGTTGGGTGCTGGGAGAGGAAGATTGTGGTTGGATGCAAGGAGAGGTAGTATGGTATTGTGGGTGGGTTTTGGTAGAGGTGGAGGGAAACGGTTGTTGGGTGCTGGGAGAGGAAGATTGCAGTTCGGTGCAAGGATAGGTAGAATGGTATAGTGGTTGGGTTCTCATGGAGGGAAACGGTTGTTGGGTGCTGGGAGAGGAAGATTGTGGTTGGATGCAAGGAGAGGTAGTATGGTATTGTGGGTGGGTTTTGGTAGAGGTGGAGGGAAACGGTTGTTGGGTGCTGGGAGAGGAAGATTGCAGTTCGGTGCAAGGATAGGTAGAATGGTATAGTGGTTGGGTTCTCATGGAGGGAAACGGTTGTTGGGTGCTGGGAGAGGAAGATTGTGGTTGGATACAAGGAGAGGTAGTATGGTATTGTGGGTGGGTTCTGGTAGAGGTGGAGGGAAACGGTTGTTGGGTGCTGGGAGAGGAAGATTGTGGTTGGATACAAGGAGAGGTAGTATGGTATTGTGGGTGGGTTCTGGTAGAGGTGGAGGGAAACGGTTGTTGGGTGCTGGGAGAGGAAGATTGTGGTTGGATACAAGGAGAGGTAGTATGGTATTGTGGGTGGGTTCTGGTAGAAGTGGAGGGAAACGGTTGTTGGGTGCTGAGAGAGGAAGATTGTGGTTGGATACAAGGAGAGGTAGTATGGTATTGTGGGTGGGTTCTGGTAGAAGTGGAGGGAAACGGTTGTTGGGTGCTGAGAGAGGAAGATTGTGGTTGGATACAAGGAGAGGTAGTATGGTATTGTGGGTGGGTTCTCATGGAGGGAAACGGTTGTTGGGTGCTGGGAGAGGAAGATTGTGGTTGGATGCAAGGAGAGGTAGTATGGTATTGTGGGTGGGTTCTGGTAGAAGTGGAGGGAAACGGTTGTTGGGTGCTGAGAGAGGAAGATTGTGGTTGGATACAAGGAGAGGTAGTATGGTATTGTGGGTGGGTTCTGGTAGAGGTGGAGGGAAACGGTTGTTGGGTGCTGAGAGAGGAAGATTGTGGTTGGATACAAGGAGAGGTAGTATGGTATTGTGGGTGGGTTCTGGTAGAGGTGGAGGGAAACGGTTGTTGGGTGCTGAGAGAGGAAGATTGTGGTTGGATACAAGGAGAGGTAGTATGGTATTGTGGGTGGGTTCTGGTAGAAGTGGAGGGAAATGGTTGTTGGGTGCTGAGAGAGGAAGATTGTGGTTGGATGCAAGGAGAGGTAGTATGGTATTGTGGGTGGGTTCTGGTAGAAGTGGAGGGAAACGGTTGTTGGGTGCTGAGAGAGGAAGATTGTGGTTGGATACAAGGAGAGGCAGTATGGTATTGTGGGTGGGTTCTGGTAGAGGTGGAGGGAAACGGTTGTTGGGTGCTGAGAGAGGAAGATTGTGGTTGGATACAAGGAGAGGTAGTATGGTATTGTGGGTGGGTTCTGGTAGAAGTGGAGGGAAACGGTTGTTGGGTGCTGAGAGAGGAAGATTGTGGTTGGATGCAAGGAGAGGTAGTATGGTATTGTGGGTGGGTTCTGGTAGAGGTGGAGGGAAACGGTTGTTGGGTGCTGGGAGAGGAAGATTGTGGTTGGATACAAGGAGAGGTAGTATGGTATTGTGGGTGGGTTCTGGTAGAAGTGGAGGGAAACGGTTGTTGGGTGCTGAGAGAGGAAGATTGTGGTTGGATACAAGGAGAGGTAGTATGGTATTGTGGGTGGGTTCTGGTAGAAGTGGAGGGAAACGGTTGTTGGGTGCTGAGAGAGGAAGATTGTGGTTGGATACAAGGAGAGGTAGTATGGTATTGTGGGTGGGTTCTCATGGAGGGAAACGGTTGTTGGGTGCTGGGAGAGGAAGATTGTGGTTGGATGCAAGGAGAGGTAGTATGGTATTGTGGGTGGGTTCTGGTAGAAGTGGAGGGAAACGGTTGTTGGGTGCTGAGAGAGGAAGATTGTGGTTGGATACAAGGAGAGGTAGTATGGTATTGTGGGTGGGTTCTGGTAGAGGTGGAGGGAAACGGTTGTTGGGTGCTGAGAGAGGAAGATTGTGGTTGGATACAAGGAGAGGTAGTATGGTATTGTGGGTGGGTTCTGGTAGAGGTGGAGGGAAACGGTTGTTGGGTGCTGAGAGAGGAAGATTGTGGTTGGATACAAGGAGAGGTAGTATGGTATTGTGGGTGGGTTCTGGTAGAAGTGGAGGGAAATGGTTGTTGGGTGCTGAGAGAGGAAGATTGTGGTTGGATGCAAGGAGAGGTAGTATGGTATTGTGGGTGGGTTCTGGTAGAAGTGGAGGGAAACGGTTGTTGGGTGCTGAGAGAGGAAGATTGTGGTTGGATACAAGGAGAGGCAGTATGGTATTGTGGGTGGGTTCTGGTAGAGGTGGAGGGAAACGGTTGTTGGGTGCTGAGAGAGGAAGATTGTGGTTGGATACAAGGAGAGGTAGTATGGTATTGTGGGTGGGTTCTGGTAGAAGTGGAGGGAAACGGTTGTTGGGTGCTGAGAGAGGAAGATTGTGGTTGGATGCAAGGAGAGGTAGTATGGTATTGTGGGTGGGTTCTGGTAGAGGTGGAGGGAAACGGTTGTTGGGTGCTGGGAGAGGAAGATTGTGGTTGGATGCAAGGAGAGGTAGTATGGTATTGTGGGTGGGTTCTGGTAGAGGTGGAGGGAAACGGTTGTTGGGTGCTGGGAGAGGAAGATTGTGGTTGGATACAAGGAGAGGTAGTATGGTATTGTGGGTGGGTTCTGGTAGAAGTGGAGGGAAACGGTTGTTGGGTGCTGAGAGAGGAAGATTGTGGTTGGATACAAGGAGAGGTAGTATGGTATTGTGGGTGGGTTCTGGTAGAAGTGGAGGGAAACGGTTGTTGGGTGCTGAGAGAGGAAGATTGTGGTTGGATACAAGGAGAGGTAGTATGGTATTGTGGGTGGGTTCTCATGGAGGGAAACGGTTGTTGGGTGCTGGGAGAGGAAGATTGTGGTTGGATGCAAGGAGAGGTAGTATGGTATTGTGGGTGGGTTCTGGTAGAAGTGGAGGGAAACGGTTGTTGGGTGCTGAGAGAGGAAGATTGTGGTTGGATACAAGGAGAGGTAGTATGGTATTGTGGGTGGGTTCTGGTAGAGGTGGAGGGAAACGGTTGTTGGGTGCTGAGAGAGGAAGATTGTGGTTGGATACAAGGAGAGGTAGTATGGTATTGTGGGTGGGTTCTGGTAGAGGTGGAGGGAAACGGTTGTTGGGTGCTGAGAGAGGAAGATTGTGGTTGGATACAAGGAGAGGTAGTATGGTATTGTGGGTGGGTTCTGGTAGAAGTGGAGGGAAATGGTTGTTGGGTGCTGAGAGAGGAAGATTGTGGTTGGATGCAAGGAGAGGTAGTATGGTATTGTGGGTGGGTTCTGGTAGAAGTGGAGGGAAACGGTTGTTGGGTGCTGAGAGAGGAAGATTGTGGTTGGATACAAGGAGAGGCAGTATGGTATTGTGGGTGGGTTCTGGTAGAGGTGGAGGGAAACGGTTGTTGGGTGCTGAGAGAGGAAGATTGTGGTTGGATACAAGGAGAGGTAGTATGGTATTGTGGGTGGGTTCTGGTAGAAGTGGAGGGAAACGGTTGTTGGGTGCTGAGAGAGGAAGATTGTGGTTGGATGCAAGGAGAGGTAGTATGGTATTGTGGGTGGGTTCTGGTAGAGGTGGAGGGAAACGGTTGTTGGGTGCTGGGAGAGGAAGATTGTGGTTGGATGCAAGGAGAGGTAGTATGGTATTGTGGGTGGGTTCTGGTAGAGGTGGAGGGAAACGGTTGTTGGGTGCTGGGAGAGAAGAGTGAATTAAAAAAATTCCTCCTTGTCTCAAGGCAAACACGATACACATTACCTGCTAAACACTTCACACCACGAGTTGTCAGGTGCAGGCCATCCCGGGACAAGAGGTGATGATAGGGATCTTCACTCTGGGCCTCGAATGCACTCCAATTATCAATATATACAGCATTCATCCTGCAAAAGAGAAATTCAGAAATGTAATGTGTTACAGCAAGTAATTAACCACAAATGCCAGTGTTAGTAAACAACAAAGCAAATAATCTGAAATTACCTTTTACACAAGCCCTTCATGAGTATGTTGAGTCGCTCAATTTTAAAATTCATCTTCTTAATCATTTCCTCTTCCTGTTTCTTCGTCCTTAATTTTCCTCTAAACAAGCTGATTTTCCTTTTTAAAACACTAGAAAGATACAGCCGCACATTTGGATTCCTTTTGCGGATGCTTTTCAGGATTCTCTCCTGGTGCTGAACGACTTGTTCCGGGGACTCTCCTGTAAATAGGCTTGTTAATATCTGAATGATTTCAACCTGTTAACACTTCCTAAAGCAATTAATACTTAAATTGTACTCACCACATATTAAATTATTGGTACCTAAATGAATAACCACATCGTCGAAAAATTCAGTGGCCAGCAACATTGCCGAATCCACTTCGTCATCTCTCATCCCTGACACGGTTGAGATACTGATATCAAACCCTCTAAATTCCCTTACATGGGGAAGGGCATACTTCCATTGGGAAGCACCAATTACAAATAAACCAGGAGCAGCCATGGTCAAACTGTAGCAAAGAATGAATTTTGATTTGAGTAATAATACATAATAAAAGAGAATAAATAGGATTTACGCCGCACTTAATACATCTAAATAACTCAGTGGCAATGGTGTTCTTGGACAGTGACTTTTCAGGTACCTATACTTTATCCTAATAGGGTACGGAGAGAAAACTAAAAATGCTAAGGAAGCAGTAAAGCAGATTAAATGAAAGGGTGACAAAAATACATACAATGGTGATAGTGTTTTCAACAATACAATCTTTATCACTAAAAAGGTAGCTGGAAATTATTTGGAAGGAGGGCAGAAAGCACTGAATGAAACATTGGAAAAGGTAACCTAATTAACAGAAAAATATGCAGGTCACTTACCCAGAAAATTAATGCACGAATTACCTAGTTAAAAATAATTGAAATGAAGGTAGGACGCCGAAAAAACAAGTATCTGGAAGATAAAGTAAATAATTAAGTCACTTAAGTAGCAGCACAAACAAATGATGCACTCAATACGTTGTGTGTCTACTTACCAAGAAAAACAAAGTATAACTATTACGTTTCTATTGTTAGAGTTGAGTAGACTTGAAGATGAAAAGAGACAAGGTTACGATGAAGGAACCTGGGAAATATTTGGAAAGAAAGGAGATATGTTAATAAAGAGTAATGCGTAATATTTAGGTACATGGTGGAAATGCTTGCAAAAACTAGTAACATAAGATCACTCATGAACACAGCAGGTACAGATTCGTAGATAAACTTACATTTCTGACAACGACGGTGTAAAATATATAGTCGAGTTTACTTACCAATAAAAAATGTACAATAGGGATCGGATTATTACACACAGGAATAGAAAAAAACGGGATGAAAAGACAATGGGGCAGCGAACCTGGAAATAGAAAACATGACGCATGAATACCTACGCAGGAGCACATTTACCAAAAAGTATAAACGAGATTTATTCACTTTCTAGCTAGATTTAGGTATAATAAATGAGTCAACTTACACGCCGCGGTCAATAAAAACAAGCAGGAATATAAAAATAACCTCAATGAAGGCAATGGGACAGCGAACCTGAAATAAGAAAGGATAAAACCTTTTTTTAACTTATACGTCCTTTTTCCCTGGGCAACTTATATTCTACGAAGACATAGTAGAACTCATCACTGAATCGTA
The DNA here is from genome assembly GCA_933228895.1 of Platycnemis pennipes. Lineage (NCBI taxonomy): Eukaryota > Metazoa > Arthropoda > Insecta > Odonata > Platycnemididae > Platycnemis > Platycnemis pennipes. The sequence continues at coordinate 2,328,402 of OW121849.1, forward strand.
AACAAATGTTGTTTGCACATGGTGGAAATGTTCGCAAAAACTAGTAACAATAGATCACTCATGAACACAGCAGGTATAGATTCGTAGATAAACTTACATTTCTGACAACGACGGTGTAAAATATATCGTCGAGTTTACTTACCAATAAAAAATGTACAATAGGGATCGGAATAGAAAAAAACGGGATGAAAAGACAATGGGGCAGCGAACCTGGAAATAGAAAACATGACGCATGAATATCTACGCAGGAGCACATTTACCAAAAAGTATGTATAATAAATGAGTTAACTTACACGCCGCGGTCAATAAAAACAAGCAGGAATATAAAAATAACCTCAATGAAGGCAATGGGACAGCGAACCTGAAATAAGAAAGGATAAAACCTTTTTTTAACTTATACGTCCTTTTTCCCTGGGCAACTTATATTCCACGAATAATATTTCCAATAGGAGGCGCTGAAAAGACGAGTTATCCTCTTAGGGTACCCGTAGTTTAAAATTTTATCGATAGGTGGCGCTGGAATTCAGGTTACCCGCTGGAGTTACCCGTAGTTGAAAATGCTACCGAGAGGAGGCGTTGGAATTGAGGTTACCCTCAGAGGTTACCCCTCTCTCCATTCTCTAAAACCCGCTCCCTAGCGGACTTAGGAGGAACTAACAGCGATCTTTTAGGCACGCTACCGCCACCTGACGGCTATTATTTGTACCACGTTCGCTTCCTACACTCGCCCTTTATGAGGTCTACTCTTTGTAACGTCATACATTTATAAATGAATATATATTCCACTCTGCTACTAATGATATGCTACAGAAAAGTTCATTCATTCGACCATTAAGTTGCCCAAATTAGGGAAATAAAAAGACTCACCTCGCAACAAACTTACAACCAAAGGATCTAGTGGTTAAATTAGTTAAAAATCCACAAACTGAACATCAACAATAATAATAACACGTCCATACAGTAATCAACATGCCTACAATTTGCTCTTGTTACTATTGCTAACTCTGAACAAAAAAAGGATTTCTCACAATGGGGCACTTGTACACAAAATAAATTCGAAAGTCTATAACAAATGATCTTTATTCAGGCACATCTGCTGCACCATCATTTACATTTAACTTGTTAACCCTCCTTGCTAGGCGAAACAATTCGCCCGTGTACCGTCCCACTGTAAGGAGCTCCATCTGGGGCCGTGTTCCCCTTTGTTTTCAGCACCTCTGCAAAAAACAGTGGGACATTAGCTAAATATAAAATAAGCGACCGAAAAATTTCTCGGTTAGTTATATTATTTGTAATAATTTATACAATAATTACTCGCGGAAGTGAAATTCATTGGTTCTATTTTGACGACAATTATGTATTTTGGTGTCCATATACTCTTATTACTACACTAATAAAAATGATTTTGACTTTACTCAGTATATTAGAGATGTTTTTACTGCTCTGCTATTGTTCAAGCAATTTTACAAATATTTATTTCAATGCATTCCAGTATTCAGCGCTTTACTTGTAAAGTAAAAACCCGCAACAAAGCTTTCCATGTTAATAATAAAAGCCGACATGATTCACGTTACAATATTTTGTGGACAGCCATTCTAAGTAAAATAAGTGGTAATTATGTATGCCCGTTGGGGTAGTCAACCTTTCCCACTGGACTTTGTGTTCAGTTTTTTGTATGGCCAGAACATGTTGAATAAATTCCTATTCTATTAAGTTTTAGCTAAGAAAGTGAATCACGCCTCAATCATTTCGCAACAAATAGACTAAAATGTAATGGAAACACGTTAAACCGCCATATGACCGAAAAGAGTTGAACCACCATACGACTGAATGAGTGTACTGCAAACAAACAACTCCGCTCTAATAACGAAATGACGAGAAAGGAATGATACTCACGTCTCATGCTGAGGAATAGACACCAACACCAACAATATCGAGTTCCAGTCGCGTGATTCCCCTGGGACATATTTAAGAAATGCACATTTCATACGTTAATATAAACGAACATGTAAATAAATATGGTTATAGAATACGTCATTCCAGTACATAATGTATTAGTAATCGACACGGCGTGGTCACAAAGTCCTCGATAACCACACTAATGTGCAGAGGATAATAACGAAAGAGAGATAAATGGTACTCACTTGAAATACAGATCCAATTGCTACACTACTCGTCCATGTAAAATTCAGGGCGTGAGATACGGTTCCGATGGTATAGCATACTTTGTCCACTTCAATCACTTCTACATATTTCGCTCATTGTCAGAGAGCACGAGAATATAACAGATTTGTGGTGTTTGTGGTTGCTAGCGGAAGGGCATTTCGATTGCAAGCATATCGATAATATCGATAGTCTTTTCGGTCTTCTCTTCCGGTTAGCAGACAGGGAACGTCTCAAAAAGGGTATAAGGGATATCTCGTCCTCTAAAACGTGCCAGATAAATGCAGCTGAGTTGTTATAAAGTTGCTTTTATATCAAAATTAAATGTAATTCCTCCATAGACCTAAGCGAACAAAGTCCTTCTTCAAATTGAAGTTGTAGTACTCACACAATAACAACTTTTCGTGCACAGACGTCCACCTCAAGATTTCCAAATGCTTGAGAGTATCTTAAAATTGTTTCTCGCATGGTGGAGCAAGAAAAATCAATTATCTATCCAACCGCGTTAGTCCTCCGAATATAATTTAAAAGTAAATTCACAGCATTATTAGCATTAGACCCAAAGGATCTTACGGGCTCTCTACGAACCGAAAAGGAAGGGAAATTCTTACCCTGTAATTTCTCTAGCGATATATTCGCCCCATTTTTTCGCTTTCATTTCTGTAAGGAATATCTGCTGTGCTGGCTGGGATGGGGTAGAGTTCTAAAGTCCTATAATCACTATGGGGTATAGTTCTATAGTCCTATAATCACTATGGGGTATAGTTCTATAGTCCTATAATCACTATGGGGTATAGTTCTATAGTCCTATAATCACTATAGAAATTTCTATAATCACTATGGGGTAGAGTTCTAAAGTCCTATAATCACTATGGGGTATAGTTCTATAGTCCTATAATCACTATGGGGTATAGTTCTATAGTCCTATAATCACTATGGGGTATAGTTCTATAGTCCTATAATCACTATAGAAATTTCTATAATCACTATGGGGTAGAGTTCTAAAGTCCTATAATCACTATGGGGTATAGTTCTATAGTCCTATAATCACTATGGGGTATAGTTCTATAGTCCTATAATCACTATAGAAATTTCTATAATCACTATGGGGTAGAGTTCTAAAGTCCTATAATCACTATGGGGTATAGTTCTATAGTCCTATAATCACTATGGGGTATAGTTCTATAGTCCTATAATCACATAGGGTATATTCCTATAATCACTATAGGATACAGTTCTATACCCAGCCGGCACAAATCATCTAATATCCCCTTCGCAGATGGATGCCATCCGGATGCCAACGGTAGGCGCGCATACTTTCATCTGGATGCCATCCGTATGCCGAACCGCTGCCGAGTGGATGCGAACGGGAGATACCGCCGCCTGTAGAGAGATGCGAAGAGGATGCCCGTTCCTCGAATACTAGCGGTTGTAGGTGCTGCTACCTACCGGCCAAAACGAGAATTACCAGCGACACAGCGCTGCCACCTATCAGCCGTATGGTGTACCACTTACACCCACTACAGTTTTCGCATAGTATTCCCTACAGTTGCTTTTTCCTAGGCAATAAAGTGGAAGATTTACTTACTTGATGCACGTTTGTAAATGTGGGGGAATTCTAGGACTTAATTATTTTATCCTGGATGGCTCCAAAATGCATTATCATACGGCATAAATGGCGCTTGGCCGACAGACACTACGTGTGGATGCATGTCCTACGAGTAAACGAACTATCATGTCAACAATTACAAATTACTTAATTTCAAAATGAAAACCATTGCCAATTACTTATCTTGCAAAATGAAAACAATATCAACGCCACGAACTTATTTCTCTGCGGGACCTCCATAGTTAGAAAAACATACTATTCTTTCCCGGCTTCGGAACACTGCGTGAATACATTTCGGGATTACCACCAGGTTAGATTGGCAAAAAGTGAGGGTTGTTATGTATAGCTCGACATTTTGCAATTAATATAGCGGTACATTTCCCCGTCTTCCATCTCCCGAATCATCTATCATTATGTCACAGATTACTATAAAATCATGATTTATTAAAATATCATACATGAGGTGAAACTGCAACACGGAAAAGTTGGCACCTAGCAAAGGATGCCAAAGGGAAAATTGGTAGCCACCGCATCCTGTCAAACATCGCATCCTTATTGCATCCTCTTCGCATACAGATGCAATGCGGACTGTGCTGGCTGGGTAGTTTATACATACATAACTTACATAGACCTCTCATATACAGACATATTCTCCTGGACCATGCTGTCTATAAGAGAGAGGTTTCAAATTATGTATCTTAAAAGCAAAACATTCTGAACATTTTATTTTTTATTCATCTCATATGGATTCAAATGTCACATTCATCTTATATCCATTCAAATGGATATCCATGATTGGATGATTTTCCTCAGTCCCTCGTAGACGGTATCGGACTTAGAGTAAAATCTGGTGCGCTCGCCGGAAAACAGGTTCTCAGCATTATGGAGGAAACTCTTATTTATCTCTCCTAGAGTTCAAAGAATATCAGAGACGTATATTTATAATGGTCATGCTTATTTTTAGCCACAAAATGGTTATTAGGGAAATGCTTTAACGGTGCAAATTATCCGTTTCAATCTTAGAGTAAAGTTAATAATCACAAACGACTTAATGCCAGCCAGCAGCTGTATATATATGGCCTCCCTGTCTCATTCCCATCATTGGAAAATGTGTCAGGCCGTATGTCAAAGGATGATAGGATACAAAGTAGTTAAGTGTAGGTTGTAAGGTAGGTGAGTAAGTAGTATGTCAGATAAAGATATTATAATCATTCAGTAAGTGAGAATCACGATCCTTCATTTTCCTTTTTTTTTCAATTTTGTTCCTTTGGGGAACAGTTGGCAAAACGGATACGAATAATGGTTGGCCAACCGCTGCACCTAGAATAATAATAATATAGGAATCCTCATGACCAAACGTTGGCCCAGCCGTCTGTGCTACATGGGTATGTTCCAAATACCTTAGCCATAGTGATTATAGAAAACTATATATAATCACTATATATAATCACTATATATAATCACTATATATAATCACTATATATAATCACTATATATAGTCCTATAATCACTATGTTCCAAATAACTATAGGACTATAGCCATAGTGATTATAGAAAACTATATATAATCACTATATATAGTTCCATAGTATTTCCCTTAGAAAAAAGGGATATCTCGTCCTCTAAAACGTGCCAGATAAATGCAGCTGCGTTGTTATAAAGTTGCTTTTATATCAAAATTAAATGTAATTCCTCCATAGACCTTAGCGAACAAAGTCCTTCAAATTGAAGTTGTAGTACTCACACAATAACAACTTTTCGTGCACAGACCTCAAGATTTCCAAATGCTTGAGAGTATCTTAAAATTGTTTCTCGCATGGTGGAGCAAGAAAAATCAAGTATCTATCCAACCGCGTTAGTCCTCCGAATATAATTTAAAAGTAAATTCACAGCATTATTAGCATTAGACCCAAAGGATCTTACGGGCCCTCTACGAACCGAAAAGGAAGGGAAATTCTTACCCTGTAATTTCTCTAGCGATATATTCGCCCCATTTTTTCGCTTTCATTTCTGTAAGGAATATCTGCTGTGCTGGCTGGGTATATGAGAGGTCTATGTAAGTTATGTATGTATAAACTGTATCCTATAGTGATTATAGGAATATACCCTATAGTGATTATAGGACTATAGAACTATACCCCATAGTGATTATAGGACTATAGAACTATACCCCATAGTGATTATAGGACTATAGAACTATACCCCATAGTGATTATAGGACTATAGAACTATACCCCATAGTGATTATAGGACTATAGAACTATACCCTATAGTGATTATAGAAATTTCTATAGTGATTATAGAATTCCTATAATCACTATATATAGTTCTATAGTATTTTTTTCTTAGGGTACTGCTACTGTTTTCTAATGCTTACAGTAATTCTACTGTACTGCTACTGTTTTCTACTGTTCACAGTAATTCCACTGCACTGCTACTGTTTATGCAGATCCTACTGTTTACATTTGGTCTATTGTAAACCTATTGCTCATCACTGTGTGCATAAGGATAATTAATTATCCTTGTTATGCAATTGCACACCTACTGCCTTTTTCTATGTACAGAAGGGCTGATGTACATTTAAACATCAATTATGCCCGGAAAGTACCATATTTAACAATAATAAATACATACATTCCACCAAAACAGTTAAAAAATATTATATTCCTTCATAAAAATGGTTGTTGCGGTAGGCTATCAAGCTATGGAGTGACACTACCGGGGAACGGTTCCACATTGATAGGCCAGCAACAATGACTGAAATAAATGAGAGACTGGCAAAGATTCAGCCCCCTTAACTGCATAACAAGGCTTCCAAGATCCCTTGCCGATAGGAAATTCTGGTAGGGAAATGACAGGAGAAACTGGCTCCTTTTTAATAATTTTGCCGTTGACATTGGCCAAATGCCGGCTACTGATGCTGGCCCAATGTTGGAATCGTTGGAATCAAGGTCGGTAAATATCGAGTCGTCCCGAATGGAGGAACAGATAACATTTACGGCATACCTACGTCATCAAATATGGCGAATGGCGCAATGAGCGGGAATTCCGGAAATTTAAAGTAATAGGGCTGCAATATATTGAAATAATGTAGAACTGAGTAGATAACATTGTATATCGTAATAATATCAATGAAAACCCTAAAATAAAATTTAAAAGACTAATTAACACAAAAAAATACACCATTGACGAAACTTAGTTTATAAATATATATTTCCAAAAAACATCAAGATATAATAATAATTTTGACATACATCTCCGTGAAGTATGGAAATATTTTCAACAAAATTTAGATGCAATGGACTAGTGACCAGAACCGCAGCACATAATGATGTGCATCGTGCAACCGGAACTAAATATCTACCGAAAGAGATAACATTTTTGGCATACCTGACTATTAATGTGAACTATTATTTCTACCACAAGAGATAACATTTTTGGCAACCCTCTCCATTAAATATGAACTTCATATGAAGCGCAAGAGATACTATTATTGCATTCCTTACATTTTGTACTGAATTTTATAGTCACCGCAAGAGATAACATTTTTGGCATTCCTGACTTTTTAATGTGAACATCATATCTAACGCAACAGATAACATTTTTGGCATACCTAACATTTTTTCCTGATTTTTTATAGACACCACAACAGATAAAATTTTCGGCATTCCTTTCATATTGTCCTGAATTTTATAGTCACCTCAAGAGATAACATTTTTGGCATACCTGACTTTTAAATGTAAACTTCATATCTACCGCAAGAGATAACATTTTTGGCATACCTTACATTTTGTCCTGAATTTTATAGACACCGCAAGAGATAACATTTTTGGCATACCTGACTTTTAAATGTGAACTTCATATTTACCGCAAATGATAACATTTTTAGCATACCTTACATTTTTTCCTGAATTTTATAGTCACCGCAAGAGATAACATTTTTGGCATACCTGGCTATAAAATGTGAACTTAATATCTACCGCAAGAGATAACATTTTTGGCATACCTGGCTATAAAATGTGAACTTCATATCTACCGCAAGAGATAACATTTTAGGCATACCTTACATTTTGTCCTGAATTTTATAGTCACCGCAAAGATAACATTTTTGGCATACCTGGCTATAAAATGTGAACTTCATATCTACCGCAAGAGATAACATTTTAGGCATACCTTACATTTTGTCCTGAATTTTATAGTCACCGCAAAGATAACATTTTTGGCATACCTGGCTATAAAATGTGAACTTCATATCTACCGCAAGAGATAACATTTTAGGCATACCTTACATTTTGTCCTGAATTTTATAGTCACCGCAAAGATAACATTTTTGGCATACCTGACTTTTAAATGTGAACTTCATATTTACCGCAAATGATAACATTTTTAGCATACCTTACATTTTTTCCTGAATTTTATAGTCACCGCAAGAGATAACATTTTTGGCATACCTGGCTATAAATGTGAACTTCATATCTACCGCAAGAGATAACATTTTTAGCATACCTTACATTTTTTCCTGAATTTTATAGTCACCGCAAGAGATAACATTTTTGGCATACCTGGCTATAAAATGTGAACTTCATATTTACCGCAAATGATAACATTTTTAGCATACCTTACATTTTTTCCTGAATTTTATAGTCACCGCAAGAGATAACATTTTTGGCATACCTGGCTATAAATGTGAACTTCATATCTACCGCAAGAGATAACATTTTTAGCATACCTTACATTTTTTCCTGAATTTTATAGTCACCGCAAGAGATAACATTTTTGGCATACCTGGCTATAAAATGTGAACTTCATATCTACCGCAAGAGATAACATTTTTGGCATACCTGGCTATAAAATGTGAACTTCATATCTACCGCAAGAGATAACATTTTAGGCATACCTTACATTTTGTCCTGAATTTTATAGTCACCGCAAAGATAACATTTTTGGCATACCTGACTTTTAAATGTGAACTTCATATTTACCGCAAGAGATAACATTTTTGGCATACCTTACATTTTGTCCTGAATTTTATAGTCATTGCAAGAGATAACATTTTTGGCATACCTGAATTTTGAATATGAACTTCATATCTACCGCAAGAGATAACATTCTTGGCATACCTTATATTTATTCCTGAATTTTATAATCACCGCAAGAGATAACATTTTAGGCATACCTGGCTATAAAATGTGAAATTCATATCTACCGCAAGAGATTTTGTCCTGAATTTTAGTAGGTATCGTACTCCCCATAATAACTATTACACTATGTGACATGAGAGCCATTCTCACAAATTACGTAAACCTCACTGTTAATAGAACTACGTTTTGTGAAAACTGCAAGATTACCAAATTCAGCATTTGAAACTAGTAAAAAAAACATATGGTGTCATAGGAAAATAATTTGGCAACGGCCAGATAAGGCAACTTTTTTGTACAAAATAATGGATTTTCACATGTTTTTATTTATAAATACATAACTTGTAATTCACACATTTTTATGTCATACTCCAGCTCTGCTTGGGATGCTGCCTGTTTGCAACCATGTACACGGTAGAAACCAGGAAAGAAACCTGAATTGGCCACTATTCGCATTCTTAAGTCTGAAAATCTGATTTGGATAAGTAAATTGTTTTGCAACTTCATTCATTAGATTTATAATTAACATTCAATGGGAATTGGTGAGAGAACATTTGTATGAAGCAGGTATATACCTACTTGTTTGTTTCACTATTGTGAAACAAACATTTATTTCTGGTGTAACACAACAAAGTATGAGCAGGTAAAAGAATGCATCGGAGGACTCCGCTAAAAATATTTCAGGGTTATTGCATGAAGATGGCACCAAATATTAATTCAACACACCAAGTTCCTGCTAAAAATGTTTTATGTTGGAGTGAATATGAAATTCATGACAAAATGTCAGGTATGCCAAAAATGCTATCTCTTGTGGTTGACATGTTGTTCATATTTATTAGACAGGTATAACAAACATTTAATCTCTTGCGGTAGATATAAAGTTCACATTTACTGGACAGGTATGCCAAAAATATTATCTCTTGCAGTGACTATAAAATTCAGGACAAAATGTAAGGTATGCCACAAATGTTATCTCTTGCATTTCATATGAAGTTCACATTTAAAGAATAGGTATGCCACAAATGTTATCTCTTGCACTTCATATGAAGTTCACATTTAAAGGATAGGTATGCCAAAAATGTTATCTCTTGCGGTGTCTATAAAATTCAGGACAAAATGTAAGGTATGCCACAAAATGAATCTCTTTCATTTCATATGAAGTTCACATTTAAAGGATAGGTATGCCAAAAATGTTATCTCTTGCGGTGACTATAAAATTCAGGACAAAATGTAAGGTATGCCACAAATGTTATCTCTTGCACTTCACATGAAGTTCACATTTAAAGGATAGGTATGCCACAAATGTTATCTCTTGCATTTCATATTAAGTTCACATTTAAATGATAGGTATGCCAAAAATGTTATCTCTTGCGGTGTCTATAAAATTCAGGACAAAATGTAAGGTATGCCACAAAATGAATCTCTTTCATTTCATATGAAGTTCACATTTAAAGGATAGGTATGCCAAAAATGTTATCTCTTGCGGTGACTATAAAATTCAGGACAAAATGTAAGGTATGCCACAAATGTTATCTCTTGCACTTCACATGAAGTTCACATTTAAAGGATAGGTATGCCACAAATGTTATCTCTTGCATTTCATATTAAGTTCACATTTAAATGATAGGTATGCCAAAAATGTTATCTCTTGCGGTGTCTATAAAATTCAGGACAAAATGTAAGGTATGAGGGGGCCAACAATGAATCGTTCATTGTTCTTTTACGGCTGTGGTTAGTTCCTTCTCTCGAAGTGTCTTGAGCAGTTTGTTTTCTTGAGTCCAAGTGAATTGTGATTTTTGTTTCGGGTTTGTCTTGCGAGAGGTTTTTCTCAACCTGTATTTATTGAAATATTTAGTGCAATGGCATCGCATAGGAAAGACAGTGCTTTGCGCGAGGAAGAAATTTTGTTAGATCTGTGCGCCGATGATTCATCAGATGTGCCATTACTGTGTGAGTAAGATAGTGACGAGAGTGGAAGTGATTCCGATATTGTGGTGAAGGTCAGAAATAGAAAATCCACTCCTCTCTTGATAAGTGAAAGTGACTCGGATAGGAGCGCAAATGAAGACAATACTTCACCAGGAATCTCCACTACATGGGAAAAAAAAAGATTCTGAGAGGAATTTAGAGCAATTTTTGGGCCAGCCTGGAGTAAAACGTGTACCAGAAAATTCTACCATTATCCTTATTGTAGTCCCATTGTTATTGCCGATGACTTGTTCGAAATGATGTGCATTCAATCAAACCTGTATATCTATGTATCGTCAAAACCAACATAGATACAAAAATTCCCAAAAACAGGAAAGTGGTCTGACATAACCATTACTGAAATGAAAAAATTCTTTGCTATTTTGATTCTCATGGGGCAGGTGAGGAAAGATTCATTGAAGGAGTATTGGAGCACTGATCCTTTTATAGCAACGAACATATTTAGAGAATTGCTAACGAGAAACAGATTTGAACAGATTTGGAAAGCGTGGCACTTAAGTAATAATGAGAAAATTTTGGACGCGACAGACAGACTATACAAAATAAGACCGGTCTTGGAATACTTCATTGAATAATTTCAAAATGTATACAAACCAAAGCAGGAGCTTTCTCTTGATGAAGCAATGATTCCATGGAGAGGAAGATTAAAAATTAAGACCTATAATCCAGCCAAAATCATAAAGTATGGCTTGCTAGTTCGTATGGTTTGTGAAAGTGATTCTGGCTACATCAGTAATTTAGAAATATATTCGGCCGAGGGGAAAAAATTAGAACAAACCATCCTTTCTCTTTTGAAGCCTCATCTCAATCTTTGGCATCACGTATATCAAGACAATTATTACAACAGCGTAAAGATAGCAGAACTGCTCTTTGATAATAAAATTAGAGTTTGTGGAACCATCAGACCAAATAGAGGGCTCCCAGCCACATTGAAGAGTGAGGCGAAAACATTGAAAAAAGGACAATGCACGTTTTCTCGCAAAGGTGAAGTGTTACTTTTGCTGTGGAAAGACAAAAGAGAGGTGAGGATGATTAGTACTATTCACAGCGCTAAGCTGGGTAATACAAACCTGAAAGATAGGATCACAGGACTTCCGATCAAAAAACCTTACTGTATTTTGAAATACAATGAGTGTATGAAAGGCGTAGACAGGGCGGATATGTATTATTATAGAATCATGAGAAAAACAATGAAATGGTCGAAGAAAGTAGTCCTGTGGCTAATACACTGTGCCCTTTTTAACGCTTTTAGAGTTTATAAAACACTAAATGAATCAAATAGCATTCGATTCAAAGGCTTTCTGCTCCAAACAGCCAAAGATCGGGCAGCGAGTAGAGAGGAGCCAGATGAGCCATTCTCGGACGAGGACAGAGATAAGCCGACGGAGCATGCTCCTTCGAGGGATCACCCACATCGTCTCTCGAGAGACCTTCGTAAACATCATCTCATCCCTATCGTGGGAAAGGGGAAGAAATAATACCACACCCGAAGATGCAAAGTGTGTGCTTACAGAAAAATTAGGAAGGAGACGAGGTATGTCTGCTCAACTTGCGGTGTTCCACTCCACAAGGGAAAATGTTTTATGGATTATCACACAAAGAGGAAATACTGAGACTTTCTGTGAGTATTATTTTCCAAATTCCTTTAAAAAATATTCATTTTTAAATAAGTTACAGCATTTTTACTGATGCAATGCATTTCCAAACAGTGAGGTTTAAAAATCCGCCGGAACGGAGGGTTAAAAGGCGGTTAAATACCCCGGTACGCAACGTGTTAAAAGACCATTTGGGGGCGTTTACCCGAATAACTTTAAGGGTGCGATATGATTAACCGCAGTGCTCGTCATTTGGCCTCACCGGTGAATTTGTAGTATCGTGACTCCCAAGAGCAAGAAAAGTGCACATTTCATGTCTTATTATTCCTGGAAACATCGTGCATAAGGCTGAATACAGTATAATCATTGTAAGATAATTTACTTACGTTGTAGAAAATTTTACGCCGTGAAAAAGCGAAAAACCAACCCTTGAAACACATTTTCCAAGTAAGATAGTTTTCCTATCCCCTGGTGAAAAAGTTAACCGCGATTACATCAAAGGAAATATCAACCTGCACTACAGTACCTTAATGACAACTAAGAAAATACATTTCTATACCTAGGATTTGTTCCACTTTTAATAATAAAACGTTTGAGTAAATATTTTTTTATTGTTACAATCAATGTACATACATAAGGTTATGTAGGCTTTTGTGAGATGATATCCCATCAACAACATGTACTTTTCTTTACAAACATAGCTTATTTTGACCTCATGGGTAAAAGTGTTCTGTAGGCATTAGTCCATTGTATCCTTTACTTGTTGCTGTTTCCTCTAGTATGGTCAGCGCATACGGCCATATTCCTAGGAAAAAAGAAAGAAAACTTAGTATGACCTCACAACTTGAATAAGGATGATGTGTCAGATTTTCGTGGTTAGATTCCCAGATAGCACGTAAGTTTGCAGCAAGTTTGCACTTGGCTTGATTTTCACTTGCTAGACTTTCCTTGCTTTGATAGTTTGCTGCAAGTTAGCTGCTACCCATCATGCAAGTCTGCAGCAAGTTCGCACTGGTCTTGATTTTCACTTGCCCTATGGTGTCCTGCAAGTTAGCTGCAAGACACCAAGCAAGTCTGATTCAAGTTTGCACTAGACTTGATTTCCATTTGCCTTATCGTGTGCTGCAAGTTTGCTACCAGTGAGTATTCTAATTGGTGTAGCATTAACATTATAATGTTAACAAGTACTAATAATAAATTCAAAGGAAATTGTCCCTAGAACGAGTATTATCTATTCTAAATTAATTGCAAATATCGTTAATAAATTGGGAATTAATATAAATTGAACAGGATAAATTTCTTCAGCCAATGGTAAAAAGTCGACAGTATACTGTCGACTTTGTTTTAACAACGTTGTTTTTACGGTAAAGCTGAAGGAGCTCCTTAATAAATTATTGGTGTAGATTTTTCTACAATCCAGACCACGCCCTAGTAGCAATCGATATCTATACAATATCCATAGAGTGTTACCAATATCCAAAAAGCATTACATCTAAGTGTAATATTGTGTGGATATTGTATGGATATTGATGTACTACTGCTTTTTTGATAACTCATTACATCTAAATGTAATATTGTGTGGATATTGTATGGATGTTAATGTATGACTGCCTTTCCCTGGTGAAAAATTTTGTGTACACTAATATAATATAACATAATAAACACAGTTTCTCAATTTTCCGAAAACCTACCTACACGGATCAGTTATTCCTTCTGATTCATGCCATCCCATAGCCCAAAAACTAGCCAGTTTCAATTGTATGCTCCATAGACTAATAAATATCCTCCTTTCGAAACACAACTTTGAACGTGAGCTCAATACAATTAAGTACATTGCTCAGAAGAATGATTACAGTGCTAGCACTATTGACACATTACTCCGGAAAAAGCTGAAAAAACAGGCCGAAAAATTAAACATGTCCCTCTTACCAGTCCCCAGTGCCCTAGAGAGAAAGTGGTGCAAAATTCCCTTCCACAACCAAATTTCTCACAAAATAGCTAACAAGTTCCCTAAAGACAAGTTCAAAGTGTCATTCTACACCCCCACAAACCTACACAAAGCCCTCTGCGTCAATAAAGATCCCATAGAAGAGTCCAAAAAGTGTGGTGTTTATGAAATCAAGTGCATTGTGGAGCCAACTACATCGGCCAGACAGGGAGGAATTTTTCCACCCGTATCAGTGAGGATAAAAAGTGCTATGTCTCTGGTAACGAAACCTCGTTATTCACAAAGCACCTCATGGATGCGAAGCACTCTAGTAACTTTAAATTCAACGTGCTCCACATTTTGGGAAAAAGGAAAGAAATTGGACGCCATGGAGCAAGTGGAAATTATTCAAAGAAGGAACTGGAAGCAGAATCTTCTCAATGATGTTCAATTTCTTTCGTCGCCCTCCCCCTCATCTCCATCACCTTCCCACGAGTCGCACACTCTTCAGAAGGGCTGCTGCAACCCTAAGCACCAGACCCCCGCTGCCCCCTCCTCCCCCCCCCCCCATGCCCTCATACTACTTGGGAAGAATACACCAGGAAAACCGACGCTCCGGGGGATGCCAACGCCCGGACCGCTTCACCCTTTCCACAGTGGACTTCACTTGGACTCTCCGTGCAGACTTTCCGTAGACCCTTAAGGACCTGGGCCATCCCCAGATCGCCATCATGCATGGTTTTACCCATTAACACCCTCCTCTCAATTCCCATTCCTTGTTCTCTCCAACCTCTCCCTTCCCCCCTCCCCCTACCCCCCTCTCAACCTTTCCCTCCCCTCACTGCAATTGTATATATACAGATGTCTGAGTTATAACTTTCACCTGATGATGGTGTTGTACACCGAAACCGGTCGAGTAAAAATCCTTATTCTTGTGGAAAATTGCCAGTCTTATTCTTTCGTTTAACAGTAGAAATTCAACATTCAACAGTAAATTGCGATTAATGTTCAAGGACATAACAGTTTGTTGAAATTTCAGCGATTCATACACTTAGGATATTAGAATGTTCATAAGTATTTACAATAGTCTGTTGCTGATCTGAAACTGGTTGACCACAGATCTGTAATGCTTGAAAGGCCAATTTCTGGACTGTAAGTCTGTAACAGGACTGGACTTGTGATTGCAATAAAGAGAAGGGATTGTCTGGAAACTGAACTGAATTATGGTCCATAACTACACTGCAATATCTGTAAATGTACTGTAGTTTTGACAGTCTGTAACTGTGCTGCAGGTTTTGATTGGCTGTAACCATGGTCTGGATTTTGGTTAGTGAAAGAAAGTAGTTGAAGAAAATAAATTCAAATACAAAATTTCTACAATGACAAATATATTATGTCTAGAAAATATTTACAATAAGTACTCCTAAATGGAGTGCAAAATAGCATAGCAACAATTGTTTTCTATTTGATATATCAAGTAGAAAACAATCGTTGCTATGCATATAATAATATATTTATTGTGTTTACACTTATGCAATGCTACATACATGGCTACATATCAACTAAAAAGTAGTGTGTATTGCTGAATCTTTATATTCTCATTCATCTCGTACAGTGTTGAAAATGCAGTCCTTGACTTTGCTTCTTAAAATTAGCTATTCTGAATGTGGTTTATCTGAATTCATAAATGAGAAGGAGGCTGTTTCTGTTGGCTTCTTAGCTTGGATCTTTCATGATGATTGCAAAAGAAATAAGAACTATTTCAGAGGATTAGTGAACAGACAATGACATTGCGTGGTGAACTGGCCTGATTGTGATAATTATTAAGTTCATCAAAGTTAAAAAAAAGTTGGTGAAAGCAACTTGGAGCATTATTGCTGGCAAGAATCTTGGCATAAGGTGGTGAGTACAACTACACTTTATTTGCCCTAAGTCCCTATGCATGTACTCTCCCACATGCTAAAACTGGTGATTTTTGTATTTTGTCATACCTAGCAATATTTGAAAAAAAAACATTTTTACTTGCCAGGATACACAAAAGTGTGCATACCTAAGTGCAACGTGAAACAGAAGGCATGGCCATTTGGGGAGAAGGAGTTCTTAAAATATACAGTCATGAAATTAAATAATATCTCAAAAAGAAAGACAACCGTTCAATGATGTTGTTAACTAATGTATATATTTTGTATTATTTAAGTTTTGTGTGACAATATATTTTTTGTTACGAGTTTGTTGTTCTTTTCTTGAATACTCAATATTTGATCACGGTACCGTACTTGCGAGCATAAGAAAGAAGTTAGCTGCATCCATATTTTTTTGCAAACCAATGCTTAAGGTTGAACCTTCATTTTCATTACATTGCTTTTATTCTTGGTGTTTTTTAAATTAATTTCCCCAAGACGTACCTCCAAATGTACAAGAAATTGTAGAGTGAATAAGTGACTTTCCTGGGGCGGAATTCTGTACACAACTAACGATACCTATCGGTATCGGTGGCTACCGACGCACAGTGGGGTAAACTACCTTAAAACCTGGACAAAAGTCCAAAAATTAAAATACTTCTAAAGAATAAAAAAGTGATGATTTCGGTTTCTTAGAAGGTCAAGGGTACCTATATAGTCAATATCCGGCGGTGGAATCGCTTCCGGTCGTGAATATTGTTAGCTAAAGACAGGCGATACTTGATTGACGAGTGAGTCGAACATGCCTTATTTGCGGGCAGTGTTATCTTCATTATTTTATAAAAGTTCAATTTAACATCGGATCATCAAAAACCTTTGTGTACTTTCAGATATTGGTATATTTAGTAGTTACATAGTGTTTAAATCTTAAAAATTTAATTTTTTAAAACTATAAATACATTTACAAATAAGTCTTCCTAAATTTAGCGTTTGAAGTTATAAAACTTAAAAATGAAGTTGGTTTGTTAATGTGTCGGGTGTTGTCGGGCAAACATTTCGATTGCAATGTAAACAACAGTCTTTCTACTACTTATTTGTGAAGAAAAAACTTGCACGAAATTGCACCTTTTTTTTATTTTGGATTTTGAATTATGGATGTATTTCTAGTTTTCAACGAAAACCGAGTACCCTCACAGCTTTCATATTACGAATGCTAGACTTTAAAGACCTTCAATTTAATGATTTTATTTTGTATTAAAATACATCAACTGCATGCAATGATTAACATATTCAATTTATTACCATTAAATTGAAAACTTTGGGGGTGGGGGAGGGGTATGGCACCCGTGCCCCGCACACTTGACCTCAAAGGGCTTCTTAGAGGGCCGCAAGGTGATAAAGTGATAAAAAAAGAGCTTGTAAATAGGCCCTGATGCCAAAATGAAACTACATGGCCCTGTTGGCACTTTTAAAATATTTTAAAAGTGTTTACATACCAACCAATTTGCAATTTCAAGAGCATTTTTGGCTAAAAACAGGTTTATTTGGCAGTATTACCTTGTAACATATCATTTGTTTGGGTTCGTATAACCCTCGTGTCTAATAATCAATTTCGAACATTTTAACTCTCCTCCTCCTAATTCGGCCGACACAGGGTGTATGGCAGTCTCTGCCGTCTCGCCGAATTAAATCCCCAGCTTTCGGCCTATTAATTTCCAAGTGGCACTAACATTGCCACCGCCACCAGTAGTGTTTAGGAAATTTCTCCGCTTAATCTGAAGAATTAGGACACTCTGTATCACTAAGGGAATCATCTCTCTCCACTTCTCTCGCTATATCATCTTCACTCAAACAAGCCATAGTCAAAACCGAGAGGCATTTGGAACGAGTTTCGAGCTCTGAAACTGTGCTGCATTTCCCACGAACAAGAGATAAGAGAGACACATGTTTAGCGATGACAAATTCTCGGAGGCAAACAGCTTTAGGATATTAAATATTCAAGCATTTCTAGAGCCAACTTGGGTCTGTTTCTATTCAGTATACCATTTGAGTGGAATGGACGAGAATTTGGAGACAGCTTAATCACACTTCTTTCTCTCCCCTGCAATAACATTCCCTCGTAGAGACCTCACAGGCCAAAAGAACTGGAGGTCTTATGACCTAAGGAGCCATCACTCAGCGCCTCACTCCAAAGGGATTTGAGAAAGGGTCAGGCGGGCTAAAATATTTTTTCTTTTTTTGCGGCACACGTCTCTTTAAGTGTGAGATGGGAATGGGTATTTTCTAAGAAAAACAAATGCTCCATAAATGAGGTGGAAATGTAGAAAGACCTAAAGAAGGCTCTTCACAAACCAATGCTGGTCACCCACTTTCGGCTAGCTGGCGGGGGAGGATCTTGGCAGCCTAAACATGCCATAGCAGGCACGGTGTTTCCATCTTCTTTTCTCGTATCATAAAGTACCCTTCAAACGGTGACCCTGATCCCAAGCGTGGGTGATGCCTGGGTTTTTCGAACAGTCAGTCAGTGTGTGTCGATTGCCCTGAGTGTGTGGTATCTTAGGACTTGCGTTGCGCGAAATAAACGGAAGTGCCCGAAGTGCGTCTTTTCATTTAATTCAAAACTTGGAATACGCGGCTCCCGTCCCGTGTTCACAGGAAGTGAAGTTTACAAAGTATCTGTCAATATCCAGTGATTTGCTAAGGTGCCAGATCAACTACGGAACCAAATGATACAGCTGCTGCTTAAAAACTGAAGTAAGCGGTGAAAGATTCGGTTCTCGAAGGAAATCCAGACAGCTCTAGGACGGGGATTGAGGAGAGCCTGCCACTAACTACAATCATAAATTCACCGCGTGAGGACATTCTTCGGGCATGAAATGGCATCGGTAAATATTGCTAGTTATATGTGTCTCCGTTAACATTCACTTTTATATATGTATATATTCTTAATTAAACTTCATATCAAGGTTAAAATAATTGAAATACCTAAAAGGAAATGGTAGAGAGAGTAAAATCTTGAGAATCTGGATACTCATACGTGTATTCCCTATAGTAATTTCACTTGCATATTATTCTTCTTGATGCAAAGAACAATTTAATTCAAAATTAACTAAGTGATAGGGTTTAAAGTGGATGAAATGAACCTGGATTACAATCCAAGGTAACATATAGTTGATTTCTAGTTTGCGGTTTATGGGTCACCATCCTCAATCATCTAAATTGTTAAGAATTGATAGCATTTGTTTTTTTGAATTTCAATTTTCTATATATTCCTTCATTCCAAGTTAATAACGGTGAACAAAAAACTCACGAGGTGAGAAGTGAGAATGGTGAAGAGATGGGAAAGAAGTGACGATACTTTTGTCACCATGATTGGATTAAAAGCAATAATATTTTTACTCAAATATAATATCAATCTTAGAGGTAGAGGTAGAGCCTTTTCAATTCACTTTAGTTTCGCTCAATTTTTATATTTCTAGGCAAGGATGGAGTATGAGTTTACAAGAAGAAACATTTATGATATGATAAGACAAAACCCTCATCATAAATGGAAGAAAAAATATCATTTATGGAAAATCAAATAGCTTATTCTTTACAATATCCGGAAAATAAAAAGAGTGAGCTAAGTCAGGCCTTAAAACATGTAAAATCAGACTTTAAGAAGAAATGGGTTGCTGCAAGCAGATTGGAGGAGAGATTTTTGCAAAAAAAAAAACAAGAATTGGTTAAATGAATTGAATTGAATTAAAAAATCATCAAATTATATACTCATAATATAGGAAACTATATTTATTTATGAAATAAATACAGGTACCTACTGATAAGCTACATTATGGCTTAGCTGGACCTATTACGAAAAAATTTTTATGGTGTAATTATATATTAAATGGCTTTGTAATTAAGTATGTGATACAAAATATTATCTCAGATGATTTCTATTCTACTAAGATTTTCTTTGATCATAAGATATTTTTGTACATACAATATGCCTGTAATTTAAAAAATGTTCATTGCCTTTGTTATTATAATATTTAAATATTGTTATGTTATATTTTTATGTCACTAAACCTTTTAAAAATAGAGATGCAAATATACTGTATAATGTTTTACTAGAGTGTATAAAATCAATCTATACGTAGGTTGTTGCAATAAATATATTGTTTTCCGGTGTGATCCACCTCAGAATAAAAGTATGAACACAAGTAAACTGATTTTGTACTTTCATTCAGCAGCCTAGGGCGATAAATAATTTTGGCCAAGACTTGGGGTCAAATACCCCACTGTGCGACGGTCGTCGCTTGTACCGACGGTCGAGCTATTCTGCACCCGCCACCTACCGACAGTTGTCGGTGCAAGCGACCTAACTCTGACGTCAAGCATTTATCGGTAAGGAAGCAGCACCTGCGCGCGAGGCTATACGTTTTGACCAATGATATAGCATGACACAAACAGGAAAAAGTGCACCATCGATATGCGTAATATTTCATCGGAACTTAGCGTAGTAATGTTATTTGAAATCAACAGTGGACTGGACGTGGATCATTTGTGATTCACATTCATTCAAGGATCATGCGTTAAGTCGAAGAGAAGTTAATACCAAAGGCAGGATGAAAGGTGGGATTAGTTGAAACTGAGGGGATTGCATGTAGGTAATTTGAATGAAATCTTTATTCATACTTTGTTATTGATTTCGTACTGCGAAATTGGGTACGATTTTACGATCGAGAAATAACACACGTCTATATGGTTCTGATGGACTGTATTCAAGTGCCATTAACTAAGCCAACAATTACATATCCAAGTTACTATACGTACACAAACAAGATTAAATTAAAAATTAAAACCTACGATGGTCCAAACAATAGTCGAGAAGCTCAAGTCAGGTCGAGAGGGAATTGCTACATGGAGGAGGAATGTAATAATAATATATTTATTAGATTACTTGGTAGAATTGTGTACACATCTTCGTCGAAATTACAAATTATAGAGACATCACAGTAAGTAGTAGGCAGCATTCGGCTAACGTGTAAGTTTGTTTGTAAGTAACGTTTGTTTTTTTGGGAGGCAATCTTAAGAATCAGAAACACTAATTGGTACGGAAGTAAAAGTGACACAGAAACAGTGAAGTGAATAATGACTTGCGTTCGTTTGAAAATGCATTGGAATGAACTGAACACACTGCTCACTCGCAATGGCGATGAACCGCTCCCGCTGCAATATCGGCCGAAGTGTTTCAATGAGAACCAAATCAACATGTGGGTAGAGGCGAAATAAATTGATAAACTCCTCGTTGTCCAGCTCAAACGGGTCGTGGGCTTCCCTTTTACTCTCGTATCCCGGCACGATCGTCGACGTTCGAGTCTACTTTCTACGTATTACATAAACATTTGATCTAAAGCAAGATATCCCTCTGCCATTCTTTGGGCTGATAATTAAAAAACACCAACCACTCTGATGTAAAATGCATTACTAGTCTAGCGATAAAGTTTCTACCGTCAAACATTTAAATACATCAAACTGCAATTGCATATAAATAGTATAGTAATTGAAGTAAAAATATACTTAGTAAATAGAAAATTATATATAAAACTGTATTTTTATTTAATAAAGGTTAGAAGAACTTAAATCACCTCTCACTCTCCGCACTTTGGACACTTTAAAGCAAACTTGTTTTGGATGCGCTAATTTTGCAAATTAAGGACGAATATAACTAGCGCGAATTATACCGTTAAGATTGTAACTTAATAATAATATGGAAATGCAAATAAAGGACGATCTCAGTTCTCAGAAAACCTACCAATTTGCACAAGTCAATTCATCAAAACCAAGCTCGTAGATAATCAAAACATACGTCCGTCGCTATGCGTAGACCGATCTATCACTGTTTTTACCCAGCATGCAGTTGGCGAAGAGACGAAATACATGTCGGTAAGGCCTAGCGTGGGTTTGGAAATCGTCGGTAAGGTCAGTCGTCGTTACCGACAAGTATCGGTAGAATTAACGACAAGTGTCGGTAGAATGCGTCACCGGAATCGCTCTTACCGATATTTGTCGGTCGGGGGAGTTAGCGACACCGATAGGTGTCGGTAGGATGTACAGAATTCCGCCCCTGGTGTGTAATGACTGACTTATTGGAGAAATAAATGTGTTTATTGGAATTATTATAATTTTTTATCCTAACTGCTGATATATCCAAGAAGTATATACATCCTTTTCATTGAGTTGGCTATAGCTTGAGTTGGCTATATATATATATACCGTAGACTTGTAGCAGACTTATTGTGCACGCTTGTAGCAGGCTTCTGGGGCACACTTGTAGCAAGCTTATTGTGCACACTTGTAGCAGACTAATTTGCACACTTGCAGCAGACTAACTGCGTACACTTGCAGCAGACTTATTGTACACACTTGCAGCAGACTTATTGTACGCACTTGCAGCTCACTTGCTCTGTATACTTCCCAAGTAGCCACCCAATATCGGGCATATGTCGGGCCGATATCATTTGCCAATGTTCAAATGTCGGCCCAATATCGGCAGCCAATATTGGGCCAATGTCCAAATGATAACGTTTTGCGTCATGTAGCCAATATTGGCAGCCAAGATTTAGCCAATGTACCGGTGTTCACCCGATATTGGACCGATATTGATCCGATTTCTTCAGCCATTGCTGGACCAATATTAGCAGCCAATATAGGACCAATGTATACTCTATTGGAAATTTCTCATAAGTCTCATAAGAAATTTTCTCATTGTAAATTGGCAATGTGGTCTTATGAGAAATCCTCTCATAAAATTTTGGCCGGGGAACCATTCCAGGGGGATCGGTTCCCTGCTGTTCTCTTAAGAGAATTACAAAAATTAATAGTAATTACAAAAAAACCTATAAGCTGCTCCTGGAGATACGTCGTGGAACTGCCACCTTCTCCTACTCCAAAAAAACTGAGGAACTAGAGAAAGCTGAAATAACACGACCTCGGATCGGATATAGAATATCACATTTAATTTCATTCGGCATAATTGCCCACTATACACATAATTCGACCGAACTAAATCCGTGAACGTTTAGCGTTTCTTGATGTCACATAACGAATTCACAATTTTATTAACACACTTATGCGAGTTAGAATTTTAAACAAAGAGGATAGTTTATAAATTTATTATATTTATTGACACTACTTCCAGTTTCAATCATTGCATTCACTTGCCTTTGTAACACACAAGATTCCAAATATGAGCCATAATCTCAAAAATAACCAATGTGACAATAACAGTATTAAATAAACCACATGAAATGAGAATGAAAAGCTGTGATCGAGCTTGCTTAATGCATAAGATTTTATGTTAATGGTTGATCAAGGTGTTCAACAACCAGGAGTCTTTTCTGTTAATAATGCTCCTCTAAAACGTGAAATTATATTTTTCCAACGGGGAATTCCTTTAAATTTCACTGAAAGTCGTCACTGCACTGTAACAACACACACAAAATATTCACGTTTATCATGTAGCTGAATCAGCTGAATGATGATATGTATTTTCATTGGTTCATTCCGAATGTTCCAATTTCTTCATGACTTTAATGTGCCTGAAAAATGATAACTAAATTCAATTCCCGTGTCAGCAATTCAAAAAGCTTGCATGGAAGGCACATTGAAACAACGACAAATTCGTTCATTACAATCGCTTGTCATAACAATCAGTCACTCACCGTAACGGTATTGTCCATTAGAATTAAAAAATAAGCTTCCATGATCACTAATTAAAAGAAAACGTAATTACTTGAGGAAATAATTCTTTCTCACGTTTCTCGCTATGATGGCAGCCATTTTAAATTTCAAAGTGGTCTTGCAATTAATCGATAGTAGTCTATTCGATATTGGTCGATACATACAACTTTCCACAAACCGCGAACTATAAAAATGTGAATTTTCACGTTAAAATTACTCGTGGGCACGAAAGTTGTTATTTATGGTTTATGATATTGTTCTTTTTAAGAAAGAAGTTTCCTAAACTTTATTTGAACTGAACGGACTTGGAATTTCATCGTTTAAAATTTAAACTCAAATTTTTAAGGGCATACCTACAGCACAGTCTAAACATACATATACTAGTCTATACATATGTTTAGACTGTGCCTACAGTAGGAATTTTATTTCACATTTTCATACTATTAACGAAGGATTGGTTTTAAGTTTAATACAGCTAAATCGTCAGTGCAATCTAGCTTTTTACATTATTATCAAGGAGGCAAAAAGTTTAGCGTTTCTCCACGTTTTCAGGTAGTTCTTGACTATAATCATACTTATCAGTGTTTACAAAGGTTATTATGGTGGAATAACCATATGAGATTTACAGAAAATTTCGAAGTATTGAGGTAAATAACACTTTGGGTTGTAATTCCATCAGGATTTAAACAAGAGAACTGGAGAAAATCAGAAAAATGCAGTACATCATTTAGCAAATAGCCAGGGGCGGAATTCTGTACACAACTAACGATACCTATCGGTATCGGTGGCTACCGACGGTCGTCGCTTGTACCGACGGTCGAGCTATTCTGCACCCGCCACCTACCGACAGTTGTCGGTGCAAGCGACCTAACTCTGACGTCAAGCATTTATCGGTAAGGAAGCAGCACCTGCGCGCGAGGCTATACGTTTTGACCAATGATATAGCATGACACAAACAGGAAAAAGTGCACCATCGATATGCGTAATATTTCATCGGAACTTAGCGTAGTAATGTTATTTGAAATCAACAGTGGACTGGACGTGGATCATTTGTGATTCACATTCATTCAAGGATCATGCGTTAAGTCGAAGAGAAGTTAATACCAAAGGCAGGATGAAAGGTGGGATTAGTTGAAACTGAGGGGATTGCATGTAGGTAATTCGAATGAAATCTTTATTCATACTTTGTTATTGATTTCGTACTGCGAAATTGGGTACGATTTTACGATCGAGAAATAACACACGTCTATATGGTTCTGATGGACTGTATTCAAGTGCCATTAACTAAGCCAACAATTACATATCCAAGTTACTATACGTACACAAACAAGATTAAATTAAAAATTAAAACCTACGATGGTCCAAACAATAGTCGAGAAGCTCAAGTCAGGTCGAGAGGGAATTGCTACATGGAGGAGGAATGTAATAATAATATATTTATTTGATTACTTGGTAGAATTGTGTACACATCTTCGTCAAAATTACAAATTATAGAGACATCACAGTAAGTAGTAGGCAGCATTCGGCTAACGTGTAAGTAACGTTTGTTTTTTGGGGAGGCAATCTTAAGAATTAGAAACACTAATTGGTACGGAAGTAAAAGTGACCCTGACAAAGAAACAGTGAAGTGAATAATGACTTGCGTTCGTTTGAAAATGCATTGGAATGAACTGAACACACTGCCTACTCGCAATGGCGATCGACCGCTCCCGCTGCAATATCGGCCGAAGTGTTTCAATGAGAACCAAATCAACATGTGGGTAGAGGCGAAATAAATTGATATACTCCTCGTTGTCCAGCTCAAACGGGTCGTGGGCTTCCCTTTTACTCTCGTATCCCGGCACGATCGTCGACGTTCGAGTCTACTTTCTACGTATTACATAAACATTTGATCTAAAGCAAGATATCCCTCTGCCATTCTTTCGGCTGATAATTAAAAAACACCGACCACTCTGATGTAAAATGCATTACTAGTCTAGCGATAAAGTTTCTACCGTCAAACGTTTAAATACATCAAACTGCAATTGCATATAAATAGTATAGTAATAGAAGTAAAAATATAGGTACTTAGTAAATAGAAAATTATAAATAAAACTGTATTTTTATTTAATTAAGGTTAGAAGAACTTAAATCACCTCTCACTCTCCGCACTTTGGACACTTTAAAGCAAACTTGTTTTGGATGCGCTAATTTTGCAAATTAAGGACGACTATAAATAAGCGCGAATTATACCGTTAAGATTGTAACTTAATAATAAGTTGGAAATGCAAATAAAGGACGATCTCAGTTCTCAGAAAACCTACCAATTTGCACAAGTCAATTCATCAAAACCAAGCTCGTAGATAATCAAAACATACGTCCGTCGCTATGCGTAGACCGATCTATCACTGTTTTTACCCAGCATGCAGTTGGCGAAGAGACGAAATACATGTCGGTAAGGCCTAGCGTGGGTTTGGAAATCGTCGGTAGGCTCAGTCGTCGTTACCGACAAGTATCGGTAAAATTAACGACAAGTGTCGGTAGAATGCGTCACCGGAATCGCTCTTACCGATATTTGTCGGTCGGGGGAGTTAGCGACACCGATAGGTGTCGGTAGGATGTACAGAATTCCGCCCCTGGATCCTTTCAGGAGGCGACTCATGGCGGTAGCAGATATGTCCCTACCTTCATCGACGAATGCTCCAGAAAGATGTTTGCATACTACTTTATCAAATCCAAGAGCGAGGTGTTTGCATGTTTCAAGCGATTCAAAGCTTTGGTAGAAAATGAGACGGACTTAAAGATGAAAGTAATAAGAACAGACAATCGGACGGAATGCGTCCCCAACCAGTGCACGAGTTACTTGTCGGATTGTGGAATCAGACACCAAACGACAACTCCGTACACCCCTCAGCAAAATGGAGTGGCCGAAAGGGCAAATAGGGGTGTTTTGGAGAAGGTACGACCCATGCTCAGTGGTGCTGGATTAGGTAGGCGTTAATGGACCGAAGCAGTCAACACCGCCATATACCTAAAGAATAGGTCTCCCTCCAAGACTGTACCGGAAACCACACCTGAGGAAAAGGGGAGCGGCAGTTGACTTGTCTCATTTGAAAATATTTGGATGTGAAGCCTAAGCTCTCGTTCCCAAGGAGTGCCGAAGGAAGCTGGATCCAAAAAGTAGGAAACTCATCTTTGATGGTTACCGTGGCGACACTGAGGGCTACGGATTGATTGATCCATGGAACCCCAGGAATGTGATCAGATCACGTGATGTGGTTTTCTTTGAGGATCAGTTCCAATGCTCACCGGTGAACAATGTGAATCTTGATCTGCTGAAGACCCCTCCCCAGAACTCTAACCAAGTGGCGAGAAGACTTTTGCCCCTTCATCGCCAGCTGAGCAACCGGATAGTGCTGATGGGCAGCCGTTGGTCCAACACCCGAGTGAGACGCCTGTGCCAAAACCAGGGAGGAGCAGCCATGTGATGAGCAGGGTGTCCTGATAGGAAGAGAGCAGCCCATGCACCCAAATGAGCGGCAACCCATGGAGATGGAACGCCTTCGGAGGAGCCGCATCACCCTTGTCGCCGGATTGTACTGAGCCAAGGTATCCAATCCATCCAAGGGAGAATCCTGATTAAGTACCAGGCCACTGTGGAAGGCGAGTGTTTAACCACGCATGAAGTGCTGTCTGGAGCAGATGCCGCTCAGCAGCAGAAGACAGCTATGGACTCGGGAGTCACTGCGGCGCAACAATGCTTGGGTGCTTGTGCACTTGCCCAAGGATAAGAAATCGGTCCAGTGTAAATGGGTGTTCAAAGTTAAGAGGGGTGCTGAAGGGACTGTTGACCGATACAAAGCACGTCTTGTTGCAAAGGGCTTCAACCAGAAACATGGCATAGACTATGAGGAAACTTTTTCAGTGAGGTATTGAACTCTAAGATTTTTGATTGCTCTTGCAGTAGAACTGAACCTTGATATAAACCATATGGATGTACCCACTGCATTCCTAAGGAGCAACCTGAAGAAGAAGGTCTTTATGGACCAGCCCGAGGAATTTAGTGGTTTGCGAAAGGAGAACAAAGTGGGCTTACTTAAAAAGGCGATATATAGGTTGAAACAATCGTCAAGGGCTTGGTATGAGAGAATAAATTTTGTTTTACTTCACATGAAATTTAAAAGACTGGAAAACGAACCTGGTGTCTATTACGAAAGGGGCAAGAAATCCATTGGCATTAGTCATAATTTTGTGAGGAAAGCTTGGAAGTCAGGTGTTGTGGAATTGGAACACAGAAAAATAGGCCAAACCACTGCGCAAAACTAAGCATTCCTAGAACAATTGGGACCAATGCAGATATAGTTTAAGGGGTCGTGTTAAAATTAATGTAATCTATATTTCCATTAGTGTATGCGTTTCATAAGTCATATTTGCCGTTGATTGCGCATGTGGCGCTCTCCTGTGGCTGTGTGTCTGAACCTTCGCTCATCAGTCTAGTTATTACGCAGTGCTACGATGAAATGTATTGCAAAATATATCAGCATTTATCTGATTATTGCAGTGCTAAGTTCGCCTGAATCTATCCAATTCCAACATTAACCGAATGCAAAACTTTTCAATCAGCGAGTAGCGCTAGCAGCTAGCACGTATCTTTGTGCGGAAATATATGGCTGACATTGCTTCACGAATTGCCCACTGTGCATTTAGTACCTTTCTATATCCTCGCAAAAACCACGATTCCGTTTAAGGCAACCCTCTATGACGAACTGATTAAGCATCGACGATGTTTTTATTCCGAGACGACAATGGCAAAGGCCTTAGCAAAGCTCGGAAAAGAACCGAAAAAAAAGAGTAAATATCAGAGTAAAAGTACACATTTCCCAGAAACCTCGAAAACAAAGTATAAATCGGTTAGAAGAATAAGAAAGTTAAAACATGTTTCTATTGAATACAGAAACAATGAAAGAAATCGATGTATTTAGTTATTCTACTTACCGAAAGAAATAAAACCCTTGCTTTACCAGAAATTGAAAAGTCAATTTAAACCAACGTAAATGCATCATTGGCGCCAGTATTCGAACCCGGGCCCTGAGCCTTTTTTATATAGCCTATAGCACCTTCTAGTGTATACGCTAGAATCCTACAAAATTTCAGCTCAATCGGTTCCGTAATTTTTGAGGAGATGCGTAACGAACATAGAACTGGCAGACAGACACCACTACATTTGTATATGGGTCATTCCACCTCAATTCAACAAACGTTTGTCCCTTAGGGTCTCAGATTTTGATAAAAATTGGTGTATGGGAACAAAATCAACTCAAACTAAATAATCTCGAACACTTTTGTGAAAAAAAATTTTTGAGTGAATTATGCATGTTTTAATTTTTTCGCATTTTTAGCAAAAAACCGAGCCTTAAATCATATTATCACTTATATCTCCGCTTGTAATTGTCATACAGCAATGATTAATAGCTCTTTTTAAAGATAAATCTTTATTGAATGCAAATATATCAATAAAAATTATTTTCTTCTAAACCCTATTGTTATTAATTACTTATGTTTAAAAAATTGTTAATAAACTTTTCTCAAATACTCCATCTCAGAATCGGCCGAAACTTTTTTTCGTAATCTAAACATACCCAGCTCACTATTCCAAAAATAAAATTTAGTGGCAAATCATAAATGCGTTTTTTATAAATATTTAAACATTTACAATTTTCTTTCTCGCGGCCCGTCGGCTCCCCCATTTGGAATACATGCAGCAGACACGCGATGCATGCCTAAAAATTCCCTAATTGCTCAAGGTCGTGGCTATATGAGATAAAAATATATTATAAACTATAAATGTTAACAAAAATTGTTATTTGTTCTGTTAAATGGATGTTTGCAGAGAAATTTACTATTGAGCCCCAGTTAAGTTTCCAGGCGGATTAACTTTTATTTGAGGTAAAAATCTGTGACAATTAATATGAAAAAAAACTTTTACAGAATCTTCAAGTATAATTCATTGATGAAATGAAATGAAAATCAATTACAATTATGGAATTTTTGCATCGTTTGTTCTAGCAGAAACATTTCTTCGTTTTTGCCATCTCACTCTTTTCATCTCTATAGACAAATTTACTGCAAACTTGGATTTTAGTGTCCAAATATTTTTAATCTATGAAAAAACATTTCATTTTCAATTCGAGTCGAGAGCCTGCAGCGGTGGCTTTTCGTGCATTCAGGCGTATTCCGTAAACGTTGCTCTCTCTAAAGAGAAATATTTTATGGCACGTACGGATTAGGGCAAGAGGGTAAAAACCTTTCCACTTCCTTTCAGAACCCTATTTTTATGACCCCGTTGGTGGCCAATTCTGCCCATTGCGCTATTTGCCTAAAAGCTTGAAGGAAGACCATCTAGCTGCACATGTTTTTGTTGACAGCCGCGTGAATTCACCGAAGAAGTCTCAGTTTGTTTTGGTCTGTCACCGCGTGTCCATCTCCTTATTCAAGAGCTGTCTGCCTTCTCTTTTTTCTCGTACATAGTTTTTTAAACTAATTGTCAAAACTGTGTCAACATTTGCTCCATCGGCGCAGTGAGAGGAGAAAAGTGTTCGCAAGACAGTGTCTTTAAATGTATCGAAGAGATCTGCAGCTCATCGAGGATAGAAGTGGTGTCAAAGTGGAAACCGTGTGCGTTAACAATGAAAAATCGTTTCTTGCTTTCTTTTCAAAGCGTCAAAAACAGTGTTGTAATCCACTGAAACTATATTGCATTATCCGTAGTGCTAATTTATATACAGTTACTGCCACACATTACAAATCGAAAATTTTCAGCACTAGAGCGATGTCTTTGGTCGAGGGCAGAAAATTGTGTCGTCAGTGCAGACTGCTTCTGAATAAGGGAGTCGCGAAAGGTGACAAACCAAGGTATCCCATCAGTCATCAAGAAGACGTTCCTGAGCAGCTTGTGGCTGCAGAAGCAGTACTGTCACAGCCGGGGCCTTGTCGGGGACAGTGACTCACAAGGAGAGAGCGATGGTGCACCTTATTCACCTCGTCAATCTGTGCTAGAAACAATCAACCTGAGTTTATTCGAAATCGGTACATCACCAGTAAATAGAAAAAATTGAGAAGTAGAAAATACTGTAAAGAAAAAATTCATAAAATTACTTCTGTCTATCGAAGAGCAATCGGGAAAGTATGGGGAAAAGCAAGAACTTCCTTCGGCCCATAAGAGTTAGTATGGTGTAAAATGCTAAGTCAACTCAAGGAAAAATTTACTGAAGCTAATTCCTACAGTGAAAAAATTTTAGTCCTGTCTACACTGCCTAAAAGCTGGAGTGTGGCAAAATTTCAAGAGAAATTTGGATCAACTCAATATTTAGCTCGAAAAGTGAAAGAATAAATAATAATTGTTGTTAACAATTATAGTTTATAATATATTTTTTCTCAGATAGCCACGACCTTGAGCAATTAGGGAATTTTTAGGCATGCATCGCGTGTCTGCTGCATGTATTCCAAATGGGGGAGCCGACGGGCCGCGAGAAAGAAAATTGTAAATGTTTAAATATTTATAAAAAACGCATTTATGATTTACCACTAAATTTTATTTTTGGAATAGAGAGCTGGGTATGTTTAGATTACGAAAAAAAAGTTTCGGCCAATTATGAGATGGAGCATTTGAGAAAAGTTTATTAACAATGTTTTAAACATAAGTAATTAATAACAATAGGGTTTAGAAGAAAATAATTTTTTATTGATATATTTGCATTCAATAAAGATTTATCTTTAAAAAGAGCTATTAATCATTGCTGTATGACAATTACAAGCGGAGATATAAGTGATAATATGATTTAAGGCTCGGTTTTTTGCTAAAAATGCGGAAAAATTAAAACATGCATAATTCACTCAAAAATTTTTTTTCACAAAAGTGTTCGAGATTATTTAGTTTGAGTTGATTTTGTTCCCATACACCAATTTTTATCAAAATCTGAGACCCTAAGGGACAAACGTTTGTTGAATTGAGGTGGAATGACCCATATATTAGGGTCATTCTGAAATTAAGTGGAAATTTGGGAACAAAAAAATTTATTTTTTCAATTATTAAATGTTAAGTATTTTTATATATAATGGTGTTGTAATTAATGTATTTAAGTGATCTAACCTTTAAACAGAGGTCAAGAACACGTTAATAGCTAAATAAACTGAAATTTACACTATCATAAAACACGGAGGTAACACAAATCCACGGAGGTGACAATCTCATTTGAAATAAGCTTCTAGTTGAAATTAATAGGGGGCATAGTGATAAAATTTACCAAAATATGTAAGACGAACAGATAATTAAACGACAACTTTTAAAAATTTTAATGTCATCATGTCCATAAAACATAAAGCCGTAAGATTAAAATGTGGTAAATTATACCATTAAGAATAACAGAAAACACTTAATAGAATCTATGATTATGAGATTGTCGGTCTATAGTTACAAATGTGGTAACATGAGCAATTATCATTCCTGTTGCATTAAAAACAGCTTAAGCTTCGCATATGGAGGTGTATGTTATTTGCATTCCATACAACCTGATGAACTTTCATTGTGCAACACAAGGTGGAATTTTTTCGACACTAACAAACTCTTTCAATGTCTTCATTTGTGGCTGTAAAAAGTTAAATGCCTCTAAAATGTTCTTTGAGAGTTTTAAAAAGCACCTGGGAATATGGTATGTCTTTCCCTTCAGCCATAAGCTGATTGGCTGCTCTTTTAAGAGAACCCCCAAGACCATCGGGGGCCCCTTTTCCATGCCCACATTCAGAATAGTACCAAGTTATTTTTTCCAAGTTGAACCAAGACATGTATTTAATTACCAGAAAGAAAAATTTTGTTCCTCGATTATTGGGGCTATCACTCAAGAAATGCACTGTATTATACCCCTTCCTCAATGTCTGAGCATGGCAGAAAATCTTTTTCTAGCGGGCACAAATTACACTTGCATCATGACGCAAGCACTCCGCAAGCGGACAGAATGATTGCACCTTAAGCTTGTTGCTATCAAATTCTCTGTAATACTTGAAACGAGTATGTAATGTTATTTGTTCACATGATCCTCCGAAATGCACATTTTATATTTCTTTGGTATATTTGCATTCGTAGTTTTCGCTAAAGTCAACATGAATTAAGATCTCATGTGATTCGAGGTTCTTTTTAAGATTGAAAATTGATTTGTATTGGTGAATGATGTTGCAGACATGCTTCATGAAAGCAGGTGGCATGCCTTGTAATTTATTTACAAGGTCTTTGATAGGCGCTTTATCTTTAACTACTTTCTTGGTAGTTTTTTCCTTTCCTTTTAATGTGAACGTCATATATTTTCTCATCCATGTTTTACTTGAATAATTCTATTTTCGAATTCTTTAATTTCAAGACTTTTGTCTTTGCATGTCATACATCTTCTTTCCAAACATTGCTCTGGAGTTTTCACCATGTCTTGACAGCAAAGTGATTTTACCAATTGATGTAAATCACTATAGTGAATCACTTAAATTATTTAAGCAAGTCAAAGATTAAACTCATGTTTTCATGTTTCTCACATGCGCATGTGTCTCTCTTCCTAACATTCGGTTTAGCACTCAAAATGGCCGATGGTACCTCTCTCTTTCTTTCCTTTTGTATTCTTCATAAAGCTGCGGATCATTTTTTATTATCTCTCTTCTCTTTTGTCCCGCTTCTTTTTTCTTTTCATTAACTTCATCCGATTTTTTTCCTATGCCTTCTGGTGGTTGATTTATTAGTGGCATATTTTTGCAAAAAACAAGCAATTGCATAACACCAGTGCCACTCTTTGCTAATATTGCATTAGTTACGTTAGACTTAGCAGTCTACTAATGCAATTTTAAGAGGACATTTTTTGACATAAGGTTATCACCGAAAACTGAATGAAAGGAAATTATCAAAGGGAAGCCTGCAATTGAGGCATTGAAAACAAGCCTGAAATAAGCTCAATTCGTATATTTCAGGTTAAAATGAGAAAAAGTTTTTATTATATAGTATAAAATTAACCTTAACTTGATAAATAACCAACTTTATATCACAATTATTTAATGAAATAATTATGAATTACATTTGGTCAACTCCATTGTTACCTGATCACCTCCATGTCCAATGGGTCCCACGGAGGTGACATCCATGGAGGTGACAAAATCAAGAGTTTACCGCAATTAAAAGTCACATAAAACTCTTGTAGCAGTGTGCTTTAATTTAAGACATTTATTTTTTGACAACAAGCCATGCAACTAAACAAATTTTTAAATAGGTAATAATTTTTAAAATTATGGACGACATGGAGGTGACAGGCAATAAAAGAACTCGATGTTTTTACACCTAAAAGCAGAAATAAATAGACCAAATGGACTTACTGTTCAGAAAAACACATCCTTCAAGCTAAACTATTGCTAAGGCTTTCTTACAGTTAAACATTCAAACTTGTGCTGCTTCCTGGTGGAGTTTTATAGGAGTTTTTCTGTTCTACCATGGAGGTGATGGAGACGTTAGGGACATAACTTTCAATATTTATATTTATCTCAAATAGAACTGAAAAATTCTAATTTTAGCCCAAGGTGTATGGCAATGGTACTGGTTAATTAAACACTGGTTGAATAAAGTAGTTTACTCAGTATAAAAAGTTTTGCTCACAGTTCTTTAAGTAAAAACACGGCGAGGGACACCCATGGAGGTGACATTTAGACGCTTAATACATTTTTTTTGCTATAAATATGTAAAATTTGGTTTATTAGGACACTTTGTTATTTAATATTCCTATTTTACTATTACTTAAAATTGTATGCAATAAAATCATTAATTAAATAAAGTAAAAAAAGTTAAGGACTCGTATTTCCACTTAATTTCAGAATGACCCATTAGTATGATGATTACCTTTATTTACCAGAAGCCCAATGTTAATTGATTGTACAAAATTTACAGAACAGCACCTTGACACGCAGTCAATGGCACTTCATCAGCGTTTTCGAAGTCACTGTCCATTAGGGTGGGCCGAAAAAAGGTTTTTTTTCCGGATCAAATTTGCCCTATGCGAGGAGGTGATGAAAATGTACTTGTACTCTCGGTACATTCAAGAAGAAAGTGGAAATACCGATACATCTGTGCCGGGAATCGCGGAGACGGTGGCTTATGCCATTGACAACTGGTATAGAGGATTAGATCCTCTATACCAGTTGTCGGACATAAGCAAATTGTGATACAAAATATTCAATACCACGGAAAATACCGCAATAATCTTCGATCTGTCAACAAGAAGAATTTCGTTGATCTGAAGTAAGACTTTCATCGTCACGCGTGTCAGCTGTTTGATGTTGCGGCATGTAAATTCTCTAGTAGAACTGATTGTGTTTGTGAAAATACCAGCCAAGTGCCATTTTTAGAACGTGTATTCCTTCAGGACCCGAGAAGTGATAGAAAACTAAATATCAGCGCCATTGATGTCCAGGAAAGACGAGAGGAAGAGGAAATGAAATAGGTTAGAAATAAAAAGATCATTAGAATGTTCCACGCTACCTGAGCAAGAAGTTCCTGTGATTTGGAAAGACTCAAGTGATGAAACGTCTGCAGATGAAGAATTACGCGAAGCAAGTGATGCTGATGATTTTATGGAAAAAAGGTGGGTGTAAATAATTTAAATTTGTCTAGATTTGCGTCTGCCTGTGAAAGATTCTGTATATCGAAACGAGCTGCTGCAGAACTCGCATCCGCGCTTCTAGTTGATATCGGGATGGTTTCTCAAGGAGACCACGTGCTTTTTCAAGTGGAGAATGCCTGGAGAGTCTTTGAGCGAGAAGTCCGGGGAAAATGGTTCATTCCAGGTGGACCACTACAGCAATTCGTATTCTTCGATTATATGTTTCATCCGAAACTCCTTCAAAAGAACACATGACATTGGCAACTTTTGTGATGAAAGTATTAACTCCTATGTGGTTCGCGATAAAATTAACACCACAATGCACGGAAGGTCCGAAGAATATCATGAACATGATACATTTCATGAAATATATGAATCGAGACATCAAATTACGCCTTTACTCAATCATTCAGGGAAACGCTCTTTTTGCTCACCCAGAGAATATTCTGCTTGCAATGCTAGCCGAAAAGAGAGGACTGATCCGTGAAATGGCCGTCGAAAAAATATTAAAATCAGAGGAAAATCAGAAGAAGGAATTTAGGAAATTCGACCTTCCGACTATGAATTTTGATGCACAAGATTACGTCCACTTAGTTGACTGGAAAACAGTAGCGGTAACTCAACCACCTTTCATAGCTGATATCATAAGCAAAGATTTGGGAGATATTCTGAAGAAAGGGGCTTTGTTGAAAGTACCCCCATTTGCATGCCACACACAAGCAGTTGAAAGGATGGTACAAATGATCACGGAGGCGTCAAAATCCGTGTGCAGTCGAGAAAGCAGGCATGAATGGGCATTATCATGCATAAAAGGCCGAACACTTCAACCAAAATTTGAAAATAAAGTACATCATAAGGTATAATAAGAACCGCTGATAGCCAGATACCTACAAACGTGCGCCATGGAAGGGTGGTTTGGGAGGGCACGGGTGGAACTCGATAGTAGTCACATACTGGTGGTGAGTTCTGGGTAGTTTCTCCACGAAAATAGCAGAGAGCTAGTTAAATAAATATTTGATGATCAGGCTGTGCCTTAATCCTACCTTGATTTTCTGATTTGTTTGTGGTAATAGCTCAACATGCATAAAATTCTTCATCATAATTGAGGTTAGTTTAAAAAAAATTAACTTTACCGTCTGTTTCAA
The DNA here is from genome assembly GCA_933228895.1 of Platycnemis pennipes. NCBI lineage: Eukaryota > Metazoa > Arthropoda > Insecta > Odonata > Platycnemididae > Platycnemis > Platycnemis pennipes. The sequence continues at coordinate 2,365,251 of OW121849.1, forward strand.
TGTATTATCTATACCCAAATGAAGTATGAGACCGCTTTATCTCCGAGTGAACACCCACTCCTTTTGCAATCTAATTCACGAGCATTTATGACACATGAATTCGTTGGATTTGCGAAGAATATCCGCAGCTCAGGGGGGCAAGAGCCAATTATTGGATATTGCAGTATATACCGAGGAAATAAAATGTTGAATCACCTTTGTGGTAAATATCAGGCCGTGATTCTTCGCCATAATTTAAGTTAGTTTCAAAACGTACCACTTTACCGTCTGTTTTAATGTATTATCTATACCCAAATGAAGTATGAGACATTTAAAAAGGAACTGCATTCGAAAAATTATTAATTTATCCCAAATACGGCTCCCAAAAGTGATCTATTTGAAGTGATGCTTGGAGCGTGTAAAAATTTTTGTTGTTGTGTGGGTTGCCTATACTCTAAATTAGCTGTTTATTCTTAGGCATCGTGTAAACCATAGATTTCGTCAAATAAACTTCACATTTCAGTGTTGTAATCTAAAAACATGTATCTATCGTTGATATTTACCAATATTCCAGTATTCGCAACAACGTATTCTCCATAACCGTTTGATTCCCATTTCCGCCTGAATTTTCGCAAAATTTTAAACTTTAGAGCTCGGGCGGCAGTGGTTAATATTATCCGATTTCGAAAAAATTTTGCATGCAAGATCCTTATATCAGTACACAACTTTCCCGCATAGGGCAAATTTGATCCGGAAAAAAAACCTTTTTTCGGCCCACCCTACTGTCCATGTTTCACCAAAACTTTTAAACGAAAAGAAAACAAAGTTCACTAGTTCATTAGTGTTTGAGGAGATGCGTAACGAACATAGAACTGGAAGACAGACAAACAGACAGACAGACACCACTACATTTTTCTGTATTGGTATCATAAACCAGCATGGTTTCGGAAAGAGACACTTGTGACGCTCAACTCGTTTCATTTTTTATTTAAATTTAGTTTCTGGTAATGCTGACCTTCAAGTGCCCGATTCGTTTCTTGATTTCATCAAAGCGTTTGAAAAGATAACTCACTCAACATTAATTGAGAATTTGGTATTCTATGAATAACATGACTGGCTGGATAGATGACCTTTTAATGGAATGTGTTGGAAGCGGGTTGTTAGAAGATGTTAGCTCCTGTGAAGTAAAAGATTTGTCGAGTGTTCCTCAGGGATGCGGATAGGTCCACCGTTTTTTCATATCTTCGCAAATGACTTATATATTTACCATATATATTTTCAAAAGAAATGAATGAGTCTACGAAGAGTCTAAATAGTTATAGTACGTCTGAAGGAGTGCAAGGGTTGTCCTTCACCTCAATAAATGTAAACATGACAATTGTCATTGATACAAAAATCTCTTAATTAGCATATATTTAAAATAATAGCATGAAAGATATCGTAGTTGATACAAAGGTTCACTGTTAACTATACAAAGGATTCGGTGAGTTATTACCTTCACTGACATGGATCACAACTTTTATAAAATCGCTCTGTAAATTGGTGAGAAACGCCAATTTTTCAATCGTCTCACAAGTGCTCTTTCATTTTCTTCCTAACTTCATAGAAAGCAATGATTTCATCATCAACATCTTTTTCACCAGTTAATGGCAATGGCAGATAATGTTGGTTCATTCTGCTTTCCACTTTCACTCCTCCGGAGACTGATTGGGTAGGATTCTTCCTACTCACCGAGTTGTTGCAAGCTCCATAGCTCTCAGTACCTTCTCCATTGCAAGCATCTGCTACTTGGAAATCACTTTCATTTTGGAGTTTCCTCGGTAAGGAATTTGTCAGCGCATCGTGGAGGCACGGGAACCCATTGTTCGTTGCCTCACGGCAGCCGGGATCCTGAGGAGACATTGGGACATCAGGATGCGGTTCAGATAGAACACTCTCATCCTGGTGGGTGAATGCGTGGCCGTGGAAGGAAGGATTGTGCTCTTTGGTGCTCAGCCAGGGTCTTACAAGAGGTGGGAGGGGAGGCGAGGAGTGGTCTCCGTCCCATCCACCGCTGCTCCGGAGCGGCGGCGAAGGAGCGGCTTCCGATGCACCCCTTCCCTCCGAGGGACCTGCCTTCCTCCAGAAGCACCTGAGTCGATTGCCCAACTGAATTTCCACCTTCCTTAAGTTATGGTACATGTGGTCCATTTCACATTGAAGCTGGTACAGATTGCTAGCCGCACATCTGTAAGCTATTATTTCCCTTTTAAGTTGCAATGCACCATGACCATTGTCATTATGCTTTGCAACGATTAATTCCACGTTTTCTCCTGCTTTGCTGTCTGGTAGTTGATATTTGCCAGCCGCTAGCGATGTAGATTTGGGAAGCTCATGTTGCTGCTGCTGAAGCTCATCTGAAAAAATGGAAACGTAATTCTTTACCTGCCCGGGACAACTAAATACAAACTGATTCAGAATCTAGGTGGCCTTTCGGAGGCAGGGGAGAGGACCATCCCGAGTGGAGGGGGTAGCGAGGGGCGCGAAATATCCACTCGCTCCATTTGGTTACACAGTACAATTCGATTACAGTAATTGTCGTTACATTTGTCGGCTTATTTTAGCTGGTGCTGCCCCCCCGGCACTAGCCGCCTGAGGAGGCGGTTAGTGCCGGGGCGGCATGGCAGCCTTGAGCGATCTGTGAACTAAGGCAGTTAAGGAGATATTGCGCAGTAGGTTAAACGAGGTGGGGCAGAACTTGAAACGGAAAGCGGAGGAGAAAATAAAAAATATGAGTGGGGGTGGGGTGAGACTGGTTAAGCGTCCACGATTGAATAAAATAAAAACGAGTGCTGGGAAAAAGAAAGGGCTTTCGAACGGAAGGCGGAGAGTGAAGAAAGTCGTGCACACAGATATTTTGTCCGACTAAGTCATGGCTGAGCATATTCTGAGCTCGTTGGACTTATTCCAACCCAATCCACCCATTCAGACGTACATTTTATTAAAGCGACTAGTTTCCTTTAAACATATATCATCGCTGGATAATAGATTGGTGATTAAATTCGTGATAAAAGATTCTGGTGATGCTTTCAAGGATTTGAACAGTATATTCCTCAGGCTGAGAGTGAAGGTGTGTAAGGCGGACTGGACAGATTGTACGTCTAGCGATGCAAAACAACCGGGCGTTGTGAACAATATTCTTCACTCCCTCTTTGAACAGTGTAACGTTTATTTCACTAGGATGTTGGTCACTCCCACGGAGGATAATTACCATTACAGGAGCTATATTGAAAATGCGTTGAATTATGGTGTCGACGCCAGCAAAACACATTTGAGGAATGTCGGGTGGGAAGTGGATGCGGGGAAGGATATTAATAAAACTACTAACGACAATGCAGGCTACGTAAAGCGAAAGTCGTGGTTCGAGAACAGTGCCGAAATTGAACTATATGGTAAATTACATGTGAAATTGTTCTATCAGTCACAATTGTTGTTAGATCGAGTCGATATAAATATCAGGTTAATGGTTTCAAACCCTGCATTTCATCTAATGGGTGAAGCGGGAGGAATAATGAAAATACTAGATGCGACTCTTTACGTTCAACATTTCGACATCAACACTTCAATATTAGTAGCACACAGTAATACGCTGGAAAAAATAATGCTAGATATCACTAGAAACGAACGGAAATGAGATATTTCACGATTCCTTCCAGTAGACGAACTCTGAGCATTGATAATGCGATCACCCAACACTATAATATTAGCTACGGTTGATAATGACTCGTACGCTGGCAGGATTGAGAAGAATCCATTTGCTCTCTCTCACCATTCTCTGGAAGATTTTTCACTCTTTGTAAACGGTGTTCAGATCCTTTCCGAGGAACTGGAATTTAATTTCAGCAGTAAAAGTATTGGGGCGTATGATACCATATTCTCAGGCAGTGGAATAAAGCACTATGATAGAGATAATCAAATCACGTATGTCATGTTTGGACATGGATATTTTATGCTGGTGTTCGATTTCACCCCCGATGATTCAGGAAAGGAAGATTATGTAAGTCTCGGAGATCGGGGTGTGGTGCGAATAGAGGCGAAATTCGAGGAAGAATTGCAAAACATCGTAACGTGATTGGTGTTTGCAGACTACGACGCTCGCTAGAAATTGAGAAAAACAGGAACATTATCACAAATTATTAGTCTAGCAATGGATAGTTTACAGATTGAATCCGCTTACAATGTACTACCGCGGAGTCTACGCTTCCGATAAATTACCTCACTCTCCTAGATATGGTATATATGCAGTGAGCTTAGATCCTTCATACTTACCCGGTTCTCATTGGGTCACGATATATATTTTCAATGATAAAGCCGAGTATTTAGACTCTTATGGATTGGTGCCTTACGTTCCGGGTATTATAGATTTTTTGAGACGCTTCGCTTGCACTCACAATCGGGTTCAGATTCAAAGTTTTCATTCTGACATTTGCGGAAAATACTGTTGTCTTTATGCAGCTAGTAAGTCGTTAGGATACACCCTACACAAATTCCTCACACAATTTCATCATACGAGTGGCTTCCCTCATCTCAAAGCTGCCACACTCTGGAGCTGTTTCACTTAACCTTCAAGGAGTTGAGGAGTGAAAGGAGGTGCGGAGATCCTGCGGCTCAGCATTACTGCTCGAGAATAAATACCATGCTCCGGGGGGAGGAAAGTGATTGATGAGAGAGACTCTCCGAAATGCAGAACGTCACTTCCATGTGCTTCTCCAAGAGTGGGGTGGCTGCTGTGGATGTCGACTCAAACCGTCTGTTCTGGGGGAGTTTTCAGAAGCATGGAAAGCTTATCGCTGGTGGGAAGAAACTGCGGTTACATGACCCGCTAAACTGTGAGGAGACCACCTTCGATCATGGATTCATCTCACATGTGGAGCTCCTACCCGCCCTGGAAGCCATCATTGAAGGAGCAACCTCTTTGTATGCATAAAGTGAAGCCAAGTGTGAGTTCCTCCCCGACCTCACAGACCGTACCTTCATTTCCCTGAAGAAAGAACTCCATTGTCCGGCACCTGAAAAATGCTCCTTCCCCACCTTTTCCTGTCTAAACCCATGTCATAAGCTGCGTAACAGCACGTGCGCACTCCGTGATGCGCATTCCCTCGCTCAATGGATGCAATAAAATCGCCTCAAAGCAGAAGTTGAGCCTTGCTCCAGCGACTGTTCCCCCTCCCCTCCTCCACCGAATCCCTATTTACCCTTTCAGACCTGGGCTGCTATTCTGAACGAGATAAGGCCGGCCTTATAAGTCATAATAGCGGAAAAAGTCGATATTTTCAAGAGTATTACGACCCAGTCGTTATTTGCTATTCTGAATGCCGAAGAGTCACCGGAAGTCGCTATTCTACAGATATCCCATAGCGCGGTCGAAATATGGTATTCTGAACGGCAGATAGCGACCGGTCGGGTCGTAATATTATTCCTCGATTCTGAAGACCGGGCAATCTGGATAGCGCGACGTAAATCAGCTCGCTGAATGACTTTCAAATGTTTATAATGTTTACTTCGAGTAGCATCGGGTATATATTCGACGTTTGTTTACTATTTGAAAGGACTGGACGTCTGCATTTCAAGTTTTGGCAATTGTTAATGCATATGTAGAAGCCCGGGGTAGGCTACGATTAGTGAAAGTGATACATATGTGTTTGTTTTTTGTGAAATCAGTGGACTGTGGTGTTTCTATTTACTTTGAAGTCATTGGTGGTGCCTGTTTTAGTTTCCGTGGTTGTTGTATCGGAAAATTTCAAGCATGTTCATTTATCTGGTAAGAATTAAATCTTGTTAAGAATTACTAGAAAGTGTTATTTATAAATTTACCGGAGGACCACAGAGGTTCCATCCCATGCCCCTCTGTAAACTGACCTCTGCACGCAAATGCCTTCGCAAACCGACCACGATTTATAAACAATAATAATAACAGGATGATAGTATAAATTCATTTGAAGTGATGGAGGACAGATTTATTAACCATTTCCGTGTGTCGAGTGAAGTGACTATGTTTGTAGTAAACTGACTTGATTAAAACTTGCGGCGAGAGAAATCCTGCAAGCCATGGCTTGATGATGTGTAAATACTCATTAATAGATCATAATAGTCGACGGGGAAAGTGTGATGTGCCATATTATACTTCATTGCAAAGGCAGTTTATTAATGTGTACGTATTTTCAGTTTATAGAACCTTTTATTTACCTGCCCGATGAAAAGCAATAAAACTCCTACCGACAATAATCCTTTTCATTGTGTATTTACGTCTCCATTGGGTCGTTCTTAATTGTAAATATATTAATAACTATAGTTACCCTTGAGTGTAAACGATTTTTATTTTGCTTGCATTGTAAACAAACAACAGTGATTTCATGAAAATACCGGTACAGAAACGAAATTGCCGAACGTGAGCAGCTGTGTGTCACTTAATAATCCTGAAGGGTACAGAATCCACAATCATTTCCATTCTATTAATTTGCAAATTGTATAATTATGAAACTATTGATCTTTTATGATGATAAGTACGATTTTCGTGCGAGTACCCTAGCCTCCGTAGCAAAACGTATTTAATGTTTATCAACATTGTCTATGAAGATGATAAAGTAATTAATATAAGTTCTACCACTTAATATTTGTGATAATTGGATGAATATAATGAATGTGGTTGCTTACCCCAGAGCGGAGCATTAGGTACCAATTCATCATTAATAAACTCGTATTTATATACCATTAATAACCACCACATGAATATTGATAATGAGTACGTTTTCAACGACGGCCCTTTTCTCTGGCATGCTTTTTAACGTAAAATATCCACGGAGAAGTTCATATTTCGTATTTATAGCTGAGGATTTTAATCAACTACAGGCGAAAACAATTTTACGACGAGTTTGGCTGTTTCATATGCAAATGTAAGCAGGAGAGTTACCTCAGTTAATGATGTTTGCTCGAAAGATACATTGATCTGGATGAATACGCGAATTTTTCACGCAGGATAATAAACAATTCATTTATAATTTTATACATTAATATCAGCTGTTCGCTGGCCATTGTGAGAGGCGTAAAGTTGGCCGTAAATCTATCCCAAACTGTCCCAGAAATTGTAAACATCGCTTGCTATTGGCTGCCGGAATTTTTGTTTTCTGATCTTTACGGTTCTCATACCGGAAGGGGCGGGTACAATTATTCCACCTCAGAACTGGGCAATTTATTCCCCACCTCGATTCAGAATACCAGATCGGGGAATAATGACCTGTGGAATAGCGCGGCCTTATAATAGCGACCCCGATTCAGAATACCAGCCCTGGTGTCCATTGTAATGGACATAGGTTTCAAATTATTGCTACATTGTACTCGATGTATTCTCACGTTTTTTTATGAGCTTCCGTCATTCAGTGATACTTTGTCAACTACTATGCGTGTGGAGTCATGTGTCGATAGAGCGGTTTGGTTACGAAGGGAGCTCGTTTCAGAAATGGTATCCACTGCATCAACTACTAAAGATATGTGATATTATATATTTTATTTTTTTAATACTATAGGCTCGTGATGCTTGCAGAATTTTTAAACATTCCTCATTGTTTATTAATTGTAGTATGAGTCTTAAATTTAACAAATGGTTTTTAGTTTTTGCTATGTTAATCGTTAAATGAATGTCCATTATAATGGACAATGGGACCACGAGGAAAGGTCACTTCCGTTTATCTCTTTTCTTTTTGTTAATATATACGTAGGTAAATGCTACCAGAGTAGTGCTGTAAACATTTCATATCCTTTATTTTTTGAGAGTTTGTTTTCGACGAGTTTTCTAAAATAATTTAACACTATTCCGACTAATTATTTACTTTTATTTGTATTTTGTTGCTATATTCTCTGGGGTTAAATATTGTTAGGAATCGCCATTAGCTTTATTTCCCTTTTTTCATTAATTTACATTGTATGTGATTTAATAATAGGTAGTGAATCAAGTGCTATAACGTTTTATGTAATTTTAGATGCATTTAATTGCAATGATGTTGAGCACATCAGAACAATTATTGGATACTTTGAGGATCCAAATGACTCTGAAATCGAAGGTTTAGATAGTACCTAATGGCAAATATGCAGATGAGCCAGTTCCCACATCCCACAAAGGCCAGGTATTCTATAATCCAATCTCGAAGAAATACATATTTATCTCTGATATAGTGTGAATGTTATAAAATGCTACAACCAATTATTGAAAAACAGCGGGAACTAATGGTGAAGGTCTGATCAATGTGAAGGTGAGATTGAAAATCCAGCTCTTATAAAGTGAACTACCGGAAAACGAGGAAGTGCTGAATTATGGAGTTAGGTACCGACTAAGTCAGCCTAAGGTGGGAAAGGCAGAATATAACCACGCGATTTGATTGCAGAGTACCATAGAAAAAGGAGACAAAGACGAATTTGATGTTGGTTCGTTTGAATTATTTTCTCCACTACATTGGTAAAGATCAATATGAAAACATGGCAGTGAAGACAAATAAAAGGATATTGAAATTTCAAGCCAACAGATAAAACAGAAATCGAAAACTCATTGGAATACATATTATCATGGGTCCATTTTAAAAATTCCAAGAGAAAGACTACTTCGACAAAGCATTCGGCATATGTGTGTTTTTTGATGTAGGTAATATTTTTTGCTGAACAATGAAAACGTAGGCTTTTGATTTAAAAAACTGCAATAGCTACCCATATTTATTTTATGTATTTTGATAAAGGTTTCTAAATTACTAATGAAAAAGTATGTATTTGTTAAATTACGAACAAGTTATATACCCTTTGTATACATTACATGGGTGTTTTCAAGTCTTTTTCCGCACTTATAGGCACTTCAGACCGGGAGGAAAGGTAAAACGATAGGAATGGAAGGGATGGTGGATCTCTCTCCATATCCACCCTTATTATAATCTGGTATTTAGCAGGTATGTTAAATTTTATGTCACAAAGGATTGGAAACTCAAACCGAAAATATGTGATTCATTTGCATTCCACATTGTTTTGGTGAAAAACACACTTGAGCAATTAAGGTAAGGTAGGATTCACTGCTTTAAATTTAACTACATAAAATTTCCACTACTAAGTAGTATTTCCACTACTCATGTAGTGGAAATACTACTACGTTTGTTGACCGCCCGCCGTATTGGCCCGACAGTCGTTTTCACTGTGGCCACTCCTGAAGCTCCGTCTTGACATGCACAATGCGACTGAGTCTCCAACTGAGAGGAGGTCGATTGTCCGGGTGCCCTGGTGCATGCTGGGAGCCCCTCACTTGGGCCTCTCCTGGATGATGGACTCCTTGTGCCTACGGGACAGGAAATTATGGTGCATTCTAGTCACGTGCTGCCATCTGGATAATCGTTCCATCCAAGTGTCATTTGCATTTGGCTCTGGGCAGTGAGCGCACTTCCAACGAGGAAATGGCCAAAGGAGTTGTAGGTTCTTGGTCATTAGGGTCAGCAGACGAAGGGGTTGATGGGTGGGAATTATACCACAGTTGAACCATCGTTAATAATATTTACGTCTCCTCGTAAGACAGATAAGCGTTTCCTTCGATCCATTCTTTTTAGGTGATTGAGAAGACGTTCCTGGTGAAAAATCAACAAGAAGAGACTTTTGTCGTCAAATCGCCCACTAATGGGGGCGTTTACTCGGAACCGAAATCGCAATTTTGTACACGAAATTGTTATATGGAAACGAAAAGAAAACTTTTATTGAAAAAATTAATCTTCTACCACAACCATTCACTCATAAATCAAAAATTAAAATAAGCAAAAGGTGACGCCCACCGAAAATGCTACTGTGATAACATTGACGTCACTTTCCTCCCGTCCTTGACTGCTCTTATGGGGAGGGAAGGCAGTGGCTCCCATTGGGAGAGCCAGCTGTGTCCCCCCCCCCCCTTTGCGATAAGGCGAGGTAGCTTCGCGGGCTCAGTTGTGATTGGACGAAGTCGATATACGTCAGAGGTTGCACCACACCCACTTTTCCGAAAGGGTTAAAAACATAAGTTTTTCGCCGCTTATAACTCACGAAATAATTGACGGATCAAAAAACGGAAAAATACGGGTCTTTTTATTTTACAAACTCTATCATATTCGGCAATAAAAATATGGTAAACGACCCCATTGTAAGTGTACGGCCTTCGTGGAGAAACAGACGAAGACGGCAATATATCAGGCATTGACTGGCTGAGTTCCACGGCATCGATTGTGTGGCACATATTAGTGGCTGCAATCTTCGACTCTGCAGCGTAAGAAGGGGCGAGTTGGTTGAAGTCCTGCTTCGGTAAGTAATGCATTAACTGTTGAAATGCCTTTGTCTTATTACGGAAGCAAGTTACTCATCGATGAACGACCTAACGGCATAGATTCCTTACTCCACTTACAGGCCAATAGTGTTGCCTCAGTGGTCCTTGCTGATGATGCTGCGGCAGTGCATGGGATTGTCTGACGTTCTCTTGCCTCACAATAAGCAAATGATGTCTTCCGGGCAAGACAATAAGATGCTTCCAGTGTCAGTTCAGTTTCCTCAACGCCGTTGGGGTTAGGTATAACTTAATTTGTTTACTTCATGTTTACATTAGTATTTTCTCAGTGTTCTTCACCTTGGGGTAAGCTTGACAGCTATATTTCTTTTAGTTTCTAACCACCTTTGTCGTTCACTTAGTATTCGTATATAAATGGCCGCCGAGAACATTTTGAACGAAGAAAACATCAGTAGCGTTTTTATTACGCAGTCTTTTTCGCTAAGAGCTAAATGAAGTTCCCGACTTATTTGAACATATATCTTTTACTGACGGCAATTTTCACGTTTCACGCTTATACTGCTTTACGGTAATACTAATATAAAACTAAATTACTCACTAGATATTTATATGACCAAGCCGGAAAAAGGGTCAGTGAAAGCCACCCTGGCAAAAAGTTCTGTATCCAAGCTTGTGTATGAATAAGGTGTGTTGTGTAGCATTAAGCATTTTAGCTGAACAAGCTTCAAATAAAAAATGTCACTGAAAAATTAGCTAATTTTCCTAGATAAATAAAAATTATTTTTATTTGTCTATTTTACAAAAAATTACTTTCAGTCGTCGAAAAATAAAATAATTTACTCTGTTGGGTGCTTTTAAACGGTTTAAAAGGTGTGTAAATAGTTATTCTTACGTATTCCAGAGCTTGGTTTGTGAGACCACGTTGTGAGCAGTTAAACGTTATTAAGATTCTGTGCTGGTATTGAGTGGTGTTGTGATTGAGTCTTTTTCTAGTCTTCATCGTTTACCTGTTTAACCATTTTTTAGTGCTTCGTTAGTTAATTCAGTGTCTAATATGTGCTGTGTTCCAAGAGCATCATTCTCCTGAGATGAGAATTTAAAGAGGAAATGGTTTTCTTCAATCCCCATGGACTACAAAATTGACGAGAACTCTCGGGGAGATTTCATTTTATAAGCAATGTGTAGTTTGTTTAACTTGTGTTTACCGATTAGAGTACTTGACTGAACGATAAAGATCTGGTCGAGGGTATATTTAAAGGAGTTCGCATGGACTATTTTTTTTCAACTTAAAATGGAAATGACTGGCAACCAAAGCGAATTGAGGTGTAGCTTGCATCAACTCTTTCGAAGAATGTGGCAATTTTGATTCCCCCTTTCCTCGTTGGACATTACCCCTCGGTGGACTAATTTCCCTCCGGACTTGGCCGAAGAACGACAATCGGAGCCAACGACGCCAACAATGCCTACGATTCCAAGATGCATCGATTCCGGACTGCAGCGTTCCGACAAAGCGTGCCGCCGTACCTCGCCGCCGTATCTCCGGGGTCGCCTTCACTTATATATCACCCCCTGAATGCGGATGAAGACCAGAAGTTTGGCCATCGTACAAGCCGATAGTGTTCTCCCGCCGGAGTAAAAAAAAAAAAAAGAGTTCCCGATGCTGCAGTGATAAACCTCGCCCTCTTCACCCGTCCCACTTTCCCTCCTAATCTACCTATCGACTGTTCCCTACGTTAAACCCCACTCCACTTTGTCCGAAAACACCCCCTCCTTACGATGCCAGAGAATACCTCCCCTCTCGCGCCCTCTGTTCGCGTCGAGACGCCAACGAGTTCACTTCTTGGCTGCGTCCGCCCGTCTCCAGTTAGTTCTTGTGAGACACTTCGTCATCCTCGAGAGTCTCCTAGGGTCTACTGTTGCAAGTTATTAGCATTTCCCTGAATTCGTGAAGAGTATTTCAATTGTTGGTTTGTACTTGCGCTCTCTAAATATTGAAATACATTGTTTGGTATTAGTTCGACTCATACACTTTTGTTTTTCGTTATATCTGACCTCATCTATCTCACCCGAGCCTGGAAAGAATCTTGTCCCGTGGGCGAGCGTTGGAGGTGAATTCATTATGTCATTCGAGAAACGCTGCGAATTGGTAGCGGAGCGTGGTTATGCTGTGTTTTCATACCAGGTGGTGAGTGTTTTTGATGAGGATTTCCTACTTAATTTCTCTGTGTAACTCGATTTTTCGCTTCGTCCTCTCCTTTCCTGATGGTGAACTCGGGCGAGGGTTGGAATTCTTAGTGTTCTTCCGTCCGTTATGGATTTTGTTTTCCGGTTTCTGTCCAAAGTTGGCAACATGCCTTCCGATTTAGATGACCCTGATGCAAGAAATTATCGCACCACTGCCTGGGGGGGCCACACCAAATGGAGAGAGCCCGAGTTCGAAAATTCCGGATTTTCGGCAGAAAAGGAATTCACCGTTGTTCCACCAACTCAGGAATGCGACCTTAACCATATACAAGCTCCACTCCCAACCGAGGGGCGAATTAGCCTAGGGGTGGCGAAATGTAATGGTAAGTTGAGGGTCGCTGGTTCGATTCCCGGTGACACCAAATATATTTCAGCTTTTGGAAAAATTATATTTTCCGATTTTTCCGGACGAGACATCGGCTCCTAACCTCAAAAAAAGCCCATTGCCCCGATGGTGATAGGTAGCAGTTACACAGGCTCCATCAGGGCCTCATAGTGTGCGTGTGACCGCTGATCAAGTGGATCGGTCCGGCATCAGATGCCATAGCTGCAGGCGGGAGAGTGTAGATCAGGGAATCGGATGCAGTACTGCGATGTGGAGTAAGGCAGCGGGAAACCACCTTTATTCTTCTCCTTAGAACAAGCAGCCTTGCACTTAACATGACGTGATGGCATTCCTCCCGGTAAAATATTCTGGAGGTAAAATAGTCCCCCAATCGGATCTCTGGGACTACTGGTGTGGGAAACATCAGTCAAGAGAGACGAACGTAGGATTGGGACGTAATATCACTAGCAGTGCGTGGGAATTTGGAGAACGTTAAGATGGAGATGGACAGACTGGGAAATGAGACGTGATGGGATGGAGCGAAATGAAGTGGGCCGGCGAAAACATGGCGATCTACTCAGGAGATGACGAGAAGATAGCGGGAGTGGGATTCATACTGAAGAAACACTGGTCAAGAAGACTGAAGTCCAACTGGCAATACAGCGAAAGGATTCGGATGATCAAGTTAGGATGAGAATATGCGGACACAGTGATAATGCAGGTGTATGTGCCGACGTCGAGCCACTCAGAAGAGGAAACAGAAGAGATGTATGAGCAACTGGAAGAGGTCCTGGGCGAAGAAAAAGGAAAGGTGGAACTAACAGTTATGGGAGATGGGAATGCAGTGGTCGGAGAGGGCCGAGAAAGGTAAAGTGCACAGATTTCAATGTGAACGTTCGTAGTTCGAGTCTCTCTCTCGACATTTCCATCGCAGTTCTGTTGCGTCCCTGGTCATTAACATTTTTAACATGCTTATCCAGGATTCATTTCACCTACCTTACGTATCAATTGCGTAAATTAATACAGGAAATTACTTTTCATTTAATACCTGATTTGACCATACACGAGTATTATCCGATTTGGGCGGGCATACAACTGTATATAGACTGAATTTATTCCACTTGTGCACGTGTAAGAACTGTTTTTAGACGAGATAATTCCTGGACATTGAACTGCCTTTAGACCAACTTGCTGCCGTTTGTGGCAGGGGGACAGGATAAATGGAGAAATCATCAAGGCACTCGGGGTCAGAGCAGAAGATACCCCCTTTTAAATGATCAAAGACAGATATGACAGCGGGGGGAGACTACCAGAGGACTCCCAGGAGAGTGAAATGATCGCAATCCCGAAGGAGACAAAGATACATAAATGCGAAGAACACAGAGCATTGAGCCTGGTGTCACACGTATCGAAAATACGTACTAAGATAATTAGCAGAAGAATGGAAGGAAATATCGAAAGGAATATTTTGGAAAATCAAGTCTTTTTCAGAAAAAAACCAAGGACCCAGGGAGGTAACACTCAAGTTTAAGGATACTGGCCGAGAAAATGGTAAACGTAAACAAGCCGTTGTATGTGGCATTCGAGGACTTGGAAAAGTTGACTTGAAAACGTCGAATGGAACAAGTAGGGTTTTCCATATTGTCCTTTCTTCATCTGCTCTTCTGTACACCTCTTCGTTCCTCACTTTATCTGTCCATTTAATCTTCAGCATTATCCTCCAGCACCATGTTTCGAAGGCTTAAATTCTTCGTTGGTCTGCTTTCCCGATGTTCCATGTCTCTGATCCATAGATTGCCACGCTCCATACGAATGTTTTGATGAACTGCTTCCCTGTTTGCAGCCGTAGGTTCTTTGACCACAGTAGTTCTCTTCTTCATAAACGCCTCCTCAGCTTGTTATTCTTGTGTGCTATTCTTCGCTTGATATCCGTCGAGCTTCTTCCATCCCAAGTTATTGTGCTGCCGAGGTAGGTAAAGTACTTCAATTGTTCCAATTTCACTCCTCGAATTGCGATATTTGCTCTAAGCTTCTCTCTTCCACACCCTAGGATTTTAGTTTTCTTCTTGTTGATACTCATATCATATTCTTGAATTACTTAGTCTATTGTGGTCGGGGATGCTTGCAGGTCCTCTCGACTTTCTGCTACAACTGCGATGTCATCAGCAAACCTTAGCATGTTTATTTCTTCGCCATTCACCTTGATGCCAATTTCCTCTGCGTCTCTTATTGTTTCTTCCAGGTATATATTGAATAACGCTGGGGAGAGGTTGCATCCTTGTCTGACTCCTTTATATATTTCGGCTTCTATCTTCCTTCCGTCTTTCATTCGCATTGTGGTGACCTGGTTCTTGTAGAGGCTATATATTATTCTTCTATGCTTTTAGTCTGAAACCAGACCAGAAAAAACGAGAAACGACAAACCAGATGGATTGGACATATCTTAAGGCACAATGAATTGGTTAGAAATATAATAGAAGGGAAGATTGAAGGGAAGGTCCCACGAGGAAGACCAAGGGAGTAAGTGCCTATATAGGGCAAATAAAGAAGGACGTGAAAGAGACAACGTATATCAGGGCGTGAGGGAATTAACACTGAACAGGGCAGAATGGAGGGCTGCAGTAAAAAGCCAACCCTAGGATTGAAATACTGGTGGTGGTCCCAACCCAAGTGCTGGTGAATTTCCCAACGAACCTCTTTCAACCCAATTGGTGTCGATTTGTCTGACTTCTTTCCTAACGAATCTCCATCAACCCAAGCACTGCCTGGAGGTCACATCAAACGTGGCCGAACCAAGGCGAGTGAGATCGGCTCTACCGCTATCCAAAGGGTTGGCAGCAGTGAAACAAAGGATCGCTGATTTTCCTCCCTTCGACGTTTCCAGTGCTGAAAATTTGTTTAGTCTCATGTTGAATCTGACGGAATTAGTCTCTCTCTCGCTATTTCCTTTATCAACAACGTTGTTAAGTTTAGTTATTCCAAAACTGCCCTCCAGTTGGCATCAGTTCCGGTTTTCTATGGTAAGTCAAAACATTTCTTGGGCCCAGACAACGAGGAAACTTTGAAATGCAATTGTGAGCAATCGTGAATTTGATCGTCTTATTGCTTCCAAGGACAATACATTTCAGTTCTCCCTTGAAACACCGCGCGATTTTGTGTCTTCCATCAGAAACGCTATGTATGCGTTAGGATTAGGTGATCCTGAAAGCCAGACTGTCCATTTAATATTTCAAGTGTTAAATCCTCTCACCATTTCGGCTACCAAGTCGCCCACCCCGTCTTCTTGTTTCGAAGAATTAGACGCAGTCATTGCTCGTGCGTGAAAAGCATTAATGGATGCCGCTGATTATGCTAATACCTTTTTCGGTGTATCCTATTATGCTCCTCCTGCCGTTCCTAGGAAAGCAGTGAGTTCTTAATCTCACAAAGTTGGCCACAATGTCAGGGATTGTCGTAAAAGGCACCGCAGAGGACGTCTTCCTGCCGTCAGTCTGATGAGTGTTCATAAAAATCCCGATATCAATTTACCTTTACTTCCGATTCTACTGCAGTCAGCATCCTGTAATGCCCTGATTGATACTGGTTTTTCAGTTTCCATTTGCGACGAGAATGTATTCGCTAGCCTTAGTTCTTCCAGTGCTAAAGTCAGAAAAACCCACGATTCTATCGAACTATTGACGGTCGCTGGACAACCTTTTCGAGTTAGTTCTTCTGTGCAACTTAAAATTCAGATTGATAAGTACTCTTGGCATCATGAATTTTATTTAGCAGACATTCCTTTCCCTTTCCTTTTGGGGATTGATTTTATCCGCAAAACTAACCTTATTGTTCATCCTAAGGGTGTCGCGTTTGAATTGGCGCCACTTAATTTATATCCTTTTGCTTCTGACAGTCGAGCATCGAAAATCCCTCCAGCGTACTCTGAGCCCATGTGCGCGCGTGACGGAGTGACTGAATCTCGTGTTCTTGATCACTCTCTACTTCCTTGTGATAGTTTGGTGAGTGAATTGAAATTCTTTTTGTATCAGTATCCCGATGTTGTAACCCTTAATCTAGGAGTGACATCGTTAATGGCTTATGAAATTGAATTAATCGACGATACTCCTGTAAGAACGTTTCAACTCTCACCGCCAAAAACCCTGTTGATGAAACAACATGTCCAGTCGTTGTTAGATAAGGGGATTATCGAAGTATCTAATTCAATTTGAACTGGTGCTCTCCTGCCTTTCTGATTCCGAAGAAAGATGGTTCCGAGAGGTTAGTTGTTGATTATCGTAAGCTGAACAGACAAATTAAGAAAGATGGGTATCCAAACCCTTCCATCAAACATGCATTTCAGTATCTTCTGATGCCAAGTATTTCACCATTCTCGATCTTAACTCTGCCTTTCATCAAATCCCTTTGTCTGAAAACTCCAAAAAGTATACCACATTTGTGACATACTTCGGAACTTTTCAATGTACTAAACTTCAGTTTGGTTTTGCTAATTCCAGTGAAATGTTTACTCGTTTAATGAACGATGTTTTTGGTGATTTGTTGGATTCTTGTGTCTACCCCTTTATTAATGATTTGTGTATTTATTCTAAGAATTCCAGGGATCACGTAACTCACGTCAAAGAGGTGCTTACTAGGCTTCGTTCCGCTGGTCCGACTATTTATGAGGAAAAGATTAAGTTGGGCTGCACACCAATCCCCTTTCTGGGCCAAATAACTTCCAATGGAACCCTTTGTGCTGATCCAGATCGGATAAAGCCCACCGAATCTTTCCCTGTTCCAAAGAATTCGAAAGAGGTAGCCAGATTCCTAGGGATGTGAGGTTAGCACCTGCTTTGTCTATTTGTTGAAATGCATTGTTTGGTATTAGTTCGACTCATATACTTTTGTTTTTTGTTATATTTTGACCTCATTTATCTCACCCGAGCTTGGAAACAATGTTGTTCCCTGGACGACCGTTTCTCGTGAATTCATCATTTCATTGGGGAAACGTTGCAGCGATTTACTGTAGAAATAGGGAACATTCAAGTGTCCTTCGGCCATAACTATCAAAGAACAGGAAGCTGATCAACCCTTGCCCTAATAAGAGCGTTTATATCTATATCTATATCTACGACATACCCTGCAAGCCACCTCGAGGGTGTGTGGCAGGGAGTGCATCCACACCAGGAACAATGACACAACAAACAAAAATGAACACTACAAAACAAACACTACACCTTTAAAAGTAATTGGGGAAAAAAAGAAGAAAAACTACTAAATCCCAATCATGCAGGACACACCCATGAATACCATGCATGCCTTGAAACCCGACACCAATTTCATAGATATTCATGCATGCAAAAAAAAGCATTGCATGCAAGTCACACATTGATTTGAACATGCAGGTAATAAAAAAAATATACTATCGACCTACTCTGAATATTACCTCTATAATTATTACCGATTTACGCGATGTTTAACGTTCTGATCTCGAATCGTACGCGGAAAAAATGACATTTTAAACCTGTCCGTCCTGCAATCTATCTCCTTAATTTTATTAGAATTATCGAGCCTACCATAATAAGTCGGAGCCAGCAATATATGATTAACGTCATTAATGAAATGTCCCTCCTTAAATTTTACTAGAAGATTAAGTCTATAATTCAGCCTGCGTTGTGACAGCGATTCCCATCCCAATTCGGCTAACATACCAGACACACTGCTTTCCCTATCGTAACACCCTTTTACATATCTCGCCGCTCTTCTTTGTACTCGATCTAATTCGTAAATTAAGCCTGCTTCATAAGAGTCCCATATGCTCGCAGCATATTCTAAGTGTGGTCTAACAATTGAGAAATAGCAACGTTCCTTCACCCTCTCCTCACTTTTCCCTAATATTCTTTTAATAAACCCCAACCTTCTATTTCCTTGACTGCATATTTCCCTGATATGCTTCCCCCATGATAGATCCTGAGTAAGTGTTACACCTGAGTACTTAACTGATTCCACGTTTACTAATTCCGTTCCTTGAATCATATAGTTTCTTTCTATCGAGTTTTTCCTTTTCCAAAAATTTACTGCCACGCACTTTTTTATGTTCAGTTCCAGTTTCCATTTATCGCACCACGCCTGAATTGCTACGAGGTCCTTTTCTAACGATGCCTTGTCTCCCGGACTACTAATTTCTCTATATAATTTTGCATCATCTGCGAACAGCCGAATTCTACTATTTACTACAACACTGCCGAGGTCATTGATATATAAAAGAAATAAAAGTGGGCCTATCACACTTCCCTGGGGAACACCTGATGTGACACTAACTATATTGGACATCATACCGTCTATAGTAACTCTCTGTTCGCGGCCAACTAAGAATTGATTAATCTAGCATACTACGTGTTTATCTATACCATAACTTTCCTGCTTTAAGAGCAATCTGTCATGAGGTACTCTATCGAAGGCTTTTTAAAAATCGAGGAATATCGCATCAACCTGAGCATTATTTTCTCCCGAAACTAATAAGTCGTGTACAAAGAGTGCCAATTGCGGTTCGCATGACTTGGATTTTCGGAAACCGTGTTGGTTATTGAATAACAAATTTTCTCTATCCAAGTGTCCCATAATCGAACTAACTATTATATGTTCCATTATCTTACACGATATCGATGTTAGTGAGATAGGTCTGTAGTTGCTAGGATCTTCTCTATCGCCGGATTTGAATAAAGGTGTAATATTAGCCATTTTCCAGTCCTTGGGAACCATATGCTCAGATAACGATTTACGAAATATTATGTCTAAGTAAGGTGATATTTCTGATGCTAGTGTTTTATAAACGCGTGCCGGAATTCGGTCAGGGCCGGGGGATTTATTGGTGTTTATGTTTTTTAGTTGTTGCTCTATACCGCAAGACTCAATAACGATTTCAGGTATCGGATGTTTGAAATGTTTATTTAGTGGTTCAATTTCATCTAAAGTGCTGGTAGTGAAAACGCTTTGGAAATATGTGTTTAACTTATCAGCTTTTTCCAGACTATCGTTTATTTTTTCTCCATTATCATCCCTAAGAGTTTCTATAGTAGATTTATTTCCTTGAACTTCTCTTACACACGACCAAAATGCTTTTGCATTTTCATTCAAATACTTCCCTAGAATTTTACTTTTAAAGTCAGCTAAGGCTCTTCGACATTCTTTTTTCGCTAAGTGTTTGGAAGTTTTATCATTTATAATGATTTTGTTAAGCTCATGAGGGGGTGTTTTTTTTCGCGCTTTTTTCAGTCTAGCATGGCAAATTCTCTGTTGTTTTAAAGATTTCCGTACCGCCGCGTTATACCACCGTGGCCCTGCATTCATCTTTTTTAATTTACTCGGTATATACATATTAACTGCTGAGTGAATAACTTCTAGGAATATATACCACGAGGTCTCAGTATCTTTCCTTAAACTTGCTTCTTGAAATTCGTTGAACGAATTCTGCAACTCTGTTTTCATTCCATCGTAGTCCGCCCTATCGAACAAGTATATTTTTCTCTTGGATTTGTTATTTTTGTTAGTTCTATAAGAAAATGTTGCTTTTATAATTTTATGATCACTGATTCCCTCATCGGTACTTATATTTACAATCTGTTGGGGTATATTTGTTGCGAGGAGATCGAGAGTATTTTTTTCTCTGGTTGGGGCTGTTACTAATTGGATGAGTAAAAAACTTTAGCAATTTTCCACAATGTATTTTAAAATAATAAAATTACACAACACGTGTTTCGGCTTACTAAGCCATCATCAGGTGTACACTTATAAACTTCCGTGACAGCAGCGCAATATATAGGAAACGGGAAGGGGATGGGGATAGGGGAATTGGTTGGGGAGGGGGGGGGGGGGAAGAGGATGATATTTATACATCCAATATGTATAAATTCCACTACGTGGCGCCTGATACTGTGATCTGTTACTAATTGATGAAGTGCATGAGAGGAAAAGGTGTGCAGAGGTGTCTCACAGAGTTCTTTGTCCTTCCCCCCGGTGATGAAGCTTACACGTGTCCCAGTCTATGGATGGAAGATTGAAATCCCCCCCGATGGTGATGTGACGGTCATTTTTGTGTTGAATTAATTTCCTTATTTGATTTTCTAGTTCTAATATTAAAATTATGCCAGAATCCGGTGGCCTATAATATGGACATAGGTAAATATTTTTTGCTCGAGGACCTTGTATGGAACACCAAACGCTTTCTATTTGACAATCAAGTATAGTCTCCCTTCTACTAGTAAGACAATCCTTCACGGCGATAAAAACTCCTCCTGGTCTTCTGTCTCTATCTTTCCTGTAAATTTTGAATGATTTCGGGAATATTTCATTATCTGCGATATCTTTATACAGCCAGCTCTCAGTTCCTATAATTACATCTGCGTCGGAGGATTCGATGAGGTGATGAAAATCTGCAACTTATTTTTCAAACTACGACAATTTACTACGACCACAGTTATAACGCCATTTTTTAGAATTACAGTCGACTTGTTAAAGCTGTTTTTACACGTTTTTTCGAGCTTATGACTAAATGATTCACTTACATTTTCTATGACTGACTCCTCGAAAAACTCGCATAGCTTATGACTTTTTTAAATTATTTTACTTTCATAACATTTTCGAGATTTTTTATTTAACACCCCACTAGCTGACTTACTCTCTGCCCTACTCTTTATCCTAAAAATGACCTATAACGCTCAAATAGCCTATTCGTTACACGCCTAGACTCCTCGGCCGTGTAATGAACCCCAGAGCGATGTAAGGGGTGCCTCAGAGAACGGAGCGTTGGTCGGAGGTGAACAAAGTTGGCTCCGATGTCCTTACAGATAAGACGGACGCCTCTTCTACTTGGCTCCAAACAAGAGGTCCCCCCGATCAATCCTCGGGACAAGACTGCATATCGCGAGCTCTATTTCGACACCCTCGGCGACACTTACCCGATTCACTTCGGAGTTCAGTTCCATAAAGGAACGTAGAATCTCCTCAGATCCGCGGTCCGTGGCGTCGTTGACGCCTATATGGGCCACAACCCGCAATCTAGAGCACTTGGTGCCTCTAACCGCCGCCTCGACCGCCTTCGTCACCTGAGGAACACCGCCACCCGGAATGCACCAAGCCGTGGGATCACACCCTTTGCCCTTTCTCGCAGAGGGGCCATCACACGACGGACGATGCTGCTGCCTATCACTAACATCCCCCCTTCCCATCCTGACGATTCCTCCTCGGTGGAGCCCTCGGGGAATCAGTGGAAGGGGCTGCAGGGACCTCAGTACTATCTACTGACAGCACTTGGTACCGTTTGGAGACACGGATCGGAAATTCCTTCCCGCGCCGCAGCCTCTTTTTCCCCCCCTTTCCCCGTGAAACTACCCTCCAATCTTCAGGTCTCCGCAATGGAGCCACCTCTTCACGGAGAGTTCGAGCTCTGGGAACATCCTCGATCACCCAGCCGTTATCATGGGCAATGGAATATGTTGCTCGCCGTGGCAATGTCACTCTTTTTTACGATGACATAATCAACTTCGCTCTGTTTGATATTAGCGATATTAATTATACCCTAAGTTAAACCATGAATTCAGATTCAGTATTTTTGGTGTGGGCACGCTTTGAAAAGAGCTGGTCCGTCCGTAGAGATTCTTGCGCCGCCGTTCATAAGAAGGCTGAAAGGCCTCCTGCTGATGACGTCACCCCCAAATGCTCTGTCCTCTATATATCTAGGTGGCGGTCCCCCCCCTCAGGTCACTGCAAGACTTCGGCCCTCGAATAAGGTGGACGTGACTCAATCCTTAATCCCATTGCATTTATCATTACAGATGTTCGAAAGAGAATTAAGTCCATCACATTGGAAGTCATCACTATTGAAATTCTAAGGCGCGTGTAAGACAACAACTCCGACGTATTATATTTCACTAAAACTTACCCTTCGCGAGATAATTCAGGCTCTTGCGTTTGATCAACACGCTTACATGTATAATGCGTGACAGTATCATGTAAAATCTGCAACCATGTAAGTCCTACAACCGCGACACCCTGTTTGCTGTGACCATGAATTGGACTAGGCTAGATAGTAGGTACTTTTCAATGTAAATTATTGGTCATCTCAGATGAATATAACTTGCCTTTTAGAATGTTTTGCCCGGGTATTGTTGTTCCTCTTCCGTCATTTATTCGATAATGTGCCATCGTAAATTCTTCCTTGCCTTTAACAAGTCCATGGTCCTCCTGACTACTTTCAAGGGCGGAT
This sequence comes from Platycnemis pennipes, assembly GCA_933228895.1. Lineage (NCBI taxonomy): Eukaryota > Metazoa > Arthropoda > Insecta > Odonata > Platycnemididae > Platycnemis > Platycnemis pennipes. The sequence continues at coordinate 2,388,348 of OW121849.1, forward strand.
GTATGGGCTTTATTCTCTTTTACTTGTTTTAATAACTTCATCAACTTATCTAGAGAGATACATTAAGGAAATGCGCATTAAATGGAGAACAAATACAGGGAACAAATGTAATTTATTAACATAAACAGATCTAAAACCGTGACCTCATTTTCAAAGGAAAATATGCATCTAGTAATGCTTAGGCGTTTCAGCCATGCGTGAGATTGATTCAAGGTCAGCAGTAGTGTTGTACCCCTTAGATAATTAAACGTAAGTAGATGATAGGACTAACCGGTATATTACCAGTAACCAATTCCTTGAATTGTTTTCGAAGAGTTTTTGACACAGGTTCACATAATAGAGATGTGGATATATAATTAATTTTCTTTACTGAATAACAGAAATTACAGACAGATTAAGATAAAATGACATTTATTTTATATGTTTGTAATAAAACAAGGTGGCACTTTTTCCGCAGTTTTTCTGACGGTGCGACGCGTTCCAACCGTTAGGTCATCATCATCAGGTACACATGAATCTGTGGAAGGTCAGTGAGCCGTGTACATATACCACTCTCAGAGGAGGGAGTGGGGGGGTAAGGAATAATTAGGGTGGGGGAAGTGGTGGGAAATGAGAGGACGGGCGCCAGTGGCAAATGGAATGAGTGGGGAGGAAACGCTTGTTCATGCCCTTCCTCCCTGCGCGCAATCTTTCCAACATGTCTCCGGCCTTTCCTCTCCTCGTGCAGCGTCTCGAAGGCACTGAAGTCCTTCGAGGCAGGTGTTTGGCCACCAGAGAGAAGTGGAGTGTCTCCTCTTTCCCCCCGACATTTCTTGAGCTCCGACATGCGCGGGTGGCGACACTTCCGGCCGATATGTATTTTGTCGCAATCACAGCACTTGATTGTTTGCACTCCTGATCGGAGGGAGGGAGGCAGTTTGTCTTCAGAGTGGCACAATAACCTTTCTAAAGGGACTGGTTCGTAAAAAGAAGTTCTTAGTTTGTCTTCAATTTAAGCAATTTAGCTATTTTATACGAAAGGTCACCAATAAACTGCGCCACTTGGTGGCTTTAGCTGGGGGCACCAAGAGTGTACTCAAATTTCTTAAAGCTACGTTCTGTTGTTTCTTATTCAGAATCCTGTCGATAATATTGTCTTTGTAATCGTTGGATGAAGTGTTGTGTTTTATTATTCTGAGTTCCTTGTGGAATTCTGGGGATTGAAGAGGCAAGGACACCAGTCTATCGATCAACGAATTGAAGGCTGCCAGTTTATGTGACAGTGGAGATGAACTGAGTCACTGGGGATAACTGCGTTATTACTCTTTACGAAACACTCCAAACTTATGTTTGCCATTGATTATCGATTTTTCCAGGTCTAAAAAGTTCAGCGGTCCACCTTTGTCCTTCTCTAACTTAAGATTCATACACCGGTGTTGATTATTTAAAAGGTTTAAAAAACAGTCTAACAGGCGATCACTCCCCGACCAGCAATAGATGACGTCATCAACATACCAGTACGTCACATGTTTTAAAAGTTGGTGTCCGCAATTCAAAAGCTTGGGTTCAAAATCGGCCATGAAAATGCCGGCAAGCAACGGGTAGAGGGGAGAACCCATCGCAAGGCCTTCCGTTTGGTGATAAAAACTGCCAGGAAAAATAAAATAGTTTCGGCTGGTGCGGGTTACCAAAAGGGAATGGATTTCCTCCACGAGGACGTCATTGATTTGCGAATGTTGAAGTACCTACAACTCTTGTCATTCCGATTGGTTCGTCATATTCGGGACCGACGTGAAATCAACATCAAAGGAAACTAACCTGCAGCTCTGGCGTACGCTGGGATTGAGGAGGCACTCATCAGTGAGGCTGAATTCAGATGCGGAAGTTAGGGGAAAAGGAAGTGAGGTTCCTGATGACATTGTTTAATTTATCTGCCGCTTTGTAGGTCGGGGCACTTGACACCACCACACGTCTAATGGGAATTCCTGCCTTGCGGATTTTGGGGATTTCCATACTGTCTCTCGGGGCGATTGGATTTCGTGCCTTCTTTAAAAAGTCCCTCTTGACGCACCTCTGAAGACGAGCGGTCGGATCTTTGGGCAGGATGGTGAACGAATTGTCATTTAGGAGGTGACTAACGTAAGTTTCCTTGTCTAAGATCACGAGGCTACTGCCCTTATCTGCTTTGCTGACGAATAAGTTTTTTGTTTCCAATTTCCTTGAGAGGGACCTAATGGTTTGCCAAGTGGGGTCAGCCCTTTCGGTGGATCCTCGAATGTGGGAGGTGATGAGAAAGGCGTTCAGCACCTTTTCTGTTCTCGGTCAAGGGCCACTTCACAAGTTGCTTAAAACTTAACGTGACACCAAAATACGTGAATCTTACGACGAAATCCATTTCGAGAGCAGACCGATTTTAGACCTGGAAATATCGACAATCAATGGCAAACATAAGTTATGGGGCCAGATATCCAATAATTACAGAGAGAGTGTAATTAAGAGGAAAAAAAGGAGATAAAGTGACAGTTGGGAAGCCTCCAATTGAGAATTGTAAAGCACTAAGACAATATGGATCCGGCAAAACACATTAAGCCTCTCACCGGTGAAGCAGATTGGTCATTGCGGAAAAGGAAAATCCGTGATTGACTGGATTACCTCAAAGGACCTCTAGACCTCAAAGGACCTCATTGATAAGAGGTTAGTCAAACCAGCCGAATTAAGTGACGGAAATTGAGATGCACAAATTAAGGAATTCAAGGCGAAGAGCAATTTTTACCGCAAGGCAAAGAGTTACACGAAGTTCATGATGGCAAGCTCGGTGACAGATTCAGTGTGCCAGAAGATAATGGATAAGAAAACTGCTTACGAGGCCTGGGAAGCACTAAAGACTCTCTTGGAAGAAACAAGTAAGGATCAGCTGTTTAAGTTTTGCAGTTATTTATTTCCTTTTGATTGGAATGCAGGAGAAGACGTCTTCATCCAAATTGAAGAGCTTTTAGAAAAAAATGAACATGGGTATTAAAGCCAAGGGTGAAAAAATATGCGTGATTTAATTTCAATATGTAATGTTTTGCATATTTCACCGAGCTGCTTCGAAAGATTCAAATCAAAATGGATGTTGCTGACCAAGGACGAGGTGAAGACTTTTAACGAATTGACTGCGCAGCTTTGTATGTTCAAAAGGGACTTCAGGAAGAGTTCAGATTGTAAGACAGTCACTTCGTAGTCAATCCGGACAAGCAGAAGAGAAAAGTTTCTTAAATTCGGATGCTGAAACTTCAAGGGAAGAAGACGACGGCGATTGTTGCAAGAGAATTGGGTGAAAGATTGCAGAAAATGGACTGCAGATGGAAAGCCAGCGAAGAAGAATAGCGGCGCAAATGTTGTATTGCAGTCGACACGGCGGCGTGTGCTCTTGAGTTCGGAATGCAGTGAGCAAGCGTATACATGCTCCCCCCGCCCCTCAGGTTCCGCCTTCTAACTGCAAACCCTTGAGCTTACTTGCATTCCGCTTCTCAGGGCTTCTGCTCCTAGGCCTGGGCGATATATCGATATATCGTAAAATATCGCGATATTGTAATATATCGCGAATCCGATATTGAGTTTTTAAAATTGACGATATATCGTTGCTCGATAAATATCGTCTTATCGTGACACGATATTTTATCGGGGCGCGATATTTTATCGGGGCGCGATAATTTATCGGGGCCCGATATTTTATCGGGGCACGATAAGATATCGGGGCACGATAATATATCGGGGCACGATAAATATCATGATATCGCGCCCCGATAAAATATCACGACATATTATCACGATAAATATCACGATAAAAGATCGTGGTATCGGAAAAAGACCGCCGTTGAGTTGGCCTTCGCTTAAGCTGGAGCAAGTACGTTTGAAAACTTACTATTCTGCTATCTGCTAATGCAAATTCTCAGCAGTTCTCTCACACTCTCTCTTTCAATTTCAGTGGTCTGATAGTTTATAGGTGACATCATGTTGAAAATTTGAAAGGAACTGAAAATAACTGTTTGTGAATTAGTGTATGAATTGTCCGCTGATCTAAATATATCGAAACAAACTCATCAAGCAAACTATTCTACTTGCTAGAATAATGTGATCTTACTTTAGATGATTACCAAAAGTAACTTTCAGTAACATGCATTGTTCTGATTGCTGTACACGTAGTACCTAATGCCCAAATATATTGTATGCCTAAATATATTATTGTCCATTTGATCTACATCGCCAATGCTGACGTCACCACCCACTTTCAGCTGCCGGTCATTAAGACGATTCATTCATCCTCTGTTTCATTTCCATCTTCCGGAGGATTTCTGAAAATATTAATTTCATTCCTTACGTCTTTTAATCCAAATCTTATTTCTCGGGAAAGATTTCAGTAGTAGTGAGCAGTCTGAGACTAAATTAGGTAAATACATTAGTTTCATCAGCTCACGAAAAAAAGTTCTTTCTCTTTAGGAAATAACATATAATACATTTCGTCTGCGTATGGCTGCCTGCAGGTCTGAATTGCCGTGGGCGACCGCCCGCAGATAGTGTGCAGTCGAAATGATCAATGTGAGATGTGATGATGATCTGCACCCAATGTGAGTCTGGCTCGCCATCGATATTGTGCCTGTGTGCGGCTGGCCTGCGTTTAGTTTGCGGGCGCATGTCTGCGGCACGGCCGACTTTTGCATGAGCTGCGATCGAAATCAATATGCTGTGCGTCTCTCTGTCGTTTCAACTTCGCCTGCACAAGCAATGTGGCTAGTCTGATCACCAACCTGTTCCGGTCAGGCTGCTATGAAGCAAGTCGCACACAGTTGGTTCGGGCCATACGGGACAGACATCAGGTACCAGTTCTGTTTGCGTCGTATTCCGTAAATACCATAGATCAACCGTGAAACTTCGCCGAGGCTCGGTGGAAGGGTAATTTCTGTTAAATTAATTGGACTGATTATAATTTTAACCAAAAAATTGTTAACAGCATATTTTGGCATTACTACGTATAAAGCAATCAAAACAATGCATGTTACTGAAAGTTACTTTTGGTAATCATCTAAAGTAAGATCACATCATTCTGTCAAGTCGAATAGTTTGCTGAGTTTGTTTCGATATATTTAGATCAGCGGACAATTCATACACTAATTTACAAACAGTTGTTTTCAGTTCCTTCCAAAATTTATATATGACGTCACCTATAAACTATCAGACCACTGAAATTGAAAGAGAGAGTGTGAGAGAACTGCTGAGAATTTGCATTAGCAGATAGCAGAATAGTAAGTTTTCAAACGTACTTGCTCCAGCTTAAGCGAAGGCCAACACAACGGCGGTCTTTTTCCGATACCACGATCTTTTATCGTGATATTTATCGTGATAATATGTCGTGATATTTTATCGGGGCGCGATATCATGATATTTATCGTGCCCCGATATATTATCGTGCCCCGATATCTTATCGTGCCCCGATATATTATCGGGCCCCGATAAATTATCGTGCCCCGATATATTATCGGGTCCCGATAAATTATCGTGCCCCGATATATTATCGGGCCCCGATAAATTATCGTGCCCCGATATATTATCGGATCCCAATAAATTATCGTGCCCCGATATATTATCGTACCCCGATAAAATATCGGGGCGATGATTTATCGATATTTATCGATATGCTAACATTATCGTATCCCGATATTGAATTATCAATATCGCCCAGGCCTATCTGCTCCCCCCCTGGGCTCAATGCGTGCTTTCAACCCACACTAGTACTCATTGTGACTACAATGTGTCCTCACCACTTCCCCTCCCCGCTTCTCCTTTTTTCCCCTCCTTTCCCCTTCCACTTCGAAGCAACCCGTTCCTCTGAAGCTCCAATTGAACCATTAACGTTTCAATTATTCAGTTTTGTGATTACTCACAATGTATTCGTCACATTCGTTGTCTCTGTCAGTGGTAAATAATAACCTTCGTTCTTTCGCACCTTTCGGTGTAATGCTTCATTACCCGCAAGCTTCATTTGTTTCTAGTTTTATTTTCACTGATGCCGCCATTGAAAAATGAAGTTAGGGATTGAATCCTGCGACATCAGTATTGCGAAATATCCACAGGCACTTTCAAATAACTAGCTTATGTCAGTTGTGATGATTGGCCTATTTCACTGCACATGCACGTGCGCGTAGTACAATACGTGCATGTATCGCCTAATACAATACAATTAGTTAACCACTAGTAGATATCAAATAAAACTCTCCATAAATATAAGTGAAAGCCTTCATTCGCGGAATTGATTCATTCCTACTCTAGAGTTACATACATAAATGTAATGAATGAGTTGTGGTAAACATTTTTACAATATTACTAATTCTAAATTTAAACATAAACTTATACAACTGCAATATTAATTTTAAATTATGCGAACAGGGATCTTTGCGGGTAAAGGATACTTATTTCAGACGTTTTTTCTTCATTTGCTTTTCTCAAAAGCGACACCTCGGCTAATGCTTCGTCTTTCTCCATTGTCCGTTCAAACAATTTTTCTTTTCTTTCACTAATTAAATACTCCTTCAAAATTTTGAAGCATTGCATTGTAATCCGTGGATCTGAATTAATGCCCAAATCACTCCAGCAGACAGCATCCTGTCGTAAGAAATCAGCTGTTCTCTTTCTGCAGTCGGCGACTGATTCCAAGGACAGGTCTTCACTCAGAGGTAAGGACTGGAGATAAAAATGAAATTTTTATTCAAATTTTACAAAATTAAAAAAAAAAACAATATTGTTATAAAAGAATCGGCCTTTTGAATTTTTTGATCTATATATATAAAAATAAATGTATGTGTGTGTGTATGTCCTTTATGCATTACTACACCATTCATCGGATCGCCATGAAACTTTGGGAAGTTGTTGAGTAATTTCCCGAAAAGAGGACTACGGAATCGATATTTCAATATCGATACTTTATCGATATAATATCGCTAAAGTATCGATAAATCGATACATTATTGATACAAATTGGGGTGAAATTATTTAGTTTTTAAAAGGAATGTATCGTTGCAATATCGATACTGTATCGAATGTATATAATGTGTTTGTCCTTTATGCATTACTACACCATTCATCGGATCGCCATGAAACTTTGGAAAGTTATTGAGTACGCTCCGCGAAGGTTTCTACAAAATCGATAATTCAATGTCGATAGTGTATCGATATAATATCGATAAAATATGGATACATCGATACATTGTTGATACAAAATTGAGGTGAAATTATTTAGGTGTTTTTTATCAAAGTTTTATAAAGTATCATTACAATATCGACACTGTATCGATAAAATATTGATAACTTCATGCATTACCACAACATTCATCCAATTTCCATGAAGCTTTGGTTAGTTGTTTTGTTCACTCCATGAATGTTTGTACAATATCGAGAATACAATATCGAGAATACAATATCGACACTGGAGACGGGATGTGCATCCCATTGAACTTGCAATTCATTGAAACACTCACGTGCAACATATTTAAATCATCTGACGTGGGACAAATATTTCAGAAATGCCAACTTATTGCTTGGGATGAATGCACAATTGTGCACAAAGCATTGCTCAAGGCTCTGGATCGATCATTGCAAGATTTCCGTTGAATCCTGAGACCATTTGAGAACGCATTAATATTGCTTGCACGACATTTCAGGCAAACATTACCTGTAATTCCTCGATTGACACTAGCGGATGAAATAAATGCTTGCCTGAAATATTCTACTTTGTGACGACACGTAAAGACGTTAAAATTATATACAAATATGCGTGTCCAGCTGCAAAACAATCGATCAGCTGAGATATATTGTATACCCATAAGAATTGTGAAATTAAACATACTATAAACGTGCGCTTTCCATTTAACCAGATTGAGCCACAGCAACGCGTGGCCGGGTACAGCTTGTATTGAATAAATGAGTGATATCCAATGGAAACAGCGATTCAAGCTAATTCTCAGCTCAACGGCTTCTCTATTGTTTAGAAATACGCTATAAAGAGTTATTAAACACTTTGACACCAAAATGTTTCACCTCACTTTTATAAATTCATAAAAGGATTGAAATGCTTAATTACTATGAGAAATAATCAGAGAACTGTGAAATTTATGAAAACATCCCGTATGGATTTCTACTAAAAAACTATCTTCAACAATGGTAACCAATTGAATTTCAAATCTTATGGGGTAGTTGCACGTATCTTCTCAAATCATCGGAAAAATATTCACAGGTAATTAGAAAGCACACATACTTTTAAGCGGGAGAAGTATCAAGAAAAATGCAGGAATCTTCGACCTCGCATGGCATCGTAGTAAGACGCGGTGCGAGGTTGTATTTAATCACAGTCAGAACTGCCTTCTTCTCATGCTATCTACCTTGAAGCATTCCGAAAGACAAAAATGTCTGCGTAAAATATATAATGATAACTATTCCATTCAGTCTATGAGTGAGAGAAGAAATGTGCAAGTTCGCTTACTTTTAAGATACGGCTCACCTACCTACCGGCACGAGACCACCCCGGAATAGAACGATAGATAAAGAACGACGCTCTGGGTTTGAGACATTATGAGTAATTTGGTTTGTCATTTCCATAGCTTGCCTTTGAAAATATCAAATACCATGATGTAATAAATCGGTCAAATCCACCGTAATCAATATCTTGAAATATGATAGTAAGTTTAAAGAACTTTGAACGTGCACTAATGTATATTGGAAAGTTATGTCAAAAAAAATACTTTTTAACTTAAGGTTAGGTAAGGGGGGCAGAAAAGCATATAAATTTAATCTATAAGATATATAATTAGCGGTGTTATGAAATGGAATACATTGCGGGCAATGCCGTTGCAATAACTATGGAGCGGTCGGCCACTGAAATGTAAGCAAATGGGAGATGAGATAAAAATGCAAACTCGGGCCAGGATCTTGAAACGGATCCCAACCGAGGAAGATGGTCTTTTCTCAGGGAACGTCTCTGCATCCTCCCGTGCCGTCAATAGAAAATATTTGGTCCCTTAATGTCCGTTTAGTGCCAGTACTGGCCGTCGAGCGCCAGTGGTACTCTCGTCCTACTCCTCGCGAGGGTCCTTATGGAAAGGCCTCCTTTTTCATTGCCGAGAAACGTATTAAGTGTGATTTATGGTTTCATTCCTGCTCGCATCGAAGAAAAACCATAATTGCTGAAGCAAGCACCCGAATATTTACCGAATTTAGGAATCTTTTGTCCTGTCGGTGCTACTTTCCAACATAACTTTACACAAATCAAGTACAATTTCTTTCCATCAAGCATGCTAAATACGACCTGGTTCTATTCCACAATTGTAAAAGTGTAGAATATAATAAAGTTCCTCATTCAAAATGCATAAAGCTCCACACCACATATTCCACAGCATATTCCACACCGTGACGCGTGTGACATTCTCAAATATTTTTTCCATGATGAGACCAAAAATGAATTACCAACTCCATGATATGTATAATCAACGATCGGAAACGTAACTTTGTGATGCACACTAATCTCGATGATAAAATTTGCGTAGTAATTTTCTACTTTTCTTCGATATCGCTTTCTTGCGTCCAATTTTTTGGGATCTTGACGACCTTTTACAATGATATTGAAACTGGTCAGGCCAGCAACAAGAAAAAATTAATAAAATAACAAAGTGTTTTTCCCCTCGTAACCTCTTTATTACGATTATGGCTCAGCAAAACCTCATCAAACAATTTCCATCTTGCTGTCTAAAAATTACAATCAATATCCTACCATTCGTAGTCAATGAAACATTATTTCTTGGGAGATAACACCTTAGAGTTTCTTTGTGGATTTCATCTCGAGGGACTGAATATTGTGTTGCAGAATTGAATAAATATTAGTAAATCAAACACTTTGTACATTATTTCTCACGAAAATGTGCGTCATAGAAAATTTGAACATTTTTTTCTTCATTAATTACTCATTGTTAGCCTCAGAATTACGTGATTGGAAATTGCCTCATTCACATGAAAAAAAACAAATGATTTTTGTGGAGGCTATCACTTATAGCAAGTTCATAAACATTTGCTTTCATACAATGTACAATTAAAACGTGTTCTACAGAACGTATAAAACGAAATAAATTTAAATTATGGTGCAAAAAAGCGCCTTTAGTTTTTAGCTCGACTAATTTACCCACTGGTTGCACCAAATTTGCCGGTGGCTTTTGAAATTCTGAGCGGCAAACAGCACAACGTTAATACTTTAACATGCCTGCAAAGCATTTAGCATCATTTGCAAGCCACGGGCTGACTGGCTGACTAGCGCTTGGTCATCCGCAAACCTCACTGATTTTATCAATTTCCCCCCGACCTTTACTCCAGCCTCCAGCTCATCCCAAGCCTCTCTCACCATTTCCTCCGAGTATATGTTGAAGAGTACCGGCGATAACGGACACCCCTGACTAACTCCCCTCCCTATTGTGGCCCAATCCGATTCTCCATCGGCTACTCTCACTTGTGCCTTTTGCGCCATGCATAAATTTCGGATCAGTCTCCTGTCTCTCCAGTCTACTCCTATCTTCCGCAATATTTCCATTTAATTGTCCCACCTCACTCTGTCGAACGCCTTTTCGAAGTCAACAAAACAAGTGAATACATCCTGATTGTATTTTAGATTCCTTTCAACTAGTACTCTCATCACTGCAATTGTATCCCGACTTTCCGAAATCCTAACTGATCCTCGCCTATAAATTCGTTTGCTCTCTTTTCCATTCTTCTGTTGATGATTCTAATCACTACCTCTGCCGCATGAGAAATCAAACCTATCGTTCTATAGTCTTCACATTCTTATAGTCTCCACCCTATTTTTCGGTAAAGGCATCAGCACCGTTTTTATAAAATCCTCCGGCGAAGTCCCCTCCTCGTATATTCTACGAACGAGTTCATGGAATCTCTCCCTTCCCCGCTATCTTACAGTTTTCCGAAACTCAGCTGGGATGTTATCTACCCCCGCGGCTTTGCCCGCCTTCATTTCTCGCAGTGCCTTCTCTATCTCACTATGCAGTATTCCGGGGCTCACGTCATCCTGATCTACGTCCTTTTCCTCTTCTATGACCAAGTTCCTAGGCCTGTTTTCGCTATCATACAGTCCCTCGACATATTCCCTCCTTCGACGCTGGATCTCCTCTGCCTCCATAGCTGAATTTCCCCTTCTATCTTTGATGCACGGGACCGTTTTCCATTTCTTGATGCCCGATAAAATTACTCGCAGCGTCTGTTCCTAAGTGAGGTGGCTGTGAGAAGTCGTCTGACACCAGTGGGGCGACCTATCGAGTGATGTTAAAAACACTATTGTGGCCGGTAACGGGAAACCCCCTTCATTAAACTCTCCCAAGAACACAGTAAATCCTTTTTTCCGGCCTGACCGGTTTCAGTATCATTGTAAGAGGTCGTCAAGATTCCAAAAAATATGATCTAAGAAAACGATATCGAAGAAAAGTGGAAAATTACTACGCAAATGTTATCATCGCGATGCATCACAAAGTTACGTTGCCGATAGTTGATTATACATATCATGGAGTTGGTAATTCATTTTTGGTCTCATCATGGAAAAAATATTTGAGAATGTCACACGCATCACGGTGTGGAATGCTATAGCTTTATGCATTTTGAATGAGGAAATGTATTATATTCTACACTTTTACAATTGCGGAATAGAACCAGGTCATATTTAGCATGCTTGATGGAAAGAAATTGTACTTGATTTGTGTAAATTTATGTTGGAAAGTAGCACTGACAGGACAAAAGATTCCTAAATTCGGCAAATATTCGGGTGCCTGCTTCAGCAGTTATGGTTTTTCTTCGATGCGAGAAGGAATTAAACGGTAAATCGCAATTTCTCCTCTTATTCTCTACTTTCCCAACAATAAGTTTTTCTGTAGGAATTAAATTTTGTATGATCAACAAATGAAATAAATTGCAATTGGTGGATAATATAGAACCTGTGCGTAAGCTGCACTAATGTCTATTCATTCTAATTACAATTCCTTATCACAACTGCATCCTTGTTACGAACTCGTGACATATCTTCTCCTTATTCAGCAATTTCTTTGAAGACATCGGGCCACACCACATTAAATTTACACCTTTCATAAAAAATGAAGGTTTTAGTTTTCTTTACTTATTTGGCGCAAGAGAGGATATGCCTCGCGGCTAAGCAGAAATTCACCGAGTGCGTTCAACGGGTTGCGGATGCTGGGTCGGCCTACAGATATAGAGGTTAGCTACGAGATAAGCGAGCTTACTCCTCGAATAAGCAGTCGTGGGCAAAATGCGGCGGCACTCAGAGCTAGTATTATTCTATCATTGGGTAAGGTAGGCATTTAAACGATGCAAAACCTGTGAAGATGCCGTGACTTGGCGACGGGTGGTCTCCAGGTGGTGGCAGCAGCTCTTCTTCACATGAGTGAAGGTGGAGACCACAGTGGTCGGTACAGCGACACCCATTTCACTTCAGGCGTGGTAATATTCACTTTAACGGCTGCAGTACTTCGATGTGGAAGGCAAGGTGGAACCACCACATTATTATCCCGAGGAGTCGCAGCTACTCCTCTATCTTCTTTCAGGAAAACCCGAGGAAGGAATACCCGAGGCAGTGTGTTTAAAAACCACAACCGATGGAGGTCCACGTGGAAAATGCTAGGAGACGGAGGAAGATTTCAGAGAGACGGACTGTGTGTGCAGAGCTTCCTGCAGTACAGTGAGAGGATTCTGATGGTGAAGATTGAGACCAAACCTTGAGATACGATTGGGGTGCAAATATACATGTCTACGGCGGACTATATGGATGAAGTGGATGGCGTCCTCGAAGATACCACGGAAGTTATAAAACCGGTAAGAGGAGAAGAAAACATAATTATTGTAGGAGAATGGAACGTTGTCGTCGGCGAAGGTCAAGATGGATCCATATTTTCCAGTTAGGAATATTGGATTGGGAAACCGAAACGAAAAAGGAGAAAGACTGCTACACACAACATAAGAAAGTAGTTTCCAACACATTGTTTAAAAATCCCAACCGAGGAAAGGGAATGTGGAAAATGCTAGGAGACAGAGGAAGACTTCAAATAGACTACATTTTAGCGAAGCAGAGTTTCACGGATCCGGTGATGAACTGCAAAAGCTACCGTGTGCAGACATCGACAGTGGCCATAATTTTGTGATGGTGAAATGCAATCTTTAAATCAAGAAATTGAAGAAAATATTGGAGAACATATGGCAAATAGAAAAATTGAATGAGGCTCAACATCAGTAGGCATTCCAAAAAGCAGTGGAAAACAACAAAGGAGAAGACATCACTGAGAAATCAGTGGAAGAGCGTTGGGAAACCATTAAATGTAGACTACAGGAGGCCTCAAAGGAAGTTCTTGGAAGGAGAAAAGTTGTTAAGAAGTCATGGATCACGGAAGAAGTCATAGTGCTGATTGAAGAGAGAAGAAAGCACAAGAATGCGAAAACTGAAGAAGGGCAGCTTTGCTACAAAACATTAAGGAACGAAGTAAGTCGCAAAGCCAGGAAAGCTAGAGAAATGTGGATGAAGAATCTATGCGAAGATGTACCTAAATAACAACCTTGCAATTGGAAAGGTGGAAGTTGCCTACAGGATAGTGAGGAACCACTTCAAGGAACGGAGCGAAAGATGCAATGCCATAAGGGACAAGAATGGAGAACATTTGATTGAAAATGAAGACCAATTGAAGAGATATATATAATATAGGAAGGAATATATGGAAGCGTTATACAACGGAAACAATCTCAGCACGGAAGTGATTGAAGAGGAAAGCGAAGTCGAAAAGGATGATATGGGAGCATCAATATTGAGATCGGATTTCGACGCAGCAGTAAGGGACCTTTGGATGAATAAATACTATGGAATTGAATGATATTCCTTCAGAACTAATAAAAATGCAGGAGGGAAGACATTAACCCAACTTTAAAAAAACATCTTCTACATGTACTCAACTGGAAAAATACCCAGGGACTTAGAGAAAAACATCTTAATTCCTATTACCAAAAAGAAGAAGAACGGAGAAATCCGAAAATTTCAGGACTCTAAGCCTGAGGACATATGCATCGAAGATATTGAGAAGGATCATCTACAGAAGAATAGAACGAAAAGCGGATGAGTTCTTGAATGAAGATCAATTCGGATTCAGGAAATTCAAGGGTACAAGAGAAGCAATATTGGCCCTTATGCTGCTAATAGAGAAGAGAATGGGGAGAAGAACAAACCCACCTTCATTGCATATGCGGATTAAGAGAAGACTTTTGACAGCGTAGATTGGATATTAATTCTTGGATATCTGACAAGAATAGGAGTGTCGTACGATGACCGAAGAATTATCCACAGTTTGTATAAAAACCAAGTAGCTGTGATAAAATCTGGACGCAGCTCTGGAGAAACAAGAATAAGGAAAGGTGTGAGGCAAGGCTTCGAACTGTCTCCCCTAATTTTTTATGTTTACATCGAGAGAGCCATCAATGCAATCAAGGAGAAGTGTTCTGGAGTGAATATCCACGGAGAATCAATCAGCATGCTACGATTAGCTGACGACATATCTCTCATAGCAGAGACAGAGAATGATCTGAATAAGATGCTAAAAACTATGGGAAGGACAATGGCCATACATCAGCTGAAGATAAATAAGAAGAAGACTAAGATATTGGTGTGCAGCAAGAGAGAAGAGGCCAAAACCAACACTATGCTTGGAAAGCAGAAACTGGGAAAGGTGAAAGAGTTATGTTACCTTGGAAGCATGTAACCTACGATGGACGAAGCAAGAAAGAAATAGTCAGCAGAATAGTCCAGGCAAAGAGTGAATTCTAATAAAGAAGAATCTACTTACAGCTGGAAATACAAGCTTAGAAGTAAGTAAGAAATTCATAAGAACGTATATCTGGATCATGTTTCTTGTTACGGCAGTGAGGCATGGACGATGACAGCAGCGGAGAAGAAACGGGTTGAAGCATTCGAAATATGGTGCTATCGAAGAATGATGAAGATAAAATGGATCGACCAAGTGGCAAATGAAGAAGTCCTAAGACGAGTGGGAGAAAAGAGAAGTTGCTGAAAACTATAAAAAGAAGACGGGACAACTTAATCGGCCACATCCATAGACATGATGGCCTGATGAAGACAATCGTCGAAGGAAAAGTGAACGGGAAGAATGACAAAGTAAGTCCTCGTTCCAGATAAGGAACAAGTGATGAAGGATGTGAAAGAGAAGAAATACGTAAATTGAAGAGATTAACCCGATAGTAGCAGTCAAATCGTAAAGGATTTTGAAAGACACAACTACGATACTATGAAGGAATTGGCCGATAGAAGAATCGAGTGGAGGGCTGCGTCAAGCCAATCCTAGGATTGTTGACCCTTGATGATGATGAAAGAGGGATAGAGAGGAATCTACTGACAGCTGGAAATAATAGAGTAGAATAAGGAAACAATTCATCAGAACTTACATCTGGAACATGCTTCTTAACTGGCAGTGAGGCATGGAATTGGAGAGCAGTGGAGAAGGAAAGGCTGAAAGCATTTGAAATGTCGTGTTACAGGAGAATGATGAAGATGAAAGTGACAAACCAAGAAGTCTTAAGAAGAGTGGGAGAAGAGAGATGCCTACTAAAAACCCTTAGAAGATGACGGGACAACTTAATCGGTCACATCTTGAGACAGGATGGCCTGATGAAGACGATCGTCAAGGGAAAAGTGAATAGGGAGAGCGGCAAAGGAAGGCCTCGAGTGAGATATATGGAGCGAGCGATGTGAAAGAAATACGTGGATATGAAGAGATTAGCCGGTAGAAGAAGAGCTCAGTGGAGAGCTGCGTCAAACCAATCTGAGGATTGATGACCAATGATGATAATGATGATGATACTTTATCCACACCTATCTTCTCTTCCCTGTATAAATTAAATGTTTCTATTTTAAATACCCTTTCACTCACATTTCGTACCATCGCAGTTTGCTTTATAAATTAGGACATCATTCTTATTAGCATAGAAATTAATGCAACGATTGGGCTTAATTTAGCAATCACTTTTATTACAGTCACTTAATCTAGTATCTGGTAACGGCTTTCGGGCGTTCCTCCGCGTCGTGTGTTGTCAGGGTGACGACAGTTTCTCCAGCCATCCGTCTTCAGGTCAGAAGACGCCAGCAGGATGGCTGGAGAAACTGTCGTCACCCTGACAACACACGACGCGGAGGAACGCCCGAAAGCCGTTACCAGTGTTGAGAAACGCCGCGGAAACCTCAGAACCAATCTAGTATCTGTGTCAACCAAAATTTTGTCCGGCCATATTATTTCAAAATAAATCTAAAAATCAGCTCGTCCTATGCGTCCGCGAAGCCCGGCTTCCCTTCGTTCAGAAAGTTCGGTCTATGCGCAGTACAATGAATGTTTATTTAAATTTATTTTGTGGTTTACGATTTTTTTAAACTATGAATGTTAATTTAAATGTGTATTTAAATTTACGTTCACCATCATGGGCCAACAATCCTAGTATTGGTTTGACGCAGCCCTCCACTCGATTCTTCCATCGGCCAACCTCTTCAGTATGACGTAATTCTTCTCTTTTACATCCTTCACAACTCGTTCCATATACCTTACATACCAGGCCTGCCTTTTCCATTCTTCCCGTTCACTTTTCCCTCGATTATTATCTTCATCGTGTCTTAAGATGTGGCCCATTAAGTTGCACCGTCTTCTCTTCATCTACATCCACACGATACCCTGCAAACCACCTCGAGGGTGTGTGGCAGTGGTTCCTTTTGAGAGGTTACTTTCTACACCGTCGCATAGATCAGGGGTTCCGAAACTATTTTGTACTACGCCCCCTCCTGTTAAAATAGAAACCTTCCACGCCCCCATTCAACAGTAAATTTTGTGGGCATATGAAAAAAACAAGTATTACATTTAAAAAAAACATGGAGTTTTACTATCACAAAATACAACATCATAAGTTTCAATTTAAGGAAATACTGTTAAGAGAAAAACATCGACAAAAAGGTTTTTGCTATAAAAGAGTTTTATAGAAGTGGCTTTTACGTTATCAAAATTTACGTTAACAAACTGATTACATGACGATAAATTGAATGATAAAAAATGAACTGAATTGATGCTCCTCCTCGGATACTTTTCAATGAGCTTTCACTTTTCAACTTTCAATGTTCATCGCTTAAAGCGGCATTCGCAGCACCGCATAGCGGCAAGTTGGGGAATGTGTATGAATGACGTCATAGTAGAATTGAAATAGTTTTCGCGCCGTTGAAAATTTTCCCATTTTAATCACTGAGGAAAAATACTTAACCTCACTTCGAATAGTTACTCCAGGTTTGGTAGTATACGTTTTAATAAAGGCAGTAAAAAATAAGAAACTACCGTGTTGAGGAGAAAGTAGTGTTCCGTTTCCGCCAAAAATTAACTTTTTTCTGGCTGTGGACAAAGTAGCAGGCGACAAACGCTAAAGACGGCACAATAAGTATCGTGTACCAGGAGGTATTGAAGTAATGTAGTAGTAGTAAGACGGTTTATAGAGTAAAAAATTGACAAACCAATAATAGCGGCAGGTATTCAAATGGCATTATTCATCCAATTTCTCTGAATACGAAATGTATTACCATTAGTGGTGTTTCACTGCACTGTCTTCAGTATTAGTAAGTAATAAGATGTTAAAGGAAGTGGAAAGTTTAACAATTATTTATCATTATATCATCATTAAGTTTCTAATTATAATGAATTCAAATTCGAGAACAAAGTATTGACCACATATTTGAATAAAATGAAGCATGGAAAACATATAACGTGTATACTAATAATTGAAAGAAGTCGCTGGATTATCCTTCGTGTAGTGTTCTTTTTTTATGCATGCACTGACCGAAAGTCTTTAAAACATCAACGTAGGTAATGCAAATTTGGGAGGGAGGATATGATATCTCATAGATCTATTAAAATTTACAGCGAATCTCAGCGAAGTTCCCCATTACCTTTCCAGCAGTGAGGTCCCGTATTTGCGCCTTTAATCTGGCGACTTCATCCTTGAGGAAAGTGACCTCTTCCACTAAATCCGGCTCCTCATTTGGTGTTGCAAAGTTTTTTATCATAGCAGCACGCTGCGAGAATCTGCATGAAGACAGTGTTGCCTAGCAACAGAATAACCCGCAATCATGTAAGCAAATAAACCAAAGGACAGCGATGAGCATATATATCTCGTTTAATATTAATACAAGGGTTTGAAAAAATCGCGCATAAAAGAGAAGACAATTTTAACTAAATACAATATATTACTCAATATCTCGTGAGATATTTAGTATGAAAATAGCAATAATATCAGAAAAAAATAAACTTGGAGAAAATATATAGCTTTTGGTGAAATAGGAGACAATTTTAACTCATAAAACGATGTATCACATAATACTTTGTGTGGATGTTTAGTGTAAACCCATTAACGCCAAACTCAATTGATAGATTTTCAGGGTGGTGTATCCGTTTTAGCTAATATATATCAACAAATAATTCGGTGAATGATATCTTAAACGCTTATTACACTTATCCACAGTGATCAAAACAATCTACTATACAGTTACTTTACAATGTACAATTCTTATATTATATATATATCAAAACCATTTCTTACTGAAAAATATTTTGTATATTATCATACGCAATAAAAATCCAATCTAACGTTACCGATACTTCTGAAATAATTACACCTATTATGGATTTTGGTTTTTTTCATCATGTCAAATGGTCTATGAACCATGAATCATTATTTTATAACGTGAATAGTGATTAACTTGTGAATAAAATCTGATGAAAATAATACAACATGAAGAAAAATTGTAAAGCATCGGCTTCTTCTTAATCTAGTCAATTGTAAAACGCACAAGGTCACGTGATGCAAGAGCAATCAGTCGAGTTGCGGGATAGAGCCGCTTGAGTCCACTGTTGCGGACTCCGATTCTGAATTGTTTACTGCGAGTGTTCTGCACTGTATCGAGATCACTGGAGGGGCGCCCCCTAGCGCCTAAATGTGAAGCCGTGATGGAGTGGCAGGTGGACGCATTCAGCCATGTTGCTCTACCCAGGATGATTCACACAGCGGGACGGATAAATAATTCTTCCAATTTACTCTTAAAATAATGCCTTTAGGGATTTTTTGCGACAAGTATTATATGGATGTGGCATTTTTGGTATTCCCCTCGTCGGATATACCTTCGGCGCATTAATAACCCTCTGGACCTAACCCAAGTGGAACGATTCCATTTGTATACTGACAAAGGGTAGCATGGTCGTTCTCTCACCCTAAACAATGAAGTAAATTGGGCAGAATGGTGTGGAAACTCTCTCATTCTAAATTCACTATCCACCATGTACTCGGGTCTACAAAAAGAGTAGCGGATGGCCTTTCTAAAAATCCTCTTTTGGCCGAAGCTACTCAGAGAGAGACGGGTAGTTCTAAAGGCCTGGTTTCACGATACACATCAACCCGCACGAGTTGATGTGTAAATGCATGAACGCCAGAATGAACGCGGAAATGCACCGTGTGTAACCACACCAAAATGCACAAATGAATGAATGCGTGAACAGAAAATAGAACCTGTTGTATTTGGTTCATGCATTCGCACAAGTTGCGCTGAAACCATTCACGCAAATGTACATGAACCCGTACGTGTTAATGCATCGTGTAACCAGGCCTTAATACCAGTGGTGATCCATTTCCTCCTATTTCTTGTGTCTTACATAACCTCCCATTGTCATTTGTAAATATTAGAGATCATCAAAGGTCAGACCACACATTAACGGAAATTTGTGAAAAAACGGAAAAAGGTTGGGGAAGGATTCTTCCGCTTGTCCAAATCATTTTCTCAGAGACAATTTGTTATGTTTCGGAAACCCTGAAGTGGAGGTTTTTCTGCCAGTTGTACTTCGACCGATGATATTCCAATGCATTTGAAGTCCCGGGCCTCAACCTCTCACACTGAATCAACCCCACTCCTTCAATCTCTCCCTCCTCCCCCGTTCACTTCCTTACTTTCAGTCCTCACTTCTCTCTAGGCCAAATATGGCCAAAATTCCTATCTCCGATGATTTTGGAACTAGAGAAATGAAATTTTCACCACGTCATGCTGGTTAGGTCTCCAACCTAAATCCAATGATTCGTGTCAGTAGACTAGCCGCGGACCACTTTAAAACAAAATGGCGGAAACCATGAAATCCACTTCGCTAGTAATCATACCGACGGTCAACGAAAATTTATTTTCCCTGAAGGATAATATTTTGAACATCTAAAAATAACTATCATTCACTATCGGATATCGATATTTGATGAACACTGCGTACTTCATAGAATATCAATGCAGATATCGATACAAGTATCGATACCAAAAACTACTGAATCTACTTACAAAATTAGCATCAGAATTTATTTTAAATGGTATTTAAATTGAACCGAAATTAGTTAAATTAGACGAAAATATCAGGAGAGATATTGTGGAATTTCAAAATGATGCAGCATTTTTTTAATCCACTCTCAGCTACAGAGAAGGCGATTTGAGCATATTATCTTTTGATTGTTTTTTATTGTTAATGAAACATTCCCTTTCCCATGGACTACGCCTTGTCGTGGAGGGATTGGTGCTTGCGTGTTCCCGTGACCCCTAGAGTTACACTGGCGGGAGCGACTAGTATTGCTACTGGTAGTGTGACCCAGACAGGTCGAAGGGTAGGAGCCTGACGAAAGGTAGTCCACGTATCGTACTCGCAGCGTCTGTTCCTCAGTGAGGCGGCTGTGAGAAGGCGTCTGACCCCAGTGGGGCGGCCTATCAAGTAGAGATGGTGTAAGGACACTATTGAGGCAGGCAACTGGAAGCCAACTCTCCCAAGAACACAATACACTCGTACAATAGATGATTGCATCCTGGCAACTACGGGGCCCGGGACCAAATTAGTGGGACGGGTGTCGTGCCCGGCAGCAGGGTAAGCAAGGACTTTGCGGTCGTCATCTCACAAAATCCTTGCACGAAAAGAAAGACAGCAGCAGCGGCGGTGGCGAAGAATAAACCGGAGAAGAGAAAAACAATGCTAAGGATCGGGACATGGAACTTTAGGACGATGTTAAGGGCAGAAAAACTAGAAAACATGAAGCGTGAGATGGAGAGGGGAGAGATCGATTTGTTGGGATTAAGCGAAGTAAGATGGAGAGACCAGGGGGACTTCTGGAGTGAAAAGTACAGGGTTATATAAGTAGGTTATATAATATATACCTACAGTGGAGGGGAAGAGAGTCAGCGGGGAGTAGCAGATGTATTGATTGCAACATTATGAATAAGGGTATTGAATGTGGAACAGGTAAGCGATAGAATACTAGCTATCGAAATCAAAGCTAAGTCGGAAAATGTAGTCGCAGTACAGGTTTGCATGCCGACAGGGGGACATAGAGAAGAGGAAGTAGACGAAGTATATGACCAGTTGGAAGAATTTATCGGGAAAGTAAAGGGCAGGAAGAACCAAATATTTATGGGAGATTGAAACGCTGTATTAGGGGAAGGGAGGGACATAAGTGAAGTAGGGGAGTATGGGCTGGGTGTAAGGAATGACCGGGGCGAGAAAGCAGTGGAGTTCTGTAGGAGGAATAATTTAGTGATTACAAACACGTGGTTTAAACACACCCTAGGCGTAGGTACACATGGAAAATGCCGGGGGATACTGGAAGGTACCAACTGGACTACATCATGATAAGGCAAAGATCCAGGAACAGCGTAAAGAATTCGCATTGTTTCCAGGGTACAGATGCCGACTCCGACCATAATTTTGTGGTGATGAAGTAGGAAGGAAAATTAAAAAGTGGGATGTAGGAGTACAGATTGGAGGGAAGAGGAGGGAATGGCAGGAGATTGTGGATAGATGCATGAGGGGATAGGAGGGAAGAGGAACAATAAATGAAGGGTGGGAATTCATAAAGACGGGCATAAAAGAAGTAGCTGAGAAAACAATAGAAACAGTAGACGCCAGGAGGATCAAGAAACCATGGCTAAGAGCGGAAATGATGGAAAGGATCGAGGAAAGAAGGAAATGGAAAAATGTAAATACAGAGCTAGGCAAAAGGCGATATAAGGATATTAACAACATGCTTAGGACAGAAACAAAGAGAGCAAGAGAAAAGTGGTGGAGTCGGCATCGCGAGGAGAGGGAGAGACTCCAGAGAGAAGGAGAAATACGTAGTCTGTACTCAAAGGTTAGAATTTTATCGGGAATCAAGAAATGGATAACCAAAGACAGAAAGACAGAAAGGGAAATTTAACAATGGAGCCAGAGGAGATCCAGTTTAGGTGGAGGGAATATGTCGAGGAACTGTATGATAGCGAAAACAGGCCTAGAAACTTGGTCATAGAAAAAGACGTAGATCAGGATGACACGGGCCCCGGAATACTGGATAGCGAGATAGAGAAGGCACTGCGAGAAAGGAAGGCAGGTAAAGAGGTAAGGATAGTGTAACGGGTATAGGTATATGGGTAATAATAAATGTATATGGGAAAGCTATATGTAAAAGGCCATGGTCGAGAAGTGTCCGCTTCGCGACCATATCAGTTGGTAGCACGCGGTGACCCCCAGACGGCCCTTGATCTCCAGACGGTTTCCAAACGTATGAGGGAGATACTGACTACGATGTCTCCAATAGTCGCCTAATGACTAGACCGCTATCACCTATGGGCGACCCAAAGTGCAGGACCCTCTCTCTCAGAGGTAGGGGAAGTCACAGATCATCGCGCCCTCCCCTCCCTCGGGAGAACGTTGATACATATTCCCCTGTGTGGAAGCATCGGGGGGCATTTTCTATACTGAGTTGACGATGTAAGTTTGATGTGAGGTTGATTTCTCATGCGTCATAGGTAGTGCTTAGAATTGTGGTGAGTGGTGAGGAATCCTCAATAGGAGAATGGAAAAGACAGCAAACGAATTTTTAGGCGAGGATCAGTTTGGATTTCGGAAGGGGAGGGACACTTGGGATGCGATTGCGGTGATGAGAATACTAGTGGAAAGGAATCTAGAATACAATCAGGATGTATTCGGGTGCTTTGTTGATTTCGAAAAGGCGTTCGACAGCGTGAGGTGGGACAAGTTAATGGAAATATTGCGGAAGATAGGAGTAGACTGGAGAGACAGGAGACTGATCCGAAATTTATGCATGGCGCAGAAGGCGCAAGTGAGAGTAGCTGATGGAGAATCGGATTGGGCAACAATAGGGAGGGGAGTTAGTCCGTTATCGCCGGTAATTTTCAACATATACTCGGAGGAAATGGTGAGAGAGGCTTGGGATGAGCTGGAGGCTGGAGTAAAGGTCGGGGGAAATTGATAAAATCAGTGAGGTTTGCTTATGACCAAGCGATAGTCAGCCATTCTGCCCGTGGCTTGCAAAAAATGTTGGATGCGTTGCAGGGACAGTGCGAAAGATACGGAATGAAGATAACCCAGAAGAAAACGAAAGAAATGCGATTTTCAAGAACAAAAAGGACCAGTATAACGATAAAAGTAGGAGGTCAAAAGTTAGAGCAGGTGGAGAAATTTAGCTATCTAGGTAGTGTGTTGGAAGAAAAAGGGTATAGCGGCATTGAAGTGGGAAGGAGAATTGCATTGGCAAAAGACGCTTTTACTCTTACGCGTGAACTACTGACAGGGGCGTTGAGTAAGAAAGCAAAGAAAATACTAGCGAAAAGTTTAATATGGAGCGTTGCAGTAAATGGGGCGGAAACGGGGGCTTTGCGGAAAGAAGATTAAAATAGACTTAGGACTTTTGAGATGTGGGCGTGGAGAAGGATGGAGAAAGTAAAGTGGGTTGAAAGGAAGACGAATGATGAAGTGAAAAGTGACTTGATAGGAGAGGAAAGAAAAATTTGATAGATGAAATTAGGAGAAGGCAGAAGGTGTGGATGGAAAAGGTAATAAAAGGGGATGGTGTTTTGAAGGAGGTGAATGAGGGAAGAGCGTTGGATAAGCGGGGAAGAGGGAGGAGAAGAGCTTGGATGGAATGATGGGTGGCAGGAGGGGCTGAAGAGGGACATCGTGTGAATTTTAGGGGGTGGGAAGAATTAAATGTCCATTTAGACCTTCACCGGTAGAAAAAAACTAATAATAATCCGTCGGATGCGCATCCCTGCATACGCATGGACATTTCACCTCGACTATTCCATCGCCATCTGACAGGACGCCAATCTGGCGTTGCTGCTAGGTAAGGGGAACCCCTTCAACAAAATGTCCCGATGGGTTAACCTTATCCCTCTCTCTCTCTCTATCGCTAATGCCTCACTCGCAATTCCATAGTCGGTGGCTTTATTTCCGAGAAAAGATGGGTAAAGACTGAACAGTCTTCCCCCGAGAGGTTCCTGCTCTTAATTTACAAACTCGAGCAAAGGTAGAGGCGGTGAGCCTTGTTGTCCGCTAAACGTGCCATGTTTGACAGAGGCGTTGAGTTCTGGTAGATGCTTC
This sequence comes from Platycnemis pennipes, assembly GCA_933228895.1. Classification (NCBI taxonomy): domain Eukaryota; kingdom Metazoa; phylum Arthropoda; class Insecta; order Odonata; family Platycnemididae; genus Platycnemis; species Platycnemis pennipes. The sequence goes on from OW121849.1 coordinate 2,412,881, forward strand.
CAGTTGTCTTGTTTGCTCCTCGTCTAATTTCAGGGAATTTAGGAAATCATCTCTCACAGTTAAGTCGATTTCAACCTCCTTCTCGATATTTTGTGGGCCATGCAGGCCATAATGCTGGGCTGGATGTTCCAATTGCCCTTTACATTCAAGACGTCGCTTTGCTCGCATCTCTGCCTTTTTTCGGAGGACAGTTTGAGTTTTATCGTAAAAAATCCTGGACTCTTGTTTGTGACACTATTGTGTATTGTCAATGCATGAACATCTGGTCCTGCATTGAAGGCTGAAGCGTCCACTTCACACCTAGTTTGATATGACCCCCTGAAAGCGAAATTTACTCTTTTCCCTCCTACATATTTCGCCACATATGAGTTGAAGGATTCTGCTTGATTGTTGGTTACGTCCAGGATCAAGCTGGGAGTGTGGTTAGCCCAGGGGGCCTATGCTCGAAATTTTCGTCGTACACGACTTCGCCGTCGAATGCGAGTCACGTGGTACGGAGCCGAGCGCTCGGCGGATTTGCCATGCTCGAACCACTCGGCGGCCTCCAAAATGACTCGTATTCGACTGCTGGCTACTCGAGCGGTGGATGCCAGCCGAGTAGCCCTTCGAGTAAGCGAAATGCCAGATGCCCTCGAATTTGCAGCAGCAGAGAGACAAGGATAGTATGACTTCTCTGGGATCGGAAAATGTATTTCAGATGAGTAAAGAGATATTAGCGCGGTCATGCAAGCTACATACATCATTAGATGCTGATTTAATCACAAGATTGGATGGGATTAGTACGGAAATCTCACCACCATCGGCAAATCGCGAGGGAAAATTTTACATAGAAGCCTTTTGCCTTTCGCTGCTCTCCATCTTTGACTGAGAAAATGTCAATTACGTTAAGGTGTGTTTTTTATTAAAACACCATTAATCAAATAAAGTGAAGGCATTGAAAAAAGTAAAGAATTTTTCAAATGCTTTAGATATGATGATATTTTTCCAAAACTGAGATTGCTTTGGTCAATTATTAACATTTTTGTTTCGATCATTCGCTGGTGGAATTATTTCCGGTCCAAGTTGTTCTCCTTGTTCTCGAATTCCCTTAAATTTAGCCATTGTCCCTTACTTATACGTTTCTGACAATATTATTTCTGACAGCTTTTTAGTATACAACTACTAGATGGTATGTCGTGTAAGATAAAGAGGATTAATTTAAAATTATGGACGCCTAATTTGTTTTAGTGAAGTAAAGTTCATAAACGTTCCAATTGGATTTACCATTTATATTTGTTAAGGTGAAAGTGATTATACTCCTTCAGTAGAGTTCGTATGCCTCCATGTAACCATTATTAGAAATCTTTATTCGATGCTTTTGTTAAGTCCGAGAGTGGAATTAGTTTTACATTTTAAATAAGCTCTAATATTTGTGCAAACTTAGTGTGTATAAGAAAAACACTTTCCCAAACGTATTAGTGCTTTAAAGCAGAGTCCATCACATAAACTTATTTTTATGGTTAAGTTAAGCACAGTTTCAGATATATACAGAATAATTTTATCAGTGCCAGATGTTGGCTGAGAAGTGGAAGGTGGGATGGAGATTGACTGAGACATGAAGTGGAATGAGTGTACTCACATGCACCTTGAGAATTATAGGGATTGTGTCCAAAATATGAATGATATATGAGTGGTATTAGTAACATTGGTACGTTAAATGTGTATGAACTTTGGTTTTTGAAGGAAGCCGTAAAATTAGAGCAACATTCAAGAGATACAGTTAAAATTGAAGGCAAGGCTTAAAAATGGACATTATCATGATCATATCTAGTAGTGCTAAATGGCAATTGAGTAACTTTTTCTTGGAATCGTATTTGTTTTAAGACATTCATGTGCAAAGTCTTCATTAAATCAATTTCATCTGCCTTGAGAAGAATTCATTCATTTGGCCTTTGAGTGTGTAATCCAACTGCATCAAAATTTGATTAATGAGCACAAACTTAAGGGACTTAAAAAAAGAAATTTTGCGAGAATGCTTAGATTGACTTTTATGCATAGTGGGAGAGTAAGATTTTTGGGGTGCTTACACGTGATTTAGTGTTTTTTTCCCAAGAGTAAATTTTGGATTGGAATGACGAAAAACAACTTTTTCAGCAGCGTGATATATGATTAAAGCACAATCCCTACAATATCATGTGAAGCTGTAGTTTGGTTAACGTTCTGTAGCCTGTGACTAACCAAATGGGCTCTTAGACAAATTATTCTGAATACCCTGGCTTGAAATACCATGCAGAGTTCCTCCACCTCTGGTGGTACCCTCAGTTCCTTTGGAAATTACAGCTTATAGCCTAAACCATCATTTTTATGGCCGAATCAATATTTTACTCTGTTGTCATTTATTTAAATTCTCATGAATATGACATTAATTTATATTTTTAACTGTGTGCAATCAATTTACAAGCATATCAGATCCACTCAGTGTTTTAAGTTTAAATGAAAATGTTAAAATGTATTGTAACACTCCTAAACTATTTTGCAAAATTCTAGTAAGATGTATTCAAGATAAATGAGATATTTTCCTGGTAAAGGAACAATATTGCGATATGAACATTCAAAAACTTTTACATTTTGTGCCGTTCATATACATCGTATTCCCACATATTTAAAGTATTACTCCGGGAAAGTAATAAACCTTGAAGCTAAACTCATAATGGACAACAAGGACGGATCTATCAATAGTCATTGGTAATGGGTCAACCCGAAGAGGGACGAGCCGTAGCATTAGCGATACGCAGTTGTTTTGGCATTTCCCCGTAAATCGCGACGAAATGCTACGAAATTCCTAGTAGCTGTGTTTTCTTTGGCTCAAAATGTCAATATTTGCCATCTCCGAAAAAATACTGTACCATATAATGAATAAAATTTTGAATGGCTCAAATTATAGAAAATCCTTACCTTACATCAACTACAAGAGTATGTTCTTTCGCTCACATGAGAGTTCAGCCATTTCGAAAGGTGCTGACATTTGGACTCCAAAGCCTGTTTGAAATACACCTGCACTTAAAGCACACGATTGTGGAAACACAACACTCAGTAAGGGAGTAACACCGATTCAGGCACTGGTATTCCTAGTGAAAACTCGGAAATCTATGTTGTACTCCATCCCAACTAGACCTCTTCCGTTTGGATGTGATGGTTGAAGATGTGCTCAGCTTGTGATCGAGAAAGAACTGGCCATTCTTACGAAAGATGACCCCCCCATGAAATTTGGTTTCCCACGCATCCCTCGGATGATGCCCTAGAAAGACCATACTCTTAGAAGATAAGCGATAGCTTCTAAATAAGCTGCTCTTCAGAGTCTGTATCAACAACAGGCAATAGGAATGGTGCGCAGGGCACTCTAATGATGTAAACGAAAACGAAGTGAAAACACCATAACTCATATCCACGCTCTTAAACCTTCTACGGCCGATCTTTCAAGCACTAATGAAGATTCTTTCAAACGAGGCCACGAAAAAGAGGCGGACGAACGAAGGGAAGCCATTTTGCTGACACATGAGGCGAACCATTGTAAGGTCGCTCATGCACAACCTATAATTCTAAATAAAAATAATATTCCTTCCATCGTATAATTTAGTCATATTTAATAGCGAAAAATTAATATTTAACCTAGGTGAATAGAAAATTGTTAAAATAAAGCATCCATATTTTTAAGGGAAAAGATATCATCATAAATCATATTACCCAATAAGGATTTTCTGTAATTAAATTTAATCATATCTGTATTAAAATATAATCTAAAGTACAATCTACGCTGTAAGAATATTAGCTTGCGGTTATGAGGGCCTCCTACTGTGTTCACGTATAAAATACTTCAGCAATTAAAGTAAGAAAATTGTCTTCAAGGGCAAGTAGTAGCACTCTAGGATATGCCAGTAAAGTTGAATTAATCTGTTTCGTTTTGATCGTCTTACATGCGCTTACTCAGTCAATTCACAAATGATGCTTTAAACTTGGCGGCGATTTCGCACTCGAAGGGCGGGCTCCGACAATGTTGCCACGCATACATCCACTCACTCGAGTGGCGGATTCCGCATGCGACGGATTTAATCTCCAGCATACCATTTGCCCCGCGCTATCAGCCGTATGCGACTTCATCCCTCGAGTTCGGGTTCGACTGCTCGGGAAGTCGAGCGCTTTCGAGCATAGGCCCCCAGGAGTTTATTTGCTGACATGATATCGTCCCATACCCCAAAGTTCATCAACAGAGGCACACGGTTCTCCTCATCAGACTTTGGTCCACGACAAAAGTACGCTGCACATTTAGAATGATCCCCGAAAACATGCCGGGGGCCATTTATAATGTCTTTCAGTAGCTCTGTGGTGTCAGCAGTTAGCGTACTTTTTCTAAATTTTACTGCAGAATTTACCGCATCCCTTAACCGATGTAATTGGCCTCCAATAGTTACTGGTACATGGCCTTTCCAGTTATCCATTCCACTCAAGCAAAAAAGCAATGCTTTTGCTACAAAGGGAAACTTTTCCAAGACACCAGTTGCTACGATAACGTCGTAGTAGCATTCATCTTAAGCATCTGCAACGGGCTTTTAAAGGCAGCTAGGGAGCCCCCTTAAGCATTCCACAGTACAGCATTTTTTTTAAAGAGGCATCTTTCTGCTAAATTATAAAATTTTCTCTCGCTTATATTTATGTGAAAAATAAATTGATTTGATTGATTAAAGTTTGAGAAATTAGCCAATTAAATACTTAGTTTATCAACGGACTTTTAAACGAACCGCTTGTAGGAAATTAAAAATTAATAACGATCAAATTTTTCATAACTTAAGGACAAAATGTTTGAGCTGGTTATAAAAAGCATTCCTTTGTTTGACCTACATAGAAGCAATACACTGCGAACCACTGCCAAGATACGTGGCAGGGGGTGAAGATCACCGAAAGCTATGTCATAACTGGATTTAGGCAATCAATATAAAATTCATGTCCGGCAATGGTTCACCCCCTGCCAACACCCTTGCAGGGGAGAGCAGGTATTACAAAGATGAGATGAAAAATACTCACAGAGAGGTTAGAGGCATCCATTGCGATTGTGATCACGAAGGAGGTGAGGCAATTTCCTCCCAAGGAGTCTCTGAGCAAAGACGTGAGCAGAGAATTCCTGTAGGGAATATGATTCGTTTCTTGTGTAGATTTTCTGGACGACTCTGCGAGGGCTGCAGTTACTCTCTCTAGGAAATGCAGAGAGCGATTAATGCTCTTCGCTTCCGCGAGCGTCACACCGTTCAGCCCAAATTTCGATGCTCGTTCAGATCTATTGAAGAGGAAATGAGGCGGTAAAATTATTTAAATATTGATTCACTCGTCAAAGAATGGATAAATACAATCCAATTAATGCCAAAGAAACATTTTCGGCATAATTATATGGAGTTTTGTTAATAATAGGCCGTAATTTATATTTTATTGGGCTAAACATTTTGTGCATAGTGTTATGTTGGGCCATCATGTGAAATAATAAATATTTTTTGCAACCCTAATGGGATAGATTACTATAACAGGATGAGATGCATTAAATATATTTTTCACGCGGATAAAAAAGTCTTAGGATAAGTAGTCAAATCAATGCCTTACTGCCGTTAATAAAAATGCTCCAGATGTATGTTTTTATGAATTGCTTACTTACTTCTAAGCTTGTATTTCCATCTGCAAGTAGATTTCTCTTTTGATAGAGAGCCCTCTTCGCCTGGGCTATTCTGCTGACTATTTCTTTCTTGCTCCGTCCATCATGCTTCCAAGGTAACAGAACTCTTTCACCTCTCCCAGTTTCTGCTTTCTGAATCCGAATTGATCTTCATCCATGAACTCATCAGCTTTTCGTTCTATTCTTCTGTAGATGATACTTCTCAACATCTTCGATAAATGTGTCGTCAGGATTATAGTCCTGAAATTTTAGCATTTCTCCGCTCTCTTCTTTTTGGGAATAGGAATTATGACGTTTTTCTCGAAATCCTTGGGTATTTCTCCAGTTGAGTACATGTCGCAGATGGTTTTGCAGAGATGGGTTAATGTCTTCTCTCCTGCATTTTTTATTATTTCTGCGGGGATATCATCAATTCCAGATGCCTTATTCATCCGAAGGTCCCTTACTGCTGCGTCGAATTCCGATCTCAATATTGATGCTCCCATATAATCCTTTTCGACTTCGCTTTCCTCTTCAATCACTTCCGTGCTGAGATTGTTTTCGTTGTATATAAATCTTCCATCTCTTCAATTGGTATTCATTTTCAATCAAATGTTCTCCATTCTTGTCCCTTATGGCATTGCGTCTTTCGCTTCGTTCCTTGAAGCGGTTCCTCACTATCCTCTAGGCAGCTTCCACCTTTTAAAGTGCAAGGTTGTTATGTATGTACATCTTCGCATAGATTCTTCATCCACATTTCTCTAGTTTTCCTGGCTTTTCGACTTATTTCGTTCCTTATTCTGTTATAAGAAAGTTGCCTTTCTTCAGTTTTCGCATTCTAGTACTTTCTTCAATACGGTATTTTAATTCTTCCGTGATCCATGGCTTCTCTCTGGAAATTTTTCTTCTTCCAAAAGCTTCCTTTTTGGCTTCCTGAAGTCCACATTTATGTTTTTCCAATGTTCTTCCACGGAATTCTCTGTCAGTTCCTCTCCTATGTTTTATTCCATCGCACTCAGAAATGCCTTTTGGTGTTGATACTGCTTTAGTTTCTGTACTCGCCATACGCTCTTTATTGTTTTCTTCCGTTTCTTGAATTTTAGATGGCATTTCGTCATCACTAGATAATGGTCACTGTCAATGTTTGCCCCAAAGTTTTTGCTTTTGCAGTCCCTCACTTGGTTTCTGAATCTCTACTTTACTAAAATGTAGCCTATTTGGAATCTTCCTCAGTCTCGTGGCATCTTCCAAGTGTATCTTCTTCGGTTGTGGTTTTTAAACAATGCGTTAGTAACCATTAACTTATTCTGTGCGCAGAACTCCAGCAGTTTTTCTCCTCTTTCGTTTCCCAATCCATATTTTCCAGTTATTCTTCCATCTTGACCTTCACCGATGACAGCGTTCGCTCTCATAAAATAATTAGGTTTTCTTCTCCTCTTACCTGTTTCATAACTTTCGTGATATCGTCGTGGATGTCTTCCACTTCTTCATCTTTGTAATCCGACGTAGGCATGTAAACTTGCACCACAATGGTGTCTATCGGCTTGGTCCAGTAGGTAGCTTCTCCAATCTTCCGCAGGTCACAAGTGATCGCACCTTCCAAGTTCCTACCCTAAAATGACTATCACACTTGACTGATGTACTTGGGTAGTCCCCGCCCAGAGATCCGAATCGGGACTATTTTACCTCCGGATTATTTTACTCGAGAGGGTTCCATCAAGTCTTGATAAAAAAGAAAGGAGTGGAGTAGCTGCGACTCCTCGGGATAATTATGTGGTGGTTTCCCCTTGCCTTCCACATCGCAGTACTACAGCCGTTAAAGTAAATGTTACCACGCCTGTAGTGAAATGGGTGTCGCTGTACCGACCACTGTGGTCTCAACCTTCACTCATGTGAAGAAAAGCTGCTGCCCTCTCCTCCTCCGGGTGATGGGAAGCGTAATTGTTGGCGGCCTCCCGTCGCTAAGTCACGGCATCTTCACAGGTTCTGTATTATTTAGAGGCCTACCTTACCCAGGGATAGACCAAATACTCCCTCGGAAGACCGTCGCTTTTTGTCCACGACTGCTTGTTCGCCGAGTAAACTCACTTATCTCGCAGCTAACCTCTACCTCTGGAGGTCGGCCAACTAACCGATCCCCAATTCGGCGGACGCACTAGATGGCTTTAGGCTTAGCCGCGATTTTTTACTGCTTGTAAAACAATAAGCCCAAAAAATCCATTTTTTTTCGGGGAAACATTGTTTAGTTGAAAAAACTTCAGTTCAAGTTAGACATTTTCTTATTTTCCAGGCGACAGAAAATTCCTTGAAAGAAACGGCCACCACCTTGAAGAAATTCATGGAAATAATGCTAATGAAGGCGTATACCTGGCCCTTATAGTCTTCTCGAAGATAACGAAGATGATATTTAAGCACAGCTTCCATATATTTTACTTAAAATTATGAAACAACGTCGACGTTCAATTTCATTGATTACTAAATATAATTTTTACTAATACTATAATTAATAATAATGCCATAACTAATAAAAGGAAACTTCGTTATACATAAGGTCATTATTCATATAAATATTACGGAATGTAATTCCTGACAACTAAATTCCATATCCAAATTCTCCCTCTAAGCACATTAGTATTTCCTTCGTAGGCCATAACCTCTTCTAAAAGATCTGCATGCTCAACCTATTTTCAAGATCTCTTTGCACAATATTCCTGCGTACCCTCTGTTATGAAGTGTACAACGAGCATTAATAAAGTCACAGGCAGGTGCATTGGTGAAGGAGGCTACAGGATGTGACTGCGCACTTTAGCAGTCTTATCTAATGAGTGAATCTCAAGTTATGTAAGAAAGTCTTACTTCAGTACCGGTCGTAATAATGTCAGCAACAGCGTAAGGTTGAAAGTTGCCTCCCTCATCATCTATTGTTCTTTCTGAAATGGTTCACTCCGACAAGGAACGGACGAAATTGCCGTTCATAAGCAACTCCATGTACAACAGTATTAATAGAATATATGGCAATGTAAATTTGAAGCTTTTTTTTATTCCAGAATGACCGTTGGAAATTTAATTTGTAATTATAAAGATGATTTTAATCCTTAGACAAAAGTGGTGTGTATTTGTTAAGATGTGATATTCAGGACTGCAATTGTTTTTATATAGGTCAGATTGGTAGAAATTTTAACATCAGGACCAAGGGACATTTTAATTATTTTATTCATGGTGACAATAAGTCAGTCTTTGCATCTCAATTATCTGGTTTTACACTAGAAGGAATGACCGGGGTAAGACGCATACCTATTATGACCGCCTGCGGTCAATTGACCGTTTACCCTTTTCTTACGCTCTTTCGTACGTTTTCCCTTCGTAAGTTTTTTCTATCGAGTGTAAAAGAGTTCTGATAATGTGTTTACGGTTAGGCGTAGTGTTAGGAAAAAAATTGAACTACACTGCATACAATATTCATTACACCGATAAAATGTTTTACTGTAAAATAAAACACTATCTCATTTACATCGGTAAAAATAACACGTCATGTGTTTTAAAATACAAGTAACATTTCAAAACACGTTATTTGTCGCATTTTTATTGGATAAAACATGATATCAGACAAAAATGAATTAGAAAAGACAGCGTTACAATGAAGCGCTAAAATGTGGTCTCAAGGTAATTTACTCTTGTGAGCTCTTTTTGTGAATTTTCTGATTACTTGGGGGGGCGAGATATCTTGGAGCGCCTGAGTGATCTCCGCCTCGGTCTGCCCACGTCGACGAGCCATCGTGCTCTTCCCTACCGCAGTACGGACTGAACTAAGCGAATGGGTTATGGAAGCATTTGGGTTAAGCGAATGGCAGTTAAACTTAATCTGAAGAAGTGTGTAGCTACTAATTTTTGGAGAAGGAATAATTCGATAGTGCGATCCTATAAAATTAATAACACGAAGATCGTAAGCGTTGAAACCATAAGGTATTTAGGTGTAACAATCACTAAGGATTTATCGTGGGGAAGACACATCCGGGAAATATGCGGCCGAGCGAAGAGAGAGCTAGGATTTATAAGAAGATTGCTTGAGAAATGTGATGAGAAGACAAAAGAGCGATGTTAATTTTCACTAGTGAGGCCCCACGTTGAGTATGCAGCCTGTGCATGGGATCCGAATGAATTAGGTTTGATCAGAGAACTAGACAGTGTGCAGCGTAGAGAAGCTAGGTGCGTTAAAAGATGTTACGATAGGTTGAGTAGTGTTTCAGAATTAGGTAATGCAAGAATTAGGGTGGGAATCATCATCATCAGAGCGTAGGTTAAGGTACAGAATTAAACTATTAGAGAAATTTCAATCGGATAGCTTTACTGAAGATGTTAGGAACATATTAAAAACACCAGCGTATTATGTTAGATTCGACCAGCCTAATAAGATCAGAGAAATAGATCGTCGTACTGATAGATTCAAAATGTCATTTTCCCCCGTACTATAAGGTAACAGAATAGGCAGCATAACAAAGGGATAGGTTTGGGAATTATTTTACAGTAGTCTGTAGTGCATGATGCATGTATTAACAACCAATCCCTTAATTATCATGTAGATACTAACAATCTGGGGTCCTGAGACGCGTTGGTAGCATGTTTGAATGTCTGTAGTCCAGGCTTGGTGATCTTCACCCCCTGCCAGATAAAATGACAACGTATATTCCACTAGTAGATTTATTTACGGTACAACTATTTTCAGTGCTCTGCGCCTGAGGTACCTGATGATGGCGCAGAACGCTGAAACTAGGTGTACCGTAAATAAATCTACTAGTGGAATATACGTTGTCATATTCTCTGTCATTATGGATTTCCACATTGTTAAGCCTGAATCCTTCGAACTTCAACCTCTAGTCCTTGTGGTGGAGGGTATCACCTAGATGTGGATCATTGGGTGAGACTACTGCGTCCATGACGAGTCAGCGACCGGCATATGCGAGTTGTAACTCGTCGCGGAAGGGTACTCCCCAATAGGCTTGTGCGACGAACGATTCTGGTCATTCGATGAAATAATTTCATCGAAATGCTTCGATGACGATGGCCGTCATCGATCATCGAATAGAGTGTACACGATGATCGATGACTATCGATGAATATCGATGATCGATGAATTACGATGATCGATGAATGTCGATGATCGATGAATGTCGATGATCGATGAATGTCGATGATCGATGAATTACGATGATCGATGACTATCAATGATCGGTGCAGATGTCTCGGTTGGCACTTTGGTGTGGCTATTGAGTGAACACTGAATTGGGTCAAACTTAATTGAGAAGGACAATGCCTATTTATTATAGAGCGAAACAAGCACCAAGTTACAAATCAAGCAACAACTCTTTGTCGTGGTGTAATACAATTCTCATATCCGCATTTTCATCGGTGAGTACAAGTCGGTCGTCCAACACACCGTTTCCTGCATCGCTGAAGAACCGCTCTGATGAAGCGGCATGAATACAGAGAGGTGTTTCCTCGCGTACTTCTGAAGGCGGGGATACACATCCTTCCTGTCCCTATATCAATGTAGGACGCCTCAAGATTTGGATAAAGCTGGGACCTCCTCGTACTTGTGGAGCTCCGCCAGGAAGGGGCCGTCAGCAGAGGTAGCGTTTCTCGTGTCTGCAGCACATCACGACTCATCGACATCGATGATTCGCATCGACTCATCGCAGTCGATGTTCGATGACATTCATCGTCATTGGTTTCAGTCATCGCACCGCGATGACTGAAACCGTTAGTAAACACATACCCACCTATGAGCGTTACGTGATGATTGAAAATTATAACATTTCAAAAAATACAGATTATTTAAGAGATTCCATAATGGATTTTAAAGTCTTCCAAAAATTTATACAAGGTGGGTTCGTGGAAGTCGTTCATTAATATCACGGACTCTGGGATCCCTAGTAAATTTTAAAAAGAAAGCACTGAGGTGGTACAATGCCGAAGTGAGAAAATCCCTGAGATGGCAGCGGATATGTGATGCAAATATGGAAAGAATTAGTAAATACATGCCCACCTATGAGCGTTACGTGATGATTGAAAATTATAACATTTCAAAAACTATTGCAAAGGCAGTCATTAGAAATGGATTTACAGAATTCAAAAGAAAAAAATGGGGATTAAGTAAAGGAAAATCCAGAAAAATTACGTACACTACGTGCGACCAAAAGTGGTCGTCCGTAATGGAAGTGTCTGTTCCGAGAGGAAGGAGAAGGTGTTTCCACTCTCAGAGCCACGATCAAGGCCATGTTATACTGCACACAGTGTAGCTAGAGTATCGTTGCCGGTGAAAACGTTCCCTTCCTGTGAATGTACTGTGCATTGAGTGTCGTGTGAAAAAATGAGAAATCAGTTTTCCGTGTGCCGAAAATCTACAAGGAATAGCATCTTCATCGCGTGTGCAACAAGTTCTTTGGACATGGCCACTGTCCACCAAACAAGCAGAGGAAGGGATGCTCTGGCATCCAGGCCATCAAGCAAAAGTGCAAGCAAGGGGGCGACAATCTTGCGATATATCGTATACAAAACTTTAATCGATTGTGGAGGGGTGGTGGTGGGGGAGAAAGATTCCATCCCTTGACACCTGGAGGCGCTGCGGAGGCCGATTTCTCAGGTTCCGGCTCCTGATTGGCCCATTGGTTCAGATCAGCCATTTTGAGGAGTTTGAAAATATTGCTGTTATGATGAGTTCACCGATATGCTAAATTAAAGCATAATTGAGTGTTTACCGAGATGATTTTCAGTATTTGAGTCTGTTTTCAATTGGAATCAACATGGCTACCTCATCTAATGGGTACAAAAAGATGTGCTACTCTAGTGATGTTCATGTTCGTATTCTTTAAGGTGACAGGTTTGTTTACTTTGAAGTCGGCCGATAGCGACAATGTCGTAGATGTTTCGTAAGATATATGCAAAGGCTTAATGCACGATTACCCAATACCTCTTCGTTCACGGAACACTGTCCCGTGCTACTTGCCTGAGTTCTCGAGGCAGAGTCACCGTTGTTGCAACTGGAAGCAGACACCGATATTGCTAGATCTATCGATGATGTGTATTCCTGTGTGAAAGAGACAAAGACGGAACTCATAGAGACTGGGAAACGTTTAGGGAATTCCATTAAACAGCTATGCGGAAGGTAGGAAGAAAGTGTTAGACTCATCGAGGCGCAAAGCAACATATTAGACGAGTGCAATGAAACAATACGTGAATTAAAAAGTGAAAATCTACTGTTGAAAAAAGGGCTAACGCTACTTTCAAATTGCTCTGACGACCGTGAGCGACGCTCTCTTGTTAACAACGTGGAAGTTCACGGGTTCCCATTCGATAAGTCAGAAAATTTACCTGCCGTAATAAGTCAAATTGGGCTTCAGTTAGGAGTTGATCTGAGTGATGAATCTATTGACTGTTGCTATCGCTCCAAGCCAAGGCTGAATGGACTTCCTGGGGCAATGCACATGAGATTTCTCAACCAGACCGCGAAAGAAAATCCACTCGCAAAACGATGGGTCAAGAGGAACTTCACCACACGGCACGGTTTCTGATAATCCTTTTTACATAAAAGAGACTTTATGTCCTGGCTGGCGTAGAGATCTTAATGCTGCGAAATATGTAAAGAAATCTAAAGGAATATGCTTCCCTCCGGATACGTGGAGGCAAGGTGTACATGCGAAAAGCCGAAAAGGAACCTGATTTTTGTAATTACACATATGGATGATTTACAATTACTGTAACATAAGTTATGATATCCCCAACTACAAAATACTTGCTAAACGACGATGATTCTGTATTCCTACGCCATCTAAACATCAAGTTTACGCAGTGATTTTTACCTCTTTTTTTTCATATGGGACAATGGAATGTAAACCGACTGTTATTGTACTAACAGAACTATGGATAGAAGAACACGAAGTTAATTTATATGAAATAACTGGTTATAATGTATTGCTGTCAATGCAACCGGGCTGAGGCGTCATAGTTTATGTGGACGATAGCATTCAATGAGTAACGACATCAGTCACAAGTCATACTTTAGACTGTGTTTATTTAACAATAAAAACTCATGTGACTGAGTTCGATCTTGTAAGCATTTACAGGGACCAGAATTTTCCCGTTACTGAATTTTTGCAGGAGTTGGAACCAATTTTGAATAACGATGGAAAATACATGGTAATGATTGGTGACATAAATATCAACCTGATTGTTGCAAATAATGATTTTGATTCTCATTACTTAATTTGATGCACACATATGGTCTGTTATGTGTGCTAAATCAACCAACTACAAGTAGCGCAATATCCTCAATGTGCATCAACCATGTATTTGTAAGATTCTAGAACGCATTTAGAAAAAAAAATGCTAGAAGAAGTTAGGCATCTGGGTATTGCTGATCATTCCGTGATTACTTTGAGTCTCTCCAGAGACAAGGAAAGTATGTTCCGAATAGACCATGTGAAAAATGAAAATTTTGTTACACTTAATTATAATGTGTTACTTGAAGTGGCAATTATAATGGATCGGACTCCTGTGCTCAATGAGGAAAATGCTTCAAGTCTTTTCAGCTATGTTGGATTAGATACAAAGAGTTGTTGATTCATCAAAATTGCCTTGTAAACAAAATAAAGATTCGAAAATATTGTAACCATGGGTAACTAATGCCCTTCTAAAAGTTATTAAAAAGAAATCGATACGAAGGAATAAATGAAAACGCTATTGAACGAAAAAAAACAAATTAATGAAAAAGGTTATTGAATTTTTCTAATAAAATTCAGTGCATTAGGCCAGAGCAGTTCGTATTTACGAGTAAGTTGGGAACTGAAGACGCATAAATGCACCATTTTCAAAGTTATTTAATGCATTAAATCTCAACCATCGTACATCGACTGTTATCGCAGACAAGGCTTTGGATGCTCTGGACCACAATATCCGGTTAGATAAAGTACACCAGTCCGGAATCACGGGCATTGTACTGCAGTGGTTTAAAAGCAATTTATTTTTGCAATGTCAAAGTGTTAGCGTATGCGATTGCTACAGTGAAAGTAAGCTATTAAAGGCAGGTGTTCCGCAAGGTTCGGTGTTGGGGCCTATCCTTTTTCTGGTATGTATCAAAGAGCTGTTTTATCAAAGGTTTCAAGGGAATGTAACAGCTTACGCAGACGACATTGCTTTAAATTACCAAGGTAAATGCTGGGAAATTGTTAAAGGAAAAATGGAAATTGATCTGGTTCTACTCAGGAAGTGGTTTAATCAAAATAGACTGTACTTTAGCCCTGGATGGAATCCCAATAGAATGTGTTTCAGACTTCAAATATCTAGGCAGCTTTATTCATAATAAATTAAAATGAAATCTACATGTTAACATTCTCGCAATAACATCGCGGAACTGTGTCTTCAAATTATAATTTATGCGTAATAAATGTACCCAATCCTTTATTAATGTTATACGCACAGCTGTTGTAGAATCTTAATTACCGTACGGCATAAATATAAAAACAATATATATATGTGTCATTCCACGTCAATTCGGCTCGAAATTCGACAAAAACGACCCTCAGGGATTTGACCAAACTCGGAAAAACTTCATCATTCCATAGGAAAAGGAAAACTACTGAGCCGTTTTGAAAAACATGCAACCGTTTAAAAGATATTACGTTTCAAAATTCGAATTCTACAAAAGTTCGTACACATTTAACGCTATATCTTCGAGACTCTAGAAGCTAAAGATGTAAAAAAGGACTTATTTTAAAAGTGTTGCATTGAATAACCATATTAGAGGATTATACTAATAATTTTAAAGATTTTATAAAATTTATAACAATTTGGAATTTACAAATCCATTTTCGACCATGAATCCTTGTCCTTAATTCATCTATTTTTTCATTTGTTGTGGATAAAATCTTCCTCTACAAATTAAAAAAAAGGTGTCCAAAGGTATTATTTCATTTAAGAAAGAAAAATATTTTTTTGTAGGGGCAACGCCCGGCAGTGGGGTTCCGGAGATGGTCGACCGTCTCGGCGTCTTCAGATCTCAGCATACTGTCTCTTTCTTCACCTTCATCTCACCAATTTCGACCGTATACATACCCTTAAACCCCCCTAGCTCGCACCAATCGCCAATCCTACACATGTGACTTAGAATACACGAGGACAGCGAGGACCTTACAGTGGAGAATAATAGGAAATCATGGTTCCGCCTTCGGCTATCAGTGTCATTTCCCTCGCATAATGTTTTAATACGTTGTCCGAAACCTCGGCCACACTTCTCTTTTCGAGGAAACGGGCGGCGCTCATCCTTCAACCACTCATTCGTATTTCACTCTAAGGGCGAACGACTGGGAACGCCACCTATTCATCACTAACCGCTGACAAAACTCAACAAATATTTTGTTTCTCTTCTCATACGATATCCTTCCAGGCCCTGTGAACAGCCTGTCATTCCTTACTTTTCCTTTCGTTTCCGTGAATTAACTCGGTAACCTAACTCTTTGTTACCCTAATGTTCGTAGTCATTTCCCCAACAACATTTATATGAATGTTGTAGGTCTTCGGAATCAGTGAAAAAATAATTTATTTTATGCGAGGCAATGCTATTAGTTTCGCCATTAATATTTTGATGTTTTATATGAATTATTTATCTTTGTTTATTAAAATAAACATTTTTCGCATCTTAAAATAGAATTCACACTTCCAAGTCCCAAGGTCGTTATTACACCTTTATATTACAGTGCTCTAGAACAATATCAGAAGGTCAGCTTCAAAAAATGCTTACCTAACATACTGCACCCTATTCATGCACAATATCTACATCTACATAATACATTAGAGCTTATCTATTTCGTAAGTGTTAATCGGTAAGGGGTGGTCTGTCTAACGTACTATGCATAGGCACATGTAGTATTCGCATGTGGCATGCATTACTTTTGATTTAGTATATTGAATGGAACACCAAGCGCACCATGTGTTTAATCTGCTGAAATCTCTGTGGGAAGAAGAACTCTCTGGTGAGTCATTAATGATTTAAAACAGCGTCCTCGGCTTCGTTTCCCAAGAATACTGAAGGCTGAAACTCCGACTGTCCTTGTCTTTCGAAGAGAACTCTCTGTGACTAGAAGGTTCTTCCGAGCAAAAAGGCCTTTGCGTACAGGGTCTAGGGCCTCCCTAAGTAGGGGCCGGGCCGTCACCCAGCAACGGCAAGGGTCGAGAGCAGCGTAACTCACCCGGCAAGGTCGACGAAGTGCAGCTTGGATCTTCGGACCGCGGGATGGCCGGGAACGCGGGCAGTCACGTGGATGGTGAACACGCAATGCGACCTCGACGAGCACGAATTCATCGGAGTCTCCGCAATCACCCTGCACGAAGAAAGACGAGAGGCGATTAGTTCCACAGCTCGGCGTTGCGTTATTGCGAGCAGGCTAAGCGATCTTTCATAGCTCAGCGTTGCGGAAACAAACGGATGCGATAAGCGTGTCGATAAATCGGATGCAAATCGGATCGGATTTCTTTACACATCGCTTTACTATTTGATTATAACTGTGTTAAGCCATGTCTACACACAGTAAAATAAATATAAAAGTATTAATGAATCGCCAACAGAATTCTTGCAGTTCCATCTGCACACTCGTTGACGTGAAACACCATCATTTCAATACGTAACCTCAATGATTCAAAATATTAACTCGCATTGCCAAATCCGGTCATTCGTTAACATTAAGTCAGTGTGGAACAAGAATCATAAATATGGTTAACTTTAGTATCTACATGAAGATATTACTCAGTCTCTTGCGCTTGAACAACTCAATGAGGGCGTTTACTCGGAACCGAAATCGCAATTTTGTACACGAAATCGTTAGATGGAAACGAAAAAAGAATTTTAGTGAAAAAATTAATCTTCTAACCACAACCATTCACTCATAAATCAAAAATTAAAATAAGCAAAAGGTGACGCCCACCGAAAATGCTGCTGTGATCACATTGACGTCATTTTCCTCCCGTCCTTGACTGCTTTCAGGGGAGGGGGAAGGGAGTGGAGTGGGGTTCTCGGAAGGTCTGCTCGCACAGATGCTGTCGAAATCGCTCCCATTGGCCGAGTCAGCTGTGTCCCCCCCTTTGCGATAAGGCGAAGTAGCTTCGCGGGCTCAGTTGTGATTGGACGAAGTCGATATACGTCAGAGGTTGCACCACACCCACTTTTCCGAAAGGGTTAAAAACATCAGTTTTTCGCCGCTTATAACTCGGGAAATAATTGTCGGATCAGAAAACGGAAAAATACGGGTCCTTTTATTTTACAAACTCTATCAGATTCGGCAATAAAAAAATATGGTAAACGACCCCATTGTCAATGTAGGTATATAGTATGTGATAGTATCGGAGTTAAGTTTTCTATCTCGTTAAGGATTGGTGAGGGTAAATGCAAATAGAATTTGCAGTGGTGTCATTGGTGATAATTGAAAACTAAGAATTAAACCATTTTACCGCATAAATAAGTCTGGCAGTTGTTGTAAATACTGTTAGGATCCCGGGTCTAAATCCAACAGGACATTAGTCGTAAATATTAATATAAATGGATGTTTTAATGATGAAGATACAACACAGAGGCAGTGCAAATCGATGAAAATAAGTCTTTGACACATATGACGAGTAACAAACACACCAACGACTTCCCAGCTGAGCTCTGCACTTTTCAAGCGCTCCCAACGCAGAAGAAGAGGAATCCGGTCGGGGACGGAGATTTCTGCGTCTGCCGCCGGCGAGCCACTGTCTGGAGAACACCCCCCCTTCGCTTTAGACCTCTTCAGTTCCATTGCGCCAACACACACACACGTATATTTGTCCTGCCCGCCACTCGCAGGGACAGAGGAAACCATATGGAGGAGCCAACCCACCGCTGCTGTCCCGCTTCTCCCTATCCTCCTCGCATTGCCTCTGCTGCCCGCTTAGTTCCTGCTTGCGGTCGTTAGCGCCACTAGTTCATTCGTCCTTCATTTACCTTGTGCCAGCACACAAAGTAAGCGTCTTAAGGTGTTTTTGTGCGGCAAATCACATTTTTGTGACACTAATCCAGCGAGGTTGGGTGTAAGAAGCACCTTTTTGAGAAGGATATACTTCGCGAGAAGATACTCACCGACAATGAAGGAAACGTCATAGGCGTGGCAAGATTTACTACTTTTTAGAGAATTTTTAGTTATTGTCTTAATTTACCTATGAATTGAATTCAATTGGCCAATTATTTTCTCTTTCTCTGTAAATGATATCTCCATTTCATAGACGAATTCAACCCACGTGTGAGTCATGCGTCTGTGCAATTACGTTCTCAGTATCATTCGTGGTAATTGCTGCTATTAATGTTGCTCCTAAATATGTTCTAGTGATGCCGCTTAGAAGAATTCGATTACAATATTTCTCAATGGTGTTTTTGAAGAGCAAGTTACTCATCGAACACACGATAATTGATTGATGACATTCACTCTGGTTTGGCACCGGGAGAGGCTTTTCATTGTTTGGATGAGCGATTTACTCTTCTAAAAGTCGGCCATGAAAACCCTCACCCGGTGCCAAAGCCGAGAAGATTTCATTCATATCATTCACCAGGAAAGCCTACGATCATTTACCATAATTGATGGTTGGTATGATATTACCCTGACCTTAACGTACTTAATCAACATTAAGTTTTGATAGGTAGGCCTCCTAACAATTCTGTGAGAACATATGTTTAATTCACCAGAGCTTTCTTGAAAGATCTGTATACAGTGTTGACCTCGGCTCTGTTATCGAAATAACTTCGAAGTAGCGCCCTAGATGGGTAATTAGCGGCTGTAGTTTACAGTATACATTGATTGGCCTTCGTGAAATTTCCCTGGGTTGCGTGGAGCTATGATTCTTCTATTTAAAGGTGGTGTATGCTCAATAGTAAGATATTTCACAGAGAAAAAAAAATCATTCGCCTTGACCGGGACTCGAACCCGGACCCCCTGATTTCCGGGTTCAAGTCCCAGTCAATGCGAATGATTTTTTTCTCTGTGGAATATCTTGCTATTGTGAAGTTTCAACGGGTAACGCCGCTAAAGTTTTCACGGCCAGTTCTTGAGCTTTGACTATGGTGTATGCTATTTATTTCTCCCTTTTGTTTTTCAGTACATCTCTTGCACTAATTATGGAAACTTTGAATATATTTTCTTCTTGCCTGGGATGATGTATCTAACCTTCAATCTTTCAGGAAGAGGTGCCCCTGGTATCGCTGAACATGACGGATCTAACCTGGCGGTCAATAAACAGCTCCCATCACCACGGTGCGTCTCTGTGCTAAGGGTTACCGCATCTGCGGGGCGGGGGGTAAGAAGTCGCTAACAGAGAGACTCCGGATACAGAGCGACCTCCGGTTTTATTTAGCCATGCATGCGGGGCTCTGCATGGACGGACACCATATTTCCCTAGCTACTCGTGGGACCAAACTTGGAACCCTCAAACAAAACTATGGAGGGCGCTGAGAGGCGCACTCTTCACACGGTCTTCTTCCTTGAGGGGTGCGATACCGGTGGAGAGCCCAGTCGGGATGGCTGGCGTAGCCGTGCTTCAGGCCAACCTACAACACAGTAAGGCTGCCTCAGGGGTTCTGCAAAGGATACTCTCCGAAGGTAAGGTCAAAATAGCTCTGATTCAGTAACCCTAGGTTTTCCATTGAAGAGTCATGGGCCTGAGCATGACAGGGGGAAAATATATTACTGTACCACTGTTGATAGACCTAGATCTTGTATCAATGTGAATGGGATAAGTGCTTTGCATCTATCGGAATTTACCACTAGCGATCCGACAGCAGTTCTGCTGACCCTGGGGGAAGGTGAGAACAGGAATAGGGTGGTCATCTGCTCCTCCTACCTGCCATATGATGCACCGGCTCCTCCACCATCAAATGAGATGGAGAGGCTGGTGAGTCACTGTAAGACCAACAAGTGGGATCTTCTGATCGGTTGTGATGCTAACTCGCACCACATTGTGTGGGGGAGTGGAAGCACCAACGGAAGGGGATAGGCACTGTTGGAATATCTTATGTCTACGGAGTTACAAATACTCAATAAAGGATCACAACCTACCATTGCAAAAAGCATTAGGCAGGAGGTGATAGATATTACACTGTGCACCAGTTCTCTGCGGAACAGGATTGATGGATGGAGAATATCAGTGGAGATAACTTTGTCTGACCACAGACACATACTCTTCACTCTTTTAGAATCCAATCACAGGAAATAACATATAGAAACCCCAGGACTACCAACTGGGGACTATATCGAGAAAGGCTGGGAGCTGCCCTAGAGGGGGCACCTCAGTGCAAGTTTAGAAATGTGGATGAGGTAGATGCTGCTGCAGAGTATCTGCAGAGAAGCATCATCACATCCTACGAAGACAGCTGCCCCCTAAGGACCAGGAAGGAAGGATGTAAAGGATGCTTCCCACCAGGATCCCCTGGTGGAGAGCAGAATTAAACGGTCTCCATAGAGAGACTAGGAAACTCTTTAACAAAGCAAATAGGAGGAGAATGCCTCGGGATTGGGAAAACTTTAAGGTTGCCCAACGGAGGTACAAAGCAGAAATCAAGCGCTGTAAAAGGGACTTATGGAGGAGCTTATGTGAGAGCGTAGAGACTGTTCCAGAGATGGCAAGACTTCATAAGATCCTATCAAAAGACTCGGAAGCAGGGATGGGTTCTCTGCTGCTTCCCTCGGGAGACTTCACATCTTCCAACAAGGAGGCACTAAAGCTAATGCTGGAGACCCACTTTCCAGGCTCCATGGAGTTGAGGGAGATGCATCATGGGAGGAATCCCATCCGTCCGGCTCGGATGGAATGGAGACTTTCCTCCAGCATCGTGACGTACTCAGTTACAAAATGGGCAATCATGAGTTTTAGCCCCTTTAAGCTGCTGGGGAGGATGGGGTATTTCCTGCTCTTCTTCAGGAAGGGCAGGATCTGCTCCTCCTTCCAATGGTAAGAATATTTCGCTCCAGCCAGGCTTATGGATATGTTCCAAAAGCCTGGAGGGTCACCAAGGTGGTTTTCATATCTAAACCAGGTAAGACGGACTACACAAGAGCAGACTCCTTTCGAGGAATCAGTCTGTCTTTTCTACTGAAGACACTAGAAAAGATAGTGGACAGGTCAAATGACATAAGGGATGGGCCATTAAGGAATCACCCCCTGCACCAGTATCAAAATGCCTACCAGAAGGGAAAATCCGTGGAGACAGCGCTCCACAATCTTGTTAGCAGGATTGAGGGAGTGCTGGAACACTGCGGAATGCATGGACTGGGGGCAATTTTTAATGTCGAGGGAGCATTTAATAACACGTTTTGATCAAATATGCATTGCTGCAGGAATTATGCTCACATTGTGAGCTGGATTAGATACATGTTGGAACAAAGAACTGTCAAAGTAGTCTTGAGAGACAGTTCAATGAAGGTATCTGTGACTCGAGGCTGCCCTCAGGGAGGAGTGTTACCTCCACTCCTCTGGAATATGGTAGTCGACAGTCTTATTTTAAAATTGAATAGGACTGGCGCATACACTCAAGGGTATGCAGATGATGTGGCTATACTCATCACTGGAAAGTACCTTGATACTGTCTCTGGACTCATGCAGAAAGCCCTCGATAAGGCAATGGGTTGGTGTGCAGAAACAGGGCTGACTGTAAATCCTGAGAAAACTAAGCTTGCATAGAAGGAAACTGGAGGGCTTTAGACCTCCCTCTTTGCAGGGAAAGGTTTTATATCCCTCACCATCGGTCAAGTATCTTGGGGTTATCCTGGACTCCAAGATTAACTGGGGAGAGCATTTGGAGACCAAGGCAAAGAAAGCTTGTGCCTCCTTATGGATGTGCAGGACAACCCTTGGTAAAACATCGGGACTTCAGCCAAAAGCCATTAGATGGATTTATACGGGAGTCATCAAACCTAGTTTCTTGTACTGCTCTATAGTTTGGTGGAAGAGAGTCCGGCTCAAAGCTGCTGGGAACAAACTGAACCACCTTCAAAGAATGGCCTGTATGGGCATTTCAGGGGCTATGAGAACAACCCCAACTCTGGCTCTGGAATCGCCTCTGAACCTCGCTCCACTCCATGTGGAAGCTGAGGTGCAGGCAAGGACAGCGGCTTATCGTCTCAAATGTATGGGACAGTGGTATGACAAAGGAAGTTCCTATGGTCACAGCCAAGTTTGGACAGAGCTCATGTCGAGTCCCATCCTCGGGATGGGCAGTGATGGAATGATAGCCAGGTTCAACCAAACACCCCCCTACTTCAAAACCCACTTCCCGGATTGGGAACATTGGGCTAGAGGAAAGGGGAAAGAATTTCATTCTGGGGCCGAGGTATGGTATACGGAATGGTCTAGGAAAGAAGGAAGAGCGGGAGCAGGGGTCTACAATCGTAGCACGCCAAGGAAGCTCTCAATCCCTTTGGGAAAATATGCTACGGTTTTCCAGGTATAGGTAAATGCACTTCTGACCTCTGCGTATGTTATCAAAGAAGTTGGGATTTATAACAGACCAATACGCATATGCACTGAGTCAGGCAGCTCTAAAGGTGCTGACATTACCATGGTGCAAATCACAGCTACTGCAGGAGTGTCGTGAGGCACTCAATGAGAGAGGTAGAAATAGCAGCACGGTGGAACTTGTCTGGGTGCCTGGTCATGCAGGCATATCCGGGAATGAGATGGCTGATGAGCTGGCAAGGGCCGGTTCCAGACAAAGTTCGATTGGACCAGAGCCAATCATACCTATTGCTACGTCATAGGGATAGCAGCAATTAGAATGTGGGGCTTAGCCCGGCATTCTGAGATCTGGCGAACTACACCAAGTCTTAGACAGGCCAAACTACACATAGGATAACCTAGGCCTGGGCTTGCCAAAAGACTCCTGTCACTAAACAGGGGTCAATTATGAACGGTAGTGGGACTCCTCACGGGGCACTACCAGGTGATGAGGCACCTGTTTCTCCTGGGAATTATAGATTCACCTAGATGCAGGTAGTGCGAATAAGGGAATGAAACTACATCCCACATATTATGCGAGTGCCCTGCTGTGATGAGGACTCGAAATAGGTGCCTGGGGTCTCTATTTCTGGAACCCAGGGAGGTAAGGGAAATTCCCATAGGGGACCTGTTGGCCTTCAGCAAGGCGTTGGACTTTATGGGTGATTTCCTTAGAAAGGTGGTTGGCACAATGGGCCAATAGGTCTGAGTGCCTCAGGGCCTCTTTGGAGGAACTCCACCGAAAAATAATCTATCTATCTATCTTTCAGGAAAGGTATGAAAGGCCAAAACAGGAGCCAGGGACTTTTCCTCGGTTGTTTACTCAATGCCCCAAGTATTGAGAAAGCCGCTGAAGAGGAGAAATTTCCTTAAGAATAAGACACAAACTCCTGCCAAAATAGTGGCTCCTAATGAGAATAGAGAAAACGAAGAGCAAAATGCAGTGATGGACTTGGACCAACCTTATACTGATCTATTTGATAGAATTCTTTGTGACACTAAGTCCATTGCTCATCTCTCTTATTGGGTAAGGGCAAGTATTCCGGGGTCTGAAGACCCAACGGAATTCAGCTGCCTGAGGCAGGGAGAGAGGGTCGTGCCAGTTATGTTTAGTAGTTGGCCACAGATAAATCTATGGCTGTAAATTTCTTTGTGCTAAAATCAATCAATTAGGCACGACATTCAAAAATGCATTACTTGAGCACGATAGGTAAGTGGAATTTTTCATATACATCTGCATATTCATAATACCCTGCAAGCCACCATAAACGTTTGTGGCAGGGGGTGAACTCTCACCAAACATGCACAACATATCATGCATAAAAAGGATTAGTACTTGTATAGGTACTGTTCAAAACTACGCTATTTAAAAAAAGATAAAAATAGCAAAGCATACATGCAAAAACATGCTGTTAGTTGGGTTAGCTTCAATTACTTATACCAACATGAGGCTCCCAATGTTATCCATTGCTACCCTCGTATTGGATATATTTATCATTGTTCATATTCCTTCATTGTACGAGGAAAAAAGGATATTTTGAACCTGTCAGTTCGGCAATCAATTTATCTGATTTTCTGATTATGGTCCAGTCTACCATAGTAAGTTGGGGTCCGCAAAATATTTTTAACAACATCACTGAAAATATCTTCTTGGAATTTATTTAAGAGATTAAGTCTAAATTTCAGCCTGCGATCTGACAATGATTCCCATTTTAATTCATTTAATAGACTGGTTACGCTTATAAGATTATCATACCGTCCCTTTACAAATCTTGCCATTTTTCGCTTCACACGTTCAAGTTCGTTTAGACCGATTTCGTAGGGATCCCATACACTGGCAGCATATTCCAAATGAGGTCTTACAAGGGAAAAGTATCTGATTTCTCGCACATGATCGTCACATTTACCCAATACTATTTTGATGAATCCCAGTTTACGATTAGCTTGACCCATTATTTCACGCATGAGTTTACCCCAGGAAAGATCCTGTGTCAGTCTTATTCCAAGATATTTAATAGATTCCACGTTTGTTAATTCATTATTACTTATTTTGTAAGTGCTAGGAGGAGAGCTATTCTTCTTCCAAAAATTCATCACAAGAGATACATTTTTTTAAAGTTTAATATTAACTGCCATGTATCACAACAAGTTTCAATTGCTTGTAGGTCATTATTTAAATATTCATTATCATTTGGGCATAGGATTTCCCTGTACATCACTGCGTCATCGGCAAATAGACGAAGCTTACTTTTTACCACCTTATGGATGTCATTTATGAACAATAGGAATAGGAGTGGACCTATCACACTACCTTGTGGGACACCCGAAGTGACTCTAATTGCCGGTGAGGTAACACCGTCCAAAACAACCCTTTGCACCCGATCATGCAGAAAATTATCCCTAAATAATGTTACTGTGTATGCCATAATATTTTAATTTCAAGATTAGTTAGCCATGAGACATGACCTTGCACTTGGAAAGGTGGAAGCTGCTTATAGGATAGTGAAGAACCACTTCAAGGAACAGAGTGCAAGATGCTATGCTATAAGGGACAAGAATGGAGAACTTTTGATTGAAAATGAAGACAAAGTGAAAAGATGGAAAGAATATCTCGAAGAGTTTTACAACGGGAACGACCTCAGTACGAAAGTGATTGAAGAAGAAAGCGAAGTCGAGAAGGATGATATGGGAGCATCAATATTAAGATCGGAATTCGACGCAGCAGTAAGGGACCTTCGGATGAATAAGGCTCCTGGAATTGATGATATACCCGCAGAACTGATAAGGAATACAGGAGAGAGGACGTTGGCCCATCTTTATAAGGTCATCTGGGATATGTACTCAACAGGAGAAATACCCAGGGACTTCGAGAAAAACATCATCATCCCTATTCCCAAAAAGAAGAGAGAGAGAAATGCGAAAACTTTAGGACTATAAGCCTGACTACACATGCATCGAAGATATTGACAAGGATCATCTAGAGAAGAAAGAACGAAAAGCAGAGGAGTTCCTGGATGAAGATCAATTCGGATTCAGGAAAAGTAAGGGTCCAAGAGAAGCAATATTGGCCCTTAGGCTGCTTATAGAGAAGAGAATGGAGAAGAACAAACCGACCTTCATTGCATTTGTGGATTTAGAAAAGGGTTTTGACGACATGGATTGGAATTCAATGCTTGATATTCTGAAAGGAATTGGAGTTTCCTACAATGATCGAATAATTATCCACAGTTTGTATAAAAACCAAGTAGCTGTGATTAAATCTGGACCCAGCTGTGAAGAGGCAAGAATAAGGAAAGGAGTGAGACAAGGCTGTGCACTGTCTCCCGTAATTTTTAATGTTTACATTGAGAGAGCCATCAATGAAGTCAAGGAGAAGTGTTCTGGAGTGAACATCCACGGAGAAACAATCAGTACGCTACGATTCGCTGATGACATAGCTCTCATAGCAGAGACAGAGAAGGAGCTGAATAAGATGCTAACAACCATGGAAAGGACAATGGCCATATATCAACTGAAGATAAATAAGAAGAAGACTAAGATATTGGTGTGCAGCAAGAAAGAAGAGGCCAAAACCAGCGTTAAACTAGGAAAACAGAAACTGGAAGAGGTGATAGAGTTCTGTTACCTGGGAAGCAGAGTAACCAACGATGGACGAAGCAAGAATGAAATAGTGAGTAGAATAGCCCAGGCAAAGAGGGCATTCTTTCAAAAGAAGAATCTACTTACAGCTGGAAATACAAGCATGGAAGTAAGGAAGCAGTTCATCAAAACGTATATCTGGATCATGTTTCTTGTTACGGCAGTGAGGCATGGACGATGACAGCAGCGGAGAAGAAAAGGGTGGAAGCATTCGAAATATGGTGCTATCGACGAATGATGAAGATAAAATGGATCAACCGAGTGACAAATGAAGAAGTCCTAAGAAGAGTGGGAGAAAAGAGAAGTCTGCTGAAAACTTTAAAAAGAAGACGGGACAACCTAATCGGCCATATCTTAAGACACGATGGCCTGATGAAGACAATCGTCGAGGGAAAAGTGAACGGGAAAAATGGAAGAGGCAGGCCTCGTACGAGTTACATGGAGCAGGTCGTAAAGGACGTGAAAGAGAGGAACTACGTTGGCATGAAGAGGATGGCCGATAGAAGAATCGAGTAGAGGGCTGCGTCAAACCAATCCTAGGATTGTTGACCCTTGATGATCATGAGAGAATTGTTGTAGGGAGTTATTGGAGAACACATCTAATAGAGTCTCACAGATGTCCTTGTCCCTTTCTCCAGCTTTGAAGCAGTATTTTCTCCAATCTATTGATGGTGCTTTGAAATTTCTATTATTATATTACGCTCACTGTTACGGGACGTTATAGAATTTATCTGCTTTCCCAGTTCTAATAATGACTCAACATCTGTGTTTGGCGGGCCTATAGAATTCGCAGACAGATATTGATTTGGATTTAGGGCATGTTAATGAACACCAAACACATTCTAAGGGGTTGTAGGGAAATATTACTGCTTTGCTAATGATTGAGTTTTTGACTGCAATGAAAACACCACCACCTGCTCTGTTATGTCTATCTTTTCTATATATTTTTAAAGATTTGGGGAATTTTTCTGAGTCAGGAATGCGATCCGTCAGCCAAATTTCAGTTCCTATAACTACATCTGCATAAGTAGTATGAATAAGGTGATTGAACTCAGGTATCTTGATTTTATGACTTCGGCAACTGACAACCGCAACGGAAATATTTTCACCTCGGCTATTATTAAGGCCTCAAGGGAGAGCTGTGGTCATGTCTGAAGTATTTTGAGGTTCAATATTGCTTTCATGAAAGTTAGCCGATAACGCGACTGGCAACGAGAAGTTATTTACCCCACTACATGACCTACTCTCTACCCTACCATCTACCCTAAAAAAGGCCTGCCATGATCTAATATCCTATCCGCCACGCGTTTGGCGGCGTCCGGAGTGTAATGAACTCCAGAGCGGTTTAAAGGGTGTCTACACGACCGAAGCGACGGCTGAAGGTCAACGAAGGAGGCTCCAATGTCCTTACAGAAACGGCGTAGCTTCTGATTTATGTCTACCACTCGACGCCCAATCAGAGGTCCACGATCGATCCTCGGGACCAGACTACAAATCGATAGCGCCAGTTCAACGCCCGCGACTTCACTTACCCGCTTCACCTCAGAGTTCCTTAAAGGAATGCAGAATCTCCTCGGGTCTGCGGTCGGTGGCATCGTTGACGCCTACGTGGGCCACGACCTGCAGCCTAGAGCACTTCGTGCCCGCAACCGCCGCTCCCATCGCCTTCGTCACCTGAGGAATACCGCCACTGGGGATGCAGCAAGACGTTTTAAGCCCTGGCTAACACCCTCGCGGTCTGCCCTTCCCCGCAAAGGAGCCAACACACGCCGAACGTTACTACTCCCTATCACTAGCATCCCCCCCTTCCCACTCTGACGGCTTCTCCTCGGTAGAGCTCTCGGAGTAGCGACGGGGCCGGCTGCAGGAATCTCGGCGACATCCATAGGAAGCACCTGAAACCTATTTGAGGCGGGGAGAGGAGTTGAAATTTGTTTTGATTTTTAAGTTGCTGTGGTGCATGATTATGCTCTCCCAGAAATTTTGGGTTGCATACCATATTAAAACACATGGTATATACGTAAGCAAATATTTAGAGTACCGTGCAGACTTCTCCAATCCTGTAGGATATTTATTCCCTCATCCCGAATGCTAGGCTGGGAGGATGTATTTGAAAAATATGGCAAATGCAGTCATGCTTTCGAATTTAAGTGAGGCTTTTGAAAGGAAAGACGTTTCATTTCCCTGTGTCGAGCTAGGTGAGATGATGGTTGCTGCTATTATAAGGCTCTTTGTGAATATGAAGATGAGGCAAGCTGCACAACTGGAGAATGTAAATGCGGCTAAAGAGTATATTTTGCAGAGGAAGTAGTTGAATTTTTTGAAAACTTAAAAGCTCAAAATGGGTTAATAAATTTTTTTGAATGCTCAAACTTTCAAATTTATTGGTAACTCAAATCCTCTGCTGTCTTACACATTGATGTTTGAGAAGAAAGTCTTAATTTCAGGAATTCTTAATGGAGTACGTTTTAGCCAATGCAGGATTACTGTCAACTTTATGATTGGTTTTCCAGTTTTAGAACGTGTAGCTCAAAGTAGGGTACAGTAGTTGCAGTTCATAGGTTTTCAAAGTATAAACTTTCTGTTTGGGAATGGGATTTGGTCAATTCAGGATAGGTGTCACCCAGTGATTGGATGGCGAGAGTGTGAATGTATAATTTCACCTAAGGTGTAATTTCTGGGATTCCATGGCAGCATTAATGACGAGGGTGTATGGGGTACGTACGTACGTGGGAAAAATTACAATTAAAATCCATAACTACGACTGCCTATCTCTATAATCTTATTCATCTGGTCAAATCTTGCTTAATACGCTGGACTTCTTAACATGTGTCTCACATATTTATTGAATTTTATCCTATTAAAATTTCAGCAGGAGATTTAATTGGTATTTTAACGTATGACGTAATAACCCAATCTAAAATATCCATTGATTTTGACACACTGCTAAACTTATCGTAGCAACTTATAACAAACTTTGCTGCTCTACGTTGCAAACTCTAGTTCTCTGATCAAACTTCATTCATTCAGAACACCTAAGTACCTGATGGATTCAACGCATTCAGTTGTCATTTTACCAATGATATAGGAATGCTCAAATGAATTATTTCTCCTCTTCCAAAATATAATAGCCACTCACTTTTTTTGGTTTACCTCTAACTGCCGCTTTGTCGCAGCACTTTGAATTGCGTCTAATCCCTTGCTTTCTAAAAGTGATTCCCTATATTCTTAATTCGATTCTTCCTTGTACACTACCGTGTCGTCTAATCTCACTGCTCATTGCGGTACCCAATGCGCTGATGTATGAAATGAATGCAATTGGAGCTTTTACATTACTCGATAAATTGAAAAATCTAAATCACACTTATATAAAGGAAACCCACAAAAATGTTCTGAGTATTTCCAAACCTTCCCGGAAGATCTAAACACAATGACTTTCACGGCATCTCTCTAGTACGAACAGATAGAAAGGGGAGAGGACGCACATAAGCCGGCATCGTACTATGGTATCATTAATATTTCCCAAATCCCGCAAGTTCCACCGTAAAATAGTAAGCTACAAGCAGTTAGAGATAATCAATTCGTCCAACTGAAATAAGTCACACGGATAACTAACCTTTTTTATTGCCGTCTAATTTCAGCAGTTTCTGATCGACGAGAAGTTGAAACTGGTATCTTTCGTCAAGATACTTAAGGTTTAGCAATTACTGTCGCAGCTGCAGAGGGGTCCAAGTACCAGGCGGATCACGTTACCAAGAAATTGGTTTCTTGTGTTCTATAGAAAAAAATATGCCCCACTCCGAAAACGGACACTTCATTGTTATTGAAAGGCCTCGATAGTTAAGGTCCGTTTTTTTTAAGTTTACTAAGTAAAATGTACGCTGAATTCCAACAGGAACCTGGAAAATTATAAATATGCACGGTATATTTCAAAATTTCCATAAATGGGTGACTCCCATCTAGTGCTTTATAGCTATCATTGGCTCAGTTTCTATTTCAAAGTAAGCGTCAGCGTCTTCAAAGCAAACGTCAAAGTAAGCGTCGTAGTAAAATCAAACCTCATTCATTCAGAACACCTAAGTACCTTATGGAGACAACACTTTTAATTGCCATTTTACTAATGCCAGTAATTTAATCTCGACCTTCGAAAAACGGGAATAGTTTACCTGAGTTTTCAGAACAGGGGGAGCCATGTAGTTTAGAAGGTGCAGAATGCAACATACGTATGCAGTCTTAAGGCGAATATGAAGCCAGAATGGTTCAGATGGATTCTTTCTCGCCTCCTTAGCCTAAAGCACTTCATATCCTGCAGCATCTCATCAAGTTTACAAACGAGTTAGCAACCGAAATACATCGGCAGGAGAGCATCCTAAACTTCCTTCATAAGGGATGTTTCACCAAAATATTAATGTATTTTTTGTATTGAACATGTTTAAAAATAACTTTGTCAATTCCACAATTTTATTTATTTTGCCTATCGATTTCTAAGCTCAGACGCTGAAATCGATAGGTAAAATACATTGAAATTTTGCAATTATAGAGTTTTTTACTTAAATTTGTTGCAACTAAGTTCCACCAAGTATCGCGTATTTACACACTTTTCACTGTTCATTTGACGGACTTTCCTAATGACAGTTCAATTCACCTGAGCATTATTCTCGGTGAGTTTTCTTGTCTTTCTCTCCGCGTTTGCGTTCTTTTGTGCATTCCATCATTAATATTAATAACCTTACTTTTAGCGACTGTAAAAATCCTTGATCAATGAGTAGTACGAATAACAGTCTCTTCTTCAGCATACACAGTTAGGTAATGGAATGCACTGGTAGCCTCCGCGAGGGTGTATGGTAGCGGGTATATGGGAAAAAAACTTTTGAAATCCATAGGCAAAACAATCTGTTTCTTGAATCTTATCTGGTGAAATGGAGAAGGTGTTCTTAATAATTCCTAATCTCTCCTCGTTAGTCAACCTATCCGTTCAAAATTTCTGAAGGAGATTTAATCGATATTTCAACGTAATATCTGATAATGATTCCCAACCTGACTTAGCTATTAATATTGACACACTGCTAATTTTATCGTAACATTTTATGACAAATGTAGCTGCTCTCCGCAGAGTACTCTCTTGTTCTCTGATCAAAACTCATTCATTAAGAACACCTGAGTACCTTATGGATTCGACACTTTTAATTTCCATTTTACTAATGCTATGGGATTGCTCTAACGAAATATTCCCCCTCCTAAATTAAATAGGTACATCTTTTGGTGTAGACTAACTGCCATTTGTCGCACCACTTTTAATTGCATCCAAAACCTTGCTAAATGATTCCCTGTCTTTTTCAATTGTAATATCCCTGTACACTCCCATGCCGTCTGAAAAAAATCTTACCCCTAGGTGCGGTACCCAATGCGTTGCTTTATGTATTGCATAGAACTAAAGCTATTACGCTACCCGATAAATTAGAAAACCTAATATACACTAATGTAACGGAAAAAAATTTGCTTAATTTTTCCAAGCATTCCCGTAAGATCTAAACCCAATCAATTTCAAGGCATCTCTCTACGACGAATCGATAAAAAGGGGAGAGGACGGCTACATGACGGCTTCATCGACATCTACATCTACACTATACCCTTCAAGCCACCGTGAGAGTGTGTGGCAGGGGGTGAAGATCGCGAAGCATGCACTATTCATGTAAAGAAGCAACTATACGGTCTCATGCATATTTAGTATCTATAGTATTTAAGGGATTAATACATGCATCATGCACTACAGACTAGTCTAAAATCCCCCAACCTATCCCTTTTCTATGCTTCCTATTCTGTTTTCTTATAGTACGGGGGAAAATGCCAATTTGAATATTTCAGTACGACAATATATCTCTCTAATCTTATATATCTGGTCAAATCTAGCATAATACGCTAGTGTTTTTAATATGTGCCTAACATCTTCAGTAATGCTATCCGATTGAAATTTCTCTAATAGATTTAATCTGTACTTTAACCTACGCTCTAATAATGACTCCCACCCTAATTCTTGTATTAATTCTGAAACGCTACTCAACCTATCGTAACACCTTTTACCGAACCTAGCTGCTCTACGCTGCACCCTGTCTAGTTCTCTGATCAAACCTAATTCATTAGGATCCCATGCACTGGCTGCATACTCAAGGTGGGGCCCAACTACTGAAAAGTAACATCGCTCTTTTGGCTTTCTTCCAAGCATGTGACTACCACTCATTTCCCACAATACAAGTAACTTCTTCAATTTATATAGCTAAATCATTTCATTTTACATTCAACGAAATGTATTATCAGTCACTAAATTCGGATTGAGGGATTTTTGTGATGGGATGAATAAATTGGTAGTATTTGCTGACATTTTTTATCTCCTTGCCCAAGGTGGCGATTTTTCAATTACTATTTCAGAATCGTAGATGCGTGGGAAACTTTATTAGCATTTGACGCATCAACGACTCATTTTACTCATCCACGAACACAGCTGCTCGAAATATCTGAAAAGTTAACTTAATTCTGGGCCTATGTGTAACGTTACTTCTCCAGCAAAGTATGTCAACAAGAGTATCGTGTTCTCCACGAGTATCATCCATCTAGAATATATCTTTGCATCCTATGGAATCCGAAATTTCTGCCTGCGGGAAAGAACCAAGGCTGTGTTCTCGTTTTCATAAGAAAAATAGACTGTCATTCCATTTCCCAACAATACTTCACACGCATGAATGACTTAAGTCTTCGGAATCAGTTTAAAAATGAATGTTGCTATGCAAGGAAATGGAATTAGTTTCGTACTTAATATTTAGCTGTGTTGAAAATATTGTTCATGTCTCCTTCTATTTATCAAATAAAAATTTGTCACATTTTAGAATACAATTCACATTTCCAACTCTTAAAATCATTATTGCACCTCTATTTTACTCTCTAAATCCCGGAGATGAAGGCTACGATTACCACATATTGAAGCTGTTTTCGTATTGAGTGAACGCATAGTCGAAAAAGTAGGTCTAGTGCACTTGTTACACTTGGCAGCAGCTTACTTTGAAAGGTGTAATATGCAGTGATGTTGTGCTTTATACAGTTTAAAATAATAACAAGAGGCATTACTTGATGCATATTCATACTTCATGATCCATATTTCAAAATGTAAACGACTGTACTGTGGCCTCGCAGATACCCCAGTGCACCGAATTTCGGTGCAGGGAAAAAATATTCTCGGAGAAATTGCCCACAAAAACGACTTCATTAGATTTAAGGTTGTATCTGACATTCAAATAATATGCAGTTTCCAAATGCACAGTAGCCGTGCCGTCATGCTCCTGTAATATCCTCAGCAACGGCCCCGCAGAAAATATCAATATGCTTAATCTAAGTTTTTAGGAAGAGAAGTTATCTTAAGTTCATTGTTTGAAACTTATTGCTTACAACCTGTACCCGCCCACGCGTTGCTGTGGCTCAATCTGGTTAAATGGAAAGCGCACGTTTATAGTATGTTTAATTTCACAATTCTTATAGGTATACAATACTTTTTGTTGTTCCACTGTCTGTGCAGATATAGACATTTTCTGGTTTGCCGACTCTAGAACACGCAACACACACGCAACAAAATACACGTACATGTGAGAAGCAATCCGTGTCTAGATCTAAACCGCATAGTTCTAAAGATTGACCCTGAGCTTTCTACATCTACATCTACATAATACCCTGCAAGCCACCACAAGGGTGTGTGGCAGGGGGTGATTGCTCACCAAACATGCACTACATATCATGCATAAAAAAGGAATAGTATTAATATAGTAGTCAGAACTACACTATTTAAAAAGATAGAAATTGCAAAGAAAACATGCAAAAACATTCTGTTAGTAGGGTTAGCTTTAAGTACTCATACCAACATGCAGCTACCAATGCTATTCATTGCTACTCTCCGATAGGACATATTTACCGATATTCGTATCTCTTATTGTGCGAGGAAAAAAGGACATTTTGAATCGGTCAGTTCGGCAATCAATTTCTCTAATTTTATGGTTATGGTCCAGTCTGCCATAGTAAGTTGGGGTTCGTAAAATATTTTTAACATCATCACTGAAAATATTGCCTTGGAATTTGTGGAAGAGATTAAGTCTAAATTTCAACCTGCGATCTGACAATGATTCCCATTTCAATTCATTTAATAGACTGGTTACGCTAATATAATTATCGTATCGTCCCTTTACAAATCTTGCCGATCTTCGCTGCACACGTTCAAGTTCATTACTTAGACCGATTTCGTAGGGATCCCATACACTGGCAGCATATTCCAAATGAGGTCTGACAAGGGAAAAGTAGCTGATTTCTCGTACATGATCGTCACATTTACCCAATACTCTTTTAATGAAACCCAGTTTGCGATTCGCTTGACCCATTATTTCACGAATGTGTTTACCCCAGGAAAGATCATTTGTCAGTCTTATTCCAAGATATTTAATGGATTCCACGTTTGTTAATTCATTATTACTTATTTTGTAAGTGGTAGGAGGAGAGCTATTTTTTTTCCAAAAATTCATTACAAGACATTTCTTAAAGTTTAATTCTAACTGCCATGTATCACACCAAGTTTCAATTGCTTGTAGGTCAATATTTAAATATTCTTTATCGTTCGGGCATAGAATTTCCCTGTACACTACTGCGTCATCGGCAAATAGACGAAGCTTACTTTTTACCACCTTTTGGATATCATTAATATACAAAAGGAATAGGAGTGGACCTATCACACTACCTTGTGGGACACCCGAAGTGACTTTAATTGCCGGTGAGGAAACACCGTCCAAAACAACCCTTTGAACCCGATCATGCAGAAAATCATTAATCCATGATATAATGTTACTGTCTAACCCATAAGATTTTAACTTCAAAATTAGTTTGCTGTGAGAAACCTTGTCAAAAGCCTTCTTGAAGTCGAGAAATATAGCATCCACTGGAATATTATTTTCGCCAGAAACTAAAATATCGTGGGAAAAGAGAGCAAGTTGGGTTTCACACGATCTGCTCTTTCGGAAGCCATGCTGGACATTGGACAATAAATTCTGGCTATCTAGGTGTCCCATGACTGAACTGACAATTATACGTTCTAGGACCTTGCATGAAATGGATGTGAGGGATATAGGTCTGTAGTTAGATGGCTGCTCCCTATCGCCACTTTTAAAAATGGGTGTTACATCGGCTGCTTTCCAGTCCATCGGTACTTGTTTTACGTGCAGCGGTACGTGCAGCTTTGTTGATGGTGAATGCAAATACCAATCGAATTGGGAATACAATCACTTAAATTGAAATGGCATATCTGTTGGAATCATAGGAATGCTAGGAATGAGGAATCTTTGAAAGTTCATGTCCAGATTGTGAATTCTACCACGTTGCTCATTAATTTATTTACTGAAAGCCGCGTGCCGTTGCAAAGCTTTGGCTGGTTGATATTTAGCAACATGATAATTGGCACGCCGATTTTCAATTGCAGTACGTGCGGTGGCATCCCTGGCAGATCGAGTAAATTCAAAAATTCCGTTCGATAACCAATTGCCTCATCTTCTTCCACAACAGTGTCGACGGTCTTGTACATATGTGCCTGCGTCGCTTTGAGTGTTAGACTGAATAATATTGTTAAGTTCGTAGAAGTCTTTGTTCTTGGCCGCAAGAATAGCTCGCTCACTTTGCAAATTGCAAAAGCTATGAGGCAATGACATTTTTCCTGAGGTCAGATCAACCGGCACCTTTCCGTTCCCAATTTTCAGCAATTTATGTGAGTATATCTCAGCTGATCGATTGTTTTGCTGCTGCACACGCATACTTGTATTTAATTTTAACGTCTTTACATGTCGTCACAAAGTAGAATATTTCAGGCAAGCATTTATTTCATCCGCTAGTGTCAATCGAGGAATTACAGGTAATGTTTGCCTGAAATCTCGTGCAAGCAATATTAATGCGTTCTCAAATGGTCTCAGGATTCCACGGAAATCTTGCAATGATCGATCCAGAGCCTCGAGCGATGCTTTGTGCACCATTTTGCATTCATCCCAAGCAATAAGTTGGCATTTCTGAAATATTTGTCCCATGCCGGATGATTTGGATATGTTGCACGTGAGAGTTTCAATGAATTGCACGTTCAATGGGATGCACATCCCGTATCCAGTATCGATACTTATTTTATTCTTTATATTGTACAAACCTTCATGGGAGTGAACTAAACAACTAACCAAAGCTTCATGGAAATTGGATGAATGTTGTGATAGTGTATTAAGTTATCAATATTGTATCGATACAATATAGATACAATACCGATAGTGTAACGATACTTTCTTTAAAAAAAACTAAATAATTTCACCACAATTTTGTATCAATAATGTATAGATTTATCGATACTTAATTAAAATGATATCGATAAAGCATCGATATTGAATTATCTATTTTGTAAAACCTTTGCGGGAGCGTACTAAACCACTTCCCAAAGTTTCATGGCGATCCGATGAATGGTGTAGTAATGCATAAAGCACTCCATACTCTGATCTCCACTGACCACTCCACTCTTCTGCGACTCTCTCTCTCCCTCCTCCAGATCTTTTATATTGGTGTTGGGGAAAAAGGGGTGTCCCGGGGAACACGGGCCTTGGGTTCCACCGGGCACCGGGGTAGCTTGCACGCCAAGTTCGACTCGGCCTTGACGCGCCTGCACTTCGCTTGCACTTGCGGGCGACTGCAAGAAGTGACAAAAGAAGTGACCAAGTGGGGTCAGCCAATCCAGACCTTGTGCCTCCTTCCGCATCGCCCTCTTGCCGCTATAATGGAAATTACTATTCTAATGTTTGTTCGTAGGTTTCCGCGGCGTTGGCTAGATGTTCTCTGCATTTTTTTCGGGATACGTCCGCGTCGTTTGAAAGTTGTGACAACAGTTTCGCCAACTTTTCTGTTTGCGTCTTCAGGTCGAAGTGGTTGAGAAGTCTTTTTCGTCGTCCTTACATATAGGCCTGGTCGTATAAGTGCTGCCCTCTGATTGGCCGGAATTCTTTTCATGACCCTTTTCTTCCAAGCAGAATGCAAAGGATATCCGTCCTCTCTGTTTATGTTCATCGGTGTCTCTATTATTTCTATCGCCTCTCTGGTTACCCTCGGAAAGTATCGTGCCTCCCTTGTTATTATTTTGGCATCTTCGAATTAGATTACGTGTCCTGGCTCGCTTCACGCATGTTCGGCGATGGCGGATAAATGGAATTGTATTCTATTGATCCCAGTTGTGTGACAAGAAGGGGGAGAGTGTGCATTCCCAGTCATTTGGGTACAATCAAAATGAAGTCTTTAGACGGTAGCTTTGCATGGTGGTCTGGGTTGGATAATGAAATCGGTACCTATGATTACTGCGAAATATAGTGGTTGGTCAAAAGTTAGTAATTCCCCAAATGAAAGCCCCTACGATCCATGGGAATGGCCCAAGAGCCATGGGAAAGAAATGATGTTGACATTGTTGAATATTCTACGATTATGTATCTAATTGTAAAAGCCTACAGTAAGTGGATAGAAGTAATTAAGATGCCTTCAACCACATCTTCTGTCATGATTGATCCTATTCTGTGCTCAATTTGGTCTACCCGGAGGTACCGCGTCAGTCAATAGACCCTATTTTTTGATCAAAAAATTTGGATCTTTTTGTGTTACAAAGGGTATACGTCATCTTACCATCGCACTTTATCATCCAAATTGAAATGGTCAAGCGGAAAGAGATGTTAAAAGTTTCAAGCAAGCATTGAACGCTAGCAAGTTTGATGAAACAACAAATCTTTTTAAGTTATACATCTGGTTACTGGCTTACCGTCTATCGGTGCAACTAGTTCCTGATACTCTTCTCCAAAACCACATTTCTGCCACTTGGTGGTTTCACTCTTTCTTAATGTCCATATCTCACCGCCATATGTTAGGACACTGTACAAACTTTCCGTAAATTTCTTCTTTGTCTCACATATTAATATTGTTATTTACCAAGAGAATTTTCTTTGTTTGGAAGAACTTCTTTGCTAAAGTTATTCTTCTATGGACCTCTGAGGAGCAGCTGTTATCTTTTTGTAATATACTAAGTAGCAGAACCCCTTTACTCCCTCTATATTCACTGCACTTTCCCACTTTCCAATATCTTAATCAATCAGTACCTAATGATTAAACAAATATAATGAACTTTCAAGCAATCATTCCCGTGTACAAGGGAATGGGTGCTTGGAAGTTAATATTATATTTGTAAGCATTATTTTATCCTCCTGTTGATGGTCTGCTAGTCCGCGTGCGTTCAACTGGCGATGGGGAAATCCTCGTAGACTCCGCTGGTGTGTAACATTGGATTCACGAATGTGTTTCATGCATAAACCCAAGTGAGTGAGTGCTTATGTGAGTTACCCGTTACTTGTATTAAATAAGTACCCGTAACTTGATTCAAATAATAAGACGATTGCCATGATAGCCCTAGTGAGTGAATTGTACGCTTTGTATTCACGTATTTTTCTTTGTGTGCTTGATGTTGTGCGAGTGACGAGTAATGGAGAACTCCCTTACTTGGATGTAACTTCCCGTCTCTCTCCCGCAGCAGGGGCCTGGCCTTATTAAGGAGCCTGGGCCGCGAAGACCCGCTACAACAGAAACGGGTGCTTTGCGAACAAAAGGGGGAATGGTGCTCAGCCGGTGGGTGTTAACCAGGTGTTCAGAGGGCGAGTGATCGACTGGACTGCAAAGAGGTCGGGAAATCGTGAAGGTCGGTGACTTCGACGTGAGATGAGGCGACTGTGACTGAGCAGCCATGTTACAATTAAGTGATCTGTAGTTGCTAAACGAAATGTAATGGGAACTGCGCATTTCATGGCAAAGTAAATCCTAAACCTTAAACCGCGTGTACACGAGGCCATTAGTGACGTCCACTATAACTGGCCAATAATGGCCGCCACCCATTACCCTCCTACTGGCTACGTGCAAAAGGGTACTGGCGTCTTATAATTCCATTAACAACTGGCGGCCACTAAAGTCACACGTGTTTGAGCCCTGTGGCCAGTGAAGCGGCCAGTAGTAGATCACGTGACCTACTGGCCGCCATTACTGGACGGTTAGTCGTGGTGTGAGGTTATGATTATTATGTGTGTAGCAATGTCTTGTTCCAAAGTGAATTAGGAAGCTAACAATAACATTACATCTACATCTACGTAATACCCTGCGAGCCACCACGAGGGTGTTTGGCAG
The DNA here is from genome assembly GCA_933228895.1 of Platycnemis pennipes. NCBI lineage: Eukaryota > Metazoa > Arthropoda > Insecta > Odonata > Platycnemididae > Platycnemis > Platycnemis pennipes. The sequence goes on from OW121849.1 coordinate 2,452,989, forward strand.
GGGGTTGAGATCACCAAACATGCACTATTGACATGCAACTAGACTACTATAAGGAAACATGCTAGATAATATGGTCACATGCTAGGTAATATGCTTAGTATCTACATACTAAGAAAGGGATTATTGGTTGTTATTACATGAATCATGCACTACAGACTACTCTGCCAATATTTCACCTATTGCCTATCCCTTTGCTAAGCTGCCTATTGTTCTCTCTTATGGTACGCGGGAAAAATGACATCTATCGGTAATCAAACCTACCATGTTTATCAAACCATCATTAAATCTATCGGTACGACAATCTATCTCTCTAATCTTGTTAATCTGATCAAACGTCACTAGAACTAGAACTGAACATAAAAAAGTGCGTGACAGTAAATTTTTGGAAAAGAAAAAACTCGATAGAAAGAAACTATATGATTCAAGGAACGGAATTAGTAAACGTGGAATCAGTTAAGTACTTAGGGGTAACACTTACTCAGGATCTATCATGGGGGAAACATATCAGGGGAATATGCAGTCAAGCAAATAGAAAGTTGGGGTTTATTTAAAGAATATTAGGGAAAAGTGAGGAGAGGGTGAAGGAACGTTGCTATTTTTCAATTGTTAGACCGCACATAGAATATGCTGCGAGCATATGGGACCCTTATGAAGCAGGCCTTATTTACGAATTAGATCGAGTACAAAGAAGAGCGGCGAGATATGTAAAAGGGTGTTACGATAGGGAAAGCAGTGTGTCTGGTATGTTAGCCGAATTGGGATGGGAATCGCTGTCACAACGCAGGCTGAATTATAGACTTAATCTTCTAGTAAAATTTAAGGAGGGACATTTCATTAATGACGTTAATCATATATTGCTGGCTCCGACTTATTATGGTAGGCTCGATAATTCTAATAAAATTAAGGAGATAGATTGCAGGACGGACAGGTTTAAAATGTCATTTTTTCCGCGTACGATTCGAGATCAGAACGTTAAACATCGCGTAAATCGGTAATAATTATAGAGGTAATATTCAGAGTAGGTCGATAGTATATTTTTTTTATTACCTGCATGTTCAAATCAACGTGTGACTTGCATGCAATGCTTTTTTTTGCATGCATGAATATCTATGAAATTGGTGTCGGGTTTCAAGGCATGCATGGTATTCATGGGTGTGTCCTGCATGATTGGGATTTAGTAGTTTTTCTTCTTTTTTCCCCAATTACTTTTAAAGGTGTAGTGTTTGTTTTGTAGTGTTCATTATTGTTTGTTGTGTCATTGTTCCTGGTGTGGATGCACCCCCTGCCACACACCCTTGAGGTGGCTTGCAGGTTATGTCGTAGATATAGATATAGAACCTACAATGATACGCAGGGGTTCTTAATATATATCTAACGTCATTTGTGAACAAATCGATTTCGAATTTACTTAAAAGGTTTAACCTATATGTCAACCGGCGTTCTCATAGTAATTCCCATAATAGTTCTTCTATTGAACTCGTAGCACTTATACAATTATCAGAATAAGGACTTTAACAAATCTAGCGGATCTCCTTTGCACACGCTCTAATTCTTTTATCATACCTTCCTCGTACGGATCCCATATACTAGCGGCATATTATAAATGAGGCCTGACAAGTGCAAAATAGCTTCTTTCTCGTACTCTATCATCGCATTTGCCTAGAACTATTTTTACGAATCCTAATCTACGGTTTGCTACACAAGTTATTTCCCTAATGTGCTCCCCTATGACATTTCTTCAGTGATGGTGACGGTAGGCGTATTTAATAGATGCCAAGTTAGATATTTTCTTTTCTTTGACGTAATGATTATTCCGGGGTAAGCTATTCTCTTTCCAAAAGTTCATTAGTCAACATTTCTTCAAATTTAATTCTAGCTGCCAACTATCACACCAATCATCCAACGCATCTAAATCTTTAGCTACAGACTGACTATCCTCTTAATTTCCAGTTTCCTTATACACTGCTGCATCATCTGCAAAAAGACGGAGCTTGCAATTTTTAACTACTGTATTCAAGTCATTTACGTAGAGAAGAAATAAAATTCGGCCTATCATGCTTCCCTAGGGGAACACCCGATGTACCATTTAATCTGAGCTGACACGCTTTGAAAGTGTTCCTGTAAGAAGTCCCCTATCCAGCCTACTATATGGCTGTCTATCCCTTACAGTGCTAACTTCGAGGGTAAATTAACTTCGAGGGTAAATTAGAGTGGTGAGTGAGTAGCTCTGAGAAGAGCATCATGTTGATTATGCCAACAAATCCATAAGGGAAGGGTCTATTGTAAAACTAGGAGCAATTTCACATATTCTTCATCAAATGCCTCCCATCGCTAAACTGTTTTTCACTATCATCCATTTTTTCACAATAAAACACTATTTGCTCAACCTACTCTCTGGATTTACTGGCGACCAATAATAAGAAACTATTGGAAGATATTAATGGCCTCGTGTATAAGCTTACTGACCGGTAAATTTAGTGGCGTCCACTTCCGGCGGCCGCCAAAACTGGCTCTCACTACTGGCTCCGTGTATGCGCAGCTTAACTTAAAACTAATCATACAAAAGACCAAATATATAAAAATTGAATCGTAACCAAGTGAGTGAATTGAGATTATGATAAACAGTCTCTGGTAAGTACATTCGAGAGCATATGAAAGCAAGCGATTTGATATGATGGAGCGCAGCTTCATGAGTCTGCACTGGAATCACCTTACTCTGATCATCAATCACTGTTAACGCCAGAACAATACTTGGGAGTTTGAGCAGTGGACGAAATTGGGGGAACTCTCCCTCCACAAATATGACAACACTTCCACATGGGTGACGACGTAGCTACTTACTTCGGTTGGGCAATATACTCTTGGGGAATGGGGTGAAGCAGGAGGCTCTCCTCGAAAGCAGGGCCTCTCCCAATGGAAGGCCCTCCACTCTGGCCCCCTCCGAGCAAAGCGTCGCCTCTCGAGTTCCCGGAGGTTAGGGGGCTGGGATCCGCGACTCGTACTATCATAATACTATCGTACCTGCGGTTCACGGCAGCGGGAGCAAACGAAGGTGGCTTGCTCTTTCGACTTGCATTTCCCGATACACGCTACGGCTAACGTTCGGAAAACAAAAAAAACATCGCCTTCCTCACCCCGTCATCGCGCTTTGTATGCAATCAGGACAGGTTACAACATAAATTTTCCATCCCCTTGAAATTATGGCTTTGGGGAAATTTTCTTCTTCCGTTTTGTATTACATACTGCCATAAACACGTTCTCCTCGTCGTTTCAAGTTAACTAAATAAGAAAATGTCTTTTCTTTTCCTCTCCTCATTTTGTTTCCATCGTTTGGACCCATTCGCTTCCCCACTGCCCGGCAAGACACGGTCAATACAATAATAATTCCTGGCTAACACTGCGTACAGAAGTTGCCGGGAATTTTCCGAATTGACCACAGCCAATTTGGTAGCATGCAATTGAAGTCGAAAGCCAAGTGTAAGTGGTTTTAACGGGACACCGTCAACGGACGCCTTCCCGAGGGAGAGTGCCGCTGCGACTAAGAAGAGGAAGGAACAAAGCTGCGTTGCGGGATCGTCGTTGCGTCTCTCTGGTCATGGTCCACGAGGGCACGCATGAATCAGTCGAGCTAGAGGCACTGTATTGGGAGAGGTTGGCCAAGTGAAAGGCAGGCGCCATTACTCGTTGCTCGGAGCGCTGCTAATACATGGCCGCTTATGGGCGTACGGGGTAACGGCATCATTATTATCCAAATATCTCGTTATCAGCGCAATTAAATGGCTCCTAACACATTTGTAGGCATGCCATCGAAGTTTTACCGTAAACTACAAGACCATTTCACGAGAAATCGGCCAAAAATGGCAATTATTTCGAAAAGCTAGGGCAGCTACCGCCCACGATAGCAGAAGGAAGTGGGCGTTGCCCGTTCAGCAACCACAAAACGTGTGTTGGTAGCTGTCCTTTTCATAGATACCTTTACAACTAGTTTCGGTTAGAACAAGTTTTCCTTTATCATAAACCTCTGACAACTTTTTGAAAAAATTCTGCCCCAAATTTCGAATGAACGCAGAAAGCCGTGCAATTACAGTTCATGTGATAAATATCCAAGTTACGGTGGCTCTGGAAAACATGAAAAGCGCTGAATCTCAAAATCAACCCAACCCTATACAGAATCAACAATATAGGTACTGCATGAATAAAAGACTATAAACATATTACGTTATTTATTCAGCAGTTATAAACTCGCCATTTAATAATGTGGCAACTTATTTCTCTACGAGATATCCCTACTCGACTGTCACGGTAAAATTTTACGTGAAGTGGATAGAAGCAGCAGAAATAAAATCAAATACCAGGATCAGTGGCTGTACATTCCCTTCATAACACCTAATGTTAATTTAGACGGCTACGCCGAACGGATAACTACCGATCTACAGGCAAAACCAAGTCAGCCCCTGCCATTAAAAGTGATATCCAACAACCCTATACAGAATCAACAATATAGGTACTGCATGAATAAAAAACTATGAAAATATTGCGTTATTTATTCAGCAATTAAAAACTCGCCAATTAATATCGTGGCAACGTAATTCTCTACGAGATATCCTTACTCGACTGTCACGGTAAAATTTTACGTGAAGTGGATAGAAGCAGCAAAAATAAAATCAGACTGTACATTCCCTTCATAACACCTAATGTTAATTTAGACGGCTACGCCGAACTGATAACTACCGATCTACAGGCAAAACCAAGACAGCCCCTGCCATTAAAAGTGATATCCCATAGCCTTAAGTACTACCTCCCAAGGGGGACAACCATTCTTTAATGGAGTAATTAAAACCGTATCATAAAAAGATCTCTACAACAAGGCTCAATTTCCGGAACCAGTAGCTCACCTTATGCACCCAGTGCATTAAGGACAGGGCATCTACCAATATTACAAAAGAATAAAAGAAAACAGATCATATAGATAATTTTAATAAAACAAGGGCAGCAACAGACATTGATGGTACAGAAACAAATATCAAGAAAAACACTTAAGCACCCAAATGTAATAAGGCAGCTGACAGGGAAAGGAAATAATGGAAAACTGTAATCATAACAACTCCAGTTAATAATGTTCCTGTAGGTAGGTAGGTACTTTCTTCACCTATCTAGGTCTTGCACGAACTTCAGGCCTCTCCTGGCATGCAACTCAGCTTCTCAACTTACACTGGAATAAAATGCAGTGGCATGTATTAATGACAAAACACAGTTAAGAACTCAGCAGCTTACACAAAACCTTACAGTAGTCTATACAAATAGCTCTTAAACAACAAACCAGCATCATATATTACCACCCGACTATTAATTATGGTTTTCATCAGGTAAAGAAAATACCAATAAAAATGTCCTATGGTGAACTCTTAGACCACGCACCCATACGCGGAACAGTTCGGCATAATGCTAAGTCTCGCTTTAAAGAAGAAGGAATATAATTTTAAGGTTCTCAACAGAAGAACGTAATTCATAGTTAAGAAATACGTTATTATCCACGAAGACCTTCACGTAGATACATCACAATTTATCAAAAACAGAGCACAATATCTCACTCCTTTGAAATCCTTGAATAGAGTGAGTAGTAATCATCATTCTGCGTTCTTGAAAGTGAAATCAAGTGACAATCTCACACTTCTAAAACTAGAGGCAAAACGATGAAATACGATGGCTACTTTGTTACAATGAGGGATGCATAACACGATGTACAAATGATGTACTGCCGAATTTTAACTTATGAAGAGGAACGAAGATAATAATGAAATGCAATGCTAAACAACAACATTATCACATGCCTTCAGTAGTAAGCAGGGCAAGAAAACAATGATACACAGTGGCTATAAAATATGTAGGACCTATTGGTACTAGTGAACAGACCACGCCGTCTCATTTTCCCCTATCACCAAACACTCGGATATATACCTATAAATTCAGGGTTCGATAAACAACTAAAATAAAACGTGAACGCCATAACATTTCACCAATGGTTAGCAAAATAAACGAATTAGAGAGGCTGTGAAAAACTCCAAATGCCCTGACCACGCCGTTTCATTTTCCCTTTCCACACAAATTACTGGTAAAATAATTAATTCCGGATTCAATACAAGTTTACAGCCGAAAGCTAACACCATTATATTTCATGATTAGTAATCAAAGAAAGCTAACTACAGGACACCCAAAGTGGCTTTGAAATGCTCATGTCCAGCCCACGCCGTTGCATTATCCCTTTCTACACACATTATAGGGAATTCAATAAATGAATTTAAGATTCGTGTACAATAACATTTGCAGCTGAACACTTCCACCACAGTAAATCATCATTGGTTATCAAAGCAAACAAACAAGAGAAAACTGAAAAACTAGTTCAACGACGTCCTTTTCCACCTTGCGCAAATTCATTAGAAAATAACTAATTCGGGAATCGAGAACTATTAAAATTAAATCATTACACCATTGTACATAATGAAAATTAAGGTATAGTGTGTTCATCAATAGGTAGCATAGGGAAAAACACAACCGGATGGATGACAGTGGTTGTTCATCACGTATTTCCTGAGCCGTCTGATTACTTAATTTTTACTCATTTTGCAATGAATATAATACCTTCAGGCTTTGGACAGCATGAGAAATGAAGAATAATCATATAATATCCTGTATTACACCACTAAACGGCAAATTACTACGGGACAACATGTCGCACACATACACATTATTTCACATCGCTTATATGTAAGAAAAACTGGATAGGCAACCCACAAAAATACTCCCATTGATAGAGCAATACTTGCTCATATGATTAAAGTAAAAATTTTGGCGTACTTACCTTAAAAATGTCGCTGGAAGACAAAATTGCCGCAACCTCTTATGCTCCGCAATGCTATTTTCTCCGCTTGGCAACGACTAATGGCGTCCACTAACAGCGACATCCGGTCAAAAAGCGATCAGCCAATAGAAAATGAGCGCACCTTTTGGCCAACCTCTCCCAATACAGTGCCTCTAAGTCGAGCTGAACTGGGGCGCCTCACGGGAGAAGAAGGAAACGAGAGTGGCGGTGGAATCCCTCTCGCGGTCACGCTGCGAAAGTGACGTCTCCCTCACTGCCGAGCCATAGACACGATGGGGAGAGAGAGAGACACGACCTTCCTTCGCCTACCCCGATCTCTGTCTCACACGCAGAACATTGCATTCACAATTCTCTCGACTGAGCCTCGCAGTCGCAGACAAGCAGGACAGAAGCAAGTCAAGATTTCGAACCCGAAGCCACACCTATTTCCAAGGTCCCGGGCAATTTTTTGAAGGGTCTTCCCTGGAAAACGACGAATATCAATCGTATAGAAAGAGCAGAGAGTAGTGTGACTCACCGGTTCGCCTCTCCGAGGAAGAGAAGACTTAGTGCCTCGCGCTCATCGATGGCAGCGTGAACTGAAAGGTTTTTCATGTGGTACTTCTGATTCGAGTCCTCCATGACAGTGATTCGTCTAAACGCAAGGGCAGGAATTTTGTCAATTTCACACAAATGAAGCTATCCGACATGGGCAAGCAGTGAACTTACGGGAAATCCTCGAGGTGTGAGACGTTAGTTTTGCGAGTCAGCAGGTCGTAACCGTATTCATTGTAGATCTCGACGTAAGAGATGTGAACGGTGCATATCCTCTCGTCCTACACGAACAAGAAAGAGCGAATGAGAGAAAGACACAATCATCTGTGTGCGCACACTCGGGGTGGCCACAATATTCAATTTCATATGGCTATGATTCGGCATTGTTTTTCCGAAATTGCGACTCGAGTAGTTGCAATTCGGCTCAAATTTATCGTCTGATCCTTTTAAGTATGATAGGTAGTGCATAGGTGGTGAGGATTGCCTGTCTATGGCGCGATACGCTGCCACACACCTTTGTGGTGGGTCGCAGGGTGCCAAGGCCTTGCTATTTGCTTCTCATTCCCTCCACACACGCGAGCATCTGCATGTCTTCACTCGCCTCTGTCTGTCTCTGTCTGTCTGTCGGACTCTGCTCGCGTCGTCACTCCCCTTGCGAGACAATAGCATGCGTCGCACCACGCTATTCTTTTGTCATCAGAAAGGTTCCTTTCACCATTTTACCTCAGTTTTTCATGTGTAATGACTAGCGATCGGAAAGAGTCATAAACGTCATAGTCAGTCATAAGTTTTTATCATGAAATAGCAGGTTTTTGCTAAAAAGTCATGTTTTGGCACCACTCGAAAGGTTGGCCTTTAATTTCCCGACCTTCCTTTTTTTTAAATTCCCTCCCTCTCTCCTTGGGCGCTTTCCGGCCATCATTTGTTTTATTCGACTGACGCTCGATTGTCGAGTTTTCGTCTGCTACGTGACAGTGTGTGTCCGGCTGGAGTGGAGGCAGGAGGCAGTGTGTGTGTGTGACATCGGTGGTTTTGGCGAGGCGAGTGAGCCGTCACAGCCTAGTCAAAAGAGTCGGCACACAGCAGCGGTGGTGAAACTGACGCGTGCTCTCGTCGGCCGAAACCGGATACATATGCAGGTAAAAGCGCCCCTTGACCCAACCACCCCTTACTCCCCTAACTATTTGGCTCTCCCATTTCTTTCTTCCCGGTTTTTTCTTCTTTTTAATTCAGTACCCGACTTGTGTAGAGGCCTGCCTCCCCTGCATTTTTTTCTTGGTGCGGCCGTGACGGCCCCGAGTGGGTACATTCATTGGTGCCGAAACCCGGGAACCTTTTCTTTTCGTTACGAGGAGTTTTTTGTTTTTATTTTTCGTTTCCGTATTGTTTAATATGGGCGGGCCGGACGAAGCGAAGGAAAGGGTACCACTGACGAGGGAACAGTTTGACGTGCAGCTAAAGCTTCTTCGCTACAAGCGGGATCAGTTTAATGCAACGATTTCTGTTGCACATGAGTCAGCCAAAGAGTTAAACGATTCGGGAGCGGAAATCTAAATTCATTTCAAATTAGATATGTTTCGCGCTCGTGCGGCTCACATTCAGAATGTCTAAGCCAAATTTCAGAGTGCTCAAGACACTATTTTCGAGTATTGCCTCAATTCCAATCAACCGAAGGTCTTTTCTTTGGATTCTTGTCTTTCAGAAGACGTCGAGGACCACTTTTATTTCGTTCTCTCTCTCTCTGTTTTAGGGAAATCAAGTTCATTCGCATCGAATAAGTCTGTTGCGGAGTCTAATTCTCCGGTCACCAGTAGGCTATCCCGGCTTCCCATGATTGAAGTTCCGCGTTTTTCTGGTGTATTCTCGGAGTGGGAATCTTTTCGCGATCTTTTTCTATCTGTCGTCCACGAGAGAGAAGATATTTCAAATATGGAGAAGTTTTGTTATTTAAAGACCGCCCTTCGTGGTAAAGCATTAATTGCTGCAGTTCCATTCGGTGAGGCCGACTATGCGTCAGCGTGGAAGGAACTTTGTGATCTCTATGATAATCCAAGGATTTAATTATTTAGATAAGATTATGGAGTTTTATCCAATTAAGTCTGGGTCCTTGTCATGTCTACAGCAATTTGTAAATACGTTTTCGGAAACTTATGCGGCCTTAAATACGCTCGACATTCCCAATTTAGGTGAATTTATTCTGTTTAGGCTGACTGTTCGTGTAGTTGATCTAGAAACCATGGCCCGTTTTGAAGAGACGCTGAACGATGATCCCTTCCCTTCTGTCCTTCAATTCCTCAACTTCGCTGAAAAACGTATTAAGGTAATGTTGACATCTGCCGGGCCTGTCGGTGCTGTTTCTTCTTCGCGTGTCATTTCACGGTATTCTCGTGTGGTGATGCCTGTTTCTGTTCGCGATAGACCTCTAAAGATTGAGGGTAATTCATGTCACACTGAACGCTGCATTTTGTGCAACTCTAATCACCCGCTTCATCAATGTCCCAAGTTTTGGCGATGGAGATTAACCAGCGAACGGAGTTTGTGCGTTCAAAAAAATTGTGCCTTAATTGTTTACATCCAGGACATTGGGCCCCAAGATGTTTTAACAAAAGGATGCGCTGTGTGACTTGTAGACGATTTCATCATTCGACACTTCATTCTTCCAATTCTACTGCTAAGTCGTTCGTCCTTCCACGGAGCCTGTCGTTCCCAGCGCCACCCTTCCACTGTCGGACTCAAGGTCATCGGGCACTCCAGATACCTCTCTCACCTCCTGCGTCGAATGTGAACCTTCGCAGATGGTTGTCCTCGGTACAGCAGTAGTGCGCATTCGGAATGCCGCAGGTCAGCTGGAGCAAATTAGGGTTCTTTTGGACTGTGGATCGCAGGTCACTGCGATTTCATCCGCCGCGGTCAAACGGCTGAGATTGCCTGTGTCAGGTTATAATGGGTCTTATTTGTATGGGTTATCGCACACTCCCTTAAGACAACCTAAAGGGCCTGTCTGCATCAGTCTATTACCCAGACACGCTTCGTCCCCTGTCTTGAAGACTAAAGCCGTCATTCTTCCTCACTTGACGAAAGATCATCCTCCAGTACCGTTACCACATTCGTCACGAGAACGTTTTTCTCATCTGTTCCTTGCGGACAGGTCTTTCGACTCGCCTCCACCGGTTGACTTAATTTCAGGAGGAGATCTTCTCCCAAAGGCATTTCTTGGTGGGACATGCGCTAATTGTGATTTAACCGCCTTGAATACCATTTTTGGATGGGGTTCAATGGTCAGCATATCAGCGACATCATCAATTCCCTCCTTCCAAGTCTCATGTACTACTACGTGTGAGGCAATCCCTCTTGCGGTTCAAATAAAGCGTTTTTGAGAATTAGAATAAACGTCAAATGAGCCAAGACAAAATCCAGAGGATCGAGTGTGTGAATACTTCATCTTGCAAACCCATAGCAGGGATATTGGTCAGGACTATCATTTCTCACACTTCCTATTGACCCTTGGCCCTCAGAACATGTGCGTTTGGAAGCGTCTTCTCTCCCAGAAATGAAGCAGCTGCAACCAAGAACTGGTTTCATGCAGGAGGAGGAACATCCATTAGCATGGATGTAACGATTTTCTTCATACATCAGGCTGGTCCGAGTGATGGGATGCATCCAAAAATTCATTGCAGTAACGCTGAAATCATGTGTGAAGGGTGTGGGATATATCAGTGAGACTGGAGGAGGTGATGAGACCATTAACGATGGAAAGGATGAGAAGATGGTTGGGAAGACAAGTGAAGAGCAGAAGTGGAATCGATGGAGAGAAGAACTTTTCATTCGTCGTCGCACCCAGCGTCGCCCACGCCAGACCAGACGCCAGAGCAACAGATAAGAAGGAACCGCTGGAAAAATTCGGCCCACCTCCCGTTTCTCCACGAGAAAAATTCAAATCAATGCAGCATAATATGGTAAACTCGTCTGTTTGGTTGCGCAAGTGTGAAATGTCCAATAATACATGTAGTATTATGAAAAGTGACGACAGCTGTCTGTAGACACTCCTCGGATTCCAGACCTTTCAATGAAAATGTTCAAAAAATTATACGGTACATGTATTTGTGATTTAAAGTGGTGCAACGCTAGTGATTATGAAATAAAAGTGGCTTTAAAATTGGAATTACTTTACTTAAAACTTTTTTATTGATTTCGTATTTGTTGTCGGAAGCATACGTTGGATATAAGGGAATTTACGTTTCACAAAATTACAATGAAAGCATCTAATTTAAAGAGACATGGATCTACCGTTAAACAAAATTTCACGTAGTTTCTTTCAGGGAATGTTGAGTATACGGTCATTCCAGTATTAAGTTAAGTCATTGGTATGATGTGTTCTTTTGAAAAGATTAACGTGAACCTAGCTGTATATTTACCACCCTATTTTAGGACATATAATTTGAGTACAGTTTATAAAGTTGGTGCGAGAAATATCCTCACTTGACCGAGTATTTTCAGTTGGTCACGAGAAGGCTGGTAAAAATGTAGACATGCATTAGAATCTGATGCATTAAAATCACAAACAATTCAGATTAAATGGTATGTGTTCAAAATAAGTTCAGATGAAAATCATCTCACGAGAACTACTTTTATACATTCATTCATGGTTCATATCAGATTCATTCAAAAATATTTCAGGCCCGATTCATAGCGTCGAACATTCTTTGAACAATCTATGAAGTATTCCAATTAATGTTCTTTGCACTATCTGTGTCATTTGAACGTTCATAAAATGTCCTTTTTGAATTTTGTTTGAACAATTCAATAGTCATCACTTAACGTTCTTTGAACATCTTTTGCACAATGGGTTCATTCCATACTGGGTTCAGATTCCTAAATTTTTAACTTTGCAGCTTTCAGTTTCTCGAACGTCTGCTCTTTTTATATCAAACCGCTAACTTTTCATCGTTTTCAATCATTTCTGACAAGGAGTGAGCCATTTCGGAATAGTAAATGGCGTGGAGTGTTATGGGGGTCCCTTTCCACTCGGTTCCACTAAGCGTTCGAATGGCTCGACGAAGGCCCACGATCCGTTTCACACGTCATTCCGGAGAACGCTCAAAAAGGCAACGAGAGGAAGCATTACTGCCATTGGGCGGATGTTTCTTTCATGTGGGGGGGGAAGGGATGGGAGATACGGCTTTCGCCGGCGCGCCGCCGCGGCGATAGTCACAGGGGTTTTCCGGAAAACATTAGTCATCAATATTCTAGCCAAGGATACAACATATTAATAGGATTTCCGAGTCCCGCGGATCCATTGATACAAGTCCACTCGCATGAAATAGGTTCCACAAAAGTGGCGCTGTTGTGGCTGGGATATATAAGAGTGCTTTTCGTTTAGGCGCGGCGATTATCCAACAACGCAGGAACCGTCGATCGCCAGGATGCAAGTGAAATGCAACACAGCTGGCACCGGCTTTTCGCGCATGCGTAGTCAGTTCAGGGAATTGGAGAGTAAATGAGAAAGTAGCAACGAAGGGAATCGTCTGGTAAAGTTCGAATCAGCCAACCAATTCACCAATTTTGCTTGGTTAAAGGTACTGTGATTGATTTTAGTAATTTTTTTCGTCTGTTAGTGGAATGCCATCGTAGCAGTATTTCTGGGGTTCTGATTGAGAAATGCCTTCCCTTTCGTCGGCGTGTTTAAAGAAAAATATTGTTGATACTTTGTTGTTGCATTGGTTGACGTTACGTCATATTACGCCAACAGCTTTTCATCTGTTCGGCTCTCCTCAGAGCAGAGAGTCACCGGCAGCCGGCGATAAGGTACGTTTACACGTAGCAGTTGACTGCTATGACAGTCGCGAGATGCGCGATGTATCTATATCGCTACTGCTATGATGCGTCTGCGTTAACTTCTATGCAGCTTAAACCCCTATTTAGGCGTTGCCAAAACAAATAAAAAGAGTTTTATTTTAATAGTGATTTTAGATTAAATATTCAGTAAATTCATCAAGCAATAAATTCCATCGCCGATTATCTTTTGTTCCTATTCTTTAAAGAGTAGAATCTCCCCTTTTGGGAAGGGATATCCTTGTTATTATATCCAAATTCCGTCGTGTATTACTTTACGCTGGCGATTGTTGCGATTGTGTTGGATACATTTCCGCTGGAAAGTAGACGGGCTTCAACTTTGCTAATAGCTCGAACTATGATCGATATTGTTCGACATGTGTCCAGTATCGACCTGAACTCGCATCGCAGTTGCTATTCACACATGCGAGTGGGGCTTAATAGTTGTTAGCAGTTGACTGTTATAGCAGTGTTACTGCTACGTGTAAACGCACCTTTAGACGGCGATCCAGTTAAGTCGAAAGCACCGCTGAAATCGAAATCAAAATGGGCTGAAATCGAAAATACCTGGCCAAAATGAAAAAAGTAATTATTTCAAGCCAGGAAGCTGAAATTTAGCATCAATATTCTCAAAAGACCTGCGCATCCGATAATGCATGGCATTTTCTTAGTACACGACAATTAATAATTTGCATTGGGTCAAAGATACACAAATTTCGCAAAAATGGTCTACACTCAATTTTCTCACGAAATATTCTAAATCAAGCCCTTGCTGAACCTTTATGACTAAATAATTGGAATAAAAGGTGATGAAATTAGTTGAAACAGTTTTTTGTCTTTGTTTTGATGTAGTCCACTTACATTTTTGGTATAATTTATCGAATATATTAAACAAAATGGCGGACCCTCATTTTTGGTGAATTTTTTAATATATGTAGAGAAAGAGTAAATTGCATCTCCGAGCATCAAGGAGTTACTTTATATGGAAACTCTACAAATCTTCCATAGTGCGAATCCTATGAGTTATGCTGCGACCGTTTGCGACGCCGAATTTCACATGAGTTTTTCGATCGCGCGGCCAAGTCTGGACCAACCCGCCTGCAACAAGAGGCGGCAAGTAGGTAAGTGTGTGGAATGGATTGTAGCCGCATCCACTCCGCTATGCAGATTTTCGAGATACAAACATTGACAAGAGTCTCCATCTATTAAATTTTGGTGAATTAGCGGAAAAAATTCGGTGCACCACGGAGCTGATGAACAAGAATTCATCCGACATCGATTCTCAATGCCACGTTTGCTTAAATTGAGAATGGCCTGAGCTTCCGTCAAAGCCATATTTACAAATTAGTGTACAATTTATATCATGCGTGGCTGTTGAATCTCTGGAAATGCATTCCTAGATACGCGATGCCGAATGATCAAGTAGACCTTGAAGTTTAACTTCACATGATTCCTCTAAAATAGTAACTTCGCCTGGATAAGTAGCTTCCTGGCTTGAAAAAATCACTTTTTTAATTTGGGTCATATATTTTTTGATTTCAGGCCACTGTGCGGCGTGGCGATCGCCGTCTATCGCTGACTGTAGCCGCAAATCGAAAGAACCCTAAATGTATGGCCTTGGTGAATGCGTTTGGAGAGGAGCATATTCGTTCGAAAACAATTAGTGAGGGACTGAAGAATATTGACAAATTCCTGGTGCTATGCTCATGCAATACACAGGTAAAAAGCGCTAAATGATATGTAAAGAAGACGATACTGCTCGAAAATCTAAGATTCCGACATCATACTCTGACAAGATATCTCTATGTCATAAAGCTAATAAAAAGGCAATGATAACATGCTTTGCGGGTTACTTTGAAACGTAAGCCAAAGAAGGGTTAACCAAGACACAGTTACGGAGACACGTAATCTCACAGTTAAGGCACAGCAGCTATCAGATACGGCAAATGGCAGTGAATATATTGGAAGATAGAGTAACAACTTAAATCATAGCAAAACCTCCAACCCGCTAATATAAGCCGGGTAACGCCAAAGAATGACTTCAGCAATTAGCGATGAAAAATCCTACTAATCCTATTTTATGCTTGATGTGTAGTGCATTTTTGGTGAGAATTCACCCCCTGCCACACACATTTATGGTGGCTTGCAGGGTATTTTGCAAATGTAGGTGTACAAGTCAACTACTTCCAGTGGACAATGACGTATGTCTCTGGTCGGAATTCTTACTTTATCCCAAAATATTATACACTCACAAACCCCAATAATCACTTTCAATGACAGTAAGTTTAACCTCCCAGATGTTGTGAAATAAATCAGCTATACTGTCTGTTGGATGGGTTCCACGTCGACCCGTGACCTTGAACTGTGTACTTGACCTCGAGTGAAACAAAAGGATATTAGCGAAATGTGTAGTTGACTCGAAAAAAAGAGAAGAAAAGCATGACATATAGGGGAATGGTGACGGCTGTTTCTGTCGGGGAAGCTGTACTCTGGTAACATCTTCATGTATCCCAGGAACTATTCTGGAGAGAAACAAACTGAAAACGGTATTCGTGGTGCACTTGCAATTCTAAATTGTATGCATCACCCCTTCATTATTTTTATCTTTCTCTGATCCCATATTCAGTAACAGATTTTTTCAGTCTTTCCTCAATATTCAGGTACTTACTCCTCTTCTTCGGGGGCTCATAGCCGGCCAGGTATTCTTCAAACTTCTCTCCAGTCTCTAGCTGGTCCATTTTATGGCCGAAATAAATTTCCAAATTGTCGGATGCGTGGATGCAATGAGGCTGGAGAACTCCCTGTTCCACCCTTTGACCGACCGCGGTAATCCTCCTTGACCCTGAGACGTTCCTCCAGCCTTTTGTCTCAAGCAAGATCCCTCACCTGCACTCAGGTTTCAGTTCCATGACCGCGGTAATCCTCCGTGACTCTGAGAAATTCCTTCAGCCTTTTGTCCCAAGTAAGGCCCCTCACCCCCACTCAAGTTTTAGTTTCCTGAACAGCGCTTTGCTTGATAAGACGACATTTAAAAATCCTCGAAGTTTTCTAAAGATGCTGCTAATTAGTTTATTACCCCTTCACAAGCAAATCGGTTTATGTGCCCCAGAGCATCGTCTCTCTCTGACACGTGCGTGCCGGGTTCGACAAAATAATTTCACGGTTTTTCCAAAAATGTGCATTTCCCATTGGTTTCGTAAATTTTTCCCCCACTCCCCCACTGCAGAGAAACTGTTAAGTCCACAATTGCCAACTGACGCGGAGAACGAAACCCGTGAAAAAAAATGCAGGGATCGCATTAGAACTACATTTTCAAGGAGGGAAGCGGGAACATCAACTTACTTGCCGTCTAGGTCAGCACTGGCCACCTCCGTTAATGGAAAACCCTGCTCTGTCGTCCTATCCACCATTATTCCGATATACATGCGTCCTCTCACGCAAATAGTATGGTACTCTAGTGTCTTCAGAGCCCTTTAGATAGATTGCTTTTGTGGTGGAGTTCCTCACAATGCATTTAGACCCATTGTCCCTTCTAAGGAAATCGCCCATGAAGGCCGATCGCCTTGCTAAAGGCCAACAGGTCCCCTATGGGGATTTCCCTTACCTCCCTGCGTTCCAGAAATGTAAACCCCAGGCACCTATTTCGAGTCCTCATCAGAACAGGGCCCCTGCATAATATGTGGGATGTCGGAGCCAGTAACCTTCTCTTTTCTCTTCTTCTCACCAATTTTAACCGTACATACATATTCCAAAATCCCCTTCGCCCGTTCCGCTCCCCAATCGCTTCCCGTATATGTGGCTGGAAAACACCAGGGCCTTACAGCGGTGGGCCTCGGAGAATAACAGGACTCTGAAGATTCGGGGATCTCTCCGGGTTCGTAGTCTACCAACCTACTAGTTGGTAGTCTACCAACCTACTAGTTGGTAGTCTACCAACATGACTACCAACTCGGCGGCGCAAACCCGGATAATGGAGAGGTCCTCGAATCCACAAACGCCACGGAAAACTACGATCCAACTGAAGACACTGGAGTACCATACGGTCGAATTTAGAACGGAGGTTCTCGCAGTGAAATTCATTATCGTCGGAGGTTTTCAGGTGCCGCGGCGACCAGCGGGCGTTACTCCTTCACTCAAAGGTTTTTTTCTTTCTTAAATGAAATATTGCCTCTGGCAAACTTTTTTAATTTGTAGAGGAAATTCAAGGGCATATGTGCATCATCAAAAATCAATTTTTAACTTTAAAAGTATTACAAACTTTATAAAATTGTTTATATTTTATAATATAGTCTTATAATGAAGTATTCCAATTCAAGACATTTAAAATAAGTCCATGATCAAATCTGTATCTGTAATAGTCTCGCAGTTATACCTTAAAATGTGTAGTAACTTTTTCAAAATTCGAATTTTGCAACGTTACAATTTTTCGGAAACCGTTGCGTTTTTTGCAAAACACCTTTAGGATTTTCATTTTCTTATCAAATGGAGCCGTTATACTAAATTTGGTCAAAATCGGTGACCCTTAGGGCAATCACTTAGGGGTCGATTTGACATGGAATGACCCCAATATATTTATTTTGTCCATTTATCATTCTTAATTCCTTGATTTACATCCTTTAGGGTTTTTAATTCTCAGATTGTAATTATTTTAAGCAATGATTATTGTATTTGCTAATGTCTTCATTTTGACGAGGGGTCAGATGGATTCGTTGTGGTCTAACTCCGTTAGGAGGTTGACGAGGTTTACGCTGGTAACGAAAACCTCGTCAATATTTATTTGTTGCGTGAGGACAGATTCAAGACTTGGGTATTTACGGGGTTGGTACTCATGTTGATAGTCAGGGAACTGAAAAATTTGTCTGGAACTCAGGGAAAAGTCAGGGAATTTGCTTGTTGGTCAGGAAAAAATAATCCACCTTCCACACCGTTTGGGCAGGTGACTCGTTCGACTGCACTATGGATCTTTTTATGGAACTTCAGCGGGTTAATGGTAGTTTTCTGGGGAGCAGAAAGGGTAGACGCAGGTCATTAGCGAGGGTCTCTGCTCGCGATCGTCCTAATCCGTCCCTCGCTCGGCTTCGACCCTCATCAGCGACCGGACTCTCGCGGCAAGGGGCCGCGCGGAAGAAACTGACCGCGTGCAATACGATGTTAAAAGTTATTAACTATTTAAATGAGCAACAATTTATTACCGCCATTGTATCACACGTTCTAAGAGAATTACGGGCGTCTTTTGATCGACGTTCTACGATAAAAATTAACTTTTTTCATGCATCCTTCAGAAAGATACCGTTTACACTTGGCAACGTTGCATATTCTGGAGGTTAAGCGCGGTGGTTTTAAACAGCTAAGAGGGAGATAGAGGGAGATCTTGATGGAATAAGGTAATAATAACTGTTGAAACATAAGTTTTAATATGTTAAAGTAGTTTAATACATTTTAACGGTTGAGTGCTTGAAATACATTAAAGTTATTGCCTGGAAGATGCCCTATTTGTTATGTTAAGTATGTTATTAATGGAGACATTCATCCATTGTGCTAACTTCAACAGTGAATGAAATTATTAAACATAGTACGATACTTTTTCAAAATTATTTAAAGATTCTTACGCCATTATCAACTCCCAAGGATTGACTAGTAATAATTGCGAATCTCCGTGAACTCGGTCGCGTAAATGCTGACGTTTTTGAGCCTTCGATAACATTTGTTTCTCTGAATGTGTTAAGAGTTTATTTTAGCAAATTTTAACGGAACGAAATGAACAACAAATCATGGAAAATCACATCCGAGACGTACAAATAAAGATTTTACATGAGAGGAAGTATTGTTTCTACTGTGATCTTCTATTAGTCCCTACCATTAACTCGCGCGCAACTAGGCTGCTACATGGAAGCATGCTAGACAATTGATCTAGCCAAAAGACAATATCGATATGGTTAGTATCTACATAGTATTAAAGGGAAAATTGGTTACAATATCATTTATCTACGTATTTTTATCTGCATTTACCTACCATGAATGGGTGCGTGCAACATGCATTGCAGACTACTCGAGCAATATCTCACCTACCTATGTCTTTGCTATCCTGCTTATTGTGTTCTCCAGTACGGGGGAAAAATGATATTTTGAGTCTATCGGTGAGACAACCAATCTCTCTTACGTTATTTATCTGGTTTAATCTAGCATAATACGCTGATGTTTTTAATATATGCTAAACATCTTCACTAAAGCCTTTTGATTAAAATTGCTCAAATAGATTTAAACTGCACTTTAACCTACGCTCTGATAATGATTCCCACCCTAATTCTTTTATTAATTCTGAAACGCTACTCAACTTATCGTAACACCTTTTAACGAACCTAGCTGCTCTACGCTGCACACTGTCTAGTTCTCTGATCAAACCTAATTCATTCGGATCTCATACACTGGCTGCATACTCAAGGTGGGGCCTAACTAGTGAAAAGTAACATCGCTGCTCTTTTGTAGAGATGGGTCCAATAGCAAATTTCTCGAACTCGAATATTGAATTTCGAATTGAAATCCTCCCGCCCCAGAAATGTGCCCCCCAGAAAACTACCATTAACCCTTCAGCGTACTGAAGATCGAAGTGTTCAACCCGAAGGTTGGTCTTTGATAGGTGAGAGTAGAGCTTACCCCGTACTAAGCCAATGGCAATTCGCACATTCAGAGAAGGGGGGCAGTTCCTTTCCCTGGGCCACCTGCGATTTCCTACCAAGTTCTGACACGCAGAAAATCGAAACGTGAGGATTTTAGGCTGGGGGGGCGTCCAGAAAGCCCCTTGAACCCGAGACACGCCGGTCGGTAGCTCAGTGCTCTACCCACTAGGATCCCACGAGACACCCTGTAAAGTGGTTAATTTATTTCAAATTCGAATACGCGTCCAAAAGATCCTCACGAATTCCTAGAAACAGAGTTGATGGTCTTGCCAAACGCAATTAGGTCTTTTTGTTTATGATATTTTCGTTTCTGGAGAAGGTAACGTACAGGTAGATGCAGCGTTTCTTGACTATAGAAAAGCGATTGGCAAGGTCCCCCATTGTAAGTTACTCGCAAAGTTAGCATTATGAGGGATAGACAGTAATATAGTAGGTTGGATAGGAGACTTCTTACATGAACACGTTCAGAGAGTGTCAGCTCAGATTAGATGGTGTCAGCTCACGTACTAGATGGTTTCAGCTCAGGCGAAGTAAAAGTTACATCGGGTGTTCCCCTAGGGAAGCGTGATAGGCCCAATTTTATTTCTTCTCTACGAAAATGACTGGAATACAGTAGTTAAAAATTGCAAGCTCCGTCTTTTTGCCGTAAATTAGGATTCGTAAAAAGAGTTCTAGGCAAATGCGATGAGAAAGTACGAGAAAGATGCTATTTTACACTTGTCAGGCCTCATTTAGAATATGACGCTAGTATATGGGATCCGTACGAGGAAGGTATGATAAAAGAATTAGAGCGTGTGCAAAGGAGATCCGCTAGATTTGTTAAAGGCCTTATTCTGATAATTGTATAAGTGCTACGAGTTCAATAGAAGAACTCTGATGGGAATTACTATCAGAACGCAGGTTAACATATAGGTTAAACCTTTTAAGTAAATTCGAAATCGATTTGTTCACAGATGACGTAAGATATATATTAAGAGCCCCTGCGTATTATGTTAGGTTTGATCAGATTAACAAGATTATTAGAGAGATAGATTGCCGTACCGATAGATTTAAAATGTAATTTTTCCCGCGTACCATAAGAGAGAACAATAGGCAGCGTAGCAAAGGGATAGGCAATAGGTGAAATATAGTCAGAGTAGTCTGTAGGCAATGATTCATGTAATAACAACCAATAATCCCTTTCTTACTATGTAGATACTAACCATATAGTTGCATGTGACCACATTATCTAGCATGTCTCCATATAGTAGTCTAGTTTCGTGATCTTAACCCCCTGCCACACACCCTCGAGGTGGCTCGCAGGGTATTACGTATACGTAGATGTAGATGAACCAAGGCAGTAGAAAACCTTGAGCGGATGTCGAAATCGGCGAGTGGACTACTCCACCTTGCGCCGTGTTGTCGCAGTGTCAGTGGGAAGGTTGGCGCTAAGGAGGATGGATGGGCCCGTAGTTCACCTCAACAGCCACCGGAACAATTAAGATTTTCGGCGAGCAGGGGTCCACCGCTTTCATGATAGCGGCTTTGGAAACCGATTCTGACCTATGTGCTTCAACGTACTTGTAGAAGAAAGATGTCGCTATAGGTTGACGTTTTCCGAGTTTTGAACTTCTGTCTTCGAAGCAAGGTTTAGTTAGCCAAATTTCAGCAAGAGTTTCTCGCTAACTTAGTGGAATAAATTTTATTTCTTTCCAACCTAGGAGGATTCAGGAGATATAATGACATTTCCAGAATTAAATAAAGAAATTCGCAAGTCTCTATCTTTAATAGTTATCCCGTAGTTGAGTGATATATAAATACGGACAAGGCAAAAAAAAAGCCGGAAACGGTCACCAAAACTGCCCGCGGCTGTCGGCGAAATTAGGAAGAAATAAAATATTTTACATGCTAGTTTACGGCCTGGCATCATATTTAAATGAAATGATGATTAACGAAGTTCAGCAAATAGACCTTTTTGTTATTCTCTTTGATGAGTGTTTTAAATAAGTGTGTCGGCCCCGGTGGTTAAGTCCTCGCCTGCTAAACTGAAAGTCGCGGGTTCGAGTCCGCCCTGAGTGGGTTTTTTCAAATGAAGTTACCACTCAATATTTAATTTCTACATTTTTGGAACACGCTTAGGCGTCTGATCTTGTGTCTTCCTTCCTTAATCAAACCAAATCTCTCAAACTCAAATTTCTTTTACAAATCTCAATGGATGGCCCAAATTTTAATTAAGAATTTGCTAAGGATTTAGAGACATACGAAAATGGCAAAGAAGAATCTATTTTCCTGACATGCGTTTATGTGGCTTGCACACTTTGCACTACGCATTTAAGACAGGCTTCAGGGGATCTGGCTGGATATTTATACAGTTTTTGAGAGCAGAGTATAATTTATTCAAGGATGTACCTGCCCGGCGCAGCGCATATTGAATTGCATATTCAGGATCTGACTTATTTCCACTGAAGTTTTGCCCTATTAATTGGGTGAACAATTCTCCTATGGCTGACAGAGTGATTAAGACTTATAAAAATGATAAGGATGAGGCTTCGAGGTTGCGATAGGGATTATATTAAGCATATTGAATCCCATAGTTTCAGAAAGGACAGGCTCATGCGGCCAAAGCTAGCCTATTTCTCACATGTTGCCAAGTTTTTGGAGTCATTTCTACCTACCTATCAAACTCAAAATCCACAACCACCATTCGTACACCTTTCTGCCATTTCATCTGATTTAATGCACCTAATTGTGAAGCCTGAACTGTTTGAAAAACAAACCATTGACAACATTGAGCTACATAATAAGAGTAACTTAATTTTGCCAAAATATGTGAAATTGGAGCATGCTGTCAAAGCTGAACTCAGCAAAGTGAAAGTATCACCAGACCAATTTCAGGACTTCAGATATGATTGTGTTATAAAACGTGTCATAACAAAGATTTTAGAAAAATCTCCTGAAAATTATCAAATTTGTCAAGGTACAACATTATGTGACCCAGCTATTATCGTAGCTTATCCAAAAACAGCTAAAATAGGTTGAGCGTTACTCTTCAGGTATTTGTTTGAAGAAACTGGATTTCTCACACGTTATACGGTGTTGTTGAAAGGGAATTTAAGCACATGTGTGCTTCACAGGATATGATAAACATCTTAAAACATTTCAAGATGTTGGAAAACCGACTTGACCTCTTGTGGCAAAATTGTTTTTTCAAGTGAATATAAGTTTGAAAACCTATGTAAGTTCCTCCAAAAAGGCGTATTATAAGTCACGGAAATGCTTAAGTAGCGAGAGATGTCTCTATCAACAAGGAAATTATCATTGAAAATATATTGGGCTCTTCTCTAATCGTCCAAAGGCAAGTTTATGACGGAAATACGGCCGGTGATAGTTTTCTAAATTTCAAGATTACAAAGTCAATGGTAACCAAAGCGAGAAGTGCAAGAGAGAGGTAGAATGAAGAGATGAAGGTAGCGGGAAAGGAAGAAAAGCCCATGTCTGTCGTCCTAAAACGTTATATTTAAGATGAAATTAAACAATTGGGAGACAGGAATGAAGGTCGAAATAGAGTTGAACAATGTAATTTCCACACACAGTTTTGTTGTCCACGACCATGGCTTCGTTGCGAGGCAACGTCATCAGGTGATGCACCAGAGGATGGTGGTGCACGAAGACATCGTGCACCAACAATCGTGGACAATAAAACTATGTGTGGAGTGTTTCTGTTCCAGCCTTCATTCCTACGATGAAAGATTTCCACAGTGTTAAGCCCGAAACAGTTGTATTGAGAGACATAAAGAAAGGTTTTAGAAGGAAGAAAACAGTCTGAATCACAGGGGTCTCTGTCGGAGAACTTGCCAGCCTGGAGCTGTCCTCTTTTGAAGCACTCTCTGCTCTTTCGTTTTTATTCGTGGTTTACCTTTGATTATGCACAATTGCTAATTGCACAATTACCAACAATATAGTTGATTTACTTTAAATATCAAGGTAAATCTGTAAATGACGCTTTCTTTATGCTCCATTTTACGTACAAGAAGGGAAGGGATACCTGTGCTTCACATTTTTCCTTTAAAAGAAGGTCATAAAAGAAGCGGCCTTGTAAGATAATTATAACCGTTTCTTTAGTTTCCAAATGAAGTTATTTTGGAACGTCTGGGAAAAATCTGTGTTTTGGTGAGGAGAGTCAGGCCAAAGTCAAGGAGAATCAAAACTGGCAACGCGTATTGTCACTAGTAAAGACCTAGAGCGAAGTTAATGACACCGGAGTAGATAAATAAACTGCAAGGACTGCAGTGATTACGTCAGTGCATTCCCAGTTGCAGGCAAGAAGGAGCAGATATAACGCCACACGCCATATCGATTTCACTTTCGGCACAGTAAACGTTCTCAATGGGTTACATAACTCAGGATACTTTTTTTTTAATATTGTGATGCAATGAATTTTTTGTAGTGCAAAGTAACTTTAAACTATTTTCCTGCATGAAGACGAAAAATTTACTGAAAATAGGATCCACCATTTTTTCCGTATCTATGCTATAAGTCACAGTTGGCTGCACATAATTAAAGGCAAAAAATATAGTTTCGCAGCACGATATCGTTTTTCGCCACAAATAGTAATACCCCAAAGTTCAAAATCAACTTGACTTTCTAGATTTTTAGGGAAATTTGAAGGAGGCTGTTTTTGCCGAAATGAGGGCGTTTACTCGGAACCGAAATCGCAATTTTGTGCACGAAATCGTTAGATGGAAACGAAAAAAGAATTTTAGTGAAAAAATTAATCTTCTAACCACAACCATTCACTCATAAATCAAAAATTAAAATAAGCAAAAGGTGACGCCCACCGAAAATGCTGCTGTGATAACATTGACGTCATTCTCCTCCCGTCCTTGACTGCTTTTAGGGGAGGGGAAGGGAGTGGAGGGGGTTCTCGGAAGGTCTGCTGGCACAGATGCTGTATTAACTGCTCCGATTGGCAGAGTCAGCTGTGTCCCCCCCTTTGCGATAGGGCGAAGTAGGTTCGCGGGCTCAGTTTTGATTGGACGAAGTCGTTATACGTCAGAGGTTGTACCACGCCCACTTTTCCGAAAGGGTTAAAAACATTAGTTTTTCGACGCCTATAGCTCGAGAAATAATTGGCGGATCAAAGAACGGAAAAATACGGGTCTTTTCACTTTACAAACTCTATCAGATTCGGCAATAAAAAAATATGGTAAACGACCCCATTGATCAACTTTGCCCCCTTTTACAATGTTAGCGCGCGAGAGCTTAGTCAAACGGGACAGGGGACAAAATGACGGAGGGAGACGAACCGAAGTCCGGAGGCCGGAAAAGAAACAGCCTTCGGCCGGCGTTTGAACTCACCTCAGCAAGAGCCTGGAACAAGTAATGCAGTGTCCGCGGGACCATTCCGCGCTCATCGTACGAGCTTGTGCCTCCGATTACCGTGTGCGTTTTTCCGCTGCCAGTCTTGATGGACATGGAAGAGAGAGATGAAGAAACTATCCATCATGCTGCAAGGATTCGAACGGTCTACAAAATACCCGCCGCAAAGGTTGTCAGCCGTCGATCGTCACTCGTTCTAATGCTACACAATGTGTTGTAATACGTGGCTGAATAATTTCACCCTGCTTACTCGCTGCTGTCTCGGGTGGCAACCGGAAGGAATGAGATATTAAACCTGTGGCGTTGGCAGCGCGGAATGAAACATCGGGAATTATTATCCGGTACTGAGACACGAACACGGGCTGCCCGCACAGGAGGCGATCCATCCTGAGCGAACGCGGTGTTCCGGCACCGTCCCTTCTGTGTAGACGGCGGCGTCAGGACCCTCTTATTTGCGTGGTCTTTCTGATGGCATCGAACTTAATTGCTCACATACTTGCGTCCGGCTCAATTGTGGGCCGGGGAACGGAGGAAAACCCGGCGTCGGTGTTCGCCTGGTCTTATGGAAAGGCGCGTCACATCCGGCTATGCCTGAAATGCATGCTGGGAAGAATCTATCCACTAAGTTGGGAGAGAACCTATGCCTGGACTCGGGGGCCAGTTGGTATGTACAACCTACCCTCTCAGAGCTGCAGAGCCTAGCCAAACTGTATTTCTTCTTTCTTTAAGTACCTCCCTGTCCCTTATCTCGTTCGCTGTCAACTTCGATCGCGACTTCTTTCGAGGTATTTCACAATCGCGCTTCGGTCCGTGCGTTCGGGTCCAAAGAGCCCCAACTGGTGAAATCCTGGGAGGAATGGCGTTTTGGCCGTTCTCGCTTTCTGTTTGTTTTAGGAACGGTACTTGAATAGCTATTTTGACAATTCTTAATGTCGTTGGAAATATTTTGCAGATTTTAAAAAGTAGAGAACCAAAACAAGTCTACTGCTAAAATGCCAAAACAAGTCTACTGCTTTTGAGTGAGCCTCTACCCGAGTAGAAATTCGGAAATGATGAGAAAGAATGAAGACGATAAAGAGATGAAATTTGGCCATTATTTCAATGTTATTCATGTTTTGATAAACAAATGCAGTCTCCTTCAGAGGCCGTATGGAACTCGGTGTTTTGTGGGTGGGGCCAAGTCCGCCCCATTCCGGCTTCCCCAAGTGTACGCTCTGTACATGTTTCGGTTGAGACCTTTCGAGGAGAATGTCAGTCCAGCAGAGGGATCAGGTGAAAGCACAGATGGTGCCAGGTGGTGCATCTCTTGTGTGCGCGGCGGAGAGAAGCACTCTCTGCCTTCGTGGTCCACGAGGAAGGCACCAATCCAAGTGGGTGAGCTGAACATTCCATGAGTGGCACTCACGACTGCCCTTCGGTTGCAAAACCATGTGCATGTCCTCCTCTCTCTTTTGGATTACGCTCTCTATGTCTCGTTGACGTCGTGTGCTTTGAGGCCCGGGCTTCTTGCGATTTCATTTCTTTTTGGAATTATTTTGAAAGTTTGGACGATCGAGTGCCATCCTCCCTTTGAAATTAGTTTTGGCTAGTACCTCAATGTCTGATATCTCCTCTTATCTTCTGCAGGGTCTGTCCCAAACGCCCTGGAAATCCCAAATGGATTTCCGCAGCCAACCACGTACGTTTGCGCGGCACGGCTCCTGGTGGAAATAGTAATTGTATTAAGTGGAAATAGTAATTAAGTGCAGTGAGTATTATTTTAGATTTTGATAGCTCATACTTCAGCAGGGATAATCATACCATTATCGTGATATTTTCTTTGTTATAAACGCTATAAAACACGTCTTAAAGTTGCAAATTTTGGATTGCGCCAAAAAAGCACGAACGCCATCTTGAACGCGCCTGTGACTTCAAAAGCCCTCAGCTGCCGAGCGTATGTTTCAAAACCTTTGGAGTAAACTTATTTCTAGAGTGTTTACAGCACTGTCGAGAAGGAAAGATGAATTAGAGATTTACAAAAAGATATTAAATATGAAGGGAGAAACGAAAGAAGAAGAATGTGCGGGCACCGCAAAAAGGAGATTCATGAGATGGTTCCCCGAAATGTACGTCTTGGAGTACGACCTGTAAAGTTTTCCGAACTGTGGAAAAGAATAGACGTGAGAAGGCAGTGGTATGCCTTGCTGCTCCACGCAAATTACCAACTCACACTCTGAAGGTAGCTCGCCTGGTCCCGGAGGCTCTGCATCTGACTTTCTTTCAAAGGTCAGGGGCAATGAATTGTATCTAAGAGTTATTATGGACAACAGAACTCAGAAGCCTAAGATATGTTTAAGAATTCTCAGAGAATGGTATTCTATTGTTAAAAGTTTCAATCTTCCGGAAAGTGACGTCTATTTAACCTTGATGAACCACATAAGGAATGCTAATGCATGCTTTCAACCTCCCAAAGCAGAAACAATATATTAAATGATGCCGTGTGGATCCTTTCATCTCAGTACCAAGGTACATCACCTACAACACTTACCGTTAGCAGCTGCGCAGTCTTCACAGTTAACTAGCATATCATTTTTTTCTTCGTCGTTGGTCTCTTTAACAGTGTAAGCTTTCCTTCCTTAACTTTGTGCTCCGTTTATATCCTGCCATGCACAAAGTCCCCTCTCCTTTTAGCTAAACGCAACCTACAGGGGGCTCCCCATATGATTATCGTGCGTTAATGAAATATTTTGCACATAAATTATAATTGTGCATAGTTCATATTATCCGGAAACCAAATTTGTCACCGTTCTCACCATTTTGTTTTAACTCTACGTATTTCATGAAAGTTGAACCATTCGTCGCTAAAAATATCCGCTGCATAAATTTGCATAAAAATATTGACAAAGGGAAGATTTGTCTGACTCAACCACCGCTTTCATCAACTAATTCGGCCATTTAATAATAAATATTTTCAATACCTTGCCCATTCTTTATAGTACACCCTATTTCGCAGCCGACAGGAAGAAAATCTATAGTAATGATAGCAAAATGTCGTTTCTTGTCTGCCCATCCGTTTGTGGTCCGTTCCCCTCTTCTGCCCCGTTCGTTCAAGAGAGAGGTGCATTCCATTGTGTTGTGAGCTGCTTCAAATAATTGGGGAAAATGTACTCATTTTTTGAAGTTCCGGGTTCTATTCCTGGCTTGAATTATATACTTACGTTTGTTTAAATTTAATTAAATCGCAATAGGGTAGTTTCCTTCATCTAAGGAAACAGACTTCATTACTTGCGATTCGTGCCCTGCCATAAATGTATTTATTTTACGCAAAAAGTTTGGACTCAAAAATCCCAGTTTACAATTAATGTTAATTGTAAGATCATTTGAAAAAGCCCCGAAATGGCGGGGTGCCCTGTCTTCTTGCTGACGTAACAGGAATGTAGTTTACGTTACGGTAGTGTACGAAGGCATAGGAAAATGGGTCTCCTGAACTTACCATTGTATTTCAGGGCCCCTCAGCTCTAGTGAATAATTATTAGTATTAGCCTGTGAAAACTATCAAAGTTTGAAAAGCTTTCTCTGTTAAATATTATTAGTCGTTTTATAGGTTCAAGGACATCCTGCTCGTGGTGTCTTCTGCAACGGCGAAGCATGGCGTGAAGGTCGTGCGGCGATGGGCAAACTACACGGTATGCTTATGAAAGGAATGCTAACTGATTTTAAATGAATCAACTGCATAAGTAATATTGAATAAATAAATAAAAGTTAATTATAATAAATTAACGGAATAAATATGCCTCCGATACCAGTAAATAAGCTTTAACGGAGTGCAGCGTCTACTTGGAAGCGTCCGCAGCACTACCTGGTGGCAGTTAGAGGAAATAGTTTGACGTCACGTGTTGGATTAACCGGCATGCAATATTTTGCCGTCGCGTTTTCGCGCCATTGATTTTTTTTCACTTTTTTAATTAATGAGGAAAAATACTTGATGTCATGTAAAAATCGAACGACTTAAAATACATGCTCCAACTTTCGACCAAGACAATTAAAAAATAATGGGAAACTACACTATCAAAGGGAGTGCAATGGTTGTTTATTTTACTTGGTAAAATATTGAAATTTTTATAATTTTCCTTTCAATTTTTTTCCTTTTTTAACGAACAAAGCTTCAAACTCCTTATTCCTGCAATCATGTTAGAGTTTTCGGTCGAGAATTAACTAAAATATGTAGTTTACGTCGAAATTTGTATATATTTTTCGATTTTTTTTCTTTCCATCGGCCATTGCCATTTTTGCACCTGAACGAAGACGATGCTAGTGGTTAAACATTTCGTCCTAAGGAAATGCCTTAAACTGCATTGCACTTTTTTAAATCATGTTAGAAGGTTTACATGCACACGGGTCTACTTCTCACGCTACTCACGGATGAAGTGGTTTTTCCTCGCGGTAAAACCAAGAGTGAGTATAGTTAGATTCCGCAGGGTCTGACCCAAAGCACCACAGTAATCAATTCCCGCAGCCAGCCACGTGCCTTTGCGCGGCGCGGCTCCTGGTGGAAATGGCGGTAATGGGTCTCGGCTAGAGATCGTCCTCTGCGGGCAGTGGTTATCAAGTGAGGATCGTCGCAAGTGTGTCACCTCGTCGACAAAATGAGGGAGGGAATCTGGAGCGGCGTGTACTTAAATTATGAACTGAGTAAAGGTGGCGCGCGGATATGCTAAGAGTGCTTAGGCAATCTTTCGAGCAGGACGCAATGTCACAGAACCGAACTGTATTGGTTGGCACCAGAGGAGGGTTGGGTGGCACATACCATGTACAGGAGTTTTGAGTAAACTTAACACAACACTAGGCCGAAATGATTGGGTCGAAACATGTTAGACATGCTAATATTCAACAAGTCTTGATTAGTGTCCTCTCTTGACATTTCTCGTGAGTGATGTTCCTTGTGTCACGCCTCACACATATCCTATGATCGTTGGCCAGTTAGTAAAACCATGATTTCTATCACGTCTGCTTCATTGATCAAAATTTTATGGACACTAGTGGACACATAAAACTACTTGCAAAGGCTAAGGCTATAGTTGAACAGTGTCATGGGGATACTTTCCAAAGGCTTCTGCGTTAAGTCCATATGCACGTGATATAGCTTGCAAATAACGGAGAAACGTTCAACGTCTCGTCAACTCCAGTAATTTCCGCAGCTTTCCTTGGGTTTTAAAAGAATCGGCGAGAGGTGTTATCATGGTTGGTGGTTCCACATCCTTGTTCTACTACATCAACTAGGAGGCCCCTTTACGATCTAAACTTATTATTTCTCTCTTCCTTAGCTGATAAGCACCTTTTGCTCTCTGATTTCCACGGACTTGCCATTTCTGAATTTTTAGCCTGTAGGATATATGCAAGGCACTCGAAAAATCGAATAGAGCATGCAGTGTAGATAAGCCAAAGTTGAATGCTATCATATTGAAAGGTCGTTTTTTCAATAGTTTCTAAATTGTGCATGCCTTTAGGATGGGCACAGCAAATGCATCACACTTGCGCTGATGAATTATTCGTCAAAGAGTTGCAGAATTTGCCATCTACCATTGTATTTAACAGCAAATGCTCAATAATTCTCTCAATTACTTCATTTGCAATGTTTAATTTAGTAGGCATCAAATTAGCTATTTCCTTCTCAATTTAGAGGATTTATTCCCTAATTTTATCTAGAGTTTCCTTCGCAAATTGAAAACGAATAGGTCTGCAAAATCTCGTGGACGATTTTGCCATGAATTTACTTTTTGATTCCTTTATTTTTCCTCAAGTTGAAGTTGTAAGGGAACAATTGACGTCAATAGAACGTCAGAATCCGAAGGTTACCGATTTTCGGAAAATCTTTGCTTTGAAAGGGAGTGTCCTGAACTGCCATCGCAGCCCCATTTATTACACATCTGAAGAGATGCTTTGTCGTATCCGCAGCAAGACTGAGTAAATGCGGCATATTGACTTTCATCAGGCTTATCGCTGTATGATCTGATAAATTTTGTAATTTAACCTCCGCTAAAGTATTTGGTACAATGAACGATTCCTGTATAGGGTAACAATCGATTTTTGCCTTTAAAACTGAGTGGTACGAAATATACATATAAAAATTTCTTTCTTTAGCTGCCTTTTGCAAAGAAGAATTCTTCTTTTTCTTTCTAGAACCTTTCTAGATTTGAAGTGAAGCTTTTTTCACTTCAATTCTACCATACTATACTAACGAGGGCTATCTCGATAAGACTTGTTAGTAGGTCGAATTCCAAAAGCATATTACACAACATAAGAACCTTAAGTTACACTCACTTTGCACGGTATTGTATCATAGATTTCATTGGGAACTTTAGCAAAATTACTATTGAGTATTTGCCTGAAACTACGTTTTCCACCAATCACCAACAATAAGAACGTTTTATATGAAAGATACTACTCTCGAATTAGAAATCTCTTCGCGAGATGGCGTGCACGGCTCCTGGAAAATGAGAATAACTTCATTCGCCGCAAGTGGGCGCAAATACCGCTGTTACTGGTTCACAGATACCTAAAGAAGGATTATAATGTCCCAAATTTTTACGTCAAACCTTGTGAAACCTTTTTTGCACGCCAGCTCAAAAAATCCATCGTGCAAAAATAATGATTATTTTTCACGAATTGTTCAGCGATACTTGTCTCACTCAACCTTGCAAATTTTCTTAAATATTAATTTGTGAATTGTCACTGGACACAATCTTCTCTATCTAACGTGAAGGTTTGCAAAATATCCAGTAAGCTCGAACCGATACACACTCCGAA
Organism: Platycnemis pennipes; assembly: GCA_933228895.1. Classification (NCBI taxonomy): domain Eukaryota; kingdom Metazoa; phylum Arthropoda; class Insecta; order Odonata; family Platycnemididae; genus Platycnemis; species Platycnemis pennipes. The sequence continues at coordinate 2,485,056 of OW121849.1, forward strand.
TGTGACTGGTGCGCTGTGACCACGGAGTGCGACTATGGGCCCAGAACTTAATTCTTCTGCTTCAGTGTATAGCGACGGTAAAACAAACCAGAACTTTCAGTATAGTGCCTTCTCCGTAGCACTTGTTGGTACATTGGCTACGTACTAAACACAATTACACATGAATGCGAGGAACTTTCATTTTATACTTTTGTCCCGTTCAATCAGTGACATCGACCACTGTGCGCCGGTTGAAATTTATAATTAATCTCTTAAAAAAATTCCAAGATGATATTTTCACTAATGACGTGTTGGAATGGCAATTTCTCATATTCCAAGGGCGCCACTGGCGGGAAAGTGTTGAACAGCTGACTAACGTTTAGTCCAGTGTGTGGCGTGCTTTGGCCTGCCCAGTCAGTCAGCTTAGTTATCGCTCTGTGTCAGCCGTGGTCTGTGTCAGCCGTGGTCTGTCAGCCGCGGTCTGTGTCAGCCGCGGTCTGTGTTTCTCACGTTATGCGAAGCTCGCCACCCTCTGTGTTTTGTGTTGCATGGTGTTCTTCTAGTTGTCCTTCGTAATAAAGTGTTCCAAAAGATCGGGAAACCACTTCGCCACTCATTTTCGCCCCTCATTACAGATGACATGGTGGGTATGAGCCAGGCAGGCAGGGAATGAATGAGTTAATCAAAGTGTCTAAGTGACCACGTGTTAGATCGGTTGATGCAAATGCGCTTAGAAGTTGTCGCACTGTCGTAGTACTCAACACCTGTGATTACACTGCCGATTGGGCAATAGTCTCCTTTCTGATTCTTATACCCCTCTCCCCGCCGACCCTAACCCCAAATTTCACACGAAACTGACGATAAGAGCGTATGTAGTCGAAATTAAGAGTTAGAGGTGAAATTCTTCAATTCAACACTTATTATCAATAATTTAACGCTATGTTTTTCTGTCTTTGTGATAGCTGCGCCGGTGAAAAGTATTCTAGAATGATTTTTCTGTATTTGTCAAATTCGTTTGGCTACGTGGGTACGCTTCGCTCTACAATATTTTCGTCAGGGAATCTCTGAGACGTCTAAGAAGACGTCGTTAAGCTCTCGAAGACATTTTGAGATCTCTCGGAGATGTCTCTGAGACCTTTCGAGATGTATCTGAGACACCTCACCAGATGTCTCACAGACATCTAAAAAGAGGACATAGCGCTCTGAGATTCTTCTCAGACATATTGGAGTCATTTGGAGATGACTCTGAGAGGTGACAAGAAACATTTGAAACGTCTCTGAGATTCACTTATGCTATGTGAGTATAACATCATTGCCCAAGCCAATTTTCTTATTATTCTTTCTATGTGCACAACATCGACAAAATATGAAAAAAATTAAATTTTAATAAAGTGAAAACTATTCTCTACCATGGTAACGTAAGTGTGATTATGGCACAGAATATCCGTGGCATGAATTTATTGGACTCGGGTCATATTTAATTTATTTTTCTGCAGCTAGGAATACTGTTTTGTCCTGTTTCCTCCATTTTCAAGAGTTAGGCAGAAGTTATATGGCATTCATAATTAAAGAAATATTCCTACAATATAACATCAGTTGACGTGTTCTTTCAATATGTTAACCACTATTTAATAAATACTTCGCTTTGCTTATTGCTTCACATGAGGTTAGATAAACTTATTCCTATTAACTATATTAGAGTAGTGAGCATCTTTTACGGCTATGCAAAATCTATTTATTTCTGTCAACAAGATACATAGAGTGGGAATGGGGTTATTTCCTTCTTTAGTTTAGGTTGATCACAAATTCCCCTCAATTTTAGCATTAGATCAATTAATACGCACTAAAACTCAGATGATATTTTCACCCTGCCTCATATGTAGACGATTCTTTGGATTAATAACCAACAGCTCAAAGTTATTCAATTGAAGCTATTCAGATGTTGAAAATAAATACACAACTTCAAATTCATTTCAATAACATTATGGATGATAAGTTATTGGAAGTAATGTTAGTAAGCAAAACGACGCATACCACATTGCTTCAATGCTAATTTGTTCCCTAATTGATGACGTTGTTGGTATGTCGTCGTGGTTAGCGGAGAGATGTCGAAGCTTATCACTTGTGTAATCACGTGAAATTAGAATACACGGCCTGGCCTGTATCTACTGGTAGGTGGCGTTAGTTCTGCTCCCTCTAACGTGTGACATTCATGCAATAGTGTATGCGGGAGCATGTTGTATTTTTGTGCCACCCGTGGTTTTCCATGAAAATCAATCAGTTTACATTTTATCCTGGAACCTCTGTCCAATGGGGGCGTTTACTCGGAACCGAAATCGCAATTTTGTACACGAAATCGTTAGATGGAAAAGAAAAATGAATTTTAGTGAAAAAATTAATCTTCTAACCACAACCATTCACTCATAAATCAAAAATTAAAATAAGCAAAAGGTGACGCCCACCGAAAAAGCTGCTGTGATAACATTGACGTCATATTCCTCACGTCCTTGACTGCTTTTCTTGGAAGGGAAGGGAGTGGAGGGGGATTCTCGGAAGGTCTGCTCGAACAGATGCTGTCGCAACTGTCCTATTGGCAGGGTCAGCTATGTCCCACCCATTACGATAAGGCAAAGTAGCTTCGCGGGGTCAGTTGTGATTGGACGAAGTCGTCATACGTCAGAGGTTGCACCACGCCCATTTTTCCGACAGGGTTAAAAACACCAGTTTTTCACCGCTTATAACTCGAGAAATAATTGACGGATCAGAAAAAGGAAAAATACAGGTCTTTTCACTTTACAAACTCTATCAGATTCGGCAAGTAAAAAAAATATGGTAAACGACCCCATTGCCCAAGGCTCTATTTATAGGATACTACACCAAGATTCGACATGTCTTATCGTCCGTATCACTAATTGTAGAATCCTATTAACAGCACTAGGGCCGTGTTAAGGTACGATATGGTGTTTTTATGCATCTTACCTGACCGTAAGCCAAAATGGTTCCATTGTATCCTTTCAGCACTCTGTTGAGACCCAAATACAAACATGTCAGAATGCGTCCAACATAAATCTGAGAGTTCTAATATGTTAGTGGTTGACCTATTTATCTGTCATATATGATTTATAGATATTTACCTGTCAATCACTGGCCGGGCAACCAATAAAAATATATCATATTGAGTGGCAGAGTCCTCCAATACCTTGTTAAACCTGAGTTTTTCGGTCATTCAGAAAAATATGAAGCAAATGAAATAAATTTAGAACTTTCATATGCCACAGAAATTTCTAGGCAAATTCATACCTAAAAGCATACGACATATCCTTTTCTTTGATTCCTCCCAGAGAGCGTTTCAAAGTCAAGATATCATATGATTCACTTCGTGTCACATTGTACTCCTGCAATTGAACATACTCAATGCATTATGCAATTCACTGTGTATGCACAATAGGTATACGCCACATATCCAAGGTTGGAATTATTGTAATATACTCAGCGTACAAATGTCCGTGCAGTGGCTGGCTTTATCCGGGCGAAAATGCCGATGGGATTACATTCTCCGCTCATTGCATCCAAGTATATTCCAGCCAGAGGTTTTTCAATGTTAACTTGTGTTAAACAAAGGTGTATTTCCCTCGTAATTTTCTCTATTCCATCATACTAGTACTTCTTTGCACTTTATGACAATTTATTACTGCTGTTATTTACTCTCGTTTCCAAGGCAATGGTTGTGTAGTCAGATTGGTCTGGATTCCAGACTGGAAGATAAATTAAACCTGTGATTTTTCAGAAATAAGAAAAATATCTTATACAATATTTCTGATGGTATCATGAAAAAGTTTGAGTGACAGAAAGGTAGAGGTGATTAATATGCATTTTAGCACAGTAAATTCTCATAACTATAATAACCTCCAAAAAGTCGCTATAGCGACTCGGTATCTTGAATAACCATCCCACATAGGAGAGATAATTTTCTAAATGTTTGCAAAATATCTGCAATGTCTTCGACTTTTGATTTAAAACCCGTCTGCTAAAGCCTTGTTGTGTTTAAATATGTTTACGAGATATTTGTTTGTCCAATTTTCCTACATCTACGGAACATCTTCCATAAGATATAATTTAGATATTACGTAGGTAATATCTTCAGTGCTTATTATAGGATAATATTACAAAAATAAAACCTTATGCTTTCAAAGTCACACTTTAATTTGTTCCATTTATAAGTACGTAGAATTCTTACACATCGTCGTTTTTTCATTTATCAGTCAAACTTTGAGGTCCAATATGTTACTGAGAGCATGTTACAACAAGCAAAAGGTAATTTATTTATTTATTTAACACCAATATCAGCAGCACTAAGGCCTTTATATTGAGTTATATACATTAAATAAATAATAATTAATTACAATAATAACAAATAAGGAAAAAATTCCTAGGAACTGAGTTTCCTTACGGCAGTGAGGCATGGAGGATGACAGCAGCGGAGAAGAAAAGTGTGGAAGCATTCGAAATGTGGTGCTATCGAAGAATGATGAGGGTAAAGTGGGAGAAAAGAGAAGTCTGCTGAAAACTATAAAAAGAAGACGGGACAACTTAATCGGCCACATCTTAAGACACGATGGCCTGATGAAGACAATCGTCGAGGGAAAAGTGAACGGGAAGAATAGAAAAGCCAGACCTCGTATGCGTTACACAGAAGAGGTCGTAAGGGACGTGAAAGTATTACGAAAATATGAAGAGGTTGTCCGATGGAAGAAACTAGGATTGTTGACCCATGATGATGAATAACAAATCATAAAAATGATAATAAACAGAATTTGAACAAGACGTAATTAGATTGAAAGGCGTGGTAAATGCTTGTTGAAGCTGATGCCTGGGGCTAAGAGGGCAAGTGAAGGTGAAGTGATCAATAGGGCGTCGAAAAGGAAGGTGGAACAATGGTTAAACTCGAATATGTGGGGCCGAGATCAGGTAGTCGAAGGGTGGGTGGGTCTGAACCTCGCGAGGGTCCGAATCCGCGACCCTTTTCCCAGCTCAGAGACCCAAAGCCGGCCGCTCTTCTCGACCCACACAGCGGGAGGCTCCCTCGCCAAAACCAACCGTGCTCACTACAATTGTAACTTTAACAACTACGTCATATAACAACAAATTAATATTTTCATCGTACTCCCGTGCGAGTAAGTGAATCTTTTAATCGTGGTTCTACGATGAAAATTAACAATTTTGCGAACATTGCTAAAAACGTGGTCATCAACAGCGGGAAATTTGGCAACAACGCAGCGATCCCCCCTCCAATTTTCCGTTTCTTTTAAGCGGAGTAAGCTTGCAGAGGTTTTTAACGGGTGTAGCTTTCACAATGAACGTTGTTGACATCAGTGAGTGATGGGATTCGTAGTATTAATCTAGTTTTAAGACACTGTGCTGTGAATGTGCTCAGAAAAGAAGCAAACTGTCTATTTGCGTCAGCCTGTGTCGCTTTCTAATTCAGATAGAACGAGAGCCACAAAGATGTGTAAAAGACTGAACTGTAAATCGATTGAATTCACATCAGAAGTGGAGGCTCAACTATTGAAACACCAAGAAATAAACTATTGCAGATTCATGGAGAAGTTCAGGTGAGAATCGCGCACAAATCCTTACAAAACCTTAAGAAATTTTACATGATTTATGAGCGTCTAGTGATAGAAACAGCCTTATAAATACAACTGGGCTTTTTTTCGCATAAGACGTGCACCTAGTCCTTCATCACATGCATCAAAATATTTTTAATATTACTGCTGAACTTAGGTTTTCCTTTAACTCTCCGTATGCCAGTATCAAGCCGAAACCATTAGGTGCTCGGTGATTTTTCTTTCCGAAGTTCCCACTAGTATTACAAAAAAGTGAAACAATTCCTAAATAACAGTGCATTTGTTAATCCATTGATTTGGCCTTGATATAAAATAAATGATATCACCAAAAAGAAAAACAAAAATACAGAGTGGGATTAAATGAACATAGCCTTTCTCTAAAATGATATTTCATATCAATCAACAAAATATGACAAGAAATATAACACATGTAACAATATCAGGTATGATAACCTTATTAGCGTAACCAGTCTATTAAATGAATTAAATTGGGAATCATTGTCAGATCGCAGGTTGAAATTTAGACTAGAAAGGAGTTAGTTCAAAACTATAAAAAATCGAGAGCATTAGCAAGGAAATCATGTCGGAAAGCGTTATCGCATTTCAAGAGCAAGATGTTAGGAGAATATTTAGATGGCGATCCTAAAGCGTTTTGGTCATATGTGAGAGAGCTTCAGGGAAATAGGTCCACAGTGCACACACATAAAAACGATGAAGGAATTAGAGTCACCAGCAGTGTAGAAAAAGCCAATACTTTAAACACCTTCTTTCAAAGGGTATTCAACTCATCGTCACACAACGCAGCCGAACCACACGGTATCCAAGGTTTGGAAAGTAGCTAATATTACACCAATTTTTAAAAGCGGTGACGGGGAGGAAACTACTAACTACAGACCCATTTCACTCACGTCAATCTCTTGTAAGATATTTGAGCACATTGTCATCAGTTCGATCATGGGGCATTTGGATAGACAGGAATTACTCATAAAGAGCCAACATGGGTTCCGGAAAGGTAGATCTTGCGCGACACAATTAGCTTTATTCGTACTCGATCTTTTGGTCTACGGCGAAAAGAGTACTGAAGTTGATGCGATATTTTTAGATTTTAAAAAGGCATTCGATAAAGTTCCTCAAAATTAATCTCGAAGTTAGAGAGTTTTGGTATAAAGAAAGACGTTGTATGCTGGGTAAAAGAATTCTTAAGTGGGCGAGAGCAGTGGGTTGTCATAGATAGTGTCATGTGGGACACAATCAAAGTCACATCGGGAGTTCCCCAGGGTAGTGTAGTATGTCCGCTTCAATTTCTTATACATACATGAACGATTTGGGTACCGTAGTTAGTAGTAAGCTTAGACTTTTTGCAGACGATGCGGTAGTGTATCAGTGATGATCTTAAAAATATTTTACGAACCCCAACTTACTACGGCAGACTGGACCATAATCATAAAATTAGAGAAATTGATTGCCGAACTGACCGATTCAAAATGTCCTTTTTCCCTCGCACATTTGGAGATACGAATAACGGTAAGATTTGTAAAGGGACGATACGATAATTATATTAGCGTAACCAGTCTATTAAATGAATTGAAATGGGAATCATTGTCAGATCGCAGGTTGAAATTTAGACTTAATCTGTTCCACAAATTCCAAGGCAATATTTTCAGTGATGACGTTAAAAATATTTTACGAACCCCAACTTACTATGGGAGACTGGACCATGATCATAAAGTTAGAGAAATTGATTGCCGAACTGACCGATTCAAAATGTCCTTTTTCCCTCGCACAATAAGAGATACGAATAACGGTAAATATGTCCTATCGGAGAGTAGCAATGAATAGCATTGGTAGCTGCATGTTGGTATGAGTACTTAAAGCTAACCCTACTAACAGAATGTTTTTGCATGTTTGTTTTGCAATTTCTATCTTTTTTAAACAGTGTAGTTCTGACTAGTATATTAATACTATTCCTTTTTTATGCATGATATGTAGTGCATGTGTGGTGAGAAATCACCCCCTGCCACACACCACTGTGGTTGCTTGCAGGGTATTATGTAGATGTAGATATCTATAGAATAAGACAGGAAATCGCTTAGCAAGAATGTAGATGCAATTCAAGAGTGGTGCGATAAATGGCAGTTAGAACTTAACCTTAAAACGTGTGTAGGTATCAATTTTTGGAGGAGGAATAATTCGATAGAGCGTACCTATATAATTAGTAACACGAAGATCGAAAACGTTGAAACCATAAGATATTTAGGAGTAACATTCACTAAAGATTTATCGTGGGGAAGACACATCCGGGAAATATGCGGCTGAGAGAAAAGAAAGCTAGGATTTATAAAAAGAGTACTTGGGAAATGTGATGGGAAGACAAAAGAGCGATGTTACTTTTCACTAGTTAGGCCCCACCTTGAGTATGCAGCCAGTGTATGGGATCCGAATGAACTAGGTTTGATCAGAGAACTAGACAGTGTGCAGCGTAGAGCAGCTAGGTTCGTTAAAAGGTGTCACGATAGGTTGAGTAGCGTTTCAGAATTAATACAAGAATTAGGGTGGGAATCATTATCAGAGCGTAGGTTAAAGTTCACAAGAAATCTATTACAGAAATTTCAATCGGATAGCTTTACTGAAGATGTTAGGCACATATTAAAAACACCAGCGTATTATGCTAGATTCGACCAGATAAATAAGATTAGAGAGATAGATTGTCGCACAGATAGATTCAAAATGGTATTTTCCCCCGTACTATAAGAGAACAGAATAGGCAGCATAGGAAAGGGATAGGTAGGGGAAATATTCTAGAGTATTCTGTAGTTCATGATGCATGTCTTACCCCTTAAATATGTAGACACTAACAATCAAGTTGCATGAGACAATATAGTTGCTAGTTTGCATGTTAGTAGTGCATGCCTGGTGATCTTCACCCCCTGCCACACACCCTCATGGTAGCTTGCAGGGTATCGTATAGATGTAGATGTAGAAAATTACTTAAGGTTTTGTAAGGATTTGTGCGCGATTCTCACCTGAACTTCTCCATGAATCTGCAATAGTTTATTTCTTGGTGTTTCAATAGTTGAGCCTCCACTTCTGATGTGAATTCAATCGATTTACAGTTCAGTCTTTTACACATCTTTGTGGCTCTCGTTCTATCTGAATTAGAAAGCGACACAGGCTGACGCAAATAGACAGTTTGCTTCTTTTCTGAGCACATTCACAGCACAGTGTCTTAAAACTAGATTAATACTACGAATCCCATCACTCACTGATGTCAACAACGTTCATTGTGAAAGCTACACCCGTTAAAAACCTCTGCAAGCTTACTCCGCTTAAAAGAAACGGAAAATTGGAGGGGGGATCGCTGCGTTGTTGCCAAATTTCCCGCTGTTGATGACCACGTTTTTAGCAATGTTCGCAAAATTGTTAATTTTCATCGTAGAACCACGATTAAAAGATCTACATCTACATCTACATAATACCCTGCAAGCCACCACAAGGGTGTGTGGCAGGGGGTGATTGCTCACCAAACATGCACTACATATCATGCATAAAAAAGGAATAGTATTAATATAGTAGTCAGAACTACACTATTTAAAAAAGATTTAGAAAAAAAAGCAAACATGCAAAAACATTCTGTTAGTAGGGTTAGCTTTAAGTACTCATACCAACATGCAGCTACCAATGCTATTCATTGCTACTCTCCGATAGGACATATTTACCGTTATTCGTATCTCTTATTGTGCGAGGGAAAAAGGACATTTTGAATCGGTCAGTTCGGCAATCAATTTCTCTAACTTTATGATCATGGTCCAGTCTCCCATAGTAAGTTGGGGTTCTTAAAATATTTTTAACGTCATCACTGAAAATATTGCCTTGGAATTTGTGGAAGAGATTAAGTCTAAATTTCAACCTGCGATCTGACAATGATTCCCATTTCAATTCATTTAATAGACTGGTTACGCTAATATAATTATCGTATCGTCCCTTTACAAATCTTGCCGATCTTCGCTGCACACGTTCAAGTTCATTACTTAGACCGATTTCGTAGGGATCCCAATGCACTTACTCGTACAATTATCGGGAGTACAATGAAAATATTAATTTTTTGTTATATGACGTAGTTGTTAAAGTTAAAATTGTAGTGAGCACGGTTGGTTTTGGCGAGGGAGTCTCCCGCTGTGTGGGTCGAGAAGAGCGGCCGGCTTTGGGTCTCCGAGCTGGGAAAAGGGTCGCGGATTTAGACTCTCGCGAGGTTCAGACCCACCCACCCTTCGACTACCTGATCTCGGCCCCACATATTCGAGTTTAACCGGAACAATATCTACGTAATAGCCTGCGAGGGTGTGTGGCAGGGGGTGAAGATCACCAATCATGCACTATTAACATGCAACTAGGACATTTAATAGAGTCATGGTTGATGACTCCATTAAATGCAGCTAGGGGGTAGGTGTCTACATAGTAATAAGGAGTCGGTTGCTAACACATGCATCACGCACTGCAGATTATTCTAACAATATTTCCCCTATCACCTATCCCTTTGCTATGCTGCCTATTGTGCTCTCTAATGGTGCGCGAGGAAAATGAAATTTTGAATATATCGGTACGACAATCTATCTCTCAGCCAGTCCCCGAGTTACTCGGCGGCCTCGGTGGCGGCGGGGTTAAGTCCTCGCCTGCCATTCCGAAGGTCGCGGGTTCGAGTCCCGCCTGGGTAAAACTCAACTGTCCAGGGCATGGGTGTTTCAATGTGTTGTCCATATATATTACAATGATCATAATTGGGGGCACCTGTGATCATTACAGAAATTATTATTACTTATGCCTCGATTTACGTAAATCAGTACTTACGTAAGTGGCACATTGATCTAAAGAGATACCGTGTATTTACGAACGCGAGCACGAAAAAGTAAAATATTCCCTCGTATTCTTGCTGGCGAAGAAAATATCGAATGGTATCCAGGTTTAAAGTGGTATAAAAAAGAAATTGGTTCATTTTCATCATTCATCTTCGGAATTTTCATGAATATTAATTAATTGTTGGGTTAAAAGTGATGATCTGGGACCATGTCTCAGGTAGTCACCAGAATGGTGTGTCCCTCCTCGGGAAGCGTCGTAATCCGCGACCCTTTCCCGAGCTCCGAGGCCCAAAGCTGGCCTCTCTCCTCGACCCACGCGGCGGGGGGCTACCACGGCGAAAAGTGACCGTACCAAGTACAATTTAAACTTTAACAGCTACGCCATATTGCAATAAATACCAGTTTGCATTGTACTCCTGATAATCGTGCGAGTACGCACGTCTTTTAATCGTCGTTCTACGATGAAAAATAACAGTTTTATAGATTTCCGTAAAAATGCTGTGGGCGACTGCCGGAAAAATGGCAACCTCGCAGTGAAATGGAGGGGGTTCCGCGAAGTTTGAATATGTCTGGATGATTTTCTGACGCTTTCCTCATTATTTGTGCGTACGTCTACTGAGTGTAGTTTTGATTTGGTGTTATTGACGTCGATGAATGATATGTATCACTGTCTTTACCGAATTGTTACCTAGGGAATGTTTCCAACATTATCTATCGCCCATGTCTATAGTTAAAGAAACACATAGTCCGCGATCGATTCAGAATTCCCTGATACAAGATTTTACGTCGTCCCCCAACCCCTGAATGTTTTTTTCTAAGTTATTTTCTGTTTGACAATTTACCAAATATATTCTCACAGTCAAAGAAATAGGCGAGGTTTCTCTTGAACTTACTAGCTGTACACTTGGTCTTGAATTTCTTTTTGACCTGGAGATTTATTTGGACTTCATCTACAACTACATAATATCTTCGAGACACCACAAAGAGAGAAGAGAAAGCTAGGGTTTATAAAAAGAGTACATGGGAAATGTGATTAGAAGATAATAGAGCGATGTTACTTTCCACTAGTTAGGCCCCGCCTTGAGTATGTAGCCAGTGCATGGTATCCGAATGAACTAGGTTTTAATGAACCTAGATGCTTTACGCTGCACACTAGACAGTGTTCAGCGTAGAGCAGCTAAAAGAGCGTTAAAAGGTGTTACGATAGGTTGAGTAGTGTATCAGAATTAGCGTTGGAATCATTATGAGAACACTAGAACCGCTGGATTGTACAACATTCCTAATACCGCTGAGGGGACAAAAATGTCCCATTGGAAATCTTAGGTGCCTGGTGAATAACAATGAAAGATTGTCGTACCGATAGATTAAAATGTCATTTTTCCCGCGAACCTTAAGAGAGAACAATAGGCAGCGTAGCAAAGGGATAGGTAGGTGAAATATTGGCAGAGTAGTCTGTAGGCAATGATGCATGTAATAACAACCAGTAATCCCTTTCTCATTATGCAGATGCTACCATGTAGCTGCTCGAGGCAGTATTATCTAGCATGTATCCATTTAATATCCGAGTTGCATGTCAATAGTGCACGTTTGGTGATCTTCACCCACAGCCATACACCCTTGTGGCTCGCAGGATATTACGTAGACGTAGACTGTCTTTACCTAGGGAATGTTTCCAACATTATCTGTCAGCCATTTCTATAGGAAAAACTACACTCTATTCTGGATCGCTTAAGAATTCCCTGATTAGAGACATTAATTCGTTGTCCACCCTAAGATGTTATTTTTATAAGTGACTTTGTGCTTGACAATTTATGAGTCGACTTACTAGAGTCGACCAGATAAATAAGATTAGAGAGATAGATTGTCGTACAGATAGATTCAAAATGCATTTTTCCCCCGTACTATAAGAGAACAGAATAGGCAGCATAGGAAAGGGATAGGTAGGGGAAATATTTTAGAGTATTCTCTAGTGCATGATGCATGTATTAACCCCTCAAATACTATAGATACTAACAATATAGTTGCATGAGACCCTTTAGTTGCTTGCTTGCATGTTAGTAGTGCATGCTTGGTGATCTTCACCCCCTGCCACACACCCTCACGGTGGCTTGCAGGGTATCGTGTAGATAGATGAAATGTATTCTCACAGTCACAGAAATAGGTGAGGCATATCTTGAACTTACTAACTATACACTTGGTTTTAAATTTCTTCTGAACCTGCAGTTTTATTTGGACTTACTACATCTACAACTACATAATGCCTGCGAGACACCTCTAAGGTACGTTCTCACAGACATTTATATTCCTAAAAATGCAATGAAAAACTAAATTAATAAAATAACAGTTATGTATCCGCAGAAACATGAAAATACATTTCAGGATGTGATTTTTTCTAATAGTGATTTACGCTACCAATGCATTTGCCTCAAATGGCATAGAGACTCTTAATATCTGAGCATTTGGTAACAACAAAATATATCTACATAATACCCTTCGAGGCACCCTAAGGGTGTGTGGCAGGGAATGAGTTCAAAAAGAGTAAGCTCGAAAATCTACTAGCGGAGTGGATGCGGCTACAATCCATTCCACACACTTGCCGCCCCGTTGCAGACAGGTTGTACCACACTCGACTGCGCGATTGAAAAAATAATGTGAAACTCGGAGTCGCAAACGGTCGCAGCATAACTCTCATCTGGTTTGTAGTGTGGAAGCTTTGTATGTACATAGAATTTCCCCAAATAAGTTACTTCGTGATGCTCGGCGATGCAATCTACTTTTTCTCTACGTATTAAAAAAAAACTTCAGTTCCTTGACCACATGAATAACCAGCATCCCAACATCAAGTTTACCATGGAGATGGAGAAAAACCACTGCTTGCCCTTTCTTGACATCCTAGTATACCGAAAGGAAGACGGATCGCTGGGTCACCGAGTATACCGGAAGCCGACTCATACGGATTTATATCTGAATGGAAAAAGCCACCACGATCCCTCCCAGCGGAGTGCAGTACTGTCTACACTCATCCACAGGGCGCTATCCGTGGCGGACGAGGATAGCCTTAATGAAGAAATCAACCACCTACGCAAGACATTCCGCCAAAATGGATACCAGGAGAGGGAAATAGAACTGGCCCTTAAAAAGACTTTGGGCTCCCACCATCCAGAAAAAAGACAGGCCCCCGAAGAAGGACATTTGGCCCCGGAAAAGACCGACGAAGAGAGGGAAAAACCCTTAGCCAGAGCATATCTCCCGTATGTCTCAACCATTGCGGGGAAAATTTCACGTATTCTCAAAAAGAGAAATATTGAGACTATCCACAAACCTCCGGGAAAGCTCAGGAACCAACTCGTCAGGGTCAAAGACGGATTAGGCCTCAAAACTCCGGGAATCTATCATATTCCCTGCGAGTGCGGGGAGGTCTACATCGGAGAAACCGGCCGCACCATTGAAACCCGCATCAAGGAGCACCGGAGGTGCATCAGATTGGGATATCCTGAGAAGTCCGCCGTCGCCGAGCATAGCCTCAAAATGGACCATCTGATTGCTTTCGACGACGCTAAATTACTTAGCAGATCCTATGGTTATTGGGACCGTTTAACCAAGGAGGCAATCGAAATTAGGTTAGAGGCGAAGAATTTTAACCGCGACACAGGATACGCCCTCAGTAACGTGTGGAAGCCGGTGATCCGGAAGATACGAGAAGGGAGAGAGAGGATTGGAAAGAGCCAATCAGGAGTGAGCTTCCGGAGCGATTCCCGTGTGACCTGAGAAGAGCCAATCAGGAGTGACCTGAGCCAAGGCGAAAAGTATATGTACCGGCATTTTTCTTGGACCTGACACTCAACGCCCTGAGGACGATGGCAGTGTTAGCCGTCGAAACGTCGGCCTTAGCCGTTTCCCTGACCCGGTGGAGAACCCGTGAAGACTTCACCAGTATAAAACTGTTATTTTTCATCGTAGAACGACGTTTAAAAGACGTGCGTACTCGCACGATTATCAGGAGTACGATGAAAACTGGTATTTATTGCAATATGGCGTAGCTGTTAAAGTTTAAATTATACTTGGTACGGTCACTTTTCGCCGTGGTAGCCCCCCGCCGCGTGGGTCGAGGAGAGAGGCCAGCTTTGGGCCTCGGAGCTCGGGAAAGGGTCGAGGATTAGGGCCCTTCCCGAGGATGGATACACCCTTCTGGCGACTACCTGAGACATGGTCCCAGATCATCACTCTTAACCAATTGTTTTAGTAAGGTCACGTAAAAATTTCTAATCTTATACCCAACTGACCAATCTTAGAGCCCTTTCACACGAGCTCTCGCGAGCGCGCGCTCAGCTGAAGCGACCGGCAGGGTTTGAGCCGCCGGAACTGAGTCCGGATTTAACGGAACTGAACTAGGCCCTTTCAGACGAGTCCATATGATCCGCCGCGGTCGGAGGCTTTCGAGCCGGCATGCGGCTCAACCCACTGGTAGTAACCGGTGACTGGCGGGGAGTGCTTTGCGACCAACGTTGCATTGCATACGCAGGCCTTTCACACGAGGCTCAGGAGAGCTGCAGCTCTGTAGCATTCCTCGGACTGGCGAACCGTCCGTTGTGTCTTGCGCTTTCGTGGCATCATTGCGAAAAATTATCGCTAGATTGGAGAAGAGCATCTCTGTATTCGACGCAGTAAGTTTCATTTTTGAAAGCATGTCTTTGTAATAGGAGCAGTGAATGCACTGCTATTGGATGAAGAAGGTGCGAGACAAAAACAGACCGAGAAGCAACACACTTCAAACTTATGCACAAGTCATCAGAAAAGGTAAATCTGCATTCGAAAGTTGCTAAAACATTTTTTTCCATCTTCTCGTGTTGATGGAACAAGGCATGGAAACTCCCCAACGTCAGTCTATCTCCAACATTGGGATGAACCCACCGCCGCCGCGAATAGGAGTTTTTGCACTCAAAAACAGGTCAAAAGTCAAAATCACCAAGTCAAGTTAAAATCTTTTCAAACGTAGTAATCTTGAAGCTTGATAACCGTCCCGTCTATTGACAGTCAATACCTTCCCCTCCGCAGCGCCTATTGTTGTATGGTCAGTCGTAACCATGACAGTCGGCAACGCAAGTACTTGTTCACGCGCTATCGTGTGTGAAATTGATCTCTATGGCTATTGTGGTTACGTTTAGATGAAAAACACATTGATTATGGATGTGGAAGGTATGTACTTTGTCTTAAAACATAATTTTGTTGTTTTCTTGCTTAAACGGTACGTTTTTAGGTACATGGTATGTGGTATTTTTTACCTCAGAAGTATGAGATATCAAAGTTTGTATTTGCATGTCGGGTCTTGTCGAGCTATATTATTTTTACAGGCATGAAATTCAGATTAACGACAGTGGTTAAACACAATAAAATTGTCCGCCCTCGTCCGCCATTTTGTTTTTTATTCATTCAAACCTAAATGTTGATTAGTCAAACTATTGCAACATAGCTGTTTTATTCATTCCTCACCAAAGCCTCATAAGCAACAAGACATGGACCTTGTTTACCTCTTTACCAACACACGCTCACCATCGTTAGGGGGCGTCCATTAATTGCGTGAGGCTTTTTTCGACTCCCTCTCCCCCCCTTTGCTGAGATGCCGTGAGATTTGGATCCCCCCCCTATTTCAGGTGAAATGTTTCAAAATGCGTATTTTTAGTGTAAATACGTTAATCTGTACTTGATTGCGTTGGATTTATTAAAAAAAACAATTATAATTTGCGTAGTCATTTTTATTTCAGACTAGTTAAGACTAGTATTTAAGACTGCTAAGAACGTAGTCTAGAACCACAGTGAGAAAATGGCGCGTTTGGCTGGCCGGTGGCGGGTAAGCAATCGAACTGTGCTACATAATGGCGTTCGCATAACCGCGATAAATATTATTGTTTAGGATTTATCCATATGTTAGTGGTGAATCATGTTTTACGTAATTTAACCCAGTTTCCTCTCAATTTTACACTGGTTCTTGCGGACAAAAAGTTACGTGGTATTTGCCGAGACCCCCCTCTCCCCCACGCGAGATGGGGTGAGATTCGGCTCAACCCCCTCCCCCCCCACCCCCAAGCGCCTCACGTAATTAATGGACGCCCCCTTACCTCTACTTGGATGAAAATGATGGCGATGACCACGAAGAGGACGATGACCAACAGTTCGACGCTGAATAGAGATATATTGTAATAATTTTCGTGTCAAGTTTGTATATTTAGTAATTAAACATCTAATCAAGGTCGAACATTGTTTTTCATCTGATCGCATTGCGAAAAAATCACAAAGTAATTTCGCCCGGTTTTTGAGTGCAAATACGTGCGCCGCGAGAACGAAGGGTCCTGAGGAGCATCGCCGTAGAAAGTGACGTAGAGTGGTGAGCCATTGGTGCCTGTTCACCCGGCTCACGTGAGCTGGTGCATTTCCTTCCGGCTCTCACAAGCCGCTGCTCTGGTGAGCGCGCCCTCGAGAGATCGTGTGAAAGGGGTCATAGTAAAAGCTTATAAAGTCGCAGTGATATCTGATGCATCTATCCGAAGAATGGTTTCCTCATCTTTCATTACTTTGCTCGTGTGAAAGGGGTCTAAGTAAAAGCTTATACAGTCGCAGTGATATCTGATGCATCTATCCGAAGAATGGTTTCCTCATCTTTCATTACTTTGTTGATTCTGCGATGCTCCATTCCCAGTTTGCCTGAAACACTCTTCCTTGTCGATTGCTCATGTCATGAAACGATGCATTTAACCCATGCAATCAAAAGCGTCTCGCACCATTGGTAGCCTTGTATTGTACGTAGAGTAGGAAACCGCTTATGTGATTGTAACTTATTGATCTTTGGGTGTTCTGAAGTCTCGGTCAATGCCTTCAGTCATTTTCTGGTTGTAGAAATCGTGCGTTGGATTTGTGAAAATTTTGAACGGTGAAGTATTTTATATCCTCAAACTGAGGCTGGTAATCATCAAAAAGAACCTGGGGCTTCTAAAAGTACGTACAATCACTTTACAAGAGAAAATTGATACCGTAAAGAAATGTGAAAGTAGGCTAACGTATCCACCATATTATGTGTTGGAAGCATTCATGTAACCAACTCTTTTTAAACGATTGTGAAAGTCATGGTACGAATCAAAGAACTGGTAAAAGGTTCTGCTTCTACAAGATTCACTATTGTTACCAAGCACGGAAATTTTCTTCTCAGTGAAATGGAAAAGTTACTGGCGGTGTGGGTGGAGAAGCATCGACATTGAAGAGGTGCACCGCTTATTCTTCTGGTGATGCAACAGAAGGGAGTCTACGAACTGTTGAAGAATCATAAAGGTGAAACGGGCAAATGTTTCTTCGCGAGTCATAGGTGATTCAATCGATTTAAAAATAGATGGAGTTTGCATCATGTAAAATTATGTGGTGAGGTCGCCGGTGAAGATATAGAGGCAGCAAAGAATTTTCCTAAAATAGTTGAGAAAATAAATTAGGAGGCCGGTCCGGAACAGGTGTTAGAGGTCGAGGAAACGGGGCTTTTCTGCAAGAGAGTGCCTCATCGTACGTATATTTCTAAATAAGAAAAGCGCTCCTGTACGTGGCGTTGGAAAAGGCAGCAAAAGATCGCCTAACTCTCTTGCTAGGAGGTAATGCAGTGGGAGATTAGAAATTGAGACCTCTTCTATTTTACCAATCGGAAAATCCGTGAATATTAAAAAATGTTAGTCCTTTCTTCGGCTCATCTGGAATTCAAACGCAAAAGCTTGGGTTACTTCTGCCTTACTTGAAGGACTGCAGCTATTTTATACCAGAGGTCAAGGAGTACTGCTTTAAGAAGAAATTCCATTGGTAATCTTGTTGTTCGCCATCTTCCACCCTTGGATCATTTAAATGACTGTCGTTTCCTGCCTCCAAAGGCAACGGCACATTCTCAACTCATGGATCAGGGAGTCATCGAGTCCTTCAATGCTTATTAATAGCGCAAGACATTTGCGGTTGCTGCCGCAGATGGTGGGATGACACTTTGGGAGTTTTGGAAGGGCTACATCACGCAATGAAAAGAAGAAGTCACAGGCATAAATATGAATAGTGTTTGGAAACAACTTTGCCTATATCTCGTAAACATGGAGGGATTTACGACGAATGAAGCAGATGAAGCCATCGGTCGAGTTGTTGATCTTGCGCATGTCCTCGACTTGGAAGTGGACGCGGAAGACGTGGAAGAGCTTGAGGATTCGCGCGAGGAGTTGACAAACGAAGATCTGAATGAGATGGAGGCTCGCAGGGCATACGTAGGGGAAGAAGAAGATGATGATGGGAGATCTCAAAAGGACGCGTGAGGACAACAACTAAAGGATCGTCGAAGGTCTTCGAGCATATTAATTCAGCGGCGGAAGAACTTGAGCAAATGGATTCTAACATCGGCAGGTTCGCTAAGGTCAGCAGGGCACTTCAAGATGCCACGTCTTGCTACGAGGAAATATATCTTGAAAAAAAGGAGGCCCCCGTAGTAAAATGATCTTTCTCTGCACATCTACTTCGCGAAAGTTGAATCCATATCCTCGCAGTGAGAGAAATGAAATGTGTGCGTGAAGGATTAAGCGTGTGTGCGATTGCAAGGCGTTAATGTGGACATGACAGTGACCTAATGCTTTACCCTCTTATGAGTTTAAACTGCGACCATGAAACCAGCACCCCCATTAATGAACTCAACTTAAACTATATGACTCCTAAAATGGCATAATTACATAATATTAGTCATCACTGTACGAGTCAAGTAATTAGTTAATTCACCGTACTGTATGCAAATTAGTGCAATTGGTGGATTCGGAGAAATTATATTACTCAATTTGATTCGCGATTCACGATCTGCAACTTCCAGGCGACATAAACGATCATTAATGCAAATAACTAAAGGATAAAACTAAAAATTCTTAGATTTCGCTGTGAATTTGCACGAAAAATATCCTCGCATTTTTCCACATTGATCGAAATCTCTGGAGCAGGGATTTAATTTTGGAGAAATTTTCGACCTGCGTAATAGAATAGTTGCGGTAGAATAATCAATTTATATGAATAATAACATCAATATTTATAAATAATATAAAAATTTATGCAGAATTTTTTCCACTATCAAAACTAGTTTATATTTATAATATAAAGAATTTTATAAAAATTTTAAATTTTCAAACGATTTTGACGCTGTACCTATTTTCTCAATTTTTCTCATTTTTTTGTTGTAGATACTTCACAACTTTAGAAATTAAGAAAGTTTGCCAGAGGTAATATTCCATTTAAGAAAGAAAAAATCATTTGAGTTTAGGCGTGTTCAGTTGTGTTTTCAAATTGTAAGTGTGTCAAGGTTGAGCCGCGCCACCAGTTGGCGGTGCCACTAGACTTGGATTTTCGTTTGTCTTTTTGTTGTGTCTCGTGAGTTAATGATGCATGAGTGTGTTGGGCGTCTACCTGCGAACGCCGTGCAGTGTGCATGGCGATAGAACAGCAGAGGAGCCATCCTCCTCCTGCTGTTGCCTGCCGCACACCCGTCGGTGAGTGGCATACGCCCGCGAGGCTTGTCGTGGCTCAACCTTTTGTGTCGGTAGTAATTTTATTCTCGTGCTTAAAAATTTACAGTCCACTTAAATTTAGAATTCACGTTCGGAAGTGATCATATGGTCCTTCGGGCCGGATATCGTTAAATATCAGTGTAGATATCAATAGGATTTGGTCGGTTTTTTTTCACTTGTTGGGTTTAACAGGTAACTGGAAATGCCGGCGATCGATGACTTAGTATTGCATCTCTCCTTGCGAAGATGGGTCGTATTAATAATGTCGCATAGATTTCGAAAAGAATGCGAGTGATGTGATAGAGAGGAATTTATTACGAGCTATGACAGACCAGATTGATAAAATTGCGGAGGATTTAAACGAAGGCATTCCAAAATTAGCTGCGTTGTACGCGAAACAGTCCCCTCCGATTGAAAGGGACAAAGACTTGCGTAAGTCGACTGAGGAGTTGGAGGCGATGTTCTACAATACGAAGGCAATTCTCCTCACTCACTCCCCCTTGATGTTGAGGGCATCATGCTGCCTTGGAGAGTAATGTTACTCATGCAGTAGCACTCCCTAAACTCGATTTGATAGATTTTAATGGTAATTTAATGCAATGGTATTTGCATGCAATGGCGCAAATGGTTTATTTACGAGGTGCGAAGGCCGATCAGACGGTTTCTACCTCATTACTGATAGCTAAGTCAAAGGTGGCACCGATCGAGCGGATATCACTGCCTCGATTAGAATTCTTAGCTATGGTTTTAGCTACTAACCTTATTGAGTACGCCAGAGATATATCGCACCATCACTGCATAATTTCAGATGTTGTCGTAAAAAGTGATTCTATGGTTGCTCTTCAGTGGGTGATGTCGTCCTCTCACCGCTTGAAGTCCTTTATTGCAAATAGAGTGACGCTGATTCAAGAGAAATTATCTCCAAACAAATTTCGGTATGTTCCATCAGACTCTAACCCTAGTGACATAGCATCAAGAGGAGCCCTTCCTCGTCAATTTATCGATGACGCGAGTTTGGTGACGGGGACGCTATGGCTGAGTCAATCATTGGAGGGGTGGCCGAGGGCTCCGAAACTATAGTCTGTGCGGCCTTAGATGGCAGTGACGCCATGGAAATTGATGACGACACATCAATTTTCCCCCAATGAGAGAGGCTAAAAATCACACACGTTGCCAAGTGTTTTCACAACTTACGAGGTACAAATTTACTGTCGCTACAGCGAATTACCCTGCGGGAACTTTTAGTCGTTTGGAAGGGAATTGTTTTCCATGGCACTGTAATGCATTATAATGGTATACAGCACAAGATTTTAACGGCAACGGTAGACAATAATGTAACTGTCCCACGTCTTGAAGGAGTTCTCACCAGATACTCCACTACGTACTCTTATTACAACAACCTCAACCCTCTCCCTGACTATTCCCTCTTGCTATATGAATAAATCCGCTGTCTCGCCTTACAAATGGTCATGCACCTGCAGAAGCGACAGCAAGCTTACTGAGGAAAGCAAGCAGATCAAAGCTATTATCCTACGAGACTCCATTTGACAAGTTTACCGGAATTGAAAAACTGGCTTTAGGAAGTTAACACTGAAAAACGCACTTTGATCCCTATGAATATGATAACTTACCCAGGACATTAAAAATCGCCAAGTATACTGAAATAAATGTGTCAAACCATAACGATGAATCTTGGGGTACCTACATCTTTATCTTTAGTTTTCCTTATATATGCATCTTGTAATGATTCCCTATGCATCTTGTAATGATTCCCTCACTCACCTAGCTGATTCTACATCCTAAATTTATTTGCTCAGAAATATTACACTGAACTAAAGTCAAGGCTTCTATTCTGTATTAACACAGTTATTCCTCAGAAAATCAAGCTCACACTAAAGACATTCTATTCATCGTGGGCATCAACCTCATAGAAAGTCCTATTAAGAACTACTCATTTTTTAACATGGCTTAAAAATTTACTTATGACACTGACTATCATTTTATTTCGAAAAATAAAAGCAATACCACAAAATCACCAAAACATTTACAACATTACAACAATGAGAATTTGATTGACACGGTAAATGTTTTTCCAACAGCACTTATAAGATATATCTCACGGAAAACACCATGGTTTATGCTTTTTCAGTTATAATGCTGTGCACGAAGACTTATCACACTTCGTAACACACATATTTGTAACTTTGGCTGCATCAGCTGCTCATTAATATCAGAGATATACCTGTCGTCACGCCGAGCACGAATTCGTACGTCACCGAAACAAATTTTACAGTTCTTCATGCTAAATCCCAACAAATCTACTTCCTACCATTTTTTCACATTAAATCAACATCAATAACTTTTATTACACATTATTTGTAATTTTCGAGGCCTTTTTCAGGGGAAAATAGAAAAATATGAGAGTATGTCACGAGCCCATGCGTCTGCTTTCCACTTGGACATAGAAAAATTTAATTTTAACATCACTAACCACTCGAATTAAACAGCGGAGGTATTCAATATAACTATAATACACAAATTATTGCTCATAAAATCTTAACTCTACAGAAAACTTCGTGAAAAGGAAATTACACACCACACGAAAGCAGAGCTCACATTTAGCAATTTTTGTACGAATTTTGCCATCACAGGCACTGCCAAGATTACGAGTACAAAGTATCTCGGCGTAACTCACTCAACCCTAATAACTTTAATGCAAGACACTTTTTCATTTGATTCACTGAAATTTAACTTTTTAGTGAGGTATGCTGACTCCGATGTCCCATGAGCAATCACTAGCACAACTCGTGGCGAATACGCTTTAAAAAATAAGAGATTGAGGACGCCTTGAATTCTGGACAAAGTATTCACGGGAAACTAACGGAAAATAATTTCACCTCCAAAAAAACATGCTGGTAGAATATTTAATTAAATAAAAACTTTGATTATACACCGGAAAACGTTTGTCAATTGTTCACGAAACTGTGCGAGAGAAAACGAAGTAGAGAGCATCCAAAACAATCCGGCAACTCAGCGGCGTGACGTCACTGCCAAGATATAAAATACAGACTATAGCTAACCAAACGGAGTGTGATGCCCTTGAAGTGGAAGCTCGAACAATTAATCTCCATACGGTACTAGAACAGGATACACTGCATTCGTTGTTGAATTTTCCCTCATTTTCACCCTTGAAGAAGATTACTGCATATCGCCTGCGTTTCATTCATAATTGTAAGCACCCCAAGGAGAAACATTGTGGTTATCTCACTACGGAAGAATTAGCACAGGATGAGGTGCGTTTGGTAATTTTAGTGCAACGAATTGAATTTCAAAAGGAATTAGATTTATTGAGAAAAGAGTTAGTGCCCAGTCGGTTAAGAAATTTGAACCCATTTGAAAGGAGTCCCAAGGGTTGGAGGCCGATTGAAGCTTGCCAAAATTGCATTCAACCAGAAACACCCAATGTTGCTTCCGAAGTGTCATCATTTAACGACTTTGATTATTGATTATTATCATGAGATCCATCTACACCCTGGGTCACTTCATTTGCACTGCCTTATCCAGGCTAAATTTTGGATCATAAATGCTAGAGAGGTTATTCGTCGGAGAATATTGCACTGCATGAAATGCTTTCGTGCAAACCCCAAACCGAAAGAGCAGTTTATGGGTAATCTACCTCCCTCTCGATTGGAGAAAATTAATGCACTTTCCATAACAGGCGTGGACTATGGCGGGCAGTTTGCGCTAAAGATGGGAAAAATACACAGTGCAAAGATTTTAAATGGATATACTTGCTTGTTCGCTTGTTTCGCAACAAGGGCAATACATTTGGAGCTTGTCTCGGATTTAAGATCCGATTGTTTCTTAGTCGCATTAAGGCGGTTTATTGCTCGAAGAACCGCCGTGACAGAAGTTCATGGCGACAATGGAGCGAATTTTGTAGGGGCGCAGAGAAAGATGGCGACTTGGAGGAAAGTAACGTCTTCAGGTGACTTCAATAGTGGAGCCAAACGGTATCTGGGTGATAGAGGAATCGCATGGAGATGCATACCTCCTGGCAGCCCCCATATGGGAGGACTATGGGAAGCCGGTGTAAAGTAAGTGAAAAGACATTTGGCAGCATCGCTCGGCGATCAAGTACTAACGTACGAAGAATTCTACACAGTTCTCGTTTAGATAGAAGCTGTATTGAACCCTATTACTCCAGTTAGTTCGGATCCTACCGATGTCGAGGCTCTAACTCCCGGCCACTTTCTCCTGCAAGAGCCAATTTACACACTTCCTGAAGAACCGGAGCATGGCCCAGGTGGATAGACGATGGAGTTTACTGCAACAAGTAGTGGGGACATTCTGGAGGCGATGGCAGGACGATTACCTAATTACTCTGCAGAGGAGAGAGAATAGTAGTAATTATATCGAGGAGGGCGATCTAGTGATATTGAAGGACCCGAATCGTAGCCCTTGTAGGTGGCGACTTGGTCGAATAAGCAATTGTTTCCCGGGAACGGATGGCCTAGTTAGAGTCGCTGAGGTTAAAACCAAGCAGGGGGTGTATAGACGGTCAGTGAAGGACTTACGTCCATTACCAATAAAAGATAATTAATGTTAGTGAGTAGGATTCGGTAGTGTAGTAAAGTTAGGTTTGTTCATTTAGTTGACCGTTGGTTATTAATATTTGTGAACCTTTCCTTGGGCTTCCCCTTCCTAATAAATCTCCTTGATAGCCCCCTTGGAGTTAAGACAAAGCAATCCTTTCCTCTTCTTGTTCTCCATTTTTACCTTACCCATTGTTTGATTTACTTAGTTTGGATCATATGATCACATCGAAGGGGGAAGTACTATAATTGTTTGATTACCTATTTCTCGATTAATTATTGTCTTGTTCGTTTTTTTCTTCGGAACGTTGTTCCAAGGGCGGGGGAATGTTTAGTTGTGTTTTCAAATTGTAAGTATGTCAAGGTTGAGCCGCGCCACCACTTGGATGTGCCACTAGACTTGGATTTTCGTTTGTCTTTTTTTTTGTTGTGTTGTGAGTTAATGATGCATGAGTGTGTTGGGCGTCTACCTGCGAACGCCGTGCAGTGTGCATGGCGATAGAACAGCAGAGGATCCATCCTCCCCCTGCTGTTGCCTGCCGCACACCCGTCGGTGAGTGGCATACGCCCGCGAGGCTTGTCGTGGCTCAACCTTTTGTGTCTGTAGTAAATTCCCCTTGGGTTTAGAAATTTACAGTCCACTTAAATTTAGAATTCACGTTCGGAAGTGATGAAGGCGTAACGCTTGCTTGCGTGCGGCCGGGATGTCAGGCTCAAGGTCGACCGTAAGCTACTCGACTGCTTCAGATATCAGCACACACTGTCTCCTCCTCCATCTCCTTCTTCTTCTCACCCGCATTTCAACCGTATTCACACTCTTCGAGTCCCCCTTTTGCCCGTGCCATTCGCCAATTCGTAGAAGTGACCTCTGCCCTGGAGCACACGCCTCAACAACGGCCGGCCTCCCAGAGAGCAATAGACACGGCATCTCCTCTTCGGAATCCAATGATACTGGCTGTCTAGATTTTCTTAAATACTGATATTTACTTGATCTGTGGAATTCATTTATCAAAAGAAGGTGTTGGATCCTACTATTCCTCCTTGGCGGTGCGGATGCGGTGGTCTTTCGTTAGGTTGTGCTCCGCGATGGCTCGCGATTCTGTTCAAAGACTTATGTTATGCTCATGCTGAGGATATTTTGATATGTTCTCGAATCCCACGAGGAACATGTACAACACCTTATCGCCTTATTTCCCCGGCTATCTGATTATGGCATGGTTCTCAACCATATCTTCGATCAATCAGAGGTAAGGTTTTTGGGCTATTTAGTCTGTGCTTCTGGCATTTGGCCTCCTGAAGAGAGGATAGAGGAAATCATAGAGTATCCCTTACCAGAGACCGCTCAGGGTTTGCGTCGCTTCATTGGAATGATTGATTTTCATCGCCTCACGCTTCTGAGTTTACTGCATGACGCAGTTAGCAGCCCCAAATTAAAAGGTTCTCAGTCAGTTCCGTGGACTCCGGAATTATAGACTGCATTTAAAGCGTGTGAAGATAGCCTTTCTGCCGTCACATCACTAATTCACCCACGCAACAATATGCCTATAGGAATTTTCACTGACGCTTCCAATCATTCAGTTGGGGCATCTTTACAACAGCACTTAGGCAATTTTTGGCAACCGTTAACTTTCTTTTCAAAAAAGATATCAGACAAGGAGAGATATTGCCAGCTTTCTATAGAAAACTCCTAGCAAATTAGGAGGGGCGACGAAGAGCCTCTCTAATAGCAATCGGATCCTCCCTTTAAGATTGAAGTTAAGGAAGATTTTAGTCCCTGGAATTGAGGAACCAATTTACTATGACGAGTCTACGGGGAAACTTCGACCTTCCATCATTCCTCCGTTTCGTGGGCATGCTTTCGAGCTCATTCACTATTTAAGTCATCCTAGGGTCACGACGAAATTGGTTAGTGATCGTTGTGCTTGGCCTTCTGCTCGTAAGGACTGTGGTGTCGGACGTGTGTGCCTCGTCAGCGCTCTAAAATTCACCGACATGTCAAATCGCCGCCGTTGGGAAACTCCTTCCAGTAGGTTCTCTCACATACACGTGGACATAATTGAACTGCCAATTGTTCGTTCGTTCCACTATTGCAATTGACTGTGATCGATCTGTACACTCGATGGAGTGAAGTTGGACCCATGCAATGCATTACTGCGGAGGCAACTACCGCGGCCTTGTTAACATGTTCGAATTCTCGATTTGGGTGCCCGTCGATTCAAAGGGCGTGGTGCATGGACCAGTGGCAACAACGAGACAAAAATACATTCGAAGGTTTCGTAGAGGCAGAAGACGGAATTTGAGCGAGATATTTGAGAATAATAGCAGTGGAAGGAGTGAAGCACCTTCATTGCAGCAAGAGTATTATTTGGTGGTAGAGGTTTTGAAAATGCTGGCTGGGCGTCTGTTGGTGACAGAAATTGGAAGACGGGGATTATTTTTACGGCGGTTGGAAATAATTAGAAAGGCGTAGTTCTATAGGGATAGGGTTTGAGTGGTAGTGAAAATGGATGTTGCGGCGATCTCAAAGAGGACTTTTAAGGATTCTTGAGGATTTTTTTTATTTTTAACGGATTATGTGTAACCGGGGTGGATGTACGGTCGAAAGGAATTCTTGTAAGTAATTATTACAGATGCGATGGCACCGAATGTAGGGAGGGAAGGCGTTTGGCATGGGATGGCAACTGCAGCAATGTAAGTGTTGATGTTTGCTAGCAGCCTTGATGTGGATGGCGGTTTTGAATATTCAGTCGGAGGGGAAATGTTGTCGTAAAGGGGAGTTACTTTGGAGGAGGAGAAAAAAAGGAAATAAAGGAAACGGCTTAGGGAATCGATCTCGTGTGGCCTAGAAGGAAAATATCGAATTTTCTGTATGACCTGTTCCAACCCATGTATAACCTGTATATAATAACAAAAAAATGGCTGAAATGCTATTGGATTGGTGCGTTATAGAATGCTTTGGAGGTTTTCGGGTCGTCTGTAGACTATTGAGTGACATTGTGGAAGGAAGAAATCGGCGAGGAGATCACACAATATTTAGAAGAGGTGGAATAGAGCGCTTTTACGATGGGTTTCAATCGATGGATGATTACGGTGTAGCAAAGGTCCTCCACAATTGTCTGCAAGACGGCCTCCAAAGCATCCTAAAGCCTTCTCCTCCCACTCCCAAGAGCCATCTCCAACAACGGCCCCTCCAAGATGTAGTTGCTGAGTCCGAGCACACAGCTTCCCCAACACATCGGCTCCCTCTGCCTTCCAGTACCCACAATGCACGTTGAGTAATTAGCAATAGACAGGAGTGAACCTACATTTATATGAAGGAGAGTAAATTGCTGGAGTGAGCCGGCTTCCAAAGAATTCGAATGATCCGGAAATACTAGTAAACCGGACCTGCAATGAAATGTGCTGATGTTGCCCACATGAGGCGAAGGTCGCGGTGGCATTGGTAAAGGCTCCATTCACTGCGGCCGGAAAAATTGAATTATTTCCTGCCGTGGATGTTACAGGTGAATCCCAGCATCTTCTAAGACGGAAGGAGGAAGGACATTGTGAGTGGAATGAGAGTCTGTAGCTCCTCCCCATCGCCAGGCTTTCAAATAGGTGAACTCTTCACTAATCTTTGGAATAATTCGTCGGTGCTGGATGAGAATCGTCCAACATGCCTGTCACTTACCGTTCTCTTTTTTTTGAACTCCGTGAGTAAATCAATGGCTCCTCCAACATCCCCTCTTCCGAAGGATCTTAGTCAGTCGCGTCCATCCTTCGTTCCGGCGCGGGTACTCAGGCCCTGCGCGATGCTCACTTTGTCCTTACGATCTACGGCGCACCCTCGCGGCGCCTGGAAACACTAATGAATGTTGTGAAGGGGGAATACATTGAATGAGTAAACAAGCAGTACTTCAGCGACCAATTGTATTGATATCAATTTTTTCATCAACATTCGGTTACAGAGACATGACAACCAATCCCCACCTTTATCTCAACGACCGCTTTTCTCTCTTCCACATCCCACCAACAACAAAAGCTCTGGCGTCTGATTCAAATATAAGGTTTGGGTGAAAGTTGGAAACACTTATGTTTGAATGAGTGGGATACTGTGGCTTTTGAGAATAGTTCCCTCCTCTGCCTCGCGACTCCCAGGCCTCATGCTGGTTGCAACTGAAATATGATTTCGAGTCACTTCATGATTCGTACGGGGCTATTCTGTAACTTGAGGACGCTATGTGACGTCGTCGCTACATCCCTTCGAAAACAGCCCCATTTTCGATTCTGTAAATACCGCCGCGCTATATCACGCCGAATACGAGGTCGCTCATATAGCACTGTGACGCTATCTCAGACAGTATGAGAAAAGTAGTAGGACAGATTCATCGCGGCCAATAGGAGGCAGTAGTGAGAAACGTTTTCAATAAAAATCTGTTTTTTAAGAGTATAAATCATTGTTTTATGCCTCCAGGGTTTTTTAAAGCCTCAATAAAGTTTTGTAGTTACATAAACACTCAAAAATGATTTCGCAAAATACTGTTTACCACTTAGGCAAAGTTGAAAATCGTAAAAAGTGCTGTGAATTGGACGAAAAAAGAGTTCGGATATTTTAAAATGTTGTTCTGGTGAGGATCGTGAGTTTTAGAAGTTTATGCGCTAAATGTTTGTAATTTGAGGTTTGTATGTCAATATTGATATTTTGACAAAAGTTTCAAAGAACAAAAACATTGAAACCCGTCATGCAAAATTTAGTTGTTTATGAAGTTAAAATTATCCTATTCAAAGAGATAACAGTTTAAATTTTAGTGATTAGATGTTGAGTTGGGTAGATTATTTTTTAATTTTGTGGAATGATACCTGAAAAGTACTACATCACATACGTGGGTAAGACAACGTTAATTTTTTTTCTTGATAGTATGTTCCGTATTGATCCGTAGATGTAGATGTATTCCGTGTAAATGCCGTGAAGGACGGGATGGAAAAAAGGAATTTGGAAAGACACCTCCTGTACCTCGAAGGAGAGTATCTGCAAATTAGGTTGCTGACATAATACATTACCTAAGAGAAATATCCCCTAGATAGAGCTAAGCAGCCAGAACTGCTAATCAGCTGTAATTTTGAATGCCCCTTTGCCATTCAATGGACTATTGCATATTTTCATGTTTTGAATTTCACACCTGTTTATCACCTAAATAAAATGAAAGTCTTTTAGTACGTTGAACAGAGATATAAAAAAAATCTGTTTGTATATGTTCCATAGAGTGGATGGTTGTAATCAAAAGGTGTATACAGCTTATTTGTTAAAGCCGAACGTATTAAAGACCAATATTGCAGTTTTTTCCGTTTCATGTGCGTCTTATGCCTTGCAAGACGACGTAAAGTACGTCCACATGCAAGCACAGGCTACAAGGAATCGCTAAGATACTAAATAATATCTTTGGAAACCCGGAATAATTTTGCAAAGTTGTCATATTGCAGTTCAAAAGGATTTCACATATCTCCGAGCGAAGCATAAATACGCCTTTCATTTTAGTGAACCTCTAAAATGCTACATTTTACTAGGTTAACCGTCATTCATGAACAAATATGAACGTACCTATAATGTTTGTGTCCATGGATACAGTAAAACAATTTACGGAAGGACTCCAAGTTCATGAATGCCATTGAAGGGGTCGCAGTCTGTGATGGTGCGAGCCAACGGCTGACGTTGTTATTGGTGCTATTTAGCGACCCCTTGTGCCCCTAATTTGTGATGCAGAATCAGTATATTGTTAAATTTCGCCGATTGTGCCAAAGCAACGCCCTACTATACAACAGCGCCGGCGTAATCACTTACAGAATAGCCCTGTTTGAGTGGTTGGTTGCTAGGCACCTGGTCATTTTCTTTCAGTCTTAGGATTCTCAATAGCACCTAGTAAACAAACCAAACCGAATATTGTGTCCCGTATCCTTCAACTTCTGCGTAATTCTCTTGCCATTCCCAGGCTACTTGTTATAAAGAAATGCTTCTCGGAAAAAGTTAAACCACAATAGAACCCCACCGGACAATGGTGGGTTGAATGAAAACATAAAAATTAGGGACAGATTGGAGAAACGGTAAATATAACTGACACCAGCTTTGATGCAGGACAATTAAAGCTATGATCAGATTTCCTGGGGACATATAGTTCACTGAGGCAATGTAGATTTGCTCATTTTAACACATTAACATTAGGTTAAATTTACAGCGCATTATTGTGATAGTTTGGGGTTGAGCTCCTTAAATTTGTGACTAGTACCAAACTGCTGTGGACAGCAAGAGCTGTCTCCGCTTCTTTCAACCTTCCAGCTTCAATTTCCACTCCGATTTCCCTGTTTTATGCCGAAATACCACCTGAAGTTTTTGGAGCGACCAGAGAAATGAATGCATAGTTAATTGCGAGGACCAAATATAATATGAATAAAACATCGTTCACAAATGGATAAAAGCATCTAAATGCCAGAGAAAAAGGCTGAGAAAGTGGGTTTTTCCTACGGTTGGAATTAATACGGCCGAAAAAATTGATGATCCCACGGCATTCTCGTAGAATCCTGAAAGTGGCGTTGACGAGAAAATCATTCTCTCTCTGTGTGTGCGTGTGTGATGCACGGGATTCGCTTAATGAGAGCAGTGACGTTTTCTTCATTCGGAGGCATCTAGTTGCGAAGATATGCATTG
The DNA here is from genome assembly GCA_933228895.1 of Platycnemis pennipes. Taxonomy (NCBI): domain Eukaryota; kingdom Metazoa; phylum Arthropoda; class Insecta; order Odonata; family Platycnemididae; genus Platycnemis; species Platycnemis pennipes. The sequence goes on from OW121849.1 coordinate 2,516,337, forward strand.
TTACTATTTGCCATTTCTTAAAGTGACCGGATATACGTTTAGATTTATATTTAGCAATCAACCACAGAAATCGTCGTTTTGATCTTAAGGAGAAACGCCTTCACTGTTCTCCTTGTAGACGTCTGACTCTTTTCGTTCAAGTTCTGGGTTTTTCCTTGAAGAATCGATGGATGCTAATCCTTGCTTTGATTCAAATTTTTTGTTGTGAAATATTCTAATAAGTGGTACGGATTTAATGAGGTCTATTTTCTGTTAAAACATTAAAACTAGTTTTTAATCTAACCCATGAATATTTACAGCAACACAGATAAGGACCCTGCGTCTCTAGTTTGTTGTAGCCTGGTCTAGCCATTCCGTTTCTCTCCTCTCGCAGGAGTCCTACCGGCGAATGTCAACTGTAGGTGAACTGTAGATGAGCAGCAGCACGTGCATCTCGGGACGACGACGTCGGCAAGGAAAGCGCACTCGCTGCGCAGTAGACTGCGCAGTAGACTGAGAGAGAGAAAGAGAGGTTGCTTAGTCCCGACATCCAGAGCACCAACAAGGTGACACTGATCCTTCGAGGTCACCAGCAGTGGTACCTATACTCAAATACAATTTTCTAACTATTGGTAAACCCTGCATCTTTAAATCCTTACAATCACTGACTAAAACCCTTCTGAAAGTAGTTACAAGGAAACACTCAATTTTAAAACGCACAATGAACCGTTCAAGAATTCATTTTTTAAGCGGCTATCTTGGTATGAGACACTTGTTGCTGAAGAAATTGTCTCGCTCTAAACAACCTGTATGTAAGGTGAGTTTTTCTGTCCAATAGGTATTAAAAAATTCAACGCTTTCTAGCGAACTTGGTATATTTTTACGGTTACCTATCTTTGAAAACTTTCGGGAGGAAAGTTACCGAATGTTCTTTGGATTTTTTCCTGTCCTGCTGAAGAGTTATTACGTATAATAATTGCCTTATCTTTAAACATTCTGGCCTTTTAATGAAAAGAACACTTCAGCCATCGAAGAATACCAGAACAATCGCCGCTCCGCTAGCCTTGGGCGAAATGATTCCAATACACCAATGAATCAAAAAGTATCAATCTTCCAGGCGAACGTTCAGAACGTATAAAAACTATGGGCGATTGATATTTCGAAAAAAGACTGTCAGGTTTAGAAAAAGCTGGTCCCCAGGAGAAGATTGCGGCGCAGAACTGAAATGCCATGATGCTCGCATAAAATGAAATCAGTAGCTTATCGCCGGTAATTGCAATGCTAACTATCATATTTCATTACATTTAATTTCGGCGGGCAACACTCTTGGAATGACACAGTTACACTATTCGAAAATGCTGGCTACGAATATATTTGAGGCACACCCTGATCACCAAAAGCCATTTCTAAAACGATCTATTCAAATATGTTCGTTTAGTGCAAATGTACTTTGATAGCATGACCTCCCTGCCTCATCAACAACATTAATCGTTACAAATTCATAAGCATGTTCGACACTACATTTGTAAAAAATACCACTCTTTCGTGCACATGTAACACAAAGCCAACACATCTCGGAGCAGTACAAAAGTCCACTTGATCTGACGCTGGGAAGGCCCACATCCCGTAGGAGACTGGTCGTGACCAGGCGACCGCCTCCGGAGCACCCGAAAGGCCGAGGGCAACCCGAAGCAAGGAATCACTCGAAGCCAGAAAAAGTTCATGGAAATGTGTTTCAGTAGCACTCTCCCGTCAAACTGCGGCCGTTCAGTATTCAATTATTTCATTCCCCCAAAACAGCACTTCCGCCCTTTCAGGCTACTCCGTGCCTCTCCCCAAAACGATATTTTTCACCGTAATAGATTTCTCTCTCTGGCCGCGGCGTGCAAACATTGGAGTATACTTGTCGTTGTGAAGCAAAGATTTAAGGGCTGTCATAACCCACGCTCGATGCTGGAGGAAGTGGTGTGCGTGTCTGTTCAGCACTGTTCATTCCCTGGTCACACACTTAGATCTTCTATTGTCTCTCGTCAATCGATCGAAAAGCATTTTCCGAGTTCTCATGGATGGTAAGAAGCACTTTCCATCTGGCTTCGAGCGACCGTAAATCTTCCTGAAGACGTTTCCGAATCAGAGAAATAAAGATGCACATAGCAGGGAAATAATACTCCTCCATTACTTTAAACTTTCTTTCCCAGATTTCGCAGCTGGCATTACGCAAAATCAGTGGCAGTGTTCAATGGCATTTGTTTCTGACAAAGGTACGATATGCAAGGACCACGGTGGCACAAAGAACACTGATGACCTCAAACCACTAATAAGAATCGGAGCCAGCGGCACTCAAGCTGAAATCAAGATGAACAAGTTAAAGAATACCACAGTAAGCAAACAAAAGCTGTCTTGGCAATGTTCTGAGCAATTGACATGTCCTGGGTCCTATAAATGGACCCCTTACACCCGATGGATAGTAGCCCGAGAAGATGCCCAGTAAGTAAGCCTGCTTTGTGCCTGGTGTAATTCTATTGTTTCCTGTCTTGCTTCGATCCATCAAATTGCTATAAATAAGTATATAAATATATAAATATATTTATAAATACATTAACATATATCTCTGTATATAAATATAGGTATGTGCTTCTGTTCTTCACGCGTCTTTCTTCTCGTGGCTCGAACCGGGCCCCTCCGTCTCAACGCGCTTCTCCTCCTTCTCGTAGCCCTCGATAAGCGTCTGGATGATGAACTTGATAGTCGTGCGGTAGATGGCGTCCACGTTGTCGGAGTAGCGGTCCCCCAAGGTAGTCTTCACTGCCTCCAGGAACGGCTTCTCGATCCGCTGCAGACACCGAGGAAGAGGAAATGAGACGATTTCATGAGAGCCTTTCAGGGGGACTCACAGGGCGTTAAATTAACCATCATGTTGAAAATTGGCTTAGCACGAAGGACATTACGCAGGGAAGGGCACCAAAATTATTCTAAGAATCTTACACAGTTAACAAAGCACAACAAACTACTCGATGCAATCGGCCGTGGTGGAAGCACAGATCAGCAGTGCAATGGATCATGCATGGAGGGGGCTGAAGCCAACCTAACTCAGCGGTATGACATATTGCGCAATGCCGCCATCTTACCATTACCCACGGCAGTACAGTGTGAAGAGTGCCTCACTGAAAATAGAGGTGTTTGTCACTGAAAAGATAACACAGTTCATCATAGGCTAAAAATAACTGAACATGGAAACAATTTTCTCCCAAAGCCGCATGTACTTGCATTAAAATTGTGGACATTAGAGGAAGAGTAAGAAAAAAAAGTTCGAGCTTTTCTATGAATTTCCATTCAATGCGTGAATCTCGATTATTCAACATTCATGTATGTCTTCAACTAAGGAATATTGTTCTCAGGGTGAATTTAACCATCGTGACTAGCCCTGAACAGAAGCAAAAGAGAAACGGAGTGGCAAGATGAGGATGCTGAAAGTGACTCCAGCGTAACCCTTGGATTCCTCTGGTCATCCTATGGCCAGAGGAATCTTGGAAAACCTTAATCGACTTGGCACTCATTTAAAGCTATCATACGACATGTTTTTTGCCCCGAATTGCTCACATAGACCTCATGACCTTTGACTCCCGTGTAGAACAAAATATGAGACGATGGAATTGGGTCTCTACTTTGCATCTGCATCTACGAGTTATCCTGCAAGTCACCGCGAGGGTGTGTAGCATGGGGTGAAGATCACCAAACATGCACTGTAGACATGCAAACAAGCAACTATAGGGTCTCATATCTAGATTGTTGTTATATATAATATTTAAGGAATAAATACATGCATCATACACTCTTGACTACTGTAAAATATTTCCCCCACCTATCTCTTTGCTATGCTGCCCATTCTGTTCTGTTATAGCACGGGGGAAAAATGCCATTTTGAAACTATCAATACGACAATCCGTGTCTCTAATCTTATGTATCTGGTCGAATCTAGCAAAATACGCTGGTTTATTTAATATGTGCCTAACATCTTCTGTAAAGCTATCCGATTGAAATTTCTCTAATAGAGTTAATCTGTACTTTAAGCTACGTTTTGATAATTATTCCCACGCTAATTATTGTATTAATCCTGAAACGCTACTCAAGCTATCGTAATACCTTTTAACGAACCTAGCTGCTCTACGCTTCACACTGTCTAGTTCTCTAATCAAACCTAATTCATTAGGATCCCATACACTGGCTGCATACTCAAGGTGGGGACTAATTAGTGAAACGTGACATCGCTCTTTTGTCTTCTCATCACATTTCTTAAGTACTCTTTTCATAAATCCTAGCTTTCTCTTCGCTCGGCCGCATATTTCCCTTATGTGTCTTCCCCACGATAAATCTTTAGTGATTGTTACACCTAAATACCTTATGGTGTCAACGCTCTCAATCTTCGTGTTACTAATGTTATAGGATCGCTCTACCGAATTATTCCTCCTTCAAAAATTGATAGCTCCACACTGTTTAAGGTTAAGTTTTAACTGCCATTTGTCGCACCACTCTTGAATTGCATCTAAATCCTTTCTAAGCGATTCCCTGTCTTCTTCTTTTGATATACCACTGTACACTACCGCATCGTCTGCAAAACGTCTAAGCTTACTATTAACTACGGTACTCAAATCGTTTACACATAAAAGAAATAAAAGCCGGCCTATTACGCTACCCTGTGGAACTTCCGATGTGATTATGATTGTGTCCGACAGGATACCATCTATAACAACCCTCTGCTCTCGCCCACTTAAGAATTATTTTACCCGACATACAACATCGTTATTTATACCAAAACTCTCTAAATTCAAAATTAATTTATCATGAGGAACTTTTCCGAATGCCTTTTTAAAATCCAAATATATTGCATGAACATCAGTACTGTTTTCGCCGTTGACTAAAATATCGTGTACAAATAAAACTAATTGTGTCTCGCAAGATCTACCTTTCCGGAACCCATGTTGGCTGTTTATGAGTAATCGCTGACTATCCAAATGCCCCATGATCGAACTGACTACAATGTGCTCAAATATCGTACAAGAGATTGACGTGAGTGAAATGGGTCTGTAGTTACTAGGTTCTTCCCTATCACCGCTTTTAAATATAGGTGTAATGTTAGCTACTTTCCAATCCTTGGGTACTGTGTGGGTCTTTAGTGTTTTATTGAATATTATTTCTAAATAGGGGGCTATTTCAGAAGCTAATGTTTTATATTCTCTGGATGGAATTTGATCGGGACCTGGAGATTTCTTTTTGCTAATGTTTTTAACTGCTGCTCTATTCCGCGACATGAAATGTTTATTTCGGCCATTTGTTCACTGAAATTGTTCGGCGGTGGTTCCACTGCGTTGTGTGCCAATAAGTTGAATACGCTTTGGAAGAAGGTGTTTAAAGTATTGGCTTTTACTTCACTGCTGATGACTCCTAATTCCTTTATAGTTTTTAAGTGTGTGCTCTGTGGACCTATTTCCCTGAAGCTCTCTCACATATGATCAAAACGCTTTAGGATTTTAGGATTGCCATCTAAGTATTCTCCTAACATCTTGCTCTTGAAATGTGATAACGCCTGCCTACATGATTTCCTTGCTAATGCTCTCGATTGTTTATAGTTTTGGACCAACTCATTTTTTTCCTGTACCGATAGACCCCGTCCTGCATTCTTCGTCCTAGCGTGGCATAACCTTAGTCGCTTTAGTGATTTCCTAACCTCCGCGTTATACCACCTTGGCTCTTCATTATCATTTATCAATAACATTGGTGTATATTTGTTAACTGCTTTACGGACGACCTCCAAAAATTCCCTCCACGAATCATCTGTATCTAAAACTTTGCTTTGTGCGATAAATACATGAAAAGATTCCATTAATTCCTCTTTCGTAACGTCGAAATTAGCCTTGTCAAATAGGTATACCCTCCTCCTTGGTTATAATGTCGTTCAACGCCTACAATAAATTTCGCATGCACTGTTTTATGATCACTAATTCCGGTTTCTGTAACTGTATTTAGAAATCTTTCGGGCATATTTCATCTACATCTACATAATACCTTGCAAGCCACCGTAAAGGTGTGTGGCAGGGATAATTATCATCAAGCATACACTATATACCATGCATCAAAATATTTATTTACTGTTCTAAACTTCACTATTAACAATAAATAAAAATAGTAATTTAAGCATGTAATAACTAGCTGTTAGTTGGGTTAGCTTAAAGGCAATTTACCAACATGCAACTACCTATGCTATACATTGATGCACTCGAATTGGATATATTAACCACTGTTCACATCCCTAATTGTACGAGGCATAAAGGACATGTTGAATATGTCCGGTCTGCTATATATTTCTCTAATTTTGTGATCTTGGTTCAGTCTACCATAGTAAGTTGGGGTTCGCAAAATATTTTTAACATTATCATGAAAATATTATATTTTAATTAAGTTAAGAGATAAAGTCTTTTTTTCAACCGGCCATCTGACAATGATTCCTACTTTATTTCATTTAATGGACTGGTTAGGGTAATACAGTTATCGCACCCTCACTTGAAAATCAGGCCGATCTTCGCTACACATGTTCAAGTTCATTATTTAGACCGATTTAGTGGGGACCCCATACACTGGCAGCATATTCCAAATGAGGTCTTACAAGGGTAAAGTAGCTGATTTCTCGTACATGATCATCACATTTACCCAATGCTCTTTTAATGAATCCCAATTTACGATTAGGTTGACCAATTATTTCACGTATATGTTTACCCCAGGAAAGATCATTTGTCAGTCTTATTCCAAGATATTTAATGGATTCCACGTTTGTTAATTCATTATTACTTATTTTGTATGTGCTAGGAGGAGAACTATTCTTTTTCCAAAAATTCATTACTACACATTTTTTAAATGTATTTCTAACTGCCATGTATCACACTAATTTTCAATTGATTGTAGGTCATTATTTAAATATTCTTTATCGGTTGGGCTTAGAATTTCCGTATACACTACTGCGTCATCGGCAAATAGACGAAGCTTAATTTTTTCCACCTTATGGATGTCATTTATGTACAGAAGGAATAGAAGTGGACCTATAATACTACTTTGTGGAACACCCGAAGTGACTTCAATTGCCGGGGAGATAACACCGTCCAAAACAACCTTTTGAGTCCGATCATTCAAGAAATACATTATATAATATTACTGTCTAACCCTATAAGACTTTAATTTCAAAATTAGTTTGGTATGAGACCCTTGTCATAAGCTTCCTATAATTCGAGAAATATAGCTACCATTGGAATATTATTTTCTCCATAAACTAAAATATCGTGGGAATAGAGAGCAAGTTGAATTTCACATGATCTGCTCTTTCGGAAGCCATGCTGAACATTGGAAAATAAATTCTGGCTATCTAGGTGCCCTATATGACTGAACTGACAATTTTATGTTCCAGGGCCTTATATGAAATGGATGTGTGAAATATAGTTCGGTAGTTAAATGGCTGCTCCCTATCACCATTTTAAAAAAATGGGTGTTAAATCGGATGTTTTCCAATCCTTTGGTACACCGTGTTCGGTCAGGGATTTATTAAATACTATTTCAAGGTAGGGGGAAATTTCGCAAGCTAACTCTCTATATACGCGGAAGGGAATTTGATCAGGGCCAGGAGATTTGTTGGGGCTTATATCTTTAAGTACTTTTCAATACCATTATAGAAATGTCAATTGGTTGTATCAGCCGCGGAAAAAGGTCCGGTAACACGACAGTTGAATCTCCGGAAGGTGTGTTGAAAACGGTTTGGAACAAGGAATTCAGCAAGTTAACTTTGTCAAGAGTGTTTGTCGCCTATTCCCCCCTCTCAGTTTTTAGTGAATGGACGGCAGACTTATAGACTTGTATAGACTTGCAATTTCTTGTACGACAAGAAACCTATTGGATTTTCTTTCAATTGTTCCCCAAGTGTTTTTCTTTTGAATTCTGTAAATGCATTATGAAGAGCTATCTTTGCAGTGGATTTTGAAATTTTATAATTTTCAATCAATAAATTGCTTTCATCAATGGGCATATATATACTAATTCTTTTCGTTTTTGCATCACATATTCGCTGCCGTCTCAGGGATTTTCTCACTTCGGCATTGTACCACCTAGGTTCAGTGCTTTCTTTTTTAGATTTACTAGGGATATATCTATTGATCCCAGAGCGCATGATATTAATGAATAACTTCCATGAACCGTTGGTACATACGTTTATTATGGAAGACTTTTTGAAATCTGAAAAGGACTCTCTTAAATAAATTTTAAAGTTAGCAAAATCTGCTCTTTTAAAAATGTAAATCTTTCTTTTTTGTATAAAATAGTTATCTAAAGATAGTAAGAATGTTGCAGTTATAACTCTGTGGTCACTGATTCCATCAACCGTGTCAATCTTACTCTCTTGTTTGGGATGTTGGTTGCCAGTAAATCAAGAATGTTATCTTCTCTATTAGGTGTTGTAGCTAATTGTTGTAGGGAGTTGTTAGAGAACACATCTAAAAGAGTCTCACAGATCTCATTGTCCCTTCCTCCAGCTTTGAAGCTGTAACTTCTCCAGTCTATTGGTGGTGCATTGAAGTCAACACCTATCATTATATTACGCTCACTGTTACGGGACGTGATAGAATTTATCTGCGCTCTCAGTTCTAATAGTGAGTCAACATCAGTGTTTGGGGGCCCATAGAATGCGCAGACAATAATCACAAAATTAGAGAAATTGATTGCCGAATTGACAGATTCAAAATGCCCTTTTTTCCTCACACAATTGTGCATATGAATAACGGTAAATATATCCAGTACCAGTGTAGCAATGGCTAACATAGATAGTAGGATGTTGGTATGAGTACATTAAGCTAACCCAACTAATACCTAGTTTTTTCATGCTTACTTTGCTATATTTATCTTTTTTAAATAGTGAAGTTTAGACTAGTATATTAGTATAATCCTTTTCTATGCCTGATATTAAGTGAATGATAGGTGAGAATTCACCCACTGCCACACACCTTTATGGTGGTTTGCAGGGTATTGTGTAGATATGGGTTGGTTTGGAACTAGGGTATGCTAATGAACACCAAACACATTCCAAGGGGTTGTCGGGAAATATTTCTGCTTTCCTAATGATTGAGTTCTTGACTGCAATGAAAACACCACCACCTGTTCGGTGTGTTTTCTAAGTATTTTAAAAGATTTGGGAAATATTTCTGAGTCAGGAATGTCATCCGTCAGCCAACTCTCAGGTCCTATATTACATCTGAATCAGTAGTATGAATAAGGTGATGGAATTCAGGTACCTTGTTTTTAGATTTCGGAAATTAACTACTGCTACGTAAATATTTTCACCTCGACTATTATCAAGGCTACAAGGGAGAGCTGCGGTCATGTCTGAAGTTTTTTCAGGCTCAATCCTATTTTCATCAAATTTAGTCGGTAAAAGGACTGGCAACGAGAAGTTATTAACCTCACTACATGACCTACTCGCTACCCTGCCATTTCTCCTAAAAAGGCTTGCAATGATTAGATCATTGCAAGCCTTATCCGCCACGCTTTTGGCGGCGTCCGGAGTGTAATGAACCCCAGAGCGGTTTAAAGGGTGTCTACACGACCGAGGTGACGGCCGAAGGTCAACGAAGGAGTCTCCAATGTCCTTACAGAAACGGCAGAAATTTCTCCAAATACAGTTCTAGCTGCCAACAACACACCAATCATCGAACGCATCTAAATCCTTAGCTAAAGACTGACTGTCCTCTGAATTTCCAGTTTCCTTATACACTACTGCATCATCTGCAAAAAGACGGAGCTTTCAATTTTTAACTAATGTATTCAAGTCATTTACGCAGAGAAGAAATAAAATTGGGCCTATCACGCCTCCCTGGGGAACACTCGATGTAACTTTTACTTCGCCTAATCTTACACCATCTAATACCACCATTTGAACGCGTTCATGTAAGACGTCTCCTATCCAACCTACTATATTACTGTCTCTATCCCGTATAATGCTAACTTTGCGAGTAGTTTGCAACGGGGATCTTCTAGAACGCTTTTCTAAAGTCAATAAATGCCGCGTCTACCTGTACGTTACCTTCTTTGCGAACTAAAATATCATAAACAAAAAGACCTAGTTGAGTTTCGCAAGGCCGTCCCTTTCTGAACCCATGCTTGTTTGTTATCAATAAATCCTGGCTATCGAGGTGTCCCATTATTGACGTACTATTATGTGCTCTATAATGTTACATGGTAGTGGCGTTAATGATATTGGTCTGTAATTACATGGCTGTTCCCTATCGCCACTTTTAAAATTGGGTTACGTTTGCTATCTTCCAGTCTTTGGGAACCGCGTATTCTTCTAGCGATTTGTTAAATATTACTTTAACATACGAAGCCATTTCATCAGCTAATTTTTTACACACACGAGCTATAATTTTATCGCGACTTGATCGGGCTAATGATTTTGTAGTCAGGATACGATTCCGTTACAAGATATATCGATCGGGGGCATTAAATCAGTCTGGCATGGTTTCGCGCAACCTACGCTTAGATTGCATAAAAACGCTCTGAAAAAAATTTATTCTACGAAGTAACCTATTATAAACTGGAAGTTGCTATTTTGCCCCTATCTTTTTTCAAAGAATTAACCGCAGACTTTTAGTTCCCTAACATATGATCAAAATGCTATCGGATTTCCCTCAAGTTGTTCTTCTAGTACTTTTCTCTGGAATACATTGAATGCTTTTCTATGGGCTTTTTTACGGCTGCTTTACAAATTTTATAATGTATCATACTATGTACCAAATTAAAAAAACCATCTGTGAACAAAAAGTCATTTTTTCTGTTAAACACATCGCGAAATCTCTTTAAATCATAAACTACGAGATTTAACTAACCCATATGATACAAATAGACTTCTTAGCACAACCTACACCTAAATACCAAACTTCAGCTAAATCCATTGATAAACAAAAAAGGACGTGATAGAATTACTTTCCATAATCCATACTAATATATAAAAATGTAATGGTGTCTGTCTGTCTGTGTGTCTGTCTGTTGCTCAATCACGCAAAAACTACTAAACGGATAGAGCTGAAATGTGGTATGTAGATAGGAAATGTGTCTGGGCAGAACATAGGCTATGTTAAAATACCCTCAGGGTCCCCAAAAGCCCTTAGATGGATCCTGGTGGTCCCTGGCATTGAGTTCGGTGCAGTGGTCTCATTTTTTACTTATTTAAAGTACTTCCATTCAAGACAGAGGGCTGAATTTTTTATCGGATGGCTGAATAAATGAAGTTTCTAATTCTTTCAATCAATTTTCTATTACGCTTAGTATTTGTCTGAAAATCATATTTTTAGCTGAAAAATCTCACATTTTTCTCTGAAATCAACAATAGCATATTTCCTTGACAACCAGAGATCGGTGTGAATGTCCTTTGGTTTTCAAAGGACATTTTAGCCTCTAGCATTTAAATATCACGTTTTTCTGCAGGCCCATGGTAACACGTAGAAATAAATTCTATATAAGAGGGGCCCAGAGTCCCAAGGGTCCCATGTTTGATTAAGGTTTGAAAAGGAAGTTAAAAAAGAGAAACGAATAACGGTCACCGCCTCGTGGCGTTTTTCGGGTAATGTTAAGAACCGTAAAAACATTTTCTTCCCAGTACGAGAGACGGGCCACATAGAATATGTATAGAGGTACTTTGTGCTCTCGCTGCATGAACGTTTGGTTGGTGCACCTAAACGTGATTTGAGTTGGCAGATTAGGGTAATATGCAAATAGCTAAACATTGATCTCACGATAAGTAGAGAATTATGTAGTTCTATCTATCATGAGCTGTTCGGCAATGCAGATTCGCTAACCCGTTCTTTAATTAAAGGGGATAACACCATAATTTATGCTTGGTACGCAATCATTGTAAAACCTTTGATGGATCACTTCAAAGTTTTGAAAAATCGAAAACTAAAGCATGAGGTTTTAATAACGACAGATTCAAGGTAAAAGCTTAAAAACTTCCCAGGTTGTCTTTCATATTCTCTAAATTATTCATGTTTTACATGACCCTTTTCATATTCCTTGACTTTTCCCGGTTCTCAAGGTTTTTTGGACCTGTTGCAATCCTGCTATCTGTATAAAAATAGTAAAAATCATAAAATATTTTAAGCTGCTAAACGAGCAATTCGCAAGGGCTCTTCGTAAATAATATCTAAGATAAGAAAGCAAGATTCCCTTCTGTACAAATTGAACTACATCATTATTTCTAACTTTTTTCGATAAATCCATTGCATATTTACAACAAGTATACTCTTCAATATATATTCTCAAAGTAGCTCTCATTGGGGCACTCCATGTATAACCGAAAACACGATATGGCCATCTATCTTTCGTGGTGATGAGTTTGCGTGGGCCATTTTTGGATTTTCCGTGCATGAAAGAGGACCAGCAGTCACTCATCTCTCCGTGCACCAGGAAAACGGTCAGCGTGTCTACTACAACGACCACTGTGTACAACATAGGTCACCAACTCCTCAAGTGACCGCGCTAATAGTATTCTTCAGACAGTGGTTTTCTTACAAAATAAGTTCAATCTTTTCCACACCCGTTGAATTTCAACGGGTAGCTTCCGCTAGTAACTTATAAAATATTACCTGTAGTTGGTTCATATTTACAAAAGAAGATCCCTTAGGACCTCCTACACCTTCGTTCCGAATTTAAGCTGAATGCATTGGTAAAGGAAAAAGTACCATCAAAATTTGAATTCGTTAATAACTGTAAAACTATTATCTGTACTTGGTCCATATTTTTCAAAAGGACCCTTTTGGATCTTCGATACTTACATGCGAGTGTTAGCTAAATCAATTGATAAACAAATAAGTACTTCAAAAATTACATGCCTTTATAACTTTGGTTCGGTACATCTGAACACTAGAATTGGGAAGGGAGGTAGTGGGCATCTTGGTCGATAGCAAGGAGTTCCACAGGGAAAAAAATCATTCGCCTTGACTCGAACCCGGACCCCCTGATTTCCGGCCAGGTGCTCTACCAGTTGAGCTACCAAGACGTCCTCTTTCTCTGTGGAAATCAACGAGGCTTAAAGGAACTAGGTGTAAACGGACTGCGGGACATATCATGTCACAATACAGCCGTAGTCGTGCGCAAGGCGCCACTGTCCACGAGGTTAAGCCGATTTTTTACACTAAGGTGCTTACTTAAACGAATTCAAAGACCGCGAACTGGCCGCGGAAACTTTAGCGGCGTCACCCGCTGAGAATTGGCCAATCCAATCTAATCCATCTGAGAATTTGTGCGATTCCGTATTCATAGTCACTATCTCAAGATCGCCTTGAGATCGCGTTGAGCCAGATTGGAGATTTTGCCAAGACAACGATGGGGCAGTCTTGAGCCGATCTCAAGACCAACTTGCACCAATATGGCCGATGGCGTAACACCGAATATCGTTTTTAGATTCATTTATATTCCATACGCATCGACGTTTTGGAGTTATTTTAACTTATTTGTTGTTAACAATAACGGCAAACCATATTTTAATTACTTTGACGGGTGAATACGATTGTTGTTATTTGTTTGGGATACCGCTTCAAAACACATTGGGAGAATGAACGCTCGAGCGCTAATACAATTATTCTTTGCTATTATATACTATTTTTTGTATATTCAAGCGTCTGGTGATATTATTTACATTCTTTGACGATGATTACTCTTGTAAAGTACGGTCTGGTGCTTTCCCGGATCTGGTGCGCATAAAATTCACAAAGTTTTCGCGGATGCTCCACCGGGTCAAGACTTCATTCTCACTTGATGTGGATATATCTTTTGGAATACGCTCTTGATCTTGGCTTCGCTTAACACAGGTAAGAAATTGTTCTGCTGGATCGTTTAACGTTGCAATTTTGAACAATTTAAGTTACTATATTGGACGATTACGATCAGTTTCATATTTGTAACTCTCCTGTTTTCTTATATTTTCTGACTCTGACATCCTCGAATTTGATTCTTGGTGAAGTGATCTTGATTTTAGATGGGTAATGGTCGGTGTTTTGTACCATAATTTAGGAAATTGATGGACTTTTTGACGAAGATGAAGAGAGAGTACCGAAGCGATATATTAGGGGCAATGAGAACCCCATCGAATATTATTCCGACGAGGAATTTTACAGACGGCGCCTATTTTCTGAAGACACCGTTTGAAATGGTATTTATTTCATTGTGGACATCGAAGAGGGCCAGTAAAACAGGGGTCTTCCAGTTCCAGAAATGCTGCAACTGCTAGTTGCTCTACGTTTTTATGCAACTGGAGACTTTCTGCAGGTGTGTATAAATACATTTATGCTGTCTGATTCACATTATATATAAGCGCTATTCTGATGCAAATATTGATAATTTTCCCACAATTAACTTTTAGGCTTTGTGTTTGTAGTCAATGTACGGAATGAAAAATATGATTGCATACACCATACACAGCTAATGCCAATATTACAAATGGAAGTAATGGCATCGGCAATGAGTCAGCATTCATAAATTATGCAAAAAATGCAGTAGAAAGATAGTTATTAACGAGTGATTGAGGATATTTGGCATTATATGAATTTACTGCCCATGACAGGTGAAATAAATAGAAATACCTATACAATCAAATTCTATTAGCTAACAGAAAGTGAATTTATTGAATACAATACTGTGTCAATACTTTGTTCGTGAAGCAGGAAAATTTTATGTTACAACATTTCTGCTTGTCTCTCCTGCCAGTGGTAGTAAGTTCACAGCATGTCCAAATATTCACAACTACCCTGCATTAATAGTATAATTAGAGAACACTGCCGTTATTTAATATGTTGTTGTAATTAGTAATTTAAAAATTATGTGGGATTTGCACATTGGCCAGAAACAAAGCAGTCTTAAACATTAATAAGCTATGAGAATTAGAAATAATTGCAAATAAAATTAAACAGAACCTATAATCGTTCATTAATTTATTATAAATTATAGGTTAATTATTTGGATAGGCACCTATAAAAATGTATCAATTCTTTAGTAATTACCATAAGAAAATAAAGTGAAATGTCTCACCACATACTAATCATTCTTTAGTAAATATGTGGCTAACTTTCTTGAGTGTTAGGAAAACTAAACAGAGTGCAGCTCAAATGCATGGGGTATTCCACTATATATAATGTAGTTTTAATTCTCGAAAGACAAAAACGCTCTTTGATAACAAAAAACTTATTTTCCAGGTGCAATTTAGCCAACAGAAGGACAAGGAATATCATTGAAATGGAGTTTTGAAACAAAAGTTCCATTGTCTTCGAAGAAAAATTGTAGCAAATATGAGGACAACACAAGTTTGTTGCTTGTACTGCACAATATTGGGGCACACTATTAAGATGTATGAAATGTAATTGATGATGAATCAAACTCAGTACCTGTGCCCCATGCAGCCCAAAAACTCCAACCCTTACCCATCTAAAATCAAAATCACCATGTGGAAATGTTATTAGGCAGCAGTTTATTCAAATCATTTTTCATTATAGGGTTGTAAATGAGGCAATTTTTACAATAGTTAATAAAAATAGGTTGTTTTAATGTAATCAATTATTATCTCTGAAAATTGTTACATTTTAAGTTAAGTTGCTTTTGTAATATTGCCATTTGAAGCCTATGGAGTTCCCCTTTTCTCCTCTCCTCAACCTCAAATGCCACTCTCTTTATTTCCTCCTCCTCATCAAGCAGTCTCATCTTCTCCTTAGCCAACTCCACCATATATTTATGTTCGTTGGTTACTCGGCTTTATAGGCAGCAGAACTCTTTCACCTCTTCCAGTTTTTGCTTCCCTAGTTTAATGTGGGTTTTGGCCTCTTCTCTCTTGCTGCACACCGATATCTTAGTTTTATTCTTATTGATCTGCAGATGATATTAGCAATTTTTATCAGCAATTAATTTAAATATCATAATCTCACTGCAAAGGAAAATTGAGGCAGTTTCATTGATTGTTTACTAAAAATACGTCACATTGCTCTTATCAATGTAATAATTAACTAATAGTGATTAATGCTGTGACTTTCAGTGAATTCCAAACTTTTTTAAAGAGCTGAAAGCCCGCTTTTTTTACCTACACTACATATGCAATAAATGTTTGGTAATTTGAAATCCGGGGAACTTATGAATATCCCTAATTATAACCAGTTTATCATTACGTCCATTGGTGCTATTATACATTGTAGGTATTTGTTATAAAGGCTGTACAATGTTCATGCTAGGCATTAAGATCATGCAATCTTTTGAGTTATACATGGATAATTAATCTAGCACACATAGGTACTTTTCCTCCCGTTAATAAACATGAAAATTATGTATTCACCAGTATATTAGTCACCAGGTCATTACAACTCCATCAATAATCCACCTCTCCTAATTTTTTTACAAGTTTCTTTTCAATCACAATTGATATTAATTAATGTGGAAGGCTATTTGTGCACTAATAATTAAAGCAACAAATAAAATTGCTGTATTTTAATAGATGAATATGCTCGTAATTGAATTGAAGCTGCTTTTCTTCTACAGAAAAGAGCTTGTTTATTCCCGCCATAATTTTAACTTTACTCTCATCGTTCTTGCGGAGTGCCGATCGTCACTTTTTCCGGTATGAGAAAAACGATTTCCAAAATCACCGCGCATCGCTGGTCTCAAGCCGATCTCAGTCTTGAGATCGCGCTGAGAAACAACTATGAATACGGATGGCGGTCTCAGTCTCATCTCAGTTTTGAGCTGATACTGAGCTGAGATCGACTCAAGACCTGACTGTGAATACGGGCCTGAGTGTACATTGGAATGCGGTGGTGTAGTATAGGAGGCACAAACGCGTACGTGGGCCACTACCTGCAGACTAGATTAGTACGTGCCTGCAACCGCCGCTCCCATCGCCTGCGTCACCTGAGGAATACCGCCACTGGGGATGTACCAGTATATTAAGCCCTGGCTAACACCCTCGCGGTCTGCCCTTCTCTTCAAAGGAGCAATCACCTGCTGGACGTTACTACACCCTATCACTAGCATCCCCCTTCCCACTCTGACGGCTCCTCCTTGGTACAGCTCTCGGGCCGGCTGCAGGAATCTCGGAAACATCCATAGGAAGCGCCTGAAAACTATTGGAGACGGGGATTAGAGTTGCCTCTGCACACTCCGCACAGCGCCTCAGTCTTACACCTCAACAACTCAGGGTAACTACCCTCCACTCATCGGGCTTAGGGACTTGCGCTACCTCTTCACTAAGCGGTGTAATGACGGTTAGATCCCCACTAATGAGTCCACCCGAAACTCCAACACTCTCGGAGACAGACACCCTCCCTTCTACCTTCGACTGGAGCTCCACCACGATTCTTCCGACTCGGCAAACTTAAAGACTCGCATTCGCCTGCATTATCGGGCGTCACGACATAAGATCGACTAAAAGCCATCCTAACCACGTTTTAACCTGACAACTAAGCTATGAAGAAACTATATATAATTTACAACCACAAAGTTATGGTTGTACTACGTTGGAAGCAGTACTGATCGATTATAAAATTAAATTTCAGATAAATTAATATAAGGAACAGAAAACAGCCATGTTCTTTACACAATTCAATACACACTACGAAATACCAAAAAATAGAACTCTAAAGGACTCAGCAATAAGATTTAAAAATCAATAATTACCAACACGTAGGCACTTAACTACCCTAGCAACAACAGGGGCAAGGATAAGTACTTGGGTAAAACTCTTACGCGGGTGAGTGGTTTGAAGAGGGAATGCGCTCGACGGGGAGTCGGCTTGGGGGTATTTGGGGGTGGTTTCACGGCTGGAGGTCTCTGTTGTCGCTGACCTTGGCACGATTTGCAATGGGAAAAGAAGGGATGTAGTGTGGTAGACGTGAGTAATATACGCTAGAAAATTCATTTAAAATACAATACTAAAACTCCACATCGGTCGGTTATTAGTAAAAATTAAGTGTGGCGTTTTACTATTGTGTTTTATTATGGTTGCCAGTAACTTCCACAAAGTCACGCCTGAAATGACTACTTATATTCAACGGAAAGTAAGATTTTATTAGACCGAAGAGCGGTTAGGTTAATATGTATGTAATACTATCTACCGCTTAGATTGGAGTAGTTAAGATTGTTACTTAAAAACTAAGAGTTGTTACTTGTTAAGATATTAATATTTTACTTTTCTCTTAGGTAAAAAATTGAAAGGTTTTACTACTTCATAATAACAAAAAACGCTAAAATACACTACTTGGTATAATTGTAACCAACAAATAACAAATTTAAATGTATTCTACACGATAATGACGGAGAAAATTAAATAATGAAAACAAAGCTCTACATAAAACTACTGAGAGAGAAACTACAGAATAATAAGAAGGAAGATGAAAGAGACATTTCATTATAGATGTAACAAACAAGTAACAATCTCTAAATGTGCCAGATGACAATATATTTATATATATATATATATATATACACAGAGAAAACTCCATTGCAGAAAAACGCTCTAAGAAGTAATATGTAAGTAAACCTACTCAATAAAGATTCAAGAGAAATAAAACTATCCAATTTAATTTACTGCTATAACCGTTAAATATTTATGCAGTTCTTCAATTAGAATGAAGAATATTTAACTATATTAATATATTTCTTTAGTTTAAGTATTTACTTTACAAGATTAAAATACTGAATGGTAGGAAAAGCTGAGCCAATACCTAAGGAGAACAATAGAAAAGGTAATGCATTATGAACTGAGAAGAAAAACTTAAACAACGCCGCGAGAACCACGGTGATGATAAAATAGAAATATTAAAAACTATAAACATAGTACGCTCAACACGATTTGATTAGACTAAATGAGGCTCGGTATCTAAGGGAGGAGACAATATTATAGTTTCAGAGTAGATGAAAGAAAGAAGGAAATGAATTAGATCTATCTATCGCACTATCAGCGAACACACTTGGACACAACGTAAACCACACACCAAAGACCAGCCGGGACGGCACCACGGCGGGACACCAAGCACCCACACAAGCACTCCCACGACCGTAATAATATTTTAAGGCAGGCGCAGAAGCGCTTACTACTAAACACTCACTACTTAATACACTACTACGCTATGAAACAGAGGTAAATCAAGGACAGCGGAATTTAGAACTCAACTACGGGTCCATCTAGGCAAGGTGCTGCTGCTGGCGAAAAAGTGAAAGGCACGACCCAGGAGCTCCTTGACCGAGCGCAGGGATCGCGTAGGTGCTGTAATTACGCGGCGGGGGATCAAGCCCAGGATCGGTAGCGATGGTGACGAGGGATGTGGTGAGGGGGCGAGGAGGAGGAGAGGCTCACCCAGAAGTATTCTTTGTGGAATCCCGGGATGCGGAAGTGCGAGGCCCCGACCTGCGCCACGAAGTCGAAGAAGAAGTCGAGGTTGTCCAGGCCCTTGATGCCCTCGTCCAGCGTGGTCATCACTTGCGTGGCGTGCTCCGCCAACTCCATGCTGCTCGCCTGCTGCTCCCTGGTGCGCAGTTCCTTGAACTTCTCGAACAGGCTCAGCAGCTCCTGGTGCTCCTCGAAGAGCCTGCAGGGGAAGGAAACCACTGGTAGCAAACGCCATCCGGTGAAGACGCATGCAATTTCAGGGGAGGGCTCGCCTTCCAAGACCCAACCTCTGAACGAAGCTATTCTACAGCACTGTAGCAGACGTAAGGAAGATATTAGGCGAAAATTGTATGCGTGCAGTTCATTAGTGAAACAAGAGTCAGAGATAGATAGCGTGCTTTCTCGGAGCAACGATAGGAGAATAGGATATAGACGTGGACTTCAATCTTCCATCAATAGACTAGAATACTTTCCGACGGGATGTAAGGAAAAGGAACTCTGCCATTCACTGGTGAATACATTTACTTCACATCCTTTACACCAGCTAGTAACATCACCGAACAGAGCAAACAAAATATTCTACACTTGCTGTCAAGAAATATACCTGAAAAAGCTCTAAATAAAATTACAGATCCTGGATTGAGTGATCGTAAAATAGTGCATGCAAAATTTATCCTTGGCGTACAAAGCCATTATAAACCGAAGAGGAGGGTTTACTTGTTTGTTAAGGCAAATTACGAAGGCATGAAGGAGGAGTTATGGCAATAATTTTATATTTAGATACATCTACATCTAAACGCTGCATGCCACCGCGAGGGTGTGTGGCAGAGGATGAAGATCGCCAAGCATTCATTCTTTTAATTCTATTAATTCTGAAACACTACTCAACCTATCTTAACACCTTTTAACGAACCTAGCTGCTCTACGCTGCACCTTGTCTAGTTCTCTGATCAAACCTAATTCATTAGGATCCCATATACTGGCTGCATACTCAAGGTGGGGCCTAACTAGTGAAAAGTAACATCGCTCTTTTGTCTTCTCATCACATTTCCAAAGTACTCTTATTAGAAATCCTAGCTTTCTCTTCCCTCGGCCTAATATTTCCCAGATGTGTCTTCCCCACGATTCCTCTTTAGTGATTGTTACACCCAAATATCTTATGGTTTCAACGTTTTCGATTTTCGTGTTACTAATTTTATATGATCGCTCTATCGAATTATTCCTCCTTCAAAAATTGATAGCTCCACACTGTTTAAGGTTAAGTTCTAACTGCCATTTGTCGCACCACTCCTGAATTGCATCTAAATCCTTGCTGAGCGATTCCCTGTCTTCTTCTTTTGATATACCCCTCTACACTACCGCATCGTCTGCAAACAGTCTAAGCTTACTACTAACGACGGTATGAAAATCGTTTATGTAGAAAAGAAATAGAAGCGGACCGACTACGCTACCCTGGGGAACTCCCGATGTGACTTCGATTGTGTCCGACATGATACCATCTATGACAACCCTCTGCTCTCTCCCAATTAAGAATTCTTTTACCCAGCATACAACGTCATTATTTATACCAAAGCTCTCTAACTTCAAGATTAATTAATCATGAGGAACTTAATCGAATGCCTTTTTAAAAAGCGATGAAACTGGTCGTATTAAACTTACTTATGTGAAATTTACAAAGTTTTTTCATTCCGATATGTTATTCCAAGATATTTAATGGATTCGATGTTTGTTAATTCATTATTACTTATTTTGTAAGTGCTAGGAGGAGAGCAATTCTTCTTCCAAAAATTCATCACAAGACATTTTTTAAAGTTTAATTCTAACTGCCATGTATCACACCAAGTTTCAATTGCTTGTAGGTCATCATTTAGATATTGCTTATCGCTTGGGCTTAGAATTTCCCTGTACATCACTGCGTCATCGGCAAATAGACGAAGCTTACTTTTTACCACCTTACTGATATCATTTATGTACAAAAGGAATAGGAGTGGACCTATCACACTACCTTGTGGGACACCCGAAGTGACTCTAATTGCCGGTGAGGTAACACCGTCCAAAACAACCCTTTGCACCCGATCATGCAGAAAATCAATTATCCTTTGAATAATGTTACTGTCTAACCCATAAGATTTTAATTTCAAGATTAGTTTGCCATGAGACACCTTGTCAAAAGCTTTCTTGTAGTCGAGAAATATGGAATCGACTGAAATATTATTTTCGCCAGAAACTAAAATATCGTGGGAAAAGAGAGCAAGTTGAGTTTCACACGATCTGCTCTTTCGGAAGCCATCCTGAACATTGGACAATAAATTCTGGCTATCTAGGTGTCCCATGACTGAGCTGACAATTATATGATCCAGGACCTAGCATGAAATGGATGTGAGGGATATAGGTCTGTAGTTAGATGGCTGTTCCCTATCACCACTTTTAAAAATGGGTGTTACATCGGCTGCTTTCCAGTCCATCGGTACGACGTGTTCGGTCAGGGATTTATTAAATACTATTTCAAGGTAGGGGGAAATTTCGGAGGCTAACTCTCTATATACGCGGGAGGGAATTTGATCAGGGCCAGGGGATGTGTTGGGGCTTATATCTTTAAGTAACTTTTCAATACCATTACAGGAAATTTCTATTGGTTGCATCAGCCGCTGAAAGAGGTCAGGTAAGACGACAGTTGAATCCCCGGAAGGTGGGTTAAAAACGGTTTGGAAGAAGGAATTAAGCAAGTTAACTTTGTCAAGTGTGTTTGTGGCCATTTCACCCCTATCATTTTTAAGTGAATGGACGGCAGACTTATGGCCTTGCACTTCCCTTACGTGTGACCAGAAGACTTTTGGATTTTCCTTCAATTGTTCTTCCTTTCCTTCCCCAAGTGATTTTCTTTTGAATTCTGCAAATGCATTACTATGGGCTGTCTTTGCATTGGATTTTGAAATTTTATAATTTTCAATAGTTACGTTACGCTCATTAGTGGGCATATGTTTACATTAGGAACATTACGACATTACACGGTACACATCTTCCGGAACACCGTTCATAACAGTGATTATCGATAGTGGATGGTCTCAAAGAAGTCACGGACATCGGTACACAGCTCTGCCAGGAGTTGTAAGCGTTATTGGGCATCGCACGAAAAAATTACTCCCAATTTTTTGAACAATTTCTTGTACAAACGCTTGTATACACTGAAGGAAATTGAATGTTTGTCTGAATGTAATTAGAAGAGGTTCTATTTTCCGTTCAGTTATTCAGACATTCGCACAATCGTTCACACAATTTAACGCTTCACACGGTACAATTTCCTCATACAAGCGTTTGAACATGAAATTTTACAAAAAATTGTATCGTGTAAAGCGGCCTTTAGACTTTAGAAATAAAGGTAGTTGTTTCAGCCTTGATTTGGTGGAATATCATAACGAAAGAAAAAGACTGGCACTTTTCCACTTGACCGGTTTTGGTGTACACCAGATGATGGTGTTGTACACCGAAACTAGTCGAGTAAAAACATTATTGTGGAAAATTGCCAGTCTTTTTCTTTCGTCAGAATACTTCTCTATTTGAATGTATTCAGAAAAATTAGGGAAATCGACCAAACTTGAAAACTGCTACGAAAACTGGGATTCCTCCTCAGGTGTTATGGAAGCTGACATGGTGGTCCAAGAATTTCGATCCAGCAAGTAACTTCATGATTTAGATTACATTGTTGGAGACGGCGACTCCAGCGTAACGAAGAAAGTAAGGGAACTAGTGCCACATGGTAGGCATGTTTAAAAAATTGAATTTGCTTATCATGCAGTGAATTACTGTACCAAAGCGTTGTTTAAAATTGCGGAGGTGAGGCTCAGTTTAAAAGGTGTTCTAACGAAAGTAAAAATACTGTGATTAAAAAAAAGCAGGGCCTGGGGCCTATGTGGAGGTGTTCAGCTTGGAAAGCATTCCATTCAGTCTATCGAAGAAAAAAGATGTGAACTAGTTGAATGAGCTGCAGGAAAATATTTTATTGGCACATTAATCAGGCTTATTTTCAGAAAAGATCGAAACATTAAAGTAGCTAAAGCTAACCCGGTTGAAGCTATTACAGATGATTATTTTGGAAAATCAATTGAAATTAGATTTTCTCAAAGGTTTCATGATTATAGGCCGACACCCACTATCCGAGCCAAATTCTCGTGCACTCCAGTTTAAACATTAATAAATCCGACGCGGCTTATTGAATTTTCATGTCATTCACATTATCATTTGGATTATTTTGTTTCCTATTTCTTAGAATAATAAAACATATTTGAACATAAGCAACCATCTGAGGAGACTCTTTGAGGAGTTATTTAACGTACATAATGAAAAAACTTGGTAGAAATTCCACACTCGGAGTTGAAGAGTGTAGAATTTCTAACAAGTGATTTTTTCATTATGAATATTTTGAGCTCTTATTTCGCATAAGAGTGAAAAAAGGGGTCATGGTGGCCTTGTGGGTAGAGAGCACTTGAGCTACTGAGGTCCCGGGTTCAAATCCCGGGCCTTTCACCCGCATGGCACCCCCATCTAAAATCTGATTGCGGTTCAATTTTCTGCGTGTCAGGACTTCGTAGGAAATCGCAGGTGGCCCAGGGAAAGGAACCTACCCTGAATGTGTGAATTGCCATTGGCTTAGTGAGCTCTACTCTCACCTATCGAAGACTATAAGACGAAGCTTCGGGTTGAATCACTAACTGAGTGAGTGAAGTCAGCACTAAGGCGCCATGAGTAACGTTTATGTCTAATGACGGAAAAGTAGAGCTAAAGAGATTGAATTTTTAATAATATGTGGAACATTTATTTATTATTACTTCGGCGAAGCTTCAGGTTTTCAACATTAGAACTTATCGGCATGCTGATCAATTCGAAAACAAAAAAAAACATTTAGAAATTTAAATGTTTTTTCGGCGACCATGCATCAAGGCACTACTAAACTGAAACTGCTTTTTTTCTCTTTGAATTGCCACGATGAATCAATCATCATCAATTATCATTTGGCCGAAATCAGCACCTTATTTTATGTCAAAAAATATAGTTTCTGAAAACGCGCGTGAGCCGTAAGCTGAAACCTCGGCTACCTTCTTCCCTCTCTGCCAATTGTGCGACCACGTGATAATACCCACTAGGGATGGGCAAGATATACCGCTGTTCGGGAGTAGCGAGTACTATTATTTTACTCCGGTAGTATCAGCCAGTATTTAAAAGTGGTACTACCGAACGTACCGGTACTAGAAATACCGGTACTTGGACAGCGCTGCCATCATATGTTTTATCAGTCAACTAATTACTAAAATAATTGAGTGTGGATACTAGTTCAAGCGAAGTTGATGTTAATGAAGAGCACTAATAACAACAACGGAATAAACAACAAATTAACAGTATTCATGAAGAATTGACTGAACCATTATGATTTTTTCTGTATGAATATAATATTCCACGCCCACTTTGAAGTATCAATTAGAAATAAAAACATTCGAATTATATATAACTGGCACAGTAATTTTACGAGAATTGAAGCCAAAATTCTAATATTAAAAAAGTTCAAAAGTGAGAATTGATACGTGTTTTGACTTAACCCAAGGTATGAAGAATACAATATACGCGCTAATGAAGAATATGCATGAATGAATCATTGTTTATTCCTCAACTCCTTATTGAATTGCATAATTTTATAAAGGCCGGTATATTATTGCCATTGCTTTATTAAATTACATCGTGTTCCATAAATAGTAGTTTCCTCGCGATTCGGAATGACTATGTTTGTCCATCTTTAAAATGATAACTTTGCGCCGAAGTGACATAATATATTTATTATCAATTTTTTTTATTTCTTATTTATTCTAGTAACAAAAAACTATTCAACCTACCATTCATGGTAAGCTTTTCTATGGTCCCTGCCCGTGCCTTCCAAAAACCTGCCTCTTTTCCCCACCCTTGTCATTCAATATTATAATAAATATATATAATAATTATAATTTCATTTATTAAATATGTACACCCCAGTTATTCAAAAGTCTCCCTTGGCAATGCGATCAAATTAATTAAGATATGACTCTTAAGTACGCCGTGGACATTTACATACTATGACTGAGTTACAAGTGCAAAAAAGAATTTCTATCGAAAATAATGGGGATCCCCATATGCCAACTGCAGCCGACTGGTTATTTTTCCCTTTTTCACGGAACATTTCAAAGGTCCTATTATCCGACATGTCGGACGAAATGTTAATAGGACAATTGAAATCTGAAGATTCCATTGATTGAAACCTTCATGATTAAGATTCCTATAGCGTGAAATGTTTCACTGGCATATTGTGATATAAGAAAAGGGCAAACAGCGTCGTTTGCCCCTCCGTAACCAATCGTTAAATTGTATTCGTATCTCAAAGGGTCTAAGGTCGGTGGTCATGGCCGGATCCCCCCCTACTAGCTGAATTGTGCTTGTGCATAAAATTCTGCATATTGTTTTTAATAGGCAACGACCGACGATTAATACTGAACATGACGATTAGCAAACATGCTAAATGACTCTACATAAAACAATGATTACAGTATAATACATAGTCTGTCTTTTCATTGGAGGAGCGGGGGTAAAGGGGACAATACTGGTGACCGCCCTCCCAAACCTGGTGGTGGATGTTCCTCAGAGTAAGTCCCGTCCTTACTCTGAGAGATGTTCACCCATTCTCTTCACCACAACCCTTCCGATGGAGTTAAGGAGTGCGTGGAAGTTAAAAAAAACATAATTTGACGTTAATCAAGGAAATTCGACATTTTACTGCATAAAAACGGTTGGGAACTGAAGAGGAATACGCCCACCAGTATCAAATTAGGGAATAATTACCAAAGAAACGCGTTCCGTCCTCAATAATAATATTTGTGGCAGCAAAAAACGCGTCCGTTGCGAGAGGGGCGGCGATCCTTCCAAGGCGCAAGCAATCAATGCTATTGGACCGTGCAAATGCATTTATTTCTCGAAAGTAAACGGAAATGCGACCATGACTACAACATTGAATGTTAGATTCCGATCGCAGTATTTTAAGCATAAATAACACCGATTCTTGTACTTTAAAATCCTACCATCAAATTTCTTTACAAGAGACGAGTTTAAAGATATGTTTTCACACGTATATACAACAAAAATTGAAATGAGTGGAGTGGAGACTGACACCGTCAGGTGTAAATGAATAAGAAGACTTATTATTCATTAAGATCATGGTAGAAGACGTACTGATGACGGAGTTTGACAAAAAAACGCTGGCTGTAGGAAAAGCAGTCACCTGGAAGAGCTCCCGAGATAACTTCACACATAAAATACGCCAGGGAAACACCAAAAGTTAAAATATATCTACCGAAATCGTTTGTTTGATGTTGCCTTTGACAACGACGTCGCTATCCACCTTCTCACTATTAGATTATCGAGCCTCCGATATATTTTTCCGTTGAATTTCCGCACAAAATGCCTGGGGATGACTTTTTAAGTGTATTCTTTCTGTCTGGTATTCTAATTTGCCGAAATACCGGATAATTAGGGTAAGACGAACGTTATTTTTCAAATCATTAACATATTTAATCAATCACGAAAGTACAGGTATACCGGTATTTTTTCGCGGTACTACCGGGGGAGTACTATTATTGCTTTTTATTACTCATCACAAAAGTACCGGTACCTTTTTAATTAAGTACCGCTCATGCCTAAATATCCACCACCCGTGTCAGCAGGGGGGGGGGGGGGGGGAGGGGAGAGAAGGCGGGGTGGGGAAGGGGGACCCGGGAGGGGAGGGGGAATTCATCATCGTGATATGCGCTTGTTCGACGCAATGGTTCCTGAGATATCCGTAGGAGGTCGCGGCGCTCGAGGTTTGCGCTCGTAGCCCCATCTAGTGAGGGAGATTAGCACCAACTCCCAGTCGTATTTAGCCTTAGACACGACCGCGGCAGAGAAAATGTCCACGCCAATGGGGAGAAGGAAGGAAGGCTGTTGTTGATGCCATCGGTGGAAATGCTGAACCATGTGTCACGGCAGATCGTTCTCCTCTTCAGTATTCGTGATATAGGAGTGTCACTAGTAATATCGTAAAAATGTCATTTACTTTGCTGCACTCAATAATATGTGTCGTTTAAGATAGCTTTCACTTTTAGATTCTGATCACTTTTATCTTAAATCTTAATGTCTCAAACAGAACAATTCTTGCATTTACATCGCGTTACGAATGTCTTCACTCAGCTGTTAATTCGTAGGAGTGGACGAGAGAATACTCCACCCCAACAAAAAGCCATTCGCCCCCGAAACAGACCCTCGTCTGGAGTGCCATCTGCCGTCGAGTTGATGCACCGAGTCAAATACACGGGAAACATTTTGGGTTTGCAGTTTGCCTTCCAATAGAATTCCATCCTGGTTATGACCACCACCCGAGGACTTGAAATTAACTTGTATCGCCAGATTTGGATATTAAGATAGAATTAAGATATTTTCGTTCTTGGACAATTAGCGCTGACTGAACTACATCTACATCTACATAATACCCTGCAAGCCACCATAAAGGTGTGTGGCAGGGGGTGAACTCTCACCAAACATGCACTACATAACATGCATAAAAAAGGATTAGTATTTGTATAGGTACTGTTCAAAACTACGCTATTTAAAAAAAGATAAAAGTAGCGAAGCATACATGCAAAAACATGCTGTTAGTTGGGTTAGCTTTAAGTCCTTACACCAACATGCAGCTACCAATGTTATCCATTGCTACACTCGTACTGGATATATTTACCTTTATTCATATCCCTAAGACTAACTACGCTTTGGATTGAACGATACGTAATATCATCCTCGAACTTACGGAGGAGTAACTTTCGATGGAGGAGGGTAAGAAGAGTTCGCGGTGTGGGAGGATGTCGTCTTGTAATGGGTTTAGTTCGTCGGAGTCTCCTGGGGCGGTATAAAGGTCAATGGAGGCCCGTTGGGGCATCCACGGGGAAATGAGATTGGAGGAGGAGTCATCCAATCCATTGCATGCGTGCATATCATATTCACCATGCCTAAAATATCACTCCGAAGAGATAAGTGATTGTCCTGGTCACGCATGGTGGATAGCGAACATAATTCCTACCTCAGTTGCTGTAATAACAGGGCATTTTCAGATCAACGTACTTCAAAGCATATGAACATCTGAAAATATCAGAGTGCTTTCTGAAGTGCAAGAGTTCTTGGTATCGCGTGCAATTGCAAATATGTCCGCTGCATGCCATTTTGCTAAATCAGGAATGGAAGTCGCGAGTGATAGGGGCCATATTCCACCTCAATTCAACAAACGTTTGTCCCTTAGGGTCTCAGATTTTGATAAAAATTGGTGTATGGGAACAAAATCAACTCAAACTGAATATACTCAAAGAGTTTTGTGAAAAAAAATTTTTTGAGCGAATTATGCATATTTTAATTTTTTCGCATTTTTAGCAAAAATCCGTGCCTTAAATCATATTATCACTTATATCTCCGCTCATAATGGTCATACCGCAATGATTAATAGCTCTTTTCAAAGCTAAATCTTTATTGAATACGAATATATCAATAAAAATTATTTTCCTCTATACCCTATTGTTGTTAATTACTAATGTTTAAAAAATTGTTAGTAAACTTTTCTCAAATACTCCATCTCAGAATCGGCCGAAACTTTTTTTCCGTAATCTAAACATAACCAGCTAACTATTCCAAAAATAAAATTTAGTGGCAATTCATAAATGCGTTTTTTATAAATATTTAAACATTTACAATTTTCTCTTGCCCGGCCCCTGAGCTCCCCCATTTGGAATGCATGCAGCAGACACGCGATGCAAGCCTAAAAATTTCCAAATTGCTCAAGGTCGTGTCTATATGAGATAAAAATATATTATAAACTATAAATGTTAACAACAATTGTTATTTGTTCTGTTAAATGCATGTTTGCAGAGAAATTTACCATTGAGCCCCACTTAAGTTTCCAGGCGGATTAGCTTTTATTTGAGCTAAAAATCTGTGACAATTAATAACTATGAAAAAACTTTTTTAGAATCATCAAGTATAGTTTATTGATGAAATGAAATGAAAATAAATTACAATTATGGAAATTTTGCATCATTTGTTCTAGCAGAAAAATTTCATCGTTTTTGCTATCTCACACTTTTATCTCTATAGACAAATTTTGTGCAAACTCCGATTTTAGCGTCAAAATATTTTTTATCCATGCCAAAACGTTTCATTTTCAATTCGAGTCGAGAACCTGCAGCTGTGGCTTTTCGTGCATTGAGACGTTTTCCTTAAACGTAGCTCTCTCTAAAAAGAAATATTTAATGGCACCTACCGATTAGGGCAAGAGGGATAAACCTTTTCACTTCCTTTCAGAACCCTATTTTTATGACCCCGTTGGTGGCTAATTCTGCCCATTGCGGTATGTGCCTAAAAGCTTGAAGGAAGAGCACCTAGCTGCACGTGTTTTTGTTGACAGCCGTGTTAATTCACCGAAGAAGTCTCACTTTGTTTGTGTCTGTCACCGCGTGTGCATCTTCTTATTCGAGAGCTGTCTACCTTTTCTTTTTTCTCGTGCATAGTTTTTTTAAACTAATTTCGGAAATTTCATCGATACCTGCATATGAAAATGTTTTGTGTCAAAATTTTCTCCATCCAGTGCGAGGAGAAAAGTGTTCGTGAGACAGTGTATTTAAATGTATCGAAGAAATCTGCAGCTCATCGAGGATAGAAGAGGTGTCAAAGTGGAAACCGTGTGCGTTAACCATGAAAAATCGTTTCTTCCTTTCTATTCAAAGCATCAAAAACAGTGTTGTAATCCATTTAAGCTGCATTGCATCATCCGTAGTGCTAATTTATATACAGTTACTGCCACACATTACAAATCGAAAATTTTCAGCACTAGAGCGATGTCTTTGGTCGAGGGCAGAAAATTGTGTCGTCAGTGCAGAGTGTTTCTGAATAAGGGAGTCGCGAAAGGTGACAAACCAAGGCATCCCATCAGTCATCAAGAAGACGTTCCTGAGCAGCTTGTGGCTGCAGAAGCAGTACTGTCACAGCCGGGGCCTTCTGGTTGGCAATTTGCGGAGCCTCATGTATCCCTACCTACAAACAACTCCAGCGATGACAGTGACTCACAAGGAGAGAGCGATGGTGCACCTTATTCACCTCGTCAATCTGTGCTAGAAAAAATCAACTTGAGTTTATCCGAAATCAGTACACCACCAGTAATTAGAAAAAAGTTAGGAAGTAGAAAACACTCTAAAGAAAAAATTCATAAAATTACTTCTGTTTATCGAAGAGTAATCGGGAAAGTATCGGGAAAAGTAAAAACTTCCTTCAGCCCATAAGAGTTAGTAGGGTGTGAAATTCGAAGTCAACTCAAGGAAACATTTGCTGAAGCTAATTCCTACAGTGAAAAAATTTTAGTCCTGTCTACACTGCCTAAAAGCTGGAGCGTGGCAAAAATTCAAGAGAAATTTGGATCAACTCAATATTTAGCTCGAAAAGTGAAAGAACAAATGACAATTGTTGTTAACATTTATAGTTTATAATATATTTATATCTCATAAAGACACGACCTTGAGCAATTTGGAAATTTTTAGGCTTGCATCGCGTGTCTGCTGCATGCATTCCAAATGGGGGAGCTCAGGGGCCGGGCAAGAGAAAATTGTAAATGTTTAAATATTTATAAAAAACGCATTTATGAATTGCCACTAAATTTTATTTTTGAAATAGTTAGCTGGTTATGTTTAGATTACGGAAAAAAAGTTTCGGCCGATTCTGAGATGGAGTATTTGAGAAAAGTTTATTAACAATTTTTTAAACATTAGTAATTAACAACAATAGGGTATAGAAGAAAACAATTTTTTATTGATATATTCGTATTCAATAAAGATTTAGCTTTGAAAAGAGCTATTAATCATTGCGGTATGACCATTATGAGCGGAGATATAAGTGATAATATGATTTAAGGCACGGATTTTTGCTAAAAATGCGAAAAAATTAAAATATGCATAATTCGCTCAAAAAAATTTTTTCACAAAACTCTTTGAGTATATTCAGTTTGAGTTGATTTTGTTCCCATACACCAATTTTTATCAAAATCTGAGACCCTAAGGGACAAACGTTTGTTGAATTGAGGTGGAATGACCCATAGAGCTTTCGACGTCTGTCCATTGCAGAAGAGGTTTAGTGCACTCTTTCAGCCACTCTTATATTCTTTTCTAGAGTCTGTTGCAAATTTCTTATTTAGTGTTTGTCTTCGTTGGCCTCTCGCCTTGCACGCCGACGCTCCCCCGTGCAAATGAAATGTTATCGATTATTGGCTGTAATCAGCGTCATCTGGTGTTATCCTCGGGAATCTTTAGCATCCACTATCCTCCTTCTCCAGCTGGAGCCAAGAAATTTTACCGCTATTTTATTCAATAAATGCTGCTATTCATCGAAGCCACATGCCCGCAAACTCATTTCGAAACCACCAGAGATATAGGAGATACGCACACTTTGTCAGAGACACAATAATTAAAATCCGTATTTAAATAATGGGTAAAAATTCCTCAAAATTCTGTAAAACAGGAAAAATTTACCTTCCTGTTCTACATAATACACATTCAAAGTGTAATTTATTTATTATATAAAATTCAATCGTTCCAATACAGCCGTGGTTTTTCACTTAGAATCCATCGTTTATAAAATACGTTTCAAGGAGTCGTCTTCGAGAAACGTTTGAATGATACCAAGTGAAATGAAAGTTTCCAAAAGAAATTCCCTCACTTGCGACGGAAGGCATTTTAGGCCTATACTCGTGCAAATGCATGGTAGATGAGTAAATTTTGTGAACGACAAATGTGTCATTCAACAACGAATAGTGAAATCAGGCGATGAGCGTAATGCGACGCATAAAACCGACCAGGATATCGCGCAATGCATGAGGAGTCGCCACCCGAACTCTGAATGGAAAAGATGTTGGTGAATGGTGTCGAGGCCATCGTGGTGCGGATCCCCTGAGCATTGGCCGTCAATTGGGGCACTAATAACGCCGCCCTCTACAAAAAGAAGCCAACGCCGAGGATGTTGTTTCGGTGGCATGATGGGTTTGAGCAATGGCAGTGCCATCCCGAGGGACCGGGAGTGAGTCCCGGGAGTGCTGGAGACTTTGGCAAACGCTGCTGCCCTCTGGTGAGAAGCGGTGCTCCAAACGGAGAAGGGAACTCGAGGGCCAGTGCGGTCCTCAGCCTTAAAGGTCGCGGCTTCGATCCTCGCATCGCTGGGCTCAGAGTTAGACGATGGCGACCGAAAACGCGGCCAAGGGAAAACGCGGAGGGGAAGAGTTCTGACGAGATTATTGAGTCAGGAAGCAGAAGCAGAATTATTACGGCGTTGAAACGAACCCTCTTCTCTCTTTTACGATCGCCTGTCGTAGTATTCATAAGGGTTTGCTGGGTGCGTCGACGACAGAGTCCATTTTGCACCACGTCAGAGTTATAATTAAGGCACTCAATTACTTTACCGTACTTAATTTAACTAAAAGCATGAAATTGTATAAAAAATATATTCTCAATGGCATTAAAATGTGACCAAAGAAATACATAACTAAATGCATTAATGCTTTAGATCGCATTGAAAAGATTAATTTCTTTTAAAAAAGCCTCGTGACACAGCCTAGACTTTCGGGGTCATCTCCAAGTGCGTTCTTCAAGTTCCCTGTTCTGATACCAAGATTCTCGCGCGCGTCTTTGTACTTAACACACTCGGTTAGAATGTGTACTCAGAGGTGAGTCGCACTCCTAAGCATTGCCTTGTCTTCTGCGAAGAGGTGCTACGGAGCAATGGCCTAGTCTTAGACGGGAAACGGCCCCATCGTTCTCTCCGAGAAGTCCGGATGGACGAGGAGGACCACGTCAGGCTTTATCTCGCGCAGTTTGTTATTTGCTCATGCTCTCCCTTCACTGCACAGCCCTTCGCAGCGCAGCCTTCGTCCGCAACCACTACCGCAATTACTGACGGGATGAGGGTGCCTCTTTTGCCAGTTTCCGGTTCCCGCCCGCGCGTCCTGATCGCCCCTCAGGAGACGCTGAAATGACCCCAGCACGTTCCAAAGAGTGGAAAATAAAAGTCGTGGTTTCCATTTCCATGAGAGAACGGTTTCTCCAGCCGGCTTCATGTGCAAGACTCTGGTCTTTGGCTCTCCCGATTTGTGCGTGGGCTTCGAAGGGCAAAGCTTAGAGCGGCGTTGAAACTTTGCACTGGGAAATGCAACTGTCACTCGAGTATGTATTGTTATCACATCACCGGCAAAATAGAAATACGGCAAGGTTCTCATGTACAGAAGCTTACTTTCCTTTCATTAGTGACGTGAATGCGAAATAGGATTCTTGCTTCAAGTCAAAAAATGTTCACGGAAATGTGGAAATCTACCAAGTCCCCACATTAAGAAATTTCACGACGTAAAATGGAATTGCAGTAAAAAAACCCCTGCATTTAAAAATAAATAAAAATTGTTCATTTAAGAATAAGAGTCACTGTTTCATGTCTAATTCCTATGACACCCTAGTCTCATCTCGGACAGGAGTGTCCGTTCAATGCAACACCATCTTTCCATCATTAGAGAATTTCTCCAGGGGGTAATAGAGTGTTTCCCAAGGGAAAGGAATCAGTGAATTTGCTCCTAGTAGTATTCGCCATATTTAAAATTCTTTGATATAAATCCTCCAAAAAGATTTTGGATAATTTGGGAGTACAAGTTATCATCTAAAGGCCGCTTTACACGATACAATTTTTTGTACAATTTCTTGTACAAACTCTTGCATGAGGAAATTGTACCGTGTAAAGCGGCAAATTGTACGAAAACTTGTGCGATTGTCTGAATGACTGAACGGGAAATAGAACGTGTTCTAATTCCATTCAGACAAACATACAATTTCGTCCAGTCTATACAAGAGTTTGTACAAGAAATTGTGCAAAAAATTGTATCGTGTAAAGCGGCCTTAATAAAAGACTCAACATTTCTCGGCACGCTTACCAGGACGATTGTACGACATAAAGTCCAAAACAAAAAGTCCAAAGAATAAAAAGTCCAAAGACTAAAAAGTCCAAAGACTAAAAAGTCCAAAGAGTAAAAAGTCCAAAGAGTACATGTCCAAGCCAAAAAGTACAAAATAATTTTATTTTAAAAATTTTATTCAAAATTTCAGAACATTAAAATTTAATTTTATATGGCATTAGCGCTATGCAAGTTATGGCCTATCGCTTTAATATATTCATATATATTCTTCCATCGTCAGAGTAGTCTCCGTAGATGCTGACAATGTTTTCGATGCGTTCTTCTACCTGCTGAAGGTTTCCCGGTTTTAATTTGTTCACTTTTTTTTCCAAGACTTATCTCACGAATAATGTATTCGACGTCTGCCTGTTCTTTCTGTGTTTCTTGTAGAAAAGTGTAGAAACTAGGGTGGCTTTTACCGACTAATTAATTTAAACGATTATGCCAGCCTTCTGAAGCGTTGTTGGTTCTTGCTGTGCCTTGAATAACCGCTGCATATTGATTCCACTTTTTTGGATTATACCTGGGCTGCACCGCTCTTCGTCTTCCTCGAGCAGGAACGCCACGAACGTAGGTTTTTTCGAAATAATCGGCAATAACTGCAGACTGGTCAGGCATCTCATCATAGAAAAGATCGAAGACGCGTTGAACATCATCATATGGAACGAAGGCTATGGCGCACATTGTATGCATCGCATCACGTATGTTAACATTAACGTAGTATTGCTGCTGCAACCCTTCAGCTTGAATTTTGCGATAAGAACTTTGGCAAAGGTGAAATAAACATAATCTTACGACGTCTTCACCAAAGTCAGCGGAAGCCACGGAATTAATTATTGCCAACTCAAAGTCACTCATAACCGTCTGAGGATGTTGGGTTGCAATACCCGCGTTCAATGCGTACGACAATGTAACATCAATAACCTTTGTATACTCCTGCTCTTCTTTTGTTTCCAAAAGTGCGTGAACCAAAGGCATTGCAATCAATGTCTCTTTCTCTCCTCTTTTTTGCAAAATTGTTCCCATTATAGGAAAAAGTTGAAAAAAAATTATAGGAGTGATTTTAAACGTGCCATCTAAGTGCCAAATACTTGATTTGAAAAGTATTCTCACGTGTAGAAAAAACCAAAATCCTGCCACAATTTAAGTTGTAATCGTCATCTTCGTAAGAATCGTAGATAAGAAATTTGTCGCCAGTAATGGTCTTTGTAAACCTGTTAGGTACGCTTTCAAGGTCTTCAATAGAAGTAGGATTCGCCGGTAACTCCTTTGTACGTTCCCGCTGAATAACTTTTGGCGATGGGCCTTCAAGCCGGGTTTGTGGGACCCCCTCACCCCGCTGTGTTTGAGGGAGAAGATCCTCAAGGTGAAGGAGAGGAGGACCCTCAACATCCTGCTCGGGAGACTCAACGTTCTGAGAGCCCGTCCACATTTACGACCGCTTCAGGACGATGGCGGAGGTGCTCTCCAGGGCGCTACCCTGCTGGTGCCCCGGACGGCCCGGGCGGCCCGGGGTTCCTTCACCGGGACCTTCGCCCGGGAGTACAACAAGCTGCCCGACCGATTGAAGGTTCACGCCACGAGAAGTAGCCTGACAAAGTACCTCCTGTCCAACTACGGGAGCTCTGGATGACTAGGACCCGAGTTCGGCCCGACCCACCCGGAATCTTACACACCTTGGAAGATCTATCTACCATATATATTTGTTTATTTATTTATATATTTATTTATTTATATTTGTTTATTTATTTATTTATGTATTTATTTATTTATACATTTACCTTATGACCGGTCGGACGTCCTTGGCCTTTTATAAGATTTAAAACAAATAGTTCGGTCCTATTATTGTATCATTCAACATGACATTTGAAGCCGACTTTGACTAAACAGGAATGATATTTAAAGTCATAATGAAAAATTGTATAAATGTTTTCCATTTAAATGAAAAACTTTGTAAAAATAGTATGAAATAATATAACACAACTCTGTAAAGACCCCGACCAGAGAGTGCTGGGGCAGGGGTAGAGGGGGCCATGAGGCCTCACCTGCCCCAGGTAAAATAAAAAGAAAGTCAAAGTCTGGTAAAGGCGCTTGCACTGCAGCACTTGCATTGACTGCGACCCTCATCACTACCGCTGGTGGACGGTCAGGATGTTCGTTAACTTCCGTTTTAATAGCACCAAGTATGCGTAAAGCTTCCACTTCTTCAGGATTTGGTGCATGATTGTGAGAAGCATGTCCACCTCCTTTACGTATGAGTAAATTGCGGCCCGTATTTACTGTTGTCAATCGCGCAGTGCACTCACTTTTCCTTCGGCACTTCCAATATTTTACATCGCCATTAACGGACGAGGTTAAATACAGAAAACCATTGTAATGCCCGTAAGTTATTTTACCTTTGCGAATAATTTCGAGTACTGGTAAAGCCATTTTAAAAATTTTTTGCTAGGGATATTTATAAACAATGAAGTAGGTTGCGAAAATATTATAGCGTTGCTAGGGAGCGTTGCTAGGGATATTTGTAAATAGTTTAAAGAGTTCTAATAATAATGGATTTTCTAAAAATATTTTTGGATCTAATAGATTTGGACTTTTCGGTTTGGACTTTTTGGTTTGGACTTTATGTCCTCCTACCACCAGGACACGTGATAAGTATTACTTTTATTTATATTTTGGCGTCTGTGTAGTCATTTGTTTTAGTTTTAGGTACCGTCACAGAGGACTCTGCAGAGCAATCGGATTGAAATAAGTGAAGACTTTTCGGTGTATTTTTAAGTACTCTAATATTGTTAAAAACTTCAATATTAGTTTTAGTATCCATTTTCACATATTGGAGCGATGATGAAAATGAGATGTAGTTGCGATGATTGGCTGATGATTGTGCACGACGACCAAGGGAATGAAATCGGCCATGAATAAAAAAAAAGTATACTGCTAACCAGGATTCTCAAATCTTCCGGTTTTTGCTCTCCCATTGTTAGCCGCCATCTTAGTTCAAATTCAGCAACGGTTTACTTGGTGCGTGTGACCAAAATTATAAAGATAGATTGTACTGGTAGATTTAAAATGTCATTTTTCCCGCGTACCGCGTACCCGCGTGCGCGTGATGCATGTAATAACAACCAGTAATCCCTTTCTTATTACGTAGATATTAACCATCTAACTGCATGTGACCCTAGCATTTCTGCATTAAACATCCTAGTTGCATGTCAATAGTGCATGTCTGATGATGTTCACCCCCTGCCACACACCCTCGTGGTCGCTCGCAGGGTATTGCGTAGATGCATATGTGGCTGTGGCCCGAGTTCTTTTTTTAATTTGGTCGGGATGTACACATTGCCTATTCATCTCGATTTGGCCATGTTTGCCCCGATGTATCTAACAGGGTGGGAATCATGGCAAATAGCACGCAATTCCTTAATCAGCACACTTTTATGAGTATCTATGTGAAGTTTCAGCTTCATATGTCAAAAAGAGCTATTTCGGGCGTCTTTTTTTTCGACTGCGCATGGCGACAGCTTTCGTCGCCTGAGAGCGCGGCAACGCGCATTTCGTGCCTACGTTTCGACTGCCTACGTCACCGGCGCTCCAGCACCAATCACCAGCACATTCGTGGTGGAGGGTGCTTCTCGCACGACGTGGTAACCAGTGAGCTCTCTGCATCGGGCCTACCCAACCGGACCTTCAAGTCGCCAGCGAACGCTGCCGGACGTGCAGGCTAGCGTAGCAGTAGACACACACACAGGTGCACTTTGCGCGCTAAGCTACTCCAGCGGAATCGGAGTCTCCTCCAGAATCGGACTTGCGCGGACTTGACGAAATTGAGTCGGTCTGCGCGCACGCCTCATCGGACACGAACGGTCGACTGCAACTGCCTTTCGCATTCGGCCAACGCTCGGCCAAGAAGTGCATCTGCAGCGTCTCGCGATATTGCATTAAATCGCAAGGCGACGATTGCTCGAGACTTTTAATGTATAATTTGTATGAATTCATCCCATGACTAAACCGAAAAAGCAAATATCCTGTGCACGCATTTATGTGATTCCGGGATATGAAGAGGCTCATTGCGAGAGTGGTGTTTTTGCGATTGCCATACCCTTCTACGGCGATCTCTAGGGGTGGCCTTAGACTCTCGCAGCGAGGCTAAGTTCTTTCGTCAATAGACTAGAGTTGACGCCCTTACTATACCTTTCTTGGTGGCCATGGACTCGGTTGCAGGCAAAGGGAGGAAACGAAGAGAGAGGTAGAGCGGAAAGTGGTGAATACTGCTTAACTAAAAATTATCGTAAGAAAACGGGATTTGGAACTGGTTTCAAATCGTGAAAAACTGCCAGACTGGCCCGCCCATGGAGTCCGTTCGGTGTAATTTACTATTCCTACAAAGTCAGGACAGGCGCAAGCCATTTAAGGCGCCACGTCAAAGAAGGTTGCAAATGTGCATCTGCGAGGTAAGTGACAGTATGCCCGACTGTAAAATCATAAACGGGATGCTATCTCCTCTTGTTAGTTCACCTGGCTGCTCTTTTCAAAATGGAGAGTTGTCAACAATATTATGGCACTTTAACTTGGCCATTGGTCATCAAGCTCTATCAATTAATAACGAATTACTTTTCCGAGGCCAATGCTGCAAGTAGGTGACCTGTACAGTGTGATCTTAAACATTTCGATTAAACCATATTTCTACTAAGTAGACAGCAGTGGTACGAGTCAAAATGCTGTGATTAGGGTCACCATCCGCAGCCATTTGCCCAGTCTCTATTTTGTTTTCTATCTCGCTACTTAGACCCAATGTTAAACTATAGCCTATTAAAACATTTAAATTTAATAGTCGTCTACATTACTTCCACAGCTGAAAGAAACCTACAACTGTATTATCAAAATCAATTTCGTCAATGTCGGCAAGGCTATGTCGAGAAAAATTTCGTGTCATGCAGCCTGAAAACATTGTCGCCTACTCAGGCATTAATTTAGGACTTGTGTGCAATATTCCTCTTCAGAGTTAACATTAATTCCTTGTTTTATTTTATCAGGGATACTAGTGCAGCCTCAGAGGCGAAAGAATCGCATGCAGAAAGTCACGTATTTAAAGAAATACCTTTGTGCCCTTGATACTCGTTCCTTTCATGTGGTGGGCGGTGAAGGCTTTCCCAAAGTCATTCAGAATGCAAACGAACTTATTCCTCACCCTTCAACAACATCAAGAGAGCATTGCCGGAACGATGGTCCGTGGCGCGTTCCGTAATATTGATATGACAGATATCATCAACTCCATTCAGAGAGGGGCATGAGCGGCAACTACAGACGGGTGGACCGGTTCGGTGAGGATATTTCACTACCTAGCCCTTACTGTGCATCACATCACAAACTGGCGATTAGTGAACAGGGTACTTTTTACTGTGAAATTTCCTGATGAAATACGGCAGACGGGATCCAACGTTAGTAGTGAACTAAGGATGCAGTGTACCAGATTGGGCATTCACGAAGCAGATATAAGTAAGTTTTTCTTCGTGACTGACGAGGGAGCAAACATAGTAGAGGCTTTGGAAAATAACGGGAAAGCACCCTGCCTTGCACCCTGCCTTGCACCCTGCCTTGCACCCTGCCTTGCCACTGCTCTTACTTAGACACACTTTTGACGCACGATATTGCGTTGATGAGGGTGATGGTCCAGAGGTTATCGGGAAGTTTAATGCGACCAAATCTTAAGTCACGTATTTAAAGAAATCTGGTCTTGTATCGAGTCTAGACAAAACAGTTCACCAAGAATGTGAAACCCGATAGAACTCAAAAGTAACGATGTCAGTACATTCGCAATTGGGGAAAATCAAAGAGTTGCTGAAAGAGGCAAAACGAGAGTATGGAATTAGTGGTCTGGACGAGGCCTTAATGGAACATCTAATTACTTTTTCTGAAACCATTCAAAGAAGAAACGGACAAACTGCAAGCAAAAAAGACTCCCACGGCTCATATTCCCGTACTTACTAACGCACGCCTGATAGAACATATTTTTATCATGTAAACACATGAAAATGAACTTGTTATAAAAATTGCAGGCAGAGCTTTGCTATATTTTGACAAAAAAATTGTAACTCAGGACTGGCAAAAGGTGTGCACTTTTCTAACACTTATATAGAGGGGAGTAAAGATGCTCAGTGCTCCAGATAGAGAAGAGACAATGAAGCTCGTACATTCAATGTGTGTCTCCTTGGCGGCTGAGCGCAACATAGCAGCTAGTGCAGAACCTGAAGAAAAAAGATCAAAGTGACTACGAGGAGTGGCAGGGCGAATACAGAGATTCAATCCGATGCGAAGAAATAGCTTTGTGTCAATCGACGTCGCCAGGGGAATTTTCTGGGATCCTAGAGAGGTGGCAAAAATATGAAGGTAAAATGCCGAACCCAGCTCATTTAGTCAAAATTTTCTTCTCTCGGCCAGCCACCAGCGCAATTTCAGTCACGAATTAAATATTCTGGAGGATCGCAGGTCCCTACTGGACCCCGATGCTGTAGATGGCCTCTGTTATTTGTGGGGGATTGCCTGGAAAAAGAACGGCACCTTCACCATTAGGTGTTGTTTGCGTTTGATGACTCCTTATCACCTGTATTTTTGATTAATTCCTCGGAACGTATCTTATTCCTGTCTTTTTTATTGTGCGGGATCGTGACTTTATTTGAAAACATGTACTTATTTTTAAAAGAGGTACAGTAAGTTTCAAAGCGCTATATCTTTTATTTTAATTTTTCAACCTGTTATATATTCTAACGCACTATACGTGTATACACGTAGTTGTTCTGTAAAGGGGAAAGGGCCAAAAATATTTTACGTAAGACATAACATCCTTTTGAGAAGCAATGCGCTTTTGGTGTGACTGCTTAATGGTACTACTTTTCGAGAAACGCTGGCTTACGGACTGCGCATGTAAGTCCGATTGGCTTCTATGGGACCCCACTTGGGTGCGGACCCGAGGTATGGGACTCTGGCTGTCGGTTGAGTACGCCCGACGCAGAACTCTGATGTGCCCCTCAGTTGCATGTGAGGAAAGGTGATTGGGAAACATGTGCGCCTTTAATATGATATATGTGAATAATATCGAGAGAAATGTCGAAAAATCAAATGACAGGATTCCAGATCACCTCTCTTTGTAACACATTGCCGAAGAAGTCATTCGTATTACGACGGAGCAGTAGAAAATCAAGGAAAAGCTATGCATAGCTTAGCAGGATGATGAATGACAAGAGAAACTAACGGTAAGAAAATTTTGTGTGAAATAGAGCTGAGTAGAGAACTTGAACAGGTATTAACCTGCAAAGAAGTACTAAATATTTATTCCGTTGAGTTTTGTACTGTAAAAAGGCAGATAAGGTAATGTCAGTGAATTACAAGTAATGAAAAGCAACAGAAAAGTCAGTATCGGAAACGATATAAAACGGTTGGATGAGTAAAAAACTTAGCAATTTTCCACAATGTATTTTAAAATAATAAATTTATTTTATTATTTTAAAATACATTGTGGAAAATTTCTAAGTTTTTTACTCATCCAATATGTCTATGTGACGCCTGATACTGTGATCTAAATATAAAACGGATTGATCTAGCAACCAGCGATCAACAAATATTAGAAGTTCCTTGAGATTAGGCGGTATCTTAATGTTTCGAATTGCGTTAAATCTTTGACATACGTCAATAGGTAACATTTTCCTAAGTTTTACCCTCGAAAACGAAATAATTTCGCTCCTACAGTTATTTGGAATTTCGGTTTCAATTTCGCGCCGAAAACATATTTCTGGAACGTGGAAAATATATGACATTGCTGCTGTCTGCTTAATGAATGCACATGTTGGTGTCAATACTTTGAAGGGGTTGAAGTGGGCAGCGTGCCCCCATGTGCTAAAAGGAGGACGAGAGAAATTAACTAGTACTGTTGTGTGCACACTTGTAAATATGCGTTCCTTAGAGCACTAGAGCATAGGTATTACTTCTTAGAGACTGCCGCCAGTGAGTCGGCTGGACCATCGCCGTGTTCCACTAATACTAATACTCACGTGAACGCTGCGGTAGCCGATAGGCACGTGTTTTGCGTTATGCTCCACGCCGGAGAATGCATGTGAAAATGGATGAGAAGGAGAGCGTACGGAATTTGGATGCATTGCTTCGGACGGTTCAAATTCGACTTGTGAGCATCATAAGGGATCTATCCCATTGTAAAAAGAACTGGCAGCCTTAGACAGGACATCCAGAGTGGCGATTTATGCTTAAAATAGAATCGTGAAGGCATGAGTGGATCGCAGTGGAAGTTGAAGTAGGGAATGGAGGACGGGAATAAGAGCGAGGTTTAACGGAAGAGTAGTCGATCGAATTCCAACCCCAGGACTTGCGGTCTGCGTGAGAGAGAGAGACAGTATTTGGTGAAACGCGAGTGTTCCGGCGGAGCGGTTCCCTTCATTCCAATCTACGTTTGGAGCACACGACAGGATTTCTCCACAGTTGGGCACTTACACAGATCGCTCGCTTGGAAACTTGATTTCAGTTTCGATTGATGCGCCTCTGTGAGTGCACCTAGTTCGGGGTCAAGCGGGAATTGCACGCCCCAATGCGCATCCACCATGCACTGGATATATGTGTCAAGTGGCGCTCCGTTAAATCGCCAGATTTTCTGCAGGTGTCGGGTGAACCTCATCAAATATTATTATAATGTACGGATTATAATGTACGGTTACGCTTCCCCCTTTTCTGTTTTACGCGTCTTATCTCGTTTTTTTCCCTTTGCCTTTGTTTCCCGCAATGGCAAAGCACTTACGTGGCCCTGCGTTTGTCTCCTCCCCTTACCCTTTAGTTAGTTTACTTTTGGTAAGGTGATGTATGTTTCGGTTTGTATTACGTGTAGAATGATTAGTATAACGCGCGAGCAAAGTCGCCGCATCGCGTTCAACTGTTCGATGAGCACGTGTGCGAAGGTGGCGTTAGTGGCCAGAAGACGGCAACGGTGTGAGAAGGGCTAGCGAATGTGACCGCATATCGCTCGGACAGACAGGTGTCGCCCGGACGGAAGTGGGCAGTCAGGTCGCCGGCGTTAGGTCGCCGGCATCAAGCCAAGCTGCGGGGAGCCGTGACAGAGAGGGAGAGAGGAGTTCACCACCGCTTCTCAAGTGACCTGCTCCCCGGATGCCAGTCCGAGACGTCTGCCTCTAAGGTGGGTGGTCGACGAGGAGACACCCGTCATCGCATCCCAGACTGCAGTAAGATCCCGAACCCCCATCCCCTCGCCAAGTGACTCCCTGTGGCAACGACATTCCAGAACTCAAAAAAGTCAAACTGAAAATAATTCACTGTACTAGATTAGTTCTTTGGATCATTTTGTGTTATTCGGTTTAAGTTCCTCCTTATCCCGACTAACCCCTAACCCGTAAGTGTTTTTCGTTGCCATTGCTCATTGCTCGAATGGAGAATGTAAATTTTCAATCATGC
This sequence comes from Platycnemis pennipes, assembly GCA_933228895.1. Lineage (NCBI taxonomy): Eukaryota > Metazoa > Arthropoda > Insecta > Odonata > Platycnemididae > Platycnemis > Platycnemis pennipes. The sequence continues at coordinate 2,560,286 of OW121849.1, forward strand.
AAATCCGTCTCAGTTTACATTTCCCACACCGAATCCTGACCGTGTGCCCTTCCCGTCTGTCGCCCATTAATTCTCCCGTTGTGACGTCGCCCTGAGACCGAGAACTCGTTTGTTTCCGAGACGCGGAGAGCAACAACCAGAGGAAGGCACAGTGCCAGGGATCGTTACTTTTCTATCATTTTGGATTTTTGGAAACTGGTGTACCAGAAATATTTTCGTTCAAATATTTCGTGCTCTGACGGACTCAATTACATGAGGTCTTCTTAAGTGACTTGGGAATCGAAAATGTTTAGGAAACATTGTCTACGAGATTAATATGTAAGAATTTGGGAAACAGGATGCTGGACGAGGTTAAACACCTCAAGTGGGTCAAGGGCTAAGTAAAGGGTGTCCGCAACTGGCCGCGAAGGTCCATGTGATTAAAACTGCTTAGTAGCAAAGATGTCAAGTTATTATTGATAATGCCAACACCAGATAGAGAAGTGGTAACGGGGAATTTAATGAAGCTAAATAACTGATGGTGGACACAGATTCCCAGAGTAATCGTCTTCGACGAATTGTATTTGCTGATACTCTGAAGTCATTCTATCATGCACATGGACCTGATAGAAAGTAGAGCATTACCAAAATCCTATACAATTCACTCTTTCTTGGATTTTGTAGCACCGTTACCGAAGAATACGATGGAGAATGACGCTTCACATATTTCCCCGATTCATCGACAGAGCAGCACTCCTTCAAGAAGAGTTGTCGGCGAAGATTAGTTTTCTGTGCGAGTACATTACACGACGGCATTTTATGACTAACGCAATTCAGTTAAAAATGAATAATGTTTGCATTCAGAGTGAAAATTGTGATGTTAACTCAATACCTTCAATATAATATGTTCTCCTAGTCTTTTACCAGCGTCTCAGCTAAGGTGAAATTTCTTTCTCAAGCAAGCAGCTACTCATGGCTTGAGTTGTGACAGAGAAGAAGTGGATCTCAATTCGACGAACAAGTCAAGACTTGGTCCAAATTGATCGCCGGACGATATGATTTCTGAATTTCAAATGAATTCATTAAGGAGTTCTTTTTTTGTAACAGAATCCCCAAAAAAATTATTCACCACTTCATGACAATTCACAGCATCAATCGGAAATCGAGAAAAGCCATAATCGAATTCCTCACTCCCCCACATATTTCCCTCTTCATGCTGGTCTTTCTTGTTGCACATTTATGCTGCACAATATCTCGTTATTTCATAAGATGCATTTAACAGTCAGTAACATTGCTTTACCGTATGTTCAGTTCAAAGCAGTGTACTCGATGTAGTTCGGTTTTGATCAGTCACTCTGTCTCACGCGCTCTTCTCCAAAGCTATTACTTAACGAGGAATGCGATAGCTGTATTCCCGTGGATGCATTTTTAGATTGCCTGCCGGTCGCCTGAAAGTTACGACATTCGGGATAAAAGCATTTCCAAGAGGCGTTCCCCAGGGCCGCCACTCCCAGCGCTCTCAGCGACATGATGCAGACCCCACTGCTGGCCAATGTCTCCCTCCCTCTCTCCACATCGACTCACGAACACTGAACTCCATGCAAACGGTTAATCGAAAGCCTCTCAAAAGACGATTGTGATACCTCCTTTTTTAGATCCTGGTTAATGAATGAGGCATTATTGCCGAGGAGAAAGGTAACACTCATTTCTCATAGAAGATAACGATTTAAATAGGAGCAGTTGTGACGATGAAGGGAAGAAGAGCGCTTCTCAACGAAGATGAAGATCTTTCGACGATCCTGTTCACAAGATCGGCCTCAGGTGGCCAAATATTTGCTCTGCAAACACATGACCCCGTGAAAGAGGGCGAGTGTCGTGCCTTCAGTTACAATTGGCCGTAACCCGTTCAAATTTGTTCTTCCACTTCTGCTAGGATTGGGGAAAGAGGCGAACCTACAGCTAAACCGTGTGCTTGAGCGTAAAAATTATCCTAATAATAAAAATAATTTTGGGCAGTACAGAGGTTCAAGAGATTTTCTAATTAATCTACCGTGGAATTAGTGTATCTTCCAGATGTTGAATAGCGAGCCCAACTACCGCTTTTGCTGGCACCGGCGGAAGCAGATGTTTTTACGTCGAAAGAGACCAGCTTGCTATCACATGGTGGACTGATAGTTTGCTCGTCCAGTCTATAGAATTCTTAATGCCGTGCGTTGATTTAAAACGGGAGAAATTAAGAAATAGAATGTTCACTTTCTGCGCTAGACGATAACACGGGGCAGTGTAATGAGCGACCACAGAGGGCGAATCGGAACTCCTGCCTCATGAGTTTTTGGGAGATGGTGTAATCCGGGAGGTTGAGGATTCATTTGAATGAGACCCCATTGCTCTCACTCTTCCTTCCTTACCTCTCCTCGCACCGGAGAATTAACGTCCTTCTGAAAGCCGTTACAAATAGTGACAAAAGTGGTATCCATTTGTTAAAATGTACAACACGTGATTGTAATTGTTTTATCAGACTGGGAGGAAATTTAATGTAAGATTCAGTGAACATAAGAAATCAATTTTTAATTTCGACAACAAATCAATGTTTGCTAAACATTTGATCGATACCTAACGAACATTCTTCCGATTTTAATCTTAGCGTGTTACATTATTGTGGCAAAGGGCCTAAATTAGATTTTTCGGAGAATTTTGAAACAAGAGTATGCCATAGATTTTATGAGGATAATGTGTTGAATGAGGTGGTCCCGATTTATAGCTCACCACAATTCCTTTCTGTGCGACTCCCCCCCCCACTCTCCTCAATGTAGGGGTCAAACCTTGACCCATCACCCCAAGAGTGCAAAGACCCTCATCCCTCACCCCACCTCCCTGGTGATATCGTATAAATATGGCGGCGGAGACGGCTGCTTGGATTGAGAGAACCTACTGTCGAGAATGGCGTGAAAACGTTCGAGGTGTAATGAAAAGTGCGGAAACTTGCAAGGTGTTCACTTCTTCTTGAACCACGGAGAAATTCCACAAAGCGAACTCGTCGACGATTAAGTTGATCCAACAGTGAGTCGACTTGGAGAGAGTGACTTAGAGATGCGGTCTACCCAAAGGAAGAGTATGGAATGCTTGGAAGGAGGAATGAGTGTCCTACTGTCGTGGAAAAAAGTCATGACACTCGAGTTTACAAGTCAATGACAGTTGTACGCGTAGTTCCACATGAAAACAAATTATATCAAAAATTAGCAAATTTAATTCTGCGTTCAACTGTGGAAAGTGAAAATTTTTATTTTAACTTGTTAAAATTTTATTGTCTGTGAAACAAAAAAAGTGCCGGTTTTTTCACCGTTTTAAACGGAGTGCTCACTTTAAAAATGCATAACTTTTAAAGTATTCATTGGATCGTAACCAAACTTTAACACAGCATAAGGAAACTTGTTGTTAAGGTATGTACAAAGTATTAAGATAATCGAAGTTTAAATAAAATTGTTCTTGTAAATTTTGTAAAACAACTTTTTCTCAGTACTGCGTGGTCATATCGATACGAATCTTGTCCTGTCATGGAGCTTATGGTAATACAGGGCTAATCGGTTCTCGATATTTAGAATTTATTTAGTTGTTTATTTTAAGTGCGCTTACATTTAATTCGGTGTTTCTTACAACATGAGGAGTGAAGCCAGCGAGGGGAAACGGACGCATGGCCTTCGAATTCCGTGCGACGTTGCCGAGTTCGACACCATCCCCGCTCTCCATGTGTAGAATCCATACATTTTTGTTGGATTCTACACATTTTGTTGGACAAAGGAGATGGAAAGGAGTTAATTTTCTTTCGAAAGAAAAGAATCCTACCTTTTTAAGTTACAATGCAACAAAAATGTATGGATTCTACACATGGAGCGCGGGGATGGTGTCGAACGCGGCAACGTCGCACGGAATTCGAAGGCCATGCGTCCGTTTCCCCTCGCTGGCTTCACTCCTCATGTTGTAAGAAACACCGAATTAAATGTAAGCACACTTAAAATAAACAACTAAATAAATTCTAAATATCGAGAACCGATTAGCCCTGTATTACCATAAGCTCCATGACAGGACAAGATTCGTATCGATATGACCACGCAGTACTGAGAAAAAGTTGTTTTACAAAATTTACAAGAACAATTTTATTTAAACTTCGATTATCTTAATACTTTGTACATACCTTAACAACAAGTTCCCTTATGCTGTGTTAAAGGTTGGTTACGATCCAATGAATACTTTAAAAGTTATGCATTTTTAAAGTGAGCACTCCGTTTAAAACGGTGAAAAAACCGGCACTTTTTTTGTTTCACAGACAATAAAATTTTAACAAGTTAAAATAAAAATTTTCACTTTCCACAGTTGAACGCAGAATTAAATTTGCTAATTTTTGATATAATTGGTTTTCATGTGGGACTACGCGTACAACTGTCATTGACTTGTAAACTCGAGTGTCATGACTTTTTTCCACGACAGTAGGTACAAAGCACTGCGTGTCGATCATTCGGAAAAGATGAAGGAGATGTGGAAATATTAACTCAAGCTACTTTCCCTGAAAGCTATGGTTTAAATATCCTCATATTCGGAAAATGATTGTGTGCTTCAATCTTTAGAAGTCCATTGTATAAGTGGTTGTGGATTTGGTTGTATCCTAACTGTGAATTAGCGAATTAACTCTTTCTCATTCTTCCACTAGTAAATGGTGTAGCACATCCCGCATTTACATAGTATTCTGCAAATGGCGTCAGGTTGGATGCAGAAGGTCAATCAACATGGTTTATCAATTCGGGAATATGCGTGAATTGCATGATTTACTGTGTACGCATGTGCGTTCTTAATTGATGAATGGAGCAGCTGTAAGCCTAGTCTAGAATTCATTTAGAGCCAGAAGAGTTACTATTAGCCTTTCTAAATTGGTAGAATTCCAGGAGCAATTTAATATCAATTTTGGCCTCGGTCCAGCCAAACCTAATGCACTGCAATGAATGATCTCACCACAATTAAACAAAAGGGGTTATTTGAGGGTTACTTGCAACCATAAACGCGTGTGGTTGGTACGCACAGGGTAGAAAGGGAGAATGCTGGAACATTAAGTGATTAAATGAGAGTTTCTAAATCCAGGAACAGATAAGAAAGACAAGGATGCGAAAATCTGTACTTCAGAAAGAGAAGAAGAAAGCAATACACAGGCACATAGGTTGGTAATAAAATGTGAGGGTAGTAGAAGCAGGAAAGTAATTCAGCCTCAGGCACTGCAGGAAAGTAATTCAGAAGCTCGTAGTTTGGGAAGGAAAGCTCAAAAGAAGCCATTTATGCAATTTGATGCTGCAAAAGAGATTCCGCGACGCCTACTACCCAGGAGCATTTCTCTCTATGGTGGCGCTTCAACTGACCTAAAATTGAGCAGTGGCAGTTCGCGGCAAGCGTAAACAACAGACGTGTACATCTCCTTTTCTAAAACATGTATTATTTCGGCAGAGTAAAATGGAAACTGCCGAGGATGTGAGTGGAATGAAAAACACACTTGATTCAGTAATACCAGAGCATTCGAGGGAGAGGAATGCAGCAAGAGATCAAAACAGACATTTAGTTTTTATGGAACCACATGTGAGTTGAAGTGCTAAGTTGACGGGTGAGATTGAAAATGAACACTCAAGTGATTGCTTTTACGGAAATCGTATCCTGGGAGAGAAGGAGCATCAAGAAGAGTCTGGCGAACCCATTTCTCTAAAATGTTAAACCTATACCTTTTAAAATTTCCCCGATTGCAAAAGTCTTAATATCAAAACGAGCGATGATACCAAGAACTTGGCGATAAAACATCATGATACGGAGGCTACTGCACAACGTGATCAGCGAAGGCCATAGCCGTTAGGCCGAAATTTGAACGCACGTAGAAGCAAAACAACTTCGCTATTCAACAAATCAAAATGTAATATGATACCAGGAAACTGAAAGAGGGGAAATAATAATAATGGGCAAAATATTCGATTAACAAATATAGTTGACGAATTAACTGATATGGATGCGTACTCATAAAATAATTTAAAATGATAACATATTTAATGTAAATCAATTTTATTCGTCACACCGACAAAACAACGAAACAAATAAAGAGCAACTAAAATACTATAATGAAAATGAACAAAAGCAAGTAATCGATACAGAAGTGCACTCATTTTAAAACAAACGAAGACTGAAATTAATCTTATAATACTTCAAAAGATGGCTGAAATTGTCCGGCGTTACCTTCAGAGGACTCCTTGGGAAGCAAAATAGAAAGTATCCAGCCAGAAGACACCGTATATTTGCTTAAAAATCTCCCAATGCATTCGCTAAAAAGTACCAAAGACGTAAAACACCATTTCTCTCGCTCGAAATAGATTGCTGATTCGAAGACATGAAATCGAAAACTTTATTACAAACTGGGTAAGGAGACAATCTACAAAAATGGATCGAGTGAAAAATCAAAGCGACATTGACGCTCTTTTTGTGGCTGCTGGGGAGGGTGAGGCGCAAGGCCGCTTCGCACTAGCAGTCGAAGCGCCATCCTGCGCTTGGATCATCTTGGTTCTCCAATCACCATCACTCAGATGATTAGTTTTTGGGGTATATATGATTGTTTGCCATCCCTCTTTGGATATCTTTTACCAAGTAATTGTAAAAGTATGCTATTCCCCTCTAATAAACAGGCAGAAGTTAATGCCATCTCTCATAACATATCGCTATGATTATTTGCCATCCTGTTCATTATTTTTTCAGTGGTTATTGATAAAAATTTTCCATTTCTTGTGAGGTATATTGCTGATACTTATGCAAACGAACTGAACTGCTATGTCGTTTAGGAATTATGCATTACATCATTTTTAATTAATTAAGCTCATGTTTTCCGGTATTACTTCACATTTAATGTACCACACGAGTACTCTCCAGTAATTTTTGCTTCCGTGCAGTTAAACTTGCCGCCTTCTTCGATTTTGAGTTTGATTTACATATTTAATTCCAACAGTGATCGTCTTGGCGCTTGCATCAGGTATAGCGAAATGTTTTCCAACCATCCATTGGGAACGACTCTTGGATGATAGCGTCTTGGTATTTCCTACCGTCTCGTTGTGAAAGCCTACATCCAATAGGAGCTCGCCCCGCACTCACGTGCAAAATTTGTGTTCTCATTTCGTGATATGATGATTGCTAACATTTCAACTGTTTCCCAAACCCATAAAAATACTAAGAATACAATTAAAACAGAATTTAATTGTCTTGAATCACCTACTTTTTGCGAAGGATGTGTTTTAACAGCATACTTTTTAGTGATGTGAGATAAACGTACTTAACTAATTTGTATTTTGTATTCGAGTCAGAAATTCTGCAATTCAGACAGCATAGGAACGAAATGTAAATGGAAACATCACGTGACCGTGAGGCGAGATCGTATTGGCTACGATTGCACAACCAGTCGGTTAGGTTACCGGTCTGTAAAGCCCATTCTACAATGGACGTAAGCCATTAATCCATAAGCCATAATCTCTGTCTTAAGCCAAGCGCTTAAGACAGAGATTGCCACCACTGCTTCAACGTTCATTATCGTAATGGGGGCAGTTGTAGTAACAGCTTTGCATTTCCATCAATCGAAAAGACGTAAGACTAGGAGGAGAAAGTGTTAGGTCCACCCTACTTTGCAGGTAACATGAGAACAATCCATGGTGCCCATAACAACCTATTCCATGCATAAATGAATGGACCTGAAGAAAGGTGGTGACATCTGCATTTCATATTTTATTCTGAGTATTACTTTATACCCTTACCTTGTTACTTGGCTGTTTGAACTTAATTATTTATATTTAATAAGACTACCAAAATGTTTGTCTCTCAGTTTAACATCGTGTCGAACTTAGTTAAGGACAGGCTGAAGAAGACAAGCATTTGATCTTCTAGCTACTTTTAAGTGCCTTGTACTATGTTATAAAAATTGTAAAATCATGGGAAATAGCAATTACATTCAAACAGCTGGCAACATTAACAAGGCTATCTGGGATGTGATCAGAACTGAAACAAATCAGGGTTGTTAAATAAACACAGTTCAAAGTTTGAGGCTTTACTTTGTGGAACCACTCGATTGGAAATGAAAAACCACTTTGTACGTTCCACACTAAGATTTTATTGGGTTCGGCCATATGGTTTCGACAAAATATTCTCAAAATTGTCAAGGCCTTGATAATGACATATTTTGTCTAAACCATGGTCGAACCCAATAAAATCTTTGTGTGGAACGTACAAAGTGGTTTTTCATTTCCAATTGTTAAATAAACCCAGATCAAAGACCATTATGATGTGCTTCACTGCACTTATAAGTCCGCTGTCTAACCATTGGTTTTCAGATATAAAACGGCCAGGAAGACAATCTTTGATTTACATTGTTTTTTTCAGTGTAGCCTTTCATCTTATAATACAATTACAACTGGCCATGTCACTGAGTTTTTGACATTTTGGACGATATTGGTAGGAGTCGATCAGTATATGCCATTTAAAACTTACAAGATCTCTAATCATCCAAATAAACCAAGAAACTGGTTCATACAATAAATATCTAGTAAGAATGCAGGATGAAAGGATCCAAATATTATTCAATGAGGCATCAGTTCATGATAAGCTCGTCTAAACTCGCCATCTTTCAAGTTCACGAACAAAGATTATTTTAAAAACGTCCGCAATCCCTCTCCAAGTCAAAAAAACTTTCATAACAGCAATAACCCGTGACTGACACCGGCAGTAGCAATGAGGCGCTCTGATTGGCTGACATGTTGCCTGCCGTAAGACGTAGAGATGGGACTTGGCCATCTCCCTTATACTACTACTCCTCGGCGGTGGGGGAAGGGAATGGGAAGTGGACTGTGGGGGGGATCAGAGTTTTCGGAGGGCTAGACTACAATGCGGAAGCCGCGATACGTATTCTATCGTCCTACCTAATGGTTGCTCAGACAACGGCTGTAGTTGACTGACGGCTCATGCTGGCATCCCTCGGCAGGCGACATCGCTTGCGACAGAGGTTTCCGCGGGGCGTAGAGAGTAGTTGACTCAACTGCTTCATGAATGTTCCACCAAGTCGATTCATGTCCGGACTTTACCTGCTACCCTGCAGGTGTCTTCAGGTCCTGCAGGAAGTAGCCTGCAGGTTATCCGTCATAATACTGCCCTGAGCATGGATCGATGCTGCGTAAAACTACACGTTGAGTCAACCTCATGTGATTTAGGTGCTCATGAAAATTTATATTTATTTCAGATCCTAAAAACGGCAAACATCACCATTTACTTGCAAAGTTCTGTATCGTCTTGGAGTTTTTCAACTGTAGAATTCTAAAAGCAGAATCAAATAAAAAATATTCTACCGTCATTTACCTGGTAGGAATATGAAAGAATTCAGATGATAACTATCTATGGTACTTCATGTAGTAGAGGGTGACTCTGTTGGGAGAAAACAATGGTATCATTCAAATTTAAGAAGAAACAGAATATATTGTTATGAATATTCTTAATAGGTACTGTACGATAACTTAGAAAGAAAGCCCGTCACAATGATGTATTCCATGGAGTAGGATATCATTGAAATATGTTGCAATTGGTTTTAAAAATATTTATTGATTTGTTCTAAATTCGCATTCTCGGGTAAAAGATGGTTTAGGTAAAAGGTCTTTAACTTCTCCACCATACGATTTTCCCAGAAATCCTGATCTCTCTGGATCTTTTCCAGAATGAAACCATGTCGGGTTCAAAAGATAAACACGCAATATTCCCTTTTTGCAATATTTAGCTGCCCCTGTACTAGGTAGAAATAATCAGAATTTCCATTCAACCTCAAATTTCCCTCCCGAATATCGCCGTATTCTGTGTCCTCATGCTTTGTAAATGACTGGCATAAAATGGCCCGCACTGTATTTTTCCGAGCCGCAATTTAGCACACACGGCCGAAAGTGGAGGAGGCAGTCAGTCTCTTCAATCTCTCCGTCATCCATATGTTGGAGTGCCGCTGATCCCTGTCCCCTCCTCCTCCAGCGCTCCTCTCTCTTCTGCACTGAGAGTGGTGGATTTCATGAAAGCGTCAGCGGCTTGCGCGTCCATCTCCCTGGTCTCATTCTCAACGAGTCCATTATGTTCATCTGGACCCTCCACACCGTGAAGGTGTGTTGGGTTGGAACGATTAGCGGAGGTGGAAAGGATTGTAAAACTGTGAAATTAGTGGAAAAACCTTGCGCCCTTGAATTTCGGTTGTCTTTGGTGTACAATTGGCATTTCCTTGTTCTGGCCGGCGTTGAGTAGTGGGAAGCAGGGCCAGCTCTTTCGTGGCATCAGTCTTCTCTGGTCTTTTCCCTGCTGGTGGGATCTCTTAGGGGTTGGTGAGTGCAGCAGGAATGCGGGCCAGACACCAGATAGAGTTACGCAGGCCAGATGTTATGGAATTTCATTTTACTATGGGTTTACGGAGAATATGCAATCTTACCATAGGCCAAGAGGACCGCGAAGGAAATAACTCAGAGATACGGTATTAAAAAAAATTGAGTAAACTCTAATTCCGCAGCTACGATTCACAAATTACATTCCACGTCAAGTGTTCCACATTCACAGATAAGGGGCCATGTCAAGAAATTGCGTGAGCATGGTGAGGGAGGATTTTGAGTTTTGATTGTTAATTCATGGGAAGTAGGGGAGTAGGTAGACAAGGAGTTGGAAAAATTGGATATTAAAAGTCTCATCTCTAGATAAGAGGTCCAATAGTGGTGATATATAGAAAAGCAGTGTTACTAGGTTTGAATTGAAATGTTGAACCTTCGGTATTTGCTTTAATAGCATTCCTTATTATAAAGTGTGTGCTCAACCCGAAGGTTGGTTTTGGAGTTGCACCCAAAGCCCTCCGGGTGTGATGGGAGACCTGCTTCCAAAAGGTCCTCATATCAAATGTACAGGGTAAAAGTTCATAGATCTGTCTCCAATAGTAAAACAGCTAATCGTGGTTCTTTGTATCGTACGTTAGCGCGGTGGAAGTGACTTTCCTAAGATTTTTGTAGTCGAACCCCAGACTTCTGGGTACGATTCAGAAACGGCATCCAAAATACCTTTGTATCCATTATACAGGGTAAAAAATTCATACACCTGTCTCCAATAAAAAAACAGCTAATCGTGGTTCTTTGTTAATATAGCGATCGTACATTAACGCGGTGGAAGTGACTATCCTAAGATTTTTGTAGTCGAACCCAAGACCTCTGCGTGCGATGCAGGAACGGAATCCAAAAGGCCCTCGTATCCTTTATACAGGGTAAAAAATTGATAGACCTGTCTCCAGTAGTAAAACAGCAAATCGTGGTTCTTTGTAAATATAGCGATTGTACGTTGGCGCGGTGGAAGCTAGTACTCTAAGATTTTTGGAGTTGAACCCAAGACCTCTGGGTGCGATGCGAGAACGGCGTTCGAAAGGTACTTATGTCATTTAAAAGGGGAAAAAATTCATAGATTTTTCTGTAATAGTAAAGCGGCAAATTGTGGTTCTTTGCATCAGTTGCCTACGTTTGTTTGCATGGGAAATCCGAATTCCCGCCGCGAATTCGACCCAAAGTGGCGGATTGCATTATGGGAAATGCGCGTCACGACCTGATATACAGACGGACCTTGTCCCGCACGACATACAGATACGAAACTAGGATTCATTAAGGGGACTGCACCGAATCTGAAATCGCAGTTGTCGCAAAGTTTTAGTTCCACCTGTTGGCCGCAGGAGAGTCCCTTCAACCCCTCCGGTGCTGTGGAAGCGAAAGAGAAGGGTGGGGGGGGGGGGGGGAAGGGGGTAGTGGTGATATAGGGAGAGAGAAGGCCATCTCAATGGGGTGTCCAGAAGCGGTGTCACGCTACGTGGACACGACCGTCGGCGAATGAGCCAGCTGCTGAGCAGACTCCCAAGCTGCTTGTAAGGAATATTTGATTTTCATAGCATTGAGAAGCACTTAATTTTTCCGTTGAATTGTAGTGCATCATGCGTAAATGTAACTGATAATGTAATGTAACTGATGTAAGTGGCAGTCAGAGGCGAATCGTAATTTACTAGTGAAACGAAGAGATATTGCAACATATTGGTATTTTTAATTTTAGATAAGATGGCCTGTGATGAGGCAGGAACACCACAGCTAAATTAGTGCTGTAATTCAAGTACTGCAGCTTCTCTGCAGGTGGAGGCGAGTAGAGAATTTAAGACACTAGAAGAAAATATGTAAGGCATAGAACGAGCCTGCATTGCGAGATAGTGTAAGAAAAGATGCTGTTTATGAAGAAATGAAAAAATGATGGGCTGGAGGATGCAATCAAACTTTTGCTCAAAGAAAAATAATACTAATAATAATGCATAACATGTGAAGAAAGAACAAGGCATGAACACTACGCGGGGAAACTTACACTTGAGTTGATATAATTATAAATAATTATAACGAATAAACCTGCGTATTACCAAGAGTCTCACATGAAGCCAGATTACAAGTAAATCGCCTCTCTTGATTACTTACCTACATCTACAGTGGTTTCTTCAAAGGAGTTTCACTTTTAGGTTCGTGAGAACTATACATCATTAACAATTTTGAACTCATCACGTCACAAAGGAGTTTAATATGTTTGGAAAATATTTCACAGGGTTTTGTTGAAGATGATTATCACTGTACTAACGAGCTGTAGTGATCCCCCTATGTATTCTTTTCTCAGTAAGGAGGCACTATTACATGTACTTAGGATAGCTCCTTTTACCGATCTTAGATGCTGTACATTGTCCGATTCTAAGATTAAACCTATTTTCTCTGGACTCGTTCCGGCCGCATGATACTAGCCGAAAAACCAACAGCGCGATTTCGACTTCCGAAAGCATTACCTGTCCCGCATTCGCTTGTCCCATACACCTCATCTGTCTCCTTTCTTCTTCCTCCATCATCTTAGGCACTTCCTAGCGTATCTACCTTTCCAACTTTCAAATTCTCTTGATACGCACTATTCGCACTTAAACAATTTCCAATTATTTCTTATCGTTTCAGCTTCAACACAAAATACCAGGTCCGTGCGGCACTGTAATCCATTTGAAAGGCAAATTTCAAAGTACTACGCGTCACAGGAGATTGGTTGACCGGGTAAGTTTAAAAATGACAGACACCCGTTTAAATTTGCATGGTCTTCTTTTCCGAGTAAAGAATGCGATGGAAAGTGTCCACGTAAGATCGGGTACGAGGTCACAAGCAGCGGACTTGTGTTTCCGCCTGCGAGCAATAACGAACTTACGTCTGGCTATTGATAATAATCATTGATAAACATAAATTCATTTCCAGCATTCAAAATATTCAGAAGATGAAGTAAATTTAGTTCTTCCACTGTTTTTAAATTTTGAGTGAAACTGGTTTCGGCAGTCGATCACTTCTCAGAAACCACGATTGAACACAGCGCAGCATCCAAAACTGGTTGCAATATACAATAAGGTTTAAGAGTACTAAGTTTTTTTAACAGTAATCACGTTCTTCCCTCAAATTCATTCTTAACAATAATTTGAATTCAAATCGTTTGGGTTTAAAACCATGAAAGGGACCTCAAAGATGTGAGAGGCGAACACGCAAGTATGTGTCATCGAGAATGCAATTACAACGTGGAACGAACGCATTTAATTTTAATCATAAAAAGGTAAATAATAAATGTGTAATATCTATTGCAAATTATAAAAATTAAAATAATGAATTGTTTAAAACAAAATTAAAAAGAGTGACGGCGTTAAAATTTGAAAAACATGATGAGGATCTCCCCAAGGAGGACGGAGGACGACATCCTCTTTTTTGCGTCGTGAACTATCCGTGGATTAGAAAGTAGTGCTGTGTGCTTTTTTCAAACCCGTGTCCTCAGCATGGGAAGCCACTACTCCAAAATAAACCCCGGAGCAGAGCCACTTCCAATTTGAGAACCCACAAATAACATGAATCAAGCCAATAAAAAAATGGCATGTAATTCCCGAATCCATGCACTTTTATTTTAGTAATTGCATATTATGATCACCATTTTTTCTCACACTTTTGAGTTTTATTCCTCCTGGAAAATATAGTTTAACAAAGTACACAGTTTGTGAGAAAACAGCACCATGTCAAAATGAATGAGAACAGTTGTTTGGAATAATTGTTAACTTGGCATTGCTGACACTTTATCGTTTAGGTTAAGAATTCCCCGTGCACTACTGTGTCATCGAAAAATAGACGAATTTTGCCATTTATCACTTAATTGATATCATAGGTGGTCAGAGAGAACAATAGAAGGCATATGACACCACCAATCGGCGGGACGGTAGAGCACCGTGCAAAACTTGCACGCGATCATGTCAGATAATCGTCCACCAATGATCAAGTGGCAGTCATATTCCAAGACGTTAATTGGTTTCCATGAGTTTAATTTGTTATTCTTAATGTAGATTGTTATGAGAAGTATTCTTTTTCCAAAAATTCACAACGAATTTTTTCGAGTTTAATTCCAACTAATTAAAGATATATTTCAGGAGCTAAAAATGTGGTTGGAAAAAAGTGAAATTTATGTTTTAAAAGATCAGCTCTTCCGGAAGCCAGGCTGAACATTATTTTTACAAAATCGTGGCTATCTAGGATTCAACTGACAATTTATATGTTCCAGCACCTGATGTGAGACGGAAGTGAGAGAGACATAGGTCAATAGCCAGCAGGTGACCACTCAGCGCCTTCACGGCAATAGACATTGGCAGAATTCCAATCCTTCGGTGCGACATGCTCGGTCACGGATTCATTCAATATTATTTATACGCGGAAAGGTATTTCAAACGCTAACTCTCTATAATGCCGGAGGTAATTTCAGCCAGGGATTTGATGGGGCTTATATCTTTAAAAATGTAACTTTATTTTATCATCATCATAATCAAGGGTCAACAATCCTAGGATTGGTTTGACGCAGCCCTTCACTCGATTCTTTGATCGGACAATCTCTTCATATTAACATAATTTCTCTCTTTCACGTCCTTCACGACCTGTTTTATATGTAACTCATGCGAGGCCTGCCTTTTCCATTCTTCCCGTTCACTTTTCCTTCGACGATTGTCTTCATTAGGCTATCATGTCTCAAGATATGGCCGATATATTTTTATAGTTTTTTAGTTATACTTCTTTTTATAGTTTTCAGCAGACTTCTCTTTTCTCCCACTCTTCTTAGGACTTCTTCATTTGTCACTCGGTCGATCCATTTTATCTTCTTCGATAGCACCACATTTCGAATGCTTTCACCCTTTGCTCCTCCGCTGCTGTCATCGTCCATGCCTCACTGCCGTAAAGAAACATCTAGAGCATGCTGCTCTAGATATACGTTTTGATGAACTGCTTCCTTACTTCCAAGCTAGTAGTTCCAGCTGTAAGTAGATTCTTCTTTTGATAGTATGCCCTCTTTGCCTGGGCTATTCTACTCACTATTTCTCTCTTGCTTTGTCCATCATTGGTTACTCTGCTTCCCAGGTAACAGAACTCTTTCCCCTCTTCCAGTTTCTTTTATTTTATCATTACAAAAATATCAATTGGTGACATCAGCCGCTGAAAGAGGTCAAGTAACACGACTGTTGAATCCCCTGAAGGGTTTTAACTCTCCCAAAGTTTTTTAATTTGTAAAGGAGGGTTGTATCTACAACATTTAAGAAATGAGCGAAATCAAATGTATAGGTACATCGTCGTATAGGTACATAAATAGGTACATCGTCAAAAATCGAATTGAAAATTTCGAATTGATAAAATCTTTGTAAAATCTTTTGATAACACAATGCAATCCCTTTTTGTATTTTGCCCATTCAAAATGCCTTTAAAATTATCTTTTTTGCTAATCTGTAGCTTTAAGGGTCTCGCAGCTATACTGTAAAATGTGTAGTCGCTTTTGAAGAATTCGAATTTTGCAACGTTGCTATTTCTCGTACTCGGTCGCGTGTTTTGCAAAACGGCTTTGGGACTTTGATTTCCCTATTAAATGGTGACCTTTTGCCAAGGTTGGTCCAAGTCGGCCGCAATAATCTTGTGGAGGCGATCAAGCCAGAAGAGAGTGAATATGAAGCTGCTCGCATCCAAACCTTTTCTTGGGATGGACTTCGAGCAGTGCCGGCAAAGGCGTCGATGGCCACCTTGGCTCGTGAACACGACATTGAGGGACAGAGAGCGGGAGAGTCAGTCACTCTGCCGTCAGTAGTCACATCACGTGTGTGGCATTCCAATCTGCGTTCGAGGAAACGCAGCGGAAGTAGCTGAGTGCCCGACGGATTGCCACTGTCGGACGATGCCTAGTACCAACTAGTATATATGCTTGTTAGGAGGGAAAACACCATTTCAAAGGAGTTGGCGCGACATCAGAAAAGCGTACAAGGGTGGCAGTCTACTGACTGCTTTCTAATCTTCCGAGGAAGGAGGTTGCATGCCTCCGAAAATGTTAACAAGCATTAAACATTGTAAATGAAACGACTTTGTACTATCCACTTTCAGCTTTATAACTTCCCCAAGTTCGGGGATATGTATATAATAGTCACTAGTTGCGGCGACATAAAAAAATATAGAAAACACAAAAAGGACACTCACACACGAATAGAAAACGGGAGCTTTCGAAGAGCGTTGCTGTCTTTCTCTACCAGAAGATTGAGAAAGACAGCAACGCAGCATATGGATCGGGTTGCAGGGATGATGTCAAAGGGGGGGAGAAAAATACCATGATACATCCCTCCCGCCCTTGACCTACGCTCCAGCATTTGGCAACAATTGTGAGGGCCACCGACCTGGCCCTGGCTGGTCTCGCTTATTCCTGATGGCATTCCGACAGCTGTCACTCAGCACGCTGTCCGCGTGATTCCCAGCCACAGACTGCATTCGTGCTCATTCAAGTATCACCAGATATAGTATTTGACGTTCTGGAAGGGATTTCATATGATGTATGACAGAGGGACCCGAACATCCGGAAATGTGGACGTGATATTATTAATCCTCCAATCCAGAATGCAGGCATCACATAGGCAGGTATAACCGCAGTGTTGAGTGTAGGAAGGTTGTTTGATAAAATGTAGCTTTGAGGAGATTATAGACATCCGACGTGGTTTTTTGGCTGAAAGGGTATGCGTGGATAACATATCTACAATAGATCGGGTTGTAGGGGAGCGGATGATATCACGAAATAGAGAAACCATCTCAGTGTCATGGATTTGGAAAAGAAATTACAACATGATTGCATTGAAAAAGATGTTATGGATATTGGTGATTTCAAAATTGATACAATCTTAGCAGTAAAAACATTAAAGCGACCCCAATAGACCCGTCTGAAAACAGGAAATATCACGAGAGAGAGAGGAGTTCATCCGAAAGAACAAGGTCGCGGGCCTACACCCAATTTGTTTAAGACATGTTTGAACGAAATCCCAAAACAAGCAATGGCAGGAAAATGTGGGAATATGGGAGCAGACATCAACGGCGAATATCTACAAGCGTAGTCTTAATTGCGATGGACGAATTCGATATCTATTACATGATGAGAAAGTCCTCTTACAAAAAGGATTTTCGTAAGAGGATTTTCTCATCATGTCACCGATTGCGAAAAAACTTTGAAAAACTAAGTGCGCGCAGGTGATAGGGGGAAACGGTCGTCATGGGAACATCATGATGGACGGCGAAACAATGAGCGGCGTAGGGTATGAACTGGAACAATGGCGGAAGATGTAGTGGAATGAGAGTCGCAGCCAGAGTGCGAAGGCCAGCGTCCGAAGACGGACGGACGGGTGGGCATGACGGCAGAGGAAGTCGTCTCAATCACTTCCTCTGCCGTCATCCGTCATTGGTTGAGAGTGGCCAGTGGTCATTCGGACGAGCGTCAGCTCCGAAACATCAGCGGAAATATGGGATGGCAGATCAGCACGATCTGATTCAACTCTCAGAATCAACACCTTGCCATGCATGCATAATAATGACTATGATGGCTGTGTGGGATTCAGGCAGCGTTGTCTGGAAAAGGATCTCAGTACTGCTCTCTGACTGATGAGCACCCATGTGTGAAAACATCCCGTAGTGTAAGGGCCGTCAGTAAGAATTCTTTCCTCCTGCATGCGTGAGTTCCTTGGGATTGGTGAGAAAAACATGTCTATCAAATTCTCTTAATTGTCTGTACTCTTGATACTCTGTACCTACGTTATTGACGCAGAGCAAGTTGGGAGGGGTACAGTCCCTGCCAAACACCACTCTCCCTAGGATTCGCCCACCCTATCACCACGCGCCTGTGGGGCCGCGCCGCTCAAGAACACGGGCATCGCGTGAGTGTGTGTGTGTGGCGCCCTCTTTTCGACACAAAGCAGTTGAAACACGGGTGGCGTCTTGACAGACATTTGTGCAAGTGTTAGTTCATTGCCGTGCAAGCCACCTCGAGGATTTGTGGGTGGAAATCGTCAAATATGAACCACTTGCGTGCAATTAAGAGCTATAATAATGCCACTGCTCCATGTTAGATGCAAAGGTCAAGTGCAATTAGATGGTTAGAATGCACTTAGCACTGGTGATAAAGGATGCATGCCAGAATTTCCACTGGAAATAACATGCTTGCAAACTAATTTCTCATTAACATGCAGGCATGTGTGCATGAAATGGAAAATAATCCGAGCTGACGTCTTTCTGGAAGGATACGTGGTCCCTGAGGAACACTTCTCAAGGGCGCGAATGGCTCTCACTGTGCATACATGGCTCTCTTGGAATCCTCGAAGACTAGCATTGATGAATTGAATTTCAATATTGACCTGATAATTGCACATGATAATCACTTTTTGATGGAATAAATGACCATGAAGCAAAGCTAAATGCTTCAGAGCGGGAACCATTAAGAAAAACGATTGAAGTTCATTGAATACCCTGGAGCAATTGTTCTTAAGACAAGCTTGGCGCAAGGAATCAAATTGGAAGCAAATGACATTGAAGTAGCATACACTGTTGGATATAAATGTGCAAAGGATGTGCAAAAAACGCCACGAATGTGCAAAGGATTCCCTTCACAAGTGCCGCCATTGATTCCATATCCGTCGCCATAATTGAGTATCCTCCGAATCGCGAGAATGTGAATTCTGAGAAATGTTAGCGTGAGGGCGTCGCAGGCATGGATATATTCCTGGTAATAAAAGCGAATCCAATGAGGTGTAGAAATTGTGAAGTGATATTTTGGGAGAGGAAAGATTCTCCAAGTGATCCCTACGATCACGTGGCACTCGTTGGCCGGTAGGAAGCTTCGTCAGAGGAGAAACCATTGCTTTTGAGGGCGAATTCTGTACTTTCGACAGGAAATCTGTGGAAGGAACTTGGGGATGTTGACAGAAGTTGAGAAGCGGTGGGCCTTCCTTATGCGGGGTACAAGAAAGGTGGCTGCTAACTGCTAAAATAATTGTTAATGCAATAAATAAAAGTACACCATGAATGTGCCTCAGAACGTGCTCTCTCGTCAGCTTATGAGTTTGGAGCGGAGTGCCCCTTTCTGCTTTGGAAGCGTCCACCAGCCCAGACTGAGAGAGAGAGGAGGAAAGTGAGATTGCACATCCGTGGACGTCACGCACATAACTTCCCGCCATGCAATAGTGTGCTTGTCGCGTTTTCGCGCCGTTCAAAATTTTCACATTTTAATTAATGAGGAAAAATGCTCAACGTCATTTTGAAAACGAACGGCTTCAAGTACGTACACTCCAGATGTTATACATTTTGAATACAGACACTGATAAAAGAATAGGAAAGTACCGCAATGGGTAGTACAGGGGCTGAGTCCTGGAAAAGAGAACAAATTTATTTTTGGGATTCAGGAGTCGGATCGCTGTTGAGGTGCATTGGAAACGCATTTCTGTGTCCGTCCCAGCGAACGGGGATTCCTCTTTCTGCGGGTCGTGTTTGCGTGCTTTGACGGGGTTTTCCCAGGGTTCCATTCAGGGTGAGACTGTTTTCGGGGGACTGGGATTCGATGAAGATTTTTTCTAGTCGTACCAACTTCACCAGTTCCCAATAATCCTGGAGTCCACCAGAGTATGGTGGTAAGATGGCCACGAAATCCAAAGAAACTCTCATGAATGGTGAAGATGCAGTGTAGATCAGAGTAGATGCAGTGTGCAATTCTTAAAAGAAATTTGCTTTGACTAAATTTTGACTCCCCCCTAAAATCAGACGAGCAATCTCCTAAGAGAATAACAAACTTGGATCAACCAAAGGCATACTAATCTGTGAATTAAAAGCATCGAACATGCTCTGAAGAACTACTCTGCGTCAGTGCAAGAAGCAATGACGGAGAGACTACCAGTTACCGAAGGGACCCAAATAAACGAAGATAAAAGGGCTCGATATTGTAATGAGGCAGCGAAGGATACTGGACCAGTTAAAAAAACAGGTTAATGACTTGAAATCTTATGATGCTGCATCGAAGCCATGGATTGTTTGTAGAGTTATGAATAACGATTCTCAATCACTCCAATCTGCCCTCTGCTCACTTGAAGATTGGTGCTCTAGATGGAAACTTAATATTAATCCTTTAAAGAAAACCTCCATGTCATTTTCTTTAAAATCAAGGCCCTTACGCAACCGGTATCACTTATTTGGCAAAACAATCCCTGTCACCAACATACATACGGATCTTGGCGTTATCTTTGACACCAAACTTACCTTTACCCCTCATCTCCGAGAAATTAAATCGAAAGCCATGTCCGTTGTAGGAATTCTCTACCGTTTCACCAAAATAACAGACCCTCGAGCGCTAAAAACAGTCTTTACTGGTTGCATACTTCCCATAGTGGATTACTGCTCATTAATTTGGGCAACGGCCTGTCCCAGCAATCTTAAATTTGTGGAGCGCCCCCTTGATTGTTTCACCCCTATTGTCCGCCACCATGTTCCCCACCTGCCGGTAACTCATTCCTAAGGCGATATTATTTGCTCACTTGAATTATCCCCCTTGTCAACCCGTTTTAAACATTCCAAGATTAAAATTTCCCCCATTCGGCCATTAACAGCTATTCCCGGGCCAATGACCTTGTATGATGAATCACTGAATCACTGACTGAATCACTTGTATGATGAATGACCATGATGAATCACTGTTGAACACCTTTACGTCACATTCTTTACAACAGCTAGTAAAAGAACTGACCAGGCGAAACAACATTCTAGACTTATTAGCAACAGATATACCCGAGAGAGTTCTAAATACAGTTACAGACACAGGAATTAGTGATCATAAAATAGTGCATGCGAAATTTATTGTAGGCGTTGAAAGACATTATAAACCAAGGAGGAGGGTATACTTATTTGGCAAGGCTAATTACGACGGTATGAAAGAGGAATTAAGGGAAGCGTTTAATTTATTTAGCAAACAAAGAAAAGGATTAAATACAGATGATTCGTGGAGAGAATTTCTTGAGGTCACCCGTAACGCAGTTCATAAATACATACCAAGTAAATTTATCAGTGATAATACAGAGCCAAGGTGGTATAACGCGGAGGTTAGGAAATCACTAAAGCGACAAAGGGTATGCCACGCTAAGATGAAAAATGCCAGACGGGGTCTATCGGTAGAGGAAAAAAATGAGCTAGTTCAAAACTATAAAAAATCGAGAGCATTAGCAAGGAAATCATGTCGGCAAGCGTTATCACATTTCAAGAGCAAGATGTTAGGAGAATATTTAGATAGCAATCCTAAAGCTTTTTGGTCATATGTGAGAGAGCTTCAGGGAAATAAGTCCACAATGCACACACTTAAAAATGATAAAGGAATCAGAGTCACCAGCAGTGTAGAAAAAGCCAATACTTTAAACACCTTCTTCCAAAGTGTATTCAACTCATCGTCACAAAACGCAGTGGAACCACCGCCGAACACTTTCAGTGAGCAAATGCCCGAAATAAACATTTCATGTCGCGGAATAGAGCAGCAGTTAAAAAGCATGAGTAAAAACAAATCACCAGGTCCCGATCAAATTCCTTCCAGAGTATATAAAACATTAGCTTCTGAAATAGCCCCCTATCTAGAAATAATATTCAATAAAAAAACTCTAAAAAACCACACAGTACCCAAGGATAGGAAAGTAGCTAACATTACACCTATATTTAAAAGCGGTGATAGGGAAGAACCAAGTAACTACAGACCCATTTCACTCACTTCATCTCTTGTAAGATATTTGAGCACATAGTAGTCAGTTCGATCATGGGGCATTTGGATAGTCAGGGATTACTCATAAACAGCCAGCATGGGTTCTGGAAAGGTAGATGTTGCGAGACACAATTAGTTTTATTTGTACACGATATTTAGGTCCACGGCGAAAACAGTACTGAAGTTGATGCTATATTTTTAGATTTTAAAAAGGCTTTCGATAAAGTTCCTCATGACAAATTAATCTTGAAGTTAGAGAGTTTTGGTATAAATAAAGACGTTGCATGTTGGGTAAAAGAATTCTTAAGTGGGCGAGAGCAGAGGGTTGTCATAGATGGTATCATGTCGGACACAATCGAAGTCACATCGGGAGTTCCCCAGGGTAGCGTAGTAGGTCCGCTTCTATTTCTTTTATACATAAACGATTTGGGTACCGTAGTTAGTAGTAACCTTAGACTTTTTGCAGACGATGCGGTGGTGTACAGGGGTATATCAAACGAAGAGGACACGAAATCACTTAGCAAGGATTTAGATGCAATTCAAGAGTGGTGCGACAAATGGCAGTTAGAACTCAACCTTAAAAAGTGTGTAGCTATCAATTTTTGGAGGAGGAATAATTCGATAGAGCGATCCTATAGAATTAATAACACGAAGATCGAAAACGTTGAAACCGTAAGATATTTAGGTGTAACAATCACTAAAGATTTATCGTGGGGAAGACACATAAGGGAAATATGCGGCCGAGCGAAGAGAAAGCTAGGATTTATAAAAAGAGTGCTTGGGAAATGTGATGAGAAGACAAAAGAGCGATGCTACCTTTCACTAGTTAGGCCCCACCTTGAGTATGCAGCCAGTGTATGGGACCCTAATGAATTAGGTTTGATGAGAGAACTAGACAGTGTGCAGCGTAGAGCAGCTAGGTTCGTCAAAAGGTGTTACGATAGGTTGAGTAGTGTATCAGAATTAATACAAGAATTAGGGTGAGAATCATTATCAGAGCGTAGGTTAAAGTTCAGATTAAATCTATTAGAGAAATTTCAATCGGATAGCTTTACTGATGATGTTAGGCACCTATTAAAACGCCAGCGTATTATGCTAGATTCGACCGGATAAATAAGATTAGAGAGATAGATTGTCGTACAGATAGATTCAAAATGGCATTTTCCCCCGTATTTTAAGAGAACAGAATAGGCAGCATAGGAAAGGGATAGGTAGGGGAAATATTTTACAGTATTCTGTAGTGCATGATGCATGTATTAGCCCCTCAAATACTATAGATACTAACAATCTAGTTGCATGAGACACTTTAGTTGCTTGCTTGCATGTTAGTAGTCCATGGTTGGAGATCTTCCCCCCCTGCCACACACCCTCACGGTGGCTTGCAGGGTATCGTGTAGATGTAGACCTTCACTCCCCCTCTTCTCCTCCCCCTTCCACATTCCTGGCCGCAAAACCCGCAAAAGTGATCTTCTGCACCTGCACACCGAAATTCCACCCTCTCCCAGTGGTCTATCTTCTCCATCGGCTCCCGAAACTTTCCAACCCCCTCTCCTCCTCTTCCACCCCTCACTTTCCACCCCTCCGCCTCTCACCTCTCCCATACCAGACGTATCAAACACTTAATGTTATCAGGTTGATCATCTTTTGTTCGTCGGTTCATCTTTTATTTTTGTTGATAAATATATTCATTTGTTACATAGTCAATGTAAAAGGCCATTTGTGGCTGTTTTTGAATATTTGGTAAATAAATGAAATAAGTTCAGCACAACGAAGCACCTCGCTCGAATGGCGTATCGGAAGTTTTGTGCAGTTAAACGACATGGAGGGCAGTAAGAGCGGAGGCAGTGGGGGAAGTTGAAATCTGGGTTCAGGAAGCGCAAGTTGGTCGGGAAGAAATATGGTGAAACTGGAAGTTGGTGAAAGAGTAATGACGCGGGTAAGTGCGGTCCTTGGGAATTTAGCCGACATTCACCCACAGTCTTATCGGAAAACCTCGAGAAAGAAATTGAGGGAAAATTTACCATTTTTATATACAAAATAATTTTCTGACATGGTCATTTTTTCGTGCTTATATCTCCATTATTTTTCCTCCTACAAAAACAAAGAGTGCATCAAATTAATGGAGAAACCTGAGGTATAAAATATAATATGTATAATTTGTCCATGGATCGGTGGGTTTTTGAAGGAGAAGAAATTTCGCTGGCATTAATCTCTTCATGGGTTGTCTCTCACAAGAGGTGATTGTAGAGCTGTTGTTTCTCCATCACGAATGACGCAATGGGGCACCAAAGGCTAAAAGGGAACTAGATGGCATATGGAAGAGCAGGTAGTCAAACCAGTGGTTGAGCCTACAGATTTTTTTCAGTCATTTGGTGGTAATTAAAAACACAAATTGATCGTAAAGAGTCAGCCTAGAGCACTTAATAAGGTGATTCAGAGGGGTCATTATCCTATTTCCATCAACTGACGCTTTTTTTCATCAAACATCGCTGCAAAGCGCTTTAAGCGAGATTCGGACCGTGCGTAAGCCTGCTGTCAGCGCTAAAAGCGCGATTCGGACCGCAGCCCATGTTGATAACCACTGAAATATGTAACTTACATAAAAAATATAAGGACCTTGGTAAGGTAGGTATATTCCTCAATTAAGTCCGTAAATAGGCTTGTAAGCACGTTCCGTTACAAACAGCGTTGCCAATGATAACAACATACTGTAGCGCCACTTTCATGTAACTAAAGCTTTTCTGCTTTTTTTTCGAGAAAACATTCAAAAATATCAATTAAACAAGTGTGGGCAGGCGAGCACATTTTGACAATGCTAAATTCTACGTAAAATTGCGTTTCTTATATTAGTTTTCCGTCAAAACGACATTTCTCTTTACATTATTAATCTACAAATTTTACTGCAAGAGCCATGCTCTGCCGTAGATATAACCACGTATTAAATAGCTGATTTTAAACGTCTTTTTTCTTCAAATATATGATGGAAAGTCCATATTACTTTGCCAATCGATGGAAAGGCCAAAATATTTTGTGTCCTGAAATTTTCACAAAAATGACATGTACTTCATAATTCGGTGCTGCCGGCAGCACCGAATTATGAAGTACTCCTCCTAGGAGGCCTCCTTGAGTAGGCTTTAATTTCAATAGCAACCCGCATTGTTACATGGGACTTATTTTCAGATAGGCCCATGCTGAATTTAAAACGGCCCTGAGGCCCAATTCTGGTTCTCGTAACCTGCCCCGTAATCAGGGCGAGGCGCCTGTTTCTCACAAAAAGTGAGACGTTGAATTCTCTTTCTTATGCATCGCAATCCGTGTTAAACTTCCGCTCACAGGTTACGCTCCGCCAATCATGGAGAACATTCCTATGCCGGTTCTGCTATTGGCCGGTTACAGCCTAGGTTAGCTATCGCAAGATCAGCAAGATCGGCAAGATCTATCACCGAAATCGGCTGCGTGATACAGTTCATTTCAATTTGGGAGTGGTGTAAAACTTTGAGTAAAAGATAATTTTGGGTGATTTATAACATCAGTGGGGTCAATGGCGTGCTCTAAGAAACTATTCTAGTTAAATGTTTGACATATTTGTGCTTGTACTTACTAGGTAAGTACGTATCAGTATGATCGTAGTGTAATGACTTCTTGTTTTGCTGTTTACATTGTGTAGTTCGTAATGATATATGTTTCTCAAATGCCTTTGTATCTATTATGTAACACATTGCTCTTGCCATTTGTGACACTGTATCACACAACTTAAATTCAAGTCGCGGTTCATCTCATTTTGGCATGGGTGGTTATGCTTACATTTCAATTAGAATAGAAGACTTTTGTTGAATCCATGAGTGAATCATAGCATATGTGGGAGTGGTGAGTACCAAAGAATAATTCATATTTGATGTTTTGTCTCCTTTGTGCTTAAGCACTTCATGCATAAAATTTTATGCATGAAGTGTTTGAGTACTTCATGTTACTATGAATTAACTATGGCGTGCTCTAAGATCTTAGTTTACATCGTGTACTATCGTGCTAATAAATGTTTTTCAAAAGCTCTTTTGAGTGTTAAGTGGCAGATTACGTTATAAAAGGTATTATAAATCATTCTCATGAGAATAATATGAGGTGCACCTAGGATATTAATGGATAGAGGAAGGAAATAGCGTGTTCATACGTGCTGGTTTCACAACTGTGTGTTACGTTTGCTGGAAATAATTCGTTTGCTTCTTATATGTCCTTGAAAGTATTAGTTTTTATGTGTTACTTGTATCAATAAAACCTACCATCGGCATATGTCATGCAGGATTTTTTTGAAGCTGTACGCTCAATGGCTTCTTTTTTAATTAAAAATACTACCAAAATTATAATCAAATTTAGACGTATGATGGGTCAACATACATTATTTTTGTGGCGAGTAACTAGTGTGGCTTGTTTAGTGTCAAAACTGGGGATATTTTCATTTCAAATTAGGTAGGACATGTTAGCTTACTATCTCTAATTTTACCTCAGTCGGTGTGTGAACTGTTTCATAAGTGATCAGTGACGCAAAATGAAAATATACAATTTATTGCAGTTACTGCAACATTTCTTTTCTGTTGTGGTTTTTGCACGCCCTAGCCCACAACCCAGAATATCATGAATAGGAGTTACTTTTCGTCTTATTTCCCTTTTATCACTCAAAATTTCCCCCATTCATTGATCGGTAAATATTTGTGAACTACTGGCAAGGCACTCAATATTGTGATCACAACTCGAGTTGTAATTTCAATGTAGTATATAGGTACATGCTCACATGGGTCGGAATTTCTAATTGTAATGGTTGATATTATGCTTCATGAATCCCTAAAGGTAATGTAGCAAATCCTAGATAATGCCTGATTTTCAGTATGTATAAGTAGATGTAGGAGCGAGTGTATAAATTGCTTGCAATTAAATATTACATAATTCAAGAGGGAAAAACATTGCTCTAGCTGGTATTTATTTCAGAAATTATCTCGTGCTCCATGGCATATATTTATTTCTCCTGCTGAATATTATTTGCTGTCAGAATTTCATGTTTCTGTACATTACAATACATGCAAAGTGATGTGTGATACCATCATAGTTTTGCATTCCATTGACAGTGCTAAAATGCAAATTACAAGTTAGAGCTTTGAAAAAATAACAATATTTATATCATGTGGTGGGAATGCAAAAATATTCTTGACAACATCATAATAAGGCCCCAAATTTTAATTTAATCAAGCAGCAGACTAGTCTGAGCTTTTGGCATGTGTCTGTATTTTGTTGATGTAATAACATCATATTCTTATCCATGTTACTCTACATGAGATGTTAGTTTGACTGTTTACTCCACTAAGTAATTCGCACTAAGAGCATCAGCCACTTTTTCATCTTCCTGTGAAAAATATTTTCAATCTGGAAAATACCTGGAACTTTCATTTTTCCTAAGGAGTTTCACCTGTCCAACTTATAAAATCATTTGAATGGATTGATTGATCTCCTCCTAGACCTCCTTCTGCAAAGCATACCTTTTTCCAGAATATTGAAAATGCCATTAGTCTTGTGATACATTGGCTTGAAATTAATGGTTAACCTGTGATGTGTGCCAATACTTGTTATCATATCAGTATGGGTGTTCTGTCGGAATTTACCCTAATTCAGTAGGCAGTATTTGCAGTAATGTTCTATTAAGGCACCAGAGCTCTCCCAAATGGAATTAAAATTTGGTTTCTTGTACTCCAACATCACACGTCGTTGTATCAACTCCTTCATCAAGCATCATACCCTCATTTATTTTTAAGCTTTGTCCTTCTTAACTCATTCTCTTAGTTCTCTTTATCTTAGACAATTTAATCAATCCAGTGTGAAGAAAACAACATTATGTCGCAATAGAATGGCTAGGTATGAATGGTTGGGCTAACATGTATACAAAGTATGCACCATTTGTGAGAATTGTTCCTAAGAAACTAGCACATACCCATGATCTAGTGCATATCAATGAGCATTTATACTCTGTTGATGCACAGAGCACTCCCAACTTGAATTTCCATTCAGTAGGTGCAGACATATGCAATTTGGACTCTCCAAAAAGATTTATGCCTAATGTTGACTTCATATTCATGCATTTCTGATTTCAGCTAGTGTAGGCCTTTTAACTAATTGGGTTCAAAGCATGAAAGGTTTTGAAATTTTATGTAACCTAACTTCTTAAAGTACAAATTTATAGTTTATTGCTACTAGAACAATGCATTTCTTCAAGAGAAATGAATATTTCCATGTAAGTTACTATTTATAACATCACTGACAAAGCCTATTTGTTTTCGATATGATGAACATAATAATTGAAAAATATTCAAAAAACATTAAATTTGTAATGAATTGAATACAATTCTATACCTAATGGTCTAAGTTTGAGTAATCATTTACTTCACCTCAGGCATATTCTATGTACATTCACATGCTCATAATGCTGAAGTATAGGGTCATCACTTGCATAGCAACTTGACACAGAAAATCCCATGGCATGAATTTCTTCGCATCGAGTCATAATTAATCTCTTTTTCTGCAATGTTGTATACTGTGTTGACCTGTCTTCTACATTTTCAAGAGTTAATAAGAAGTAATTTGGAATCCAATGCTAAAGAAATATTCCTACATTAGCACATCATTCGACAAGCTCTTTCAATGTGTTAACCACTATTCACAAATACTTGCTTTGCTTATTGCTTCACATGAGGTTCAATTAACTTAATCCTCGTCATTAGTACAATGAACATCTTATATGGCTATCCAATATGTATTGCTTTCTATTAACAAGAAGTATATCGGCATGGGTAGGAAAAGAATTATTTCTTTGTGCGGCACGGTCTTCTTTAGGTTGGGTTGATCACAACTTTTTGGCAGTTGACTTTGTCCTTCGGCATAAGATAAGAACAATTACTGCACACCAAAACTCCGACGAGATATATTCACCCTACCTTACCAGTAGACGATTGAGTAGATTATTATTCAACAACTCATAGAGATGCAATTTAAGATATTCGTATTTCTAAAATAAAAACATTTGCAAATTCTTAAAACAACATTATGGATGATGACTTACTGGAAGTATTGTCAGTAAACAACATGATGCATACCACATTCCATTGCTCATCTGTTCCCTCCCCTCTTCTTGCCATTGCCGGATTGGCCAAAATTGATGACGTAGTTGGTATGTCGTCATGATCAGCAGAGAGGCCCCGAGGCTTGTAACTTGGGTGATCATGTGAAATGGGAATATGCGGCAAATGCAAACTCGGTAACGCTGAACGCTTTATAACCTAAGCCACAGGAACATCGAGAATAGGGTGCCTGGTTAAAATTCAGCATGAGTCTTATCGTAAAATAAGTCCCACCTGGTCTGATTTTCAGTCCTGCACCTGCCTTAAAATAAGACATACCCTCAAAGTAGGCTTGAATATCAGTAGCAACCCGCATTATTACCAGTCCAGGGCTGTCTTAAATTCAGCATGGGCCTAACTTGAAATAAGTCCTACCTGATGTGATTTTCAGTCCTTCACCTGCCTTATTTTTAGACAAGATATTGGTGCTGAAATTCAACATACACTCTTAAAAATGTTGCATCTGAAATTCGGATCGCTTTTGTACCTTAACATCAGATAAACTTTTTACAGTGTACAAGTACCTCCCCATATCAAAGTTATGGGGAGTTACTTATATCAACGCCCCTTCTAATTTAGTTAAAATTCTGGCGGCAGCAAATTCTAAAACAGTACCAAAGGTAATCCAACAAAATGTGTGTTCTTGGATGAAAAATAACTTTTTCGGGTCACACTTCCGATATACAAGGAATGTCAATTGATAAAGAAAAAGTGAATGCCATCAAACACCCAATTAAAAATGTCTTTGTAAATATATGTCTTTATACCAATGACGGAACTGTTAGAAAATTATATTTCTTTGGAGTCAGCTCCTGGATGAGACACTTGGTGATTTGAAGGCCGCACAGCACCGGGATTGATTTTTTTAAGATCCTAATAAAGAACTGGCATTGCGTGTTCATTCAGAATCGGAGCAACCTGCTCGACGGCCTGTGGCAAAGTCTTAAATCATGCATCCCCAGATTGAAAAGGTACAGGAAGTCACCACATGTTTTGGTGCAGACACCTTCAATCACATTGGCAAGGGATAATGTTTCTGTCGGTACAGATCATATTCCATTAATTGGGTTATTCAATACACCACTTCATCAGATACCGTTAAGACTAACCTGAAATATGATGCTGAAGTTGTAGCCATACCGAATGAAAAAATGTGTATATTGCTAATCTATTTGTTCTGAAACTTGTGAAGTGAATACTCAATTTTGTGATGAGGTCCAAGGCCATCCTAGCGCTTCTTGTACAAAATGAACTCGTTGCAGTGGGGAATTGATTTCCAAAGATGCTCAGTGATCCAGTTTATTGCAAAATTAAGTATTATAATTCTCAATGGGCGGCATTCTATAGACTATAAACCCTTGAGGCTTTTGCCATAAGAGCCAGCTCGCTGCCAACACCTGACATCCAGGTTAAGCCTTGTTTTTTTTTATTTAAAGGTGAACCTGTCCTGGCCACAGGAATGGTTTTCAGGGGTGATAAGATAATCCATCTACTTTGAAATATGATATACCCAAAAAATTACATACGGGTCACCATGGTATTTACAAAATGAAGATCGGTGCTGAAAGGAATATGGATTGGACGAGACGCTAAATGTTTCTTCAAGTCCTGTCCAACATGCCTGAAACTCCATTATAACAAAGTAATTATTTTTTGTAGTCAAAGAGAGTATCCAAATTCCCCTGTTCAAAGTAGGATGCACTCAAGGCATATAATAATGACCAAGAACGCACTATAATAGAACTTGAACAAAAATATTAATTTGTCGTGGTTGATACTCTAATATACTTCGCATCGTGGTCTAATTTTCGAGGAGTAACTACTTTGAATACTTGATGGACGGTAACGGTCATGGAGAAAGTAAAATCCATCTTTTACATGTAATTTATGCAAAGCATAATGAGTATGGATTCCTTCATATGTTGTTAAGTTCAAGCATTTTTCTTGCTTACGACTCCACAAGAACATAGACATGTAAAATACAATTACTTCTGCTGCGTTCACACAAGAATAAACAAAACAGCCTCAAATTACAGAAAATAGTCACTCTTTTAATATACATTGAGAACATACGTATTTTGCTTATACCATTTAAGACAAAAAAGTCTTAAAACCTTTTACGAATTTTGTTCAGCCTTCCCGGTCATACAGTGTAAGCATAATGTATAATTATAGATAAAAAACAAATGCTAAGTATATTAAGAGTAGTAATATTACAAGTAAAACGATGGAATTAAAAAAGATCATAAAATAAAGGAACTTCATAATCGGTGACATATTTAGAGCAGTGAACAATTGGAGTCAAATTAAAATGCTGTCATTCGGATATGCAACAATTATGGCTTGCTTGTTTAATGGCTAGGTGTGTGTCTGAATGTTAACAGAGTCATTATGGGTATTCGTAGAAAGTCCAATGCCTTCTTCAACGATTGTTCAAACAGATTTTACTCCAATTTTTGGTACCTCATTTGGCTTTGGGTAGCGGGGACTTGACAACACAAGAAGGAATCCTCACTCATTATGCTCCCATCTGCATAGTCCGTATATGTATGTATTCTGCAAAGGATGCTTCCACATCTTTCTCCTTTCCTTCCCTCCTTAGAAGAGAGGAGGCGAAGATTGCCAAAGTATTGTTGGACTGCGTCATGACTGATATGACGCAACGTCGACGAGCCAATGAGAAAACTCAGCAGCGATTTGTTTTTCAAACAACAACCACACGAAACATAATTTCGGATGTTGATAAACATTGTTATCGTGAACCTATTTATCTTTTATCATGGGAAATTGGATTAAAACTGTCATATTATGTGAATTGTACATGCTTTATAGATGAATCTATTTAATTATGGTTGCTATAGTCTGCGTATTATATCTTGGTAGTGACGTCACGCCGCTGAGTTGCCAGATTGTTTTGGATGCTCTCTTCTTCGTTTTCTCTCGCCAGCTTTCTGAGCAATTGACTAGTGTTCTATTCTACCAGCAGATTATTTCGGAAGTGAAGTTACTTGCCGTTAGTTTCCCGTGAATTCTTTGTCAGAAATTCAAGGCGTCCCCATTTGTTAAAGCGTATTCGCCACGAATAGTGCAATTGATTTCTCATGGGGCATCGGAGTCAGCATACCTCACTAAAAAGTTCAATTTCAGTGAATCAAGCGAAGAAGTGTCATGCATTAAAGTTATTAGGGCTGAGTGAGTTATACTGAGGTACTTTGTGACCTTGGCAGTGACTGTGATGACGAAATTCGTTCAAAAATTGATAAGTGTGGGCTCTGCTCTCATGTGCAGTGTACTATCATTTTCTCTATCTTTTCCGCGTAGTTAAGAATTTACGAGCGAAGATTCCGAGTGTTCTCGTCGATATTACTTCCCCCGCTGTCCAACATAAGTGGTCAGTGATGCTAACATTGGAATTTTTGGATTTCCATGCGTAAAGAAGACGCATGGGCTCGTGATGCGTGCTCTCGTATTTTGTTATTTTCGTCTGACAAAGGCCTCGCAAACGACAAATGATGTGTAATAGTTGTTGGTGATGTTGATTTAATGTGGGATAAATGGTAGGAAGTGGATTTGTTGGAATGTAGCTTGAAGGTCAGTAAAATTGTTTCGCTGACGTACGAATTCATGCTCGGCATATCTCTGATATAAATGAGCAGCTGATGCTGTCAAAGACAGTGTGATAAGACGTCGTGCCCTGCATAATAGGTGAACAAGCATAAACCATGGTGTTTTCCGTTAATAAGTACTGTTGGAAAATATATTCACCGTGTCAATCAAATCCACATTGTAGTTATGAGATAAATGTTTATGGTGATTGTGTGGAATTGAATTTATTTTTTGAAATAAAATGATACGTCAGTGTCTTAAGTAAATTTTTAAGCCATATGATAAGAAATGAGTAGTTTATATGTGGTTGATGCCCATGATGAATAGAATGCATTGAGTATGAATGTAATTTTCTGGGGAATAACTGTGTCAATACAAAGTGGATGCGATGACTTTAGTTCAGCGTAGAATTTCCGAGTAAATTAATTCAAAGTGTAGAATCAGCTTGGTGAGTGAGGGAATCATTGCAAGATGCAGAGACTAGTGATGATCGGATCCAAAGATCCGCGGATCTTTTATTTCACTCGGTTCCTGATTCGGATCCAAAGACGGATTAAAATTGGATCCGGATGGTAGATTTTAATTTTTCCGCCCCGTGAATGGTACGTAGGTGTGGTAGATATTGACAAGAAGACGATGTGTAACTCAGGTCACGAAATTAGATGAAAATGTTCCCGTGCAACTAGAAGCAAAATAAAGAAATATGACTTTTTTCCCCCATTACCCCGGTATCGCGGGGAAAAAAATTAAATTACGTAGTATGTCATGCCGGTAGCCTACATTCGCCGGGGGGTCAGGCGGACAACGAGAGCTAGTGTACTGTGCGACGTTCGATCCCAATCGCAGTTTAATTTTTTCTTTCAGCCACTGCATCGAAAATGTTTTCATATTCAATTTCAAACCATTACATCTGAATACTCACTTTATTATACTTTTGTTGTTTAAATTAGATTTACATATGTACCATTCATAAATTAAAGATGATCGGGTCGGATCCAAAGATCCACGGGTCTTTCATTTCATTTACTCCTGAAATCATATCCGAAGACAGTATGAATTCAGATCCGGATCGGAGATTTTAACATTTCGCGACTTCGTGATCGATGCGCCCCGCGAATAGAATGTACGTATGGTAGATACTGACGAGGATAGGTTGTGTAACTCGGGTCACGAAATGAGAAGAAGATTTTTTCCGTGCCACTAAAGCAAGATAAAAAAATACTCGTCGTGACTTTTCTCTCCAGAGGCCCGGATGCGCGAGAAAAAAATTTAAGCCTAATGTCACGCGGGTTGTCTACATTCGCCAGATTTCCGTGAACCTATATTGCCTTTATTGCATTTTTAAATCAGGACCTTCTAAGCCACAAGGCTTGTCAGAAGGTTCCGCAGTAATTCATACCAGCGGCATGTTACATAGTAGAAAATAATATTAATATACATAAAACAGAACTCAAAACACATCTCATTGCAATGATATAAGTAAAAAAATAAATAAATTCACAAATGATCACAGAAATATAACATATTCATAAATATAGTGCTTAGTTTTAAAGGATTACAAATTCATAATATCATTAATTAACCACTCCTTGATACTTTTTTTTTATTTCTGCCATTCTTTTTAAATTTCTCAATTGCCTAGGCATACAATTAAAAGTATATGGTATAATAATTGTAGGCAACCTTTTTCCATATAAATTTTGATAATTATAAGTTATCAGCATATGAGTATTTCTTTTAGACATACTATGTGTATTCATACAGGGAACTTAGTATTCTTTCTTAAAATAATTTTCCACAATGATTAACCATTTAAATAATTTATCTACAGTTAAAACATTATATTTTACACAAAGTGATTTCAGGTCAGTGTTACCACAATATGAGAACCCACCCAAAGCAATTTTAAAATTCTTTTTTGGTTTCTGATTATTGTATTTAACAGTGTATTACAGGCCATTCCCCAAACTGTGATTCCATATCTCAGTATGCTCTCAACCATTGCAAAATAAATAATTAATTTGGTCTTTGTAGGCACAATTTGTCTGAGCATAAACATTTGATAAGCCACAGTTCTTAATTTTTTATTAATTTTGTTAATGTGAAGAGGGAATTTGAAGTGCTCATCAATGATCACACCAAGGTAAGTGTACTTTTCTACCTGGTCCAATAAAGGACAGTTTCAGTTATCAACAAGATCAATATTATTGTCATGAATACATTTTTGGGAATGGATTTTTACTTTTACCTCTTTCCTCATTTTGCTCATTGAGGATATGTGCATAATCGGTGTCTTATCTTTATTTATAATTAAATTATTGTCATGCGCCCAAATATTTATCATATTAAAGTCTATTTGCATCCTTTTATGGCATGTTTCAAAATTTTTGTGGACACTTATTAACACAATGTCATCAGCATATATTTTTTTCATACACAAGCATACATCAGTATTTTAGTATGCCGAATAGCTAGACTTATATCATTTATATATATCAAAAAAAAGGAGAGGTCCCAGAATGGACCCCTGAGGAACCCCATACTTTATGATTTCAGTATCATTATTAGTATCATTTATTTTAACTATCATCCTTCTGTTGGTTAGGTAACTCTCAAACCATAATAAAATGTGGCCCCTCACACCAATTCTCTCTAATTTACATGAGAGGATACTTACATCTAAAGTGTCAAAGGCTTTCCGAAAATCAATGAAAAGGGCTATTACAGAGATACCTTTATCTAGATTTTTATTTATAAGGCTTGCGAAATGTTTAAGGGCACCTTTTGTTCCCTTAGATTGAAGAAA
The DNA here is from genome assembly GCA_933228895.1 of Platycnemis pennipes. Lineage (NCBI taxonomy): Eukaryota > Metazoa > Arthropoda > Insecta > Odonata > Platycnemididae > Platycnemis > Platycnemis pennipes. The sequence goes on from OW121849.1 coordinate 2,596,025, forward strand.
CCCATACTCAAGCAGTATATTTTTGGCATTCAAGAACCGTAATAGATGATTATAAATATATTTCTCTAAAATTTTGTCAACAGAACTTAAAATAGAAATTGTGTGATAGCGTAGTTGTTAAAAATGAGGGCTAGTGTACTGCCAGTCGCGAGTTCGATCCTTAACACTACCTAAGAATACAGCCGTGCTGTATTCCTAGGGTAATGCTAGTAGGCTGTTAAAAAAAAGTAAGTTATCAGAAATTTCATGCCAAATTATAATTTAAAAAAATAATTATATTTGGCGAAAGGAAATAATTGGAATATTTTTTTATTACAGAATTAAATCGTGGAATCATTGAGTTAACTTTGCAATGTATTTTTGAGTGATCCCTTTGTAAGTTTAGTTTAAGCGTTAGAAGTACAAATACGTCAGTATCCACACACAAAGATTGGAAATGAAGGATGATAAAGTTTTTGATTCAATGGCTGAAAGAAAAATTTTAAACAGTGGTAAGAATCGAACTTCATTACTTGCAGTCCACTCTGCTATTGTCTGCTTACCTGATTTTGGAGAATGCAGGCTCCCCACATGTCATTCATCTTTTTTATTGCAAACCCAACGGAGAAAAATTCCAAGTCATTCTTTAAATTTTGCTTCTAGTAGTATGACAAAAGGCTAATCTCATTTCATGATCAGAGTTACACAGCCTCTCCTTAGGAGTATACAATTCTCAAATTTAATTTTAAAGGTTATTATTGATAAGGAATTGCAAAATAACTAGTTTAGCAGCTTGAAATATTCTATAATAATTTTTTCGTCTTAAAAATGAAATCCCCAGATATTCCATAATTGGGATCTCTTGGCTTATTAAAATATTTTTGTGTCTAAAAAAAGAATTTGAAAGCATTCAAGGATTTGATTAATAATTGGAACGTAATTCCTTTATTAATGAAAATGAACTTATAATGTTTCTTTTAACTGCACTCTAAAGAATAGTTTAGAAAAGAAATGAAATTCAGAATCGAGTACGTGAAACTAAGGATCCGAAACCAAGATAAAGATCCGAAACCCAGGCAAGGATCCGGATCCGACCAAAAACCTGGATCCGTTCATCACTAGCAGAGACTAATGCAAACTAAAGAGAAGGATGCAGGTGCACCGAGATTTATCGTTACATGGTTTAACACATTTATTTCAGTACAGTGGACGATTTTTGACGTCTTGGGCAAGTGAACAGAAAACTTCCGAAGTCGAACTTTGCGAACATGGCCACAAGGGAGGAATTTCTACCCTATGATTGTTTAAGAGATGTAATGGACTGATAATGACCAAAAAACTTTTGCCTGATTACCAGCAATTCAATTTTTTGTACATATTTAAGAGCTTTTTATAGTGTACTATTTACACTTATTGGATAGCAGACCTAAAATTTTTAAAACTCTTTTTCATATTTTTTACAATAGTTGTAACGTAAAAAGTGCCGGTTTTAGACGGTGTTGGAGGGTAGCGCCGACTTTGGTGAGTCGTAATAATAAGGCGTTCAGTTGCAACCAAAGTTTGAGAAATGACTAATATAGGTATATATAATTTTTCCATGTACTCTCTAAGTTTCTATTGTATAACTTTAATAGAAAAAAAGTTGTTATCAATTTTATAAAAAGTTACCACGCGCGGCGCGCCGGTCGCTTGCCGAGGGAACTGGCTTTCGCCAGTATAAATACTAATCGATTTAAATTAAACGCATGTGTTTAAAATGTTGAATAATGTAGGGATATAGTAGTTGCCAGAAGTGTAACATGGGGTAAAAATCACCTATTTTCCCATTATTTTCTCACTTTTTCCACATTTTCCCCTCACTTTTTTTTGGCAAAAATCGCTCACTTTCCTGCATCAAAAAGTGAGTGTGTATATTGCATTGCATTGGCATCGACATACATCCAGGTATGAATTTTGCAAAAAGTGCAACGGCTCGTCACTCTTGACGCCGACTGCAGTGAAGTGCGTGTGTGGAATGTGTGTGCGGGCAAAAGGGACGTTTTATTTCCAACCTCGTGTGGTTCCACAAAGATAAGCGTCAAACGTTAAGGCATCTGTTTCGTTGTTGCAGTCCATTCCTTGAAAGAGCATACTTCGGATTTTTAATGTATTCTCTTGCCTCCTAGCTTTAATTTATTGCTGTGAATAGATTCTTCCTCCCTTAGTACGCCCTCTTCCCTGGTCTATTACACTTGCTATTTCCTTCTTGCTCCTTTTCTGTTTCCCCAATAGTTTAGCCATTTCCACTTCTGAGGCTTTTACTACCCGGATCGAACTCTTCTCCTGTGGCGGCTCATACTATGACCACCTTTGTATTCTTTTATGTTTTCTTCGAGTACCTAATAAGTGGTGGTGGCCTATTTTCATGTCTTTCTCAAATTTCTTTCTGTATTTTCCAATACCGCCATTTCATCGGCGAATCACAGCATGCTAGTTCTTTCCTCACAGTCCTTTCAATCCTCGCGCTCTCTCCTCGATTTCCTTCGTGGCATTCATTACAGGGGTTGAAAACACGCGATAGACTGCACAACATTTACTGTGCTTATATCCTGTACCTTTATTTATTCTTGCTGCGTTAGTGCTGGGTCCAGACTTAATAATGGTAGTCTGATTTTTTCTATAACTTTTAGATTATTAAAATAAAAATAAAGTGAACGAGGCTCTGAGATTTGCGGGAAAAATGAAAGTAAGGTCTGTATTTAAATATTCGGTATTTTCCCACAAATCCGTATTTGTTGTGACAGCTTACTAAAATATGAAAGATAAACATATTTTTCACGATAATAAATAACATCTTCATGGCATTTACTTTCTTGTGGCTCATGTCTGTTGTCTGTAGGATGATAAATAATTTATTTTTCGAAAGTGGAATAATACTGTATGCTAAAACTCCTATGTTACCACAGCGAAAAAGGGAGAGAAGTCGAAGATGTCAGGTGAATAAAAGCTGGCCTACACTGTGAGACATTCAAGGGTTTGCCAAATGTCATGCTCTCTAAGGGAACGAGTTTTTCGGCGCGGCGTTATCGAATGGTTAAAGCGGGGCCTTCTGGAGGTGCGGCTTTTGTTAGTCAAACTACCTTCTGTTGATTCCATCTGCTATCACCTGTGTCCTTCCTTTTATGTGTTGCCATTTCCCTCATCCCATCCTCAGCATATTAGAGAATCTTATGATTAACAGTTATTTCGTTAATTTCTATTGCGGAATGGAGCAAAAATGTTGAAAAGATGCATTATTCTAAAACAATTTAAGGAGGGCGTATTGGTGGAAAATAGCGCTGCGCTAACAAGATATGGTTATAATATCCATCTATCTCCTAGCCATCAGAATTCCCGACAGCCTATATCGAAGATGGGAACCTGTGGATTGCTCTCCTTATGGGTAACACATGCATTGACGGAGAAGGTGGAATCAATCCGGGACCTCCAAATTTCCGGTTTGGCGTAGCACCGAGCCAAACCGAATATTCGGTGCAATCGGCAGGGGGTGAGCCTTTTGTCAAGTGTGTCGACCAAGAGATGGCACTACTGGATAGCACTACTCCCTCACTTCATAGTAATTGATGCAGAGGATCTCACGCACCTCAAGAAAGAGTGTCTAGCACTTAAGGAGAGGGAGTGAAGGGGACGACAGGCACTCGAATGAAAGAGTCTCGCTAGTTTCATACTTTTGTAAGCACATGAACGGCTGTCGGGGTGGGAGACAGCACGGAGCAGTGATTCCAGGGGTGTCGTCCCTCTCTCTCTCTCTGCTGTTGTAGCAACGCACGATTCGTGCGGAGAAGCCACACCGAGTGGCGCTGTCGTCGCCGAGGGAAACAGAAGCAAGCTGGTAGAGGCTTGTCAGCCCCGTCAGTTCGGTTCTAAGATCTTCCTTCAAAGCACTACGCGTTCAAACACACAGAGTCACCTTCAGATATGAGACTTGTTCCTGAAGATGTGTCTGTGTGAGTGGAAGCGCGTGCTGCATTTAGTGGAAGAGTGCCGGTTGAAGAGAGGCGCTCGATGGAGCGGCGAACTCATTGAGTCTTGCTTTGGCAGAATGCCTTCTCCTGGACATGACTGCGCTCGATAAAGGCAAATCACTACGCGTGATTGTTGCTCGGAGGATTTGTACACAAATAATAGTCGCGCTGCTCCGCTGTTACAGAGGGTGGCGTGAGAGGCGTCCAGATGAAGAGTGGGGAAGGAAGGCGTTCTGGAGAATTGAAGGGGGCAGGCACTAAGGAAGGCCACCAGGTGTGTACCACTCTGTGGTGCAACTGCTGGAAGAACAACTGAAGCACGCCACGCGAAACATCCTGATTTCAAGCGCGACCCCTTGGCGAGCCATCGATCGCCACGGAAATGCCGTCAGAGGGCCTGGGGATCGATATCGTGTCCACCTACGTAGGAACACAATCGATTCGTCCGCTCGATCGAGGGTGCTTGCAGGGGAGCCACCCTTGCGGCACCTCTGATGGGTGCGCCCCACGCCATGTTGTGACGCACCCTGTGGTCCACGGTCATTTCTCGACTTCTTTGAGATTTTCTTTGAACAGGCGGTTCGTCAAGTCTGGGACATCATTGGGAAATAGACTTTGTTTCACGTGTAATATGCACGACATTACTAAGCTCATTACTTCACCGTAGCGCTATTTTCCACCAATGCACACTCTTTAAATTTTTTTTGAATAATGCATCTTTCAACATTTTTGCTCCATTTCGTAATTGACATTACCGAAATAACTGTTCATCGTAAGAGTGTGGACATCACTCTGTAGGAAACAATTGGTTTCAATATTTTAGTGATTGCAATTATCGCTGCAGAAGAATCAACATTTCTGACAAATAAATTGTGTAACAGCTGGATTATAAAAAAGTGACTCGGGGATGTTTACAGTGGTAAGGAAGGGGAAATATTTATGTGGAAATCATTTCCAAATGCATATATACTTGTAAATACGAGGTTGACAATGACTTGGACGAGATGTGACTCTCAACACCACATTCATAGGCGTCGTCACCGAAGTGTTGTTGTAGAAATATTGCGAAATATGTTCTTTTCCCAATTTTTTATTAATTAGTATTTGCAATTAGCGTTGTCCCTTTTTCCTTTGGCTATTGAAACAATATACAAGATATTCATAATGAAAAACATTGGTAATACTACACACTTAATTATAACAGACGACCCGAGTCTCGGCAACTCAGTCGCGCTGCCAAACCCGGGTCGTCTATTGTATTGTATTCCCATTGTGTTCCATTTTGAATGTCGCAAACTTCCACAGAGTCACGCCTGAGACGACTCCTTATACAACATAGTGCAAGACCCTCAGTAGAGTAATTTCCTATTTTTTAAATTGTCTCGGTCAAAAGTTTAAGACGCCAGTTAATTTTCTCCGGAAAAGGCGAGATTGGTGACGTGGGGCCCCCTTGGGGGTCAACTACGTATTTGAGACGCCACGTTGGGAGAGAGAGGGCGCATCTCGACAGTGATTTGTCGATTATTCCCAAAGCATTCATCGAACTGCGAATAATAAGAAACTGGAGCTTCGCCTTGAGAAATATTTTGAAGGGGAAGGCAAATCAGTTGCAGAAGTGCTGTTCGATATCAAGGACTTCTGTGAGTGGGGGGGTGGGGGGGAGTGTTTTCTTTTGTCGTGTCAGCTGAGGTGTGTGTGGTGTAACTGCTCACACACCCACAAGATGGCTCCCTTTTCTGTAAATGTAGCGTCATATTTGCGATTCTCATCACAAACTCTTTGGCATGATATGAGGCAAGCATAAGACCCGGGGCCAATGTCTTCAATTAATCAAGAATGATTTGAAAATGATTGTAGATACGGTGTTGTAATCTTAAAGTTCATGATATGTTCTTAATATCTATGGTAGCCGGAATTCAGATCACGAAGGCTTTACGGTGAATATGCATTTCAGTAATCACTGTGCAATATATTTAAATAATTATATCAAGAAATTTAACGAGCAGAAGATTAAACATTCATTAGACATTAACAAAAACTAATATCTTCAAGCCTGTATAAAATCTATTATCTTTAATGCTTTTTGAGTGTGATTTCTCCTATGATTTTCATAAATTTATTATTATTTTCATAGTTTAAATCCGCTGCACAAACTTTAAATTGCTTTGCGACGGTAACATTTCCTCGGAGTACTACATGTTAATGTTTCTTTAGGTGAGCCAGCACCGCAGCCGCAGTGATAACACGATTCTCCTAAGTGTTAATCTAATCAGCGTTATCATTTAAATTACAATGTTGACTTGTGTGAAATACGCTCCAATTATTCTCTTTTAAAATAGTTTTTCTTCAGTAAAGGCTCGATGCATGTGTTGCGTGCCACGTAATGTGAAGATGGCGTGCCAGCCCGGTACTCACGTCCACAGCGAGATTCCTCCGGAACGTTCCAGACAGATTTTGGCCTCCATATTGAGACAATCTGCCTGTAGGAATCTTCTTCGATGTTCCTTTGTGTTTCTCTGCATCAAGTGTGGTAAGGAAGGCAACTGTCACCCTTGGTCACTGGTGCCCTTGTTGCGGCGTTGGTCTCCATGGGCAGTGAGGACTTCGGAGATGGGCAGTGGGTGAGTGAGGCGGTGCTCGTCCGCTTGAGAATGCAGTCACGTGGACCCTTTCCTCGAATCGTTGGAAAAATATGCTGTTCAGCTTTTATATCTAGTCATATTCATTCTTTAACGTATTCTTCCCAGTGTACGTATGGTAAGAAGTCGGAAAGTTGATATACTTTCACCTTCTTGCGTTTCCAACAATCTAAAGAGTGCGTTTTCGAAGTGCATGGACAGTGATATGACACCTGATGATGACGGGTTCCGTCGAAACCTATGTCGTATTTAATAAAACATTTTATGTAGAATTACCTAGTCACTGTTTTCATTTATAATGCCAAGCAGAGTCGACGACGTCACGTGTCATACTGCGGAGTTTATATGGACAGATTGATGCACTGCTGCGATGCAATGATTACCACCGTATTTAATGGTTTCACCCTTCCCTCTTGTGCGTGCATCTACGTAATACCCTGTATCCGCTACATTGGCATGTGCGGGATAATACGGGCTTTATCATTGATCCAAAATATCTAGAATTTAATGCGATTCTCCTACGAAATGAAGTATCTCTACCGGCAACGCTGAGGTGAAAGCCATCACCGTTTTAAGTCAGACATCGTATTCGATGAAATAATCGCAAATTTGCAAATGCGGTGCAAACGAGAATTAAATTAACAACTGCTATCATTCTGGCATGAGAAAATGCCGAGTTGTAAGTTATTTACGCTCCCTTTTCTACTTTCCCCCTTTTGTTTCTACGTTCTAATTATAGTACTCTCTCTGAATGTGCGAGAAAGAGTCCAGTGACTTTGTAAGGGTCGATCAGATTATTTTAGCTGCTCTACCATTGCTATTCCTGCCTTATTATAGAATTAGTGCTCTCTTAATCGCTTTTTGAGAGGTTTTCCGATAAGACTGTGGGTGAATGTCGGCTAAATTTCCAAGGACCACACTTACCCGCGTCATTACTCTTTCACCAACTTCCAGCACACTTTCACAGTATTTCTTCCCGACCAACTTGCGTCCAGGACCCTGAGGAACGATTTCCACACACTGATGCAGGATGTTGATGACCTGTCCAGGATCGACGTCCGGTGCAGCCCTCCCTCGACGCCAGGAAGGGCAGGATGATGGATCCGCAGTGTCTGGCGGGAACACTCTCCGAGGGGCGCTGCACCCTCCGGGGGAGGCTGAGGGTGGGGCCCGTCCTCCTCCGTGGGACCCACCTGAAAGATGGAGCGCATTGAACGAAGCGGGCTTCGTCCCACGACAGCCAATGCGAAGCAATGCGCCCGGATCTCTTCAGAGGGCGTCCGATCCACATGTGGACTGCAGGAGGGCGGCGACAGTCTCGGGGCCTGCTCACAGCGCAACGGCCTCTCCTCGGAGACTGTGCATCATGGCGATGTGTGGCGAGGTCTGAATTCTAGGTTCAGGGCGCACAGCAACCTCGTTCTTAGAATCGAAAGTTCACAAGTTGTTTGCGAGCCTTTTCTTCATCGACATTTTCGGAATTTCAATTTTATTAATTTTGCAAAAATTGTAATAATAATTTATGAAATTTCCATTATTTTCCTCAATGACAATATGTTGAAGAATAAACAAAACCAGCACACCGTCCGTAGCGTGCTGCCCTCTCCGCGGTGCAGCGCTCATTTCGGCCTCTCTTTAGCGATGGGCTCCGTAGAGCTCAACCCATTCATAATTGTATTACACATATTCGCACACGTAGGTGACAGCCAGCAAATAAATTCTCCATTCACATAAACTTTGTGACAATTGAATGCTGCTATTCTGGAGTGGTGTTGACGGACTGTTGTCGAATTTCCAAACTTTGTTGAAAGGGCTCCTCTAAAATTAACTTCTCCAACCATCTCGAGTTGTCGTTGTCTCCATCACCTGGCGTTTGCGCGGCATATATCAGAGAACCTCTCGTATATCTGTCGCTCTCGCTGTCTCCTCAATGCGATGCAACTGCAAGTCGGCCAAAGCACTTTTTTTACCGCTCTCACATTTACAGATCAGTTAAACAATGCATCATACTGAATCACTCTACAAGCAATATTGATACGGCCTTCAGTGTACCATTCGTCGTCGTCCATCGCTGGCCACTTATGTTACGTAGGGAAACGCGATTCACTTTCCTCTTCCATCGCTTCCACACTGAGATAGCTTCCATGGCATGCAAGGTCCTCTCCGCTTTGCCTCTGTTCGACGGAAACGTCTCTTGCATTGCATCGGGAGCAGCATCCCAAGCAGCGTACTGGGGCCATCCCGCTTTCCATCGCGACGTTGTTTTCTACGTCCATGCCCTTCATCCACATTTCTCCTCATTCACGACCTATTTCATTTCTGATTTTCTTGGGGCAGAGTCGCCTTCATTCATTTTTCGTATTCTTGCATTTTCTTCTTTCTTCAATTAGGTCTAGCTCTTCATCCGTGATCCACCGCTTCCTTCAGTCAACTTTTTTTCTTCCAAAAACTTATACTCTTGTGGTCTACTTTCAATTTTTCCCCATTTTTCTCTGCCATTAATTTCACAGCAAGTTGTTCCTCCCATCATAGTTGGCTTTAACGATTTAAAAAATTAACGACTAAAATTAATCGTTAAAAATGCAATTAATTGTTTAATTTAATCGTTACTTTGTAGAAGAGTTAACTTTTGATCGTTAAAATTATGCATTGACTCATACGAAAATGACTTCGGTTAACTTTTTCGTTAAGTTTGACAACTGCCGACCTGTTCGAATTTGGGTGCAAAGGTTGCCCAACAGACAAATGGGAAAATAAATCGGTATCTAAGAATGCAGGGGTAGTTGTGATAGAGTGTAATGAATAGACCCAGACAAAAACTTCCAAATAAAAGTGGAGCTGAGGGAAGTGACCACTCAAATTAAGGAACGTATCCTCAGACGAGAAAATACGAAACCACGCGAAGACAATGTCCTGGAGGGATCGATTGGCTTACTCGGCGACATCACGTCGTCAGTAAGACATAGTTGAAGCCGAGGAAGAAGGGTCGCCTAAAAAACCTCGGACGGATAACGAGAAGGAGGGGTTAATTGAAACTAATGCATCTGACACTCGGCGACACCGCGTCGTCAATGCATCAGCCCTCCAGTGAATCGGGAGAAAGGTTGCGCAGGCACACTCCCAGCATCTACTGTAACTCTATGTAACTAAGCCGGTTCCTGTAATTTTACAATTGTAAAGGGATACTTCAAATCGCAATGTGGGGTTCGATATAAAAAAACTAACCTTAAAGTAGGCATTTTCACCCCGTACTCAAAGAGAGAACAGAATAGGCAGTATACGAAAGGGATAGGTAGGGGAAATATTTTACAGTAGTCAAGAGTGTATGATGCATGTATTAATCCCTTAAATATTATAGATGCTAACAATCTAGTTGCATGAGACCCTATAGTTGCTTGTTTGCATGTCGGTAGTGCATGCTTGTTGATCTTCACCCCCTGCCACACACCCTCGCGGTGCCTTGCAGGGTATCGCGTAGATATAGATAGATGCAGATGTAGAAGTACTTTCTACCGCTAGGAACAATATTTTGCAAATTACTGGAGCAACATGGTTCGTCAGATATTCTTGCATTCACGAAAACTTAAAAATCACGGAATTGGAGCCCCACCTCAGAAATCACCGAATCCTTGCTGCAGACACTAGGAAACCTGACTATCAACGCTCTTGGATACTAAATGGAATTGCAACGAAAATCCCCATTTCAAATATTTTAAAATGAATGCATACGGATGGAAGAAATCACAGTTTTCAGTGTTCGCTCTGGTTGTCAAACAAACCACCAAGTCCTCCATCACCACAGCTTCCTATTTGCCAAAGCGACAGAAAAAGTAACCGTCGTCAGAGGCTTTCGGGTGCAGCTGCGTATAACGCGTTGTCAGTGGGCAAGCTTTCGCGGCCATTGCAGGACGCATCATCAGGCAATAATAAAAAGTATATTGGGAAGTTGATGTTTTTATATCTCTCCATCCCTCCCCCCTTTTACTGTGAAGTGGAGGGGGTGAATGACGTAAGAAGTTGTTGGCCGCCACTTAGCCCTGTCCTTGGGGGGTCGGTGAACTTTCCTTCCCCCTCACAGTGCCAACGGGTGTGTCATTGTTTTTCTTCTTGTGGAACCATCCAGGCGTTTCATTACTCCGGAAGAGCCTTCTCCAAGTCGGACTTAGTCGAATACCCTCGTCTCGGTTGAAGTTCAGGGGGCATTTCTCAATCTCTATGGCCTCGCGGATCAGTCGTTGGTGATAAAAGCTTTCTTGGGCTAACACCCGCGTCTTCTCAATTAAAATTTGGTGTCCCTCCTCGGAATAGGCGTGCTCCGCTACGGCTGATTTACCCGTGTCCCTATGTGACAGTGCCCTTTCATGTTCCTTTATTCGGCACGCCACAGAGCGGCCAGTCTGTCCAATATATGATTTACCACAGGAACAAGGGATTTTATAAACGCCTTCATAGTGGAGTGGATCGAGGCGGTCCTTGGCGGATGGAAAGATGTTTCTCATTTTCTTAAGGGCCCGGTGACGCGTCACGATTCCCGCTTTATTAAGTACGCGAGAGATCCTTTCCGTGGTTCCGGAGACATACGGAATGGATACGTAAGCGACTGGCTTCGTGTCCTCCCTTCCTGACGTGCCTTGTGATGACCCTGTCTTCGAACTTCTTGAATGGCGGCGGATGAAGGAATCAGAATAGCCATTCTGTCGAAGCGCTGCCCTCACGTGTTCTTCTTCGGTCCTCAGGGAGAGGTCGTCGGACACCGATCTGGCTCTGTGCAGCAAGGTTTTTATGAGCGCCGCTTTCTGTTGAGGGTGGTGGTGGGAATCTGCGTGAAGGTACCGGTCGGTATGGGTAGCTTTGCGGTAGACTGAATGTCGGAGGGACCCGTTAGTGTCCTTCTGCACCAGGACGTCCAGGAAGGCTAGCGATCCGTTGACTTCCGTTTCCATAGTGAATTGTATGGCCGGGTGCAAGCTATTTAGGTGAGATGCAAACTCGTCCAGTGTGTCTCTCCCGTGCGGCCAGATGACAAACGTGTCGTCTACATATCTTATCCAGCATGTCGGTCTTAATTTGCTGGAGGCTAAGGCATCTTCCTCAAAATGTTCCATGAAAAGGTTGGCCACGACCGGTGAGAGAGGGCTTCCCATGGCTGCCCCATCCTTTTGCTCGTAGTATTGTCCACCCCAAAGAAAATAATTATTCCTCAGGCAGAAGTCGGCTAGTTTTGGGAAATCCCGTGGAAGCCCAAAGTCCGTGAGTTTCCTGATGATGTCCACTGACTCTTTGATGGGGACCTTCGTGAAAAGGGAGATGACATCGAAGCTGACAAGGATGTCGTCCTCGTTGACCGTCAGTTGTTTTAATATTCTTACGTCATTCACCCCCTCCACTTCACAGTAAAAGGGGGGAGGGATGGAGAGATATAAAAAACATCAACTTCCCAATATACTTTTTATTATTGCCTGATGATGCGTCCTGCAATGGCCGCGAAAGCTTGCCCACTGACAACGCGTTATACGCAGCTGCACCCGAAAGCCTCTGACGACGATGGATTCCGCTGCGAAAACCTACGTTCCAAATTCACCAACCTCTACGGGGAGGAAATTCACCAGAAGACACGAAGATTGGAAAATCTCCGTAAGAAGAAGTTCCGGCTGCTCTCTTCCCTCGCCTTTCTACAGCGATGCCGTGACTCCGACACCATTCCAACCTGTGTTAAAGCAACTCATCACATCCAAAGCCGAGGCGCGAAAAAGATTCTCCATCGCACCAGCTTGGCACTTCTGAGAGAACGTGTGAAATTCACGCGCTTTTCCCTGCACCTGTGCACCGAGGAGCTGTACTCCTTACACATGGAGTTGTCGCTGATCCTGAGACCGGAAGATTGGAGCCACATTGACCGCATTACCTACATATCCGCCAGCAGAACCTTCACGACATCCACTCTCAGACAACAGAGAAGATTCGACGCCCTCTATGAGAAACAGCACCCAGAGCCACCAAACTGCGACGCCAAGGTGATCTGCAATCTAGCGGGCATCCCCCTGAGCAACGCGGCAACCTCAGTCTTAGCCAAAGGACTTAATTTTGCCTTCTCACCAAGCCATATTCCACACGAAGAAATAATTACCGGCGTGGAAGTAGCTCTGCGTAAGCTGCCGTCAGACGAAGCGGAGGAGTTACGACAGGATGTGGCCAATGTTCTGAAGAATTCCAAACCGCCGCGAGCCAACCTACCAACGGACCAAAGACGGGCGCTGCGCCAGCTTAAAAACAATCCGGACATATTCATCTTGCCTGCAGACAAAGGGAATGCCACTGTCATCATCGGGAGGGAGGATTACAACTCCAAGATAAGACAGCTGCTGGAGGATCCGACCTACGGAATACTGAAGAGGGATCCATCAAACAAAATAGAACGGGAAGTAAGGGAACTCATCAAGCGCTCTTCCATTCCCGCCAAAGAGCAATTTGCCTTACTCCCTTCATCCTCTCGTTCTCCTCGCTTATACGGTCTTCCCAAGATACACAAGGAAGGCATTCCTCTCCGTCCCATCGTCAGCTCCATTGGTTCTCCGACCTACGCCTTGGCACGACACGTGGCCTACCATCTCCAACCATTCATAGGACAGACCGGAACCTGCGTCAAGAACTCGCAGCATTTCATCGAAATATTAAAACAACTGACGGTCAACGAGGACGACATCCTTGTCAGCTTCGATGTCATCTCCCTTTTCACGAAGGTCCCCATCAAAGAGTCAGTGGACATCATCAGGAAACTCACGGACTTTGGGCTTCCACGGGATTTCCCAAAACTAGCCGACTTCTGCCTGAGGAATAATTATTTTCTTTGGGGTGGACAATACTACGAGCAAAAGGATGGGGCAGCCATGGGAAGCCCTCTCTCACCGGTCGTGGCCAACCTTTTCATGGAACATTTTGAGGAAGATGCCTTAGCCTCCAGCAAATTAAGACCGACATGCTGGATAAGATATGTAGACGACACGTTTGTCATCTGGCCGCACGGGAGAGACACACTGGACGAGTTTGCATCTCACCTAAATAGCTTGCACCCGGCCATACAATTCACTATGGAAACGGAAGTCAACGGATCGCTAGCCTTCCTGGACGTCCTGGTGCAGAAGGACACTAACGGGTCCCTCCGACATTCAGTCTACCGCAAAGCTACCCATACCGACCGGTACCTTCACGCAGATTCCCACCACCACCCTCAACAGAAAGCGGCGCTCATAAAAACCTTGCTGCACAGAGCCAGATCGGTGTCCGACGACCTCTCCCTGAGGACCGAAGAAGAACACGTGAGGGCAGCGCTTCGACAGAATGGCTATTCTGATTCCTTCATCCGCCGCCATTCAAGAAGTTCGAAGACAGGGTCATCACAAGGCACGTCAGGAAGGGAGGACACGAAGCCAGTCGCTTACGTATCCATTCCGTATGTCTCCGGAACCACGGAAAGGATCTCTCGCGTACTTAATAAAGCGGGAATCGTGACGCGTCACCGGGCCCTTAAGAAAATGAGAAACATCTTTCCATCCGCCAAGGACCGCCTCGATCCACTCCACTATGAAGGCGTTTATAAAATCCCTTGTTCCTGTGGTAAATCATATATTGGACAGACTGGCCGCTCTGTGGCGTGCCGAATAAAGGAACATGAAAGGGCACTGTCACATAGGGACACGGGTAAATCAGCCGTAGCGGAGCACGCCTTTTCCGAGGAGGGACACCAAATTTTAATTGAGAAGACGCGGGTGTTAGCCCAAGAAAGCTTTTATCACCAACGACTGATCCGCGAGGCCATAGAGATTGAGAAATGCCCCCTGAACTTCAACCGAGACGAGGGTATTCGACTAAGTCCGACTTGGAGAAGGCTCTTCCGGAGTAATGAAACGCCTGGATGGTTCCACAAGAAGAAAAACAATGACACACCCGTTGGCACTGTGAGGGGGAAGGAAAGTTCACCGACCCCCCAAGGACAGGGCTAAGTGGCGGCCAACAACTTCTTACGTCATTCACCCCCTCCACTTCACAGTAAAAGGGGGGAGGGATGGAGAGATATAAAAACATCAACTTCCCAATATACTTTTTATTATTGCCTGATGATGCGTCCTGCAATGGCCGCGAAAGCTTGCCCACTGACAACGCGTTATACGCAGCTGCACCCGAAAGCCTCTGACGACGATGGATTCCGCTGCGAAAACCTACGTTCCAAATTCACCAACCTCTACGGGGAGGAAATTCACCAGAAGACACGAAGATTGGAAAATCTCCGTAAGAAGAAGTTCCGGCTGCTCTCTTCCCTCGCCTTTCTACAGCGATGCCGTGACTCCGACACCATTCCAACCTGTGTTAAAGCAACTCATCACATCCAAAGCCGAGGCGCGAAAAAGATTCTCCATCGCACCAGCTTGGCACTTCTGAGAGAACGTGTGAAATTCACGCGCTTTTCCCTGCACCTGTGCACCGAGGAGCTGTACTCCTTACACATGGAGTTGTCGCTGATCCTGAGACCGGAAGATTGGAGCCACATTGACCGCATTACCTACATATCCGCCAGCAGAACCTTCACGACATCCACTCTCAGACAACAGAGAAGATTCGACGCCCTCTATGAGAAACAGCACCCAGAGCCACCAAACTGCGACGCCAAGGTGATCTGCAATCTAGCGGGCATCCCCCTGAGCAACGCGGCAACCTCAGTCTTAGCCAAAGGACTTAATTTTGCCTTCTCACCAAGCCATATTCCACACGAAGAAATAATTACCGGCGTGGAAGTAGCTCTGCGTAAGCTGCCGTCAGACGAAGCGGAGGAGTTACGACAGGATGTGGCCAATGTTCTGAAGAATTCCAAACCGCCGCGAGCCAACCTACCAACGGACCAAAGACGGGCGCTGCGCCAGCTTAAAAACAATCCGGACATATTCATCTTGCCTGCAGACAAAGGGAATGCCACTGTCATCATCGGGAGGGAGGATTACAACTCCAAGATAAGACAGCTGCTGGAGGATCCGACCTACGGAATACTGAAGAGGGATCCATCAAACAAAATAGAACGGGAAGTAAGGGAACTCATCAAGCGCTCTTCCATTCCCGCCAAAGAGCAATTTGCCTTACTCCCTTCATCCTCTCGTTCTCCTCGCTTATACGGTCTTCCCAAGATACACAAGGAAGGCATTCCTCTCCGTCCCATCGTCAGCTCCATTGGTTCTCCGACCTACGCCTTGGCACGACACGTGGCCTACCATCTCCAACCATTCATAGGACAGACCGGAACCTGCGTCAAGAACTCGCAGCATTTCATCGAAATATTAAAACAACTGACGGTCAACGAGGACGACATCCTTGTCAGCTTCGATGTCATCTCCCTTTTCACGAAGGTCCCCATCAAAGAGTCAGTGGACATCATCAGGAAACTCACGGACTTTGGGCTTCCACGGGATTTCCCAAAACTAGCCGACTTCTGCCTGAGGAATAATTATTTTCTTTGGGGTGGACAATACTACGAGCAAAAGGATGGGGCAGCCATGGGAAGCCCTCTCTCACCGGTCGTGGCCAACCTTTTCATGGAACATTTTGAGGAAGATGCCTTAGCCTCCAGCAAATTAAGACCGACATGCTGGATAAGATATGTAGACGACACGTTTGTCATCTGGCCGCACGGGAGAGACACACTGGACGAGTTTGCATCTCACCTAAATAGCTTGCACCCGGCCATACAATTCACTATGGAAACGGAAGTCAACGGATCGCTAGCCTTCCTGGACGTCCTGGTGCAGAAGGACACTAACGGGTCCCTCCGACATTCAGTCTACCGCAAAGCTACCCATACCGACCGGTACCTTCACGCAGATTCCCACCACCACCCTCAACAGAAAGCGGCGCTCATAAAAACCTTGCTGCACAGAGCCAGATCGGTGTCCGACGACCTCTCCCTGAGGACCGAAGAAGAACACGTGAGGGCAGCGCTTCGACAGAATGGCTATTCTGATTCCTTCATCCGCCGCCATTCAAGAAGTTCGAAGACAGGGTCATCACAAGGCACGTCAGGAAGGGAGGACACGAAGCCAGTCGCTTACGTATCCATTCCGTATGTCTCCGGAACCACGGAAAGGATCTCTCGCGTACTTAATAAAGCGGGAATCGTGACGCGTCACCGGGCCCTTAAGAAAATGAGAAACATCTTTCCATCCGCCAAGGACCGCCTCGATCCACTCCACTATGAAGGCGTTTATAAAATCCCTTGTTCCTGTGGTAAATCATATATTGGACAGACTGGCCGCTCTGTGGCGTGCCGAATAAAGGAACATGAAAGGGCACTGTCACATAGGGACACGGGTAAATCAGCCGTAGCGGAGCACGCCTATTCCGAGGAGGGACACCAAATTTTAATTGAGAAGACGCGGGTGTTAGCCCAAGAAAGCTTTTATCACCAACGACTGATCCGCGAGGCCATAGAGATTGAGAAATGCCCCCTGAACTTCAACCGAGACGAGGGTATTCGACTAAGTCCGACTTGGAGAAGGCTCTTCCGGAGTAATGAAACGCCTGGATGGTTCCACAAGAAGAAAAACAATGACACACCCGTTGGCACTGTGAGGGGGAAGGAAAGTTCACCGACCCCCCAAGGACAGGGCTAAGTGGCGGCCAACAACTTCTTACGTCATTCACCCCCTCCACTTCACAGTAAAAGGGGGGAGGGATGGAGAGATATAAAAACATCAACTTCCCAATATACTTTTTATTATTGCCTGATGATGCGTCCTGCAATGGCCGCGAAAGCTTGCCCACTGACAACGCGTTATACGCAGCTGCACCCGAAAGCCTCTGACGACGATGGATTCCGCTGCGAAAACCTACGTTCCAAATTCACCAACCTCTACGGGGAGGAAATTCACCAGAAGACACGAAGATTGGAAAATCTCCGTAAGAAGAAGTTCCGGCTGCTCTCTTCCCTCGCCTTTCTACAGCGATGCCGTGACTCCGACACCATTCCAACCTGTGTTAAAGCAACTCATCACATCCAAAGCCGAGGCGCGAAAAAGATTCTCCATCGCACCAGCTTGGCACTTCTGAGAGAACGTGTGAAATTCACGCGCTTTTCCCTGCACCTGTGCACCGAGGAGCTGTACTCCTTACACATGGAGTTGTCGCTGATCCTGAGACCGGAAGATTGGAGCCACATTGACCGCATTACCTACATATCCGCCAGCAGAACCTTCACGACATCCACTCTCAGACAACAGAGAAGATTCGACGCCCTCTATGAGAAACAGCACCCAGAGCCACCAAACTGCGACGCCAAGGTGATCTGCAATCTAGCGGGCATCCCCCTGAGCAACGCGGCAACCTCAGTCTTAGCCAAAGGACTTAATTTTGCCTTCTCACCAAGCCATATTCCACACGAAGAAATAATTACCGGCGTGGAAGTAGCTCTGCGTAAGCTGCCGTCAGACGAAGCGGAGGAGTTACGACAGGATGTGGCCAATGTTCTGAAGAATTCCAAACCGCCGCGAGCCAACCTACCAACGGACCAAAGACGGGCGCTGCGCCAGCTTAAAAACAATCCGGACATATTCATCTTGCCTGCAGACAAAGGGAATGCCACTGTCATCATCGGGAGGGAGGATTACAACTCCAAGATAAGACAGCTGCTGGAGGATCCGACCTACGGAATACTGAAGAGGGATCCATCAAACAAAATAGAACGGGAAGTAAGGGAACTCATCAAGCGCTCTTCCATTCCCGCCAAAGAGCAATTTGCCTTACTCCCTTCATCCTCTCGTTCTCCTCGCTTATACGGTCTTCCCAAGATACACAAGGAAGGCATTCCTCTCCGTCCCATCGTCAGCTCCATTGGTTCTCCGACCTACGCCTTGGCACGACACGTGGCCTACCATCTCCAACCATTCATAGGACAGACCGGAACCTGCGTCAAGAACTCGCAGCATTTCATCGAAATATTAAAACAACTGACGGTCAACGAGGACGACATCCTTGTCAGCTTCGATGTCATCTCCCTTTTCACGAAGGTCCCCATCAAAGAGTCAGTGGACATCATCAGGAAACTCACGGACTTTGGGCTTCCACGGGATTTCCCAAAACTAGCCGACTTCTGCCTGAGGAATAATTATTTTCTTTGGGGTGGACAATACTACGAGCAAAAGGATGGGGCAGCCATGGGAAGCCCTCTCTCACCGGTCGTGGCCAACCTTTTCATGGAACATTTTGAGGAAGATGCCTTAGCCTCCAGCAAATTAAGACCGACATGCTGGATAAGATATGTAGACGACACGTTTGTCATCTGGCCGCACGGGAGAGACACACTGGACGAGTTTTCATCTCACCTAAATAGCTTGCACCCGGCCATACAATTCACTATGGAAACGGAAGTCAACGGATCGCTAGCCTTCCTGGACGTCCTGGTGCAGAAGGACACTAACGGGTCCCTCCGACATTCAGTCTACCGCAAAGCTACCCATACCGACCGGTACCTTCACGCAGATTCCCACCACCACCCTCAACAGAAAGCGGCGCTCATAAAAACCTTGCTGCACAGAGCCAGATCGGTGTCCGACGACCTCTCCCTGAGGACCGAAGAAGAACACGTGAGGGCAGCGCTTCGACAGAATGGCTATTCTGATTCCTTCATCCGCCGCCATTCAAGAAGTTCGAAGACAGGGTCATCACAAGGCACGTCAGGAAGGGAGGACACGAAGCCAGTCGCTTACGTATCCATTCCGTATGTCTCCGGAACCACGGAAAGGATCTCTCGCGTACTTAATAAAGCGGGAATCGTGACGCGTCACCGGGCCCTTAAGAAAATGAGAAACATCTTTCCATCCGCCAAGGACCGCCTCGATCCACTCCACTATGAAGGCGTTTATAAAATCCCTTGTTCCTGTGGTAAATCATATATTGGACAGACTGGCCGCTCTGTGGCGTGCCGAATAAAGGAACATGAAAGGGCACTGTCACATAGGGACACGGGTAAATCAGCCGTAGCGGAGCACGCCTTTTCCGAGGAGGGACACCAAATTTTAATTGAGAAGACGCGGGTGTTAGCCCAAGAAAGCTTTTATCACCAACGACTGATCCGCGAGGCCATAGAGATTGAGAAATGCCCCCTGAACTTCAACCGAGACGAGGGTATTCGACTAAGTCCGACTTGGAGAAGACTCTTCCGGAGTAAAGATACGCCTGGATGGTTCCACAAGAAGAAAAACAATGACACACCCGTTGGCACTGTGAGGGGGAAGGAAAGTTCACCGACCCCCCAAGGACAGGGCTAAGTGGCGGCCAACAACTTCTTACGTCATTCACCCCCTCCACTTCACAGTAAAAGGGGGGAGGGATGGAGAGATATAAAAACATCAACTTCCCAATATACTTTTTATTATTGCCTGATGATGCGTCCTGCAATGGCCGCGAAAGCTTGCCCACTGACAACGCGTTATACGCAGCTGCACCCGAAAGCCTCTGACGACGATGGATTCCGCTGCGAAAACCTACGTTCCAAATTCAGAAAAAGTAACTTTTACCGTAAAATTTCCTTTTTTTACTTTAAATTTCATCCGTTCCTTTTTCATAAAAGTAACTTTTAACTAGTGTGGCATTTTTTGGTGCTCTGCCCCTTCTCACCTCGTTGGACTATTTACCCTCCGGACTTAGCCGAAGGACGACAGGCGTAGCTAACGACAGTTTGAGCCAACGATGCCTACGATTCCAAAATGCACCGATTCACACCTGCACCAATTCACGGCCTCTCCAATCACTACTCACCACATCCGCTCTCTCACTTATATCCTAGGCCCCTAGGCTGCGGATGAAGACCAGAAGTTTGGCCATCGTACAAGCCGATAGTGTTCTCCCGCCGGAGTAAAAAAAAAAAAGAGTTCCCGATGCTGCAGTGATAAACCTCGCCCTCTTCACCCGTACCACTTTCCCTCCTAATCTACCTATCGACTGTTCCCTACGTTAAACCCCACTCCACTTTGTCCGAAAACACCCCCTCCTTACGATGCCAGAGAATACCTCCCCTCTCGCGCCCTCTGTTCGCGTCGAGACGCCAACGAGTTCACTTCTTGGCTGCGTCCGCCCGTCTCCAGTTAGTTCTTGTGAGACACTTCGTCATTCTCGAGAGTCTCCTAGGGTCTACTGTTGCAAGTTATTAGCATTTCCCTGAATTCGTGAAGAGTATTTCAATTGTTGGTTTGTACTGGCTTTGTCTTTTGTTGTTGAAATACAGTGTTTGTTGTAGTTAGATTCTCATACTTTAGTTTTTCGTTCAATGTTTGACCTCATCTTGCTCACCCGAGTTTGGAAAGAATGTTTTGTCCCCTTGGACGAGCGTTTCTCGTGAAATCATTTCTTCATTCGGGCAGCGCTGCAATTGGTAGCATAGAATAGTTTACTTTTTACAGAGATTAACTTAAACTTTAATCAGTTAACTTTTTTGGCATCTTTCCTAGCTGTGCTCCCCGTATCGTTCCCACTTCAAACACCTGCCTTCGTTCTCGGCTTGCCATTTGTTTTTCATCACTTATTCAGTCTATTGAATGTCAAATGGCATTTCACAATCACTTGGTGGTGGTCACCCTTTCTACCAGTTCTTCGGGAACATTTGCAGTCCTGAATCTCTGCCTCACTCAAATATAGTCAATGTGAAATACATTATATGAAAATTGTATAGGACGTCAATTGACGTCTCGTCTATGACTGTCCTATTATCTCTATGACGATTCCTATATTTCTATGCACGCCGTTCATGGTCGGTTCAAGAATTACTCAAAGCTTTTCTTGGTTCTTGTAATCCTCAAGGTAATCGTAAGATGGAGCATGCGTTTAGTTTCTTAGCCTTTGAACCTAGCAGCGAGATGTAGTACGAAGTTGTGGGGCGCCAAGTCTCTGAGACAGAGGGCAGTGGAGGATAATTCACACGTCGGTAAATCGGCCCCCAATCGAATGTCTTATGGAGGGCTTTCGAGTTCAGTACTCCGTCCGTCGGATGGGACGTTGAACTATGGTCCCCTTGGCGCCTTTCGTGAACAGTAGGCAAATGCTGACGCCGGGTTTCACTCCACCCTACTTATATGCTTACCTTCCTCCCGATGTGATGCGCCTATAAGTGCTGGTACACACAGATCATCCTTATCCTGCCATTTATCAAGCACGAGTGTCATGGCCATTTTATGCTGTTGGCACCTCGCATTCAAATGGTTTCCAGCTAAACTCTTTCGATAGCCGTCCGAATAATTTGCTCATAGCTCTTTTACGAAGCGCTGGGGTGTTTTTCCGCTCCCTAATCAGCTTCCCATTCACAGATGTCACATTTGCATGTCGCTGCCTGAGCAAAATAATTACAGCTCTTCTGTTCTCTCGAGGTTCGCTTGATGAGTCTCATTCTCTTCAGCGCCGCCGACTGAATGTCAAGTGACGCTGCCCCACGGATCACCTCTCCCTACCGATAGCGACCACAGCCACGCATTCGTCGTCTCTTCTAGCCCGAGAAGTTAGCCTTCAGCTTTGAGGCTGGTGCTATATCCAGGATTTTCCTCCATCACCACTTTTGGTTCTCGAGCGGAAAAGAAGTTCAATTAACGAACTTTTTCATTGATTCCGACGGGCGTTGGTATTTGTTTGCAACAAGTTGTGATGTCACCGTCACCTGATTAATGGGTATCATTAAGAAATTTAAACCTCTCAGTAGCAGGTTTTCATTACTTACTAGTTTATCCTGGAGAAATCCACGGGGAAGGAGATTTCAACGATATGAGACTAGAATATCGTAGGTTCATCTGTTTGTTTCCACTTTTAGACATTGGGTAAACACAGACAGTTCTCCTGTCCTGAAATACGATTCCTAAAAACAAGGGATATTATGTGGACAACCCCATTACATCCCTCGTGAACCTCTGTCGCGGGGATTCGCTGCTCTCTGCCGATTTAGAGCGCTTAAAGGGCGCTCTCCAAGAAAATTGATTAATTTATTCGACCGACTGCAAGCGCCATATGCATTCTCCGCGGTACAAACTGGCCAGATACAGCTCCGAGTTCCACCGTGTTCGTGGAGGTCTGGGTGGGGTCAAATGTAATAGGTAGATTGAATTGTGGGTCGGTAAAAGAATTATGAAGGAACATTTTAGTTGGAAAAGAGTACCAAGGGAGAAACGGATAGGTAGAAAGAATTTCAGTGATAATAGTGAATTGTCGTAGTTTAAGAAATAGAATAGTAGATTTTCACTACCTCATAAAAAGTACCGATGCAAATATAATCGTAGGCGCAGTAAGCTGGATTTCGAAGATTATGAAGTGTTCACAAGTGTTTTACCGTATGCAGAAAGGATAGAGTAAGCAGAAACGAAGGAGGAGTATTTTGTAGCTGTGAAGGACCTGTATGTCAGTAGAAGCGAACTTATATCAGAGCGAATTGTAGAAAGTATTTGGTATTCCGATAAAAAGTAAAAGTAGTAACGCAAAAAAGATATATGTAGGTGCATATTACAGGCCACCGGATGCAAATATAAATTCTATAATGGAGCTAGAGTCGGAGATAGGCACATTACTTCCTCGGAACAATGATAGAGGAATAATAGTAGGCGGAGACTTCAATCGCCCTTCGAAAGACTGGAATACGTGTAGTTTTATAGCAGGAGGTAAGGATAAGGAACTCGGCGAATCAATATTGAACACCTTTACGTCACATTCTTTACAAAAGCTAGTAAAAGAACCGACCAGGGGGCAACATTCTAGAATTATTAGCAACAAATATACCCGAAAGAGTTCTAAATACAGTTACAGACACAGGAATTAGTGTCCTAAAATAGAGCATGCGAAATTTACTGTAGGCGTTGAAAGACATTATAAACCAAGGAGGAGGGTATACTTATTTGGCATGGCTAATTACGACGGTATGAAAAAGGAATTAGGAGAATCGTTTAATGTATTTAGCGAACAAAGCAAAGGCTTAGATACAGAGGAGTCGTGGAGAGAATTTCTTGAGGTCACCCGTAAAGCAGTTAATAAATACATACCAAGTAAATTCATTAGTGATAATACAGAGCCAAGGTGGCATAACGCGGAGGTTAGGAAATCACTAAAGCGACAAAGAGTATGCCACGCTAAGATGAAAAATGTAGGACGGGGTCTATCGGTAGAGGAAAAAAATGAGCTAGTTCAAAGCTATAAAAAATAGAGAGCATTAGCAAGGAAATCGTGTCGGCAAGCGTTATCACATTTCAAGAGCAAGATGTTAGGAGAATATTTAGATAGCAATCCTAAAGCGTTTTGGTCATATGTTAGAGAGCTTCAGGGAAATAAGTCCACAGTGCACACACATAAAAATGATAAAGTAACACTGTAAAAATTTGATCTGATTTTCAGTGCGATCTGAATTTAAGCGCTGTCTGGTTGTAACGCAGGAACACGGATGCAAGGTGCGGAAGAGGCAGGAACATGGATGGTTGGTGCAGGAGCAGTTAAGCAGGAAGCAGAGGAAGCAGGATTCTGGATGGTCTGATTTTCAGTCGTTCACCTGCCTTATTTTTAGACAAGATATTACTGCTGAAATTCAACATACCCTGTCTTAAAATTGTTGCATCTGAAATTCAGATCGCTTTTGTACCTTAAAATCAGATATACTTTTTACAGTGAATCAAAGTCACCAGCAGTGTAGAAAAAGCCAATACTTTAAACACCTTCTTCCAAATTGTTTTCAACTCATCGTCACAAAACGCAGTGGAACCACCGCCGAACACTTTCAGTGAGCAAATGCCCGAAATAAACATTTCATGTCGCGGAATAGAGCAGCAGTTATTAAACATTAGTAAAAACAAATCACCAGGTCCCAATCAAATTCCTTCCAGAGTGTGTAAAACATAAATTTCTGAAATAGCCCCCTGTCTAGAAATAATATTCAGTATAACACTAAAGAACCTCACAGTACCCAAGAATTGGAAAGTAGCTAAC
The DNA here is from genome assembly GCA_933228895.1 of Platycnemis pennipes. Lineage (NCBI taxonomy): Eukaryota > Metazoa > Arthropoda > Insecta > Odonata > Platycnemididae > Platycnemis > Platycnemis pennipes. Next base: position 2,620,626 of record OW121849.1, read on the forward strand.
AGTATACTTAATTTTTAAAAGCGGTGATAGGGAAGAACCAAGTAACTACAGACCCATTTCACTCACTTCATCTCTTGTAAGATATTTGAGCACATAGTAGTCAGTTCGATCATGGGGCATTTGGATAGTCAGCGATTACTCATAAACAGCCAGCATGGGTTCCGGAAAGGTAGATCTTGCGAGACACAATTAGCTTTATTCGTGCACGATATTTTAGTCCACGGCGAAAGCAGTACTGAAGTTGATGCGATATTTTTAGATTTTAAAAAGGCTTTCGATAAAGTTCCTCATGATAAATTAATCTTGAAGTTAGAGAGTTTTGGTATAAATAAAGACGTTTTATGCTGGATAAAAGAATTCTTAAGTGGGCGAGAGCAGAGGGATGTCATAGATGGTATCATGTCGGACACAATCAAAGTCACATCGAGAGTTCCCCAGGGTAGCGTAATAGGTCCGCCTCTATTTCTTTTATGCATAAACGTTTTGGTTACCGTAGTTAGTGCTAAGCTTAGAGTTTTTGCAGACGATGCGGTGGTGTACAGGGGTATATCAAAAGAAGAGGACAGGAAATCGCTTATTAAGGATTTAGATGCAATTCAAGAGTGGCTCGACAAATGGCAGTTAAAACTTAACCTTAAAAAGTGTGTAGCTATCAATTTTTGGAGTAAGAATAATTCGATAGAGAGATCATATAAAATTAGTAACGCGAAAATCGAAAACGTTGAAACCATAACATATTTAGGTGTAACAATCACTAAAGATTTATCGTGGGGAAGACACATCCGGGAAATATGAGGCCGAGTGAAGAGAAAGCTAGGATTTATAAAAAGAGTACTTGGGAAATGTGATGAGAAGACAAAAGAGCGATGTTACTTTTCTCTAGTTAGGCCCCACCTCGAGTATGCAGCCAGTGTATGGGATCCGAATGAATTAGGTTCGATCAGAGAATTAGACCGTGTGAAGCGTAGAGCAGCTAGGTTCGTTAAAAGGTGTTACGATAGGTTGAGTAGTGTATCAGAATTAATAAAAGAAATAGGGTGGGAGTCATTACGAGAGCGTAGGTTAAGGTACAGATTAAATCTATTGGAGGAATTTCAGTCGGATAGGTTTACTGAAGATGTTAGGCACATATTAAAAACATCAGCGTATTATGCTAGATTCGACCAGATAAATAAGATTACACTGTAAAAAGTAGATCTGATTTTAAGGTACAAAAGCGATCTGAATTTCAGATGCAACAATTTTAAGACAGGGTATGTTGAATTTCAGCAGTAATATCTTGTCTAAAAATAAGGCAGGTGAACGACTGAAAATCAGACCATCCAGAATCCTGCTCCCTCTGCTTCCTGCTTAACTGCTCCTGCACCAACCATCCATGTTCCTGCCTCTTCCGCACCTTGAATCCGTGTTCCTACCTTACAACCAGACAGCGCTTAAATTCAGATCGCACTGAAAATCAGATCAACTTTTTACAGTGTAGAGAGATAGATTGACGTAATGATAGATTCAAAATGGCATTTTCCCCCTACTATAAGAGAACAGAATAGGCGGCATAGCGAAGGGATAGGTAGGGGAAATAATTTAGAGTATTCTGTAGTGCATGATGCACGCATTAATACGCCTAAAAAACCTCGGACGGATAACGAGAATGAGGGGTTAATTGAAACTAACGTATCGACACTCGGCGACACCGCGTCGTCAATGCATCAGCCCTCCAGTGAATCGGGAGAAAGGTTGCGCAGGCACACTCCCAGCATCTACTGTAACTCTATGTAACTAAGCCGGTTCCTGTAATTTTACAATTGTAAAGGGATACTTCAAATCGCAATGTGGGGTTCGATATCAAAAACTAACCTTAAAGTAGGCATTTTCACCCCGTACTCTAAGAGAGAACAGAATAGGCAGCATAGCAAAGGGATAGGTAGGGGAAATATTTTAGAGTAGTCTGTAGTGCATGATGTATGTATTAATCCCTTAAATATTATGGTTACTACCAATCTAGTTGCATGAGACCAGATAGTTGCTTGTTTGAATGTTGGTAGTGCATGCTTGGTGATCTTCACCCCCTGCCACACACCCTCTCGGTGGCTTGCATGGTATCGTGTAGATGTGTAGATGTAGATACATTGCATTATTGATTCAGCCAAAATTGGAATGCGCCGATTCATACTTTAAGAATTCCCTTGGCTTCCTTAATCGAATCCGAAATTTAAGACTGGAGGCGGAGCATCTTTTAGTAAGTTTTCACGTGGTGTCGCTCTTCACGGAGATACCCACCGAAGAAGCGATCGATATCGCAAGAGGGAATTTTAATGTCAGGATAGCAGACCTCGCAGGAGTTTGTCTTACAACCACTTGCTTCAAATGTCACGACACCTTTAACGATCAGACAGAAGGTGTACCAATCGGTTCGCCTATCTCACCTGGAATAGCCAATCTATGCATGGAACGCTTTGAGACCAAAGCCTTAAACACCGCTACTCACAAACCTTCGCTCTGTTTACGCGACGTGAATGATTCGTTCGTGGTCTGGACTCACGGCTGGGGGGAGAAATTAGAACAGTTCTTAGATCATCTAAACACGACTACATAAAATTCGCGAAAGAGGTCGAAGTGAATGGGAGAGGCTAGCATTCTTGGATGTGTTCATTATGAGGAGGGGTGACGGGGTAAACTCGGGACATACTGGGGCTTACCGAAAACCCACTAACACCAATACGTACCTCCACTCCATACACCAAGACCCGGGACAAATAAGATGAAGACTACGATCCACCCTGACTTTAAGGGATGACGACCACCGATCGAGTGAACTAAGACAGGGTGGCGATCGTCAGGGAAAACCGGGAATTGTCTGGGAATTTTGGAAATCTGGAAAAGTCAGGGAATTCTTGTAACAGTCAGGGAGCAATTGGGATAGGAAATTTTCGTTATTTTTCTACCATTACGTTTATCGGGCAGTCTTTTCTGCCCTTGATTTCACCAAAACATTGCACCAACTGAAACTAATGTCCGTCGCCGAAGTGCATAGAATAAGCCCCGTCAATTCGTTGAACATTCAGTTGTGAATCTTAGTTATTTAGTAGTGGATCAGTCGTACAATGTATCCCTTTTGTATATCCTTAATGAGATATTTGCCTAGTAGTGTTAAAATTCATGTATTCTGCTCATCACAAGGAATCCGAGGCTATGTTTTTCGGAAGATTTTTTCTTCCGAACAACATCCGAAAAACCTCGTGTTTCTTTTTTTAACTTGCGAGACTCAGGTCGAGAGGTAGTTGTAGCACACTAGCTTGTAGTAAATACGCGCTTGCAGTTCTAAGAATATGAGACGATGATTATTAAAACGGTAATACAAGTACGATCACACGTGTAAACAAAATCTTACGCGAGATCATCTTTGATTTCCATACTCCCCTTCGAGAAACAATAGGAGTTCTCCTCCCCTCCCCACCTTTCACGCTCGACGTAATTATTGAGTGGCCCCCTTAGCTCCCTCTCGAAGCAATTTAGTCAGGTCACAAACCACCTCAAATATGATATTCCTAAATATGACGCTGCCGTTGCTAATTGCCTCCTGTTTCCGCTCGCAGTAGCGCGATTACGTTTTGTTTGTTTATACAAATATTCAAGCAATTTTGGTTCCCTCTTACAATCAAGGGGTTATGACCACGTTAATCAAGTTGTTATTCGCTTTTAAAACTCGTGCTATCCGATGATCCAGTCCAAGAACTTTGCTTTTGTTTGTATTTTTCGTGTAGCTTAGTGATACCTGTGCCGCAGTTCGCCAGTAAATTGGCCATTAACTTTCCCTTCGATGCCTTTTCAGTAATCTTCAACTTCCCAGAACTACCGCGACACGCCACCGCTTCCTTGAAGAATTACGCATTGTCAATTTGTAATTTCACCGAATGAAACATACACGGCCACGGAAATGCGATAAACGACCGCGGATACGCGGCCGCGAAAAATGTATTAAAAGTGTGTACAATTCGTGTAAGGGCTTAACTTGTGAAGTTTTAATGTATTTTTTCACTAGGGCGGAGGTTCAATATATTTTTTCATCCGTATAGCTTTTAATGTAGTGATTTCAGCTTTTAACATTTTCCGAGTTTTGATGAAAATGTAATTCAGCAGAAATAAAATATTCCGATAATAGGAGACCTTTTGGCGATCGGTCAGGGAAATTGGTAAAGCCATCAGGGAAAAGTCAGGGAATTTGAAAATTGGCTATCAGTAGCCACCCTGTAAGAACATTGAAAAAGATTTCACATGACAACGGTTAAGGAAAGAGACTGGGCCATCTGGTGGTAAGAAAAGCAAAGGATGAAGTCTCCCGCTAGAATAAATCTAACCAGCGAAAAAGGCTCTCGTGCAATACATCCGAAGGACCACCGGAGTGCAAGAACTCTGGCCAAATGCAATGTGAAAACAATATTCAAGCCCAAAATGAACTGCAGCGTTGAAGGACATTGGGAGGGGATGTATTGGTGAGACACCATCGACACCAGGAGCATCTCTCGATCTGCCATTGGTCACCAAAGGGTTCAACGCTCTGCAGTCGCCAAAACACACCGCTGAGGAGCATTTCCACGGATGTGCTCGGCGCGCGGCGTGAAGGTCTTACCCAGACTTCCGAGCTCGCGTGATTCGCGTGGGGGGGACAGAGATTCGGAAAGAGAACAGCAATGTTAGCAGGGCAGAGGAAGAGCAATGATTCAAGGCTTCCTGTTTCCGAAATCCAGAATGTTGTAGAGAGAAGTAACCCCCGCCCACCTGCCCGAATCCACACATAAATAGCCTGCAAATCCGAAGTGAGGCCGAAGAGAGGCGTGCCTGGCAGCGGAAGGAAAGCATTCGTGGGCAACCACGACTACGCGGAGGAAAAAAAATCATATTACACCTCTTCTAGAATGTTTTACTCCGATGGTTATTTGTTCATTAATTACACGCGCTGCCTTTCTCCTCCGTATCCGTTAAAGATTTTATTAAATGGTCACCTAAAATTTTAACATTCCCTCATTGATTGCATGTCTAGGCCGTATTTTTTGCCATCAATGGCCAACGGTCTGGCATTTAACACGACTTTCTCCAATCGCCACGTAGTTTCTTGATATGCCGACGTCTCGTTGGCCTTACGGCCGTATTTCAGCGGACATCTTCCATTCGGCTTTCTATGCTTCCCAAGTCGTTGATTCCTATGGATAATATCGATCGCGTATCGCGTATGAAGATAAAATGGATCGACCGAGTGACAAACGAAGAAGTCCTAAGAAGAGTGGGAGAAAAGAGAAGTCTGCTGAAAACTATAAAAAGAAGACGGGACAACTTAATCGGCCACATCTTGAGACATAGATGAAGACAATCGTCGAGGGAAGAGTGAACGGGAACAGCGAGTGATGCGAGAAGTTGAGCCGAAACGGAGTGAGAGAGAGAGTCGCTTTGACGGTGGTCGAGTTCCTTCGCTCCGCCCTCCAAGCGCCTCTTGTCGAAACGGCGAATGAAACGCCCACGGCGAGGATCCCACGTTTAATCACTTGATTTCATTTGCTGTAACATAGTATCATCAGCATAGAATTGCACAAAATGATAACCATAGCCCATGCACTCTTAATTCGGTGTGAAATTATTAGTTAGGCGTAACTAAAAAACTATTTCTTGTCCAAACACTCGAAGTTTGGGTAAATATAGATTTTCTCATGACTAAAAAAGCTCTTCTGCATCGTTTTCCAGCGGCCGGTCTTTTCCCCGCCCTGTGTGAAGGAGTGCCTGCCGTGGCGAGTTACTCACGCTGGGAACACCGGGGGGGAGGGGGGGGGGGGGGAATGAAGGATTCCGGCAAATAACTGACCTACCACATTGGGTCACGTGGAGTTACGAGCTTGAGGTTGCAACCAAATTAGCAATTAGCAACCAACCAAAGAGTACTGGGCGAATGTGACGATCATGTACGAGAAATCAGCTACTTTTCCCTTGTAAGACCTCATTTGGAATATGCTGCCAGTGTATGGGATCCCTACGAAATCGGTCTAAATAACGAACTTGAACGTGTGCAGCGAAGATCGGCAAGATTTTAAAGGGACGGTATGATAACCTTACTAGCGTAACCAGTCTATTAAATGAATTAAATTGGGAATCATTGTCAGATCGCAGGTTGAAATTTAGACTTAATCTCTTAAATAAATTCCAAGACCATATTTTCAATGATGATGTTAAAAATATTTTGCGGACCCCAACTTACTATGGCAGACTTGACCATAATCACAAAATTAGAGAAATTGATTGCCGAACTGACAGATTCAAAATATTCTTTTTTCCTCGTACAATTAGGGATATGAATAGTTAGTAAATATGTCCAGTGCGAGTGTAGCAATGAATAATATTGGTAGCTGCATGTTGGTATAAGGACTTGAAGCTAACCCAACTGACAGCATGTTTTTGCATGCATGCATTGCTATTTTTATCTTTTTTTAAATAGCGTAGTTTGAACAGTACCTATGCAAGTACTAATCCTTTTTTATGCATGATATGTAGTGCATATTTGGTGAGAGTTCACTCCCTGCCACACACCTTTACGGTGGCTTGCAGGGTATTATGTAGATGTAGATGTAGATAATACCCTGCAAGCCACCATAAAGGTCTGTGGCAGGGGTTGAATTCTCACCATACATGCACTACATAACATGCATAAAAAAGGATTAGTATTATTCTAAACTATATAATTTTATTGTAATTATATATTTGTCTAAACTTCACTAGATACTTCAAAAGATGAAAGTCGCAAAGTAAGCATGCCAAAACATGCTGTTGATTGGGTTTCCTCCAAGTCCTTATACCAACATGCATAGTCTTGCCCATGTAATCTACAATGTACACTACTTTTCGGATAGCATAGCTACCTATGCTATGGATTGTTTAACTCGTATTGGACATATTTACCGCTATTCATATCTCTAATTGTACTAGGAAAGAAGAGCATTTTGAATATGGCATTTCGGCAATCGATTTCTCTAATTTTGTAATCAACCAACATGCAACTACCTGCCTATCTATCCATTGGAATACTCATACTTATGCTATTGGATACATTTAAAGCTATTCGTATCCCTAATAGTGCGAGGAAAAAAGGACATTTTGAATATCTCAGTTCGAAAATCAAGTTCTCTAATTTTGTCTAATTCATGTTCCAGTCTACCATAGTAAGTTGCGGTTTGCAAAATATTTTTAATCTCATCACTGAATATATATTATCTTGGAATTTATTCAAGAGATTGTCTAAATTTCAACCGGCGATCTGACAATGATTCCCACTTTAATTCATTTAATAGACTGGTTACGCTAACAAGGTTATGTTACCGTCCCTTTATCGTAGCGCAGCAACATCGAATTCCTGTCGCCTCACGCGAGCGGAAGAACAACAATTCTGCACCTCATCATCCGTAGTACGCCAATCAGGGCCTTGGGCTGTTATATTCTGCCGTTGCGCTTCAGGGGAAGTCATAACCTCGGAGTCAGGGGCGGAAGGTTGTTTGAAGCGAGTCCAGGGGGCGTGTGACCGTCGGGATCAGCTCGAACAGGTAACCCCACGAGGCACAAATGATTCGCGGTGTGTGTTTGAATCGCTCGCAGCAATCTCTCCAACCGTTTTCATTTGAGGTACTCTTCTCCTGAGGTTGAGCATCGAGGAATGATGAGGAAAAGTGAGGTGAAAGCAACGAGTTGGATTGTGTGCCATTCGTGTTCGTGTCACGTGACTCTCCGTGGTTACCAATTCAAGTCGGTCCCTGCGGTTTCAACCCCACTCTCTCTCTCTCCGTCCACGCGACGACTGATCGCATGATCCCCAGTTTGCGTTTTGATTTCGCCTCATGATGAAAGTGCCCGTTTGGAATGTATGCTTAAGTGGCAGGTGATGGTAGATAAGACGGAGAGATGGATTTTCAATCGCTGGCGTCCATTTCGATGGAGCGAAGACAGCCGCAGGGGAGGAATTCGGATTCAATTCGCCTTAGATATTCACTGCAGTCTATGGATGTGATTTCGGTGACTAGGAAGTGATTTCCCACGATGGCGATCCATAGTGGCTCTCCCTCTTAAAAAGGCGCGCCGGACGGATACAATCATGAGGAGAGGAACCGTGGCATTCTCTGAACCACGAGCCATAGTTGTTCAGCAAACAAATGGAAAGCAGGGCATCCAATTAACCATTGGGACCGCGTTTAAATAGTGGTAATTTAGCCATAATATTAATGGTATTTGTACAGAAACGAAAAATGTTTATAAATACTAATAATAATAGCTTCCCTAAAAAGAAAGGAGGAGGCACGCAGAAGTCGTCCTCTGCGGCTCAGGATGGCCGAAACGTCTGAATAATGTTTGGTGAGAATTCCCCCCCCACCCACATTCACGTGTTTGGTGAGAATTCACCCCCTGCCACACACCTTTATGGTGGCTTGCAGGGTATTATGTAAATGTAGATGAATAATAATAATGCGCCCCAAAGGAAAGGGTTGTCTGCTGTTGCATGTCTTTTTCGTGCTCGAATACACGTTCGGCAATAAATTCGACGGTGTCAGTGTTATTAGTAAGAATAATTCCTTGGATGGATTAGCACTCCAATCATTCTCCTTCCTTGCGCATCATCTCGTGTCCATCCAATCAGAATCGGGCAAGCGCTCCCTCGTGCATTCACTCACGCAAGCAACTGTGATGGGAGAGATACTCCACTTTCGCCCTCTTTGTTTCACGACAAGAGGAGAAATCACTCAACATTTAACATGTATCGTAGGCACCAAGAGATAAATCACGTACTAGTCGCCGACGGAACCTTCAGAGGTAATGAGAAATGGGAGAATTAGCATATCCCCTCAACGGTGAGGCAGTCGAGAGGCCTTCGGTGCTAAATCACGCGCTGTATTTCGCGTAGGTGCTCGAGCACGATTGGAAGCAGTGGGTTACAGGTCCAAGTAGGGTTCGTTGTGGTCCAAGGATGGTTAATTCGGTGCCCACCATGCTACGGTTTAAACTACGGCAGGAGATGTTTGGACTGTAGCATGGGTGCAATCCAATGTCTTCCGCTGTGGTGCAGCACACTTACTTGACGAACATGAGCACGCCCGTGGGCTCCATGGCTCGACTGATGCCCTTCCACGACGCCATGATGCAGTACTTCTGCTTGGCGGTGAGCGGGAGGCGAGGGTCGAGCGCCGGCGCCGCCGCCGGGGCCTCGGCGGCGTCGCGGCGCCCCTTGCCGTCGGAGCGTTGCACCAGCCCCAGCTTGCCCAGCTCGCAGCCCATGGCCGAAATCGATCGTCACGCGGGCGCCCTCGCACCACCCATCGATCCCACCTCCCTCACTCGCCCAGCGCACACTGACGGACGCCAGGCCCCGACGCCCCCGACGCCGCCGCGACGCGCATGCTCCGCCGCCCCCCCGGAGATATTCCTGTCACACACCACCCACTCGCCCCCGTGACGTCGCTCGCTCGCGCGCCTTCGAGGTCACACTCCGGCGAGGCGTGTGCTCGAGCACGCTCCCAGTGTGCTGCTCTTCGCTGCCTCCTCTCAACCTCGTCAACAGAGGAACGACAACACGGTCAATCGACCGCCTCCTTGGGATGCAGTGGACAGCGAAAGCCCGGATGTCGCCGGGACGATCTCGAAAAGGAGGTACCCAAGGAGTCACGTGGTGCAAACACCAATGGCTGGCAACTTTAGTGTGTCTGAGTCGCTCGCTGCAATGCCATCAATTGTTTTCACTCCAGTGTTCCTCGTTGGTACATGACGACGATAGCCCTGGGCTGAGCTGAGGCCTCATCTAGCCCAGGTTAAATAAATCAAGAGTCAAAGTCATAGAGCCAAACGACATACAATTCAAGTGAAAAGAATGAGTGTTAATGTATAGTGAGCGATCCAAACACAACAAAGTTGCGAACCATCCTTCTTTATACCACGTCACTCCTTGGTTACCTATTCGAGATAATCCCGACGATTTCGAAAAGGGAGCTTACGCTCGACGCGCCACTCGAATACGCGTGGGCAGTTTCGTTCGAGTTCCGGGACTCTTTTTCATACGAGTGACTTTGATATGGTTGAGCCGTCGGAAAGGCCTCGTACCTCCGGAATTATACTCATCCGCTTGACCCTGGCGTGGGGCGTTATTTTGAAGAGATCGGGCAATATATCCTGATTCTGTAAGCAAAATAGGGGGGGAGGGGGACGCTATTTAATAGCACCAATAATAACGCCCGCCTTCAGCTCATCCTAGATTTCGACCCCTTCAATGACGTCACTAGAAACCCTACCGTAATTTATTTTATTGCAGCTATGGACCTAAGAATATTGCATTCGCGTTCATATTTGGCATCCAAACGTCAGAAATGAAGTTGTTTTGGCTAAACGTAGCACATTCGAAGTGTACTGGGATGAAAGGAGTACAAGCTTTGTTCAGAAAGAAATTTTAAAATTCATTTCATATGCAGCATGACAACTTCACGAAATTAATCCGGGCATGCAAATAAAGTAGTTCCATATGCCTAAGAAAATTCTTGTAGCCTGGACTCGCACCCGAACTTCCTTAACGTGACCTTGCAAGGCATTATACGATAAGATGAAAGACAAATTTATTGCTCCGCTTGAAAAACATCATCATCATTATTTCAATCGTAGGATTGGCTTTTTACTGCAGTCCTCCATTCTGCCATGTTCAGTGTTAATTCACTCAGGCCCTGATATACGTTGTCTCTTTCACGTCCTTCTTTATTTGCCCTATATAGGCACTTACTCCCTTGGTTTTCCTCGTGGGACCTTCCCTTCAATCTTCCCTTCTATTATATTTCTAACCAATTCATTGTGCCTCAAGGTATGTCCAATCCATCTGGTTTGTCGTTTTTTTCTGGTCTGGTTTGTCGTAGGGTTTTCCATATTGTCCTTTCTTAATCTGCTCTTCTGTACACCTCTTCGTTCCTCACTTTATCTGTCCATTTAATCTTCAGCATTATCCTCCAGCACCATGTTTCGAAGGCTTAAATTCTTCGTTGGTCTGCTTTCCCGATGTTCCATGTCTCTGATCTATAGATTGCCACGCTCCATACGAATGTTTTGATGAACTGCTTCCCTGTTTGCAGCCGTAGGTTCTTGACCACAGTACTCTTCTTCATAAACGCCTCCTCAGCTTGTGCTACTTTTCGCTTGATCTTCGTCGAGCTTCTTCCATCCCAAGTTATTGTGCTGCCGAGGCAGCTAAAGTACTTCAATTGTTCCAATTTCACTCCTCGAATTGTGATATTTGCTTCTAAGCTAAGCTTCTCTCTTCCACACACCAGGATTTTAGTTTTCTTCTTGTTGATACTCATATCATATTCTTGAATTACTTAGTCTATTGTGGTCAGGGATGCTTGCAGGTCCTCTCGACTTTCTGCTACAACTGCGATGTCATCAGCAAACCTTAGCATGTTTCTTTCTTCGCCATTCACCTTGATGCCAATTTCCTCTGCGTCTCTTATTGCATCTTCCAGGTATATATTGAATAACGCTGGGGAGAGGTTGCATCCTTGTCTGACTCCTTTATTTATTTTGGCTTCTATCTTCCTTCCGTCTTTCATTCGCATTGTGGTGACCTGGTTCTTGTAGAGGCTATAGATTATTCTTCTATCCTTGAAGTCTATTCCAATTGCTTCCAGTATCTTGAACATCTTGTTCCATTCGACGTTTTCAAGTCAACTTTTCCAAGTCCTCGAATGCCACATACAACGGCTTGTTTACGTTTACCATTTTCTCGACCAGTATCCTTAAACTTGAGTGTTACCTCCCTGGGTCCTTGGTTTTTTTCTGAAAAAGACTTGATTTTCCAAAATATTCCTTTCGATATTTCCTTCCATTCTTCTGCTAATTATCCCAGTACGTATTTTCGATACGTGTGACACCGGGCTCAATGCTCTGTGTTCTTCGCATTTATGTATCCTTGTCTCCTTCGGGATTGCGATCATTTCACTCTCCTGGAAGTCCTCTGGTACTCTCTCCCCGCTGTCATAGCTTTCTTTGATCATTTAAAAGGGGGTATCTTCTGCTCTGACCCCGAGTGCCTTGATGATTTCTCCATTTATTTTGTCCCCTCCTGGTGCCTTGTTGTTCTTTCCAATACAGCACAAACGGCAGCAAGTTGGTCTAAAGGCAGTTCAATGTCCAGGAATTATCTCGTCTAAAAACAGTTCTTACACGTGCACAAGTGGAATAAATCCAGTCTATATACAGTTGTATGCCCGCCCAAATCGGATAATACTCGTGTATGGTCAAATCAGGTATTAAATGAAAAGTAATTTCCTGTATTAATTTACGTTGATTGATACGTAAGGTAGGTGAAATGAATCCTGGATAAGCATGTTAAAAATGTTAATGACCAGGGACGCAACAGAACTGCGATGGAAATGTCGAGAGAGAGACTCGAACTACGAACGTTCACATTGAAATCTGTGCACTTTACTTTTCTGGGCCCTCTCCGACCACTGAATTCCCATCTCCCATAACTGTTAGTTCCACCTTTCCTTTTTCTTCGCCCAGGACCTCTTCCAGTTGCTCATACATCTCTTCTGTTTCCTCTTCTGAGTGGCTCGACGTCGGCACATACACCTGCATTATCACTGTGTCCGCATATTCTCCTCCTAACTTGATCATCCGAATCCTTTCGCTGTATTGCCAGTTGGACTTCAGTCTTCTTGACCAGTGTTTCTTCAGTATGAATCCCACTCCCGCTATCTTCTCGTCATCTCCTGAGTAGATCGCCATGTTTTCGTCGGCCCACTTCATTTCGCTCCATCCCATCACGTCTCATTTCCCAGTCTGTCCATCTCCATCTTAACGTTCTCCAACTTCCCACGCACTGCTAGTGATATTACGTCCCAATCCTACGTTCGTCTGTCTTGACTGATGTTTCCCACACCAGTAGTCCCAGAGATCCGATTGGGGGACTATTTTACCTCCAGAATATTTTACCGGGAGGAATGCCATCACGTCATGTTAAGTGCAAGGCTGCTTGTTCTAAGGAGAAGAATAAAGGTGGTTTCCCGCTGCCTTACTCCACATCGCAGTACTGCATCCGATTCCCTGATCTACACTCTCTCGCCTGCAGCTATGGCATCTGATGCCGGACCGATCCACTTGATCTGCGCCTCATGGTGAAACTGCTCCCTTTCACCATTTGGGTATTGAGATGTTTTTTTGAAACACAATAAGTACAGTAAAAAATTTAACACTGTAATACGGAGCTTCAATGATTTTTACTCCGGTGAAGTGGAAGCTATACCAGTGATAGTATGTCAGCCTTGGAAAAGAATAAGTAAAAAAAAACTTATTTTAATAGCTTTTTTGACATGAGTACAACATTTAAAAACAAAAGAATGAAGAATATGCCAACAAAATAAGATCACGCGGATAAGAATAATTTTCTTACAATTTTTTAAGAATTTGAAATTAACAATGTAACCAAAAAATTATGTTGCACTTTTTACGATACACAACAATGAAATCACAATAGAACATCTATATCAGGATGAGTTAATATCTGACCCTTTAACAAAACATATATATTTACTCTTCACCTCCTTAATGACGTAGGGGAAATTATTAAAAGTTCTTGGCCCAATGAGAAAAAAGACGTTTGAATATCAAGAGATTTAAGCTTTGGCACTGGAAATTTACTTCTTCTGCTTAAGTTATAACATGCTAATATGCAAAAACTCTCAAGTAAATTATCACTTCCTACAAAGAACAACTATAAGACCTTCAAAACAAACATACATCTCAATGGTAACAAACAGGCTAAAAAACAGGTGAATGAATGCTCAAAACGATTATTATTGGTAATTATTCTCACTAAATGTTTTTGGAGAACAATTGCGGGTCGCAGTGCCGTCCTGTAGGCTCCGACCCAATTCGTAATTTAGTTTTTCTGCCCACTAACGCGTTGTACAAAGTTCTTCGAAAATAGAGGGAACACTTATGTCGCATGAAATGCAACTTAGATACATAGTAACTTTCATTTAGTAAGACTTACTAAATCATCAATATGATTATTCCATTTCAAACATTTGTCAATTGTTACTCCCAAGTATTTGATCTATTAATAGACAGTCACAAATAACTTTCTGACGACCTGCAACGTGGCATAATAATTTACAATCCACCGCATAGCAGTAGCAGTCAATGCTTACATTTTGTTTTTTCACAAAGTTCTAACGCATTATAATCAAACCACTTACGGCGAATGTATGTACCATTCATTTTGGGTGTCATTTACAATATGCATTTTAGGTCATAACCACTGTAAGTTAGAGCTATATCGTCAGCAAAGTCTGTTAGATTTCCATTCAATCTACAGTCACACAAATCATTTATATAAATTAGAAACAGTACTGAGCCAGTACAGATCCTTGAGGCACCCTAGGAGCCACGGCTTTAAATTCACCATTAGTAAGTCAGACTCACTCTGAGAGCATTCAGACAAATAAGTTTTGAACCAATTTAAAACTACACCATGGAAACCAGCATTATCTTAGAAGAACTTCATGATCCAATGTTTCAAATGTCTTCTTTATGTCAATGAATAATCCTCCAGTACGCCTATTTATATTTATATCGTTATAAATATTGGAGATAAAATTAATCACGGCATCCTCAGTTCCCAATTGGCATCTAAAACCGTTGCTTATTGCTAAAATAATTATCCTCATTTAGGAACCTGATTAATTGTTGCTTAACAAGCTTTTCCGAGACTTTTGACAATGTTGGTAGCAGAGAAATAGCTCGATAATTTAGAACATAGGTGAGATCACATTTCTTAAAGAGAGGTATCACTATTGCTTTTTTGAATATGCTTGGAAATTCGCCCTAATTGAAGCTTAGGTTACAAGCATGAGGAATTACTGGAGCTATGTCATTGGTGATAACTAACTTTTAATATATTGCTACTGACTCCATCCATACCTTGAGATGAACTACAGTGAACTACAGACCCTATATTTGCTTGTTTGCATGTCAGTAGTGCATGCTTGGTGATCTTCACCCCCAGCCACACACCCTCGTGGTGGCTTGCAGGGCATCGTGTAAGGTGTGGATGTAAATGAAAGGCTTTGCGTCTACCGGGACAAAGGGTTTCGTTGACGCGCACGGGATTATCAGACTGTGGTACCCCAACCGAAGTCAGGTGTGGCGCTTGTAGAAGTTCCTTGTAGCCCTTCGCTTGGCCAACGAGTCGTTGTGCACATCCCAACAGAACTCTCATTCACCTTTAATAGGTATCACTCATCAGTATGGCTTTCATTTATTTCAAAACCCAAAGCACTGTTGACACTACCATATATTGCTTTGAGATTTTCGTTGGAATTTGTTGGAATACCATGAATTTCCAGGCAATTTGAAAGCAAACGCTGCCCAATATCATCCGAGCGTTGTAGAGCTTCAGCTACTTATTTTTTTAGAGTTGATCTCGAATTTAAGGCCGAAATTTCATCAAACCAGTCATCTAAACTTTTCCCCTGATATTCTGTTAATTTTACCCTGTCAACCAACTTTTCATATAGTTTATTTATACTGTCACCGAGATTTCTTTTTGTCACTTTCAATTCACTTTTAGTCTCTTGAAACATAACATATGTGTCCTGAAAGGATTTGCCCCCGGCGATTTCGTTTCTAATCCATTAATATCCAAAAGGCTTAATCCTTTCTCACGTTCGGATTTGCACTCCATGCACCTGCAGGTTTTTCCGCTCCCTTCTATCCCTTTGACGACAGCCTTAGTTATCGGGAGTTCAAGACAGTTTCCGTGGAAGTACATACTACTTGCACTTGACACGCACGTCATGCATTTGGTGTTGCGCGTAGATTTACGGCACAAAGAACGCAAACTCATGCTGTACTTGTACACTTCCTGTAGTTCAATGTGTAGGAACAATCACCGTAGGCCACGAAAGCATTGCTACGAACACAACTAGGAACCCTTGACGTTTCTGCTTGGAGAGAGAGAGAGAGAACAGCTCCGCACCCAACCGCACACTGAACAAGACTGAGCAAAAAGCAAGTGAACATATATGCATGAATGATAAGAGCTGGTTAAAAATATAGGTTACTTGAGCAATGTATTTGCATTTGTCTCAATAGAATTCACAAAAATAGAATTTTGTTTTTATCTATGCTCCATGTATTAAACGAAATCATATTATTTTTGCTCAAGTTACAGGGGCGAAATGTGAAACACAAAAATATAAGGGAAATTTTTTGTCAGCAAGCTTTTGCAGCACTGTACTTCAAAGCACAGGCAAGGCTTTTCTACATTCCTTCTCTCCATCCTGTCCTTATCTATGTATCTATATCTACGACATACCCTGCAAGCCACCTCGAGGGTGTGTGGCAGGGGGTGCATCCACACCAGGAACAATGACACAACAAACAAAAATGAACAACACAAAGCAAACACCACACCTTTAAACGTAATTAGTGGAAATAAATAAAAAAAACTACTAAACCCCATTCATGCAGGGCACACCCAAGAATACCATGCATGATTGGAAATCCGACACCAATTCAATAGATACTCATGCATGCAAAAAAAAATGAAATCCAGCGAATGCTAAGAGCAATGCATGAGAGTAACACATTGATTTTAACATGCAGGAAATAAAAAATACTATCGACCTACTCAGAATATTACCTCTATAATTATTACAGATTTACGCTATGTCTAATGTTCTAACCACAAATGGTACGTGAAAAAAATGACATTTTAAACCTGTCCGTCCTGCAATCTATCTCCTTAATTTTATTAGAATTATCGAGCCTACCATAAAAAGTCGGAGTCATAAAATATATGATTAACGTCATTAATGAAATGTCCCTGCTTAAATCTTCCCAGAAGATTAAGTCTATAATTCAGCCTGCGTTGTGACAGCGATTCCCATCCCAATTCGGCTAACATACCAGACACACTGCTTTCCCTATCGTAACACCCTTTTACATATATCGCCGCTCTTCTTTGTACTCGATCTAATTCGTAAATAAGGCCTGCTTCATAAGGGTCCCATATGCTCGCAGCATACCGCAACTTTCTAGCTTTAAGAGCAGTTGAG
The DNA here is from genome assembly GCA_933228895.1 of Platycnemis pennipes. NCBI lineage: Eukaryota > Metazoa > Arthropoda > Insecta > Odonata > Platycnemididae > Platycnemis > Platycnemis pennipes. Next base: position 2,637,743 of record OW121849.1, read on the forward strand.
GACCTCTCATCAAAGACTTTTTTTTTTTAATCGAGGAATATCGCATCAACCTGAGAATTATTTTCCCTCAAAACCAATAAGTCGTGAATAAAGAGTGCCAATGGCGTTTCGCATCATCTAGATTTTCGGAAACCGTGTTGGTTATTAAACAACAAATTTTCTCTATCCAAGCGTCCCATAATCGAACTAACTATTATATGTTCCATTATCTTACACGATATCGATGTTAGTGAGATAGGTCTGTAGTTGCTAGAATCTTCTCTGTCGCCGGATTTGAATAAAGGTGTAATATTAGCTATTTTCCAGTCCTGGGAACCATGTGGTCACACAACGATTTACGAAATATTATTTCTAAGTAAGGTGATATTTCTGATGCTAGTCTTTTATAAACGCGTGCCGAAAATTGATCAGGGCCGGGGGATTTATTGGTGTTTATGTTTTTTAGTTGTTGCTCTATACCGCAAGACTCAATAGCGATTTCAGGCATCGGATGTTCGAAATGTTTATTTAGTGGTTCACTTGGATCTAAAGTGCTGGTAGTGAAAACGATTTGGAAGTTTAACTTATTAGCTTTCCCAGACTATCATTTATATTTTCTCCATGATTATCCCTAAGCATTTATACAGTACATTTATTTCCTTGAACTTCTCTTACATACGACCAAAACGCTTTTGGATTTTAATTCAAATACTTCCCTAAAATTTTACTTTCAAAGCCAGCTAAGGCTCTTCGACATTCTTTTTTCGCTAAGTGTTTGGAAGTTTTGTAAATTATAATGATTTAATTAAGCTCATGAGGGGGTATTTCTTTTCGCGCTTTTTTCAGTCTAGCATGGCAAATTCTCTGTTGTTTTAAATATTTCCGTACCGCCGCGTTATACCACCGTGGCTCTGTATTCATCTTTTTTTTTAATTTACTCGGTATATACATATTAACTGCTGAGTGAATAACTTCTAGGAATATATGCCACAACGTCTCAGTATCTTTCCTTAAACTTGCTTCTTGAAATTTGTTTAACGAATTTTGCAACTGTGTTTACATTCCATCGTAGTCAGCTCTATTGAACTAGTATATTCTACTCTTGGATTTTTGATTTTTGTTTGTTGGTTATTTAGGGGAGGCGACCGACAGCTGAGGTCATTTGCGCCATTTACGATAGGTGGGTAATTGGGTAATGGTAGGAGTTTTTAGGGAACGGAGGAAGGGCGGAGAGAAACTCGGCGTCGGCATTAGGCTACTCTTAACGAAAGGCGCCAAGGGGACCACGGCTTAACGTCCCATCCGACGGACGGAGTACTGTACTTGAAATACCCTCCACTAGACACTCAAGTGGGGACCGGTTTTCCACTGAAAAATCCGCCACTGCCGGGAATCGAACCCGGGCCCTCGGGGTGGGAGGCCAGTACTCTATTGGCCACAACACCAACCCGATCCCATTTTTGATTGTTCTATAAGAAAATGTTGCTTTTATAATTCTGTATCACTGATTTCCTCATCGGTACTTATATTTACTATCTGTTGGGGTATATTTGTTGCGAGGAGATCGACAGTATTTTTTTCCCTGGTTGGGGCTGTTACTAATTGATGAAGTGCATGAGAGGAAAAGGTGTGCAGAGGTGTCTCACAGAGTTCTTTGTCCTTCCCCCCGGTGATGAAGCTATACGCGTCCCGGTCTATGGATGGAAGATTGAAATCCCCCCCGATGATGATGTGACGGTCATTTTTGTGTTGAATTAATTTCCTTATTTGATTTTCTAGTTCTAATATTGAATTTATGCCTCAATCCGGTGGTCTATAATATGCGCATAGATAAACCTTTTATGCTCGAGGACCTTGTATGGAACACCAAACGCTTTCTATTTGACAATCAAGTATAGTCTCCCTTCTACTAGTAAGACAATCCTTCACGGCGATAAAAATTCCTCCCCCTGGTCTTCTGACTCTATCTTTTCTGTAAATGAAACCTTCTGGATTTTCATACCATCTGTCACATACTATCAAGAAAATATTAGCGGACTCTTAACACATTGATTTCAGTCTCCAGTAAAAAAATATTACCTCTTCAACATGTAATTATTAACCTTTGAAATGGCTATTTCTTTAAATGTCATTATTTTGATATCATATAAACAACTAAACTTTGCATGATGAAAGGTTTCAATGTATTTATAATCATCATCATCATCATTGGTCAACAATCGTAGGATTGGTTTGACGCAGCCCTCCACTCGATTCTTCTATCGGCCAACCTCTTCATATTGACGTAATTTTTCTCTTTCACGTCCTTCACGACCTGTTCTATGTAACTCATAAGAGGCCTACCTTTTCCATTCTTCCCGTTTACTTTGCCTTCGACGATTGTCTTCAAGAGGCCATCGTGTCTCAAGATATGGCCGATTAGGTTGTCCCGTCTTCTTTTTAGAGTTTTCAGCAGACTTCTCTTTTCTCCTACTCTTCTTAGGACTTCCTCGTTACTTACTCGGTCGATCCATTTCATCTTCATCGTTCTTCAGTAGCACCACATTTCGAATGCTTCCACCCTTTTCTTCTCCGCTGCTGTCATCGTCCATGCCTCACTGCCGCTAAGAAACATGCTCCAGATATACGTTTTGATGAATTGCTTCATTACTTCCAAGCTTGTATTTCCAGCTGTAAGTGGATTCTTCTTTTGATAGAATGCCCTCTTTGCCTGGGCTATTCTACTACGATGTATCAGAAATATTTGTCAAGCTATCAAATTTGAATAAACTATAAATCTAAGCTATAAAAAATTCAACATTCAAAATCGAGCACATGAACACCGCTAAACCTCACAATTTCACAACACAAACATCAACCAGAATTCAGGTATCTACTATACAGAATATTCGTCAGAATTTGCTTCACGACATTCAACTGTTTCTACTTTGCCCCAGTTGCTATTGTCTGCGCATTATATCTTGGAAGTCACGCCGCTGAGTTGCCAGATTGTTTTGGATGCTCTCTTCTTCGTTTTCTCTCGCCAGCTTGCTGAGCAATTGACTAGTGTTCTATTCTACCAGCAGATTATTTCGGAAGTGAAGTTACTTGCCGTTAGTTTCCCGTGAATTCTTTGTCAGAAATTCAAGGCGTCCCCATTTGTTAAAGCGTATTCGCCACGAATAGTGCAAGTTATTTCTCATGGGGCATCGGAGTCAGCATACCTCACTAAAAAGTTCAATTTCAGTGAATCAAGCGAAGAAGTGTCATGCATTAAAGTTATTAGGGCTGAGTGAGTTATACTGAGGTACTTTGTGACCTTGGCATTGATTGTGATGGCGAAATTCGTTCAAAAATTGATAAGTGTGGGCTCTGCTCTCATGTGCAGTGTACTATCATTTTCTCTATCTTTTCCGCGTAGTTAAGAATTTACGAGCGAAGATTCCGAGTGTTCTCGTCGATATTACTTCCCCCGCTGTCCAACATAAGTGGTCAGTGATGCTAACATTGGAATTTTTGGATTTCCATGCGTAAAGAAGACGCATGGGCTCGTGATGCGTGCTCTCGTATTTTGTTATTTTCGTCTGACAAAGGCCTCGCAAACGACAAATGATGTGTAATAGTTGTTGGTGATGTTGATTTAATGTGGGATAAATGGTAGGAAGTGGATTTGTTGGAATGTAGCTTGAAGGTCAGTAAAATTGTTTCGCTGACGTACGAATTCATGCTCGGCATATCTCTGATATAAATGAGCAGCTGATGCTGTCAAAGACAGTGTGATAAGACGTCGTGCCCTGCATAATAGGTGAACAAGCATAAACCATGGTGTTTTCCGTTAATAAGTACTGTTGGAAAATATATTCACCGTGTCAATCAAATCCACATTGTAGTTATGAGATAAATGTTTATGGTGATTGTGTGGAATTGAATTTATTTTTTGAAATAAAATGATACGTCAGTGTCTTAAGTAAATTTTTAAGCCATATGATAAGAAATGAGTAGTTTATATGTGGTTGATGCCCATGATGAATAGAATGTATTGAGTATGAATGTAATTTTCTGGGGAATAACTGTGTCAATACAAAGTGGATGCGATGACTTTAGTTCAGCGTAGAATTTCCGAGTAAATTAATTCAAAGTGTAGAATCAGCTTGGTGAGTGAGGGAATCATTACAAGATGCTATTATCGATTACAATACAATTCAAAGTAACGAGAAAGGTGTAAGTGCAGCAAGATTTATCTTTACATTGTATAACACATTTATTTCAGCATATTTGACGATTTTTAATGTCTTGGGCAAGTTATCAGATTCATAGGAATCAAAGTTTGAACCCAGTATTAGTGTGTTTTTCAGTGTTAACTTCCTCAAGCCTGTTTTCCAATGCCAATAAACTTATCATAGGGAGTCTCGTAAGATAAGAGTTTTGATCTGCTTATTCCTTTCCGCAGTAAGCTTGCTGTCGCTTCTGCACGTGCATAACTACTTTTAAGGAGAGACAGCGGCTTTATTCATATAGCAAGATGAAATAGTCAAGGAGAGGGTTGAGGTGGTTGTAATAAGAGTGCCTAGTTGAGTATTTAGTAAGAATTTCTTCAAGACGTGGGAAAATTACATTATTGTGTACCGTTGCTGTTAAAATCTTGTGCTGTAAACCATTGGTAATGCATTACAGTGCCATGGATATGAATTCCCTTCCAAACGACATCAAGTTCCCGCAGGGTAATTCGCTGTACCGACAGTAAAATGCTCTGTACCGCGTAAGTTGGCAAAAAAACTTGGCAACGTGCGTCATTTTTGGCTTCTCTCATTGGGGGAAAATCGATGTGTCGTCATCAATTTCGATGGCGTCACTGCCATCTAAGGCCGCACAGACTGTATACACATGCATTAGATATATAGACACTACTTTTTCTTAATATCTAATGCACACCTAATAAATGTCTATTTTCCATTGGGATATATGTCTATTTGTAGATCTACCAGTAGCCATTTGTAGGTGTAGGTACTCAGGAGGCGATATGGACAATAATCCCCTACAAATCAGAAAAGGATTAAATCTAGATTTTTAAGGATTTTCCAATTTATTCAATCTAGATCTCCAAATCCTTCAGAAATCCATATCAAATCTAAATACGGCAAGCAAAGATTTTAATCCGGAATAAATCCAGATCTTTATATACTTAGCATTCTGTAAAAACCTCAAGTGAACGTAACTCCATTATCGTGAATGGAATATCGTGAAATAAATATTTTCCTATGTTCTCGCAGTGTTATCAATACATTTGGATTTTCTCCGAATGTCTAACCCCTGCTAACATTCGATGATTTTTCTTGGATGAAATCTAGATTGTAGACGGTTCCCTTAGAAGGCACCACAATGATTTTACACACACGTTTTCCTAAAGGGATTTGGGTTTAATCCACCCGAAATTAGCTCCAATCACCTCTCACTGTCAGAAATGTATTAAATCGAGATTGCATAGGATTCCTAACCTGTACTAAACTCAAACGGCCGTATTCATAGATTCGTTAGTCTACGACTAAGATAGGTTTAAGGAAGTTCGTCCGGTGATTTCGTTAAACCCGTATTCATAGTGACGTTTTAGCACTGACCGACCTTAATCCAGGTAGATTTAGTCCAGAGAAAGTTAAACCTATGGCATCATGGTTTAACAATGAGTTTAAGTTCATCGAGTAGATATTTTCTCATCAGCTTTTGTGGAGTGTGATTTACGAAGGTGTTCTCTGAAATATTTCGATTTATCTCCTCTGTACAGGAAGTCTACTGTTGAAATATGTTCGCGTTTACTTAAAAGAACGAAATTTCTAGAGGCGGGGTAAAAATAATACAGTAAAAGAAGACCAAATTGGTGGAGAGAACCGTTGCGAAATACTGCTTCTACTAGACTAACTCATTTTTACAGGGTGAGAACATCTCGTTGCATCAAAATAATAAACAAAACAAATGAGGCAAAAGCCGACAGGCAGACAGTTACCTTATAATTGGACGTACAATTTTTTTTTCTTCCTCCAACACCTACGTGAAAGTATTATTAGTTAGTTGTAACTGTCGTATCACGCCGGATATCGTTAGCTTAATAGTTTAGATTTATATTCATATGTTGATACTTTTAGATTTACTGCAGTAGATTAATAAAGTAGTTTTGTTCTCATTTTATGTAATTAGTTAATCTAGTTTTTTGTTATTTTCATTTGCGAGAACAGGTTAGTAAGCAGGCGCTATATTTAAGTGTTTAGATTTTTTGAATCAGTTATTATAGTTCACTTTTATTCTCTTTTTGATCACTTATGAAGGTCTAAATATTAACAAGTAGGTACACTTGTTTACAGCATGATCTAACAAGGGAAGACTACGAACCTTGCTACGCCTTTTTGAATGACATATTTTTTATGATGTTCGGAATGCCAAAGGCTGCTAGGAACACGCCGTAGTTTGGTTGAATAGACTTTAGTTTGACTGTAATAAATTAATTAAAATTCTTTATTTTCAGCGCGCTAATCATAACCTTAAGGCAACGCGCATTCTTCAACGATCCCACTTGGCCTAGTGCTTATGATCGCCGGCTCCAGTGTCGGAGGTCGTAAGACCCAGTCGTGATGTTGGAAGTTTTTTTTTCGTCTCGATTTCATTAATTTTCATTTTTTCTATTATTTTCAAAGATGGAACTTTTATTTTTAGCGCGCCTAGTAGCAACATGTTAAAATTTGAAATCAACGTCCTTTATTCAGTGTTATTGCTTAAAATTATTACGGGAGTAAACAAATTCTTTTCTGTAGAAGAAAAGCTTCAATTCAATTGTGAGCATATCAATCTATTAGAATACAGCAATTTTATTTTTTGCTTTAATTATTAGTGCACAAACAGCCTTTCACATTAATTAATATCAATTTTTATTGAAAAGAAACTTGTATAAAAATTTAGGAGAAGTTTATCGTGACTAATATACTGGTGAATACATAATTATCATGTTTATTAACGGGAGGAAAAGTAGCCTTGTGTGCTAGATTAACTATCCAAGAATAACTCAATAGATTGCATGATCTTAATGCCTAGCATGCACATTGTATAGCCTTTATAACAAATACCTATAATGTATAATAGCACCAAAGGACATAATGATAAACTGGTTATAATTAGGGATATTCATGAGTTCCCCGGATATCAAATTACCAAACACATATTGCATATATAGTGTAGATAGAAAAAAGCGGACTTTCAGCACTTTAAAGAAGTTGGGAATTCACTGAAAGTCACAACATTAATTCACTATTAGTTCATCATTACATTCATAAGATAAGAGCAATGTGATGTATTTTTAGTAAACATTCAATGAAACTGCCTCAATTTTCTTTTGCAATGAGATTATGATATTTAAATTAATTGCTGATAAAAGCTGCTGATAAAAATTGCTAATATCATCTGAGGATCAATAAGAATAAAACTAAGATATCGGTGTGCAGCAAGTGAGAAGAGGCCAAAACCCACATTAAACTAGGGAAGCAAATCCTAGAAGAGGTGAAAGAGTTCTGCTGCCTAGGAAGCCGAGTAACCAACGAACATAAATATATGGTGGAGTTGGCTAAGGAGAAGATGAAACTGCTTGAGGAGGAGGAGGAAAGAAAGAGAGTGGCGTTTGAGGTTGAGGAGAGGAGAAAAGGGGATCTCCATAGGCTTCAAATGACAATATTACAAAAGCAACTTAACTTAAAATGTAACAATTTTCAGAGATAATAATTGATTAAATTGAAACAACCTAGTTTTATTAACTACAATTACAAATACAGTACAAGCAACAAACTTGTTTTGTCCTCATATTTGTTACAAGTTTTCTTCGAAGACACTGAAACTTTTGTTTCAGAACTCCATTTCAATGATATTCCTTGTCCTTCTGTTGGCTAAATTGCACCTGGAAAATAAGTTTTTTGTTATCAAAGAGCGTTTTTGTCTTTCGAGAATTAAAACTACATTATATATAGTGGAATACCACATGCATTTGAGCTGCACTCTGTTTAGTTTTCCTAACACTCAAGAAAGTTAGCCACATATTTACTAAAAAATGATTATTATGTTGTGAGGAATTTCACTTTATCTTCTTATGGTAATTACTATAAAATTGGTACATTTTTATAGGTGCATATCCAAATAATTAACCTATAATTTATAATAAAATAATGAACGTTTATAGGTTCTGTTTAATATTCTTTGCAATTATTTCTAATTCTCATAGCTTATTAATGTTTAAGACTTTTGACTCTAGCCAATGCAAAATCCCACATAATTTGTAAATTACTAATTACACCAATGTATTAAATATCGGCAGTGTTCTCTCATTATACTATTAATGCAGGGTAGTTGTGAATATTTGGACATACTGTGAACTTACTACCATTGGCAGGAGAGACAAGCAGAAATGTTGTAACATAAAATTTTCCTGCTTCACGAACAAAGTATTGCCACAGTATTGCACTCAATAAATTCACTTTCTATTAGTTAATAGAATTTAATTGTATAGGTATTTCTATTTATTTTACCTGTCATGGGTATATAGTAAATTCATATAATGCCAAATATCCTCAATCACTCGTTAATAACTATCTTCCTACTGCATTTTTTGCATAATTTATGAATGCTGACTCATTGCCGATGCCATTACTTCCATTTGTGATATTGGCATTAGCTGTGTATGGTGTATGCAATCATATTTTTCATTCCGTACATTGACTACAAACACAAAGCCTAAAAGTTAATTGTGGGAAAATTATCAATATTTGCATCAGAATAGCGCTTATATATAATGTGAATCAGACAGCATAAATGTATTTATACACACCTGCAGAAAGTCTCCAGTTGCATAAAAACGTAGAGCAACTAGCAGTTGCAGCATTTCTGGAACTGGAAGACCCCTGTTTTACTGGCCCTCTTCGATGTCCACAATTGAATAAATACCATTTCAAACAGTGTCTTCAGAAAATAGGCGCCGTCTGTAAAATTCCTCATCCGAATAATATTACATGGGTTCTCATTGTCCCTAATATATCGCTTCGGTACTCTCTCTTCATCTTCGTCCAAAACGTCCATCAATTTCCTAAATCATGGTACAAAACACCGACCATTACCCGTCTAAAATCAAGATCACTTCACCAGGAATCAAATTCGAGGATTTCATAGTCAGAAAATATAAGAAAACAGGAGAGTTACAAATTTGAAGCTGATCGTAATCGTCATCCAACGCCAGGGTGCATTGGTCAAAATTGCACCGTTAAACGATCCAGCAGAACAATTTCTTACCTGTGTTAAGTGAAGCCAAGATCAAGAGCGTATTCCAAAAGATATATCCACATCAAGTGAGAATGAAGTCTTGACCCGGTGGAGCACCCGTGAGAACTTTGCGAATTTTATGCGCACCCGATCCGGGACCGCCGGGAAAGCAATAGACCGTACTTAACAAGAGTAATCGTCGTCAAATAATGTAAATAATATCACCAAACGCCTGAATATACAAAAACAAGTCAATAATAGCAAAGAATAATCGCATTAGCGCTCGAGCGTTCATTCACCCAATGTGTTTTCAAGCGGTATCCCAAACAAATAACAACAATCATATTCACCCGTCAAAGTAATTAAAATGTAGTTTGCCGTTATTGTTTACAACAAATAAGTTAAAATAACTCCAAAACGTCGAAGCGTATGGAATATAAATGAATCTAAAAACGATATTCGGTGTTACGCCATCGGCCATATTGGTGCAAGTTGGTCTTATGAATACGCTACTACGTTAGTCTCGGAGTTAGTTCGGACTACGTTAGTCCCCGAGGTTATCTCCCTCGACCGAAGCTATGAATACCAACTTTTAGTTCCGTTCTAAACTACACTTAGACCGGACTAAGATAAACCTCCACAACACAGGTTTAACGAGAAATCTATGAATACGGCCGAAAGATTTTTCTTGGATTAAATCTAGATTTTGAAATCTTTGCCTGTAGATGGCACCACCATTTAGTTTAAATATTTCATTATCCATATATCGCTATGTGCACACATTACACCCTGAACAAAATAATGAATTTATGAATCATTTGAATGGGGTGCAAGTTGGTGTTCGGTTCTTTTGAGGAGGCTCCACCGAATTATGAAGCAGATGGCATTTTTGTGAAAATTTCAGGACACACAAAATTTTGGCCCTTCTATCGATTGGCAGTGAAATAATGAGGCCTTTCCATCATCTATTTGAAGAAAAAAGACGTTGAAAATCAGCTATTTTATATGTGGTTATACGCCAGAGCATGGCTGTTGCAGCAAAACTTGCAGATGAAAATATGTAAGAAGAAATGTCGTTTTGACGAAAAGCTAATATAAGAAACGCAATTTAACGTAGAATTTAGCACTGTAAAAATGTGCTCGACTTACCACACTTGTTTAATTGATATTAATAAATGCTTTCTCAAAAAAAGCAGAAAAGCTTTATTAACATGAAAGTGGCGCTACAGTATGTTGTTATCATTGGCAACGGTACTTGTGACGGTTCGTGCTTACAAGCCTATTTACTAACTTAATTTAGGAATATACCTTACCAAGGTCCTTCTTATATTTTTATGTAATTTAAATATTTCATTGGTTATTGATCTGGTTTAATTAATACCAATGCTTCCAAATGTCATTGTTGCCAAAGAGCTTTCAAAAATATCAATATTAATAGAATTCTAAACAAAGAATTGTATTTGCAAGGGAATAGTATAAAACTAAGTAAGAAAATATTCAACCTATTTTAGGATAAGTATTAGCGGGATTGAGCATGTATTCTTACTCTATAAATCAAACGTGGCAACAACACGTCATTTATGTTGCGAAGTCAAAATGAGTTAAAAGAGCTTGTAAAAAATAGAATGCAACCACAACGTGCTATACAATAGTATGCTCATAGAATTATTGTGCATGCCTTATCACCCTATAGATGATTTTCCTTGTAGGTGTTTTTGTGGATCAGTATGTATTCATTAAATAACATAGCTCTTTTACGGGATTTTGAATCGCGGAGTCACGGTGGAACCTCCTTAAGTATTAACTGGTAATACTTCAAAGTCATACCCTGATGATCGAATAATAATAAACAATTGTAAAAGCTAACAAGCGAATGAATGGTTCAGGCAACCTGGACAGGTTCTTCACATCCTTATTCCTTTCCTCCCGGTCTGAAGCGCCTGTTCGTGCTGAAACAGACTTTAAAACACCCATGTAGGTTCAGGGTGTTTCTTGGAGTTACTTCTGTACTGTTGATATTGAGTGGCGTAAATACTCTTAAGGGTGTTCAACGCATTTTGAATCGTCCGATTTAACGGTTTCTCATCTCACCATGATCTCACGGCTCTAGTAGTTCTTGTGAGTTGCCATCAGCGTCGCCACCGTAGAAAGTGGAATGGGGAGTTGAGGGGAGGGGCCTGATATGTCGCAGCTGGGATTTTTCGGAGGCGGCGACTGGAGAGCTTGCGAAATCGGCAAGGCGATCAAGTTACTCAAAACACAGATTAAGTCGAGAGCTCTCTTTCCGGAGCCGAATGTGAAATGTTTTCCTCGTCCTAATTGTAGTCGAAAGTAAGAAAGCTCAGCAATTACCTAAAATTGAAAACACCTAAAGGGTTCTGGGATTGTCGGCGTTGCCTTGGGATTTATAGTTCAGCTTTTAGTGGTTGTCAAATGTTATGGACTACAGTTATTGAATTAGTCATCCATGATTTATTTTACATGCACGTTGCCTTCGTAAAGTAATTGTGAGCATTTTTAATGAGCTCCATTAAAATATCGTCTTTCCCCCTAACATATGCGACTAACTCCGACACTTGTCTTTCATTAAAGTGAAAGTTCAATGTTATTTCTCTACAGTTACCTACGATTTACAGGGCCAAAGCGCTCACGGATTTTCCACTAATAGTTACCAGAGTACTTTTTCTTGAATATCAATGGCGGAGGCAACAAAAAATTTCGTGTATGAACGTTGTGAATTTACGTTTTTCATTTATCAATATGATTTTACGGTTAAATTGAATACGCTTTTATACACACCAGAAACGAAACGGACTAAACGGTATTAATGGTCAATGCTCCTCATTTATTAACACGCCATTTTAAATTGAGATTATTAGTGAAAAAACTTTTTTCTTCGCAGGTAATTCACCATATTTACAATAATTCCCTCAATTATAAACCCAATGACTGGTTTGACAGAGTTGAGCTCCACCGTATTAAGGCGGAAGGCGAGTGAAATTCACACATTCAGGGTAAAGAGGCCAGTTTTCCGACTTACACAACAAAGCTCTGATACTGAAATTCATACCGCGAGATAATGCCAAGGTGCCTCGTCCGGAATTGAATCTGTACCTGAACGCTCTACCCACTTGGCTACCATGCACTCATTAGTTACAATTTGTAATTATGATGAGCAGTATGATCTAGGGATTGTAAAATCGATTTCGATTTTAATCGAAAATCGATTGTCACACTCCGATTTTCGATTTAATCGAAGTCGACTTTTTGTGTTGAAAAATCGATTAAAATCGATTATAGCCGATCGATTTTCGATTTTAAGCTTGCTACAGCATTTGAATTTTGCCGCCTCGCTTTGCTCCGCGCCGTGCTATTTCACTCTGCATCGCAGTTGTGGGAACCTTGGAGGGGAGGCAAAGTGCTTCGGACACTTCTGCAGGTTGGAGTTGCCAACTGTAGGGCTGCGGATTTTTATTACAATTCTAGTCTTTCCGGCGGGTACTCGCGAGTTGTAATACATTGTAGACCAAGAGACGAAGATTCGAAATGATAATATGTATTGACATAGTGCCTTTTTTGTAAACGTTTTCTCAATAAATAGCTTCAGAGCACTCGCCTTCTCCAAAATAGATAAAATAGATTCGTCCATTCCGAATATGGTCTTCCGCGCATCGGCCACGAAGTTTCAATCGCACTGTACTGTAGGCTGCGTGCGTTGGCCAGTATGCGTACTTTTTGATCACCGTGCTACTTGTGTTGCGTTCGTGTCGTACCGATCGGAGAGCTGTTTGCCGCCCTTTGCATCAGCCATGGCTCCTCCAAGTGCTGTTTGGCAGTATTTTAGCAAGCAAACAAAAAATAATAAAACCTTCGCTAAGTGTTCAAAGTGTCAACTGAGCTTGACTTACTGTGGCTCGACTAGTACTTTGATCAGTCATCTGAAGAAGGTGCACAAGATTGAGGTTTATGTTAGAGCGCCAAAAAGAAAGAGAACGGCAACCAGTGAATATGATAATAAGTCTGAGGACGAAATGGACCTGGCTAGTGATTCTGATGCAGCAACACCAGCCTTCCCCTTATCTCCGCCATCACCACTATTAGATGAGGTAAGTGTACGGAAGTTTAACTCGTAGGCTTCTGCTGATGCACTATTGACTATTTCTTTTTTCGGGATTCATTCCACGTTTATTTAAATAGTATAACAATATTTCGGTAGCCCTCCTACTAGCTTGGTTATCTGATCCTTCGTTTCCTCGCTCGTCGTCCTATATATAGGAGTGGACCCCATTGTTGCCTGAACGTTTGAATTTGAAAAAATCCGTTTAAAATTGTTCCCCAAAGTATAACCGTTTTCACGGTTGATGTTCGACGGTCTTTTCGTTATTTCTATAGCCTCTTAGATTAGCCTGACGAAGATAGCAGGAGAGCTAGCGAAATATTGTTATACTATTTAAATAAACGCGGAATGAATCCCGAAAAAATTAGTTAAAATGCACGGATGTTTGTTTACTATTAACATTTTCAGGGTGGACGATGAGACGACAATACTTGAGGGCTTGAGTAAAGAAAATTTTCAAAATTTTTTGAAAAGTAAGCAGATGCCGTAAATGAAAATTTCTGTCCATAGGCTTGTTTCCATCGTCGATTTCCGTCAGTTCAATCTTTAATGCTCTCACCACCCTCGTCATCTGCAGGATTAAGACCGCCAAGCCGAGCAGGTTCTTCAGGAGGATCCTCTCGTCCAGATAGTCGCGGTAACATTTTAGGACCTCTAGACAGATATTTCCGCAATGCTTCTGCATTTTCTGGTGAGCTCACTGTTCAGAAGATTGGTAAGCTTTGATACTATATACTCCAAGCTCGGCTTGCTTTCACAAAACGCACAAGTTTGGGGTGTTGAAGCTAACGCTGATCAGGATCGGGCTGGTGGCGTGCCAATCGAGCTTCGCCAGTTCGTAAACCGCCCTCCAGTCGACCTCAAGTCCAACCCTACAAGTATGGCAGGAGATTAATGGAGAATATCCCCACATATACAAAGTAGCCAGCAGGATTTTATCTATAGTTGCCTCTTCCCTTCCATGTGAGCGACTATTTTCTCACGTCGGGTTAATTTCAACTCAGGTGCGAAATCGATTATCCGGAAAACATTTAAATATGCTAGCTTTTTTAGGTCCATCCCTGAGGAACACTGGTTCCACGACTTTGCAAACAAGAAATAAATAAAATTCTGTTTTTCATTTTGTGGTATGCCCACTTCTCAATATACAATTATTATTCCTATTAAATTATATGTAATTTGCTTGTTATTTTACCTATATGTATATAAGTATCTTGTATGAATTATTACTTTCTTGCATACCTTATTAATATCTTTAAAATAATATATTGTATTAATAAATTTAACCGTATTCAGTTCTTATCCCTAGTGCTTCCATTAACCCATATTTTGCATTTGGTTACAACAGCACATCCGTATTTCAGCGGACAATTACTTTACTATTAAAATATATCGATTTCGATTTTTCGATTATTTTGAGCAAAAAATCGAATTTTTAGAAAATCGATTTTGAAAGTCATAATCGAAATTCGATTAATCAAAAATCGATTCTGGATTTAAATTTCCAATCCCTAGTATGATCACCCTGAAAATTAACTTAACCATTCGTAAATAAGGTATATCTGCAATTCTGTGCATTGTTACACAAAATCAAAAGTTGAGCATTATTTCCTAGTAACATAAATGGCTTAAATAACAGCCTTCAGAAGGAAGTCGTATACAAATTACCAACTAACATTAGCGCAGGAAATCAAAATGGTTATATAAAGCAGTAATAAAATGAAAATACTGTTTATGAGCACCTAAAATCAATATATTAACATTACTCAGAGAAAGAGTGTAACAACAAATTATTAAAGTTCACTGATTATCTTCACCATTACTGCATAGCTGTTTAACGGATCTTCACGCCCTTCGGATAACGAGGATCCACGATTTCGGGAAGTAGGTGCTCCATATAATTTTTTTTTATTTATCTCCATCTTATCGTTCCGAAATTCGTCCTCTCCTTCAATCGTCTGAAATAGCATTCCGAACGGAATCCACATTAAAAACAAGGTATTCTTTTTTCCGTAATATGCAGCTGACCCTGCACCTGATAATATAAATATCTATTTTTTTAAATGTTACCTACTTCTCCTTCTTTAATTTCACAGTAGGATATTATTTTCCTATTTATTGCCTATATAGGAGAAATATCCCCGCACTTGTTTAAGCATTTCACTTCTAATATCGCTTTCCAATTGGCATTCTGGTGCGGTGGGCAGAAAAGGCAGTTTTTTGTCCACTAAGAGACCAGCTAGAAAAACTTTGTCCCCGCTGTGGCTTTCATACCCTGCTATTGCCTTGAGTTAGCTACTTCCCCGTATTGCGTGGCTTTACTTCCATCAAACGAAGGGTAAAGCAAATCTTTGGCTATGTTTGCGCGGGGAGTTGTGCGGCGTAATTAACAAATACGCACGAAAGAAGAAGCAGTTAAACTCTTCAATCTTTCTGACATCCACATCTTGCAGTGGCGCTGATCCCTTATGATTTCCTCCAGCCTCTTTCTGCCACGGCCGCTGAGTCTTACAGACTTGAGGAACTCTTCTCTCTCTTGGTTTTCGATCTCCAGATCGACTACTTAACTTTGAAGACTAGAGGAATCAAGGGTGGTCCTGCAGGGATTCTTCCTGCCAATGGCAACATCCTGGCTTAGGAGATTAGTCATGAAATGAATATAATTAATGAAAGACAAAATACTGAGAAATATAAATAAAGAGAAGAGCAGGAAACCACTGGAACGATGGCTATTACCACAGCAGCTCGAAGGAAGTTTCTCATTCCTAATGTCTCTCATCACCTTTCCTTTTCAGTATTTTCCTTCGCGAAGAATATTATAGCCTCAGATGGTTTAGTTTCCATCTCACACTGTTCTATAACGAAGGCATGAATACAATATCAGTAATGAATTCGTGAAAATTGTTTACGAAGGAGCCCTTACATTTAATTATCTCGTAAATTTAATATTGTGAAATAAATATCTTTCTCGGTTTTTCCCTGCGAATTGAATTCTGCACGTTGCATTCTCTCCTCTTCGTTTTGTAGTATCCTTTACGATACCGCGCTTTTCTACAAGGCTTCGTGGACTCTTCCATAACGCCGTCCCTTCTGGACGCTGGAGAACACAGCACCCTTCTTCAAGAATTCCCTTCTCAAGACTGAAAAAAATCTACCCATCGTACAGTGATGAATTTTCGAGAATTCCTTACCAAAACCATCAAATTGAAATTTTGTTTGAAGGGTTCCGGAGGTTTGCAACCGTTAGCTAAATTATGTGGGCATCTACAGGGCTACGGATTTGTGGAAAATCGTTTCCTTCCGTACCCTTTCCGTACTCATTGGCCTTGCTGCTGCTGTCTTTTTCGGAGTTTCACTAGTCGCATATGACCGTGAAATAACGAACACTACTAAATGCATGTTTTTTCTTTGCATATCGGGCACCCTTGAAGCAAAATTACTACGAAGATGTGCATTGAGAATATTTTAATTTAATTATAACTAAGTTTTATTAATCAGTATTCGCGTTCGCCGGGTTGCGGATGGTGGGTCGACCTATAGATATAGAGGTTAGCTGCGGGATAAGTGAGTTTACTCGTCGAATAAGCAGTCGTGGACGAAAAGCGACGGCAGTCCGAGGGTGCATTGGTCTATCCCTGGGAAAGGAAGGCCTTCAATTAATACAGATCCTGTGAAGATACCGCCAACAATTACGCTTCTCAGCACCCGGAGGAGAGGGCAGCAGCTCTTCTTCACATGAGTGAAGGTGGAGACCACAGTGGTCGGTACAGCGACACTCATTTCACTACAAGCGTGGTAACATTTACTTTACCGGCTGTAGTACTGCGATGTAGAAGGCAAGGGGAAACCACCACATTACTATCCCGAGGAGTCGCAGCTACTCCACTCTTTCCTTTATTATCAAGACGTGATGGAACCCTTTTAGAGTAAATTATTCCGGAGGTAAAATAGTCCCCCATTCGGATCTCTGGGCGGGGCTACCCGAGACACTACACCAGTCAAGTGTGATAAACATTTTAGGGTAGGAAATTGGAACGTGCGATCACTTTGGACATACGGAATATTGAACCTGAAGGTGGAAATGCGGAGAATGGACGTCGATGTATTAGGAATCAGTGAAATGAGACGGTCCGAAGAAGGAGACTTTTGGAGCAGAAGTTACAGAATTATTCACACTGGATCACTGAATGGTCACGCTGGAGTAGGCATAATGCTCAGGAAGAGTGCAGGACTGCGTGTGAAGAGCTTCCTGCACTACAGTGAGAGGATTATAATGGTGAAGATTGAGACCAAGCCTACGGATACCATTGCGGTGCAAGTTTACATGCCTACGTCGGTCTACGAAGATGAATGAGTGGAAGACGCCTCCGAAGATATCACAGAAGTTATAAAACTGGTAAGACGAAAAGAAAACCTAATTATTTTAGGCGACTGGAACGCGGTCGTCGACGAAGGTTAATATGGAAGAATATCTGGAAAATATGGGTTGGAAAACCGAAACGAAAGAGGAGAAAGATTACTGGGGTTCTGCAAACAACGTAAATTAAGTAGTGGTTCCAACACATTGTTTATAAATCACAACTGACGTAATAAAAGTCACAAACGAAGTAACTAAAGATGGATAAAGCACGAAAGATCAGTAAAATAGCCCAAGAAAAGAGAACATTCTATCAAGAGAAGAATCTACTCACAGCTAGAAATACAAGCGTAGAAGTAAGGAAACAATTCATCAGGACGTACGTCTGGAGCATGTTTCTTAGCGGCAGTGAGGCATGGACGATGACAGCAGCGGAGAAGAAAAGGGTGGAAGCATTCGAAACGTGGTGTTACAGAAGAATGATAAAGATTAAATGTATCGACCGAGTAATTAACAAGGAAGTCCTGCGAAGAGAGAGAAAACAGAAGTATCCTGAAAACTAAAAAGAAACGGGACAACTTAATTGGCCATATCTTGAGAGACGATGGCCTGATGAAGACAATCGTCGAAGGGAAATCGAACGGGAAGATTGTAGGTAGGCCTCGTATGTGATACATGGAACAGGTTGTAAAGGATGTAAAAAAAGAGGCATTACGCTGATATGAAAAGGTTGCCCGATAGAAGATCCGAGTGGAAGGCTGCGTCAAACCAATCCTAGAATTGCTGACCGATGATGAGGATGAATATTTTATAACTAAAAAACTGAAATATTGAATTAAATCGAGCATTTTCCAAAACTTTGAGAAGACATCAAGTTATTAATTAAGCAGTGTTAAGTCATCTGATTGGATGACGTTACAGCCCAGTAACTTATAATTCGTCGAATTTATTTTACCAAGAAATAAATTAACTTTTTAAAATCAGAGGTAGCGCTCATTTTCAACAGAAACTTTTTGCTGTTTCACATATCTTGTGCAATATCCGAGTTTTAATATTAGGAACCGTATATTTGAAAGTTCTAAGTGTGATCATATGACACAAAAGTGATAAATATTTGTGAATGTTAGCCACTTTTGGGGCAAAAGTGTCCACTTTTTCGACCTCATGAAAATACTCCGGGGATATTCCTATGTTTTATTTTCGTAAATGAAACATTTTCTTGTAAATTTCATGACCAAGTGGCTATTAGGAACTAGAGAATTAAAAAATGTTGGTAAAGAAAACAAAAAATGGCTTGATAGAGACATCAGTGTTTAAATCCATACGCCTCAGCTATTTGCAATTGAATGAATATGCAACTAATCGTCTATTTGTTTCTTTCAAAGGAACTAGTTCACGTTCAAGCGACGCCAGAGCGAAATTTCTGTGTACTTAAGCGGTGACCTCAACTGTCAAATGCTGTACAAATGATTCTCCGAGTAACTAGCCTGCGGTTAATGTCGTTGTACATGTCATAAATACCGAAGGGTCCATGGAATAGAGTGAAGTAATAATCATGAATGGCCAAGTTCAATCATTTTAGGTCATCTTTAAGTATACTGTGACGGTAACGGTTGTACCGTCGCATTACGATTTTGGATCCCCTCGCGTCCTTATGCGCTTGGCGCTTATCGTTCGTCTGTTTTTTTTCTGTGTTCCTTTGTTTACCCCCCCCATCCCCTTTTGTCCCTGGTGATGTGAACTCCCCTAAAAACGTGTTCGTGGTCAAGGTGAGTGACGTCGCCGGCCACGGGAGGGCCTGCCCCCCCCTCCCTCTCCATTCGTCGACGTCGTCAAGTGAACCTACGGCCAAATCGAACAGTGCTTCATTTCGACGAGTGGGGATTTCCCTAGTCACCCCACCCCCCATTTACCCATGTGGTGTGCCCCCGAACGACCCCTCCCACATGAGCGCGCCACGACCAGGGAGAACGGATTTGGCAACTGGAGGCAGGAGGCTCTGCCACCCGGGAGAGAGTACCGGTGGATATCGTAGAGAGGCTGCTGGTGCGCGGGTCCCAAAGAAGCGACGCGGGGCTGGAGAGGGAGACCTAGCAGAAGCCGCGGCGCTTCCACCCACGGGCAGATAGCCCCAATGCGTGGGGATAAGATCGCGAGCAGCTGGCCCTTCCAGGCGACACACGGCCACAGCATTTCCAACCGGGATCCGGACGCAGAGGAGCCACGAGCACCCGTCATTCCCGGAGAAATCGGTGCGCCGATGGTCGGCCATTGTTCCCGTCGTCGTCTCGTTTCCGGACCGCCACGTAAGCTGGCACGAGCCATTCTACCCCCCCCCCTTTTTGTCACCTTGGGAGAGCCTCGTCGCCCCAAATTCTGGAGTGGTTGGACTTTTGGGAGCAACCCTTGAACCTATCGTCATAAAGTAACTCTTTGTAAAGTGCATTTGCCAAGGCGTTCATTTCACGCCAAAGGGATTCTCAACTCGCGCGGTTCCTTCAGAACGCGAATTATCAGTTGTAATATTGATTCCATTTATTTTTTTATTGTGTCTTCATAGCGTTTCATGTTCATCCATGTCATTTGTAGTAATCACCATCACTTTCGTATCATGTCCATCAGTGCTTTCATTTATATTCTGTTCTAGTGTTATTTCAAAAACGTTGTGTCTGATGTTCACTTTTGGCCAAGGGCCTCAACAAACTTGTGCAAAGAACTGGTGCGTGTTCCGTCCCAGTTAATGGGAAGGTCAATCCCCATCATTCCCTTCGTATGTGTCAGAACATCGAACGACTCGGGGGGATCCTTAATTCTAATTTGGATTTCGCGGAGTACGTCCCTCGTGGGCTCAAACGCGGTTCCCTATGTGTGCGGCCGTCCCCTAGTGAAAGGCGGGTTAGGGGGGTGGATCCGTCGCAATACATTATCGTTAAATGAGTCTCAGTTGCTACACCATCAGGATGTAGTTAGGTCGGTGGCTCTGTTCTGCAAGAGCATAAGTTTCCCTAATTACGAGCTGTAACTAAGTCTAAGATACGGTTGCTGCTTTGTGGAAACAAATTATGATTCCTCGCGCGAAATTCTGCCTTCCGTTTCATACTGTTGAATTCGTGCCAAATCCTGTAGGCTACTTGATTTTTCCCCAAACGATTTGAAATGTAGCCCCCTAATCATACTAACCATGTTATTATTGAAATGCAACGCAGGCGATAGCTTGAGCAATATTGGTAATTCTTTTTTATCTTTTGTGTCGACATTGATAAGGGTAGCGCCTTACAGCGGGATATGTTGTTCAATAAGTGCGGATATGGTGCCGGAAAGGTTCAAATCCTTACATCATGTCGTACAAGTTGATTGTGCCTCATGTAATAATATTTAATTTAGCCAACTAAGTAAATGCTATTACGAAAAAATGTACTTTAACGTGTAATTGTAAATAATAACTACGCATGGGTCTGAATCTCATTTGGACTCAGTTCGCATTGTAACCCATGCTAAGTAACACACGAACAAATGTTCATAAGATCTTATAAGACATATCTTAAGTTAAAAACTAAGAAAATTGTATCAGTTCCTCTTCGGGATAAGGTACACAAAAATATGTTTTACCAACATGCTACGTGGCTATTTCTCAAGGAGTCCTGAAAATACTCACGAAAGTATGACACCTCTTGACATTTTCTCTTAATTTTTGATCGTGACGTAGGCTATATTTTCATTTTCAGTGAAAATATACTCGCGATAAATAAAGAATCACAGTCACCAAATAATCCACGATAATCTCGGAAAGGTTTTTGGCAATCATATTTTTTACGGGGTACCATTCTCAACCATAAACAAAATGTATTGGAGCTAATATCCTGACAAAGGGTGAAAAATCATTTGAGAAAGCATGCCAAGGTTCAAGAAACTAATATTATATTTCAGTATCTCTGACCATCAATCGCACGTTAAGTGAGAGTAAGAAAGTAACTTGCTATTGCCAAAATGACGAAAATAATTAAATCCTCACAGTGCATTGTAAAGATAATTTAGTGTTCGCCGTTATACCATATGTGGGCACCTTATCTCCTCTTCCCAAGGCAAAAAGCTAAGGCAATATCACGAAAAACATTTAGAATATGCACTAACCAAATAGCATATCATTATATAACAGGGGTGAATAATGTGGGTGGGGTGGACGCCCATGAAAACGGAGTTGGCAACTACGAAATAAAAGCCAGGAGGGAAAGATGTTCGTGGCTACTTTTTAACAGTGCGCTTGATAAGTGCGTCGTCAACAATTGGAAATTGCACAGGATCGTAAATTATAGTAACATTACATTACTAAATTTTCAATAATGCATGACGTTAGGTCTACTGCGAGCGGAGGACATCACGGTTGGATGCGATAGCAAAGGAACAAGAATCACGAAATAGGGCCGCACACAGGAAAGGGAGTCTATCAGATTCCATGAGGCAGGATATTGCTTCTCATACTATTGTAGCAAGTGACGGGAGAATATGGTATAACAAATCTACATCTACGCGATTCCTTGCAAGCCACCGCGAGGGTGTGCGGCAGGGGGTGGAGATCACCAAACATGCACTAGACTACTACATGGGACTAATGGCATGCAATAGGCTACTACATTGAAACATGCTACATGCAGCTTGACTGTTATTAACTACTTAGTAATAAAGGGATTGGTTGTTAACACATGCATTATGCACTCCAGACAACTCTACAATATTTCACCTAACTATCCCTTTGCAATGATGCGTATTGTGTTCTCTTATAGTACGGGGAAAAATGACATTTTGAATCTATCAGTACGACAATCTCTCTCTCTCTTATCTTATTAATCCGGTTGAATCTGAACCAATACGCTTGTTTTTAATAGGTATGTGCCTAACATATCTTCAGTAAGGCTATCCGTTTTAAATTTATGTAATAGATTTAAAATGTGGCTCACAAGAGATATTTATGTGCTAAAAGTACAATCTCGCCTTGCATTATCGTTATTTCTTGGTTTTAATTTGTGAATGCGTGAGTTATGTCCACAAATTTTCCTGCAAAAATGTAGGATTGTTTTTCAATTATCAATGTCGATGAGACTAACATTTAATTTAAATTTTTTGAATGAACTTCAAACTATAAAGTCATTGTTATTTGGCAGTTGAAAACTAAATAAAAATCGTTCGAAGCATTGTAATAGTCTCATTTTAATTATCCAATTTCAATTAATTAGCAGTTTCAATTAACGCCCAACAATACGAAAACTCAATATTTTGCAATTGTTCTAAATAGCGATGTCAAAATATGAAACTTAGGACACGATATTTCGTATTAAATAAACAAATTCGTGTGAATAAATAGCATAAAAGTTAGTTTGTGGAGGTTTTGAAAGAAATAAGTTGATCCTTTTCTCGACGCCCAGACACACAGTGGAATATCTCTCCAAGATCGCTCAGACCCTCCGACAACCTTCCACACTGCTCGTCGAGCTAGGATGAAACTTGATCGCTTAGAGATAAGGAAGCCTTCTCCCCTCCGCCTCTCCTCTTGGAAGAGGCGAGATCTAGAGGTGGAATGGGGAGAGGAGGGGAAGATTGGGCGGGAAAAATATGAGGGGGAAACCTCAGCTTGCGTTTAGTTCGGTGAACGCGATGCATCGTCTCGCAATTTTAAATGCTGCAGGAATGGGTCGTAAGACGAGCGCATGGCATTAGTCTCTTCTCTTAGTGCCGCGGGCCGATATATCGACTTTTGCTCCATGGCCGAAAAGTGCCACGAACCGATGTATCGGCTCGAGGAGCGAATTAATGTTTAAGCTATTTTTGTTGTAACAATTACTTTATCCTTTTTGCAATGTATCAGAATACCGTAAAAAACAATTAATCCATTTTTCGTTAAATAAAAATAATATTACATTCATATCTAAAAAGTAACGTCACATTGTGAATAATTTTCAAAAAGAGTTACAAAACTCTCATAATCATGCTGGCAATTTTACTAGTAGGTATGTACTACCAAAATTCAGTGGCAGTAAGAGGGTTAATGTGAAGGATTATAGGATAGATATGTCGAAGAAATTTTCCATTTACCTTCATACACCGCTGCGATAGGCGTTCAAAAACTCATAAAAACAGTAAAGTTTAACATGCGATTTCTTGCAAGGCTCAGAGAAGAAATTTCTTAGACAGGAGTAAACACTCAACCTTTGCGCGTTATAAAATGAAAACAAAATGGACGTATCTGTCATAATACGAGCATGGCATTTAAAATAAAAATAGTCTGCAGCGGCATTTTTTGGCGAGGTGTTGAACACCCTTAACTGAGTATAGAATTTCTGTGGCTTCGAGGATATGCATTTAGGATTGCTTCCCGTGAAGGGTAATGTAATATAAAAAATATTGGTGTATAAAAAATGTTTCACAACGACAATGGTCTGTTTCAATTGAAATAAAATCATCAAGTGCAAAGGCTGCATTATCAACTCTCCTAAAAATGCACATGCAGTGAAATCGGGATGGAATTTAATCCTTTCCTGGTTTGTAGGCGATTATCGTCCATCTCGCCTTCTAAAAATGTCTTCTGGTAGATCTACAAATAGTCATCAATCCACAATAGAAAATAGATATGTATTAGATATTACGAAATTATTATATTTTATTTTCATAATATTAATATTAATTATATTTATATTTTATATATGTTCATAGTATATTTATTAATTATTATTTCATAATATTAATATTTCTAATTGTATTATAATACATCACTATTATATTATTATTAGATAATATTAGATATTATGAAAATATTTCTATGTATCTAATGCATGTGCATATATTCTGTGCGGCCTTAGATGGGAGTGACGCCATCGAAATTGATGACGACATATCGATTGTCCCCCAATAAGAGGAGCTAAAAATCACGCAAGTTTTTCTTTTGCCTGCTCAAGGTGTTGCACTGCACTCGGGAACGCTCCTCTGCTCACGATTCGTGGTCCACTGCCAAGGTCTGTGAAGTGTACTCTACAGATTCGTGGTCCACTCTACGGCTCCCAGCGCAACCGGTGCTCCACCGACTGGACCACGGCTGCAGCGATCGTAATCATTCCGTCACTCATTTGTTTTCCTTCCACAGTTGAGCGCCATGGTTTCGACAGAATGGCCAATGGCTTCGCATTTCCAAAGATAAAGTAGTTGCTGTAAATTTATTATTAGGTGCTGTTTTGGAGCCCACATCCCTCAGCTATTCATAGGAATAGAGAACAAACTTCCTCAATCGCATGATAATGATGCGCAAATGTAGCACACAACCCTCTACGCATACCCCCTATGCTTATAAATAATCTACGCGGAGTATTCGGGACGATTAATTTGCATATTGATGATGCAAATTAATCGTCCGGAATGAGTAAAGACATGGAAAGTGATCTCCACGTTCCAATACCTCTAATAATTATTCAAACAATCGGAGGCGTCCTGACGGTTACGGGGGTTTTAGGGTTTAAACCAAAAACATTCCCGTAGAATGCATACAGGATGCGGCAGAATGACCTCCCCGAGAAAAAACTCATGCGACGCCCGGCCATGTGATTGGCTGGCACATTTCGTCGCCGATTGTTCGCCGTTTGGACAAACTCCTTGCGCAGAATAAAGAAAGAAAACTTTAAACATTGTAAATGAAACGACTTTGTACTATCCACTTTCAGCTGTAGTGGCTGAAAGTGGATAGTACAAAGTCGTTTCATTTACAATGTTTAACGTTCGAAACTTCCACAAAGTATCGCCTTCATCCATTAATTCAAAGAAAACTTTGTTTCACGGAAAAGCCTGCCAAATTCCAATCATAAACAAACAGCCAATCAGGAGCAAGCAACCCTTTCCGTCGCGCATCCGAAAGAATATGGCCTAGCACCACCGCCGACCCTTCATCCCGCCTCCTGAACGCACCATGCCGCACCCATGCTCCACCTTAACACCGTCCCAACAATAGCACCATCAATCAATCCACGAATCAGAAATGCATAAAATCCCACACAATCGAACACCACCTCCGCTGCCTTTCCGAATTCACGACAGAGCAAAGAATTGGGCTGGCCACTGGAAAGCCTGTACCTTTTCCACCAGTGATCCATCCTGCACCTCTGAATCTGCACCCTGCACCGCTGCCGCACCTTTTGCCGCACCCAGCACCCCATCCTTGTCAGCCATCCCAGTTCCCGAATCCCAAGATCCTGCTCTCCCGAAGCATCCAAATGAATTTCCCACATCTCTGCCTGCTGATCACCTCTCTGCACCCTCGCCTGCACCCGCACCTCTCCCTCCACCCGCACCTTCCGCACCCGTTCCTGCACCAACTCTTGCCTGCAATCCTGCGATACCAGTTCCTCCGCCGCCTCGGCCTGCACCTCTGCACCCACGCCTCCTGCCTTCCACGCCTCTGCACCCGAGCCAGGCTCCTGCACCGCTCCCTCCTCAACGCCCACCTGCACCTTCTGCCGCACCTCGACCTTCAGTCCCCCGTGAGTGCCTCACTCTCCTTAACCAGTGTCCCATTTCACAACGAGAGCCGGGTTTCTCCTTCAGAGAACTTTAAATCGTTTAACCTAATTTTTTTATTTCCGAATCTGATAGAGTTTGTAAAATAAAAAGAACCGAATTTTTCCGTTTTTTGATCCGTCAATTATTTCCCGAGTTATAAGCAGCGAAAAACTGAAGTTTTTAACACTTTCGGAAAAGTGGGCGTGGTGCAACCTCTGACGTATAACGACTTCGTCCAATCACAACTGAGCCCGCGAACCTACTTCGCCTTATCCTAAAGAGGGGGCACACAGCTGGCTCTCCCAATGGGAGCGATTACGACAGCATCTGTGCGAGCAGACCTTCCGAGAACCCCCCTCCACTCCCTTCCCCTCCCCTAAAAGCAGTCAAGGACGGGAGGATAATGACGACAATGTTATCACAGCAGCTGTTTCTGTGGGCGTCACCTTTTGCTTATTTAAACGTTTGATTTATGAGTGAACGTTTGTAGTTAGAAGATTAATTTTGTCACTAAAATTCTCTTTTCCTTTCCATCTAACGATTTCGTGCACAAAATTGCGATTTCGCTTATAAGTAAACGCCCCCATTAGTAACCAGTGAACGTAATGGAAATAAGAAAATTGTTTGTGTTCCGCCACAAATTGAAACTGGCAATACTTTCAATCCTCTGTTGAATCTGCCAGACACTGATATCGTTGAATCTTCAAATTCCGAATCTGTATATTCCGATAAAACATGCACATCTCCTGATACTTAGGCCCCTCAGGCAAAAATTCAAAAAACCAATAGAAATCCTTCAGATAATAATGTTTCTCCCACCAATCCAAATGTAAATACTAACGCTCGCACTGTAGAAATTGTAGACATGAATGTTGACAATCCAGAACGCATGGCAGTTGTGTCGGGGAAAGGGAAAATTCCTCCATTCAAAATAGGTGCACACATCATGTCTCAAAATGGGCTCAACTTCATTCGGAGGTGAGTAAAGAATGACAGTCTCCCCCAATCACTTATTCAACCGGCGCAAATTCCGCCTTCATTAAATGCCAAATCATCTCCGATTACTTCATTCTTAAAGAAATTTTGAAAACCCTCGAGATCCCATTTGTCTCTTATAGCGTCCCGGATGATAAGAAAGTTGAACACTCTGTCAGAGGAATTTTACCTTCCATTCCTGCTAGCGAGGTAATCAATGAATCGCGAAGCCGGGGCTTTCCGGTCGTATCTGCAACCAGAATTATATCCACCAAGCCTTCAGAGGAGCTTAAGAAGCAGGGAATCCAACAGCGTGGATAAATATCCCACGCGAACTTGTCACATCATCCGGAGCCACGATTCCGAAGTCGGATCGTTTGCTGGCGTCCGTTCCTCCATGGGCGGCGGCGGAGTCAAGATTTCTCCCTGGCGTCGACCGCATCGGACAGTGCCAACTAGTGTCAGCAAATTGGACACACCAGGAATATCTGCTACCTGAACTAGAATTGCGTTAAATGCGGGAGCCCCCATCATCACTCCGCGTGTCCTGTAAAGGACAGCATTTTTCATGCGTGAACTGCGGTGGTCAGCATCCAGCGAGCTGGAGAGGCTGCGACGCGTTCAAATCAGCAAAACGAGCGTCTTACGCTCAGAAAGCGAGACAACAGACGCACATTAATAACCAGAATTCCAACGAGTCAGCTAAAAAGGAATTTTCGTCATCAGGCATTCAATTAAATTCTGAAACTTCATTTCCTGCGCTTCGCACGCCTCAGTCCACTGGCTCCTCCTCCGAAATTGACGATTCCCCAAAAGGTGCCAGCGAGTCCGACTTCGTATGGTTCCGAAACATCTGCGCAAAACTGCGAAATGTTAAGACACGAGAGGAAAAGCGTTCGCTGATCCTCGAGGATCCTCTGCTACGCTTTCACGAGGATTAATCCAATATGGAAGTACAACCAAATTCTCTGTTCGTCTTTTCACGCATCAAAATTTTATCGTGGAACTGCCAAAGTATCCGGCAGAAGCAATCAGGATTGGATCAGTATGCATTAGAAAACAAAATGCACATCATTCTTTAACAGGAAACTCATCTCCAGCCTAATCATTCCACTTTTTTTCCCACAATTCCATTCTTACAGACTCGACAGGACACACGCACAGAAAGGCGGAGTAGCAATCTTAATCCACAAAGACATCAAACACGAACTCCTAGACGCCCCAACACCACCACACATGGAATCATTTGGCATCGCAATTCGGACTTCCCACGGGAAAATTCACATCCATTCAATGGACCAACCTTGTGGCACACCCCTGGTGGGAAGCGATCTAGATTCTCTGGCCCAGGGCGATATTCCTGGGCGACTGGAACGCCAAGCATCGAGCGTGGCGAAGCCGCGAACAGCGGACGGGAGGACGCTTCTCATCTACATAATACCCTGCAAGCCACCACAAGGGTGTGTGGCAGGGGGAAGTGTGCCTGGACCGTGCATGCCGCGCCTCTGGTCTCCGCTCGTTGGATCGATCTTGTTAGACTTTGCAATCACCAATTACTTGCACGTTAAATTCACTCCGGCCGTCATCCATGCATTTTCATCTGATCATTTGCCCATCCTCACCAATAGTCCATCAAATAACGCCCGTCTTGAGCCACCGCCAATACCCCCGGTGACAAATTGGTGCTTATTTGACAAAACTGTTGACGAAAAGTCTGCAGAATTCACGCCGATGCGAAATCCCACGACAAACGACATTGACGAAAGAATCTCCGAAACTGACTGACGAAATGGAAAATGCGAAAAGGCGCCCTTCACGCCAAAGCGGCGCAGCATCAAAGACGATCGATTTCCTGACGGCATTGTTTTACTGATCACTGGACGAAACAAAGCAAGACATCTTTTGCAAAGAGAGAGACATCCTGACGACAAAATGACATACAACCGTGTAGTAGATGACGTTAAAAAAACCAATGACGCTGCGTACGCAGTACAAACGGACTCATTTTGCAAATTCTTTAAGCACAGACGACCTCTCACTCTGGAAGATGACTCGTTCCCTCAGAGAAACGACGGATACGCATTCCCCCGGTTACAAGCCGATGACAAACTAGTTTTCAATCCGGTAACAAAGACAGGTTCTCTCATGTCTTCCGCATATTCCCGACGACGACGTAGAATTAGCGGACGCAGACGAAGTTAAAAAAATAATCAACCATCTCCCTAGTGAAAAAAAAGCTCCCGGCCTGGCTACCATAACAAATAACATGATCAAAGGGGCATCATCCATTCAACCATTTCCCCTCTTCCTCACACACATCATGAATCAGTGATAAACTTATGATCATCTCATTAAACCATTTTCCCACTATTTGGAAAACGGGTAAAGCCATCCTAACCCCGACACCCGGCAAAAATCCAACAACAATAGGCAATCGACGCCCAATCACCCTGCTTCCAAATCTTTCAAAAATATCCCAGAAACTAATCCTAACACGCATTCAGAATTCAACTGATAAACTAAACGTCATCCGTCCCGAGCAAATGCGATTTGGATGAAAAGCAGCTCACCAGGGCTCTTTGAAGGGTCCTCTCCCACGGTTTCAACTGCCGGATTGCCACCGGGGCGTCGTCTAACTGGACACGGCGCAAGCATTCGACACTGTTTGGCCTGACATACAAACTACAGCAGCAGTGCGGCCTCCCCATTCGCCAAATCAAAATTATTCATAGCTTCCCCTCCGGCCGGAGTTTCCTCGTCGGCGCTGCCCTCTCATCCCGCAGTGGCTGGCGTGCCCCAGGGGACACTGTTATCTCCGCTGCTTTTTCACATTTACGTCAACGAGATCCTTCCATCGCCATTGACACTATTACATATGTACGCGGACGTCCGCGACATATTTCCACGGCGACACGAACACCAGTAAACTACGGCAACACCTGAAAAAACTCCAATCCTGGACATCAACATGGAAACTCCAGATCAACGCAGAGAAAAGCACACACGTAACGTACTCTAAACGACGCTTCACACTTCCGTTAACCTACGCAAAAACGCGAATACCAAGTGATGACAAACACAAATTCCTCTGGATCATCCTAGATCATCGTGCCTTTGCATAGAGGGAGCATGCGTGCAACGACATCGCAAAAGCAAGTGCCAGCATGGTTGCGGTCCGAGAATTGACCGACCAATAGCCTGCCGCGTGAATGGCAATTTGTAAGCAAATCATATTTCTTATTTTATATGTAGGACTCCAAATGGTGTCTGATGTTCTGACCAATCACGAAGTTTTTACTTTATTCTCACCGATGTCGGGGGGAAATATGTGAATATTCAAAATTATAAAATCCAGTGACCAGAAAAATATGATCATTTTTATGCCCTTATTAGTCAACTCAGCTGACGTCATTTTTTCATCAGAAAACGATATCTATTAAA
This sequence comes from Platycnemis pennipes, assembly GCA_933228895.1. Classification (NCBI taxonomy): domain Eukaryota; kingdom Metazoa; phylum Arthropoda; class Insecta; order Odonata; family Platycnemididae; genus Platycnemis; species Platycnemis pennipes. The sequence continues at coordinate 2,668,408 of OW121849.1, forward strand.
TATCACTTTAAGATACGATCGAAGATATTAATTTTACATCGGAGAAAGGTATCATTTATGTCATTTTTATATCGGCATTATCAGCCGATGTTAAAACGACATTGGTGACGTCAAAATGACATTGGGCCGACGTATAAATGCCATACGATGCTGCTTGGGTAAGACTGACTTAAACCGTTTGCAATCCTATGAGAATAAACCATGCGGAAAACCACAGGAGCAGCTCCATGGTTTCTCCGCAGCAGCGACATAAGAATGGACCTCAAAATGATCTCTCTTCTACACATGCTGAAAACATCACTTCCAGTTTTCTAGGATAGCCTCACGCAGACTGAAAATGAGACCCTAACTCATCCTTGGGAATACTCCGAAGCGCTGCTCATAAAACCCTCAACCCTGACTACATCCCTGTTCCCTGACTCCAGTCATGCTGTGACCTAACGATTTTCTCCTCCAGAAACCAAACTGGTAGAAATGCCTGCAAGAGAGCCTCCTATTGGCTGGAAGGCAGAAGACCGTGATATTCTGTCGAGACGTGGAAGGTATGTACGCGTAAGCTCCCAGCCATTGCTTGTAGCATCGCGCACGAAGGACTGTAAAGAATTTTCGCCGGTGACATTATAAAAACATTCCGATTAATCCTCCAGATGTGCTGAAAATTATAGGGACAGTGTGTTTTGTCAACGCTTCGTTTTTCGGAATGACTTGTTTAGATGCCATTCAAGAGTGGTGCGACAAATGGAGGTTAGAACTTAACCTTCGCTATTAGTTTTTGGAGGATCAATTAATCGATGGAGCGATCCTATAAAATTAGTAACACAATTATTTTTAATATTAATTTAATAAAATCTTATTGTTTATTAATTAATAAACAATAAAAGTAATCGTGGGGAAGACACATCCGGGAAATATGCGGCCGAGCGAAGAGAAAGCTAGGATTTATAAAAAGAGTACTTGGGAAATGTGATGAGAAGACAAAAGAGCGATGCTACTTTTCACGAGTTAGGCCCCACCTTGAGTATGCAGCCAGTGTATGGGATCCTAATGAATTAGGTTTGATGAGAGAACTAGATTGTGTGCAGCGTAGAGCAGCTAGGTTCGTTAAAAGGTGATACGATAGGTTGAGTAGTGTAACAGAATTAATACAAGAATTTGCGTGGGAATCATTATCAGAGCGTAGGTTAAGGTAGAGATTAAATCTATTAGAGAAATTTCAATCGGATAGCTTTACTGAAGATGTTAGGCACATATTAAAAACACCAGCGTATTATGCTAGATTCGACCAGAGAAATAACATTAGAGAGATAGATTGTCGTACAGATAGATTCAAAACGTCATTTTCCCCCGTATTATAAGAGAACAGAATAGGCAGCATATCGAATGGATACGTAGGAGAAATATTTAAGAGTAGTCTGTAGGGCATGATACATTAACAGGGCTATTCTGTAACTTGAGGTCTTTATATTACGCGCTCGCTACTTCCCTTCGGAAATAACGCCATTCCCGATTCCGCAAATACAGCTGCGCTATCCAATCGGCGCAATGCGGCATTATCTCTCGACAGTATGAGAAAAGTAGTAGGGCATATTACAAACGGCCAATAGGAGGCAGCAATGAGAAACAATTCAAATATATATGTATTATTTGGGCAGAAATTACTTATTAATTAAGAAACTTATGCCTCAACATTTTTTAAAACCTCAATAAAGACTTCATTCTTGATATAAAGCCTCAAAAATCAAATGCTCAAAATATTGCTTGCAAATGATGAAACAGTTGAATATCGAATAGCGAAAGTTGCTGCGTGTCTGTTCACCGGACAAAAAAAATTGGGTGGATGTTTGTGTTGCTCATTTGTAAGTTTGAGAGGTATTTATGAGATCATTTTTGAATGCTGACCTATCTTTTGTATCAATTTTGATAGTTTGACGAAGGGAAAGAGAAATTGAGAGAGAGGTGAATTTTTTCTCATGGCAATTAATGTAAACCCTCCATTTTGGGTTCAACAGAAAACGAGTTTGAAATATTTTATTACAATGATAACGCTTACAGTTACGAATCTTTCACTAAGGAAATTTGGGTCAGGATTACTCCTGTTGCCAAAGTAGGTATCTGATTATTATCATAAATGCTTAAAATTACCCATTTATTTACAAGGAGAGTTGGATCTGGGGTTAAGTGCAGAGTTCTCAATGTGAACATTCTTAGATCGAAATTAGCTCTCGCCTCTTCTTAATCCATCGCTGTTTCTTTGAATGACTGTCATTGATTATAAATATTTTTATCAACATGTTTATCCAGGATACATTTTGACTATCTTACTTATTAAATCATCCCAATATCATGTTAATGAAAAATCAGTCCATGGTAATATCAAACATGCGTCGGCCCAATATCATTTTTATGCCACTGTATGGTGGTGAAAGATTTTTTTCTATCATCAAATTAATATCGGCCCAATATCGTCAGCAATTGTCATTTTTATAATGGCAAATGTTATCATTTTTGACATTTGCCGATATCGGTAGTTGGATTGACCAATATGTGATGGTGTAAAAATGGTATTGGGCCGATATCATGATGCTGCTTTGGTTGCCTACACTTAGCCGGGAAGCATAAGACAAAATTGGTCAAATCATACGGTTGTAAAGGTGGATTTTGGTACAGAGAGAAAGGCAGGATTTAGCTTGAAGTGTAAGGGCATTGCTTGCTTCGGTCGCTTTCTCACTCGTTTTTCTTTAATGGGATGCCCAAGTAAGTCGCTTATCTAGGGTGACGCCCAGGAATTAAGACTTCCGGAGGTTCAGGAATGGCGTCATTTCCGCAGAATACAGGTGGTCCGTATTATCCGTAGAATACAGGTCTGGAATAAACGACGCGCTGGCATTTTTTCGCGTTGACAGAAAGCTTCCGAGTTGTCGCATGAGTGGAGCTGCTGCTGCTGCTGGAAAGAGTTCGCTTCTCTTAGGAGAGGCGTCCTGCAACAGTGGTGTCACCAGCATAAAGGGTGCAGGGGGGCGAAGGGATGTCATTCGCGAAAAGGTTGATCAGGGTTGGGGGGAGATTTGCGCCTTGTCAGAAGATATCGCTCGGGTTGAGGCTTCGGAGGAATTGGTTTTGACGTTCGGTAGGAGACTGCATGAGGTGAACTGGGACGCCAATATGAGATAGCATTTGGATGAGGCCAAGACACGGTCGAGGGCCTCCTCGAGATCCAGGAAAACTGCGAGGCTGAAAGCACGTCTGCGCCGGACGGATGACTTTCTCATTGTAAAGAAATAATTTGAGGTGGTAGTGGATCAGGGATTAAAATAGTTTACCGAGGGTATCAAGACTATAGGTCAGGAAGAAAGAAGGTTTCCTGGTCAGGAGCGGATTGGGATTTCAAGGATCTGGTGACTGCTCCCAATTACGCATGAGTTATTGGAAGGTCTGAGGGACAGGAAGGATGAGCCAGGTTTCCGTGCAAGCAGATTCCATGACCGACTCCAGGAGGTTCCATGATGTCTTCGGTTGCTTTCTCGATGTAGGCACAGAATAATACGGAAGGGCATCTCTCCCACTGCATCAGGAAGTCTCATTGCATCCTTTATCCTTCTTTACTGAATATCCTGATTGTATTACAGGCACCTGGTTTTCGTAAAAGCTGTGAATAACTCTTCGGTGATTGTAGTATATTCCAATATCTTTGAGAATCCTTAGAATCAAGTTCCAATCCACGCTGTCAAACGCCTTCTCCAAATCCACAAATGCAACGAAGATTAGATCCTTCTCCGTTCTCTTCTCCATAAGTGGCCTGAGGGCCAGAATCTTGTGCCCCTGATTTTCCTCAGCCCGAACTGCTCCATATTCAGGAACTCCTCGGCTCTTCGTTCCATTCGCGTGTAGATGATCCTCGTCATCACCTTTGAGTCGTCTGGCGGATGGTCCCAAAGTTAGAACGAAGGCTTCCGTCGTGATGGCTTGATCCGCGCATTTTGTTATTGGGATTCCTTCTCCGTTGGTGGTGTTTTAAGCAATGTGCAGAATTTTATGAGTCTCTCTCTCCCCTCTCATTTCGATTTCCCAAGCCATATTTTCCAGTTATTCTTCCATCTTTACCTTCGCGACGGCGTCGTTCCAATTTCCCAAGATAAGTTTTATTCTCCTTTAACATGCTTTACTAACTCCGTGATATCTTCGCAAACGTCTTCCGCTTCCTCATCTCGTTTTTCATTTCAGTCATAGCATCGAGCATTTTGTCATCTTTAATTTCGAAACTTTGCATGTGAATACACATTTTTTAATACTTTTATCGCTTGAAGTAGATTTAGAAATGCATCAATGAAAAGTTCATCGTAAGGTCAAAGCAATGTTTCCGTGATTTTTGTTTTTTAATATAGTATTTACCATTCACTTTCACTAACGCCGGCTTTTGTTATTTTTATGTTTAATTAATTGAGTCATAAATTGGCAGGAAAATCCGTATAATCTATTTTTCGAGTGCCTGCTTTCCTTACCCTATGGATTCAGCATGGATGGTATTCTCAGGCAGAATCCCCGCAGACGTACAATGGGATGAAATCGAAAAATACATCCCTATCTTGAATCATTTGTCTCCACATAGGAAAATAGTTGAAAGTTACATCGAATTACGACAGGCTATTAATTACACGAGATTCGACGGTATGAGTGGTTATTACACTGAGTTAGAATCTTTCCCATAGCCTGAGCTGCAAACCACTTATACACAATTAATTATGCTTAAGGTGGCTCCACCGAGTTATCAAGTAGATGTCATTTATGTGAAAATTTCAGGTCACATCATTTTTTGGCCCTTCTATCGGTTGGGTATAAAATAATTTGGCATTTCCATCATATAGTTGAAGAAAAAAGACGTCGAAAATCAGTTATTTAATAATACGTGGTTATACGACACAGCATGGCTCTTGTAGTAAAATTTGCAGATTAATAATGTAAAGAGAAATGTCGTTTTGACGAAAAACTAATCTAAGATGCGCAATTTTATGTAGAATTTAACATTGCAAAAAAGTACTCGCCTTACCACACTTTTTTAATTGATATTTATAAATGTTTTCTCGAAAAAAGCAGAAAAGTTTTAGTTACATGAAAGTGGCGCTACAGTATGTTGTTATCATTTTCAACGGTACTTGTGACGGTTCGTGCTTACAAGCCTATTTACTAACTTAACTTCGGAATATACCTTACCAAGGCCATTCTTATATTTTTTATGTAATTTAAATATTTCATTGGTTATTGATATGGTGTAATTAATACCAATGCATCCAAATGGTAGCAGCGTCATTGTTGCCAAACAATTTTCAAAAATATGAATATTGATAAAATTCAAAACAAAGAGTTGTATTTGCAAGGGAATAGTTTAAAACTAATTAAGAAAATATTTAACCTATTTTAAAATACGTATTAACGGGATTGAGCATGTACTCTCACTTTGTAAATTAAACGTGGCAACAACACGACAGTCATGTTCTGAAGTCAAAATAAGTTACAAGAGCTTGTAAAAAATATCATGCAACTACAACGCGCTATAAAATAGCATACTGATACAATTATTGTGCATGCCTTATCACCCTATAGATGATTTTCCATATAGGTGGTATTCTGGATCGGTATTTATTCATTAAATAACATAGCTCTTTTACGGGAGTTTGAATCGCGGTGTCACGTTGGAACCTCTTGAAATGAAGCTAAATTCTCATCCAAATGTATGAAGGTCCCGCGAGGAATTTTGCTGGATTTCCCCGCATCGATTGTTCTGTTTTTTGATATGTAGTTTTTATTTAAGTACATTGTTTTTAATGTTTAACCAACACATAAATATAATTACACGGTAAACAATTAATTATCGAACAAGATAATGCAATATCATTAGCACTGGTCAAAACGCTAGACAACGAAGGTAATACAAATATTAATAACATTGCACATTTATAAATATCTATCAAATATCAATAACATTAACAACATTATCAACATTAACAACATTACCTTAGTGTGTTAAGTTTACAAATAAGTTCTTTTAAAAATTTATTTCTGTCTTCATATAAATTCAGATCATTGCAATATTTGTTGTATGTAATACACAATCTATTAACAGGAGAATTTTTACAGTAGTCACTATTAACATTCATGACATAAAACGTCATCATATTTCTACCCTTTCTGGATGGAACATGGAAATTTATTCGATTCAACAGCATATGCCACATTCTCCTTTATTTATTACGTCATGTAAGAATATAAGATCATTCAATATTCTTCGATCAGATAGTGTATGGAAATGAAACATTTCCAATAAGTTGTCGTATTTTACATGATTTTCCATAATAGGATAAACGCGATATTGAATATAATACATATACCTTAAAAACTTTTTTTTGAATTCTCTCAATAATTTCACTGTACTTTTTTGCATAAGGGTTCCATATTACAGAGCAATATTCTAATTTACTCCTTACAAGAGAAAAATACAATAATTTTAGCACACATTCATTCCTAAAGTACTTTGACACACGGTATATAAAACCCTGCAGCTTACATGCAGACATGGTAATGTACAATATATGATTTACAAAGGTCATTTTACAGTCAAAAATAATGCCCAAATCTTTTATTTCACTTTTCCTATCAATAATAACCTCGTCCATTGAGTAATTGAACATTAATACATTCTTTCTCCTTGAATAGGTTGTAGCAGAACATTTTTTAATGTTGAAGTGCAAATGGTTGTTTTGAGACCAAATAACTAAATTATGTAAATCATTCTGCACTTGTAAACATCCAGCCAATTTATCCACTTTTCTATATATCTTAATGTCGTCAGCAAACATTAAGCACTTACAATTAGTTAAATGAAGGCATTGCGGAAGATCATTTATAAATATCAAAAAAAGTAGGGGGCCTAAATTCGAACCCTGTGGTACGCCTGATAGTGCTAGGTAGTTACTTGATGTAGCATTTTTATGTACTACATAATGCTTTCTTTCACTCAAGAATGAGCGTAACAAGTAGAACAGAGATCCCGATGCTTTGAAGTTTGTTCATCAACAGACAGTGATTAACTGTGTCAAATGCTTTTTGAAAATCAAGATAGATGGCGTCTACTTGAGAACCACTATCCATGGTATTGATGACATAATCTGTGAAATTAGTTAGATTTGTTGCTACCGATTTATTTGCTAAAAGAAAACCATGTTCCAAATCAGTAATTTGACACTTGATCTGGAATTTGACGTGTTTATATATAATACACTCAAATATTTTGGAGAAAATCGACAAAATACTTACTGGGCGGTAATTCTTTACGTTATTACGATCTCCGTTTTTAAAAAATGGGACAAACCTTAGCGGTTTTCCATTTAGTCGGAAATACTCCCGTTTTTAAGGGAACATTGAACAGGTGGCTTAACGTTGGGGCTATAATATCTGCGCAGCCTTTAACAATATATGCTGGTATTCCATCTGGACCAACTGACCTTTTAGTTTTAATACATTTTATTGCCTTTACTACCTCCTCCGTATCGATATGTCTTATGAAAACATTATTGGTACATGGATAAACTTCATTTGACAATCGTACAGATTCATTGGTAATAGTCTCATTATCATATACTGACATAAAATATTCCCTGAATGCTTCGGCTATTTCTTCCGGAGAATCCATTTCACGTCCTTTCAATTTCATGATCTCAGGTGTGTGTTTAATCGAATTATTGTCTTCAGCAAATTTTCCAAAAGCTATCACAATTTCCATGACTTATATCACAATTTCCATGACTTATATCCTGTTTAATTTTTTCTACATATGAATTAAAATTATCCGCTACAATTTTTTTAACTTCTAATGTTAATGTGTTATACATTGTCTGATGATACTTTGAGCCATTCTTTTTAAACAATTTTCTATGCCTTGCTTTCCTTTTTATCTTTTTGATTAGGACATAGGTATACCAAGATGGGTACTTATATTTTTTTGTGTTACATGTAGGAATAGCTACATTCATCGCATCATAAAAGTAAGAATAGAATAATTCTAAACCTTCGTTAACATTCTTAATAGCCATAATGGCATTCCAATCCTTACCAATCAACTCGTTGTATAACTTTAAATAATCTCCTCTTTTAAAATTATAGGAGTCACTTGAGACGTACGGATATTTCCTTTTAGGTATATATGAGTAGTCAAATTCAATGGCTGGATGATATGGATCTTCCGTTAACAATGACATATCACCCGGGGTCCGCCTAACAGCAATAGCATCAATATTTGTGAGAACAAGATCAAGTAATTTTAATTAATTTAAAAGTAGTTGATAGTAAACTTGGCAACGTAGCTTGAGCTTCTATCATTGGCGGTGTTGTCACCGGTGTGTATGGTATCACTGCCAAATAAGAATGCACAGACTCTAGAGCGACTTCTCCAGAAAGAGTCTTCTCCTACACATGTAAGATTCAACATTGCTGTAAATGTTCTTACATCTGTTACATGTGAAGTTAACGATCATCTTCCTTTTAACAGACTTTCATCAACATCTAGTACTCTGCAAGCTACCATAATACACACGACAGGGAGTGAATACCAAATATGCTTCACTTACCATGCCTGAAGAGGATTAGTAGCTGTATTCTAGTCGAAATATAACAATTTAAGAAAGATTTATAGAGCAAAGCAAGCATGGACAACAAGATGCTACTTTAGCTAGTTAAAATCATTGTACCTACCAGCATACAACTACCTATGCTATCCACTGAACAATTTTATGCATGCTTTTCAATATATAATTACAAGTAGTCATATCCGTAATGATAGTTTTTTGATACGTTCGAAGCGATAGGGAAAAGGCAATGATTGCTGTGCATTTGCACGTAAATGTTTCGAAAAAAGTGTAAACAACTACGACGCATTAATGAACAAAAAATATAGGTATTTTATTCTTTCCATGACAAAAGTTGGATAGCTAGCGAAATGAAGTTTTAAACTGATTTTACCTCTTTTTATAATAATAATAATTTGTTTAGAAGTAGTTATAATTTTAAAAATTGTCCTATAAATTATTATATGGCGATCGTTGCTAATGAAATATGTACATGAGGACATGGTTACAGGACTCGATTGTAAACATGATGTTTAGGTAGCTATTCAAAATTTTCATTTTATGTAGAGGCTTCAGTTTGGATTAGTTGCCAGACTGATGAAAATTCCAGCCTGATGAACGACTTAAAAGAAATTTAAATACGCGGTGAGTGTCAGTAACTGAATCTGTAGAAAAATATTCAATAATGGAGTTCTAAAATCGTTGTCATTTCGAAATAAATTCTTGGATGCTGTAATATCATTCAAAAGAAAAAGGCTTGGGTTCACGAGGCCGAAAATGGAATCAGCTTTCGCCTAGGAGGAAAGAGAATTGAAATCCTTGATACCACATCCCAAGCCATGGGGAAGGAAAGACACCGCAGGAAATTCCGGAAAGCGTCCCCGTACGGCAAGGAAGCAGAGGTGGCTCCCATGCTGTTCATCGCCGCCGCCAAGTGCATCGTTCACGAAGAGGCGAGAGACGGTGACTCCGAGACGATAACTGTGCGCGAGAAATTCATTGACATCTTACCGGAAGATCATTTCATGCATTTCGTTTATGACCCTAAGGAAGGTAATGCCTCTTTGGAACTCTTGAGGAAGTTGAGTGGAGAGAAAGAGGAGGCATAGGATCCGAAAAGGGCTCAGGATCCTGGTGATTTGATGTGATATTTTCGGAGCTAATAAAATTGGCGTTCGTTAGTATGCTGCCCCGTGTTATCAGTCTCTATTGAAAATTACAACAAAGAGATTTCTTTTTACGTTAAATTAGTCGGACTCTGGTGATTATATCATTGGATCATTCATTTGATATATTAAATAGATGTTTGTATGGCCCTCATTAATGCCCAGCTCAGAGTTCCTCACATAGTTTGTATTTAATGGAGAAAATGGAATACAGTTGTATTTTTTTCAATCTTCCCTAGTCTCTCTTTTCTAATTGAGATAAGAGAGACTCCTTGGCCAATCCTCGCAATTGGTGGAATGTGACCATGGAAGAAGGAGTAATTTTGGGATACTCATGTTGGCTGCTTTCAAAAACTCGTCTGCAAGTACTTCCCTCAATGGTCAGCACTGACTTCCCAACTCCGATACTTACGAGGTGGGAACACGGGTGAAGACATGGCGAAAGTGACCAACAGCTTTTGGGAACACTTTGTTGGAGAGGAAATCGTGCAACTTGGCGATGTATTTCACGCCATGCTTGGAAGGAATTGAAGAGGGAAACGGAGCGTTAGGGATTGGACGAAGGTGTGCGAGGCAGGACACAACGCAGTTCTGGAAGGAGTGTTATTTTGTTGATTTTTGGAAAACCATAGAACTTTGATGCTACGGGAATCGTATCCAAACACTTTTAATGCAATTCCAATTTGCTGTTAAAAGCGTGGGTATTAGGGAGGCTATTGGTGCTCGGATTCTGTTTGAAGTCGTAACACGTATTAGAGTGATCAGATTTTTTGATCATCGCGACCGCATTCCCTGTATCTGATTTTAGGATGACAAGTTGATGCATGTTAACTGTTTTTCTGATGCAACAGAGAACTTTGAGACCACTATAAGGCAACTTCAATTCGCAATCAATTGACTCAGGCCATTACAGCGATTTCAAGGTAATTCGTCTTTAAATCGCCCCAAACGGCTCGGGAATGCACGTGTCATCAACTTCTAATCCACATGTAAGCCTGGATGTGCACCCTTCGCCCTCCCGCCCCATCCGCTGCCGACAACCCCCAATGCCTGCCCCTCTCCACTGTAATCACTACCCCCGCTGTTCCCCTTCCCCCCTGGCCCACATATGTCTGGCTGTTTCACCTCATTTATTGTTGTGCCTTATTTTGCCATAAGAAGGGAAAACCAGTAATACGTGTATGTATGAAATACAGTGGATTTTCACAAATTCGCTGTGGTTTTGCCTTCTCAAATACGTAGTGGCTCCACCGCCTGACAACTTTCAACTTATCATTTGATTTGCTTTGCAGCCTTCTATTCACATTCATAGCTGCCTACGAGTTTTCGGACTGTTGCGGTTGAAATCGGTAGAGAGGAAACTTCGGCCGTAAACAAGAAGTATTTAAAAGATGGACCATAATGTTTGCTTTCGTGGTGCAGAATCAGTGTCAAGTTCCGAATTGACACATCCACATCTTAGTGTAGCTAGAAGTAGTGGAGATTAATCCAGTTATCATAAAACTGATGAGGTAAGTGGATTTAGTGAAAGAACTTATAATTTAATAATAACTTTATAACTTAAATGAAATTACTTATAAGAATGTTGGGTAATTCCATATGAAATCAACCAAAATTAAATCTTTTTTTGGTTCCCTTCTTCAATTATTCTGATATTTGGTACACTTGCTCATACCCTAGTAAGTAATAATTGAGATTTTTTCTGTATTTTATGGGATAATAGGATAAGGATTTATGAGGGCGTCAAAATCTGACCTTTCGGTGGCCTTCTCGCGCATTACTTCAGTTTACTGGCAATAAGTCGGCTCCTATCCAAGCTACAGAGTTGAGGTTGGACTCATTGAAAAAGAAATTTCCTATGAAAAGGATTGACTTTCAAATACTCATCATTTTAAATGGCATTACAGCGCGGACCTACATTCTAGGTTTCGTCAAAGGTCAAAAGGTCAAATACACGATCTTCGATTTTTTTAAAACTTGGTAATACCAATCCAAATATATGTAGGTACAAACACACTAAATTTGGAGATGGCTTTTTCGGTAGTTTTTGAGATATGTAATTTTTATGCTAATTATTTCACAGATAAGTTACCTAACTCTGTTGTAGCATGCTATTTTATTTGACTCCTCAGGCAGTTATGAATTCTGGAACTGAGAAACAAAACTGGTTCTAATTTCTGTTTGCATATCTGGCCTAGTGATGTTCAGTCCAAAGACGGACTACATCCTACATCCTCCCATCATGTGAGTACCTTGAACAAATCACCGTTTTCACTTGGTGAATCTCCCATCCACACTAACGAGTTACGGGGAAAGAATTACCCAAAAAGGAAGTTACGAATAATGAAGACCAACATAATGAAACAAATGAAGATTATTTCTCCAGGAGAATCGGTAATTCAAGATTTTTCATCTGCATTTGATGAAGGCAAGGTGTGCAACAACGTGTCAAATGACTTTATGATGACCCAGCTGAAAGAGAAGTGTAACCACAAAGAGTGTACGAGACGAGAATGATTTATGCTTTGTCCATGCTGACGAAAGAAATGTCGCTCGAGGAGAGTGAGGCAGGAATTCCCTGGCATTCGCAACTACGTGATTAGAAATGTTAAGAAGGCTGTTGAAAAGAATGGCATTCCACCACCCTAACCTAAGCCTGGCCCATTGTTTCCTGTAGAGACAGCTAAAATAGTCTTTGCTTTCTACGAAAATGGTGTGGAAAGAAAAACTATGTGTCAGTCAGATGAAAGGTAGGAAAATACATGAACAAAAGCGATTGGTGTTGTCAAACTTAAAAGTAATCATTGCACTCTTAAAGGAGAAGAGCCCAGATATTAAAATGGGATTCTCTGAGTTTGCTGAAATGCGACCCAAACATTGCGCTGTTCCCGGTGCATCAGGTAGCCATGCAGTTGGTGTATGTGCAGTTCACCAGGCTGTAACATGAATGATCGAAAGAGCTAAATTGCCTTCAGTAACGATGGACGGAATTCCTTAGGCTGCATGACGCTCTGAGCATGATGTTGAGCAATCCACCTCCTCCTGAATGCTTCTTGGGGATGTGTTCCAATTGCCCGGGTGTTTACAATATCAAAGCAGAATTGGAGACAGTTTTTGATGATCTGTTTATTGATGAAAGAGTTTAAGCAGTGGATAACCACAGACCAACGCAGTTTAGAAACAGTTCACCAGCCATCCAAAGACTCCGTCACCACCTTTGTCAGTAAACTGATTGTGTAACCTTATTTGATCGCAGAACAACAAACCCCCTTCCTCCAGGAAGTGAAAGGATCACTTCAGCCTGGAGAAGTTATAGCCAGCAGAGACTTAGCAGAAAACTACGATTTCTTTCTTCAGGGTGCTGCCTAGGGTTATCAATGGAATAATAGTCAGGCTACACTCCATCCGTTTGTGTTTCATTATTGCTTAGAAGGTGGCAAGATGGAACATTCAAGCTTTGTATTCATATCTTACGGTCTCACACCGGACATTGTTGCAGGCTACTCAATTCAGAAGCAGATAATACTGCTAATAATAGCGAAAAAGTGCCACAACTAAAGAAAGTTATTTATTTTTCTTATGGTTGTGCTGCACAGTAAAAGCATAAAAATAACTTTATTATAAACCTGGGCTTGCAGGAATCCGACTTAGGGGTGCCTGATAAATGTCCCTAAGTTCGCATGGGAAAGGGCCATGAGATGGTGTGTTGTTTGAAGAGGGAAGTTGGCTGCCAGGGCTAGAGGCCATACGATATAGACAAATCGCAACCCCTAAGGATCCATTTGATTGGGCTGAAGACAATGGGGTCGTTTACCATATTTTTTAATCGCCGAATCTGATAGAGTTTGTAAAATAAAAAGACCCGTGTTTTTCCATTTTTTGATCCGTCAATTAGTTCTCGAGCTGTAAACGGTGAAAAATGGACGTCCTCAACCCTTTCGGAAAAAAGGGCATATGCATCGACCTCTGACGTATATCGACTTCGTCCAATCACAACCGAGCCCGCGAAGCTACTTTGCCTTATCGCAATGGGGGATGTACAGCTGAAGCAGCCAATGAGAGCGATTGCGACAGGAATTGTGCAAGCAGATGTTCCGAGAATCCTCTTCCCCTAAAAGCAGGCAAGGACGGGAGGTAGATGACGTCAATGTTATCATAGCAGCTTCTTCGGTGGGCGACACCTTTTGCTTATTTTAAGTTTTGGTTTCTGAGTGAATGGCTCTGGCTAAGAAGATCAATTTTTTCACTAAAATTCATTTTTCGTTTCCATCAAATGATTTTGTGTACAAAATTGCGATTTCGGTTCCGAGTGACTCGAATAGACATTTGAGCTCCTCGACATTTCGGTTTGTGTCTGTGCAAGAGTTGGAAGCAACGCGTCAATCTCTTCGTGAACGGTTTAACATTCGGCAGCCATTGCCGGAACGCGAAGTTTCCACTGCTTTGAACCAATGTCCACAGCAATGCTACAGGTGAAATCGTACTCTTCGTCTGCTGAAATCAAAGATGTCCTGCTGTCCCCAGGGGAAAAAGACACAATCAACACAGGAGATGAGTCTGATGAGGATGATTTTGAGTCAGATGTGAATGAAGATGGAACAGAACCTGTTCTATAGTATTGAGGGCATTGGTGAACATGTAATGTGACGGACACTGGTGGCTCGCATCTGTTTCAGAGGAGAACTTAGATTTCGATTTCTCTATCCCCATGGGTCATCTCCATCCTTCGCATACCCCCCAGAAGACGATGACCTCGTGCTTTATCTAAGACATGTGCTGACAAGAGAGAGTGTCCAGCTAGGAGGGATGTCTGGACACACAAGATCAGAGGAGAGGACAGCAAAGCAAACTAGGTGGCTCGCAATGAAATGAGATGGTGAACTGATGAGGAACCATGTCTGTGCAACTGCAAAATGATGAACCAAGCAACAGTGCTCTATTTCTTTGAATAGCAGACAGCAATAGGAGCGGTGGATTGCAGTTCAACCAGAAGAAACTTTTTGTTCACTTTGCTCTACATATCTCGAAAACCAAATTTTTAGCCATCTCCAAATTTTGTGTTTGAACCCATATATGTGCAGTTTAATAATACCAAGTTTTAAAAAAATCAAAGATGGTTTATTTGGCCTTTGACCAAGTCTAGATGTGGGTCCAAGCTGTGATGCCATTTAACATGAAAATCAATTTGAAAGTCAATTGAATTCGTAGACATGGTACTGATTATTTTGGTTCTTTTAATATATTGCATTGTTAAAATTCCTTTTTTTGTTATTTTTTGACCCCCATTTGTTTGTTTGTTTACTATTGGTATATTTTGTCCTTTTTATTTTTAGGGTCTTTTATTTATTTGGTTTTCGGCTCTTTTATGACGTAAGCAATTTAATTGTTAACTAAGATTATCTCCGGGGTCGTCGATTTAACATTGTCAGATTTTGTTTATATTTCAGATTTTGTTATAAGATATTAATTTTGTAGTCATTTTAATGTTCGTCATGTCTTCATAATACCTCTTATTTATAATACTTCATCGTGTCATCTTAATATCATCCACTTGTAAGTCCAATTCTGCAAAAAAAATCTGTATTTCAAAAAAAAAATTATTTTTTGGGTGAGATTGAGACATAACTATCCCTTATGCCAAACCAACCCCTCGCCAAAATAAATGCGTAAAACATATAATTGTCATTACTTAGAGCAATTACAATGAGAGATTAAAAAAAATCAAAGTTAAAATTAAACATACCTCATTGGTCTCTTCTTGTGGCCTTTGGTTCAGCACTACCAGTTCAGCACTCCGTCCGTCAGATGGGACATTAAACCAATGGTGCCTATTGTTAAGAGCAGGCCTATGCTGGAATTCTCTCCCTCCTTCCATGCATGAATTCCTGGGTTATGATTTTTTCAACGGCTTATTAGCAACCAGGTTCGATAAAAATCATGATTTTTATTTTTTGTCGTGGAAGGTGTTGATTTTCTTTCTAGTAAATCATGTTTTCCAAAAGGAACTTGAATACTGAGTTTTTAAACACCTTGCTGGACAGTGTATACTAATGTGGCATTATAGTGCTTTGAACTCCATTCATGGTCGTAATATGAGTACTTGGGCATCAACAGTGATTATAATTTCTGAAATTTTGATGTTGATGCAATGGTAGTGAGGGAAAAAGCATGTAAATTTGTGTATTTAATTCATCATTGCATTGCCCAGTGTACTCATACACATGAGAAATAACATTTGGCCGCATACAGGTTGTTGGACTTGGGCCGTTTCCGAAGCGTGGCTGCTTCCACGCAAGAAGTCGGCGTGACGGCTGGCGAGCCTGGAGGGAGTAGTAGGGGTGGATGGGTAGGATTGCGCCGCGGGGAAGTAGGGGAAGGGGATTCCGACAGCGCGGAGCAAGGTCTGTAGAGTATACTCTACAGACCTTGATCGCGGAGGCCTGAAGTTTGAGGAACCGCCTCCTCTCTCTCTCTCTCTCTCGCTAACTTGAGTTTGCGACTGCTGAGTAGGTAGTGGAGTGAGGACGGCTCATCGTCCCCCCGCCGCATGGCAGTAGAGGGATTTCAAGGCAGTCTTTGGGTTTGGAAAAGAGATATTATTTGCGGAGGAGGTTGCACGGAGAGGGTGAGTTTTTCGCCTCGTCGACTCACGAAAGTGAAAGAAGGATACGATAACTAATTAATGCAATCTCATGCAGCAGCGGGCCAAGCTGGTTAAAAAGAATGGCACTGCATAATTTTATTAATACATGCTAATGTTTAGAATTTCGTTAGTTCTTTGCGGTGTTTCAAACCGTCAAAATGTCTCATGGAGTTGGGTCTCAATGAAAACCGTTACTCCCCATGCGTAAAAATATTTATTTCCTACTTTTTTCCAATTTCAATATTTCTGGAAGAAGGTGATTGAGGTAAAATGATTTTGACCTCTCCACCATGTGGCATTCCCAAGAAGCCTTATCTCTCTCAATTTTTTTCTGAAATAAAACCATGTGGGGTCCAAATCAAAAACATACAATACTCCTTGTTTGAAATATTGAGTTGCCCCTGGATTTGATAAAAATAATCTGAACTTCTCTTCAGATTAATATTTCCTTCCCGGATTTCACAGTACATGATAATTTTGTTTTTAATTACTTCATTTGGAGGGATATCCCTGCACGAATAGGGGCATTTCACTCCAAAAATGGCATCCCTTCGTCCACATAAAGGCCAGCTGGAAATATTTCATCGCCAGTCTTTTCTTCGTATGCCTCCAAGGCGATTGATCTCCGTCGTTTGGCCGTATTCCATGGCCTTACTTTTGCCAAATCTCGGGAATGAAATGGTCCAGACTGTTTTCTCCCGAGCTGTTGTCGCCCTCAGTTTGCATGCGCGGCCGACAGCAGTCAGCCTTTCTAATCTCTCGGCCATCCACAATTTTGAGTGTCGCTGTCTTCTCCTCCAGAGCTTTCCTCTCATCGGCGCTGAGGGTGATTGCTTTAATGAAAGCTCCAGCGAATCCATTTCCTTAGCCTGAGTTTCAGTCAGTCCGTAGTGCTCGTCTGGACACGGGTCCTTTAACGCCCTGATTGGGACATGCGACGTTTCCTCTTCGACCTGCCTCCCGTGCTTTTTGGGCAGCGTACTTTTTGGTGAATTTTCCAGGACTCATTGCCGCCAACTTCTTGTGAATTACAGAGTGTAATTTTGGTCCCACATTATGGGCAATTGCCGCAACCTCACACCTCGCAGCATATGATCCGCTAAGAGAAAAATTCACCCTTTCACCACCGATATATTTCGCCACGTAGGCATCATACGTCTCCGCCTAGTTATTATTTGCGTTAAATATTAAACTTGGCTCGTGGCGAGCAAGCAGAGTATTTGCATGCGTGATTTCCTCACAAATACCAGCTTGCTTGCAACCAAGTTCAACTCGCCCGACTTAGGACCCTTACAAAAGTACTCTCTGCAATTTGCGTGGTCTCCAGATACGTGATTAGGACTTGCATCACTCTCCAAAAGCTTGATCGCCCCTGGAGACGTGTCTTGTCCTCCCTGCCCCCTGTAATGGATTGCTGAAGTCATAGCAGTCCTCAGCCGCAACAAACTTTCCGAAGACCAACCGGCACCTGGCCTTTAGCGTTCGAATCCTATTATCAAATGATTCGAATACTCTATCTTTGATACGGGGAAATTAGCACCGTTTGGAAGTACTGCGGCCAAATTTTGAGTTACACTGCTGTCGCCATCTCCTACAAAAAGAAATAAGAACTCGTTATTCGATGAAAGAGAAAATATGGAGATTATTGAGTTCATTTTATTGATAGTACATGGCGCAGTTATCCCTACTCTGAATATAATTATCAGACAATTTTCTCGATGATTCCGCCATGTTTTTTTCTCTGAATTATGGTGATTATTTTCAGGGAAACATATTGGCGCATCGTCGCTTTCACTCAGGCTAATTTATGCAACCTACCTACCTATTAGACTATGGTTCTTCAAAGAGTGCATTTACACACTGGTTTTGAAGCCCTCGCAAATTATTTCCGCCTCCATTGCGGTGGAAGAAGCACTCCAATTTTGCAACATAATTGCTCCTTGGCTTTGGAATCGATGGATGAAGCCTTCCCGCATATGCTGCTGCAATATTTACTCCTGACACCCATGAATTGAACTTTTTTGTGTTGTATCCAACTATGCAGGCCTGTAAGAAAATATAGAGTATCAGTCAAAAGGTACTGGAAGATGTAATCGAATAATGTAAAGAAAAAACATTTTAATCTTTCCCTGTTTTTTTACGATTTAAAACTATTCCAGCATGTAAGAAAATTGACAATCACTTTTCTATGCAATTTTTCCGTCTCGGCAGTTTCAACGCCATAAATGTAAATATTTCCCCTGAATTTCAATAGCGGAGTTAATTTCATTAGACATCTTGGTGGGGTTGTTTGACTGGCCGAAATATTTCATTAAGTTTCTTTCATTTTCATTTATCAAACTTCATGTCATTTAGAAATATCATTAGGTACGTCCCGGTAAAAGATACGAAAGTTCAAAGATAGTCATGAGAACCTTTCTCTGACTTCCTTGATCATCATTGATGGTCACTGAATACTCGTCAACTGATAAGTGACTATAAACACAGGTCGCAGTGCTCAGTCGAAGGAAACGTGACTCTTCTGAAGAGGATCCATTGTTTCACTAAGGCATACGCTGCTCTAACTATCACCACATCTGTAAACATGCCTAAACTATATTCATCATAAACCAGGGAAATTCATCCATGGTCAACGTACGATTTCGTTATTTTCCGAAGGAGGCATTGATCCACGCAATGAAATATCTTCGGAATATTTATAACACTAGAATAATAAAATTTATACAGAGAATAGTATTGAATCAGGAACGCTGCAAACCTAAATGTATTATTACTCTGGTATGACAAATTAATTCGGAACGTTTATTGAAAAGATGACTTGGGAGATTGCTTGTCATCGCTGGATATGAAATTCGCCGACATATGAACGAAAAGCATCCACCAACCGTCGATCGGCCCAATGTGACGCATGTATCACATGTAGCTGTTTCCAAATAGTTAACGGTAGTAGAAAGTACTACGGATTCAGTTGTCATTTATGAGAAACGTCATTTTTTGGCTTGCCATATAGTGTATGAAAATACCACGGCGAGCGAATCAAAAACAAAAAGATGATATTTTCGAATGTCCAAAATCAGTTTTGGTCAGGACACAGAAGTCCCAAGTTATTGAGTGATTATTTACTCAAATCCACTTTCCATGACAACCGCTTAAGTAGAGCTCAAGAATTAGTTTTTCGTTATAATAATTACAATGTAACGATAGGAATTTGGAAAAAATGAAATGACGATCAGGCATCAAGCTCGATCTGTTGGAATCGACCAGTGCTATCCGAGGTGTGTTTGACTCATTTGGCGGATTCGGGTGTGAGAACTTCAGTAAGTAAGGAGGCATTAGACGAATCATGGACGAAATGGAAACAATCATGCAAGAATTCAAACTTAAATTTACGTTACGTTTAAATAAGTTAAACTTACCACCCTTGAGAGGGCCCTGTAGTTGGATCTCTTCCCCCAAGACCCATCGGCAACCACAGTTATCAGCGGTATGCCGTCTACTTCTTTAGCGTGCGTGGCCCAATGCTCTTCCTTCCCGGCGCCGCACCTCCCCCCCCCTCTTTGCAGCATCATGTGCGTCAGAGCTGCTGCGTTCTTCCAAAAGTTTTGGCATTCATGCACGGCATACCGCTCACGGCATATCCACGCATGGCACTCGGCTCTGCACTCATTTATGAATACCCCTGCATAGCCCACCTGAAATAAGTTGTGTAATTTAGCTACAGAGTAAAAGGAAACACTGCTATTACTGCTTTCACGGAATTAAAAAAATGTTATTAGTGAGCCTTATTTTCCAAAATATAACATGAAAAATGACAGCTTACCATCGCCATGTTTATTTCCAAGGTTTCTTCCCCGGGATCTTCATTGCAATTTCCATCTTACATAGCTGGCAACGTAAAATAAATTCGCTCTGAAAATTGCGGCAATAAAATGTCTTAAGTGACATCCACACTTAAATTGAGGATTGTAGACCGGTTTCGGCAGTTACGCCACCATCACGTGCAATGTAAATAATGGCTTGGACGTGATGATGGCGTAACTGCCGAAACCGGTCTACAATCCTCAATTTAAGTGTGGATGTCACTTAAGACATTTTATTGCCGCAATGGTGTACTTCCACAAAATTGGAGCTTCGTCTTTCGAATTTATTGCTGTGAAAACCTTTGCGCTTTTCCTTAACAACTTCCATATAAGATATTGTGCAAGAAAATGGTTCTTGTCTTCCCAAAGCTTTCAGGCTCTCGAATAAGTTTTTGACGTCGAAGATTCTCTAGCCAGACGGCGCGAAAGTTTCCTCAGTTTCTGGCAAAACAACGGAATCACTATAAAAAATGTAATGTTGGATTGTGAATTAACAAAGAGAGGTTATAGTGTGACCAGCGAATGATGGCATCCGCGAGTTCACTCCTACGAGTAATGGGAACTGCCTCTCACCGCTTTTCGGCGTTTTGAGTCAGACGTTACGTCTCCACCGCATATATGGAGTGGGTAGCACGAAAAGTGATTTTCAATTTTAAGATAATTTATAACGTTTTTAAGCTTTGAATCTCGGCTGCATAGCAAAGGAAAATATTTCGTTCAGCCTTGATTTGAAAACGATTGACGCTTGAAATGCGTTTCAGTACGAAGTTGAATACGTGCGCTATATATACACGAGCAATAATTGATGCGAGTTTATGGCTATTATTCTATGAAATAACTCAATCGCATATCTTCATGTTTATTTGCAGTGAAAAAGTGCACCGTCGTTGGCGAGAAATCACTTTCACTTACGGTTGTCTGCCACATTCTTTTACGTTTGTTCATAGTAAGCCAAACTAGTAGTGGCGAAGCTGAAGGGTAGTCTGGGAGCCTGAGAATACCCAAAATGATTACAGTGAAATATATGCTATTATCTCAGCTCTGTCATACATTTCATGTTGCCGAGAAAGCATAGGAAAAATAAATATAGCCTTATTTCTGCACATTGCGTTGCGTTGAAGTGGTTTGGATGTGTTGGAGGCTCGGGAGTCTGGCTGCTGGTAGACACCAAATGGCCTGATGGCGCATGAGCATACGCTTATTCGCCGCCGAACGCTTGCACCTGAAACTGCGTGGTTCTTGCGCGCGGAGAGCCTAGACACTCGCGCCTAGTTCTCGCGCCCTTCCGAGTCTCAGCGAATGATCAAGAGATGGCGAGACGGAGGGAAATTGAGAGAGACTGATTATGCATGAAACAGTCTCGCTGCATGTGAATTTTTTCTTCGTTTAGTGGTTGGAAAATAACAAGTCAACCTACGGCTAAAGGACTGAACAACAACAACCAGGGTGGACTAGATACGTTTCACTAATTCAGAAGGCTCGCTTTTGAAATAAATGACACCTTCGTTGTCCACATGGAATCTCATTTTGAAGACTTCAATAACTTCTATTTTGCAGAATTACTAGATGAAGATCCTGCAAAAAATACACCATTTCCCTCAGCGAAATTGAGTAGGCTAATAAAATGCACTCATTATTTAACAGTGAACAGCGAAAAAATGAACTCATTAATGTCTATTCCAACGAGAGTTGCCTGCACATTTGTTACTTAAATATTTTTTGAACAATTGCCTGGATAAAGTAGGTATATCAAGAAACTGTGGGAATCATAAGAGTGATTCAGACATTTCCTGTATCAACTGTATCGTCCGAAAGAAGTATGAGTACGTTGAAGACAGAGAACACATTTTTAAGAAACTCCATGACGGACTCCAGCCTAAGCAATTTAAGCACCCTGGCGGTTGAAAAGGCTTTACTGAACCACCACTCGAGCGACGAAAGTTTCAAGGAAGGCGTCATCGACACCTTTGCCCAAAGGAAAACCCGCCGAATCTATATGCTCAACGGAAAACATTAAGGCAAATTACTAAGCCCCTCAAGGGCTGACCTCTGTGCATGGTTGGGTGCCGGAAAATTTATTTCAAATTAACAGTGGGGCGAGAGGTAAAGAAGTGAACAAGCATCTAGCGTTCTCTTCGTATGCAATGCATGTTTTAAAAAAATAGATTTAAAAAACCCACTGGAACAGAGGGTTAACACCCATTTAAATAGCCCGGTACACAACGTGTTAAGTCGACTGATTTTTGTCAACTGGAATATTTGAGTCTCTGAAGCAGCAAATTAAGAATTAAGATGAGCTAGAATACCCACTTCGAATGGCTTAGCTTCGCCACTGCAAACTACTAGGCTAAAATGTCTATAAGACATCGTTTTCCGGGGAATATGTATATAAATATGCACAAAAATAAGTTAACGACTACAGAACGTGTAATTGAAGGCGTGGTAATTGTCGATATGACCTCAGTTTTTTGCTAATTTCGGCCAAAATCACCTAGCCTGTTTCGGAATGCATCTGAAAGTATAAGTAATGGTAACGGGCGTGGCTTGGTGGAAATCCTTCGTAGTAGGAGGGTTTGAACTTTGCTTTTTCCACATGAGGTTTTACTCTCACCGACCATGGTTCCGTTGTGGCAAAGAAACCCTAGTCGGTGAGAGTAAAACAAAGGGTTGGAAAAAGCAAAGTTGACATCTCTTCACCCCCTTCCGATATCTGGAAGTGCTTGGCTCCATACATTTTACCCATTGACACATTTTCGACACAGTGCATTGCATGAGGTTCCGATGGGACGTTCGCAGTCATCGTCTTCGGAGAAGGCAATCCTTTTGTGGCCACGCTTCTCAAACATGGATTTGCGAGTGTTTTAAATCGCCGGATTGATGCCGGGTACTCAACCAGCCCTAAGGACAACGGAAAAGTATTCCATCGAAACGTCGGCGGCAATGGAGAGCCTGACCCGGTCGAAAGTCCGATATCGCTGTATATTTATTTGACAAATTACGGAAGTTGAGTGTGTGAAGTAGGTGAGCACTATGACTTTTTAAAAATAATTTTGATTAATTATGACTAATCGGCGTTTAAATTTCATAATATCAAATAAATTATCAGTTATATTAAAAATGATTAAGCTGAAGTTTATCCATATTATTTGAAAGTCAGGCATATGTACGAAATAGATCTTCAATTTCGGAGTTGCAAGAACCATTAAGAATATTTTTAACTCACCCGAAACTGGGTTCTGGCCTGTTTATGGCGCCACCTAGCCATAAATAGTCTTCATCATCAAGTGGAGAATCCAGGGAAGCAATTTCTTCTTCCTCTTGGCTGCAACTGGACGTTGGGGATGACCTGTGTTATGATATTTTATACCCTTTTACAATTTACATAAAAACAATGCATACCTACAAAAATATGCCAAAAGTAACAATTATTATGTAATAACTCGCTTTCAATATAATTCCACAGGTAGTAAGTGAGAAATTTCGCTAATATAGTGATTTATTTTGATATTTTGGTGGTGATAATTACTGAGAATATTATTAAATCACCCGAAACTGCGTTCCGGCCATGCTACAACACTACTTTGGCCTGCGTCTCCATAACCGACTGGAGAATGTTGGGTAACGATTTCGTCTTCCCAGTGCCTGGCGTTTGTGGTGATGCTGGGTGAGGCATCGATTCTTCCAACATTTCATGGGCTGTTTTGTTTTGTTGATCGGCGGAGTTGCTTCTAGACCCAAATCTGCAGCATCTTTGGAGTCACTATAAATACTATCAATTTATTCATTGCCATGATGCTCGCTAGGAGATGGGTAAAAATATTGAGTCATGAATGCCAGCAATGAAATTAGGGTCTGACAAGGGTGCAATACCTCTTCGCTGATGCTTTTTCCATGTGACCGTAAAATAAATGCTTCCTCTCCTTTGATATTTACATGTAGGTAACTGGTTTTTTCTTTTGTTTATGCAATTGACTCTCCATAATTGGCTTGGTGGTATACACTATAAAGAAAAATTTAAGATCCCTTTTCAAATTAAAATCCTTACAGAAGTTTTTCATGTAAGTACTAAGGTTGCATATTATATCAATCTCGAAAATGAATTGAATAATACTTAGTTATTGTATCCCTTCTATGAATTTAGTAGTTAATTAACAGGTGTGCAAGCATGATGGACTCATTCATTTTGGCTATTTTCACCTCTCACATACGGTCTGGCATGCGTTGCTGCCAATGATAGTGCGTGAATAAAAATGATGTTCAGGTAAAAAAGTTAATAAGTTTATTCATTTTTGTTCGTTCGCAAACATTGTTAGCATAGCAGGTTAAAAAAGAAGAAAATGTTTACTTTGGCGTACGAATTAGAGGACAATCAAATCAAAGTTTTATAAAAATAGCTAATGTTATCACCTTGAAGCCTAAAAATGGGAAATGCATACGAAATATATGTAACGATGCAGGAGAATATACGAGGCAGGGGACTGAGGCAGGGGGATGAGGCATGGGGATGAGGCATGGGGATGAGGAAGTGTGAATGAGGCATGGGGAATGAGGCAGGGGAATGAGGCAGGGGAATGAGGCAGGGGAATGAGGCAGGGGAATGAGGCATGGGGCTGAGGCAGGGGAATGAGGCAGGGGAATGAGGCAGGGGAATGAGGCATGGGGCTGAGGCAGTGTGAATGAGGCATGGGGAATGAGGCAGGGGAATGAGGCAGGGGAATGAGGCAGGGGAATGAGGCAGGGGGATGTGGCAGGGGAATGAGGCAGGGGAATGAGGCATGGGGCTGAGGCAGTGTGAATGAGGCATGGGGAATGAGGCAGGGGAATGAGGCATGGGGAATGAGGCATGGGGCTGAGGCAGGGGAATGAGGCATGGGGATGAGGAAGTGTGAATGAGGCATGGGGAATGAGGCATGGGAATGAGGCAGGGGAATGAGGCAGGGGAATGAGGCATGGGGCTGAGGCAGGGGAATGAGGCAGGGGAATGAGGCAGGGGGATGTGGCAGGGGAATGAGGCAGGGGAATGAGGCATGGGGCTGAGGCAGTGTGAATGAGGCATGGGGAATGAGGCAGGGGAATGAGGCAGGGGAATGAGGCAGGGGGATGTGGCAGGGGAATGAGGCAGGGGAATGAGGCATGGGGCTGAGGCAGTGTGAATGAGGCATGGGGAATGAGGCAGGGGAATGAGGCAGGGGAATGAGGCATGGGGCTGAGGCAGGGGAATGAGGCATGGGGATGAGGAAGTGTGAATGAGGCATGGGGAATGAGGCAGGGGAATGAGGCAGGGGAATGAGGCAGGGGAATGAGGCATGGGGCTGAGGCAGGGGAATGAGGCATGGGGAATGAGGCATGGGAATGAGGCAGGGGAATGAGGCAGGGGAATGAGGCATGGGGCTGAGGCAGGGGAATGAGGCAGGGGAATGAGGCAGGGGGATGTGGCAGGGGAATGAGGCAGGGGAATGAGGCATGGGGCTGAGGCAGTGTGAATGAGGCATGGGGAATGAGGCATGGGAATGAGGCAGGGGAATGAGGCAGGGGAATGAGGCAGGGGAATGAGGCAGGGGAATGAGGCATGGGGATGAGGCATGGGGAATGAGGCAGGGGAATGAGGCAGGGGAATGACGCAGGGGAATGAGGCATGGGGCTGAGGCAGTGTGAATGAGGCATGGGGAATGAGGCAGGGGAATGAGACAGGGGAATGAGGCAATGGAATGAGGAAGGGGAATGAGACAGGG
The DNA here is from genome assembly GCA_933228895.1 of Platycnemis pennipes. NCBI lineage: Eukaryota > Metazoa > Arthropoda > Insecta > Odonata > Platycnemididae > Platycnemis > Platycnemis pennipes. Next base: position 2,694,424 of record OW121849.1, read on the forward strand.
GGATGTGGCGGGGGATAGAGGCAGGGGAATGAGGCAGGGGGATGTGGCAGGGGAACGAGGCTGGCTAATGAGGCAGGGGAATAAATAATGCATAATTGCTGCTCATAATTTAATTTCAAACAATTCTAATGATCGACCTCTTGTGTAAGATGGTGCATGAAAGATGCTGAAACCTGTCTTTTTAATTAGATCACAGCCGACTTTTGTGTTCGGAGAAGATGCGTAATCTCATCGTTAGGACTCGATTTTAAAATGACCAGTGGACACTCCTGAAATTTTGGGTGATGCATAGTTGCTGTGAAGGGGAGAGTGGAACTGGCGGTAATGATGAGACATTCATTTCCGATATGAGGTAAGACTACATTAGTAGGCACGGTGCAGTCGGCACGTGTCAGCTTGACCGTGGAGAACGAGCGTGTTTGCCTTGCCCTCTGGTGGATGAGCGCGCATTTTGAATGCTCCAACCCCTCCCATGAAAAACATTAACATAAACTGATTCCATTTGAAGAATTTCAGCCCCAAATTCTTTCCAAAAACTTTAAATTTCGGGTGAGGAAATAACTGCTCAGCATATGAGCGATCCAACCGTCTAGCCCCCTATGGCATCCCAGATAAAATGTCACCTTAGGTCAGCGTCCGCAGATGAAAGACAAGGTTCTCAGCCAGCTGAATAGTGCCCCTTGGTGCACACGGCGACCTCCACCGCTTCCTTGAATGCTCCCAGAGTCGTTTGAAAGATGATGACCTCCATAGCATGCGTCCGCTGAGGGCAGCCCTCTGCTCCCCAGCCAATGGCAGAAAGGTAAACCCAGCGAAGGAACATGACAATCAGCATCCAAGACTCGAGCGTCTGGTTAGACCTTCCAAGATATTAGCAGTAATTATGTACTTTCGTCAGTATCAGACACTTTTAAGAGATGAGAATTGGTAGTTCGTAGGACTGCCTACCATGGAAAAAAAATCCGTCTTGCAGCAAGGATGAAGAAATATTTTTCCCCTTAACCCTAGTAAAACATTAATTTTGTCTTCCTGAATCAAGTATATTCTTCGGGGTTAATTATTTTTCTCCAGCTCTTGGGGCAATTGACAATTCTAAAAAAAATCTTATTCCACACTTTTTTACAACTCTCGTCTCATCTGAACTTTTTTCAGCGGCTGATGCAACCAATTGAAAATTCCTGTAATGATATTGAAACGTTGGCTAAAGATATATACCACATCATATTCCCTCGGCCTGATTAAATTCCCTCCCTTTTATATTATGTATATAAAGTATATAAATAAATATTTTATTTAAAATTATTATTTCCCTCCCATTTATTTACATAAAGAGTTAGGTTCCGAAATTTCCCCCTACCTGGAAATAGTATTTACCTACAAAATTCCTGACCGAACACATCTTACCGATGTATTGGAAGACAGCCGATGTAACACCCATTTTTAAAAGTGGTGATAGGGAGCAGCCATCTACTTACAGACCTATATCCCTCACATCCATTTCATACAAGGTCCTAGAACATATAGTTGTCAGTTTAGTCATGGGACACCTAGATAGCAGAATTTGTTCACCAATGTTCAGCATGACTTCCAGAAGAGCAGATCATGCGAAACTAAACTTGCACTCTTTTCCAACGATATTTTAGCTTCTGGCGAAAATAATATTCCAGAGATTGCTATATTTCTCGATTTCAAGAAAGTTTTGACTAGGTGTCTCATGGCAAACTAATTGTGAAATCAAACCAGACACAATATTAAAACCGTCCACAAACCACCCAGGCAGCTAAAGGACATCGCTGTCAGAATCAAGGACCCCCTCGGCTTAAAGACTCCTGGTGTGTACGAGGTGCCTTGTGAATGCGGATTGGTCTGCGTGGGAGAAGACCCGATTGAAGGAGCACCAGCGATATCTGCGCTTGGGGCAGATTCAAAAATTGCTGAGCACAGCTTCAACGAGGACCACCGAATCAACTTCAAAGATGCCCGGAAACTCGCCCACACCTCCGGGTACTGGGACCGAGTGCATAAGGAAGCCATAGAAATTCTATATGCGGAAGAAAAACATGAACAGTGACTCCGGATACGGACACTCAGCGGCACGTGGAAACCTGTGCTGGGAAAAATCGAGGAGGTGAGAAGGGAAAAGGAACAGAAAATCGCCAGCCAATCAGGAGGCTCCCTCGACATGCCCTCCATCATCGACCAATCACGAGTCACCTGACCCGTGAGGACATGTGTATAAGGCGGACAATTTCAGGATGGCACTCATCTCGCCCTGAAGACGACCCTCGAGTCGAGGATCGAAACGTCGGCCGAAATGGACGAACCTACCCGGTGGCGGACCACCCGAGAAAACGTCTTGAAGCAGATACGCCGGGAAAGCACCAATTCCTACTTCATTATGATGAAAAATAGTACGACCGTTTCCCCCTGCCAAACACCCTCGCAGGGTATTATGTAGATGTATATGTTAAGTCAGATTGAAGAGCAAGCACACAGGCAGAATTTATTCCTTAACTGATTTCCTGTAATTCCTTAACTGATTAGGTGGTAGTCTGAGTGTAATGGGTCCCACGGTCGGCAGATTTCCGCGGAAAATATCGCTAGTAGCGGTAGGCTGGAGTTGCAGAGAGCATTCAATAAATCAGAAGTAAATAAACGCGAACGAGTTGTACTAGTAATTCATCACTGTAAAAAGTTGATCTGATTTTCAGTGCGATCTGAATATAAGCGCTGTTTGATTTTAAGGTAGTGGTCTGAATTTAACACTCATGATGCGTGAATATCAGACACACCTCCGTCTTATTTTAAGACCATAACCATTGCATGTAGAAAATAAGATGGTTGTGATCTGAAATTCAAATCACCCGCGCTGAAAATAAGCAGGCCTTGGTTGGCTCCGCAATTGGAGCTAACCAGCCAATAGCAGAGACTGATGGGCGGAGCGTAACCAGCTTCGTACTCTTCACTGATATTACTTTTTAAAAGTTATCGACTAGAATGCTATTTTAATGTGTATACCTTTGTGTGTTTAGTTTAAATAATGCGAATAGTTGAAATTGCATAACTTAATGTTGAATATTAATCTAGTCGATCGTGTACAGGTGAGAAATTTGAATTTTCATTGTCATCCAGAGTCGCCTAATTTATGATCAGTCTAATAAATACCGTGCCGAGCAAAGAAATAATTACATTAGAACCCACTCCGATATACTTCTTGTTAACGGAAAGAAATCACGTTGTTTAGATGTTCGCTATTAGAAGTTCACTTAAGCAATCAATACTTATTCATTTACTGGGAAGGAAAAAGGTAAGCGAAGTAGGTAGTTCTTAAACAGCGTTAACTTTAACAGCTCTTAAGTAACTTGTGGAAAGAACTCTTCAGCTGCTTAAGCGTGAGTGTAATATTTATTTAATTTTCAATCGTAACTAAACCTTGATTGCTCCTGGGAAAGTTGAGACAACAAACCAACATTCAACATAGCAAGAAAAGTGAAATTGTATGACCAGATGTTAAAAAATCACGCTATGGGTAATCCGTGATAGTTATTGTGTGCCATAGTACTATATGTACAAACGATGAACCAATACTTCACCTAAATGCATAGGAACCTATACTCTGAATCCCATACAGCACGGCTCGTTGCGAATTGGTGCCAGTTACGTTTCAGCTTCGTAGTTGGCACCAGGCCAAACTCGTACGAATACCGGACAAATACGTGTAGGACTGGTAGACTTTTGGTACCATAATCGCCCCATTACGTGTTAGGCTCGTGTCCCATGTACGAGATCACGAAGTAGTTACAAAACATACCGTTCGCGGCGCCACCGGTGTACAGGTTCAGACTCAACCGCTAGATGTCGCCAGCATCGCAGCGGGAATCTCGAAAATTATTTAAGCGCGTCGTTCAAATCGCTTTTCCCATCCCTTTTAATATTAGTTGTTTTCAGTACTTCCTACAGAACCACTTGAGCATTCGAGTAATGCATAAAGAACACAAATTAATTCCTAACAAAATCTGGCAAACACTTGTGACCCATTACAGAATAGTTATACTCTGTGACAACCTCCAAAAAGACATCCCTTTTTAATTTACCTCCCATGGCAGTTACACAAAAATCCTTGGAGATGCAAAGAAATGGAACCGACAAGTTAACTTTGGCAACCATTCAAATCGAAATAACTTTTTTCAAACTCATTAGCTAAGAGAGGGGAGTAGATAAATATAAATTAAGTCAGTACATAATTAAGCTTTATTAGAAAACAAAATTTCGTGAACACTGGTCAATTGTCATGGTATCAAGAACTGGTGCTCCCCCTTTGCCCAGCCTACGACTGGCTTGTTTTAACCAGTTCTGGATTTTCTCTTTCACTCTGTCCTCCGTGGTGCTTTCCAAACCTACATGGTTCAGAACTGCACCTGAAATGGAAGGAAATTCATAATAATGAGCTTAATGCCAGAGAAATGCAGAAGCCACCAACTTTTCATCATTACATAATCCATGTGACCCACAATAATTAGTTTCATTATGTAAATACAGTCGTTGCAACAGGTTAATACCCTAAATTGAAAATAGAATCAAATAAAATGTAATTACCATTAAAATGAAGGATATGTTTTAGAGAATGTAGTAATAATGAGATCTATATCGTGAAATTCTTAAATAAAAGGGAAACGTATATACTCTGTTTACATACACCCATAGTGCAACAAAGTCACTCTGAGCACTACTTTTCTATGAAAAACATAACCACACAACTCAAGTTGCATCTAAAGTACTAATTAAAAATGAAATTCTAAATCTTACCATGCACTACATCAAGAAGGGCACTCTTCTCCAATGCATATTTATCACCCCTCTGGCCCTTCCAGCTGCACTTTTCTGCAAAATTATTTGTCTGGAGTTTTGAGAGTACTGCATTTACCACTGCCGTTAAATCTTTGCCCCCTACTCTGCTTAAACCTCGAACCTATGCAAAAAATATTAGCATTAATGTTTGTAAATCACAGGAAGAAACATAAAAGTAACAAAAACCAACCAGCTCTTCCTTCACGTCACCGTCTTTCAAACTGTCCATCACTTCCTGAAAATGAAGCCAGCTTCCTACAGGGATGTTGAATGGCAGTTCAACACCCTGCTGTTTTTGTGGCACCTTAAGGCTATGAAACCCTTCATTTAGCCTTTCCAATATATCTCTCTGGGTTTCCTCCAGAGCCACAACTTTGGTGGACAGGCGACTCACATTCGCAGTCAATTTCTCTATGTTTGAAGACATTCTTTCATATAAAGAAATCAGCCTCTCTACTTCTGGCTGTGTCATCACGACTGAAAACAATGGAGAAGACATGATTAAGACTGCTATTCTGAATCCGGGGTTGCTATTTCATGATCACACAATTCCACAGCACACATTCTAGTAAAATCTATCCTATTCTAAATTAAGGTGGACTATAAATTACCCAGTTCTAAGTTGTAATAATTGAGCCTGCTCCTTCAGGTATGACAATCATAAAGATCAAAAAACAAAAATTCCAGCAACCAAAGCAAAGCAATGTATACATTCTTCTAAGTCAGATTCACAACCATCCTCACCTCTTTCACCACATCCAAGGAACAGATGATGCCAATGCATTAAACTATACACGAATAATTTTACCCTGAGTCTTATTCAACCAGATTAATGTATCTTTAGAGCAAACACTTACATTTACCCATGAAACTGCCAAACTCATCATAAAATTTATTTCAGGTTTGTCACTGCACTTTACTCAAAACACTTTAGTTATACATAGGAAACATGAACTTATGTTCACAATTTTAACATAAAAAAACAAAACTGAGATAAGGTCTTTCATTGAAAAATGTACTCATCTAAATTCATAATCAAAGTTACTGTAAATAAGTTCACATTAATAAACTGCCTTAGCTATCAGGTTTATGGCACATTTTACTTTACTCCATCTGCCATTATGATATATTGCACAAACAGATGCAAGGACAAGTGATGCACAAATAGTGATGATCGAAGATGGCTGATGTCAAGAATGTGAGTACATGTCACACCTGTAAATAATCCTTATTACAGGAAGGTACACTACTCTGACATGGGAAATTTATAGGGCTGTGCGAGCAGGGGTTTTTTTAATTCGAGCGAGATCGAGCGAGAATTTGAAAAAATCTTGAATCTCGAGCGAGATCGAGCGAGATTTAAGCACACTGAAATTGCAGTAGAGACTTTTATCTATGCATGTACTAATTTTGTACTTATACAAACATAAGTTTAACCTTAAGCATTACAGTTGACTTCATTTTACGTAACACCTTGGGACCGAAAAATGGGGTGTTATATAAAATCAAGATATGAGCGGATTTTGAAAATTTTGCAAAGATTTCACAACGTTTGAGAACATAATGACATTGGAACTAGTTTCACTACTAAGGGATCATTATTGCATACATATTACACTGTAAAAATTAAAACTATTTTAATTATGGTGGAGAGATAATTATATTTTAAATCAAAATGTACAATAGAATTTCAGAACTTAATCATCTAGCTTTTTGGCTGCTCAGGCAAAAGTACAGATTTAGCGTTTAAATATGTGGCAATCAAGTGTTAATCAAGGCATGCAAGTGGAAGAGTATGAACTAAACAGAGATAAAATTGAAAATAAGGCAGTTTAAAAAAGTTATCCAAGATAATTTAATGAAAAAGGACACCACTCAAAGAAAGTTAACTAGCATTGCATAGCAAACAAATAAACTGCCTGGGCTAAATGATAATGAAGAAAAACCCCTCTGAAAGTAAAATTTCATTTACAGAATTAACTTAAAAAAATATTTTGTGATGTCTTTTTTGCACTTTTTACCATTCCATTTTGAGTGGATTACTTTTTAAATTTTTCTTAAAATATCTATTAAATGATCATCAACTTCGTGAAGTAATGGGAAATGATGCAAGGTATTTAATGGCTGGTAATTTATTTTTAAATCTGACGAAGTATTGATACTTAAAAACGATAATAATAACTCAAGTGTTTTTGACACCAGTTTTTTGATCCTGTTTCAAATAACTATCATTACCGAAAAATTGGTAAGTATTAGTAATGGATAAAATTAAATATAAGTTTTAGAATACTTAAGCAGATAAAGAAACATTAAACTAAGCATTAAAAATGGCGTTGCAACATTTTATGAATTGATTTATTGCGGTCTCCCAGACCGCACGTCACTGGTTATGTAACAAAAATTGCACGTCACTGGTTAAGGGTTAAGTTCCCTCTCTTCGATTCAAAAGTGAAGACTCCCCCATGATAACTAAAAGGGTTTAGCACCAGTGACGAAGGCAATTAATGCAAGGAGATGGTGAACTATGGTATGTGTAGTCACTTTTCATGATGAGAGAGGTAGGCATATCCACATAGTCATACAAATTGAATATGGCACATCACTGGCGAAAGTCACTCGTGACGTGCGAGGAAAGAAATAAATTAGGCAGATACTACTTTTAATTAATTTAAAGGGATACTCACATGTAGAGTCTCTGCGAGACTGCTGGGAAGCTACCTCGGGTATCCTCCTTCCCAATGCTGTAGCTGCAAAAAAAGATGGGGATTAAATAACTGACTGACTGGAATCCCAAAAACAAATTAATCATTGCACAACAGGGCCAGGGTGAAAGTCACAACAGGACGAATTTTTACTATGCATTTATTTCTCTGGCCACAGTTTTACTTACTTCGTAACCCACTTGAGGTAGCAGATGCCTTTGGTCTTCCTTTCGGCTGCCCTAAGGTAGAGCAACTTTTATGAACTTGAGCTCCACTATCAGGTTCATCCATCTCCTGCAACTCATCTGAAACAATACCAAGAACTCAATGACCCTGAATCACTATCATCTCTTTCATAATATATGCCAGAAACTACCTTCATCTGAGGAAATGTCTGGAAGCTCAGACAGGACAGATCTTGAAGTGTTATTTATTTCTCCTCCTTCTCTCATGCACTTCTTCTTTGGGGACCGCTTTCCCCTCCCAAAATCTTTCTTCTTCAGGTCCCTTACCCGCTCATCAATGTCAGTCACATCTGATGCATTGCATAGAATCTCTCTTGCAAATGCATACTCATCTGCAAAAGTTGAGATAAGATATGGAGTACATGATCAGACAAAATATTCTACTAACAATAAAAAATATGAATACATAAGTGCAAGCAAATCCTTGCCTTCACATCCTTTTATGAGAAGTATATTCAAAATTAATAACTACACTTACAAAATGTCTCTTCTGTCACAAAGGTGGTATACCACTCCTCCCAATCCGGCTGTGGCAGTATTGATTTTCTTACGAAATTGGTGACATTAGCTGTTCTTGGCCACCAGCAATAAGTGCCACCATCTCTTTTATGGAGCCAAATTTGTGGCACCACAGACACAGGTTTGCTGCCCATGCTGCCATGCCCACAACTACTGCCACTATTCCGTAGATGGCCAAATTCAACAATTTTCCAGGACATGCTGTAAAGAGAGTGTTACAATTAATGCCAACAATATTTATACACACTGAGCAACGAGTTCTATAACTGATGAAAACAATTAACATACGTTAAATATATAAGCCCATCATAGTGAAACATGTAACAGCTGCTAATTACTTCTAGATTCCTAACAGCTAAAACAAACGAAAGCCTCAGTACCTGGATGAATAATGAAATTTTCACTGCTATCGATGAATTATTTCTCCTATAAAGAACTGTCTCACTCGGTCCTTCCCAGTGAATGGAATCATTTTTGCCTTTGCAACAATCTCCTGTATTGGCCAAATTCTCGGTTCTGAGAGTTCTGATGCTCTACATAAACCTACATTACTGGAGTTTCTTGGTTTAGCATAAAAATCACTGACATCCTTGAATGCACACCCACAAACATGAGTTATTTCTCCCAAAGTGGCAATGCATGAAACAATAACAATAGACCTGCCAATTAATACACAATTATCAGGTCTTTTTACAGACACAGTAAAGTTCTTCAGGGAGATTTTTGTGTAACCAGGTGCCATCAGTCCCAAAGGCAGAGCCTCCACATTTCAAGAAATGCTTGTGCAGTATCCTCTTCCCTTTGTGTCTTTGATAGATACTTCTGCTTCACGTCGCACAATTTGTTGCAATGGCTTCTCATTCTTCCTAACCATTCTCTTTATACTCTGCAGCTTGTCCTCAAATTTGAATGAGCTAACCACTTCCAGGGATCCATAATGCTCAGCATCAGTATGTACATGTAGAAGTGCATGCACATTATGTGAGACACTTCGCCGGCCATACAGAGTTTTGAAATTTTGAACAAAGTATTCCATTAACTTCCTGGCTTCATTTCTTTGATGAACATATTTGTCACCAACAAAGCATCTCATTGCATAATTAAAGCACAAGTAATGCACAAGCACATCATTGCCAACGATTTTTCTTAGCACGAAGGGCCCTGTGTAAAGCATCAATTGCCTAAATTCGGTTGCTTTCCATCTCTTTAACTCTCTTACTCCCCGAGGCTTACGAGCGAACTCCATGGGTATGGAACTAGCAATCCATTCCAACTGTTCACTCAGCCGAGAGACTGAAATACTGGGCAAACGTACAAGAAGGGGTCCTGCCATGAACAATGACAACATTTTTCTCATCACCCCAAGGCATGTGAGATGCATGTAGTCATAAGGGAAATGTGCAATCATATCTATTCCGGGAATTTCTTCCAAAGGTGAAATATCCCTGTGGTGCTCTTCCTGTTCTCGTCTTCTAAATGATGTGTCAGTTCTGAGCTCGGCATGTAATTCAAGAAAGGCCACATTAGTTCTTTCATACTCTCCTTTGGTAATACATTTACGGCAGCTGTAATATGCAGTATGAGGCACTGTCTGGGTAGCAAAAGAATATGCTGGGGTATCAAATATGAAAGCACTCATTTCAACATGATATTTTTCACCACGATGGTCAATGCCGTTGGTCAGGACACCACACAGCTCATCCTTTAAGTCACTTAAAAACTGTGACACTGAAGTAGGTTTACTATGTCCGTGGTAAATGCCGACAGTAAACGGATCAATTTTAGGGAAGTCTTGGAAGGCCATCAGAATGGGCCACAACTGACTATTGCTGCTTTTGGCTAAGGGCAAGCCATCTATGCAGCACTGCATTTTCAAGTTCTCCATACACAGTAATTGGGGATACTTCTCCAGATGAAGGAGCAATTTCTTCTCAATGCCACAATGGTGATAACTTCCACCAGCTATCCTTTGCACTGGAGTTGCCCTTGGGGTGGATAGGAGAGTTCTAGCATCTACAGGCAAATGACTGAAGCAATGATGCTTCCTTAGAATCTTCAGGATTTCCGACACCTTTGAGTGGGTCACATCAGAAGATGCCCACTGCCTCATCTCCTCCATGAAAGTGACAGGCTCTTCCTCTGAACTCTCATCTGAATCACTAGAACTGTTAGCACTAGCTATGTCGGACATTCCTTGAAACACTTCTCGATCATCGGGACCATCAGGAACTTCGCTATTCACGCTCAAATTCTCATTTGAAGATTGCAACACTTCCTCCCACCCAGCTTCTGAGGAGTCATCTCGCCCATCGTCTGAAATATCATCCTGCAGTAATGCCCTTCCTGAATCTCTGCATATTCTACGTCGTTGGCTTGCACTGTAATCCATGAAACGCCGCTCAGGCATTTGGAGATTATTACTGAAGGAACCTTGGCGAAAGTTATCCTGTAATTTGAATAGAGTAATTTACTACTCGTCACTAATTCACCCACACAATTACATTGGGAAAGATGCCGAACCCTGAACAGAAAATTCCACTAAACGATTGGGCAAATCTTAATGAAAATCTTAGATAAGAAAGACCTATGGCTTATATATTGATACAATCACACTTAGTTTATGTAACATTGCATAAGACGAGCTTATCACTTTGTGGTATTCTAAAAGTACCTATGTTTAATAGATTTTCTAGTTTAGCTAGTTGACGAACGAGTAGAGTACCAAAAAAAAACACCAGCGTAGGATTACAGTTTCTACTTTAGGTATTTTGAAACCTTTCGATGTAAAAGAACTGAAAACACTAAAGCACAGGTAAATGTGAGCTTAAGGGTATGGAACTTCAAAATTTTTATTACCCCTAAAAATCGTCGTTTTTAGATGAAATTTTCGGGACGCAACCTGCTAATATTACAATTTCCGCTCAGTGAAAAAAAATTGAAAAACATTAATAACTCACGATTTTGCAGCATTTGAAACCCATTAGGTGAGTGTTCGCAGCGCCACCATATTGGTGTTTCCCGGCGTCGGCACCAGGTGATTGTTGAGTGAATTATCTGCAGTATAATTCCATTCAGAGAAACATACAATTTCGTTCAGTTTATACAAGCGTTTGTATAAGAAACCGTACAAACGATTGTATCGTGTAAAGCGGCCTTAATGGTTGGCGGTAAAAGGCGGGGAACAAGAAAACAGCGAAATGTGTTTCCAGACTCCTCACAATCGTTGAAAATGCGCAAAAACATGAACGGGATGGGGGTTTTGATACACCTCACAACCGATGAAACTACACAAAAACAGGAACGGGATGGGGGTTTTGAGACACCTCACGGTGATAGTAGGGTTTCATCGAATCGCCAGTTTCAGTCGGACGATACCAAAAATTAGGATTTACCCTTATTTCACATTCTAAACAAAACTAGGGGAGGACGAAAGCGCTGCGACAACAATTAAAAGATGATAAATACGGTACTTATTTCGATTAGGGATGGGGACCTCGTCTGCCTCGCCAGCCATAACGGACAATAATAGAAGATCGTATGAACAAGGTCGCGTTTTAAACTATGTCTTTCAGCATCTAAAACTCAACGTCTCACGACATCGCGTTTTGAACAATGCCCTTCAGAAGCGCAGGACATAGGGGGGCTTTATAGCTCGGCGGCAGCGGCGCTTACGATGGATTTCGCCGCGGAAGGAAATCGGTGGCCCTTCACAGCTCTGCGGCGCGGCGTGAAAAAAGAAGATCGCATTGCGTTGCAAGGCACTGGAACTTGCATGGGAACTTGTCGCCTTGTACCTTCAGTTTTTAAAAACCAGGACCTTCAGCAATATATTAATAATTTGCGGTGTATTACTTATAAAACTTTGAGATGGGATGCATACTGCAACGAAACATTAAACGACTGTGAGATACTATTCCATGTGTGTACGCGCAATGCAATAGTTACATTTTCACTAAACTCTTATTTCTGGGATAGCTGTGACTTCTCTTCTTCGATTATAAATTTAACACTTCATAACAACCTTTATATTCGTAATGTATCTCATACGCGCTCATGAAAGTGCCCAATAGAACACATCCAAGAATGCTGGGCGATTCGAACTAACCGGGCATCCCTCTTCTTGCCGCTGGGATTCAGCAAGGCTGAATATTTGCGGCAGCCGCTAGCCGTTGAAGCGCTAGTCAGCGATGCTCAACGGTCTGACGTCATGATTTCCAAAGGCGTGTTCTCATTGGCTGATTTCTGCCGCTGGAGCTCTGCCGCCGAGCTATAAAGCCCCCCATAGGGAAGAGGTGATGTGTCGAGGAACCCCTCTAACGGTGGTCTCGGGAACAACCCAAGATGGCGTTGAAAACCATCCGATTTGCAGGTGAAAAATTGTGATTTTCGGATTCTTATATCTCATGAAATAATGGAATTGGAGCAATGCAAGTCATGCCATAATAAATCTACATCCTTCCTCTACATAACACAGTTGTAATAAAAGCGCCAATGAACAGTTTTCGCAGGATAACTGTTTGAAGTTCGATACCCTTAAGCTCATATCTACCGGAATCTTACTGTGCTACAAAACAATCAACGATATATTTTGGCTAAAAGGGAGAAAACATATAGTGAAGTAAAGTGTTGCACTTTTAGACATTGTACCGTCACGGAAATCTTAGGATAGACAACAATTATGGCTGATTCACTAAAAACAATTAACACAATCAACGATATATTTTGGCTAAACGGGAGAGAACATGTAGTGAAGTAAAATGTTGCACTTTTAGACATTGTACCGTCACAGAAATCTCAGGATAGACAACAATTATGGCTGAATTACTGTTAGAGCAACATTTTAAACAAAGAATGCAATATTAATCATCCCAGGCGAAGAGAGACGGAAATGGTACATACCACATATGCGTACATTACTATCAGAATTATCTACATCGCTTCAATTTTTTTCTACTAAAAACTTGATTTAATGCTCATAGTTTTAATACAGCAAAGGTAAAAATGCCACAATACCTCACAGAGGATAAGTGTAAACAGGTTCAAGGCCAGGTGGTATACTTGGAGACAAACGAATGAAATCAAGCTTATAACTAAAATATATAAAATGTTTCGAATAAACTCACTTTCAATTGCAGTTACAGCAAAGGGAGCAAAGGTTTCTTCGACTGTAACTTGATCGAAAACCAACTGAACTGTAGAAGTATGCCTCCGGCGATGTCTCCGCCAAAGCCAAAAATTCAAACCCCAAAAAAGGGTCTTTGGAGCTGTTTAAAATGATTATGAAATGAAACTGACCAGGAAAGGAAAAGGAGCGTGATATGAAATGAAAAGGGTGATGAGATGAATAATGAAATGAAACGGACTAGGAAAGGAAAAGGAGCGTAAGATGTAATTGGAAGAATGGATCGGGAAAATGACAAGGTTGAGGTTAGGTATAAAGGAAAACGTAAATGGAAGGAGTAAAATGAAGGTGAATGATGAGAGTCCTAAAAAGAACTGTTTCAATTAACTCAATTTCTCAGCGAAGCACGAGGCAAAGCGCAGGGCAGAACTTGACGTCTAAGCACGAGGCGAAAGAACGGGAAGTGATGCGGTGTGAGAAAATCGTTATTCTTCTCTTTGTCACCGGGGAAACAACGGAGTGATGAGAAGCGACGTTCAATATGGCGTCGTCTGCTTTGAGAAATTTTTTCAACTTGCAGGGTAACGGATAGAAAATGAAAGCTGCTTTCTTCGATTTGGTCCACAATTTCAACTCATAAAGAAAGATGGTGAAGTGCAGCTCCAGTTACCTTTGCTGGTACATAAACGTTTTATCCACCATTAACATGAACACTGATCGTCTGTCCGGATAAACTGGTTATTGCACCTTCAGTTCTCAAATAATTCTATGAAAAGGTCATTAACATATAATTCATATGGACACAGATCGTTCAATCCTTGATAAAGAATTAATCGAAATTGACTCACGGATACTATTGTACAGGGTATATTTCATCGACAATTTTTCCGGCCTTCATATGGAACGAGTGCACACGAGTCATATACGAGGCAGAGACGTGTGGCTTCCATGGTACACGAGTGACGTCAATGAAACCAGATGCACACGAGTATAGCTCGAACGGTGCTGTATGGGATATTGTTATTTAAATAGTTTATCAGCTTTTCTACAACAAAAATACTATTCAAATATTTTGTCAGTACCTCAGTGCATGTAGGAAATGTAACAAGCAAATAGGCCCTGGAAGTAATGCTGTGGGTAATTGATTAAGCAGAAATGTTTATTCTCCCGGAATGTTCACTGAAGGAAATGCAGTACTTAGCATAATAATTTAAAGTTGAACTTTAAGACTTTAGGTTGAATAAAATTTGAAACCTTAAATGCCTCCTATGCAAACAGTGGACAGTTATGTACTTACTAAAATATGAAATATATGAAGGAAACAATGCATAAGTCTTCCTGTGAAGCCTATAGTGTACATATGTGCACTTACTGAATGCAAATATAATTCAGAAGAGCTAAAAACATGATACACTAATGATAGGTACATGTCAAGCCATTCTATTTTTACATTAATGGTATTTTCTTAACATTTGATGAATTAAATTTCTTAAGAGGAGGATAACTAAAAGGCTTAAGGAGAACAAAGGTTAAAAAAGTAGATTGATGATCCTGGGAGAAGGAATTGATACAATAGCATATTCGATATGTTGGAATATATATAGCACATATGTGATACGATGGAATACAAGAAACCAAAATTCAATTCCATTTATGAGATCTTTTTCCAACTTAATAGAATAACACTGCTACTGCCTTCTGTGTAAGTGGTCCATGACAATTTAACTGATATGATAATAATAAATGGCCTAGATCACATGTCAACCATGTATTTCAAGCTATTACATCACATCAGTAATGGTGTTTTCAACATTATGTAAACTAATTTGCTCGGTGGAAGAAGCGCTAGGAGGTCATCAGTCAATTCAAGCAAAATGATTTCATTAGTTGGCTTGTTGAAAATATTCTGGTAGAATGCAAGTCAAGGTTTGTTTTTAAATCCAGGTGTTAATGGATTGACAAATTTGAAAACATTGTCAGAATGAATATGAAAAAGTGACATGCCTTTACAGGATAAGAAAAATTTGTGAAGCAGAGTCAAACTGATCTAACTTTATTCAGAACAAGCATTAGTACCAAAAATTCTCACAAAAGGTGCATTCCTTATAAAGATGATTACTTTATGATAAATGCCAAGGCGTTATACTTTTACAATAAAGGTATTATCTAAACACTTGGTGTTCCTATTAAATTGCTTAAGAGGAGGATTACGAAGAGGAATTAAGAAGGACATAGGTTAAGGATAGAATGATGATGCTGGGAAGGAATTGATACAATGTCATGTGATAGATCTTCATTAATGTGCAGTAATTACTGCATACTGGATAAGTGGTCCATGACATGGTAATCAGAACATTACTAACTGATATGATAATAATAAATGGCCTAGATCACATGTCAACCATGTATTTCAAGCTATTACATCACATCTGTAATGGTGTTTTCAACATTATGTAAACAGTAATTTGCTCGGTGGAAGGAGCGCTAGGAGGTCATCAGTCAATTCAAGCAAAATGATTTCATTAGTTGGCTTGTTGAAAATATTCTGGTAGAATGCAAGTCGAGGTTTGTTTTTAAATCCAGGTGTTAAGGATTGACAAATTTGAAAACATCGTCAGCATGAATATAAAAAAGTGACATGCCTGTATAGGATAAGACAAATTTGTGAATCAGAGTCAAACTGAAATTTCATGTAGAGTAACAAAGCTACAAATGTAATGTTGTTACATTAACAACACACGAATATGTGCTTAATGTGAAAACAAGTCTGCAGCTAGCCATTATTCACATTTGAAGCTTCATTATAATGTTGCCAAGAATATTATTGCCATGCTACAATATGAAATATATAACGTTACTGCTTCAAGTAAAATTTGTCATCTACTTCTTAGTATTGCCAGTGGAATTCAAAGTTATGTAGTGGCATTTATACACCTTTGTATATGTGTTGCCAGAAACCTGAAATTCTGACAGCAAAATCACTTAGCAAAAGAAAAAAATATATTTGTCATAGAGCTGGAGATAATTTCTGAAATAGGCACCAGCTATAAAAATAGTTTTCATCCTTAATTTTTGTGATAGTTAACTGTATGCAAATTTTTACACTCAATCTAACTATAGTTATAGTATGCTTATTGAAAATTAAGCATTATTTGATTTGAAACATTTCCTTTAGGGATTGTTGGAGGATTATCTCTAATGTTGAATAAAGAAATTGCAATCTATGTGAGAGGGCATATGTGTACTATATATATTAAGTTCCATATAAATACCAATCAATACAGTTGGGCAATGTGAGGGATAAAAGCAAAATGAGACTGGAAATAAGTAAATCCTATTCATCGCACTCTCGTTTTGGGATATGTTGTGCAAAAAGGTGCTGCATTAAAGAAATGCTGCCAAACTACAATAAAGTATATATTTTCACTAGGTGCCATTGATCACTTGTGAAATATTTCACACTGGATGAGTGAGGGAAAATTACAGATTGTTAGCTGATGTCTACAAATTTAAATTGAAAATCATGCGTTTTGACACTACACAAGCCATGAGCCAAGCCAGTTCACAAAAGCAAATGAAAACATTTGCATGTCATAGTACAAGCTTCTTTTATGTGTAGCTGTGAACTTTAAGGTGGAGAGTTGTTGTTCATTGTTCCTCAATTTACCGATGTATTATAAGAATAAGCCACCGGTTGGTTCTACACACATAATTTCATAGGAAAAACGACATTAACTCAAACACACAAAATTCAAGCACTATCAATGGTAGGATTGTCTAATAAATGTAACACTTCCACACAATACTATCAAGTGCATACCAGTAAACAATAGCTTTCATATTTACCCAACAAACACACTGGTCAAAGCAAACACCTATAAAAACTATTTCCTTGATCTATCTATTAATAATCATGGTGAGATTTTATTCTACCCATCATATTATATTGCGTCCCTAAATGTTTACAAGTCGTTTGAAAAACTTTTATTATCATGAACAACACGATGTAAACAAACATTATGTAAGCAAACTTTGTACATTCTATACTTCAGTATTGCATGCACAAAGAAGACAATAATATAATAAGAAATAATCCCCAGTACGCACTCATAGCCCCTTATGCTATATATCTTATGATTTAAGTCAACACCAAACTTTTCCTCTCCATTACCCTCCCTCCAAAACAAGCACAAAACGGGACATAAATATTCCGTGATTTACGCACTCCTCATAACACGCCACAGGCCTCACTAATTTTTTAATTCACCAAAACATTTTCACACCACACTCTATTTTACAAAACACTCCTAACCTGAAATGAGTCGTAAAACGTTACTTATTTGGATGATTGAGGTTGCGAGATACAACCTTCCAATAGCAGAGAAATGTGCTCACTGACGGGCGGAGCGTAACGGCGTAACCCGGTAGCGGGATCTCAACAAGGATTACGAAGTGTGGAGATGTCGATTTCAAAGTTGTCAAATTACATTGTAAGTACCTAGGGGGAATAAGTTTCGTGCAATGAATTAATGGCGTGAGAATGTAGAGTTGATACTTCGTTTGTTTGCAGAAGGGAGCCAGTTCTGAGTGACGCATCCTGAATCTAAACTTCCTTATTTTGTCTACGTGGCAGCGTTGTAAGAACTAATAAATAGTCGTCCACATCAAGTGACAGTTCCTGCCTTGGTTTGTAGATACTGGCACACATCTGTGGTATTGAAGTCTTTGTATGGATTACTTTGTTTCCAATAAAAGTACAAATTTTCATATTATCTTTGAAATTATTGTCAATGTATTCCCATTTCCGTCCTGAAATCTTTTTCAATGGAAATTCTATGACTTACGTTTGCTCTATTGAAGAATTTAGTCAGTGAAACAGTATTATCGAATAAAAATATGAAACGTTAGGGTTTTGGTTTGTATTCGTGTGAAGTGTTTAAATATCTAGTATTTATAATTAGACATAGCATAAAAGTAGGCTTTGATTTCAATAGCAACCCGCATTTTTACGTGGTACTTATTTTCAGATAGGCCCATGCTGAATTTAAGACAGCCCTGGTCTCAAATTCAGCATGGGCCTATCTAGTAATATGTCCCACCTGGTCTGATTTTCAGTCCTGCACCTGCCTTAAAATAAGACATCCCCTCAAAGTAGGCTTGAATTTCAGTAGTAACACGCATTACGACCAGACCAGGGTTGTCTTAAATTCAGCATCGGCTTATCTTAAAATAAGTCCCACCTGGTCTGATTTTCAGTCGTTCACTTGCCTTATTTTTAGACAAGATATTACTGCTGAAATTCAACATACCCTGTCTTAAAATTGTTGCATCTGAAAATCAGATCGCTTTTGCACCTTAAAATCAGATCTACTTTTTACAGTGATACATTATTCAAAGAAGGAAAATAAAAAAAGTAAAGATAATGAGAATACTGGGTGCATCACATTTGAAGGGATAGATTGTTCCAAGGAAAGCTTTACACACTCCATTTCAAATTTCAACTATTCGAAACATGTTTTCTGTTTCTTTGGAATGATTACTGTCAATGAGCTTATTCAAAAACGGCAAAGTATCACTGACTATAGTCATGACGCGAGACCCTACCAAAATGATCGAGCAGGTAGAAATATTTGTAATTTGTTGAGAATTGGAAAAATAATTTATTTAAGCATTTATTTAAGCACTTCTAAAGTATGTTTAGTTATAATAGAATGCTCTTCATTTCCTGTACAAAAAGCAACAATTTTCAACAAAAAAAGTATTTTTTCAATAGAACATTGCAACATTAGAACTCACAGTGAAGTTATTCCTCATTTAAAAAGGAAAATTCAATGAGGTAATAGATGGTATTCATATAAAGTATTTATAAAGTAAAGCCCATAAACTTGTCGCATGTTTAGTAATCATAAAAAAAGAATAATTTATTTTCAAAACACTAAATGAATGACCTCTTGCAATAGTTAATATTTTGGTCAATTTTGCTCGTAATGTTTCATTATTGTTACCTTATTACTATTTGTTCCTTTGATGCGACAAAATAAATAGGAATTGAACATTTTATAATATTATATATTCATTTGCACATCGAAATGAAACCACCTGGTCGTTATACATTAAATTTTGTTTAAATATTGGCGTTCGGCGAGAAAAAAGAGGGATGGGTCCGGTTGAAGGCGATCTGGGATTGGGCGGGTGGAGAAATCTGGCACCACTGGGACATGGCAGTACATTTAAAAAAATGCGTAGAAATGAATTTTTGTAAAAATAATAGTTGTCCTCCTAGAGCTTACAAAATAAGTAATAATGAATTAACAAACGTGGAATCCATTAAATATCTTGGAATAAGGTTGGCACATGATCTTTTCTACACATACGTGAAATTATAGGTCAAGCTGATGGTAAACTGGGAGTCATCAAAAGGGTATTGGATACATTTTACGATCATGTACGATAAATCAGCTACTTTTCCCTTGTAAGACCTCATTTGGAATATGCTGCCAGTGTATGGGATCCTCACGAAATCGGTCTAAATATAAAATTGAACTTGTGCAGTGAAGATCGGAAAGATTTATAAAGGGACGATACGATAACCTTATTAGCGTAACCAGTCTATTCAATGAATGAAAATGGGAATCATTGTCAGATCGCAGGTTGAAATTTAGACTTAATGTCTTAAACAAATTCCAAGACCATATTTTCAGAGATGATGTTAAAAATATTTTGCGAACTCCAACTTACTATGGTAGACTGGACCATAATCACAAAATTAGAGAAATTGATTGTCGAACTGACAGATTCAAAATGTCCTTTTTTCCTCGCACTATTAGGGATACGATTAGCTGTAAATATGTCCAATAGCATAAGTATAAGTATTTCAGTGGATAGCATAGGTAGGTAGATGCATGTTGGTATAAGGACTTAAAGCTAACCCAACTAATAGCATGTTTTTTCAATGCTTGCTTTGCTAGTTAGCTAGCATGCTTGCTTAGTATGAGTAGGGGTGCACCGGAGAGGGTGGGGTGTGCAGTGCACACACCATTTGGGTGCACACTGTGCACCCAAATGGTGTGTGCACCCGTGCAAGATGAAGGGTGGACCGAGAAATTACCACGGGTGTTTCTGGTCAACACCCAAATGGGTGTTGTTCTTCCACGGTTTCCCGATCATTTCTTCCAGATGATCTTATACATTGTCTATTTCCTTTTCAGTACGTAAACCTGAAAGTTACAACTTGGTTTTGTCCTGGTTCAATTCGATTACCAATATTCGATTACTGCTCGCTTGTTCCACATTCCCCTTATTCCCATTTATTGCATTCAATGCTAATCCCCGTTTGACTCTCTCCCCTACGATTCATAAAATTAACTACAGATGTCCCCACGATCTTTCCATCTTACTTTGCTTGAACAAATCGGTATGCCCCCATTGCTATTTCATGCTCAAAGTTTTCTAGTCACTCTCCCCTCGACACCATTCCACGCCGCCGTGGGCCTGCTGTCTGCACTGACCGCTTTCTTCTTCTTCGCCGCTGTCTTTGCCATCTTTCCGTGACACATATCGTGAGATGTCGAACGCAGAGTCCCCTGCTGCCGGGGCTACCACTGTCTTTTGCCACCGCGATTCCTACCCATCATACTCTTGGGACACTGGTTGCCGGGGCCTCAATCGTGGTTTTGAACCAAAGGCTGGGATCGGACGCCTTCTCAGAGGAGGGAAACCGTGCGAGTGCGCTGCGACCTTTCGTCAGGCTCCTACCCTTCGACATATCGTAGCTAGGGTGACCCTATCAGGAGCGGCTATCCGTCGCTCTCGCCGCGCCGCACAGTGGTCGGAAATCGAAAATACCTGGCCAAAATTCAAAAAGTGATTTTTTCAAGCCAGGAAGCTGAAACTTTGCATTAATATTCTCAAAAGACCTGTGCATGCGATGACGCAAAGCATTTTTCTTAGTACACAGCACTTAACAATTAGCATGAGGTCAAAGTTGCACAAATTTCGCAAAAATTGTCTACACTCAATTTTCTCACGAAATCTTCAAAATCAAGCCCATACTAAAGCATTATGTGTAAATAATTGGAATAAAAAGTCATTTCATTAGATGAAACAGTTTTTTGTCTTGGTTCTCATGTAGTCTGCTTACATTTTTGTAATTATTTAGGGTAAAGGGGGGTGAATCGGGCCACAAAAAGGAAAATCGTCGATTTCCTCGTTTGTGTAAACAGTTACATTCTGAAAGCATTATCAGCAAAGGACTTGATATTTTTCCAGTTTAAAACGCAATTTTCAGCGTGGTTGCTCTGAATAGAACGGTCCTGGAGCAATTTCTTCAAGAGACTGCATGGTCCTATTCCTGGACCCTGGAATATGGTCCTGGAATCGGACCAGATTAGAGGCTGAATCGGACCAGTAAAATAACGTTATAAATTTTAGTTTTCTTAAGTTTTATTCCATAAAATTTTGAAATTTTGCATCATTGCTATTAACAATGTAGTGCAGTCTGGAGATATTTCGACGACACCTTGTTAGAGTCAAACATAACTTTACAAATAGACATACATCACCAAATCTGAACATATAGAACAAAATAGAACAAATTTACCAAAACAATTAAGCACATTTACCACAAGTAAATTTATCTCGCCCCTTAGCACCTACACACAGCTCATGGTACCAACAATTACACTTCATGCACTTAATCCAGTCTCTAAACTTTGACGAATTCGCACAATTATAAGACTTGGAGCAGAAGCTACAAAGCGTATCATTAGCTGAGTTTTCCCCATTCTCAGTATTGCCGTCACTATCTGAAGATGATTCATATAAGTTTCTGCAAGTTCCCTTCGCGTTCCTAATATTTTGTTTCTTCAGTCGTTGCTTTGTTTCTTCTATTACAGCTGGAGAAGTAAGTATTTGAGCAATTTGCTTTCTTGACCTTTTCACATTGACTTTCATTCTTTTTTCTGGTGTAGGTAGTAAATTATGGAAAGACCTACCCAAAGTATTTGACGATTCCTCAGATGTTGATGTCGAGGATTGGCTTTCTTCATAGGGACTGGCAGTTAATTTTTGATCGGAAGATGAATTTGTCGAAAAAGGAGTTGATGCATCTTCTGGGGCGTGTGAGCTTCCGAGATTAGAAGGATGAAGATCTAACTCCGTCAGGATACCCGGATTCAGAGGGAATATTCCTGTTGATCGGAATCCATTTTCAGCGTTGCCGATTGTTGCGGCTTTGCTCCATGCATTTCGAAAAAGCCGACCAAAATTAAATTTAGTCATCTTTCTATCCCCCTTACAAACTGTCATATACGCATTTGTTTCAATATCGTAGTATGTCTTTAATGGTTTATAAAAAGACCTGTCCAGAGGTTGCAACCTTTGTGTAGTGTGGCTGGGCAGTGATAAGAGAGTGATCTCATTCCTTTCACAGAACAGTAGAACACGAAGAGTCTTGTGTGATGCGTGGCCATCGAGGACTAAAATGCATCGGCCAGGAATCCTGTTTGCTTGAAAGTGCTTTAGCCACTCCAAAAAAGGATCCTCATTTATCCACCCTGAATCGGACATAAAAATTTTAGATCCCAACGGAAATCCATCCTCCCATTCCTTATGGAACTTTTTCCCCTTAAAAATTACAAAAGGTGGTATGTAATGTCCACTTGCATTGCAGCACGCAACAACTGTCACCAATTCCCCCTTTTACACTGACGTCTGTTTTATGACTACCTTAGATCCTGTTCTTGCAACATTCTTTTGGGTTTGGCGATTATTTAATACACATCCCGTTTCGTCACCGTTGTATATAAGGTGGGGCCTATCCATAACTCCAGCCTCAGCCATCGAAATAGTTAACTTTGAAAAAAAATCGTCTACATCTTCCTTATTTAAACCCTCAGCTCGAGCCACTGACAAACCTTCGGGTTTTCGAAGACTTAAAGGATGTCTAGATATAAAATTCAAGAACCAATCCTTGCCTGCTCGTTTTTTTAACGCACAGAAATTGTTTTTTATGTTGTTTTCAATGGAAAATTCATATGCCACCTTCATGACATCATCTCTTGTCAATCCGAACCCAATTTCACATAACCTAAGAATTCTTCTAATTAATGCTTCTTCTTCCACTGAGAAGACATTTTGCCCCCCTCTTGTCTTCAATTTTTCCGTATCCGCTACTATCCTACGATAGAGGCAAGTACGGGGAACATGGAAAAGTTCGGCAGAATGCCTCATGCTTCTTCCCTCTCTGAAAGCTTTCAGCGCCATTCTCATATCCTCCTCTGTCCATGTCTGTTCCGTTTTTCGCCGGTACTTCCCCATCTTAATCCAAAAGGAAAAACATTAACGGTAAGCGAAAATTATCACTTTCATAAATACGTTTTAAATGAAATTTTGCTAATGTTACGCTATCAAAAGGAGGTTGTAAGGCGTTCCACAACTAATTCTGTTGCCATATATAATATTTAATACTCTGGCAATCCCTCTATCACGTACATTATATCACCTCCTTTTCTTTCAGATTGGAAAATATAGACCACTGAGTAATGTAGAATGTATAGGTATGGAACTCATTGTGAATTATTAACAATAAATTTCCATCACGAAATGCGTATGTTTTATGATATTGTTTCAGCGAATAATTGGTTAATATATATGGAACAGTACACAACATATGTTACATCAAACGAAGGTAGCTTACCTCTCGCTCAGCCTGTAAATCGTGCTCGTCGCCGTAATAATTCACCTCTATGACGGGGAAAATCTCTTTCCTCCTCCTCGTTATACGTAGTAAATATCTATAACGTGATATAGAATAGCATTAAAATAGGTTTATTCCATTAAACTTATTATAATACTTAAATAAAAGAGTATGGCCTAAAAACAAATTTTTAGCCACTTTCGCTCAAACATTCTTATAAACATTTGATGTTTTTAGTGTAAAACATTAAGTGTAAGTAAGCAATTTATCAATATTAGTTGTATATCTACTTACTTTTCAGTAGCAGAAGGAATTTTTCCAAGTGTCAGTTGAGTATAACTGGTTCAATGCTTCACCCTCGACCAGCAGCTTGGAACTGAACTCCTGCGCGTGCTGGTCCTTTTCACCCGACTAAGTAATATGATTTTGTATCATGTTTGGTAACTCCGATATTCATACAAGGCTCAAAAAAGTAACCTAATGTGGCAGCTATGGTATTAGATTTCCTTTCAGGAAAGAAAAACTTGAAATCTGAGTAAGCGCTACAATGTCACCTTACTTTGAACCTATACGAGGTTTTCTAAATACCCAATTTTACACCTCTCTCGTATGGTAGGCTTCCATTCGACAGAGTATCATTTGCTTAAATTCAGTCGTCGAGTTCTCGTTTTCACTCTACTAGAAGGACAAGATTACAAAGAAGCAATTCCTAAAACGTAGTCAGTCTCAAGTGATACCGTTTCGGGTCTGAGCGCACTTTTTGAAAAGCGTTCCTATTCACCCGCTGGTCCGATTCACCCCCCTTTACCCTACCAAAGATATTAAACAAAATGGCAGACCCTCATTTTTGGTCATTTTTTTAATATATGTAGAGAAAAAGTAAATTGCATCGCCGAGCATCACGGAGTAACTTATATGGGGAAACTCTACAAAGCTTCCACAGTGCGAATCCGATGAGTGATGCTGCGACCGTTTGCGACGCCGAATTTCACATCAGTTTTTCGATCGCGCGGTCGAGTCTGGTTGAACCCGCCTGCAGCGGGGAGTAACGTGGCGCGGCAAGTGTGTGGACTGGATTGTAGTCGCATCCACTCCGCTTTGGAGATTTTCGAGATACAAACATTGACAAGATCCTCCATGCATTATATTTGGCTGAAATCGCGGAAAAAATTACGCATTTTATCACGTGGGGTAAAGGTCTAGGAGGTACTGAAAGACTTCTTTCTTCGGGTGCACCGCGGGAGTTTCTCTTCTTACCAACTTGACATCGCCTACCGACGAATACGTACACTTTTAACGGAGACAGCATGCATACCACACAGGATTATTGTCTCTTTGAGGCCACCCACCCACAGCTGGTGTCGCACGGCTGCAATTCCCCCGCCCCCTGCACTGCGGTTGGGCTTTCGGCGAAGGGCGAAGGGAAAAATCTTATATGACGATGCAGTGTAGATATGCCAAAATTGTAAGTGTCCATATTAATTGATCTTTGGGCCAATTCATTACGTTTATTCATACTTGAAATTTTTGCCCCACAAATATAGCATTTCATGCTACCACTCTCCGTCAATGCGTTGCATACCTAATTTGGAAGTTTTCGTTTAGTTAACACATTAAAATAAAATTATGACTTTTTTTTGACAATTTTGACGTTCAGTTTCATTTTGGCAGTGGTTCGAAGCAGTAGATTTTGAAACTTCAGCTCGGATTTCTCTCGTGTTGGTTTCAATATAGGATCTCCCGAAATTCCCTCTACAACTCCTAATGTTTTCGCACTTTCAGCGAAAGATCAAAGAGAAGGAAAACAGAATGTCTGAGATCGTCTCATTCTGCGGCAGCTCTTTCATTCGCGGCCTCTATTGAGAGAAGAGGGAGATGAAGCAGCCTCCAAGCTCATCAAAGAAATTACCACGACCACACCAACTAGGTCTAGAAGAGTACTGTCGAAGTGGAAGAAAACTGACCTGATGCCAACAACTACGTCAGAGGAAGAGGCTCTATCTCTAATTATTTCCATGCAACTCACGAAGAGCCAGTATATAGGACTTCGAAAAGTAGCAGAAAGTCATGGCCATAAATTATATCCCAGTTACGAAAGAATACTGATGGCTAAAAGTGCTACTTATCCAAGTGAAGTTATTATTTTAGAGAACTCATGTGAAGTTAAACTTCAAAGTCTACTACATCATACAGAATTGCGTATCTTGGAATGCATTTCCAGAGATTCAACAACCGCGCCGAATATAAATTGTACATTAATTTGTAAATATGGTTTTGACGGAAGCTCAAGTCATTCTAGGTATAAGCAAAGATGGCATCAAGAATCGATGTCGGATGAATTCTTGTTGATCAGCTCCCTAGTGCCACTGCGTTTAGTGAACGACGAGACAGGTAACAATGACAAAGAATAATAGATGTTTTCCGTAATCTCTTGTAAAACATTTAATTATTACTCATAATATTTTCTGATGTTTAAAGACATTTCCTTATACTTTAGGTGCAATTATTTGGATGAACCCTAGGCCATCGTCAACAAGATTCTGCCGCCCCATTCGCCTTCAATGGATCAAAGAGACGAAAGAAGTGGCGAAGGCAGAGGAGATGTATATAAAGAGGCAATGTGATACTTTAAATACATTCAAATGGAAAAACTACTCCATTAATTTTCATCTGCTTCTAACCACGATGAACGGAAAGGTACAACGTTTAAAATTATCAAAAAAAGTCATAATTTTATTTTAATGTGTTAACTAAACGAAAACTTCCAAATTAGGTATGCAACGCATAGACGGAGAGTGGTAGCATGAAATGCTATATTTGTGGGGCAAAAATTTCAAGTATGAATAAACGTAATGAATTGGCCCAAAGATCAATTAATATGGACACTTACAATTTTGGCATATCTACACTGCATCGTCATATAAGATTTTTCCCTTCGCCCTTCGCCGAAAGCCCAACCGCAGTGCAGGGGGCGGGGGAATTGCAGCCGTGCGACACCAGCTGTGGGTGGGTGGCCTCAAAGAGACAATAATCCTGTGTGGTATGCATGCTGTCTCCGTTAAAAGTGTACGTATTCGTCGGTAGGCGATGTCAAGTTGGTAAGAAGAGAAACTCCCGCGGTGCACCCGAAGAAAGAAGTCTTTCAGTACCTCCTAGACCTTTACCCCACGTGATAAAATGCGTAATTTTTTCCGCGATTTCAGCCAAATATAATGCATGGAGGATCTTGTCAATGTTTGTATCTCGAAAATCTCCAAAGCGGAGTGGATGCGACTACAATCCAGTCCACACACTTGCCGCGCCACGTTACTCCCCGCTGCAGGCGGGTTCAACCAGACTCGACCGCGCGATCGAAAAACTGATGTGAAATTCGGCGTCGCAAACGGTCGCAGCATCACTCATCGGATTCGCACTGTGGAAGCTTTGTAGAGTTTCCCCATATAAGTTACTCCGTGATGCTCGGCGATGCAATTTACTTTTTCTCTACATATATTAAAAAAATGACCAAAAATGAGGGTCTGCCATTTTGTTTAATATCTTTGGTAAATAATTACAAAAATGTAAGCAGACTACATGAGAACCAAGACAAAAACTGTTTCATCTAATGAAATGACTTTTTATTCCAATTATTTACACATAATGCTTTAGTATGGGCTTGATTTTGAAGATTTCGTGAGAAAATTGAGTGTAGACAATTTTTGCGAAATTTGTGCAACTTTGACCTCATGCTAATTGTTAAGTGCTGTGTACTAAGAAAAATGCTTTGCGTCATCGCATGCACAGGTCTTTTGAGAATATTAATGCAAAGTTTCAGCTTCCTGGCTTGAAAAAATCACTTTTTGAATTTTGGCCAGGTATTTTCGATTTCCGACCACTGTGCGCCGGTGCAATCCTAGGGATCACGCAAGCCACAATCGCAGGGCGTAGTGCATGAGGAGGGAGAAGGAACAAGGCAATGCAAACTTTAAAAATCATCCGATGTTTCACAAAGATCCCATGAACCTGATCAATTTCCGGTGCCTTCAAAGCTTTCGGGGCACGTGTCCTCACTGAGGGAAATTTGCAGTGACGTGAGAATCCCACCGATGCCACACCGCGTTAAAGTTTCACGCAGCCGTCCGCTGCAAAGGTGAGTTCACCTGCAATCGATTCCATGACCACGATCGCTCCAGTTTCTCTCTGGCCTGCTACGGCGTCTGCTCTTCGAGAAG
The DNA here is from genome assembly GCA_933228895.1 of Platycnemis pennipes. Classification (NCBI taxonomy): domain Eukaryota; kingdom Metazoa; phylum Arthropoda; class Insecta; order Odonata; family Platycnemididae; genus Platycnemis; species Platycnemis pennipes. Next base: position 2,722,767 of record OW121849.1, read on the forward strand.
TTCAGCTGGATTCCAGCGACGATTCCCTCGGAGGTATGAGCATCTAGCCACCTGCCTCACGATTTCGGAATTCCTTATCAAATGCCTCACCTCATTAAATTGGTAAATGATGGTGAAGACAATTCGAGAGGTAAGGAAATACCTTTGAACGGAGAACGTCGGAATTTTTAGCTGTATTGTGGTGCCAAGGAGACGGACGTGGGTTTTTTTCGACCAAATTCAGAATTTGAAGGCCAGAGGACGGGAGGTGCTGAAATCCTACAGCATTATGTTTCTCCGAATGTTCGGATTTGGGAAATAGACGCGGCGAGTATGAAACTTCCCACCCGAGATCGGTGGAAGGGAGGTACAAGCAGCGCGGGCAGGCAGTTCTTTTGTTCCCTTGTCTTGCGCCGCACAATTGCTCAGTACTGCTGCCCGACGCCGCCGCTGCGTCTAGCGTCCCTCAGGTCGTCCGCCAGCCAAGTCCGTCTCCGGCACAGCTAACGCCGAGACACACGGTAAGAGAATTGCTTTCTTTCTCTAGAACTCTCTAGTCTTTTCCCTAGTCTCGTCCCACCTAGGGCAAGTCCCACCAAAGTATTATGGAATGATGGTCGGCCAAAGCATTCCACGCGAAGGCAGCGTCACCACAGAGCATTAGATATCTACATTTGAAATTCGAGCAAACCCATGATCGAAGCAAGCACTATTTATGCTTCGCTTTCTGCACCGAATTTCCTGATAGCACCTCCTGGGCCCCTAGTAATAAATATTACGTGAATCTTCAGTTGCTATGAATCTGATTTCATTTCTGCCGGAAGGGGCTAAATATTCGTGCACTATCAGAATTTTTCGATGGTAATCTGCAATTTTAATGAATATAATCACGCAATGGAAGGTCATATTTAAAAAAGTGTAGTACATTCTTCAGCCCTCACGGTAAATACAAATTCTTTTCATTGCTCATACACTTAAGCAATAAGTTTTACTACTCGACGAGGAATTATTTGCGTTAGAACTTTTTTTAAAACATGATTTTCTGGTTCGGACTTACTATGGTAGGCTGGAGCATAGATATAAAATTAGGTAAATCGATTGCCGAACCAACAAAATATCTTTCTTTCCTCGTACTCTCAGTTACATCAACATGATACCCTGCAAGCCACCGCGAAGGTATGTGGCAGGGGGTGAAGATCACTAAGCATTCACTGTTGACATGCAAACAAGCAACTATTAGGGTCTCATGCACTCTATTCTTAGTATCTATAGTATTTAAGGGATTAATGCATGCATAATTAACTACAGACTACTCTAAAATATTTCCCCTACCTATCCCTTTGCTATGCTGACTATTCTGTTCTCTTATAGTACAGGGGAAAAATGCCATTTTGAATCTATCATTACGACAATCTATCACTCTAATCTTATTTATCTGGTCGAATCTAGCATAATACGCTGGCGTTTTAATATGATGGTGATTTTAATATGATTTTAATATGATGGTGATTTTAATATGTGCCTAACATCTTCAGTAAAGCCATCCGATTGAAATTTCTCTAATAGATTTAATCTGTACTTTAACCTACGCCCTGACAATGATTCCTACCCTAATTCTTGCATTAATTCCGAAACACTTCTCAACCTAACTTAACACCTTTTAACTAACCAAGCTGCTCTACGCTGTACACTGTCTATTCAAGTCCGATCAAGCGTAATTCATTCGGATCCCATACACTGGCTTCATACTTAGGGTGGGGGCCTAACTAGTGAAAATTAACATCACTCTTTTGTCTTCTAATCACATTTCTCAAGCAATTCTTTTATAAATCCTAGCTTTCTCTTCGCTCGGCTGCATATTTCACGGATGTGTCTTCCCCACGATAAATCTTTAGTGATTGTTAGACCTAAATAACTTATGGTTTCAACACTTTTGATCTTTGTGTTACTGATTTTATACGATCGCTCTATCGAATCATTCCTCCTCCCAAACTTGATAGCTACACTCTTTTTAAGGTTAAGTTCTAACTGCCATTTGTCGCACCACTCTTGGATTGCATCTAAATCCTTGATAAGAGATTTCCTGTATTCTTCTTTTGATATACCACTGCACACTACCGCATCGTCTGCAAAAAGTCTAAGCTTACTATGGTACCCAAATCGTTTCTGTATAAACGAAATAGAAGCGGACCTACTACGCTACCCTGGGGAACTCCCGATGTGACTTTTATTGTTTCCGACGTGGTACCGTTTATGACAACCCTCTGCTCTCTCCAGCTTAAGAAGTCTTTCACCCAACATACAACGTCTTTATTTATACAAAAACACTCGAACTTCAAGATTAACTTCAGTACTGTTTTCGCCGTAGACTAAAATATAATGTACTAATAAAGCTAATTGTGTCTCGCAAGATCTACCTTTCCGGAACCCATGTTGGCTGTTTATGAGTAATCCCTGACTATCCAAATGCCCCATGATCGAATTGACTACAATGTGCTCAAATACCTTACAAGAAATTGACGTGAGTGAAATGGGTCTGTAGTTACTTGGTTCTTCCCTATCACCGGTTTTAAAAATTAAGTATACTGTTAGCTACTTTCCAATTTTTGGGTACTGTGAGGTTCTTTAGTGTTATACTGAATATTATTTCTAGACAGGGGGCTATTTCAGAAATTTATGTTTTACACACTCTAGAAGGAATTTGATCGGGATCTGGTGATTTGTTTTTACTAATGCTTTTTAACTGCTGCTCTATTCCGCGACTTGTACTTTTTATTTCGGGCATCTACTCACTGAATGTGTTCGGCGGTGGTTCCACTGCGTTGTGTGACGATGAGTTTAATACGCTTTGGAAAAAGCGGCTTCAAGAATTGGCTTTTACTACACTGCTGGTGACTCTAATTCCTTTATCGTTTATAATTGTGTGCACTGTGGACTTATTTCCCTGAAGCTCTCTCACATATGATCAAAACCCTTTAGGATTGCTATCTAAATATTTTTCTAATATCTTGCTATTGAAATGTGATAACGCTTGCCGACACGATTTCCTTGCTAATGCTATCGATTTTTTTAGTTTTTAGCTCATCTATTTCCTCTACCGATAGACTCCGTCCTGCATTCTTCGTCCTAGCGTGGCATACCCTTAGTCGCTTTAGTGATTTCCTAACCTCCGCTTTATACCACCTTGGCTCTTTATTATCATTTATCAATAACCTTGGTGTGTATTTGTTAACTGCTTTACGGGTGACCTCAAGAAATTCTCTCCACGAATCATCTGTATCCAATCCTTTGCTTTGTTCGCTAGATACATTAAACAATTTCCTTATTCCTCTTTCATACTGTCGTAATTAGCCTTGCCAAATAAGTATACCCTCCTCCTTGGTTTAAATGTCTTTCAACGCCTACAATAAATTTCGCATGCTCTATTTTATGATCACTAATTCCTGTGTCTGTAACTGTATTTAGAACTCTTTCGGGTATACGTGTTGTTAATAAGTCTAGAATGTTGTTTCCCCTGGATGGTTCTGTTACTAGCTGTTTTTAAGAATGTAACGTAAAGATGTTCAACAGTGATTCGCAGAGTTCTTTATCCATACTTCCTGTTATAAAACTATACGTATTCCAGTCTTTTGAAGAGAGATTGAAGTCTCCGCCTACTATTATTCCTCTATCATTGTTCCGAGAAAGTAATGTACCTATCTCGGACTCTAGGTCCATTATAGAATTGATGTCTACATCCGTTGGCCTGTAATATGCACCTACATATATATTTTTTACGTTACTACTTTTTCCTTTAACGGAACACCAAATACTTTCTACATTTCCCTCTGAAATAAGTTCTCTTCTACTGACATACGGTTCCTTCACAGCTATAAATACTCCTCCTCCGTTTCTTGCTCCATCTTTTCTTTGTACAGTAAAACACTTCGCGAACACTTCATTATCTATCTACAGTATATGTCCTTCGAAAGCCAGCTTTCTGTGCCTACGATTATATCTACATATAAAGTTATATGAATAGTAACGAATATATTCGATGATATGTTGTGAAGTGTGTCGTCATATAGTATAGGTAGCTGCGAAGGTCGATAGATATCGATCGTTTCGAGATACTCTTCGCAATGCATGCGATCCATTTTCCTTCCGTTTGGCGATTTCCGTTGCGATTCGCCTCAAATCGGGAAGAAGTAACCTGAAAGAATCTTTTGACACTCCGAATAGTTGTCGGGTGCTGACGAGTGGGACTTGATTATTTTTACTAAGCTAGGAAATCGCTTAAGCACTGATGGTGACAAATGTAAACAAACCAAATTGCCGGTCATACCTGAAGCAAGTGCAAAGGTTCTTTGTATTTGTTCCATTATTTTGTTTTTTTTGCGCAATGCTTGTGATGCAATGTGATTTCTTGTTTAAAAAAACGTACAGTTTCAGTCAGAAATCGCCAGAAAGCATGGTTCAACTTGACGGCCTGTGAGGCATCTACGGATTTTTATATGCTTTTAATCGTTGGAAGAATATACGATTATGATTGCTTTAAGTTTCGAAGAGTTGGTGTTTGGAAGAGAATTGTTCAAGTGCGTTGACACATGTTTTATATAATTGTCTTCCTATCATTTCGGGAAGCAGTGTTGGAGAACCATCGCAATTTGAAGGCTGGGTGAACACAAGCGGCTAAAATGACATCATTTAATTGTAGAGCCAGATCAATAAAAAATTGAAACATTTCTGTGATTAAATTGATTAGAAATGTGTAGCAACATTAGAGGGGTGCCTGAGATTTATTTCTAGCAGAATAGAAGTCGGTGTTTGAGAGAGATTAATAAATGCTCCTATGTCTTCTCGTTTTACATTAAATTCAATAATTTTTAATAATTCAATTATAAATTCATTCCACGGTAATCGGTTTTAAGACTGTGCAGTGCTCTTCTAAACATCCCAACTCAATTTCTTTAAGTTGTGGCAGTTTTGCAGTCACTATGTGAAGTTTATGTTTGACCTGCAATAGTTGTGACGCAGAATCAAAAAAAGAGTTCCGTCGTGTATGACAAGGAAATTTTAAAGTACCCTGCAAGATCTCTGAAATCATTTCAGATACGTTAGATTGTCGGCTAGATGCATTCCACAATGTGGAGCATCTGTTAAACGTTGAATGATCGATGCATCATCACACAAATGCATCACGCCTGACGAGGATAAGGACGGAGTTCTCTAGACGTGGGCCTCTCGCCACAGCAGTGACTCACACCCCGGTGGTCGCCCGCTTTGTGAGGCAGAGCAAAAACGAGAGGTCATTGCGAAGCGTCGTGCTAAGAAAGATTTCAAATCCAGAGACGTGGTCGGGTTCTCCGATGCAACTGCTACCTCGCAGGTCAACCAAACAAGAAAACATCGATGAAGCTCTCACCCAATGCAATAGGGAACTGTTTGCTCTCGCTAGAGGTCTTAAAATGGAGGGCAAATCAAAATTTGTTTGGGTGAAAAATGGCGACATCCTTGTGAGGCAATCGGAAACCGGCCCTGTCATCCAGTCTCAGAATGACTTGGATCTTTTTTATTAATAGTGATACGTATCCAAGACAAATCTGAATGCTTAGCACTTATCATACATATACATATCAATGGACATATCAATGTTTCCTTAATTAACGCACAATCACTTGTCGCACATTTCGAGGAATTTAAAATGTATTATGATTCTAGAGAGGTCCATTTAATTGGTGTCACTGAAACATGGTTGAAATCAACTATTGGTGATGATTTCGTTGCATTGAAACATTATACTCTCCCCCGAAATGACCGAGAAGGAAAGAGAGGAGAATGGAGTGGGTACATATGTTCGTGGACCTCTATCCGCTAAAGTTTTGGGTTCATCTTCCAGTACCTACTCCAATAAGCCCGAATACATGTGCCTGGAGATAATACTGACCTCACTGAAGTTGTTACTCGTATTTGTATAGAAGCCCCCTCAATCCCTGTGGTTATATGATTTTGAAAATTTTCTATGTTCCATCATTATGAATTACGAGCATGGAATCATCATGGGTGGTTTTAATATGGATCTCCCTAGTCCGTCTCCAGTACACCAGATGTTACAAGATATGATGTCCGGTTTTAACCTTAGTATCCTGTCCACAGAACCAACCCTTCATACTCAATAATGCCGACTCAACTTCAGTGTTGACGACCGTAAGAAAGCAGTTAGCATAGACAGAACCAGAAATGTCCTGCCGCGATCAAATATCTCTCGTGTATGAATTCAAAGTCCCTGAGCAAACGATAAAATTTATCAGCTTTAGAGACTATATAGCACCTTTGACCACACCAAGTTTCTGTCTGACCTAGCCAACAGAGATTGGAACGGAATCGTCAGTAAACAATTACCCGACGAAAAAGTAAAGTAAGTTTAATCTTCACATAACATTCGATCTCAACGCCCCGATCCGATGCATCGGCGTACCTCGTCCACCGACTCCCTGGATCACACCAGAAAAATATAGCTTACTATTAAGAAGAGAAATAGAGCCAGAGCTATGTTCAAAGACATAGAGGCGACAATTCTTTCTCCAGTTATATAAAACTAAGGAAGATTACCAAAAAATTATAATCAAGGCCAAAAGTAATTATTACAATACTCTTTTCTCTAAGAGCCAGGGTACCAAGGATACGTGGAAACATGTACGAAGCTTAGGCTTAATTAAAACTAAGAAAAACAATTTTGCAACATTTCACCCTGACATTCTTAACAATCATTTTTCCACAAATAGCAACAATGATAACCTTGCACAGTTAGTCAAAAGCGACGAGATAGTTTCCCTCGATAATAAATTCTTTTTCGCACATGTAAGATAATAAGAGGTAATGAAAGCCTGTCGTAATATTACTTCTAATGCAAGGGGGTATGATAATGATATCCCTATTGAATTCATAAAAAAGTCACCGCCACTGCTGCTGCCCACTCTTCTTTGACTCGTCACTGCAATTGGGAGTCTACCCTATAATTTGGAAAAGGACTTCGCTTCGCCCAAAGTGCTCCAATCCCTCCAAACGGAGCGACTATCGGCCTCTATGGGAATAATATATGCTCAACAGCCAAGGTGCTAGAGAGAATGGTTTTCGATCAAATCAATCACTGCACACAACCTACTGGATCCTAGGCAATCTGGTTTTAGACCAGGATTCAGCACCAAACTGCACTACTCGGTCTGACGGAAGATCAAGCAATAGATCGACAGCAACTTACAATTCTCCTCCTTCTAGACTTCTCAAAAGCATTTGAGTCTGTAAGTCACGCACGTTTATTGCAGAAGCTAAAAGGGCATATGCCTATCGTTAAGCGTTATCGTTAAAGGTTTCGTTCGTACCTTAGTGGGCGAACACAAGCAACTCGCTGAAAAGACGGGAAAGTCTCAAACTTGTTGAATGTGGACTCAGGGAAGGTGCAAGGTTCTGTTTTCAGCCCAATACTGTTTTCCCTGTACATAAACGATCTCCCAGGGGCCCTTGAGTATTGTCAATGTCATCTGTATGCTGATCATTTTCAGGTGTACCAGCATTCTGCTGCGATGAATCTAACAAATACTAATATTAATAAATAGCATTAATACTGACATCGAACGAATGTGTAGATGGGTGGAGATAAATGGTTTGGAGCTTAATGAAAAGTACACCATGGCTGTTATTATTGGAAAACGGCAATTGATTGCAAAAGTAAATTTCCATCAAATTCCACCCATTATTGTTAAAAACAAAATTATTCCGTTTGAAGAACATGTAAAAAATCTGGCGGTCTTTACTGATAGAAATATGGACTGGATGCAAATGCACTGCCAAAGCGAGTAGAGGTAAGTGTTTCAGGAACCTTCATCAATTGATTAGGGCCAAAAAGCTACTTCCCTTCAACATCCGGAAGTCAGTTGTGAACGCAATAATCTTTCCACATTTCGGCTATTGCTGTAGTATGTGATACAGACGAGGGTAACAACCGCATACTTCAAGTAGCAATGAATGCTGCAGTACGATTTACATGCGACCTTAAAAGTTGGGAGCATATAAGTGAGGCATGCTCAAATGGCTAAAGGCACGTGAAAGTCGAGTGTATTTTACGCTAATAACGGCATATAGAATTCTTTAGTCTGGATGTCCGCCCTATTTGTTCAACAAATTTGTCTTTAAAAGAAATGTGCAACAACGTTCTACAAGAACTCATCTCTCCGACCTATATATCCCAAACCATCGTACGGAGATGTATCGTAGATCGTTCATAGTGTCTATTTCCCGCAGATGGAACTCATTCACTGATGATATGATATATCCATTTTACGTCCATCCGTTTTACAAGAAAAATGTTCGAATTGATGAATTCCATCATGTTGAAATGAAAAGTGAAATTGTTTGTTGTTTTTATTTTTTTTGGATTATGATCTATTATGTAATATTATGTACACATTTTCCGACACATATATTCTCAGGGTTGGAATATTTAGTTTTTTTCTTTTTTTTTGTTTTTTCTTTCCACTATAAATGAAAAATTGATAATAATTTATGAATGTAATTGATGCAATTATTTTATTATATCCATTGCAAATAAGTGCGCATCAGCATTTACTAGTCACGATGCCTTTATGTATTGTCCCATTCATATGGTTCTTTCTGTTTTATGTTAAATGTTCTTGGTAACAGGCGGAAATTTTGTGTAATTATTTAATGTACTCAATTTAATTCAATGATTCAATTCAATCATACAGGAACTTTGAGTTGTATTTTTCAGTTGTTCATTTATCAATGTCTTAGGACCGATGAGTCCACGTCAATAAATGTTTATCATTATTAAACATATCCATTATACAGGCAATCCCCGACTTACGTATGGCTCCACGTACGTTAATCCGTTCTTACCTAAGTGACAAATTCATCTAAACAAATGCCGTTGATTTTCGAATGCGAGCACGAAAAAGTAGAATGTTAGTTCTCATACTTGCTGGCGGAAATATCTCGAATGGTTATCGAGGTTTTAAAATAAAGCATTGAAGAAATTATTCCATTTTTAGCATTCATATACGGAATTTTTATTGCAATTACGGAATTGCTATTGATTAATTTTTATCGCAAAATCAGGTAAAAATCTTATACCCAACTGTCCAATCTTTGTAAAACTTTATGCAGAGTCGTAGTGGTATCTGATATATCTATCTGAAGAATGGTTACCGCATCATTCATTACTAAGCTGAGGACATTTATGCACTAAAATAAAGAAATAGGCCGCCTAAATAGGCACTTAAAATAGGCGCTTAAAATATTTTTTGCATTTCAGACAATTCTGTCGGTCCTGGAATCCCAAAAGGCTAAGCCTGTAATCAGGTATTCCAGGGACAAACAGAACTTGACATACGCTTTGGTGAAACCCAGGCAGGACTCGAACCCGTAATCCCAAGACTAGAAGGCGGAGACTTGTCCCCTGCAGCCACCGCCGCAGCCAGCTAGAAGCATAGAATGAGAGAAGCATCTGAAATCTAAAGTTTTGGGCTGGAATACTCGATTACTTTTTGGCGAAACTGACGGAGAGCAAAGAGGATAAAACTCCAAATAGAATTGGCTTAAAAATTGAGGAAACATAAAACACAAAATATTTACTTTTCAAGTTAAATTACAATATATTTCTCTAAATGTTCTCCTGTAAACTGATGCCGAGAGTCCATCAGGATTATTTTTTAGAATGAAAATAACTTCTCAACCTCACGCGAGGAGGTGATAGGGCGTTGCTTAAATGAGATGCAAGCTCTTCTGCTGTCATCGTTGGTCCTGGAGCATCCGAATCCCCTGATAATTAATTTAATAACAGCAATGCAAAATTGTGCCTTCAAAAATACTTTTATCACGCTTGAAATCGCCGCAATTTACATATGGACACTTGAATCTTATCTCCTCTACTAACCTGTGTAGAGCATGTGCGATGCATGTGACATACTCCATCTGTAAAAGACTCAATCCCTGCCCAGCTTTTAGCATATACGATGCGCTATCCGTTATAAGGTCTAAAAATATCTCATTATTGTTTTATATTGGCCACAGGAATCTTGAAGAAAAGAAAATTCAAAGTAGTTAAATAAAATAAAAACTATGTGTAATACAGAAAACAGTAGAGAACAGATTATCGGTGCTCTACTGTATAACTGTGCATAAAAATCTGTGAGCTCAGTACTTATTGGAAGCTTCTCTCACTATTCTATCAATCGTGCTATTGTTGGTATTTTTAATTTATCTGGACAGAACTATATGAGCACTTCATCTGGAAACATCTTATATTATGGTAGGATATTGTGGTAACTAACATCTACATCTACATAATACCCTGGAAGCCACCATAAAGGTGTGTGGCAGGGGGTGAACTATCACCAAACATGCACTACATATCATGCATAAAAATTAAGGCTAAAGGTGGGTGGTCTATGGTGTGAATCTTCCCCACAGAGATGGAACCACGGTCGATGACAGTCAGCGCTCTATGATAGTAACTAAGTGAGCTGATTAACCTCCAAATATGGTGTTCGTCTCCCCTCGGCCACCGGCTGCACCCTCCCCTACATCCCCATTCCTAAAATTGCAACACCGCGGCAGTTTTACAATGTCTTATTTGGGATGTCTAGCCGGCCACTGTTTTCTCCCAAGCAGTCGCGGGCGTGAACCGTCAACCATTCCCATCTCCTTGCCTGCTGGAAGTCGTCATGAGCATTGATGATTATTTTTTATTTCGAATCCCGAGGATGTTTGTTAGAAGCCACGCGGAAGCTTCCAACACAATCCGCATCACTCTTACTGCATGAAATAAGTAATAAATATTCAACGGTATGAGGGAAGGAAGGAAATATGAAGAGTTCAAGAGGTCGGCAATAAAGGAATTATGAAGTTGCTCTCCAACAGCGCATCACTTTTGTGGTGATTAATTAGTATTGATCATATTTTTTACCGACTGAGAGTAAGTTTTGACAGGTTAACTCCATTCACAGTAAACCCTCTCCATAATGGGGGTAGATGTCAGCATAACTTTTTGATACCAGTTAACGCGCAATAATGTTTTGTTAAAACATTCGAATGTGTAGTAGATGCCTGCTTCTGTCATTGATATTGAAGTGTCATGCGTTTACATCAGGACGGGAATGCAGAGAGGAGTCAGTTTTCTGTTCCCTCTGTAGAAAAGCACAGCTTATTCTAGGCAAAATTGGAACAAAATATTAATCAACATGGTAAAAAAAAGCTTCTAGTAGGCATACCTCGATATCGTCTCGGCTGTAACGGAAATATATATTTGTAAACTCGACATTGTACTCTCTTGATACATAATACATAAAATCTTGACATGATACATAAAAATCCAAAACCTGAGTAAACGTAAACATCACACTATCTCGTTCCCTAATTCCCCATTCCAAAAACCTTATAGATCCTGCTATCATAGTAAATCTGCTTCTCTAAACTAAACAACTTTTGTAATTGGCATAAGTTTTATTTATCCAAAGAGACAAAATTCGGTTATCATTCAACTTCAAATTTCAGGTTCTCTTATTTCCATCGACCGGCAAACTCTAGGGTCAATTATTTCCGGAAGCATAACATTATTATAAAAATGGAGAAGTTTCTACTCCATACGATCCTTCCAAAATGCGTCATCCCTGTAAATTCTTTGAATTTTGCAATCAATAGGAGTCCAAACTATCAGATCGCAAAAGGAGTAGCGAGAAACATGTAACTGCCCCTGAATTTGGTAATAATAATTGTGATTTTTTTTTAGTTCTAGGTTTTTATCCAAGCAAAAGCACTTTATATCCTCTGCTGCCTGTTGTATAGTCATTTTTTCAGATGATTTTGGGCATTTTACTTCAATAATCCCGCCATCGCTTGTTTTTCCGTCCGGTGATGCCGCTAAAAACCAGTGATCTGGATCAACATGAAGACCACACGCAAAACTTCACTTCCCGTAAGCTCTTCATACTTCTTAATTGCATTACGTTCATTGAGGGAGCCGTATCTAGTTGCTTCATTTCCAAAGGGCTTGGCATACAAAAGTCTTTTCACAAGAGGTGCCCATTTAGAATTTTTCCTTCTCCTACACACAACTCCAAAATTCGAAGACGTCAATCTATTCCGTCTTTCATCAAACCATTTCTCGCATTCTCTTTGGCCTCGTGTCTCCCTCTCTATAGCTTCTATTGACTCCTTATCCACCTTCAATTTAGCCAATAGTACTTTGCTTTCTCCTGCCATTTCCTCTTCGTCTAAGTCCAATTTTTGGCAATAATCTCCATAGTCCTTGGATTCATTTGACGTACAACCTACCCTAACTTAGGCATTTTCAAAAGACATTTCCGGGCTGACTGCAGGCGTTTCAGCCTCCGCTCTCCTAACCGGTGGACCATTTTGTAAGGGCTTTTTCCACATATCGTTTTCCACGTAGTATAATGCCACATTGGTCCCAGTTGGAAATCAAGCCCGGCACCCTGAACTCTATGAGAGTACGAATCTCTTTTTCCGCTGTTTACTTGCTTTCCACCCACAAACTTTGCCACTAAAGACATAAAATTTTCAGTAAGGTTACTGGTATCGTTTGTCACTAACATATTTGACTTTCTAATTAGTGGTTTTAATGAGTCATTGACCTTTCCTAGGGCCTCCATTTCCTTTCCTGTAAAGATCTTTTCCTTTCTGTCCTGGTCCAGAAGTACGCTTTACACTGCGAGTGACTGTTGAAAACATGTAGCGGCCCGTTTTTGAGATTCTCAACCAGTGATTCATTGCCGCACTTTTCTGTGGCATGTTGGAAAATTGCCCCTCGAGCCGATCTTTTTAGTCTCATGATTTTGTTCTTGTTTAACACCTTCTTTAATTCAGGGTGTCCATCCAGGATTTTATAGAGAGATTTAGTATAATTTTTCACCGCATGATTAGCACACTCTATTTTCTTCACCTGCCTTCCATATATAACCGATTCACGCACCTTTTTGAAAACACTAGAATCACCATCACCGATGAGGAAGTGATATTGTAAGCCATGCATTTCCTCGCTACACCTGAATGCCTGGACAACCATGTCAGCTTCCATGCCACTAGATGTCCCAGTCCAACTATGGAAGCAATTTTCGTGCGTCATTGACTGTCCACGCTTACACAAGTATTGGCACATACTGCAATATTTGTTTCGTACATCCACATAGAGCAGCCTCTTGGTATTGTATCCGACAATGCAGACGACTCCTGAATTTGCCACATACCTATGTGCATGGCTCCTATGTGACCATCCACCGTCCGCCACTACAGTGATGAAGGGGACTCCAGTGGAAGTAACATCACCATATTTTATTGCTAACTCCCTTTCTTCGACACCAGCTTGAAGTATTGATTCTAGAAGAACGCTTTTCTATGCCTAGGGAAAATGGTTTAGTGTCAGCAAAGGAATTAAAATCTTCATGTGTGTTCATTTACCGAGATAATTTCTGTAGGTACTTACTTTCCCAAGCCAATTTTCATGATTTTGGAAGGTCGCCTTGTCTATTCCTTCTATTCCTAATGTGGAAAAAACGTCCTCAAAATTGGTGTGTCCCCCTCCAATACCCATGAAACGGCACTGTCCACAATACTCACGGCTCCTTTCTCACTAATCGCATCTTCTTTTTCCGTTAACGAAGGTTTTTCTACCTCCGGTTCACTAGCAACAAGTTTAATCATTTTGCAGTGAGGGCACTGAAACACTAAACGCCAAACCATGGCTCTTATTGAGCTTGTAATCAATTGAAATGATCCGTGGACACTTTTTAAACACGTGAGTCGATGTTGTTCGAGGGACCTTATTTCTCTCAAGAACTGTTTACCCTCTACAATGAAACGGCCATTGATACTTTCCATGGCAGGTTCATTTCCAGGAATTTGGACGCATTCCGATACCATGTCAGGAATGACGCTGAAATAAAATGAATAATAAATTAATATTAATATAATTAACAACTCATGTCATTTATCTAAATGGCTACCTTCGAAAAAGAGGGAATTATATCCAAGGTAAAATATGAAAGGCATGCGCTCCCAATTACCTAGAACTACTGTTTGTGTCCGAGGAACACAATTCCATTACAGGCAGTGATGCAGCGGTAGATCCTCTTGCTCTTCTGTCGATGAAAGTAATATTTTTTGAGCCCATTATCAATAATGTTTGCATTTTTCTACTGGAAAGAATGTCCAATATCAAGTACCTTGCTTCCCAAGTTACAAGTCCCTGGGTCTTTGTCCGTTTCTTCCTTTTAGTAGAAGGATATAACTTTTTCCTTCTTGCACACGTTTCGATAGGTGCGTCCATTATCAGAAATAGTTACGTGAAACCAGGGGTAAAAGTGCGGGGGGACGCGGGTGGACGGCGTCCCCTTCCCACTTCCTAAAAATACGCCATCTTCGCCAAGGGGCCGGGGGAACGGCGACCCTTCACTCCCATATTTTTGTCTTGAAAAGGAGAAAACGCACTGCCCACGCTATGCTGTCACAATTTTGTCTCTCTGGTATTATCTGCACTCACCCCCGCAAATAGGCTTGTCCGTTCCAAAGCCGTTCCTTATCTTACGGGAGTCCAACTGCACAATTTGTGTTAAAATTAGACAGTGACAAACAATAGGCTCGTTCGTCTCTGCTATCGTGTTGTGTCAGTCGTGTTTGTGTCACGAAAGGGTCCAAAACCCAATCCCACAAAGAGAAATGACGTCTTCAAAGCACAGGAAAAATCATGGAGTATTTTGAAAGAAGCAATGGCAAAAAACTGAAGACCGCTGATGATGGTTACGAAGCACTAAAGCTGCAACATAGCTGACAAACTGAAGGACAATGTTGATTTTCTTGCTGTTGCAAACGCTGCAACATCTGGAGATTTTGGAGAGCAAAGAGAGGTAAGCAACAATCGATGTTAATTTTATAAGGAAGGCTAAAGGAGCAAAAATCGTACCATTTTTCTGCAAGAACTCAAGAATTGTCATTTTTTGCATCTACCGGCAATAGCGCTTCTACTTTATAAGCATTCAACAATGACGTCTTTGAAGCATCAGTGTACAAGCATCGATTATTGTCGTGTATGCTCAATGTATTGTTGTACACGTTAACAGGACTGGTCTCACGGTAAAATCAGATATACCATATACAGCTATATTTAACTAAAGAGTTCCAAAATGTACTTCATACAAATCCACTTGCATGTCTGATGCTGTAATATGCTAAATGTTGTTTATCTTTACATCATGCAATATTTAGTTAAATGATTCCATTGCATCGACATCACGCACTGGGCCAAAACGTTAGAAAAGCGAATTGTGCGGAGATCTGGAAGTGCGATGTTTGTCAGAAGACATTATCCGCGACGTTATCCTGGATACCTACGAAGAAGAAGACGTCACATAGTAATGAGGTTTGGAGCTTTGACTCAGACAATAGTTGGGCAGAAGCAGGTAATGAAGTGATCATTCCAAAACATTCACATGGAGACTGCTGTCGCGCCCTCACAATTAGTTTGGTCGGAAAACAGACAAAAAGTTCCACGCATTCCCTTCGCTGGGAACCCTGCACTAAAAGTAGCAAATCCAGGTCAGAATCGATTTAGTTACTTTCTTTGGTGTCAAACGATGAGTTTTTTGATTTGATTATAAGAGATTATCAGGAGTACGACGAAAACTAGTATTTATTGCAATATAGTGTATCTGTTAAAGTTTAAATTATACTGGGTACGGTCAGTTTTCTCTGCCCCCCGCCGCGCGGGTCGAGGAGAAAGACCAGCGTTGGGCCTCCGAGCTCGGGAAAGGGTCGCGGATTAGGACCCTTCCCGAGGTGGGACACACCTTTCTGGTGACTACCTGAGACATGGTCCCAGATCATCACTTTTAACCGAGATAAATGCCAATGCACTGAAAATGCTTTCAAACAGTCCATTACCTCATGCAAGAATTTCTGAATGGCAGAATTTGACAAAAAATGAATTTGAAGTATTTCTGGGTTTGCTTTACCTTACCCTATGGGGAATATACGACTAAAAAGCATCCCATGCTATTGGAAAAGGTCAAATTTGTACGATTTTCCCATATTCTACCAAAATATGCCACGGGATTGTTTTTTGGTTAACTGAGGGTAACTGAGCATTTTTGCCGGAATCCGAATGAGTTTTAACCAAAACCTTCTGATTAACGCTATAAAATTCGTCCTATTATTGATTTATTTGTAAGAAATATGAGTGAAATTTATTATCCTGGGAAAAATATGAGTTTAGACGAATCTATGCTTCTTTGGAGATGACGCCTAGTTTTCAGGAAATATATAAAAAGTAAAAGGCAGAAGTATGGATTGAAATTATATATGTTGACTGGATCTTCAGGATTAGTTTTAAATTTTTGTGTCTACACTGGGTCACAAGACAACTATGAGATACAAGAGATCTATATCTTGCTGAAAGTTTATGAAAGGGGCTTTAACATTTGGCATTCTTGTACGCAGTCTTAAAAATACGCGATGTCGTCTTGAAGTACTCATCAGTTTCCTTCTGCAGACATGTCTTGAGTGACTCCATTCCTGCTTCTTCCTGTATCTTCTCTGCACTCAGGTGGGCACTTGAATTCTTGTGCTCAAAGATTTTCTTGCGAAGAGACGTACACTGCTTTTCCTTATCTGTCCCAGAAGCTGCCACAAGAAACGTCTACTCCTTTGATAGCTGAGTTCCTTTGAATTTGTGTGGGTCTACAGATTTGACAAGATTACAAGTTCGGCATCCCAGTATTTGATTCTGGATGTTCCTTCTATTTTTCCATGCACTGGCCATGTTTCCAACATTCCGGGAAGTCCCCTGTGTTGTCGTCATTTTTATCAGATTCTGACGATGTTTTGGAGTCTCCCGTGCTCTGTTTATCGTCATCTAGTCCATCATGCTGACCCGCTGATTCTCCGAACTGTCACCCTTCGCCAAATGAAAAAATCATAATTGAAATAGATATCAACTTTTTCAATAATGTCTCTAAGTCTAGATCATATAGGAACTATTCTGTGATTTACGTATGTATATATGTAGACTCATTATTTGCGAAAATTCCACACAAAATTTAAATAATTTAAAATAATTTCATTGTTGCCATTACTTTTGTCCTTCAGTGATTCTTAGATTTTACAAATAAAAAATAGATGATAATTGATTTAAAGCTCTTTCTGAAATAATCGGTATGTTAAGGGGTTCATTTTAATTAATGGGTTGGTGGGTGTCCCCCCCTGCCACACACCCTCTCGGTGGCTTGTATGATATCGCGTGGATGTAGATGAATTTCTGAGTAAAATTTTAGTGTGTCCTACCTCACAAGCTGAAACACTGATGCAATGGAATCATCTAACTAAATATTGCGTGATGTAAAGATAAACAACATTTAATCTTCTTCCTGGTATTATGGTGATTATACGAGTGAATTAATAGCTCAAAATGCCTATTACACTTCATTTTACTTACTGCTGCAGAAGTTAAATTCCAATTTTACGGTGATTTCCTTTTCCTAGCTTGTGTCCGACCACAGGAAAATTCGGGACCATCGGTCATCTATTATCGTAGATGCACAAATTATTTATATTTTCCCATTATAATACTTACTAACGACACAAATGCTTCCAAAACACAAAACAGCACAAGCATTTTCAAACCAATACGGAAAGAGAGGCAATGGAAATTCATGATAATTAGTTCTTACGGTCCAATGAATGGCGATTATCAATATGAAAAAAACGTCTTATACACCATGACAACAAACATTACCAATTCGACTATGGAACTTGTAATCATAAAGAGTAAAAAGGTCGCACATTAAAGGGTAACTCTTATCTTTAAATTGGTAAAATAAGACAAAAATTCGGAACAAGCTTGTTAAATTGTTTCTCCATGAGAGCTAAAAATGAACTGAATTTGAAACTAATTGCTCTAGTTTAATGTTTAGGTCACAGGTAAAGCCGGTGTATAGTAAAACAATGACTCTGCTGCAGGTGAAGTGTGCCATCTAATATTTAAAGTATGTTTTACTCTTGACTCACATGGCGGGTCATCCGCCCCTGTAAAGCGCACAGCCATGACTCACACGTGTGCACTGATAGTGTTATCCCACTGGCGTCCCCCCACCTTTTCAGAGCCACTTTTACCCCTGCGTGAAACAACCCGAACAAAAAAATGTTGCGACCTCTCGCACCGACACCTCTAAGAGAACTGATCGTTGTAGTGATGGGCAGTGAGTCAGCTCAAATGAGCGACTCTGTAGGTAGTGTGAGCCGAGCGGCACTGGATATCATGTCACTCGCCTCACATCGCTCATCCCTTCACATCGCACTTTCTTCTGTTCATGCGCACCAACGAACCTCATCGCTCCATCACACCGCTCCTTCGCCGCATACGTCTCCTGCTCAAGATTCCGTCCCCACATGATGTCGAGACATGCGACGATATTTTTGCGTAGTACTATCAATTTCAGCACATTTTGCTATCTCGGAAGTGTGCCGGGTGCCGGAAGCTGTGACTGAGAAGGCAATAAAATATTTCTGCACACCTGAACAGCTGGTCCTTCGGGCCGGATGCATCTAAGAGACTCCGGATTCGCGTAGTGTGCAGAAAACATTCTTGAGGTGGGTGGCATGTGATTTAAACTGTATTTGAAGGCGTTGTGCAAATCTCAGTGCAAATGGGACGGAGCTGAACCTCCATTCGATCGGGTAAATGCCCAGTGGACTTTGAACTCTTAACCGCCCTGTCGCCCTTAACCCCCCCCCCCCTTCGCTGTCTCTCTCCTTCCATTGCCCCCCTATCCTTCCCCCTCGCTCACGAACAGCTGTGCGCTGCTCGCACGGTTTCGTCGCGATCTCTTCCGCGCGATACTCAGCAATATTATTCTCCTTTGCGCGCCCTATCTGTTTCATTTGATTTACTCGATAGACTACTCGTCTGAATATTGGAAGAAATCATGTCTCTAACGACGAGACAACCGATTACGCAACAGGAACAGCGGGATCATGCAATATCCCGACTGGTACCAAATTTAAAGAAAAAGGGCGCTTCTAACATCACTAAAGAAGCCATTCAGACTAGAATAGACTCTCTCAAGCAGTATTGGAGCGATTACAGTGCAACTCATTTTGAGCTGGTGACGCGTGCAGATGCGGTGCAGGAGCGTTATTTGGTGGAGGGTCTATTTGAGAATACGGAGGAGAGCTATCATGACACGTTTGCCATACTGAGGGTCATGCTCGCTCAAGTAACTGATGTCAACGTCTGGACAGAGTGGAGTTGGTCAGGCGGATCACGTTAATTACCAACTCCCAGTGCAACTTCCAAGAACGATGCTGCCTAGCTTTGCGGGCACGGTTGCGGATTGGGAATCGTTCTGCGATCTATTTACAGCGATCGTGGATGGCGAAGCTCGATTTTCTCCCGCGACAGAATTGCAATACTTGAAAATGTGCTTGAAGGACTCGGCTGCGGAGTTTGTGAAAAACGTCTCGGTACAGACGCTAACTACAAGCCGACCTGGGATGCTCTGAAAGCCAGATATAGTAATCCACGACTCTGTTTGCATACTCACTTGTCTACATTGATGCGTCTTCCGAAAATGACGAAGGAATCCGCGTCGGAATTGCAGGCTTTGGTCGACAAGACACAGCAAGTCGTTCGAGCGCTAGAGAACTTGGGCCGACCTGCAGCGGCGTGGGACGACTGGCTTGTTTTCATCACTGCCGAACGTTTGGACAAAGAATCCAGGAAGCTTTGGGAGACACATCTAAGTACCAAGGAAGGCGTAAGTGATGTATCCTCATGGGTTCAGTTGGATCCAAACGAATTTCCAAGTTTTAAGGAACTAATACAATTTCTTGAGGGTCGTATCCGGGCGTTAGATATGACAGCTCCTGTCACGAGTTTGGAAAAATCGTGCGCAATGACGTCTAAATTTTCAACATCGGGAACTAAGTCCTTTCACATAGAGACTAAGACTGTATCTTCTGCGACAAGACGTAACTGCGTTATTTGTTCACTGGAACATTATATCGGGGCCTGCCCTCGTTTCCTAGAAAAGACGCCTATTAAACGGAGAGATGAGGCACGTCGTTTACATGTTTGCTTCAACTGTCTAGGTCGTCACCGCTTCAAGGACTGCAAGTCTGACAAACGCTGCATGACTTGTCGTGGACGACATCACTCTTTATTGCACACGGGCATGGTGAGCAACGATACGTCTACCACTAGTTGCGGAGTGGCTGAACCACAATCAAACCCTCCTGTTGAGGCAACGAGAATGGTAGTCAACACGCTGACAACGAATGTGACTACTCCATCCCCTTCTGTTCTTCTCGCAACGGCATTGGTGCTGGTCACGGGCCCACATGGGGTCCGAATACGAGCTGGGGCACTGCTGGACAATGGCTCCGAAGCATCCTTTATTACTGAGGCCTTAGCGCAACTGCTTCAATTACCTCGCCAGTGAACGCACATTCCTCTGTCAGGACTCGGTGCCTCTGAGGCTGGCACTGCACTAAATACGGTTCAACTCTCACTGGCTTCCATTCATGAGCCGTCTTTCTGCGTTGAAATTAAGGCATTAGTTCTGTCGCGGCTCACGAATCAACTTCCTGCAAGACAGATAATCAATATGGACCTGTCTTTGTTCACAAAGCTGAATATGGCTGACTCACGATTTTATCAGCCGGAGTCCATCGATCTGATCCTTGGTGCTGACGTCTACGGACAGATACTTCGCCAGGGACTACAACGCTTTCCTCACCGACGGATTGTTGCCCAAAATACAGTCCTAGGATGGATTATCACGGGCCCAACAGAAGAGAGCGAGTCACGGCGGGCGGGGTCCTTGTCAAGTAGGCCTCTTGCCTCCTTACACTGTGAGGTTGAGCAGGATCTGCAAGACCACCTTCATCGTTTTTGGGAGGTGGAGGAAGTTCCTTCCTCCACGCGAACATTGCGCCCTGTGCAATGTGAGCAGCACTTCAAAGATACTCACTCTCGTGGGCCGGACGGTAAATATATCGTCCGCCTTCCTATCGCACCGGACATCCCATTGGCCGCAGAGGAGACTCGTGAGGAGGCGCTCGGTTCTCTTGCGTCCACTGAGCGACGATTCCTTCGTGAGCCTCGCCCATTCCTATCGAGAGTTCATGAAAGTATATGAAGAACTGGGACACATGGAAAGAGTTTCCGTTCCCGACACCCAGGTAAAGCGGGCCTGGTACCTGCCTCACCATGCTGTCATTCAAAAACCCTCTCAGAAACTTCGGGTGGTATTTGATGCGTGTCGTCGCACTCAGAAGCAATATTGCCTGAATGATTTTCTGCTGTCAGGACCTCCTCTGCAACGGGACCTCGGTCTCGTGCTGACCAAATGGCGGTGTCACCGATTCGTATTCACTGCCGATATAATCAAAATGTTTCGGCAGGTATGGGCACATCCTGCTGATCAGGACCTGCAACGAATTGTGTGGCGTCCGCACTCCTTTACCCCAAGATTTGAGTACCGTGTGACAACGGTCACATATGGTACTGCCTGCGCACCGTTCGTAGCGATGCGAACACTTCAACAGCTAGCAGAGGATGAAGGGCATCGCTTCCCGCTTGGAGCTGCTTGCCTCCGCGATGACTCCTACGTCGATGACATTTTCTCGGGTGCCGATGAATTACTCTCAGCCCAGAGAATTGCAACTCAACTGGTGAAACTGCTAGCCTGTGCCGCAATTGAACTCGGCAAATGGGCTACCAATTATCCAGCTCTTATGCATGGAATATCCCCTCAGCATCGTGATGGTGAGCCTGTAAAATCTATCCACTCCAAAGAGTCCATAAAAACTCTAGGCCTTATATGGAACCCAGCAGCTGACCTGTTTGGATTCAACCTGAGAGCTCCGGAAATCACCAGCACGGCTATCACGAAAAGGACGGTGCTCTCAGATATCACGCGCCTCTTCGATCCACTTGGATGGCTCGCCCCGGTCACGGTTATCGCAAAAATCCTCATGCAAGATATGTGGATCTTAAAGATAGATTGGGACACGCCTTTACCTGCGGAGATCGTGGAGCGATGGACTGAGTATTGTAAGGCGATGCCAAGACTTGCGGAACTTCGAATAGACCGTTGGCTGCAAGTGACATCTTCGTCAACGTGAGAGCTTCATGGTTTTGCAGACGCGTCTGAGAGGGCCTATGCTGCAGCCGTTTATATACGTGTTCTCGACGACGCACACCAATGTCGAGTATCTCTTCTTGCAGCAAAATCAAAGGTAGCGCCTGTTAAAACAATTACAATCCCTAAGTTGGAACTTTGTGGAGCCGCACTTCTTGTTCGTTTAATCACTCATCTGCGAAAAATTGATGCCTGTTCATCCCTACCAGTTTTTGCTTGGTCAGACAGTCAAGTGACACTTGCATGGCTGCGAAAACATCCTAGTTTTTGGAAAACATTTGTGGCCAATAGGGTGTCCTTCATACAAATGGAGCTGCCCTCCGCTGTGTGGAGTTACGTGCCGTCAGAAGAGAATCCAGCTGACCTACCAAGTAGGGGCCTAGATCCCGCTGCTCTCCAAACCTCATCAATATGGTGGAGAGGGCCAAAATGGCTATCATCGAATGCGGAAGACTGGCCTCCGCAACCAGAAACTTTGCCTGTTCCACAGATATTTGTCATCCAGAAACCTGGAGAGGAAAATTTTATCCTCAGAACATTTTCTTCACTAACAAGATTAATTAGGGTTTTAGCCTATTGCCTGAGGTTTATCGCACGCTGTCGACGATCGCAAGATGCTAGGACCATATTTCTTTCCACAAGCGAACTCACTGCCGCACGCAATAAGGTGCTGCAGATGGCACAATCATTTGCCTTTGCTGAGGAGTTGAAATTACTACGATCAGGCAAGTGTTTGCCCCGTCGTAACCAGTTACGGCGCCTGAACCCCTTTCTAGATGAAAACGGTATCCTACGTGTAGGTGGTCGTCTAAAATATTCCACTCTTTCATTTTCCGCAAAACACCCACCCATTCTATCAAAGCAATCCCACCTGAGTCAACTTTTCATCCAATCTGCACATCTTTCATCTTTCCACGGTGGACCTACCCTTACCCTGAATATCCTACGGAGTCAAACTTGGATCCTGGGTGATGTGACACTTGTTAAGAGACTTACAAGACAGTGTGTTAGATGTCATCGTGCTCAACCAAGGTTTGGTTGCCAACTGATGAGCGACCTTCCAGCATCGCGGACGACGCCTACACGCCCTTTCAGTACAACTAGACTGGACTTAGCAGGTCCGTTTAACCTCCGCACTACCAAGGGCAGGGGACATCGCTCGTACAAGGGCTACGTGGCACTGTTTGTGTGCTTCGCCACACGAGCAATTCACCTGGAAGCCGTAAGCGATCTCACCACAAACGCGTTCCTGGCTGCGTATCGGCGCTTCGCTGGTCGTCGAGGTGTTTGTCACACGCTGTATAGTGACAAGGCAACAACTTTCCATGGGGCTTCCAAGGAATTGCGGAAGATGTTCGGCGCAGCTTCTGATTTCTACGCTGAGGTTGCCTCAGCCCTGGCCAATGACAGGACATGTTGGTCCCTCCAAACTCGCCACATTTTGGTGGACTCTGGGAGGCTGGGATTAACTCAACAATTTATCACCTCCTCAGAGTGGTTGGAGAACACACCCTCGCATTTGAAGAGTTTACAACAATGCTTACTCAAATTGAGGCCTGCCTGAATTCCCATTCTCTCCAGCCCATGACCTCTGATCCAGATGATCTTAATGCCCTGACCCCCGCACATTTTTTAATTGGTAACAACTTATTTCTAATTCCAGAAGCTGAGTTTCCCAATATTTCAGATAATCGCTTATCCAGATGGCACCTTATTCAACGGATACAACTGAATTTCTGGAAACGCTGGTCACAGGAATATCTGCATCATCTTTAGTAGAGAACCAAATGGCGTATTCTTCCGTAATTTATTCACTCAACTGTCCACTAAAAATTGCAGTAATCTTACCTTTTCAATCAATAAATAGTGACAATAATTGTGATTTTCGACTCACAAGAACTAACAAAATTCTTTCTGGGCTTAAAGGTTTCAAGCCTATTTCATACATAAATTTAATTTCAACTTGTCTTTCATGTGCAGGCCCAGCTATAATCATTATTTTTCAATTTGGTTTTAAATAACCATCTTCAATTGGTTACTGACATTTTCACCATCGAGATGAAGTCCTTGGGAACCAACTCACCCTCCGCGCAACTGTTCGTCCCTTTATAAAGTTCTGTCCGTACTAGAAAGTGTCAGTACCACTATTCGTACCTTTCATCGGTGTAAATAAGATAATGAAGATAACGTAAATGAATTCACGTATGAATGTACGTACTTGGATTACAAGAACGTGCACATCAGAACGTGTACATCGAGAGACTGACGAAAAGACAGAGACAGCTGACCAGGCATGGGCCGAGTCACGAACAAAAGAATAAGGATAGTAGCAGTAGAAAACAACTGCACAACGTATTGATGCTTGAGTTATATCACAACAAGTACAAACACTCAACACACCCCCTTAAATTAAGCATCATATATGTTCACAACATTCATAATCCTAGAAAAATATAAATGCTTTTCTTTACATAAAGGTTTGGTGAGAATATCAGCAACCAAGTCATCTGTTGGATTGTATTTCATTTTTACAATCTGACGCCCAATTACATCTTTAACTAAATGGTGTTTTATATCAATATGTTTACTGCGTTTCAAAGTTTGCATGTTCTCAGCCATACATTGAGCAGACAAATTGTCATTCAATATTTCTATCACACCAAGTTTCAGCTCCAACTCTTGACTTAAATTATTAATAAAACATGCTTCTTTCACTACATTAGTTATGGCTAAATATTCAGCCTCTGTGCTGGATAATGCTACAGTTTTTTGTTTTACAGATTCCCAACTAAAAGTTGAGGTACCAAGTTGCATGATATAACCTGTTTGTGAACATCTATCACCAGGCACACCACCATAAGAAGCATCAACATACCCTTTAATATTTAAATTTCCAGATTTAACATAAACCAAACCATGATTCTGAGTACCTATTAGATAACGCATTACTCTCTTTATAGCTGACCAATGAGACTCATCATAGGCCGTACTATACTGACTTAATTTATTGATTGCAAATGCTATATCAGGCCTCGTGTTAACTGCTAAATACATAAGCCCACCAATTATTTCCTGATATGGTACAGTTCCACTATACATAAAAGTGAGATCTGTGGCTTTGGTCAATACCAATCCAGCAGCCATAGGTGTAGGAGCAGGTTTAAGATCAGTCATACAAAATCTTTCTAACAGCCTTTTAACATATTGAGCCTGGTCAAGAGAAATAATTCCCTTTTCTCTTTTTCTGATCACACGCATTCCCAAACAATCTTTCACATTACCCAGTAACTTCACATCAAAGTTTTTGTACAGTGAATCACACAAGATTTTACTGTCTTGTTTACAGTTTGAGAATATATAAATATCATCTACATACAAAGCCACTATGGTAAGATTTTTATTTCTATGACACACATAAACACATGATTCAGATTTTAACTGTTTGAAACCTGTTTTAATTATAACGTCAGAAATTTTTCTATTCCACATCCTACTGGATTGCTTTAATCCATAAATGCTCTTTCGCAATAAACATACTTTTCCTGGAACTGAAAAACCCTCTGGCTGTTCCATGTATATTTTCTCATTAAGATCTGCATTTAGAAAGGCTGTGGTTATATCCATGTGACTTATATCCAGATCCATTTCATTAGCAAACGCAAATAACAATCTCAGTGTGGTGTAACTAACAACTGGAGAAAATGTTTCATGAAAATCAATCCCATAAGTTTGAGAAAAACCTCGGGCTACCAGGCGAGCTTTGTGCTTTTCAAATTCACCTGAACTTCCATTTTTTAATTTAAAAACCCATTTAGATTTTACAACGTTACAATCTGATGGTCGGTCCACTGGTTCCCATACTTTATGATTCATTAAAGAATTATATTCGGATTGCATAGCTGACTTCCACATGGGATCCAATAAAGCGTCCTTAGTCGATTTAGGAATATTGACAGACATATCAGTCAAAGCCTGAAAGGACATGTCATAGTCAGCATGCCAACGAGGTGGCTGTCGCATGCGTGAGGGTCTATTACAACCCGCAACATTAGGGATATCATTGACAATAGGTGCATTTTGAATATTGTTTTCTGACAAAGTACCAACATCATTCATAGCATCCACAGTTTGAACATTTCTATCTGAAAAAATGATAACATTATTGTCAATTTCAAGCTTATTTCTATCCATATCTTTGTTTTCACTTGCAATAGGAATATCACCAGCCATTAGGGTCTCAATAAATTTGACTTCCCTAGACATGTAAACCTTTTTAGGATCATGTATATCACCTAATCTGTATCCTTTCTTCCCGGGACCATATCCCAACATAATTACTTCTTTTGATTTGGGATCTAACTTATATTTGTAATTAAGGTGCCCTGTCCTTTTATGCCAAATTTCCTTAGATACATTGGAGACATTCATCATAAAGGGTAAAACCTTGTTCACATCGTCTACAACATGAGGAATTTGTTTAGGAATATCAGAGACAATACCTTTAGATGGACATACAAGAGATGCACTTGCCATAGTAGATATCTTAGGCATTCCATTGTCACAAACAGTTGCTGTGGTTTTTCCATTTTGGTCTAATTTATAAATGCCACCAACAGCACTACCTGTAAGCTGACTTGTACCTGTAATGTTAACTTCATTTTCATCAAACACATTAACACCATATCTGTCAAACACAAGTACTTTACCTTTTTCTGCAATTTTAGAAACTGACAATAAATTTGCAGCACTCTGTTTACAAAGCAACACATCAGTAATTGTATCATTAACTAGAGAACTATTACTACTAAAAATAAAGGGCACATTTCCAACACCTTGGCATGACATTACAGAACCATTAGCCGTTAAGATATCAGCATTCACAGAAGTTTTGAGGTCATCAATCCAATCACCACGAGATGTCAGATGTTGACTTCCACCACTATCGAAGAACCACTGATTTTTTGGCATTTTAATTCTTCTATATGTCGCAGCAGTCATGAGAACTAAGCCATCATTGCCATCAAATTTCTTGGAATTTTTTGATGTATCTTGAAAACTTGAGGAATTTTTGTTTTTCAGTCTTTTCCACTTAGTGCACTGAGGTCGTTTATGTCCTTCTTTCTTACAGTTATGACAAATAATGTTGTTGGGAACAGTTTTCTTGTTTGAATTAGGGGCATGAGAAGCACTTGACCTGAATTTGACGGATGCTAGTGAAGATTCGCACGCATTGGCACTTCTTCGACAGTCCTCCTCTATCAAAAGCTTTTTTACTTCCTCACTTCTAACTTCAGTGTGAGTGGACGCAAAACCTTGCACCAAAGTCTCAAAAGACTCCGATAGACCACTTAACAAAATTTTCCCAACTTTGTCATCAGGGACAACGACGCCGATATCTGCCAGCTGATTCACAACGGAAAGGATCCCATTAATGTATTCGGACATGGAACTAAAATCTTCGTAACGCATTCTCATTAACTGTCTCTCTAACATTAGTTCACGAGTCAGCCCTGAGCTGCCAAAAGCCTTTTGTAGATTATTCCATGCTTCTTTGGCTGTGCTACAGGCGTAAATGTGAGAAGCACATACGGGTTTTACAGCCAAGCTGATCTTTGCTAGCGCGCGTCGATCTTTGACTGGATCTATGTCCTGACCAGTAACACTTTCCCACATGCCATAATCTATGAGTAGCATCTTCATTTGCCATTTCCACGTGTTGTAGTTCCTTTCGCCTTCCAACTTCTCAATACCCGGCACGCCTGCCGGTGCAACGAACACCGACTGTGCGAAGTCAACGGGTGTCGAATGGTGAACAGTTGCAGCAGCATTTGAATGTTCCTGTTCGTTATCCGACATTTTCGCACAAAACGCAAGTTCAAATATATTGCGAGAATGCGGAAAGTGAATACGTTAATTAATATTGCAGTCGTGGCACTCTGGGCCCATAACCTGTTAGAGGCCGAGGTAGAACAAACGTAATTCACAGGTTCAGATAATGAACAGTACTTTAATGTACGTACTTGGATTACAAGAACGTGCACATCAGAACGTGTACATCGAGAGACTGACAAAAAGACAGAGACAGCTGACCAGGCATGGGCCGAGTCACGAACAAAAGAATAAGGATAGTAGCAGTAGAAAACAACTGCACAACGTATTGATGCTTGAGTTATATCACAACAAGTACAAACACTCAACATTCACTTAGTAAATTTCCACCGACTTTCATTAAAACCGTCCTAGGTTTCGACTTATACAGTCATTGTCAAGACCTTGATAATGACTGTGTATGTCATTATCAAGGTCTTATTTGTGTATGTCATTATTTCGACATACACAGTCATTATCAAGACCAAAAGTCGGTGGAATTTTACTAAGTGAATTCATTTACGTTAACAATATGTGGTTCCACGTACTCAAGCCTAGCAATTTGTTAAAGATAATGAAGGTTAAGAAATTGTATTATACATGCGTGTGATGAGGCCTGTGAAAAATGAACACTGTTCTTATATGGACTATACCTCCCAAACGCCTCATAAAAGCGAAACATTTCTTTATGTACCTGATTTAGAAATATTAAGACTTTCTATCTCATTGATTTTCTATTTTTTAAACCCAATTACACGAGGATTATTGATGGTTAAATTATAGTATTGTTGGAATGAGAGTCTGTGTAGGCCCATGTGTGAGGGAGTAGAGCACTGTTTTTACACCGACCGTATCTCCCAAACCCCTGAAAAACACAAACAATTCTTTTTGTGTCTAAAAAACCAACATTAATACTTTCTAAAACAACGTTTTTATAATTTTTAAACCCTGTCCCGCATGGACTTTTTAGCTTCGAAAAAGCAGTTTTTTTCCAAATTTCTCAAATTCTAGTGTTCTTTTCTCAGTGAGAAATGCTCACATTCCATGTTTATTAATATATTTACACACTAGGTATGTATAAATGCTACTGTGAGAAGAACTGGCCCGTTTTCAAAATTATTTCCTGGTGTAATTTTAGGCTAAACTTGTGAAAAAAAATGAATTTTGGAAGTTGCATTTACAGTGACGAAAAGACTTTTCTTACTATGGTGAAAAGTACATTTAAAACTCCTTTGATATATGTAGACTTCATATGCTTTCTATTGACACCTTTTACATGTGTATGTTGAAAAACCAGCGTCTCACCACAGGGTAAACCCCAAAACCAACGGCCTCTCATGATTGCTGTTCCTCTGCGACTTCCCCCTTCTGTGTGTGAATGCTGCTGAAGCCAATTCTTCACCACTTCCTCTTCCAACGAGGCTGCTTGCAAAAACAACTGCATACTAAAATCGTTAAGGTCTCCCCCAAATCCCTCTACGAAGAATACCCGTCCGCTATGCACCACATACTTTCCTGGTGTCCAGGCCCGCAAAACATACACTAAAAGACCTTCACTCTTTCCTTCTCAGTCCACCGTCAATATATATTTCCTCCCCCGCCCTCCTTCACTTTCAAACGCCCCGTCAACCCATCTAACATAATGAAATCCACTAACCCCCTTTCCAGGGCTATTTCCACCCCCAAAAGTCACCCCTCCCCATGCCACACTCCGAGGTGCAAAACATCTCCAATTTTCTCTCCGGCAATGTGATCCGCCATCTGCAATTCGCAGCCGGTGGATCACATTTCCCGGCGTTCTCGGCACTCGGGCAAATCCTCTCAGCATCCGAATGAACAACCAAAAAACCACAGTAAAACAAGTCGTTTTAAGGATTCCTTCGAGGTTTTTGTCCTCAACTGATTCATGAGGCTGAGAACCCATTTCCTCGGATCGCATGGACAACGTGTCTTTCTTCCCTGTCCCCAGGACTGAAATCTGAATCTCCACAAATGAGGGCTCTCGCTACGGAGTTGACCCACCGCCGAGGGTTCGCCTCCATGGCCGCTGGTCGGGGATTGGCGCTACTGCTGTTGCTGCTGCTGCCTGCGACGGAGGCACTCCAAGGCGAGTAGCACGCGAGGCGCACGTCGCTTGTTAGCAACCGCTTGCTTCACACCTCTCGGCGTTGCGGCAACGCGAAAGCGAGCAGATCAAATCAGGCTTTCATCGCTCAGCGTTGCGGAAACAAACGAAAAGTGATAAGCGTGTCGATAAATCAGCTGCAAACTCACTGCATCATCTTTGCACATTGCTTTACTATTTGATTATAACTGTGTTAAGCCATGTCTACATACAGTAAAATAAATAGGTATAAGTATTAATGAGTCGCCACCAGAATTTTTGCAGTTCCATCTGCACACTCGTTGACGTGGAAAACTATTGAATAGTAAACACAATGATTCAAAATATGAACTCAGTCGCCAAATCCGGTTATTTGTTAATATTAAGTCATTGTGGAAGAAGAATCATATATACATACATATGTTAAACTAAACCATCTACATGAAGATATTATTGAGTCAAGTGTGCTTGAACAACTCAATTGAAAATGTGTAGTATGGTATACGATATCATCGGAGTTAAGTTTTCTATCTCATTAAGGATTGGTGTGAGTAAATACAAATAGAATATGCAGTGGTGCCATTCGTGATTGATTAATCCTAAGAATTAAACCATTTTACCGCATAAATCAGTCTGGGGGTTAATTGAAATACTGTTAGGACCCCGGGTCTAAATCCAACAGGACATTAGTCGTAAATATTAATATATGGATGCTTTGATGATGAAGATACAAAACAGAGGCAATTAAAATCGATAAAAATAGTCTTTTACGCATATGATGAATAGGGAAAACACACCCACGACTAAGCTTCACTTTTCAAGCGCTGCCCCATTGAAGTGTAGACAACAGACAAAATTTGGCACACAGTGCTTCCCTTCTGCTCTGCACTCATACCGTCACTAAAAATACTGGCCACTGGCAGTTTCCAAAAGAAGGCTAAGCTGACAATCGTCACAACTAATACTTCCTTGGCTACTGGCATGCAGTCAGCTGTGATCCGTCAGCCCAAATCAGTATAATGATGGTACCTGTGCCCATCCTATTCCACGTGCTTCCTGATAGCCATTTAGTTAATTATTAGAGTGCAGTGAATGGCTTTTAGTGAATATTTTGCAGCTCGTTTCACGGAATTAATAAATTCCACAGTCATTCCTGGCCAACCATCGATACTGCTGTAGCACTACTGGCGTAACTGACAGGAATATACAGTGACTGACGGGGTTGCGATGCTTGGGGCTCACGAGAGAAGACATGCCACCGTGAGGGGCACAACCATTCGTCTTACTAGCCGAGCTGAGGCACAAGAAATCATCTGACATCAGGCGCAGCCACAAAAACTCCAAAATGGATTACATTTGGCAGTTTAGTATATTGCAACGTCTCGCCCATCATACGCTACTCCTGCATGCATTTGGAGGTCAAAAACTTAAAATTGAAGAATTTCACAGATATTCAACATCTTGATACGTAAGTATATTTATTAGGGTATACTTTTCCATCTAATATATGTGTACTAACTAATTTAATTTACATCCCTAAGTGCAACACATATTTTCTTATTCGCCCAATACACAGCATTCATTAGTGGCAGACACGCAGTAGGAGAACACCTTTGCATATTCATAAATAACAAAAGCGAGTTTAACTCAATGGAGTTCGGCACAACTTTATGGAAATTCATAATAAATGAATACTGAAACTGTATATTCCATCCTTTAATAGTGAAACAGGACCGGTTTCATCCGCATCACCGGGTGTGGATACCTGACGGTGAATGCGGCGTGCTACGAATCACAGTTTTTGTATGCGTTGGTCAAAAGTGAGAATTCTGTGTATAAGGCGAATCGTCACTTATAATTCACAGGTGCTTTTCAAGACCTTCACGACGCACACGTTGCCAACTGTGAAATATTAAATCTTCAAAGCACACACTTTCAGTGACTTCAGAATCAAAACAGAATTGAGTCAAAATGATTCGTGAATTATTCCTTGGTTTGCGCCAACTTATGCTATTTTACACAAAGACACGACTTTCCTCTCGACACACTAAATGACACCATCCAAACTGAAAAGAGCCAGGGCAAAATGGAATTTCATGATACAGAGGAGAGCGGTAAACGAGGCCATAATAATCTGCCAAAAGCAGAACAGGAATAATATGCTATCGGAGCGTCACCCTTGTGAAACAATAAGTTATCCCAAGTCTCCCCACCCGTGATGAGCAGGGAACCTAGTTACGCGGCAGGTTTCGAGATCCAGGGCAGTGCCCCAGAGCTGAGCTCTCTTCTTCTAAACCTGCTGTTTAGTGTGGCAGTGGAAGGAGCCAATGAGCCGTTGCCCAACTTCCATCGCATTATTCTGGAAGAGAGGCTCCCTCGCCCTTTGTACTTTTCTGTTACAATGCCCTACTCCCTATTAACTCCTTAACCCTTCTGTTTCAGTGACTGCCCTGCACTATAGTTATCGTCTCCCCTGGCCATGTTTCCAGGAGTCGCACGTTCGTGTTCCGATTCGCCCCCTACCTCCCTTGGGCATCGCTTCCCCACAGCCCTCGCTGTGAGTGGCTGACGACAGAACATCCTCCGTTTCAGGCGACTTGCAGATGCACCCCGTGGACGGAAACGAGCACCGCGGAGGCACCAATAGAACCAGGCTGGAGGAGAGGTGAGTGTTCCACTCGGGCCACTGCTTCCGTCCACGCATTGTATGCTCCGTAGACGCCAGCGATGGCTGCAGTAACGCTGGCGTCGTTGCCTAGCAATCGCCACTGTTAATCGTCCAATCAAATTGAAAATGAAATGAAAGACTGAGGTCTCTCGAGAGAAAATAAGAAGCATGCGTTGAAATAATTCTTCACTTTTGAGGTTAGGCAACTGGTCCTGGAAAAGGAATTGGCCGGCCATGGAGTGAGAGCAGGATTGCGTCCCTCATCGCAGGATGGGTCTTATTGGAGGTGCAACGCATTCTATGCGGCTGCTGTCAGCACTGACGTCTTGTGCGGGCCGGAAGGAGTGCACAGGAGTGAAACACGGCGACAGTTACTGCCTGCTCTCAACAATAGGTGGTGGCAGGGGTCCGCGGTTTAACATGCCATCTGACGGACGGATTCCTCCGCACAGCACCAAATCAGGGTCTGAAATACAAATTAATATTCTCTGCCAACACCGGAAGTCGAACCTGGGCCTCGAGAGGCTAGTTTTTTGTGGGCCTCCCAACCTTCTTGTGATAACGATTTATCGTCAAACGCATAAAAATCATGATGTATTGCGGCTACTGTATAATGCATCACGATTCGAAATCTAAACTGTGAAATGCCTCTCTTGTGGGGTTCAAGTTAACTGCTCATATTTGGGACAGTTGTCAAAAGTTGTTACTCCATTATGGTAATAGTTGAATTTCTACAAGATAGAGTAAGTTCCGTTGGGTAATCCCGAATGACGACTACTCCTGTTTTTTAAATACAATCACCTCTCCGCGGTGGGGTGTACAACTCGTATGCACTCAAGCAGGGAGAAAACAGTCGTTCATACTTATCGACAATTTAATGCAATGGCATCTGTGCCATGCAATGACAGCGCAGTAAAAGAGGCAGTGGAAATTAGAAAGGAAATAGATCATTTTAATGGAGACAGCGGTTTCCATCTAAGCAGTACTTGTAAACTAGCCTTGAAACGATTGAAGAGAGAAGGGAAAGGTGCCGACCAATCACACCCGACCTGAAACCTCTGAGGACCAAATGTCTTGGCTCAAACTCTTCACCCTGAAGACGATGGCAGACTACGCCGTCGAAAGGCTCATCATCTCCTTCACTCGGTTGGAAACCCGTGAAGACCTCATTACTGTCAAATGGAAACAACAGAATTTCGTGTCGTATTTTGTGATTCCGCAAGATGGTCCCTCCAGCTGAGCGAACCACAGGTACTCCGGCTGCAATGGTGGGCTTACTCCATTAGCATTTCGGCATCCCGAATCGGCCTCTCTGGGTTGGCACTTGGAATAATTAAAATCGGACTCAATCCAGAAAGAATTTCATTTGATTTCTCCCGGAGGGGGAAAGTTTGGTCACGCTTGATTGACCCACTGGTGTCATGGCGGAGTGTGTGACGCCATATTACGTGGACATCGCCAACGCAGCAGAAGCCCAGAGCGCCCATATGTATGTACGAGAAGAATGAGAGCAACTGATTTCAGCAACCGATGCACTGGATGCGTATTTATTATAGTGGAATGGTTTTAATGCTGATAGTCCAAATATTCCACAAGTCCTAACAAAATCCAAGTACCCATGTGTTAATATTTATCATTCGATATTTCTTCTTATGCTATATTAATTATTAACAAACATAACATAGAACACTCATCCTAACTGAGAAAAGAAAGGAACGGGACTCCACTTGGTCGCCCTCGTCCGAATTGAGACTTCACGAAACTTGAGATCGTTCACATTTGGGAACGTCCACATTATTAATCACAAAACAAAACATGACAAAGGCTTTCGGTTTGCGAGGACAAGGCATCGCTTCCGGCGACAGCATGTTCTCGGAATGGGATCCTCCCAGATATCTCGGAGTCTCTTGAGTGCAGACACTAGAACCGTCCAAAGACAGTCGGACACGTGGGGACAGCAAGTTCTCGCCCGAGGAACTCCCTTTCTTAAGAGGGACATCCGTGGAACCAAACAATTCAAGGCAATGCCCAGGCTGGACCTGGGGCTTAGGCACAGATTTGACTTAATGATTACATTGTCTTACCCTCAGGCATACATGGTTGCCAAACTATGGATGTTGCATTTCAAACTCCACCTACAATCATCCGACGTGGTTGTTGCGAGAATTGCTGGAGATGACCCTTCGAAATATGATACGGAGTGCAAATGGGTGTGGAGTGTTCTCTAGTACGCACGAACACCCCTACGGCCCTCCAGCCCGAATGTCCAGGTTCGAGATTTCCCTGAGTGCTGTGCTGATGTCACCCTCAGTCCAGTGCTCCTTCCTTCCGTCTCATGCCACCTCCCCTTCCCCCTGCACCGCTCCCAAGTGGAGCTCAGAGTGATCTCTTCCGGCAGGCGGCGCCGGGCGCAGCTGGTGGGCTGGCTGGTCGTCGGCCTCCTCGGGCGCCTGCTGCCGCGGGAGGCGGCGGCTGCCCGGGGCGGCGGCCCCGCTGCCCGGGGTCCCAAGAGGTGCGCGGCGCTCATCTGCGACGCCCTCCACGCGTCGGCGCTGGACGGAGCCCTGTGGGACGCCCTGCCCACCATCAACATCAGGTGAGGCGGCGCACAGTGAGGCCAAATCGCATTTTGCCGGACAAAAGTCCAAAACTGCTTTTTATGAGATAACGTCTTGAAATTTGGCACATATACACACAAATGATTGCTGATTATGGAATGGTAAGTCATTTTTCATAGGTATTACCCGTTACTTAGATACAGAGGCTCAAACATGACCAAATTTCGAAAAAAGCGCCCGTTCTAATTTTTCTTCGAAAATCTTAAAAGTTGAGCAGATATAGGAGTAATTAAAGGATTGTTATGAAATAAAAAACATTACCAATTGTGAACAGGGTACTTTGCCTATACTAAGCATAAGTTTCAGACAGTTTTGCCTATATTTGAGTGCTATTACGTCACAAAATGGCGGACCCTTTTTTTAGACAAAATTTTACATAAAGTAGACAATATAATCCTTATTCGGAAAATGGTCTCTGGGATACTTCACCAGAGTATAAATTGAAGATATTTCTAGGTTATTCCGTAAAAATATTTGAAAAAAGTTTGCGACGCCGAGAATAAACTCGATTTTTCGATCGCGCGTCGCGGCCCGGCTCCGCGCAGCGGGACCTGGAAATACCGAGACTCCGTCGGATTGTTCATGTTGTGTGGATAATAACTCCTCGAATATACGTTTTTCAGGCTTTGCATGCTGTCACTGATTTCTAAAGATTCTATACTGAAGATTTTTCGAGGATATTGGTTCGAAAGAATGGATCAGTTAGTAGTGTCCATATGTTCTTCAGTTCACTCCATTCAGTTCACTCGTAACTGAGGTAAATTTGTTATTTGAATAATTTTCGGAATCATTTTCAATCGCAACAACTCTTAGTAGGGCAATGAGAGTGCTTTCAAATGTAGGAAAAGTCCTGATGAGGTGACGGAGATGTCACCTGAGGAGGTTTTGTCCTTGCTGATCACTAGAGGGCTGACTTATAGTCACTATAATACACTTTGAAGCTCCGTTCTTAGTCACTCATACGAGTTGTATCCCCGATGGGGATTACTCCGTTGGAATAAGTATAACCGAAAACATGTGCCAAGTGAATCTTCAATATTTATTCAACCACACGGTCTCAAGGGTACTGTAGTGCGTATCTACAGCGCAAACCTCCAGCGATGAAGTTAATTGCACTTTAATATGCAAGTACGGATTTGATGGAAGTTCGCGCCACGCTCAATATAAACAACTGTGGGAAAGAGCAGATTCGTTAGATGAATTTTTATTCATGTGATCCCTAGTGCCTCTTACTTTGGTAAATGATTCTGCGGGTAAGAGATTCAAGCGTATCTATTTTATATTTGTCTAACCCGCATATAGAACAAACGGGCAATATTAATACTTTCCCTGTTTTAGCTGTGATTACCTGGGCAATTCCGTGGCAATGTCCATCAGATTTTGCCGGCCCATTCGTCTTCAGTGGCTCATAGAGACGAAGGAAATTACCAAGACAGAAAATAATTATTTGCAAAGGCAGATTGACAATTTATAAAATTGGATTTCGGGATGTTATTCATCGTCCTACATGCCGACCACGGTCCATACATGCCGCGGATTTTTCGAAAGGGGCAATTCTTCCCTTAGGCCAGCTATCCGAAGAGGCGATGGAGGCCCGCAATAAGGACGTCATGAAATTTCGAGAAAGATTCACGCGGAAACACTCCAGTACGGCCACAACTGAGGACCTATTCAAAAGACTTGATCACGTTCGATCCGTTGCTTTCCTCCACCATATCATTGACTTCGAAGACTGATAGGAGGCTTCCGAAGGAATTACGAGAACTATTACTAATAGAAGACAAAGAAGAAGCATAGAATCAAACTGAGATGATGTTTACGACTCGTCCGAGGACTAAGAATTTTTCTTGATACGAACAATCGGCAAAGAAAGTTTGATCAAAGGTGTTGTAGTGACGAATTCGTGGGGATGGGTGAGTGGTTAAGGAAAGGATAGTGAAAAGGCGATCGTATTGTCAGGATCCCGCTACCAACCACCCTTTCCTTAACCGCTCCCTTACCCACCCTTGCTAATCCCTCATTTGAACACCGCCGACCTAACTTCCTCTGCCGACCCTCCACCCTCCTTTCATTTTCTCCGGGTATTTCCTTCTTGGGTTTTCCCTTGATTGCCGCAAACAGACCTCTTCTCACCCTTATCTCTCTCTCAAGGAGTGTATTGATACACGTACGAACAACCCATCTCTTCTAACTGTTTCTTCGCCTTCGTAACCATTCCCAAATATAAACATGGTGTGTGCTTTCCGAGATTTTTCAACTACCTGAAGAAGACTCGGCGAGTTAAAACTAAGGATGCTTTGAGGGTGAAAATCATTTGGGATAATGATATTTACGTTCCTTTCAGTATCTTACAAGTAATGGCATTTCATTTATATTATTGAATTGATTTTATCGGTACTGACAATATCAAAATGAATTAAAGTCATTTTCGTTTATTGCCATCCTCTTTTCAAATTACTTTCTCTTTTTAAACCATAAGTAATAAATGGCGCAGCAAATTCTATGCAAAACAACATCAGTTTTCCAGTTTTGTTTAATATATTATTGATTAATCTAATTTTGTTTCATCTATATTACTTTACTTTTCGTCGAGAGTATTGCAATTTGACACATAGTGTGATCAGCATTGCGAAATAAAAATGCAAAACCACTATAATCTCAAGTTTAAATTAATCCATCCCTCAAACCCAATGATCCAGTATCTCAGTCTATACAAACAGATGATAATGCGCACAACAGAGCTTTTTGTAAACACTCATGAAATCATTCTGATTTTAAACAGAATTTTGATTTTCATTGTAAGAAGCTATAAATAATGATATTGTGAAAATGATTCCCTTTAGGCGATCCTTAAAATTAAATATCAATTTTCATATATTGTCAGTTCCAGGTTACTTATAGGAGAGTATCCACTAATAATATTTCTGACGCATAAAAGAGTCAGATAACAAAGAGCAACAACAAGTTGTAATTTCCAAGCAGGCATGTTTTTTTAAGACTGCAAATTGTCATAAAACGTTCCGTTTTGCTCCACACTCCTCGGGTAGTAAAGGCGTAGGATGTAGTTCGGGGTGGAGGAGGAGAGGGTGAAGGGAAAGAAGGGAATCCCAAATGTTGCCTATTTATGGGGAACATGCATGGTTCCCCGAGAACCGGCATTCTTGCTCAAGAGCTGAAAGACGTTCATAATTTTCAGCATGATTCCGAAAATTATCCAAATAAAAAAATTACCGCAGTTACGAGTGCACTAATCCATTCTTTCGAACCAATATCCTCGAAAAATCTTCAGTATAGAATCTTTAGAAATCAGTGACAGCATGCAAAGCCTGAAAAACGTATATTCGAGGAGTTATTATCCACACAACATGAACAATCCGACGGAGTCTCGGTATTTCCAGGTCCCGCTGCGAGGAGCCGGGCCGCGACGCGCGATCGAAAAATGGAGTTTATTCTCGGCGTCGCAAACTTTTTTCAAATATTTTTACGGTATAACCTAGAAATATCTTCAATTTATACTCTGGTGAAGTATCCCAGAGACTATTTTCCGAATAAGGATTATATTGTCTACTTTATGTAAAATTTTGTCTAAAAAAGGGTCCGCCATTTTGTGACGTAATAGCACTCAAATAGAGGCAAAACTGTCTGAAACTTATGCATAGTATAGGCAAAGTACCTTGTTCACAATTGGTAATGTTTTTTATTTCATAACAATCCTTTAATTACTCCTATATATGCTCAACTTTTAAGATTTTCGAAGAAAAATTAGAACGGGCGCTTTTTTCGAAATTTGGTCATGTTTGAGCCTCTGTATCTAAGTAACGGGTAATACTTATGAAAAATGACTTACCATTCCATAATCAGCAATCATTTGTGTGTATATTTGCCAAATTTCAAGACGTTATCTCATAAAAAGCAGTTTTGGACTTCTGTCCGGCAAAATGCGATTTGGCCCCACTGTGCGGCGGCGCACAGTGGTCCCAAATCGCATAAAGCTGGCCAAAATTAATAACGCTGCTATTATTACGTATATATTTCATGCAAAGATTTATTTCCATAGTTTTTGACCCGCTATTTCTGGATTTTTAACTATTTTTTATGTATTTGCAATAATTTTATTGTTATTTCACATTTTGTTTAAACAATTAATTCAAAAAACCCTAAGGAATTTAAGATTACTTCCGCGATAGTGAATACAAATTATACATCTTATAAAACTGAATTAGATATTTAAAAGCCTATATTTAATGAATTGTATTGTTTAATTTTGGACAATCTTTGAACAATTAATTGTGAATGAACCAAGAGAACATTTTCTACTTTCCCATGTTTGATTTTATTTGATATTTATTTTAAGTTAATCTTATTTGGAAGTTTATATTATAAGTCTATGATTAATATTATTGTACTGCATTCATTGTTTAAAAAAATATAAGAACTAATTAAGTAGACGCAGTCAATTTTATAGTTCCTTGAAACGGGCCAATGGATTTGGAAGCATTTTTAAACTGGGTCCCTTCTTTTACGATTTTCAATGGAGGCAATAATACAATCATTATAATATTGTAACCAATATTTCATAACTCCTATGAACTCAAGTTGAACGCCAAATTTATTGTTTCGATTGCAATAAGCTCTTTTCGCGGTGGGGGATCAAATTACCGGGCACATAATTTGGATATGTAGAGTGGCCATGCATTTTCGATGTCCGTCGAAGGATCAGGTACTGATTTTTCGTGAAATTACCAGAAACGATCATGGAAAGGGCTTCCTTGGGAGTTAGTTCACTTTGCTTCACCTCCTTGGCTCTCCATTTGGATAACACTCGCCGCGCTCTTGAGGGAGTGGTTGCTGTCACCTCTTCTATTATTTTTGCCAAGGACTCATCGCCTTTGCTTCGATAGCTCATGGATGTGACAAAGGCTAGCTCTGCTGGCGATGTGCTGGCTCTAAAATCCTCAGTTTTCCTTCTCTTTGACCTTTCACTGGACTCCTCAAATAGTTTTTTTGGTCGACCAATTTCAGCGAACTCTGTTGAACCTTCAAAAGTAGTGATTTTGATTTACATTTTGAAGTAAAGAATATGGATATCACTCTAAACTCATCACAATTTCCGCATTATATACTTACCGGATGTACTGGGAAGACATTCAAATGTGGAGGAAATTTCGACTCCTCATTTAGCCAATCAGCGTCATTTCTTTTGCTTTCCTTCCACCGGCGAAGATAATTTGAGAAAAAAAACACCTTTCCACAAAGCTTTTTAAGATAATTTTTGCATTAACGTCCACATCCAACTTTTACTTGTTGCTTAAGTAGTCCAATACGTATTGTTTTTTAAACGATATAGAGATCCTTTTCCACTTTCAAGAAATTTTTCATGCATCTCAAGACGCGTGAATTTTCTCATATCCACTGAACTCTTAGCCGAGTGGTTTTAAGGTAAAAACAACGAAAACTAAATCAAATACCCTTATTGCACCAAAAATAATCACAGAATTGTAAAGGGGTATTGAACTACACTACACCAAAACACTATGGCCTCTCTTCTTCAATCCTGCAGTCTTCTTTTCAAAACTTCGAGTATACTCGTCCTCTTCCACGCTCGAAGAAACTCACTTTCACGTCTGTCTTTGGGAAAAATCTGAGTAAAACTGAATTTTAGCGAGAACATTTCGGACAAGCGATGTCTAAAAGTAATTTGGGTTTTCCACAGGGTGAGGTTCGTAATCCTATTATCTCCATTTTCCAAGAAAATTCACATGTGAATGGTGAAAAGGCTTACTCCGTTCATCCCCGGTGGCCGAAGTGCAATTCATTACTAGTGTACAGGGTGGTTGGGCTTTCCCGGTGGGCGCAATAAATAGCTTAGGCCTTTTCGGCAGTCGTTTGCCCTGAGTGCGATTGAGGAGGCCGCTACGGAGGCGACCCCCTCGGAATGCCGTCGCTTTTTGTCCACGACTGCTTATTCGACGAGTGAACTCGCTTATCTCGCAGCTAACCTGTATATGTAGAGGTCGACCCACCATCCGCAATCCACTGGAGTCACTCGGTGACATAAAGAGCAGCCGCTAGTGAAACAGGCTAGGTATCTTTTTTTATCCAATGATATTAAATTTAAATACATCCTTAAACATCTCGACTACTATAAGGTATGACATTGGCATTGGATAGGATTTAGATGAAGTGCGTGTGGACACAAGTGGCACTAATATTTCTACGGGACAAACAGCAAATATTTTCCTTAGGAACACGTTCCCCCAACAATCATCATCAAATGATTTTTCTCCTGGGGGCCTACCCCCGGGCCCCTTGCCGGGGCCTACCCCCGCAGCCACCAACCGACTTTCCTCGCCATCCCCTTTCCCCTCCACAATGTCCCCACACTCGATTCTTCCGAAAAGAGGAAGTCACCGAGCAGGCACGCTGTTCCACTGCACGTTTCATGGCAGGGGTGGGACCGTGAATCGGGGAGCGTAGAACAGCCTTCTAGAACTAGGAATCTGATTGTTCGTTTCATTGACCCATATTGATTTAAATGCATGCCAATCCATCCCTTCCAGGGTTCAGGGTTAATTCCATGGTGTCCACAGGGTCGGCGAGGGGCCCGCGGTGCTCAGTCGGATGCTGCGTGCCGTGGCGACCGCCGGGTGCCGGCTGGTGCTGGTGCTCGCTTCGGACGGACGACTTGCGGTGCGCGCCATCCTCCGAGCCGAGAGGTGTGCTTCGCATCCGGGACTTCGAGAGCGGTCACTGTGACTCCCCCTCACGACTCGGCGTGACTTAGTGACGTGTCGCGGGCTGAAATTGAAGAAAGATGGCCAAAAACCATAACTTCCATTTTTTTTAATTAATAAAAACCGACATCTTCCCGATTATTATATATTTTAGGCTCCCATAGATAAATGTCATGATTTTAAACCAACAGACCGAGCTGGGGTCATTTTTATGGACAAAATGGTGGAATAGGTAAAATCAAAACATCGAGACGCTACCCCACTACAGTATCGACGACGGCTTATTTTACTTTAAGGGTAGTAATTCCATGGCGAGAGGAGTCATTGTAAATAGTTTTCATTGTTTAACATGTAATAGTAGCTGAAGGTTGAAATACGACGGCAGGGAGAAATATCATATTGCGTATCGTATTGAGAAATTCAAACATTTTTCAGGAAGGGGTGAAAAAAAACTTGTGTTATGGCTATGGCTCCAAGTCAGTATCGGAACGGTCATCATCATCATCGGTCAAAAATCCTAGGATTGGTTTTACGCAGCCCTCCACTGTTGTCTGGATTGCATCGGCGTGACAGTGGTTTTGCATCGAATACAATAGGGGATTTATTTAGGCTTAAAATCAGTTAAAATACCACAAACAGCAGCTATATTTATGTTAAATATTGCAATATAATTATGATGATGACACGTTATGTTTTAACGGTTCTGTTTCGTATCTTAGAATAATGCAAATAAAAGAATGAATAAGTTCTTAGGTTACTATAATGAAGAAGAATTGGATACATTTTTACATCACTTTTTAAAATCATGGACAATAACTTCCAGAGGATTAATTGCAGCCATACTTGTATTTAAGACATGTGTCATTAGGTAGTTGAATTATAGTCTTTAGTGC
This sequence comes from Platycnemis pennipes, assembly GCA_933228895.1. Classification (NCBI taxonomy): domain Eukaryota; kingdom Metazoa; phylum Arthropoda; class Insecta; order Odonata; family Platycnemididae; genus Platycnemis; species Platycnemis pennipes. The sequence continues at coordinate 2,765,839 of OW121849.1, forward strand.
ACAACACATAATATGCATAAAACTCTAAAGAAATACAAAAGAACCAAAGTGGCCCGTCATTTATGTTTTGGATTGGATTAGTCTGTGTCTTCAAATTTCTCCACATCGCCATCAATATCTGATTCCCCGCTCGAAGTGAGTGAAGCAATGTCACCGTCTTCACCCCAAGGTGTAGACCAACTTCCTCATTATCAGTTTTCGAGAGATGATCGCTTGAAATTTTGGTTCTTTCGGTTTCCGGAAATTTCAAGTTGTGCTTGATGAAAATACGTTTCAAAGCTCGAGTCGAGCGGTTTTCTTCCAAGGCAGTCCATATTTCCTTGCGTGCTAGAACTTCTTTCCGTCGCCGAGGGTGGAAGTGAAAGAATCCTGATGGCAACTCGTGAGACTTTTGTTTTTGAGCACATTCCCTTCCAAAACATCAGAGGCGAAAGTTTTTAAAACACCGAATTGAAGAATGGTTTCTGCCACATACCTTCATCAGCCATGTGGTTTGCCATCGCGGTGTGAATTTCAGCAATATTCTCTTCGCTGAAGATGGGATCAGATTTAGGCGAGATTATCAACCATTTCGAAAACATCACAAATTAATGAAGGTTCCAAGCTGGAACCTTTTCTTGAGGGATCAAATAAAGTAGCCGCCCAATGGGCCTTTGTCAAGGCTATATCTCTTCTCTTTCTAACAACATTTATTATTTCAGCACTGCGACCATCTCTAAATTCAGTTGTGATCACACAAAAATTTTTCACTCTTCCAAAGAGATCTAGTAAAATGCAGCAGACTTCGTCGATTATGTAAGCTTTTAATGGTTTCAGAACGTCTTGCAGATTGTTTAAAAACGCAATTCTTCAGACATTTTCCTTTTTCTTGTGTCGTGACGAAGACTCAGTGACGGATTCTTAGGATTCGCATCAATCTACATCCATCTTTTGCAGCACACACCCTTGGTAGTAATTAAAGATTCCAGAGTGATAGTTGTGGATGCGACTCGAGTTGCTGCAGGGTGCAGGAAATTTCTTTGCTCTTTTCAACACCCGAAAACCAAGAACTTGGGCAATTTGAGCTTCTAATTTCGTTGATTTTCTCCACCGCTTCCTTAACTTTAGGATCTATTTCCGGGATGGCACAAATTGCCAATTATGGCCACGATAACCGTCCTTGAGGAACTCTCGACATCTCGTCCAGCACAGACGGTGGTGGACACTTTCTGGGGGCCAACATCCAGCTGGAAAATCCCTTTTGCTGGAGTAGAGCGTTGGATTTCATCTCTCTCTCGGCCGGCGGCGATGACTCGTCCTAGTCTGAAGAACCAGAATCCCCTGAATATAGGTCGAAGGCCTGGATCTGGAATAAATATACCCATCATTAAATTCACCACTGATAATTCTACTTTTCAACGTGACCACGGTGAAGCAAACGAAGCTGGAGGGGTGGGTGTCAGAAAAAGCCCATAACACAAGACCCGTCCTTCACCTGTCACATCTACGGAGTGAAGATGGAGCCGGATACGCGTGTAGAGCGTGGGACTTCTCCCCAGGACATTGCAAAGGGGCGCGTCATACCAAAAGGTGGAAGCGGGATTGGCAGTGTTCAACTGCGCTTTCAGTCCACCCGTGACATATGCAACTGGACAGAATAAACTTCTAAATGCCTAAGATAAACATGGGGAGCTCTTGCACACTTTTATACTGAACGTTCAACCAACAGTATATTCGTTGTACTTAATGAAGAGATTGAAAGATTCTGCCGTGGGCAGAAGTAATAAAAGGACCTGCCCCTGAGGTGACTCTGACTCTGAGACTCATTCTCCAGACTTCGACCGTTGTTCTGCACTAGCCTCAACGTGTATACTTCCGCCGTAAGTCTTTTGGCTCTAAGTGCACGGAAGTAGTGTTGAGATGTAGTGCTTCAGGAGGGGAGGTCGCTGTTTGAATTTCCAGAATACCTATTTCACCGTCAACTCCCAAAGTAAACTCCTGCATCATCCTTTGAACACCTTAGCAACAGTCGCAGAGGAGGAGGAACCTAGCAACATTCTCCGACCGACTGGAAACGTACCCAGAGGTGTACTTAAGTCTGGAAACCACTTCATTCGCACTGGATTCTTGCGAATTGGACTAAAGGCGCTTCCATTGTTTTTCGCCGCGATGGAGTCAATTTTGAAGCAGGTGCGGGGTTGAACGGTATGCGCGCTCATCGCTAAGGGGCGTAGAACACACTCCTGCTATTGCAAAACGCCCTCGATGTCCACCGCGAAGCGGAAATGTCTGAAAAAGTTCCCATGACCGATCTCATTAATTAAATGCAAGATGTGAAGAACGCTGGAAATGCTTATTCCGATCTCTTCAAATGTACCGGCTGATACTGACACTCAGATTGCGATGGGCGAAGTTCTTTTGCCTGAAGTAGAAAGCGTCGAGTTTTCACTGTCTTAGATTCCAGACAATTTAAGTAATTCTCTGTTTCCCTCCAATGGTTTCCCCTTACCATTGCTTACAAGGGATGTGTTTCCTCCACATTTTGAGGAAGCCAGATCGCCGCAGGATTCTCCAACTCCACTGTGGAAATGTCGAGTGGAGCGGATTGATGGCAAGCTGCTGTCTATCCGTTGATCTCGGAGAGAGAGAGAGTTGAAGGAAGCGTGGGTGTGACGTGGAAAGTGCCTGCCACGATCTGACTGTTTTGAACCGTTGATGCTTTCTCCTTTCGCCTTGGGGCGTCGGCAGCAGTCGGTGAACCTTTCGATGGGGCCTCTGCACCAGCGCCATCGCCGCCTGGTACGGGAAACATGAGGATGGGCGGCGGAGATAGTGATGACAAGTGTCTCGACACATTATCCGAAATTAGGAGCTACTTAAAAGACTTCGGGTCGTGAAACTTCAATCGTTTTTCGCCCCGTTCCAGGCAAGGGAAAACCCTCCACACTTGTCCGAGCGCTCCGTCATGGAATTGTTGGAGGTGCTGTAACCATAGCTCCGTCCTCGAGTCCGGAATGACGATTCAGAGCAGGCCATACCGGAGGCTGGATCAGTTGGATGAGGATTGATTGATCGTTGGTGTTGCATTCATTCACTCGTGTGGAGCAGGCGGAGGGTAGTCTCGCCTTGTCGTATCACGACTTTTGCAAATCGAAAACGATCAATCGTTGCAAAGGATAACCGCGATCGTCGGTTGCCTCGCGAGAGCTGCCCCTTGCAGAGACACGCTGCTGAGGCGAGGCGGAAGGGACGGAGGATTCAAACCCTTAGGGCCCACGCGTTTGGTGCAAACTAGTGACATTGCTAGAGTGGGCATTAAATTAAGATTCAGATGGACTTGCGAATAAAACACCCGTTTGCTGCGATAGTGGCCGGACCGACGTTTTTCACAAATCGCCTTATACAATGTCGGAAAGGTTTTATGTTTGATGTAACCTTTGTTGAAATTATTTGGTGTTATTCTGAATGGCAGCATATCTATGAAGGTTTGAAGATGTAAGGCGTCTCTTTGCACGAAGGTTAGCCTGATATAAAACACACTTCCCACGAAACAGATGAGAAGCTGTTGACCCTGGACGATCTCATGGTGGAAAGCCGCGATAGGGAAGTGGTGGATTTGTTCTCGACATCATAAGAACACTGGCGTCATTACTCACTCACGCAAAATATGTTCCGACCGGGGAAAGGGTGCGCGTGATCACACACTACATTGCCTATTTCAAAAATCCGAAAGATTGAAGTCAGACATTGAGTTTAGCGAGTCAGATATACTCGAAAAATATTTGCGATATCTGTAAGATGCTTACGACAAGGCGCATGGATATTTATTTATCGATCTAAAACAGACAACTGCTGACATCTTCGCACCGAAATATTTCCGAACAATGAAACTCCGTATTTTAATCAACCGAGAAAATAAACCTAAGAGTAAATATTTTAAGCAGGAGATGCGGTGGAAATCTCTTAATTAGTCGAGATAACGCAAAGAATTGGTAAGCACGCCGATGCTCTACGCCGCACCACACGTTGTAAACCGTCAAAACGAACGGCAGTTCTCCAAGCTGCGGACCCTGGCCTCGCCAGAACCATTTGTGAAATTGCCGCTAATACTCTGAGAGGCGGGGTTAATCCCGCCTCAAGAAAAAACACTTAACAACAAAGTTTAGGATCTCCAATTGGGAGTTATTTTTAAGGGTTTTTTAACGACGGAACACTCTAACAAATGGTTTTGCTCCCTCAAGAAACGCTCCCTCATCGCTTCCTACATTCTGTGGGCGAAGAACGGAAGCCACTGGTTCTCTTTGCGGACGAGCAGAGCGCAGTGTCGACGGAGAGATTGACATCAAGAGTTCTTCCGGGTTCTGACATCGTGGATCTACTGGGAGATATCATGAGAGCGCGTAAAAATTCCAATCCCATTCACCTTCATTCATTTGTGCCCATGTCGCAGGGATTAAATGTGACACACATGAATATATACATATGTATAGGCAACCGTTCAACATTACTCGAGCCGCGGTGACTGAGAGAGTATGGAAGAAAGAGAGTCGTTGAGTTGTGAGGATCGCCGTATGGAAGGAGAAACTCATTCAGCGTTGGACCCCTTATATCGCTTCAAAAAGTGAAAACGACGGACGAAATATTTATGGCGACCCTGCGCACCCCGCATATCCTATTCAGGAGTGTGGAAAGCCGCGAATGCCGGAAAAAACGACGTCAGACTTCAGAACCAAGATGCTTACACGTTTTCGTGTATGCATTTTGTTTTGCGTAAATTTCGGAGGAATTGTTATATTGTTGACTATATGGATGACTTGTGGCAGGCAGATTTGAATGACATGAAACACATCGGAAATCAAAATCATGGTTTCAACGGTATTCTGACTGTGACTGATGTCACTCATAACAAACCGAACGGTTTCACGGTTAATTGCGTGAAACATTTTTACTCACGACTATTCGACAATTAATGCCATCTGGGGATGGATGCATGAATTGTCGAAAGCCTGGTCGTGAGTAAACATTTTTTAAGTGAAATTCGCAAAGCTTGTTTTTCTCTCCATTGCGATTGATAGATTTATTCGATTCGCGTGTGTGATAGCTTTGCGCTCGAAAGAGAGAGCTCCCGTGCTTGATGGCTTCCCTAGAATATTGAAATCGTCCAAGAGAAAACCTCTTAGACTATTGACCGATGAGGGAGAAACATTTTTAAATAAAACATTCCAGAATTTTTTACAAAGTGAATCGATCGACAACTACCACTCGAATAATCCCCACTCACACGGACCTTGATCTGAACGGACGCAGCAATCACTACCCCGCCCAACTCTCAGAGCAGTCCTGTCGACCCTGGTTCACGGATCGATAGCGGATAAAGAAAGACTGCCTATGGAATAAAAACACCTAAGGCAAACCTTTCGACAAAATGGATACGACGAGAGAGACATCGCAGTGGCCCTAAAAAGGTCCTAAAAGGGCAATCACAACGAGTCTGAGGGAGAAAACCATCTGATTCCGGAAAGTTCCAACCAAGAGAAAGAGAACCCATACATTTCTACTATCTCGGGAAAACTTTCCAGAATACTCACAAGATAGAGACCATCCATAAACCACCAGAGAAGCTGAGGCATCATCTCTTTCGAGCGAAGTGGAAACATGAACTCCCGGAGTGTATCGAATTCCCTGTGAATGCGGGCGAGCGTAGTACATTGGAGAGACTGGCCATACCATATAGACACAAGAGCGAAACAACACAGACGATGCATTGGACTGGGCTATCCCGAGAAATCAGCCATCGTGGAGCCTAACGAAAGACCACCGCATCCGTTTTGATGACGCCAAACTGATAAGCAGGGCATACTGGGACCGTTTTGACCCAAAGAGGCATTTTGAGATCAGCTTGTAGGAGAGATATCTCAATGGAGATGCAGGGTATACTCTCAGCCAATCGTGGAGACCCATTCATCATCATCATCATCATTGGTCAACATTCCTAGGATTGGTTTGACGCAGCTTTCCACTCCATTCTTCTATCGGCCAACCTTTTCATTGTGACGTAATTCTTCTCTTTTACATCCTTCACAACCTGTTCCATGTATCTCATACGAGGCCTTCCTTTTCCAATCTTCCCGTTCACTTTTCCTTCGACGATAGTCTTCATCAGGCCATCGTGTCTTAAGATATGGCCGATTAAGTTTTCCCTTCTTCTTTTTAGAGTTGTCAGTAGACTTCTTTTTTCTCCTACTCTTCGTAGCACTTCCTCGTTACTTACTCGGTCGATCCATTTAATCTTCAGCATTCTTCTGTAGCACCACATTTCAAACGCTTCTACCATTTTCTTCTCCGCTGCTGTCATCGTCCATGCCTCACTGCCTTAAAGAAACATTCTCCAGATATATGTTCTAATGAACTGCTTCCTTACTTCCAAGCTTGTATTTCCAGCTGTAAGTAGATTCTTCTTTTGATAGAATGCCCTCTTTGCCTGGGCTATTCTACTCACTATTTCTTTCTTGCTTCGTCCATCGTTGGTTACTCGGCTTCCTAGATAACAGAACTCTTTAACCTCTTCAAGTTTTTGTTTTCCAAGTTTTACATTGGTTTTCACCTCTTCTTTCTTGCTGCACACCAATATCTTAGTCTTCTTCTTATTTATCTTCAGCTGATATCTGGCCATAGTCCTTTCCATGGTTGTTAGCATCTTATTCAGCTCCTTCTCAGTCTCTGCTATGAGAGCTATGTCATCAGCGAATCGTAGCATACTGATTGTTTCTCCGTGGATATTCGCTCCAGAACACTTCTCCTTGACTTCATTGATGGCTCTCTCGATGTAAACATTAAAAATTACGGGAGACAGTGAGCATCCTTGTCTCACTCCTTTCCTTGTTCTTGCCTCTTCACAGCTGGGTCCAGATTCAATCACAGCTACTTGGTTTTTATACAAACTGTGGATAATTCTTCGGTCATTGTAGGAAACTCCAATTGCCTTAAGAATTACAAGCATTGAATCCCAATTCACGTTGTGAAACGCCTTCTCTAAATCCACAAATGCAATGAACGTCGGTTTGTTCTTCTCCATTCTCTTCTCTATAAGCAGCCTAAGGGCCGATATTGCTTCCCTTGTGCCCTTACTTTTTCTGAATCTGAATTGATCTTTATCCAGGAACTTCTCTGCTTTTCGTTCTATTCTTCTGTAGATGATTCTGGTCAGTATCTTCGATGCATGTGTCGTCAGGCTTATAGTCCTAAAATTTTCGCATTTCTCCGCTCCCTTCTTGGGAATAGGAATGTTTTTCTCGAAGTCCTTTGGAATTTCTCCTGTTGAATACATGTCGCAGATGGTTTTGTAGAGATGAATTAATATCTTTTCTCCTGCATTTTTAATTAGTTCTGCAGGGACATCATCAATACCTGAGGCCTTATTCATCCGAAGATCCCTTACTGCAGCTTCGAATTCCGACCTTAATATTGATGCCCCCATATCATCTATTTCCACTTCGCTTTCCTCTTCAATAGCTTTTGTGCTGAGATGTTTTCCATTGTATAGCTCTTCCAGATATTCTTTCCATCTCTTCACTTTGACCTCGTTTTCAATCATAATTTCTCCATTCTTGTCCCTTATGGCATTGCATCTTGCGCTCCGTTCCTTGAAGTGGTTCCTCACTATGCTGTATGTCGCTTCCACCTTTCCAAGTGCAAGGTTGGTTTGTACATCTTCGCATAGATTTTTCAACCACATCTCTCTAGCTTTCCTTGCTTTGCGTCTCATTTCGTTCCTTATTCTTTGGTAGCAAAGCTGCCCTTCTTCAGTTTTCGCATTCTTGTACTTTCTTCTTTCTTCAATCAATTCTAAGACTTCCTCCGTGATCCATGGCTTCTTCTTAGCAACTTTTCTTCTTCCAAGAACTTCTTTTGCGGCTTCCTGTAGTCCAGATTTAATGTTTTCCCATTGCTCTTCCACTGGTTTTTCATTCAGGTTCTCTCCTATGTTGTTTCCCACTGCTTTTTGAAATGCCAGCTGATGTTGAGCCTCCTTTAGTTTTTCTACTTGCCATATAATCTTCGTTTTTTCATCAATTTCTTGAATTTTAGAATGCATTTCATTATCACTAAATTATGGTCACTGTCGATGTCTGCCCCAGGGTAGCTTTTGCAGTCCTTCACTTGGTTTCTAAATCTCTGCTTCACTAAAATGTATTCTATTTGGCATCTACTTCTGTCTCCTGGCATTTTCCATGTGTATCTTCTGCGGTTGTGATTTTTAAACAATGTGTTGGCAACCACTAACTTATGTTGAGTGCAGAACTCCAGCAGCCTTTCTCCTCTTTCGTTTCGGTGGGGACCCATTATCAGAGTAATATCAGAGAAGCGAGGAGGAGGAGGGGCAGCAGCCAATCAGGAGCCACCTTCCCTGACCGGGAGCATATATATGAGGGCGACAATTTTTATCCCGGCATCAAACGCCCTGAGGAAGATGGCGGAGTTAGCCATTGAAACGTCGGCAGCAGAATACCTGACCCGGTGGAAAACCCGCGAAGAATTCACAGCAATCCCGAGCTATTTTACGAAATGTTCCACAGAAAGATACGTCGATGCCCTTCAAGACATAGTGGACTCATAAAGTGGACCCGTGCACGGTACAATGAAAACACCTCCGTCCCACTGTAATGAGACTAATATCCTCCAAGTATGGGAAATATATGCGACACGGAAAAGAAGAAAGCGGCGGAAAGAGCCCAAATGGAAGTCGGGATAACGTCAGAATTAGTAGAGAGAATCTTTCCGCATACAAGGGATACAAGTCAAATGGGAGCGAGGATATATTTGTCGTTGCGAGATTAATCAAGCGGAAACCTCCGGTTTACCAGCTGCAAGATTTACAGGGTGAAATAATTGAAGGCACATTTTTGGACCTGAATTACAAAAGGTAATTTTATCAAAATGGTGAAAGTTTGGAATCGATAAAATAGTTAAAACCCAGGGGCGCGGTATCAGAAAAGAAGTGTTGGTCGAGTGGATAGGTTATCATCCAAACTTTAATTCGTGGATTCCAGCGTCAACGATAAAGAAACTATGATAGAAGAGGACTTTTACCTAACGCTCCCCAGGACTAATTCAATGTCTAATGTAAGTCATGGAAGCAATGCGACGACTAAATTCACGCGTCTTGTACCTATAAGAAGCGTCTCCTTGGATTGCCATAGTGGGTAATCGCTCTCGTTGAGATCCCCACGACGATATGCAACGTTTACGGCCAGCAGCGTGAATTACCATGCAGGAAGCACTTACGCATATTAATTACAGAAAACTTCGTGCAGGTCATTATGACAGCGCCGCTGGACTCGTGAAAACTCTGGACGACGATTTGAAAAATTCTCTCATCCTAGCGAAATTTTCCTTCGACGATCGCGAAGTGGTTTCAGTGAGAAACATTGCTCTTCATACCACGTCGGAAATGTTTGCGCTGCAACTCGGATTTGACCCCCGTGGAGACATTGTGGAGCAGAAAAAAGGAAGGCGTAAAGCAGACCTCAGCATCGGCTTCCCATCACAGATCTACGTTTATTGGGATGTTATCGTGCCAAAAATAATTGGAGATGCCGTTGTGCCACTTTTACGCATAGTAAGCACCATGGGTGAGAAAAACAAACTCGGCATATTTTCACAGAAAAACAAATTAGTCATATTTTCACTAGGCCTCTATAGGTACATATAAGACATATATAATATAACAAATCGGAAAAAGGAAAACAAGATCCCACAACACAAGAGACTCGAGTGGAAAGAATCTCATAGAACAGGAAGAGACGGAAGAGACGGAAGCAAGACATCGAGGAGCTCTATCAAGCACCCAAGCACCACTGGAAGCCGACTTATCGGATGAAGAAGCCAGGGAGGATGAAGATGATTGAGGCCCCGAGATACTGTGAAGCGAATTTGACAGAACCGCGAAAGACCTAAGGAGCAACAAGGCACCAGGAGGGGAAAAAATAAATGGCGAAATCATCAAGGATCTCGGGGTCATAGCAGAATACACCCTCTTTGGAATAATCATAAGATAGCAATGACAGTGGGAGACTACCAGAGGACTTCCAGGAGAGTGAATTGATCGAAGTCCCGAAGAAGACAAGGATAGATAAATGCGAAGAACACAGAACATTGTGCCTGGTGCCACACGTATCGAAAATACGTACTAGGATAATTAGCAGAAGAATGGAAGGAAATATCGAAAGGAATATTTTGGAAAATCAAGTCTTTTTCAGAAAAAGACCAAGGACCCAGGGAGGTAACACTCAAGTTTAAGGATACTGGCCGAGAAAATGGTAAACGTAAACAAGCCGTTGTATGTGGCATTCGAGGACTTGGAAAAGGCCTTTGGCAGCGTCTAATGGAACAAGATATTAAAGACACTGGAAGCAATTGGAATAGACTACATGGATAGAAGGATAATCTAAACGCTCTACAAGAACCAGGTCACCACAATGCGAATGAAAGATGGAAGGAAGATAGAAGCCAAAATGAATAAAGGAGTCTGACAAGGATGCAACCTCTCCCCAGCGCTATTCAATATATACCTGGAAGAAACAATAAGAGACGCAGAGGAAAGCAGAATTAAGGGCATCAAGATGAATGGCAAAGAAATTAACATACTCCAATTCGCTGATGACATCGCAGTTGTAGCAGATAGTCGAGAGGGCCTGCAAGCATCCCTGACCACCATGGATCAAGTACATCAAGAATATAATATGAGCATCAATAAGAAAAAAACTAAAATCCTAGTGTGCGGAAGAGAGAAGCTTAGAGGAGATAATACATATTGGAGGAGTAAAATTAGAGCAAGTGGAGAACTTCAGCTACTTCGGCAGCACTATAATGGATTGGAATGGGATCGTTGGGATGGAAGAAGCTCGACGGACATCAAAGGAAGATGTGATTTATTAATTTGTTTTTGTTATTTGTTGAATTATAAGGTAGATGTGAGCTTAACAGTCACGAACTTCAAACATTTATCCTGCTCGAACGGTGTACACTACCGATTTCATTCCAACTGTGAATTGTAGAGGAAGGTTGGAGATTTATCTTCATATCACTTTCACTGCTCCAATACCATTATTTTCTCAGGTATAACATTACGAAAATCATCGTTTTTCACCTCAAAATGGATGTTTTTCAACGCCATCTTGGGTTCTTTCCGAGTCCACCGCTAGAGGGGTTCCGCCATATTTCACCTCTTTCATATATTAAGCCGACAACTGAGTTTTGGCGCGATATAGGAATGTGTTATTGTTTGCCGACAACTGCGTTTTGGCGCGATATTGCTGTGTCATTGTTGGATTGTTTATCGAGTCATTGTCGCTCTGATACCACTGCACCGTACAGACGCGCCATGGCTTGTCGTACGTGTTCTTTCGGAGTGCTTTCCGCAAGATTTTTCTTTGTTGTTGACGAGTGTGATTTTACCCAAAAGTGTGGTTTGTGGCAAAAGTGTGGTTTACGTGTTGGGTTTGGGCGGGAGAGGGCGGGGGCATTCCTTAAATACCCTTTTTCCGTTGTTGAGGCGTGTGATTTTACCCAAAAGTGTGGTTTACGTGTTGGGTTTGGGCGGGAGGGGGCGGGGGCATTCTTTAAATACCGTTTTCTTTATTGTTGACGAGTGTGATTTTGCCCAAAAGTGTGGTTTGTGTCGTGCATTACGAAGTGTCATTTTTCTAACGAGATACTAGCGTTCTCCGGTCGGGGGGAGGGGGTGTTGTCGGTGAGAACGGGTCTCTACTGCAGAAACTCCACTCAACAATCGCCACGCCATCTGGTGCCGACGCGGGGAACTTCCAATATGGCGGCGCTGCGAACACTCACCTCATGGGTTTGAAATGCTGTAAAATCGTGAGTTTTTAAATTTTTCAAATTATTTTTAGCGAGCGAAAATTGCCTTATTAGCAGGTTGTGTTCCGAAAATTTTATCGAAAAATGACGATTTTTAGGGGTAAAAAAATAATTTTGAAGTTCGTGACTGTTAAGCTCACATTTACCAATTATAATTTATTATTTACGTCCTGTATGTCGTCAAACACAATACATCTAAAATCACACCTCAAACAACATAAACAATATAATATATTACCCTCCTAATCTTCTACAATATCACATTCACTTTCTTCTCTCTTCAGGCTCAAACTGACAGGCCATAAATGACTTCACATATATTGAAGAGCCACTTCACTATTCACTTTGCACATACACATAATCTAATACCCTCTTAAAATTACGTACATACAATAGTAGTGGGGAGTGGACCGCTTTATCCCTCTAGTACGCTCTGGAGTTCCCGGCTGTGTCCTCCAATATGCGATCCCTGCCTCTTTCTGCACCCTGACTTCTCCGCCTTGGCTGAAGATCCGTCGCCTGTCTCGAATTAGGCCCAATTCCGCCAGATGAATCCCCGACGTGGATTCAGCTTCCCACGGGCCAATTCCTAGACCTCAATGGCTTTTTCCTATATCATACCCCGACATGGGTTCCACTCCAATCGGTTGGATTATTGGACTAGACGACCCCGTATTTCATGGGTATTTTCAAGTCTGTTTCCGCAGGCGCTTCAGACCGGGAGGAAAGGTATAAGGAATGGAAGGGATGGGGGACTCGGTGTAGACGACCCCGTCTTGCTCTCCGTTCCTCTTTATATATAATAAGCTCGCCCATTGTTTACGCTCGGCCCAAATTTAATTTCCCTGCGTAACTTGCCGCGACTTCAACAATAACAACGGTTACCATTCCTTTTTTTGAGGACTGCAACTCGCGAATGCCCCGGATGAACACGCTCAATACTAAATTATCCATTGTAGAGCCCGACGCCATTTTTCCCTATGACTCTGTATAAACTCTCCTGATAAAATTTAATATGGCGGCTCCTTGAATCCCATGCATGACATGGCTAGTATATGACATGTTACAAAGAATAGCACAAGAATCGCTTTCATGGAAGCGGGCATAAGGAGTGCGGGCATTGAACGAAGAAACGTGCTCATCGCATTCCTCCTTGGGTTGTTTTCGAATGTCGGATTGGCCAAACGGGTATAGTGCTGATATGAAGGAAGGCCTGCCAACGCTGACTCGCGTTTCTGAGTTTTAAGGAGTGGACCAGGTGAGTGACGCGCTCTCTCTCCCGAAGGACGCGGGTCGTGACAGACATTGTTTGTCGCCTTGAGATCGTCATCAGATAAGGCCTTCACTTGGTCATCAATGATCGAGATAAGAAGGCTTATGCAGAAGAGGAAGATAATAGGGGAGAGGGAATCAGGAAATCGGTTCCATTCAGTGATCGCAACTGCAGGTGGAGGAGAAAAATTAACTGGAGTTGGAAGGGAATACGAGAGAGGGTGAAGGGATCGGAGGTGAAGGAGGAGAATTGGATGGAGGGCAATGGAGAGATTGCGGATCAAGGCGGAAGCGATGACGCCCCCGCGGCAGTTCCTTTGCGACTAGTCGCCGCTTGCGTGATGCGATGAGAGGCGATGAATTTGAAATGTGTTCGACGTCAATTCCAGGTGGAAGGCTTAGATTTCCAATCGCCGAAGAAGTCTGTGGCGAAAAGAAAACCAAGGCTAAGTCTGGACGCATGCCAGTGGGTGACCATTCGAAATGTTGACTGTAGTAACCACGAAGCGAGAAAGAACGGGAGTGTGTAATGAGGGAGAGTTAAATGAGAATTGCAAGGCCTCCACCTCGCGAATTCCTGTCTGCAAGTGTGATATCGTAGAGACAGACGTTTGGTTTGAGAAAAGTTTCCCGCATGAGAAGAATGTCAGCGTTGTTCTCTACGGCGTACTGCAATAGTTCGTGTTTTTTATCAGCTAGGCTGTTGCAGTTACAGGAAAGAAGTTTAATGATGTAAATGGAAGTGTGCAGCCGTTATGACTTGGGCAATCTAGTCATTATGTGCACAAAAAAACCTGGTTTGTTGCGTCGCCACTTATAGCTATCATTTCTAAAAAATTGGAGGACAACCAAAGCCTATTCATCTACAGCACTTTAACTATTAAATTAACTTAGCTCTTAGATCAGTTTTAGTGCTCTTTCCTGCAATTGACATCCTATTCATGTACTAGATTTTAAATTTCCTCTTCAATCAAACCCAGACGACACAGAATTGACATAGCGCATTTTCTTTTCTTTGACCGGTTTTGGCGAGATGTGGGGTCGAATGCAACATTCATGCTTGCTCAAGTGGTTTTCCTCCGATCACGAAATTGTCCTTCCACGACGGCGACCCGTCAGCTGACGGGCATTTCCTTCCATCACGTCATCTCTCGGGTGGAGTAGTTTATTGCCGAAAACGAATGGAATTGGGTGATATCCATGCCAAAAGTTCGTGAACCAAAATGCGCTGTCACCAAAGGCCAATTGGACATTTTGCATGGGATGTAAGAAGAAGATCAACGTGACAATATCCCTTCTTATTGTTGTTTCCCGATTGTTGATCCCCACGTATGGCAGTGGTCCCTGCTTGCCGGAGATTATTACTGGCTGTGGTGCAGCTTCGCCTTTTCGCCGTGTGAGCGCTCTTTTTGCTGCCAATGCGTCACGAATTGCACCCATAGTTCAACGTGTTCGGCACTGTCACCAAGAAGCCAACATTAGACATCCTTAGCCTTGAGGACTATGGACGAATCGTTCTTCGAAACGTAGGCGTCGAAGAAGTTCCTGACCCGGTGGATATCCCGAGCGCTCAACATTCGGTCAATGGGCCGGGAAAGTAACAAATACTTTTTCACTATCGTTACAATTCCACTTAAAGATCTTGTATTATTCCGAGCTTCCACTCCAAAAGTCTCCTTCTTCGGGCTTTTTGTGATACCTAGTATTTCGAAGTCCATCATTCGTATTTCCGCCTTCAGGTTCTCCAGTGTACTGCAGATTCAAATATTTCACTCTATCGGGTAGATTCTGTCTGAAGATTCAAATGGGGGACAATTTTACATCCGGAATATGTTACTCGAGAGGGTTCCAACACCCCTTGATGTAAATACAAGAGTGGAGTAGCAGCCATCTCTCTGGAGAATAGTGTGGTGATTTCCCCTCGCCTCCCACATCGCTGTACTACTTCACTTAAAGTCTCTAGTAGGGTATAAAGGTACATTTCGCGGCAGCGATGCAGCGTTTCTCGACTGTAGAAAAGCGGCCGACAAGGTTCCCCACTGCAAATCACTCGCGAAGTTAGCATCATCCGGGATACACAGTCATATAAGTAGGCCTTCGTACATGAACGCGTTCAAAGGGGTATTAGATCCCTTAGGTATTAGATGGTGTTAGCTCCGGCGATGTAAAAGTCTGGTGTTCCCCAGGGAAGTGTAACAGACCCAATTTATTTCTTCTCTACGTAAATTGCTTGAATATAGTAGTTAAAAATAGCTAACTCCGTTATTTTTCAAATGATGCAGTAGCCTATGAAGGAATTAGAAATGAAGAGGATATTAAGTCTTTAGATAAGGATTTAGATGCGACTGATAGTTGACAGCTAGAATTTGAAGAAATGCGCCGTAATGAACTTTTGGAAAAGGAATAGCTTTCCCCGGAGTAATTATTGCATCAAAGAAAAGAAAATATCTAACGTGGCATCTATTAAATACGCCTAACGTCACCATCACTGAAGACATGTCACTAGAGAAATACATACGGTTTGCTACACAACTAGTGTAGCAAACCGTAGATTAGGATTCGTTAAAAGGGTTCTAAGCAAATGCGATGAGTGAGCACGATAAAGATGCTATTTTACACTTGTCAGGCCTCATTTAGAATATGCTGCTAGTTTATGGGATCCGTACGAGGAAGGTATGATAAAAGAATTAGAGCGTGTGCAAAGGAGATCCGCTAGATTTGTTAAAGACCTTATTATGATAATTGTATAAGTGCTACGAGTTTAATAGAAGAACTAGGATGGGAATTACTATCAGAGCGCAGGTTAAAATTTAAGATTAAACCTTTTCAGTGAATTCGAAATCAATTTGTTCACAGATGACGTTAGATATATATTAAGAGCCCCTGTCCATTATGCTAGGTTTGATCAGATTAACAAGATTAGAGAGATAGATTGTCGTACCGATAGATTTAAAATGTAATTTTTCCCGCGTACCTTAAGAGAGAACAATAGGCAGCGTAGCAAAGGGATAGGGAGGTGAAATATAGTCAGAGTAGTCTGTAGGCAATGATGCATGTAATAACAACCAATAATCCCTTTCTAATTTCGTACATATTAACCATCTAGCTGCATGTTGCCCTATTATCCAGCATGTCTCCATTAAATATCTTCGTTGCATGTTTGATAATCTTCACCCCCTGCCACACACCCTCGTGGTGGCTAGCAGGGTATTACTTAGATGTAGATTATCAAAATCGATTCTTGCATTATGTTCCTCATCGCATCGAAGACAAAATAAGTACCTCAATTATTCCTTGCAGAGAGAATGCCCTGGACCCCAGGGCCCTGTTCGTGGTGCTGAGCCACGAGGCCCTCTTCCGGCCGAGGGCCCTTCACCTGTGGGCCAAGGCCGTGAACGTCCTGTTCCTCGACGAGGCGAGCCCAGGGGGCTTCGAACTGCGCACTCTCAGTTACCCTGCCGAACGGGAAGGAGAACACGTGGGGGAATGGCGGAGGACTTCCGGCTTCCGGTTGCGCGGCCCGCTCTTCCGGGACAAGACGTCTCGGCTGCGCGGTGCCGCGCTTCGAGTCCTGTCCGCCGCACCGCCCGCGCCCCGCATCGCAGAGACCGAGGTGGGTGCCGCTTGCACTGCTTAAGTCTGCTCCGCCAATCAACTCCGGACAGCTCAACAGTAATGTCAGCCTTGGAGAGCACGCAGTGTCACAGGCTAGATAGCAGAACTAGTGCAGTTTCATGATTCCTTCTTTCCATTGCTAAAAATGCATTCTTTTGCAATCAGTCAAGTTCTCGTCGAGAACTTGACTTATTGCAAAACATTTCCACTACGAAGGTGGAATAGCCTTAGCCCCTTGTAGATGTGTTAAGGGGAGTATCGGCAGGTCCACAAATATTGGGGAAGAGGGTGAACGATGACCTACTGTCGCTATTATTCGTGTGATTGCTTTTTGAGCTCTTTCTGTACGTTTTAACGCATTTTTGAAAGTATTACCCCGACATATGCCATAATTTATCCCAGAGTAAACAAAGGCACTAAATATCTTACATATAAAGCTTTAAATACAGTTATTTCGGATAAAATATAATGTAAATTTGAAAAAAATTTCAAATTATTTGTGACATTTTTAAAATATTGGGTAAATGTGAGCTTAAAGCTACGTTTTCATGTGGCCGTTTTTGCGTTGACGCAAACTGCGCCACCAATCAGAAGCGAGCACGCCAACGCAGCCTGCGTTGCCGTCCAAGTTGGTTATCTTTCATCTTTCTGCGTTGACGCAGCTGCATCAGAGCGAGGAACAACGCATTCTACCTGTCATTTGTTCGTCACGTGATTCTTTCGCTGGATTATCACCTATACCACGGTTTGCCACCGTCATATGTTTTGGTATGTTGCTGCTGGCGCTACCGGTGACATGAAAACAGGGTATTTTCATGCCGCACAACGCAGCGTCAACGCAACGCAAAAACGGCCACATGAAAACGTAGCTTAACAGTCATGAACTTCAAATTTTTTTTCATCTGCTAAAAAACCGTGTTCTTTCGATGAAAATCTCAGAACCCCAACTGCCATTATGGAAATTCACGCACGTGTTAGAAGATTTAGAAAAAGGTAAAAACTCACGTTTTTGCAGCGATTTACACCCATGAGGCGAGTGTTCGTAGCGCCGCCATATTGGAAAATCCCAGCGGGTCAATTCTGTAAATGTCATAGGCGTCATAAGGGTGATATCTATGAAGGGCAACTTATGACGGCTATGACATTCGAGCGATTCCATAAGCTACCGTCATAAGGCTTATGACGCCTATGACGAGTGAACAGTTGCGCATCGCCATGAAAATCTAGAATTTCGTATGTTGGTAGTCCTAAGAAGATGAGAAAAGCCAATGGGAGCCTTCGACACATTTCATCAGCTGTGACTTGGAGAAAATTTGCAAACAAATAATGAAGATGGAGTCCGTAAAAGAGAGTATAAGAGTCAAATCCTTCGAAAGTAATTATTGCATGTAATGTACTGATGTTATTTTCATTCATGGATTCGTATTAATGTGGCTGAATAGCAACCAAAGAACGAATGGGTTTTAGTTAATGATGACAAATCAAACGTAGTGTTTAATTAGTACCTACTGACGTTCTACAAAACGGATGTAATCTGGAATAGCCCACTAAAATATAATACTTTCGTGAATGCGTAGTGTTAGAAATACGATTTGATCATGTATATGTTCTCTTAGCAGCTCATATGGCTTGTGTTTTCATAATTTCACCGTACGAGCAGAGAAAATGATGAAGGGTGCATGAATAGAACTGGAAGTAGGTTTAAAAGTGGGTAGTTCATGAAGTCAGATTTATCTTAGTCAAGCTTCAGTAAGTCGTTCAGCCACAGGACTACAGTCATTGTTGCATGACCCACAGAATTGCTGAAAGAGATCAATCAGCAATCGTTAGGGGATATTCAGAGCTTACCGTGGTGTTACATTAAAAAAGTTTAAGAATATCCGCATAAAAGTGAATTTCTTTTAATGTGAAGAATTACCTTATTACAGCTACCCGGACATCTCCACCTACATTAGGCACAGCAAACACCTCCTCCACAAATTCTAGCTGTCGGATATTCTCTCCCTGCATGTTGAGGTGGTGCATCAGCATTAGCACCTTGGTACAGGAAATTATTATTTTTGCTGCAAATTTGGCTTATAGTGCAGTACCCTGTCTGAGTGCAGACATCGCCCTGTGCTTTTAATTATATCAAACAGTTTCTCAATGCAGTTTCGCGTAATGGGACATGAGTCTTATTGCCGTCAGAATAAATCATTGCAAATAAGTAAAAGTTGCATGCACTCACATGCACGGAACGTTCGAGTTTTCAAATACTGGAATGAACATTTTGAAATCACGTAACCAACCTGCAATTGGACTGGCAAATCTGCCTAATTTTTATTAGTATTTAGGACTGAGCTGGGTGGTGAGATCGCGAGCCAGTCCTTTTGAAATGCGGAAGAGAGAGTGCTAAAATATTCTTCGCTTATTTCAAAAGGATTGTGTGTATCCCTCAACTACCGGCGAATAAGACGAAATTGTCGTCGTTCTTGTCTTTGCCTTCGATTGCTCTCCAAATGGCAAGGAAGTAGAGCGCTTTTTATTCTATCGATAGTAAATATATAAGGAGGATTTCCGTGTCACAACACTACAGATTCACAATTTTAATGGCAATATTTCTGTGCTTTTACCTGTCACATTGATCTCTGTCCTTTTTACAAAACAAAACCTCAAGATACCGTATTCAACAAAAACTCTCCTATTCTGAGTCCTTATGACGGCTATGACTGAGGTATGACGGAGAATTTTGACCGTCATACGCTGTGACGGCGACGACGAAGTTATGACGCCTATGCCATCTACAGAATCGCTTCTTATGACGGACCGTCATAAAAACAATGGTTATGACGCCTATGACATTTACAGAATCGACCCGCAGGTGGCGAGTCGGACGTTGAGGGACATTTCTGCAGTAGAGGCAAGTTCTCACCAACTACTCCTCCTCTCCCCGACCGGCGAATGTCTCAATCTCGCAGAAATGATGACAACCCACGCCACGAACAGCACTTTTGGGTGAGGTCACACGTCTCGTCACCGGTGCGGGTGTTCTTCGAGGGCACTTCTGCCCGTCGTCGGTTAACAGCCGTTTTCCTCGAGCAAAGCAGAATCGGGGGAGTTGACGGCAGTGCTGGCGGAAAGCACTCCAAAAGAACATGTACGGCAAGAAGCAATTGCGTCCGTACGGTCCAGAGTCAGAGCGAGAAGTGATTCATTTATGTGATCAGAAGCAAGTTCAGGCAGGGAAAATCAGAGCGAGAAATGAGTCATTGATGCATCGCGCGATAACGCAGGTGGCTGGCGACACCAAGTAGCCTTCTGCGCAGACCATAGCGAAGAGGTGAAATGTTGCGGAACCCCACTAGCGGTGGTCTCGGGAACAGCCCAAGATGGCGTTGGAAAACATCGATTTTGACGTGGAAAACGGTGAACTTCAAAGTGTTATATCTCAAGAAATAATGGTATTAAAGCAGTGAAGGTGATGTCAACATACATGATCATCCTTCCTCTACGTAAAACAGTTCGAATGAAAATAGTAATATACACCGTTTGAGCAGGGGAAATAGCTCTGTAATTATTGACTGTTAAGCTCACATCTATTAAATATGTTTCCCATTTTAAATGTTCATCAATATTATTCCACCTAGGTTTTTTATTCTTTAACTCGATGCAGTTTAAAACAGTCAGTGAAATTTAAATAAGTGCACTTGGAAGAGTGGTACAAAATCAATGGAAAGACGATCACATATAGCGAAACATTCAATTTTCGTTTTAATTTAAGTTTGTTCGTTGCAAACCAATTTGATTAGCCCTTTCGCTACGAACGACGTTTGTGAACGCCGCAGATTTTTCTACGCAAGAGAACGATCGGCTTCTTAAAACGTCTCTGGGGCCAGGTAGGCAGAAAAGGTCCAAGGCGTCATTAAGGAGACCCTTCCTCGCGGGTCTGAGGACCCTTCCTCGGCTTAGAGGCGGGGATTATATCGACCCTTCCTCGCAGCGCCAGCCTCACCCTCGGCTGTTGTTCGCGGTCACTTGTTCCTTTATACAATGGAACAACCAGAAAAATATGTGTTTAATTCGCATGATCTTTAGTACCAGAAGTTTATTCCTTATGTTTTCTTTTGAGCCTTTAGAAATTTTAAATGAGCTCTAACGTTATTTTTAACAGAGTTCCAGTTTCTAGAAATCCAGTCCAGAAAGTCCAGGGGGTTCAAGAAATATTGCTCCGCGGAAAAATCTATCTCGCACTACCATTGCGACTATAATTCCTTAAAGATGATTCCTGATGAAAGTATAGCACCAAGAAAGTGTTCTTAAATAAAACACGGGTGTGGTTGGATTATGCGCAAAATCTTTTCCTAGTGCGAAACAAAACAAATAATTTTTCATTGTAATCATTGATATGATGTCTTTTACGCTAGATACCTTAATATTAACCAGTAGTTTCGTTTAAAAACTCTGAATGGTAACAACTTATATTTATAACAAGAGGAATATATTTCTGTATTAAATTGCACTTAGAGTCTTACTATTATTTATTTAAGAAAAATGACAGAATAAAAAATAGTTGGCTGCGGGCACAGGGCGTGGTGGGTTCTCATTAGCAAAAGGGTGAAAATAATCTCTGCTCTCAGTGGCCGAGGAAAGGGTCGTGAACCCCGGTCCCAAAGCGGGGGAGAGATTTGCCCGCTTGAATCTAGCTTCAAGAGAACTTCTTACAGGGAATGAAATAAAACACCAGAGGAACGCGTGGAAAGGAAAGCTTGTTCCTGCGTAGGACTCCAGCGCGATAGGGTTAACATCAGGGTTGTGCGCCGGAGATTGAGAGAGAGATCAAAATAAGCACAAAATGTTATTCCTTTCCCATACTCCTGCCCTCATTGGGATTTTCACCTTTTACGGATCTTGAGTGTCCGGGAAACAAATACCTATTTGTGTCCCGAGAGACGGAATGTTTCACCTTCGTTCGGCCCTATATATACTGTAGTGCAGCCAGCACTCGGGAGTGCGGCGCAGGAGACCGTTTCGGGAGTTCATTCCCGAATGTCGGGTCGGTCGACAGGAATCCGTCATAGGAAGCCGTTCTTGCTTCCTTGGTAAGATCTTAGCTTCGTTCCGACATTACCCCCCTCTCTCTCTCTCGGCTATTTCCGTGTAAAGGTTCATTGCACACTCCCCCACTGCTTTGTATCACAATCCTATTTGTCATAATATAAATTCTGAGAAACTCAGTGTGGTGTACTTATTCTGACCAGTCCGACGCTAAGGGCAAGAACCCATTTTTGTTGGCGTGTCGCCGCGCCTAGTAACCTCGAAGGAGGGACGCTTGGGTGCGGGTCGGACCCAGCCATAACATCAGATTGGATGTCTTTCTCCACATCTTCCAAGTTCAGACCTGAATAAGTTAAAGCTAGGTCATCTGCAAATGCAGGTAATTTACCTATTAAATTTAGATGACATAAATTATTGATGTATATTAAGGACCTAACATTGATCCTTGAGGCACTTCAGCACTAATATTTTCAGAACTACTATTGCTAAAGCATACCTTCACGAGCTGGGAGCGTGAAGTCCAGTAGTTTTGAAACCAATTTAGAGCGATGCCTCGCATTAGTGGCATGCTTAATTTTTCCAAAAAGACCTGATTTCTTTCATCGAATGCTTTTCTATGAAGACAGCAGCATTCCCGGCTGAGTCCCTTCCTCAAAGAGTCTCCAAATCGGTTACAACTGCCCTTGCCTCCCCCAAACCACATCAGGGAGTGGTTCCCACTTCCCCCCCGCACCGCCCACTCCATCCCTCCCTCCCTCGGCATAGAGGCATATGGCAGGGGCTTCGCTGGTTTGAGGCACCTTGATGAAGGCGGCTACTAGTCGAAACCTTGATCAACTTACGAACTTTGTGGATCATACAATTGCTATTATTTAATTTTCCGACCCGAAGAAGTTCCACGAGGCAAAGGCCGCACCTACCTGTTTCAGTGGTGTTCTGTGTGTTAGTTGCGCATGTTTCGCAGTGTGGCCACCCTCTGTAGGTGAGAGGACTCAACGTAAGAGCTTTTCCGATGATGGCAGATCGTGGCTGTGCTGGCCGCTTGCATGGAGTTCGAGGCGCGGGTGGAGTGGGGAGTGGAGGGGCGGTGGGGGCGGGAGGACTCGGCCCTGGTGGGGGCGCTGGCCCGGGGCGAGGCGGCCCTCGCCGTGGGCAACCTCTTCCACGTGCCCTTCCTGCTCCGACGCCTCGACCTATCCACCCCCTACACGGCGCAGTGCCTCACCTTCCTGGCCCCGGAGTCCCGGCTGGACAACGCCTGGCTCAGCCTGCTCAGGCCCTTCCGAGGGCCCGCGTGGGCCGCCCTGGCCCTCGCCCTCCTCGCCACCGGCCTCTCCTTCTGGGCCGTGGCCCGACCCTCCCTCGCCGAGGCCTTCCTCTACTCGTGGGGCATGATGCTGCAGGTGAGTGCCCTCTCCTTCCGCTGGCCTCCCGACCAACGACACGCCTACCAACCGCACGCCTTCCGTGCCACACTGCAGCATCCCGACGCCGAAAACCACTTCTCTCCGCGTGTTTAAAGGTGCCGGCGCCTGGTGGGCTGCAGCGGCGCGGTGGGCGTCGCTGGGCGCCGCGGCTCCTCTGCGCCGCCTGGTCGCTGTTCTGCATCCTGGCTGCGGCAGCGTACCGCTCGGCGCTCACGGCCGCGCTCTCCGCACCCCCGCCCACGCTCAGCTTCGACTCCCTGAGCGACCTCGCCGACGCGAGCGACGTCGTCCTTGGCGCCGGCGCCTGGGCCAACCAGGCGCCGCGCCTATTCGCCGCGGCGCTGGATGAGCCCAGCCGGCGGTTGAGCCGGCGCTTCGAGGCCTCCGGGGGCGCCACGCAGGCGCCACTCGCCGTGGCAGACAGAGTGGCCGGCGGTCGGTTCGCTTTCTTCGAGAACGAGCCATGGCTGAGGGACGCGAAAGCCAGGTATGGGGGAGGGGAGGTGGGAGGGAGGGGAGGGGGGAGAGAGAGTTCGCTGTTTAACGATAAGCTTGCAGAACCGTTTGTTGCATCTCTACGGAATAAAGGGGGCAGTATTTTACCGAGCCACCCTTAGTGTTTGACATATTGAAATTATCATCGATTTTTAGGGATATTGCCGCTGATAATAAGACAATGTGTTTCACCCTATTTTCCTCTGTTTTGCTTTTCGGTAGACAATGAAGATTGTATTAAACCGTAAGTAAGACCCTTACGTAACCCTTGGAGGTCTGAGAAAACAGGGATCTTGGAACATGGACATTCATGGATGTAAGATGCCTATCTAACATTTGTTAAACTTAGGGAGTAATTGAACAGCGTGTTGTTAGGCTACGAATCATCAAATTCGAGCTCTGTAAGAAAATGCCACTTTCTACGTTATATCCGATGTGAAAACTATTAAAATACGCCTCGAAGATTTAAATTTTTACTCAAATTCCGCATAATGAAATGAGAAAAACTACGGCAATCGGGTTTTCATTAAAGGCTTCCTGTTATTTTATTTTTCTCCAAACTCGAGTGCTCGTAATTTCTGCGCCAACAGTATGGCAGTAGCCGATTTGTTACGAAAAGGGTTTGAGTTTGTAAAAGGCTCTGAGTTTGTAAACTGCGAAGAAACAGTGAATTTTATTAGATACATGAATGCCATTTCTGATTTGCTGCATTCTTCGAGCGCATTTGCGAAGACTCGCACGTCCATGGCAATAGATTGGCGTCATAATGCGACATATTGCATGTAGATGTAGAATCCAGAGCTGCCGACGAATCAAAGCTTCCACTACTCGTGGACCACCATGCAGAGATACCAGATGGGAATGGCGAATGATGGGAACGGTGAAAGATGACTACCTTTAGGAAGTAGGATAGGGTGTTGACTTAACGATGGTAACAAGGAACAGGAAAGTCCACCCTAATTATTCCATCGCCATCCAATCTGGGACAAAGACGAGCAATACTGAGCGGACTGTCCTCATGAAGCGAGAGCCAGTAATGGATTCGAAGTTGTGCCAACATTGCCAAACGAAATAGAGCTCCGCACCACTGCCTCCGGCAACTACGAACTTCGTTGTCCCCTTGTCATCGCCATCACTCGAACTAGTTTAGAATATTAGGATGAATAAGTTTTCATCCAATCGCAAGGACATGCCTGATCTTGAAGGAGACTAACCAATCAGGTGTAGAATATCTGAATGACCGCTGAGAATCCTCGCCCTTCAGGAAGCTTGCTCCTTTCCAATAAAGCAAAAAACCTTCTCGCGCGGGGCAATTATTTTGCCAATAAAAGAGCTCCCAACAATTCCAACGTTGGGATAGTCAATTATTTTAAAGGATCTACCTTAGTCTTGGCAGCCATAAAAGTAACATTCCTCTCTCCAGAGGTTGGTATTATTTTCAAACAGCACTATAACATTTTCTGCTGCATCGCGAAATCCGAGAAAATTGTAATCGGAAGGCGAATGCGAACAAATATATAGCGGGGAATTCGAATGTGCTCTATGTGATGGCTTTGTGACACGAAATCAACCCAATGAGTCTTTATTTCCTCAGGAAGAGGATCGTGATACTTTTGCAAGCCACATTAACTGCATCAATGATTTGGCCCAAAACACCAATAGATAAGGAAGGCCCCGATAGGACCGAAAATCCGTGCGATATTTGACAAAAGTTTTCTTTTTGAGTTAACGATAATATCTTGGTCACCCATCTTTGGGTAACCAAAACATACCTGAAACTCTCTAGGAGAAAGTTCAAGAAGCAGGTTAAAAATAAGACGTCGTCACGCATTCCTCCTCTGAAAGATTAACTAAACTCTGAGGAATGACTGTCCCTCTTTCCTAAAGGAAATCCGGCGGAGGAAAGCAAACCAATCAATTGGCGCTGTAGTTCCAAAGCGTCAGACACCGAGTCAGAGCTGCAGTGGCTGTGTCGGTGTGCTTCAGCCTTCGTCCTCAGCCAATGGATGCAAAACACGACTGGCTGATAAAGGCTTAGGAACTACCCCGTAAGTAACGGTATGCTATTCGAAATCCATTTGTTCAGTCCATTCCTTCCAAACAGAAAATATGTTGGAAGAAGAGTTCTCGGGTTTCCAACCGGGTCCAAGTGTTTTTAGGCACCAACGTTTCGAAGGCTAAGTCCGCCATCGTCTTCAGGGTGAAATGTGTTGGTAACGACAATCATCTGGATTGGGTCTAATTTGTCGATGCATTTTCGTGCATCGTCTGCAATGAACGCTATAGCATGCGGTCGAAAAATTGTTAATATGTCAAAGATATTATTATTAATATGTCTAAGATCCCTGAAGCTTCGGACCCGTCACAGTACATCATTTAGCGATTTACCCGATGTTGTGCGCACCGAAGCACCAAATAGTACCACTTTGACCCTTCTGCTGGAGAATTGCGGACAGCATGATGATCGATACAAACCTCGATTTTGCGATTTATGCCCCGGCGATTCATAATCTTTCGTGAAATCAGAATACCTTGCCATTGCTGATTGAATCGGCGTTCCGAATCAATTCACCGCGAGGCCGCGTAAGAACAGGATTCCCCGAATGAGGGAGGAATTTCCTTGAAATGCGGAGAAACGACTTATCTTCTGCTAGAATCCCCATCATGAGTGTTTTTAAATAATTCCTCACAATGCAATTCCTCCGGGTCGTGAGTTGGTTCTCCTGACTAGTCCTCCACCTCCCAAAACCTTTTCAAACCATTAAGAATGTCTATTTCCTCGTGCATAGCGAATGGCACAGAGTTATCCGAATGTGATTGCGTCATAGATGGGACACTTCCTTCCACGACCACCCATCCGAAAATTGACTCAACAGCAACCACGTTGACAATTTCTTCCGTCCACCAAGGAAAAGGGAATAAATCCATCCCCAGCGAGAAATCCACGGGCGATGGTTTATTAAATGCCGGATGGGCGAGGGGAAGATGACAAAACTGAAAATTGTCAAGAGGGAAGAGGAACAGTAGCAAAGGTAGCAGCAATCCATAGCTTCCGGAAGGCCTTCGTTCGCTGCACAGGCGATAGGAACGCAGAGGAGACCGCAAGTCCCTCAATGGAGTTCGAGCAAAGGCCGCAGAGCTTGCCCTGATAATTGGATAAGGTGAAACGTAGGCGTTCGACTGCTGCCGAGGAAATGGCGGCGACCCGGAATCAATCAAAACTCTCGAAGGCTCCAAAGTCCCATCGCCCGCTTCAACAACTGTCAATTAATTAGGTTTAAACATCAATTAATTAGTGGCACCAAATTGAGTGGACTGCATTCGATGTGAAAAATTGAGAGAGAGCAGCATCGCTCCTGCCTTATCGCCTTATCTTACAGCATCACACACTCTATCAGTCCTCCTCCTGTCCTCTTCCTCCTCTTCCTGTCCTCTTCCAGTCCTCTTCCTCCTCCTCTTCCTGTCCTCCTGTTCCTGTACTCTTCCTCCTTCCTCCTCCTGTCCTTTTCCTCCTCTTCCTGTCCTCTTCCTCCTGTCCTCTTCCTGTCCTCTTCCTCCTGTCCTCTTCCTGACCTCTTCCTCCTTCCTCCTCCTCTTCCTGTCCTCTTCCTCCTGTCCTCTTCCTGTCCTCTTCCTCCTGTCCTCTTCCTGACCTCTTCCTCCTTCCTTCCGGCCGTCCTCTCATCACGGGCTCTCTCTACGCCCTCTCCCATCCGCACTGCTATTTCCTATTCTTGATTGTTCGTGTGCCACGACACCTGGCGGTATAAGGCTGTGCCAAGAAAACAACTTTTCTGAAATTTCAAAAACGTCAGTCGGATTCCGATGACCCTCGAGTGTACAAGGAAAGGAAAGATTTTTGAAAACTATTCAAAGGTCAGGTAGCGAGAGGTTCCTAAATACCAACACCCTTCATCTGTCGTACAACTCCGCGAAAACTGTCATTTTCTGGGTAAACACGCTACGTTGTGGCTCTCCTGGCAATAATTTCGTCGGTTTCTGCGTATCTCCCATCTCTTAGGCTTCGCGGCCTGGCGTCGATGGTGGCGCCACGTGGCTCGACAGGCGCCAACCCCCTCCCCTTCGGCCCTTCTGGAATGACCTCTCCGCACACTACCCTCTCTTTTTACGATGGCCTTAGCCAGGACGCCTTACCATTACATTCAATAGTATCACGCTCAACTATGTGGAAGTTGAATTTCCTAAATGAAATACCAACTTTGTTTCCTTCCACAGATTTATTTTCCTGGTACGACATGTTTCGACACGTCGGTGTCATCATCAGTACAAAAATTCAAATCTTGTTGGAATGTTTGTACCTGATGATGGCACCGATGTGTCGAAACATGTCGTACCATAAAAATAAATCTGTGGAAGAAAACAAAGTTGGTATTTCATTTGCAAAGCCTTACCATGGTTGGAAATTGGCCGTGTGAACGCAAGTTGACGCTAACCCTAGTAAGTTTGCCTACCTCAGTCAAATGACCATAGTTGGCGCTAGTTACTGGTATTTTAACAGCGTGCATACGCAAGTAATGGTAGAAAGAAGGTTCGTTTTGAATTTGGAAGTGGAAATGGACGAAATGTTTTGAGACCGGATCACGCCGCATGCATCGGTAAAGATTCTTACTGACAACGATATTTATTTAATCGCAAAGTAATATATTTTAGTAATTGTGTGAACACATTCTACTG
The DNA here is from genome assembly GCA_933228895.1 of Platycnemis pennipes. Lineage (NCBI taxonomy): Eukaryota > Metazoa > Arthropoda > Insecta > Odonata > Platycnemididae > Platycnemis > Platycnemis pennipes. The sequence goes on from OW121849.1 coordinate 2,794,236, forward strand.
ATTCGGTGATTCAATCTTCCGGAAAGGGCCCAATTCAGCATTAAGGAGCATGCTTTACCCCTGAATCCTGGGTACGTAACACTTCTGAATTTATTGTATGTGTTTATCTTGCCGTGCACAACATATATGTATGTAGTGAAATTAAGAAACTAAGAAGTTGAAACATTTGCAGAAAATTCGACTCGTGTTATTTTTCACGTATTCGCTCCTTAAGACGGCGTTTAACAGTGTTTTCAGCATCATGCCTGTGAATAGCTCCTTTTACCAACAGTAGAATATGGTAAACCATGAGCTACCAGATTTAAAAAAGCAGAAGTGTGATAGGAACGTGAAATTCATTAAGTGTATATTCTATTTGGAGTATCATGAATCGGAGGAAGTCTTGGTTTGGCAATAGGGTACCATATAGCGTTAAGAGAAAAATGGGGAAACGTATGAATGAACGTAATAATGATTGAGTATGGTTGCTGAAGGGAGTAGCCGAGCCAAAAAGTGCTCAGGGTAAGGATCTATCATATTCTGTGTCATCCAGTTCAAAGACACTCTTTAAAACCCTAGAGCTACCTCAAGAATTTCTGAACAAAGACCCTGAAGACTGGGATACAACAGAAAGCTATCAAGCTGCTCGACAACACAACAAACTGCTGGAAGCAGTGAAAGGTGTGGCCGAGCGTGGCGGTTGTTATCTTATCTCTGAATTCAACAACATAATTACTAACGATGAGCAACAAAAGCAGTATCTCTTTGCAGGCCGTATCTGGGTTTCGTAAAATAGGAAGCCAGGGAACGAAGTAAGAAGCCTGTTAAAGTGAAACCTGACTTTGTATGATAATTTTTTGCAGGAATATAAAGTTAAAATTGATTGCATGACGTAAGTGCCTACATTATTTGGTCTAATGGACGAGTTCAAAATTCGAATTACGAGGAGAAGAAGGCAACACAGCGCCTTGGAATGGGGAACGGGGTCGTGGGGGAGGGGGGGGGGGGGTGCCGCGCTCTTCAAATATCAGTAACTACTAGCGCAAACCATGGTAATACGACCAGGGTTAGCGTCAACTTGCGTTCACAACACGGCCAATTTCCAACCATGGTAAGGCTACCCGGCTAAGGCCATCGTAAAAAGAGCGGGTGGAGGGGCATTCCAGAAGGGACGAAGGGGAGGGCAGGCGCACGTAGTGGCGCCACCCTCGGCGCCAGGCCGCGAAGCCTGAACGGTGGGAGATACGCAGAAACCGACGAAATTATTGCCAGGAGAGCCACAACGTAGCGTGTTTACCCAGAAAATGACAGTTTTCGCGGAGTTGTACGACAGATGAAGGGTGTTGGTATTTAGGAACCTCTCGCTACCTGACCTTTGAATAGTCTTCAAAAATCTTTCCTTTCCTTGTACACTCGAGGGTCATCGGAATCCGACTGACGTTTTTGAAATTTCAGAAAAGTTGTTTTCTTGGCACAGCCTTATACCGCCAGGTGTCGTGGCACACGAACAATCACGCTAACAATCAGGAATTTTGGTATTTGGTATCGACTCATATCTACTGTAAACTACTTGTATTAGTTATTGTATTAGGCTAACTATAAATTGATTAATCAATGTAATAAAAGACACTTTTAATACATTGATTAATGGGGGCGTTTACTCGGAACCGAAATCGCAATTTTGTACACGAAATCGTTAGATGGAAACGAAAAAAGAATTTTAGTGAAAAAATTAATCTTTTAACCACAACCATTCACTCATAAATCAAAAATTAAAATAAGCAAAAGGTGACGCTCACCGAAAATGCTGCTGTGATAACATTGGCGTCATTTTCCTCCCGTCCTTGACTGCTTTCAGGGGAGGGGGAAGGGAGTGGAGGGGGGTTCTCGGAAGGTCTGCTCGCACAGATGCTGTCGAAATTGCTCCCATTGGCCGAGTCAGCTGTGTCCCCCCCTTTGCGATAAGGCGAAGTAGCTTCGCGGGCTCAATTGTGATTGGACGAAGTCGATATACGTCAGAGGTTGCACCACACCCACTTTTCCGAAAGGGTTAAAAACATTAGTTTTTCGCCGCTTATAACTCGGAAAATAATTGTCGGATCAGAAAACGGAAAAATACGGGTCCTTTTATTTTACAAACTCTATCAGATTCGGCAATAAAAAAATATGGTAAACGACCCCATTTATAGATCTCAAATCGTGCATGAGTTAGCAATGTCAAAAAACGAACACACAAAAAATATCACAGCTCTTCCACAGCAAATCATATGGCTATAGTCAGCACTTGCAATAAACGGAGGTTTCCTCTGACGTGATCCACCCTTGGCAGGTTCGAGGAGGCGCCGCGAGGTGGCCGCTACGGCCTCCACGTGGTCAGCGAGTGCGCGGTGACGCTTCCGGTGTCCGTGGGCCTGGCGCGACAATCGCCGATCAAGCAGCGCGTCGACCAATTGGTGCGTCGCATGTGTGAGGCGGGCCTCGTGGCCCACTGGCAGCAGAAGAGGAGGAGGAGGAAGGAGAAGGGGGGGGGCCACCGGCGGAGGGGAGTGGGCCTCAAGAGGGTGTCGGGTGCCGTGGTGGCGCTGGGTGCGGGCCTCGTGCTCGCCACCGCCGCGCTGGCTGCAGAGAGGATCCTCGTGCGGCCCGGTGGCAGCTAGCCCAGTCGTGGAACGCCTGCTGCTGCTGCCTGGTGGCGGACGAGCGACGGACGCGAGACGAAGATCGCACCGCGTGGCTAACTCAAGAAATGCTATTCACAAACGTAACTCATCACGGAAGAAAAATATTGACTTGTGTGCCCCTGGCATGTTGCTGATTTCACGTTTCGAGCATTAAACTAATTGTAATTCGTGGAAATTCTTTCAGAGGTGTTACTGTACTTTCTTTCCCTTGCTCTGCGTTAATACTTCCGTGCTCCTCAATCGGTCGAAGTAAATCCGTTCTACCAAAGGTATAGGTGGGTTATTAAAATTGTCATTTTAATCTTTTATTAGATAGATATGCAAATTTTTCTCTACTAAGCACTATTCTTTAAGATTAAGAGTGGGTCATGAACCACCAGAATTTTAAAATATGTCTTAGTTTAACAAAATATGGTTAAGAAAAATACTTATTTTAAATTCACATGATTCGTAATCCACGCTCTTAAGGGTGTTCAACACCTCGCCAAAAAATGCTGCTGCAGACTATTTTTATTTTAAATGCCATGCTCGAATTATGATAGATACGTCCATTTCGTTTTCATTTTATTATGCGCAAAGGTTGAGTATTTGGTCATATCAAAGAAATATCTTCTCTGAGGCTTGCAAATTAAGAAATCGCATGTTAAACTTTACTGTTTTTATGCGTTTTTGAACGCCTATCGCAGCGGCGTATGAACGTAAATGGAAAATTCCTTCGACACTGCCAATCTATAATCCAATATTAAAGAAGAGACTAATGCCATGCGCTCATCTTACGACCTATTCTTGCAGCATTTAAAATTGCGAGACGATGCATCGCGTTCACCGAACTAAACGCAAGCTGAGGTTTCCCCCTCATATTTTTCCCGCCCAATCTTCCCCTCCTCTCCCCATTCCACCTCTAGATCTCGCCTCCTCCAAGAGGAGAGGCGGAGGGGAGAAGGCTTCCTTATCTCTAAGCGATCAAGTTTCATCCTAGCTCGATGAGCAGTGTGGAAGGTTGTCGGAGGGTCTGAGCGATCTTGGCGAGATATTCCACTGTGTGTCTGGGCGTCGAGAAAAGGATCAACCTATTTCTTTCAAAACCACCATAAACTAATTTTATGATATTTTTTCACACCAATTTGTTTATTTAATACGAAATATCGTGTCCTAAGTTTCATATTTTGACATTGCTATTTAGAACAATTGCAAAATATTGAGTTTTCGTATTGTTGGGCGTTATTTAAACTGCTAATTAATTGAAATTGGATATTTAAAATGAGACTATTACAAAGCTTCGAACGACTTTTATTTAGTTTTCAACTGCCAAATAACAATAACTTTAAAGTTTGAAGTTCATTCAAAAATGTAAAGTAAATGTTAGCCTCATCAACATAGATATTGAAAAACAATCCTACATTTTTGCAGGAAAATTTGCGGACATAACTCACACATTCACAAATTAAAACCAAGAAATAATGATAATGCAAGGCGAAATTGTACTTCTTGCACATAAATATCTCTTGTGAGCCACATTTTAAATCTATCATAGAAGGTTAAAACGGATAGTTTTACTGAAGATGTACCTATGAAAAACCAGCGTATTGGTTTAGATTCAACCGGATTAATAAGATTAGAAAGAGAGAGATTGTCGTACTGATAGATTCAAAATGTCATTTTTCCCCCGTACTATAAGAGAACACAATACGCATCATTGCAAAGGGATAGTTAGGTGAAATATTGTAGAATAGTCTGGAGTGCATAATGCATGTATTAACAACCAATCCCTTTATTACTAAGTAGTTAATAACACTCAAGCTGCATGTAGCATGTTTCCATGTAGTAGCCTATTGCATGTCAATAGTTCCAAGTAGTAGTCTAGTGCATGTTTGGTGATCTCCACCCCCTGCCGCACACCCTCGCGGTGGCTTGCAGGGAATCGCGTAGATGTACATTTGTTATACCATTTTCTCCCGTCACTTGCTACAATAGTATGAGAAGCAATATTCAGCCTCATGGAATCTGATAGACTCCCTTTCCTGTGTGCGGCCCTATTTCGTGATTCTTGTTCCTTTGCTATCGCATCCAACCGTGATGTCCTCCGCTCGCAGTAGACCTAACGTCATGCATTATTGAAAATTTAGTAATGTAATGTTACTATAATTTACGATCCTGTGCAATTTCCAATTGTTGACGACGCACTTATCAAGCGCACTGTTAAAAAGTAGCCACGAACATCTTTCCCTCCTGGCTTTTATTTCGTAGTTGCCAACTCCGTTTTCATGGGCATCCACCCCACCCACATTATACACCCCTGTTATATAATGATATTCTATTTGGTTAGTGCATATTCTAAATATTTTTCGTGATATTGCCTTGGGAAGAGGAGATAAGGTGCCCACATATGGTATAACGGCGAACACTAAATTATCTTTACAATGCACTGTGAGGATTTAATTATTTTCGTCATTTTGGCAATAGCAAGTTCCTTTCTTACTCTCACTTAACGTGCGATTGATGGTCAGAAATACTGAAATATAATATTAGTTTCTTGAACCTTGGCATGCTTTCTCAAATGATTTTTCACCCTTTGTCAGGATATTAGCTCCAATACATTTTGTTTATGGTTGAGAATGGTATCCCGTAAAAAATACGATTGCCAAAAACCTTTCCGAGGTTATCGTGGATTATTTGGTGACTGTGATTCTTTATTTATCGCGAGTATATTTTCACTGAAAATGAAAATATAGCCTACATCGCGATCAAAATTTAAGAGAAAATGTCAAGAGGTGTCATACTTTCGTGAGTATTTTCAGGACTCCTTGAGAAATAGCCACGTAGCATGTTGGTAAAACATATTTTTGTGTACCTTATCCCGAAGAGGAACTGATACAATTTTCTTCGTGTTTATCATAAGTTACGTCTTATAAGATCTTATGAACATTTGTTCGTGGGTTACTTAGCATGGGTTACAATGCGAACTGAGTCCAAATGAGATTCAGACCCACACGTAGTCATTTTTTACAATTACACGTAAAATTAATTTTTTTCATAACAGCATTTACTTAGTTGACTAAATTAAATATTATTACATGAGGAACAATCAACTTGTACGACATGATATAAGGATTTGAACCTTCACGGCACCACATCCACACTTACTGAACAATATATCCCGCTGTAAGCCGCAGCCCTTGTCAATGTCGACACAAAAGATAAAAAAGCATTACGAACTTATCGTAAATGGAAAGGAAACTTTGTTATATTCCACCAATTTATTCTCATTTCCTTTCCATTTATGATAAAATAAACTTCCACAAAGTTGAGCCTGAGACGATGGAGATAAGCATTACGAAATTTGCTCACACTATCGCCTGCGTTGCATTTCAATAATAACATGGTTAGTATGATTAGGGGCTACATTTCAAATCGTTAGGGGGAAAAATCAAGTAGCGTGCAGGATTTGGCACGAATTGAACAGTATGAGACGGAAGGTAGATTTTCCCACGGAGAATCATAATTTGTTTCCACAAAGCAGCAACCGTATCTTATTGTTGTATTGACTTAGTGACAGCTCGTAATTAGGAAAACTTTTGCTCTTGCAGAACAGAGCCACCGACCTAACTACATACTGATGGCGTAGCAACTGAGACTCTTTTAACGATAACGTATACCTGACGATGACTTAAAATGATAAAACTCGGTCCTTCATGATTTGGAATGCTTATTAATTAATTCACTATAGTCCATGGGCCCTTCGGTATTTATCACATGTACAACAGCGCAGGCTAGTTACTCGGAGGATCATTTGTACAGCATTTGACAGTTGAGGTCACCGCTTAAGCATAAAGAAATTCGCTCTGACGTCGCTTGAACGTGAACTAGTTCCTTTGAAAGAAACAAATAGATGATTAGTTGCATATTCATCCAATTGCAAATAGCTGAGGCGTATGGATTGAAACACTGATGTCTCTATGAAGCCATTTGTTTTGTTTCTTTACCGACATTTTTTGAATTCTCTAGTTCCTTATAGCCACTTGGTCATGAAATTTACAAGAAAATGTTTCATTTACGAAAATAAAACATAGGAATATCCCCGGAGTATTTTCATGAGGTCGAAAAAGTGGACACCTTATGCCCCAAAAGTGGCTAACATTAACTCATTCGCAAATATTTATCACTTTTGTGTCATATGATCACACTTAGAACTTTCAATTATACAGTTCCTAATATTAAAACTCGGATATTGGACAAGATATGCGAAACAGCGAAATAGTTTCTGTTGAAAATGAGCGCTACCTCTGATTTTAAAAAGTTCATTTATTTCTTGGTAAAATAAATTCGACGAGTTATAAAATACTGGGCTGTAACGTCATCCAATCAGATGACTTAACACTCCTTACTTAATAACTTGGTCTGCTCAAAGTTTTGGGAAATGCTCCATTTTATGCAATTTACTGATCTTTCGTGCTTCATCCATCTTTAGTTACTTAGTTTGTGACTTTTATTACGTCGCTTGTGATTTATAAACAATGTGTTGGCAACCACTACTTAAATTATGTTGTATGCAGAACTCCAGTAGTCTTTCTCCTCTTTCGTTTCGGTTTCCCAATCCATATTTTCCAGATATTCTTCAGTTGATCAGGGAGATCATGGTGAGATGAGATACGGTTAAAGCGGACGATTCAAAATGCGTTGAACACCCTTAACCTCCGATTTAACGATCTCGTATCTCACGGCTCTAGTAGTTCTTGTGAGTTGCCATCAGCGTCGCCACCGTGGAAAGTGGAATGGGGAGTTGAGGGGAGGGGCCTGATATGTCGCAGCTGGGATTTTTCGGGGGCGGTGACAGGAGAGCTTGCGAAATCCGCATGGCGATCAGGTTACTCAGAACACAGATTAAGGGCCAGTTTCACCAACGACGGTAAAATTTCAAATTATCGCAGTTTACATTATCTCCGTTAATATTATTATCTCGATAAAATCTTGCTTGCGTTCCACCACTGTTATTATTATCTCGGTTTTTTTAAACCGAGATTTCTCAGAGAATGTTTAGGTTGGCAAATTTCTCATACTCCTGACGTCATTAAACAAATAAAAGCGCCGAACCGATTTGTAATTCAGATGATTTAACTTGGTGCTTAGTGTAACTAAAGGCATTTCCAATGGACTCATGAAGGACAAAATATTAACTAAACGTTCACAAAACATCTATATTATCTTCTACGTATATCTAGAAAACATCTATAATCACTTTAAAATATCGTCTAAATGTTTATAAGATATTTCCAACCCCGCTTTTCCTAATTCTACTAAACATTTCCCCTAAGATACCAATTATCGTCTTCACTGTTACGTTTAGGAGATAGAGAAATAAAATACTGGAATGAACTTAAATTACATTGCCTTTATTTACAGTGTCTCGAAAACGAACAGTAACTGCTATTATAGGTACCTTTCGATCACTTAAAACTTAGCATTTCCTTCGTCGTTGTCATTGGTGTCAAGGTGATTTATCATGCGAATGAATTTAAGTGATGACCTGAAATTGCTTCTGCTTAGGGCGTTTTTCACGGCGAATGATCTTTCGAATTAATTCCTTGAATCCCTAGGTTACGTGCAGAAAGAATGCGCAATGGTAGGCCTATCGATAGCACATATCGATTCACGGGAGATTTCCGACCAACGCCACTGTATCGATTGTCGGAATGGTTTGTTGTCTTCTGACTTGTTTAGAAGTGATGCGTGATAGGTGAAATAAAGAATGGTGTATATTTAGTATTTATAATATTCATTATACAAAGCTTTCTAGATATTGAGGTTTGAGTTCATCGGAAGTGAAGTAGAGCTATTAATAATGAATCGGTATGGTTTAATTTTCGCATCTACTGCTAGTGTCCATACAACGGTGGCAGCCACAATTCTTCCGGAGAAAGCTACGAGAGAGGAGAAATAGAGGTACGTTAGGCGTGATCCAAAATAAACTTTTTATAGGAATGTGAGGCCTATCGTCATTTATTAAGAAAGACGCTGGAGCAATTTCGTACTGCATTAAATCTCACAAGAGATACTTGATCAACCTTAGGTATACATGTTTATAATTATATTGATATTTTACAATTCGATTCGAGCTGGCTGTCACGCTAAGATTTTATAGCGACGGGCAAATCGTTTCCATGACTCAGCAAGAATTATGGTGGAAGTGTGTAGGAGTGTCTATTGTGAGAAGTGTACTGTTTACATTTAAATAAGATAGAGTTTTAGAGGTTAGATACGTGCTATTTGCTTTCATTTATCCTTTTAATAACACCAACGTTTCCACGGACGACTCGTCCATTGTCTTCAGGGTGAGTGAAGTTGGTGTTATATAAATATTTACCCCGGTGGAAATCCCGAGAAGACCTCACCTGAATTTTTGCTAAGTGCTTTTCGTAGCGTTTATTAATTCGGGATAAATCAAATCTCAGGTTTTAGGTTCAAATAAATTGCGCGTTCCTTAATCCACCAAGTAATTGCCTTAAATAACGATAATTGAACTAAAATGTCGCGACTAATATCTAAAAGTAGCTGACAAAATCGCCTGCGCGCCATGTTGCTTTTACAGTATTATCTCGGATAATAACCTTTCACCTCGCGAAAACGGCCGGTAAAAATATTAACCGAGATAATGCACCAAAACCGAGTTAATGGTACTGGTGAAACAGAGAAGTCACATTAACTCAGTTAATCCCAAAATTAACCGAGTTAAAAAGATTATCTTCGTTGGTGAAACTGGCCCTAAGTCGAGAAGCGCAACTTTCGGAGCCGAGTGTGAAATGATTTCCTCATCCTCATTGTAGTCGAAAGTCAGAAAGGTCAGCCACTACCTAAAATTGAAAACACCTAAAGGGGTTTGGGATTGCCTGTGTTGCCTTGGGATTTATAGTTCAGTTTTTAGTCGTTGTCAAATGTTATGGACTGCAGTTATTGAATTAGTACTCCATCATTTATAATAATATCGTCCATTTGTTCACTTATTTTTGCGGGATGCACGTTGCCCATCGTAAAGTAGTTTGTGAGATTTTTTAATTAGGCTAATTAAAATATTGTCTTTCCTCCTATCATATGTGACAACCTCCGACTCTTGCCTCTCGTTAATGTGAAAGTTCGACGTTATTGCTCTTTAGTTCCCTACTATTTAGAGGGCCAAAGCTCTCGGATTTTCCTCTAATTGTTACCAGAGTGCTTTTTCTAGAAATATCAGTGGCGGAAGCAAAAATAAATTTCGTTTATGAACGTTCTGCATTTAAGTTTTTCCTTTGTCCATATGATTTTACAGTTCATTTGAATACGCTTTTATACACACCAGAAAGTAAACGGACTTAACGGTATTAATGGTCATTGCTCCACATTTATTAACACGTCATATTAAATAGAGATTATTAATGAAAAACTTTTTTCATCAGGCAACACAGGCAATTCACCATATTTACAATAATTCCCTCAATTATAAACCCAATGACTGGTTTGACAGAGTTGAGCTCCGCCGTACTAAGGCGGAAGGCGAGTGAAATTCACACATTCAGGGTAAAGAGGCCAGTTTTCCGACTTTCAACAAAGCTCTGATACTGAAATTCATACCGCGAGATCATGCCAAAATGCCTCGTCCGGAATTGAATCTGTTACTGAACGCTCTAGCCACTGGGCTACCATACACTCATTAGTTACAATTAGTAATTATAACGAGCAAGTACAGTATGATCACCCAGAAATTAAATTAACAATTCGTAAATAAGGTATTTCTTCTATTCTGTGCATTGTACAGAAAATTAAAAGTTGAGCATTATGTCCTAGAAACGTAAATGGCGTGAATAACAGCCTGCAGTAAAAATTCGTATACAAATTACTAACTAACATTAGCAAAGGGAATCAAAATGGTTATATAAATCAGTAATACAATTAAAATACAATTTAGGAGCACATAAAATCAATATGTTAACATTAGTCTCAGAATGATTCCAACAACAAATTATTGTATAGAGTGTAAAAAACAAAATCAATATATTAACATTACTCTTAGAAAGGTGCAGCAACAAATTATTAAAGTTCACAATTTTCACAAAGTTCATCACATCTACATCACCATTGCTGCATAGCAGTTTACCGGATCTTCATGCCCTTCGGTTAATGAGGATCCAGAATTTCTGGAAGTAGGTGTTCCATATAATTTTTTTTATTTATCTCCATCTTATCTTTCCAAAATTCGTCATCTCTTTCAATCCTCAGAAATAACATTCGAAACGGGCTCGAAACTAAACACACGGTTTTCTTTTTTCCGTAATGTGCAGCTGACACCTGAGAATAGAAATCGCTATTTTTCTTTAATGTTACTTCTCCTTCTTTGATTTCACAGTAGGATATCATTTTCCTATTTGTTGCTTATATTGGAGAAATACCCCTGCACTTATTTAAGCATTTCACCTCTAATATCGCTTTCCAATCGGCAATCTGACGGGGTGGTCAGAAAAGGCAGTTTTTGTCCACAAAGAGACCAGCTAGAAAAACTTTGTCCTCGCTGTGCATTTCATACTCTGTTATTGCCTTGGGTTCGCTACTTCTCCGTAGTGCGTGGCTTTACTTCCATCAAACGAAGGGTAAAGAAAACCTTAGGCTATGCTTGCGCGGGGAGTTATGCGGCGTAATTTACAAATACGCACGAAAGAAGAAGCAGCTCTTCAATCTTTGTGACATCTTGCAGCGGCGCTGATTCCTTGTGACTTCCTCCAGCCTCTTTCTGTCACGGCCACTGAGTCTTAGAGACATGACGAACTCTTCTCTCTGTTGGTTGTCGATCTCTAGAGTCTTTTGATCGACTACTTAACTTTGAGGACTTGAGGAATCAAAGGTGGTCCTGCAGGGATTGGTCCTGCCAATGGCTTAGGAGATTAGTCATGAAATGAATGTAAGTAATGAAAAATAAAGTACTTAGAAATATAAATAAAAAGAAGAGCAGGAAACCACTAGAATGATTTCTATTATCACAGCATCTCCATCTCATTATTACCTTCTCACTCCAAATGTTTCTCATTGCCTTTCCTTTTCAGTATTTTCCTTTGCGGAGAATATTATAGCCTCAGATGGTTTAGTTTCCATCTCACACTGTTCTTTAACGAAAGCATGAATACATTATCAGTAATGAGTTCGTGCAAATTGTTTACGAAGGAGCGTACGAAGGAACCCTTACATTTAATTATCTCGTAAATTGAATATTGTGAAATAAATACCTTTATCTGTTATTTTCCTGCGAATAAAATTCTGAACGCTGTAAGCTCTCCTCTTCTTTTTGTAGTATCCTTTACGATACCGCGCTTTACTAGGTCATGAGGCAGTAGCGAGACTAAGTCGAAAAAACTTCGTCAAAATGACGGTTATTTGAAAGTTAACATTAGCTTTTAGGCACATCAGCAATCGCTTCCACACTTTCACTATGCCAAAAGGGGCATAAATCTTGCCAACTACGTTTAAACAAACTGACCATAACAAGATATGAATTCAGAATTAACAAAGCACACGTCGCATAAACATTCTTGATACACTTTCTCCTACAGTTAACGACTAAAAACACAATCAGGAACTAAAACTCCACGAATAACACACAACCATCTCTCGAGGCTCTGCGTGTTGACTAATGCGTTGCTACAAATTTGAATACAAACGTTCGCTTCCCCGACCAATTACAGACGAGCTACAAAAAATGTATAAAATAAAAAAAATAGTTCCGACTTCCGGTTGTCAAAAAAATATTAAAAAAATAAAAAAGTAGTTCCGACTTCCGGTAGGCGCTTTGAGATGGCTCAGAACGCAGTCAATGGTTTGCCCGGGAAGATGAACGGGGGTGACTCTAACTATATTTCTCCTATTACCTATCCCTTTGCTACGCTCTCTATTGTTCTCTCTTATGGTACGCGGGAAAAATGACATTTTAAATCTATCGGTACGACAATCTATCTCTCTAATCTTGTTAATCTGATCAAACCTAGCATAATGGACAGGGGCTCTTAATATATATCTTACGTCATCTGTGAACAAATCGGTTTCGAATTTACTTAAAAGGTTTAATCTAAACTTTAGCCTGCGTTCCGATAGTAATTTCCATCCTAGTTCTTCTATTGAACTCGTAACACTTATACAATTATCATAATAAGGCCTTTAACAAATCTAGCGGATCTCCTTTGCACACGCTCCAATTCTTTTATCATACCTTCCTCGTACGGATCCCATATACTAGCGGCATATTCTAAATGAGGCCTGATAAGTGCAAAATAGCATCTTTATCGTGCTCTCTCATCGCATTTGCCTAGAACCCTTTCTACGAATCCTAATCTACGGTTTGCTACACTAGTTATTTCCCTGATGTGTTTCCCCCATGACATGTCTTCAGTGATGGTGACGGTAGGCGTATTTAATAGATGCCACGTTGGATATATTTCTTTTCTATGATGCAATAATTATTCCGGGGGAAGCTATTCTTTTTGCTATTCTTATTTGCTATCTTTCAGTCTTTGGGAACCGCGTGTTCGATACGATAACGTATACCTGAAGATGACTTAAATGATAGAACTCGGCCATAATTCTCTCTACTCAATGGACCATTCGGTATTTATCACATGTACACGATATTAACCACAGGCCAGTGAGTCGGAGGATCATTTGTACAGAATTTGACAGTTGAGCTCACCGCTTAAGCAAAAAGAAATTTCGCTCTGACGTCGCTTGAACGTGAACAAGTTCCTTTGAAAGAAACAAATAGACGATTAGTTGCATATTCATTCCATTGCAAATAGCCGAGGCGTCATTGATTGAAACACTTTTAGTTTTCAGGATACTTCTGATTTCTGCCACTCTTCTTAGGACTTCCTCGTTACTTACTCAGTCGATCCATTTAATCTTCGTCATTCTTCTGTAATGATACATTTCGAATGCTTCCACCATTTTCTTCTCCGCTGCTGTCATCGTCTATGCCTCACTGCTGCTCAGTAACATGCTCCAGACGTACGTCCTGATGAATTGTTTCCTTACTTCTGCATTTGTATTTCAAGCTGTAAGTAGATTCCTCTTTTGAAATTTTAAATTTCAAGAGTAGAATCTTCTTACAGAAGGATTCTTCCCTTAAAATTGTTTTCTTTTACTATAAAATACTTAACAATATAGAGTGAATCGCAACGAATTTAGGCGAATCCGATAATTTTATTTGTAAACATAGTGTTTGATATCCATATAAGAAGTATAAATTCAGAATTGAAGTAACGCCACTGAGTAGAATTCATTTATTTTGCAGTGAAATACTTAACCATATAGAGTGAATCGCAAATAGATTAGGCGAATCCGTGAATTTTGTTTGTAAGCACAGCGTAAGAACAGATGCGTTCATCGCCACCTGCAATTTATTATTTGTTTCTTCGTCTGTATTATTTAAGATCCCGCAACAGTAATCAAAATGTGGGAAAATAATGGAACTAACTATTGATTTACGGATATTTACGGGCAACTGGTTTTTAGATTTATACAGTTGGTGGAGAGTTTTAAAGCACTTCCTCCGAATGTTTAGACAGTGAGTTTTCCAGTTTAAGTTTCCGTCGATCGTTACTCCAAGATTTTTCACTTGATTCTCATAAGGGATGATCTTATTTTTGACTATGATCGCGGGGATTTGCTGTAAGTTTACTTTGCTTGTCATATTCCTGCTCCCTATTATAATTGCTTTAGTTTTGTTTTCATTTAGTTGTAGCCCATTTATCTCAGCTGTATATCTCATATATTAACATCAAAAGCTGTTTTTACAAATAAAATTCACGGATTCATCTTTTGTCGTATCGATTCACTCTATATTGGTAAGAATTACTTAGCAAAATAAAAAAAATTCTATTAAGTGGCGTTACATCAAATACTGAATTTCCGCTACTTATTTGGATATAAAATGCAGATTTTAGCAATCAATTTAACGGATTCGTGTCTTCTCTTTGCGATTCACTCCATATTATCAAGTATTTCATTAAATTAAAAATTTCAGCAAATTAAAAAAATTCTAATCAGTGGTGATACTATTATTCTGAATACCTTCTAGTTATTTGGATATATAATGCTGTTTTTACAAGTATAATTCAGGGATTTACCTCTTAAAATTCATAGATTCGCCTCTTCTCTTTGCGATTTTTCTATATAAAGCGAAATAAAAAAAAATTCTACTCAGCGCCGTTATTTTAATTCTGAATTATTGCTACTTATTTAGACATAAAACGTTGCCTTTATAAATAAAACTCACGGATTCGCCTCTTCTCTTTGCGCTTCACCTCTATTTTAAGAATTCGTAGCGAAATAAAAAATTCTACTTAGTGTCCTTACTTCAATTCTGTATTCTTGCTATTTATTCGGATATAAAACGCTATTTTTAAAATAAATTTCGCGGATTTTCCTCTTCTCTTTGAGATTCACACTATATTGTTAACTGACTAATAGCGAAATAAAAAATTATACTCAGTGGGGTTACTTCAATTCTGTCTTTCTGTTAATTAATTGGAAGTATAACGCTGTTTTTACAAATAAAATTATTGGATTTGTCTCTTCGCAGTAGGCTTCCTTGTTAACAAAAACTCGGAATTAGCCTAATCTCGTTGCGATTCCCTATATTGTTGAGTATTTCATAGCAAAAGAAAAAAATTACTCAGTGACTTACTTCTTACTTCAACTCTGTATTTCTGTTGCATATTTGGATATGAAACGCAGTTTAAAAAAAACAAATTCAAATATTCGACTTATCTGGTACAGATCTACTTTCTATTGATAAGTATTTCATAGCAAAATTAAAAAACTATTCAGTGGCTTTCTTAATTTCTGAATTCAGAATTATAGTAACGCCACTAAGTTGAATTTTTTGATTTTGCTATGAAAAACTTAACAATTTAAAATGGATTGCATAGAGAAGAGGTGAATCCGTGAATTCTATTTGTAAAAACAGCATTTTAAATCTTAATAAAAGGCATAAATTCACAATTCGAGTATCGCCACTGAGTTAATTTTTTCTTCTATATATAAACTTAACAATAGAGTGTGAAACCTTATCAGAAGAGGCGAATCTGAGAATTTTATTTGTAATTACAGCATTTTATATTCAAATAGGTAGAATGAATTTAGAATTATAGTATCAATACTGATTATTAATTTTTTTTTATTTTGCTATGAAAAAGTTTATAATATAGAATGAAATTTAAAGAAAAAAGGTAAAACCGTGAATTTCATTTGTAAAAACTGCATTATATATCCAAATGAGTAGCAGGAATTCAGAATTGAATTAACGCCACTGAGTATAATTTTTTTAATTTTCAAAGAGTAATGAAATATATAGAGTGAATCAATACCTGAAAAGACTTATACGTGAATTTTGTTTGTAAAAACAGATTTTGATGTCCACATATATAACAGAAATTCAGACTTGTAATAAAGTCATAGAGAAGAAATTTTTGTGTTTTGCTAGGAAACAATAATGAGGGAAACGCAGGGAAAAACGGCGAATCCGTGAATTTAACTCCCTAAAAAGCGTTCTATATCCAAATAAGTAAGAGGAATTCAGAATTATAGTATCAACACGGAGTAGAATTTTTTTTTATTTTGCTATGAAAAAGTTTATAATACCAAAAGAATATTAAAGAGAAGAGGCGAATCCTTGAATTTTGTTTGTAAACACGGCGTTTGATATCCACATAGGAAGAATAAACTCAGAATTGAAGTAACGACACTGAGTATATTTTTTTTCTTTTGATATTAAAAACTTAACAATAGAGAGTGAATCGTTACCAGATGAGATGTATATGTTAATGTTTTTAATAAACAGCGATTGTTTGTCAGCGACTAGACAAGACTACACAAGACTAGACAAGACTAGACAAGACTAGACTAGACAAGACTAGACAAGACAAGACAAGACAAGACAAGATAAGAATAGACGAGACTATACGAGACTAGACGAGACTAGACGAGACTAGACGAGACTAGACGAGACTAGACGAGACTAGACGAGACTAGACGAGACTAGACGAGACTAGACGAGACTAGACGAGACTAGCCAGGACTAGAGAAGACTAGACAAGACTAGACAAGACTATACGAGACTAGAGGAGACTAGACGCGACTAGACGAGACTAGACGAGACTAGACGCGACTAGACGAGACTAGACGAGACAAGACGAGACTAGACGAGACTAGACGAGACTAGACGAGACTAGACGAGAGTAGACGAGACTCGACGAGACTAGACAAGGCTAAAAAAGGCTAGACAAGGCTAGACAAGCCTAGACAAGACAAAATAGACAGGACTAGACAAGACTAGACAAGACTAGACAAGACTAGACAAGACTAGACAAGACTAGACAAGACTAGACAAGACTAGACAAGACTAGACAAGACTAGACAAGACTAGACAAGACTAGACAAGACTAGACAAGACTAGACAAGACTAGACAAGACTAGACAAGACTAGACAAGACTAGACAAGACTAGACAAGACTAGACAAGACTAGACAAGACTAGACAAGACTAGACAAGACTAGACAAGACTAGACAAGACTAGACAAGACTAGACAAGACTAGACAAGACTAGACAAGACTAGACAAGACTAGACAAGACTAGACAAGACTAGACAAGACTAGACAATACTAGACAAGACTAGACAAGACACAACAAAGCTAGACAAGGCTAGACAAGGCTAGACAAGGCAAGATAATCCTAGACAAGGCTAGACAAAACTAGACAAAAATAGACAAAACTAGAAAAAACTAGACAGGGCTAAACAAGGCTAGATTGGTCTAGGCAAGGCTAGACAGAAGTAGACAGGACTAGACAGGTGTAGACAGGACTAAACAGGACTAGACCGGACAAGACAGGACTAGACCCAAATAGAAAAGACTAGACAAGACTAGACAAGGCAAGACTAGACTAACCAGGACTAGACAAGACTATACGAGACTAGACAGACTAGACAAGACTATGCAAGACTAGACAAGACTAGACAAGACTAGACAAGAATAAACAAGACTAGACAAGACTATACAAGAATTAGACAGATTAGACAAGACACGACAAGACTAGACAAGACTAGACAAGACTAGACAAGACTAGACAAGACTAGACAAGACTAGACAAGACTAGACAAGACTAGACAAGACTACACAAGACTAGACAAGACTAGACAAGACTAGACAAGACTAGACAAGACTAGACAAGACTACACAAGACTAGACAAGACTAGACAAGACTAGACAAGACTAGACAAGACTAGACAAGACTAGACAAGACTAGACAAGACTAGACAAGACTAGACAAGACTAGACAAGACTAGACAAGACTAGACAAGACTAGACAAGACTAGACAAGACTAGACAAGACTAGACAAGACTAGACAAGACTAGACAAGACTAGACAAGACTAGACAAGACTAGACAAGACTAGACAAGACTAGACAAGACTAGACAAGACTAGACAAGACTAGACTAGACATGACGAGTTTGGAAACAACTACACCACACTAGAGTTATATCAGATATTCATATTTGAAAATACCATACTGAAAGAATTATTGTTTTTTCCTATGAAATACTAAAAAAATACAAAAAAATAATGCGAAAAGGCAAATCCATGAATTTTTTTTAAACATTGCTTCTGTCAAAGTAAATATAATATAAATGTTTTATAAATATAATATAAGAATTTTACTATTTTTCTAAAAGACTTAATAATATGGAATGAATCAACGTGAGAAAAGGCCAATCCTTGAATTTATTTCTATAAAGAGCGTTTATGTCTACTTAAGAAGAGTAAACAGAATTTAAAAAAGCCACTGAAGAGAAATTTCTTATTTTGCTATAAAATACATGCAAAATAGAGTGACTAGCACACAGAAATACGAATTTATGAATTTCCTTAGTAAAAACATCGTTTTTTTTTCATAAAAAAAATTCATTGTGTGATTCCATTGTGTATAACTTTTTTTTGATATGATTTACTAAATAAATACACGGAAGCGCAATTCGAATACGTAAATACATAAATTTTATTTGTAAAAACAGCGTTAATCATCCAATTATTAGCGGAATGTCAGAATTGAAGTAACCCTACTGAGAATAATTGTTTTATTTCGCCAAGAAATACTTAACAATATAGACTGATTCGATGGGAGAAAAGATGAGAAAGAGAAATATTTGTCTCTAAGAGAATAATTAGATGTGAATTAACGCCACTAAGTAAATATTTTTATCACTCTATTAATTACGAAAAAGAATATTGAGCAAATCGCAAATGGAATGGGCGAATTTTTGAATTTTTATTTGTGAAAACTGCGTTTTATAGCCAAATACGTATAAGAAATTCAGAATTGAAGAAAGCCACTGAATAGAGTTTTTCAATTTTGCTATGAAATACTTATCAATAGAGAGTGAATCGCTACCAGATGAGACGTATATGTAAATTTTTTGTAAAAACAGCGTGTGTTATCCAATTAAGTAGCATAAATTCAAAAATTGAAGTAACGCCACTGAAAAGATTTTTTTTATTTTGCTCTGAATTACTTACCAATAGAGAGTAGAGCTGAAACTGTTAAGGCGAATATGTAAATTTTTTTGTTAAAACAGCGTTTCATATCAAAATATGTAGCAGAAATACAGAGTTCAAGTAAAGTCACTGAGTTAATTTTTTTTTGCTATCAAATTCTTAACAATATAGAGAATCGCAACGACATTAGTCGAATTCCTGATGTTTGTTAACAAGGAAGCTGCGAACTACTTAATCCAATAAATTTATTTGTAAAATCCAATTAATTAGCAGAAAGTCAGAAGTGAAGTAACCCAACTGAGTATAATTTTTTTATTTCGCCTTGAAATACTTAACAATATAGAGTATATCGATACGAGAGAAGACAAATTCGTGACTTATATTTGTAAAAACTGTGTTTTTATATCCAAAAAAGTAGATTAAATTCAGAATTGGATTAACGCCATTAAGTAAATTTTTTCGTTTCGCTCTTAGTAAACTTAATTATACATGATGAATCTGAAAGAGAAGAGGTGAATCCGTGAATTCTATTTGTAAAAACAGCATTTAAAATCATAATAAAAGGCATAAATTCACAATTGGAGTATCGCCACTGAGTTAATTTTTCTTCTATAAATAGCTTAACAATAGAGTGTGAAACCTTATAAGAAGAGGCGTATCTGTGAATTTTATTTGTAAATACAGCATTTTATACTTAAATAGGAAGGATGTATTTAGATTTATAGTAACAATACTGATTATTAATTTTTTTTTTATTTTGCTATGAAAAAGTTTATAATATAGAATGAATTTTAAAGGGAAGGGTGAATTCGTGAATTTTATTTGTAAAAACTGCATTATATATCCACAGAGTAGCAGGAATTAAGAATTGAATTAACGCCACTGAGTAGAATTTTTTTAATTTTCTAGTGGAACTGAAATATATAGATTGTATCAATACCTGAAAAGACTTATACGTGAATTTATTTTGTAAAAACAGATTTTGATGTCCACATATATATCAGAGATTCAGGCTTGTAATAAAGTTATTGAGTAGAGATTTTTGTATTTTGCTATGAAACAATAATGAGTGAAACGCAAGCAAAAACGGCGATCCCGTGAATTTTATTTCATAAAAAGCGTTCTATATCCAAATAAGTAAGAGGAATTCAGAATTACAGTATCAACACGGAGTAGATTTTTTTTTATTTTGCTATGAAAAAGTTACAAACATAGATTGATCTTTAAAGAGAAGAAGAGAATACGTAAATTTTACTCGTATAAATAGCAATATTTATCCAAATGAGTAGCAGGGATTCAGAATTGAAGTAAAGACACTGAGAAGAATGTTTTTAATTTTGTTCTAAAATACTTAACAATATAGATTGAATCGCAAAGAGTAGTTGCGAATCCGTGAATTTAATTTCATAAACTGCGTTTTATGCCTAAATATGTAGCAGAAATACAGACTTGAATTAAAGTCACTGAGTACATTTATTTCTTTTGCAATGAAATACTTAAGGATATAGATAATCGCAACGAGATTTAGGCGACTCCTTGAATTTTGTTTGTAAGCACAGCGTTTGATAACCATATAAGAAGGATAAATTCAAAATTGAAGTTACGACACTGAGTGTATTTTTTTTCTTTTGATATTAAAAACTTAACAATAGGGAATGAATCGTTACCAGATGAGTCGTATAAATAAATTTTTTAAATACACAGCGTTTGTTATCCAAATAAGACGCATAAATTCAGAATTAAGGTAACGCCACTGATTACATTTTTTTATTATGCTATGAAATACTAACCAATAGAGAGAAGATCTGAAACAGACAGCACAAGACAATAATAGACAAGACTAGACAAGACTAGACAAGACTAGACAAGACTAGACAAAACTAGACAAGACTAGACAAGACTACACAAGACTAGACAAAACTAGACAAGACAAGACAAGACTAGACAAGACTACAAAAGATTTTATATCCTAAAAAATAGAGGAAATTCAGATTTGAAGTAACTCCACTGAGTAGAATTTTTTTATTTGCTATAAAATACTTAACAATAATGTGTGAAACGCAAAGAGAAGAGGTGATTCCTTGAATTTAATTTTTAAAACCGCATTTTATATCGTAAAAAATAGAGGAAATTCAGATTTGAAGTAACTCCGTTGAGTAGAATTTTTTTATTTTGCTATGAAATAATTAACAATAATGTGTGAAACACAAAGAGAAGAGGTGATTCCTTGAATTTAATTTTTAAAACAACATTTTATATCCTAAAAAATAGAGGAAATTCAGATTTGAAGTAACTCCACTGAGTAGAATGTTTTTATTTTGCTATGAAATACTTAACAATAATGTGTGAAACGCAAAGAGAAGTGGTGATTCCTTGAATTTAATTTTTAAAACAGCATTTTATATCCTAAAAAATAGAGGAAATTCAGATTTGAAGTAACGCCAATCAGTAGATTTTTTTTATTTTGCTATGAAATACTTAACAATAATTGGTGAAACGCAAAGAGAAGAGGTGATTCCTTGAATTTAATTTTTAAAACAGCATTTTATATCCTAAAAAATAGAGGAAATTCAGATTTGAAGTAACTCCACTGAGTAGAATTTTTTTATTTTGCTGTGAAATACTTAACAATAATGTGTGAAACGCAAAGAGAAGAGGTGAATCCTAGAATTCAATTTTTAAAACAGCATTTTATATCCTAAAATATAGAGGAAATTCAGATTTGAAGTAACGCTTCTGAGTAGAATTTTTTAATTTTGCTATGAAATACTTAACAATAATGTGTGAAACACAAAGAGAAGAGGTGATTCCTTGAATTTAATTTTTAAAACAGCATTTTATATCCTAAAAAATAGAGGAAATTCAGATTTTAAGTAACTGCTTTGAGTAGAATTTTTTTATTTTGCTATGAAATACTTAACAATTATGTGTGAAACGCAAACAGAAGAGGTGATTCCTGGAATTTAATTTTTTAAACAGCATTTTATATCCTAAAAAATAGAGGAAATTCAGATTTTAAGTAACTCCGTTGAGTAGAATTTTTTTATTTTGCTTTGAAATACTTAACAATTAAGTGTGAAACGCAAAGAGAAGAGGTGATTCCTGGAATTTAATTTTTAAAACAGCATTTTATATCCTAAAAAATAGAGGAAATTCAGATTTGAAGTAACTCCACTGAGTAGAATTTTTTTATTTTGCTATGAAATACTTAACAATTATGTGTGAAACAAAAAGAGAAGTGGTAATTCCTGGAATTTAATTTTTAAAACAGCGTTTTATATCCTAAAAATAGAGGAAATTCAGATTTGAAGTAACTCCTTTGAGTAGAATTTTTTTATTTTGCTATGAAATACTTAACAATAATGTGAGAAACGCAAAGAGAAGAGGCGATTCCTTGAATTCAATTTTTAAAACAACATTTTATATCCTAAAAAATAGAGGAAATTCAGATTTGAAGTAACTCCACTGAGTAGAATGTTTTTATTTTGCTATGAGATACTTAACAATAATGTGTGAAACGCAAAGAGAAGTGGTGATTCCTTGAATTTAATTTTTAAAACAGCATTTTATATCCTAAAAAATAGAGGAAATTCAGATTTGAAGTAACGCCAATCAGTAGATTTTTTTTATTTTGCTATGAAATACTTAACAATAATGTGTGAAACGCAAAGAGAAGAGGTGATTCCTTGAATTTAATTTTTAAAACAGCATTTTATATCCTAAAAAATAGAGGAAATTCAGATTTGAAGTAACTCCACTGAGTAGAATTTTTTTATTTTGCTGTGAAATACTTAACAATAATGTGTGAAACGCAAAGAGAAGAGGTGAATCCTAGAATTCAATTTTTAAAACAGCATTTTATATCCTAAAATATAGAGGAAATTCAGATTTGAAGTAACGCTTCTGAGTAGAATTTTTTAATTTTGCTATGAAATACTTAACAATAATGTGTGAAACACAAAGAGAAGAGGTGATTCCTTGAATTTAATTTTTAAAACAGCATTTTATATCCTAAAAAATAGAGGAAATTCAGATTTTAAGTAACTGCTTTGAGTAGAATTTTTTTATTTTGCTATGAAATACTTAACAATTATGTGTGAAACGCAAACAGAAGAGGTGATTCCTGGAATTTAATTTTTTAAACAGCATTTTATATCCTAAAAAATAGAGGAAATTCAGATTTTAATTAACTCCGTTGAGTAGAATTTTTTTATTTTGCTTTGAAATACTTAACAATTAAGTGTTAAACGCAAAGAGAAGAGGTGATTCCTGGAATTTAATTTTTAAAACAGCATTTTATATCCTAAAAAATAGAGGAAATTCAGATTTGAAGTAACTCCACTGAGTAGAATTTTTTTATTTTGCTATGAAATACTTAACAATTATGTGTGAAACAAAAAGAGAAGTGGTAATTCCTGGAATTTAATTTTTAAAACAGCGTTTTATATCCTAAAAATAGAGGAAATTCAGATTTGAAGTAACTCCTTTGAGTAGAATTTTTTTATTTTGCTATGAAATACTTAACAATAATGTGAGAAACGCAAAGAGAAGAGGCGATTCCTTGAATTCAATTTTTAAAACAGCATTTTATATCCTAAAAAATAAGGGAAATTCAGATTTGAAATAACTACACTGAGTAGAATTTTTTTATTTTGCTATGAAATACTTAACAAATATGCGTGAAACGCAAAGAGAAGAGGTGATTCCAGGAATTTCATTTTTAAAACAGCATTTAGTATCCTAAAAAATAGAGGAAATTCATATTTGAAGTAACGCTTCTGAGTAGAATTTTTTAATTTTGCTATGAAATACTTAACAATAATGTGTGAAACACAAAGAGAAGAGGTGATTTCTTGAATTTAATTTTTAAAACAGCATTTCATATCCAAAAAAATAGAGGAAATTCAGATTTGAAGTATCGCCACTGAGTAGATTTTTTTTATTTTGCTATGAAATACTTAACAATAATGTGTGAAACGAAAAAAGAAGAGGTGATTCCTTGAATTCAATTTTTAAAACAGCATTTTCTATCCTAAAAAATAGAGGAAATTCAGATTTGAAGTAACGCCACTGAGTAGATTTTTTTTATTTTGCTATGAAATACTTAACAATAATGTGTGAAACGAAAAAAGAAGAGGTAATTCCTTGAATTTAATTTTTAAAACAGCATTTTATATCCTAAAAAATAGAGGAAATTCAGATTTGAAGTAACGCCAATCAGTACATTTTTTTTATTTTGCTACGAAATACTTAACAATAATGTGTGAAACGCAAAGAGAAGAGGTGATTCCTTGAATTTAATTTTTAAAACAGCATTTTATATCCTAAAAAATAGAGGAAATTCAGATTTGAAGTAACTCCACTGAGTAGAATTTTTTTATTTTGCTATGAAATACTTAACAATAAAGTGTGAAACGCAAAGAGAAGAGGTGAATCCTAGAATTCAATTTTTAAAACATCATTTTATATCCTAAAAAATAGAGGAAATTCAGATTTGAAGTAACGCCACTGAGTAGATTTTTTTAATTGTGCTATGAAATACTTAACAATAATGTAAGAAACACAAAAAGAAGAGATGATTCCTTGAATTTAATTTTTAAAACAGCATTTTATATCCTAAAAAATAGAGGAAATTCAGATTTGAAGTAACGCCACTCAGTAGATTTTTTTTATTTTGCTATGAAATAAATAACAATAATGTGTGAAACGCAAAGAGAAGAGGGGATTCCTTGAATTTATTTTTAAAACAGCATTTTATATCCTAAAAAATAGAGGAAATTCAGATTTTAAGTAACTCCTTTGAGTAGAATTTTTTTATTTTGCTATGAAATACTTAACAAATATGCGTGAAACGCAAAGAGAAGAGGTGATTCCAGGAAATTCATTTTTAAAACAGCATTTAGTATCCTAAAAAATAGAGGAAATTCAGATTTGAAGTAACTCCACTGAGTAGAATTTTTTTATTTTGCTATGAAATACTTAACAATTATGTGTGAAACAAAAAGAGAAGTGGTAATTCCTGGAATTTAATTTTTAAAACAGCGTTTTATATCCTAAAAAAATAAAGGAAATTCAGATTTTAAGTAACGCCACTGAGTAGATTTTTTTTATTTTGCTATGAAATACTTAACAATAATGTGAGAAACGCAAAGAGAAGAGGCGATTCCTTGAATTCAATTTTTAAAACAGCGTTTTATATCCTAAAAAATAGAGGAAATTCAGATTTGAAGTAACGCCACTGAGTAGATTTTTTTTATTGTGCTATGAAATACTTAACAATTATGTGTGAAACGCAAAGAGAAGAGGTGATTCCTGGAATTTAATTTTTAAAACAGCATTTTATATCCTAAAAAATAAGGGAAATTCAGATTTGAAATAACTACACTGAGTAGAATTTTTTTATTTTGCTATGAAATACTTAACAAATATGCGTGAAACGCAAAGAGAAGAGGTGATTCCAGGAATTTCATTTTTAAAACAGCATTTAGTATCCTAAAAAATAGAGGAAATTCATATTTGAAGTAACGCTTCTGAGTAGAATTTTTTAATTTTGCTATGAAATACTTAACAATAATGTGTGAAACACAAAGAGAAGAGGTGATTTCTTGAATTTAATTTTTAAAACAGCATTTCATATCCAAAAAAATAGAGGCAATTCAGATTTGAAGTAACTCCACCAAGTAGAATTTTTTTATTTTGCTATGAAATACTTAACAATTATGTGTGAAACGCAAAGAGAAGAGGTGATTCCTGGAATTTAATTTTTAAAACAGCATTTTGTATCCAAAGAAATTCTGGAAATTCAGATTTGAAGTAACTCCACTGAGTAGAATTTTTTTATTTTGCTATGAAATACTTAACAATAATGTGTGAAACGAAAAAAGAAGAGGTGATTCCTTGAATTCAATTTTTAAAACAGCATTTTCTATCCTAAAAAATAGAGGAAATTCAGATTTGAAGTAACGCCACTGAGTAGATTTTTTTTATTTTGCTATGAAATACTTAACAATAATGTGTGAAACGAAAAAAGAAGAGGTAATTCCTTGAATTTAATTTTTAAAACAGCATTTTATATCCTAAAAAATAGAGGAAATTCAGATTTGAAGTAACGCCAATCAGTACATTTTTTTTATTTTGCTACGAAATACTTAACAATAATGTGTGAAACGCAAAGAGAAGAGGTGATTCCTTGAATTTAATTTTTAAAACAGCATTTTATATCCTAAAAAATAGAGGAAATTCAGATTTGAAGTAACTCCACTGAGTAGAATTTTTTTATTTTGCTATGAAATACTTAACAATAAAGTGTGAAACGCAAAGAGAAGAGGTGAATCCTAGAATTCAATTTTTAAAACATCATTTTATATCCTAAAAAATAGAGGAAATTCAGATTTGAAGTAACGCCACTGAGTAGATTTTTTTAATTGTGCTATGAAATACTTAACAATAATGTAAGAAACACAAAAAGAAGAGATGATTCCTTGAATTTAATTTTTAAAACAGCATTTTATATCCTAAAAAATAGAGGAAATTCAGATTTGAAGTAACGCCACTCAGTAGATTTTTTTTATTTTGCTATGAAATAAATAACAATAATGTGTGAAACGCAAAGAGAAGAGGGGATTCCTTGAATTTATTTTTAAAACAGCATTTTATATCCTAAAAAATAGAGGAAATTCAGATTTTAAGTAACTCCTTTGAGTAGAATTTTTTTATTTTGCTATGAAATACTTAACAAATATGCGTGAAACGCAAAGAGAAGAGGTGATTCCAGGAATTTCATTTTTAAAACAGCATTTAGTATCCTAAAAAATAGAGGAAATTCAGATTTGAAGTAACTCCACTGAGTAGAATTTTTTTATTTTGCTATGAAATACTTAACAATTATGTGTGAAACAAAAAGAGAAGTGGTAATTCCTGGAATTTAATTTTTAAAACAGCGTTTTATATCCTAAAAAAATAAAGGAAATTCAGATTTTAAGTAACGCCACTGAGTAGATTTTTTTTATTTTGCTATGAAATACTTAACAATAATGTGAGAAACGCAAAGAGAAGAGGCGATTCCTTGAATTCAATTTTTAAAACAGCGTTTTATATCCTAAAAAATAGAGGAAATTCAGATTTGAAGTAACGCCACTGAGTAGATTTTTTTTATTGTGCTATGAAATACTTAACAATTATGTGTGAAACGCAAAGAGAAGAGGTGATTCCTGGAATTTAATTTTTAAAACAGCATTTTATATCCTAAAAAATAAGGGAAATTCAGATTTGAAATAACTACACTGAGTAGAATTTTTTTATTTTGCTATGAAATACTTAACAAATATGCGTGAAACGCAAAGAGAAGAGGTGATTCCAGGAATTTCATTTTTAAAACAGCATTTAGTATCCTAAAAAATAGAGGAAATTCATATTTGAAGTAACGCTTCTGAGTAGAATTTTTTAATTTTGCTATGAAATACTTAACAATAATGTGTGAAACACAAAGAGAAGAGGTGATTTCTTGAATTTAATTTTTAAAACAGCATTTCATATCCAAAAAAATAGAGGAAATTCAGATTTGAAGTAACTCCACCAAGTAGAATTTTTTTATTTTGCTATGAAATACTTAACAATTATGTGTGAAACGCAAAGAGAAGAGGTGATTCCTGGAATTTAATTTTTAAAACAGCATTTTGTATCCAAAGAAATTGAGGAAATTCAGATTTGAAGTAACTCCACTGAGTAGAATTTTTTTATTTTGCTATGAAATACTTAACAATAATGTGTGAAACGAAAAAAGAAGAGGTGATTCCTTGAATTCAATTTTTAAAACAGCATTTTCTATCCTAAAAAATAGAGGAAATTCAGATTTGAAGTAACGCCACTGAGTAGATTTTTTTTATTTTGCTATGAAATACTTAACAATAATGTGTGAAACGAAAAAAGAAGAGGTAATTCCTTGAATTTAATTTTTAAAACAGCATTTTATATCCTAAAAAATAGAGGAAATTAAGATTTGAAGTAACGCAACTGAGTAGATTTTTTTAATTGTGCTATGAAATACTTAACAATAATGTAAGAAACACAAAAAGAAGAGATGATTCCTTGAATTTAATTTTTAAAACAGCATTTTATATCCTAAAAAATAGAGGAAATTCAGATTTGAAGTAACGCCACTCAGTAGATTTTTTTTATTTTGCTATGAAATACTTAACAATAATGTGTGAAACGCAAAGAGAAGAGGGGATTCCTTGAATTTATTTTTAAAACAGCATTTTATATCCTAAAAAATAGAGGAAATTCAGATTTTAAGTAACTCCTTTGAGTAGAATTTTTTTATTTTGCTTTGAAATACTTAACAATTATGTGTGAAACGCAAAGAGAAGAGGTGATTCCTGGAATTTAATTTTTTAAACAGCATTTTATATCCTAAAAAATAGAGGAAATTCAGATTTTAAGTAACTCCGTTGAGTAGAATTTTTTTATTTTGCATTGAAATACTTAACAATTATGTGTGAAACAAAAAGAGAAGATGTGATTCCATGAATTGAATTTTTAAAACAGCATTTTATATCCTAAAAAATAGAGGAAATTCAGATTTAATGGAACGCCACTTAGTAGATTTTTTTTTATTTTGCTATGAAATACTTAACAATAATGTGTGAAATGCAAAGAGAAGAAGTGATTCCTTGAATTTAATTTTTAAAACAGCATTTTATATCCAAAAAAAATAAAGGAAATTCAGATTTTAAGTAACGCCACTGAGTAGATTTTTTTTATTGTGCTATGAAATACTTAACAATTATGTGTGAAACGCAAAGAGAAGAGGTGATTCCTGGAATTTAATTTTTAAAACAGCCTTTTATATCCTAAAAAATAGAGGAAATTCAGATTTGAAATAACTACACTGAGTAGAATTTCTTTATTTTGCTATGAAATACTTAACAAATATGCGTGAAACGCAAAGAGAAGAGGTGATTCCAGGAATTTCATTTTTAAAACAGCATTTAGTATCCTAAAAAATAGAGGAAATTCAGATTTGAAGTAACGCTTCTGAGTAGAATTTTTTTATTTTGCCTTGAAATACTTAACAAGAATGTCTGAAACACAAAGAGAAGAGGTGATTCCTTGAATTTAATTTTTAAAACAGCATTTCATATCCAAAAAAATAGAGGAAATTCATATTTGAAGTAACTCCACCGATTAGAATTTTTTTATTTTGCTATGAAATACTTAACAATAATGTGTGAAACGAAAAAAGAAGAGGTGATTCCTTGAATTCAATTTTTAAAACAGCATTTTATATCCTAAAAAATAGAGGAAATTCAGATTTGAAGTAACTCCACTGAGTAGAATTTTTTTATTTTGCTGTGAAATACTTAACAATAATGTGTGAAACGCAAAGAGAAGAGGTGAATCCTAGAATTCAATTTTTAAAACAGCATTTTATATCCTAAAATATAGAGGAAATTCAGATTTGAAGTAACGCTTCTGAGTAGAATTTTTTTATTTTG